>JAYJMM010000084.1:0-1200000 GCA_037349105.1 Limnomonas spitsbergensis | reverse complement strand
GAGGGTTTAGCTAGGAGCATTTCCTCTCACACCTCTCTGGAGCAGTGCCTCCACACCCTCGGACAAGGTAAACCTAGGGGGGGGGGAGCAGAAAGCAGATGGTTCAGGGTTTAGCTAGGAGCATCTCCTCTCACACATCTCTGCAGCAGTGCCTCCACACCCTCGGACAAGGCAGACCATAACTGCCCACCACTGACCAGATGTTGCAGAACATGACTGTCCACCACTGACCAGATGTTGCGGAACAATACTGCCCACCACTGACCAGATGTTGCGGAACATGGCTTTCCGCTTCTTCCACCCGTCCATCGCGCGCATCAGCTCCTTAACCGCCGCGTCGCGGTCCACCTGGGACACCAGCACGGCGCCGCCTTTGAGCTGAGCCAGCCGGACCTGTTTGGCAGCCAGCTGGCAGATGAGGCGAAGAGAAGGGGGAGGGGGGTGGCAGACGTTTCAATATCTGCACATCCATGCTTAAGCCTTTGTCAAAGGGGCTAGCAGTGTGAACAGGAAGGACCCTGGTGTGAACCGGAAGGATCCTGGTTTGAACCGGAAGGACAGAGAAATTGGAAGTCAGCTACAAAATTAGGTGCTGAATCGAGATCAGGGAAAGCAAGGCTGTTGGTGCAGCCATTTGTCTGATAGAGGAAAGGGTGTCGAGGTGGGTAAGGGCAAGACCAATGCATGCATCAGATGGGCAAGAAAGATAGGGGAGGTACGAAGGCGTTGCCCCATGAAGAATTGCACGGGTTCGGATCCCTCCTCCCTGCTGCCCTCACCTGCTGTTTGCTCAGCGCGATCTGAGCCACCAACTCCTCCCAGCTGCCCTCACCTGCTGCTTGCTCAGCGTGACCTGCTCCACCATCTCCTCCTCAGTCAGGCTGCTCTTCCAGGTAGCCAGCTCTGCAGCAGGTGCACAAGGAATTAAAAAAAACTGGAACCTAACTGGTAGATACGCCACCGCCCCGAGGACAAATGCCCAACCACCCTGTCCCAACGCGTTCACTTGCACTTGCTCCTGTTACACCTCCTCCCCACGTTACGCAGCTCCAAGGCCTTCACGTGCGCCTGCCCCTCCTAGCCCTTCCTAAACCTTAAACCCTCCTAGCCCTCCCAAACCATAAGTCCATAACTGAGCAACGTACCCTGTTCCAATGCCTTCACTTGCGCATGCTCCTGCTGCAGCTCCTCCCCAAGCTCTTTGATGCGCAGGCGCTTGGCGTCTAGCTCCTACAGCCGCACGTGATTGCAGAGCAATGTTTACTTAAGTGAGCAATGTTCCCTCAAGTAAGAACCAAAACCACCTTTCGGCCGACTGCCGGGCCGTCATGTCTGGGCCGATTGGGACCTTCTACGGCCGGCGGTCCAACCAACAGGCCCTGCTTTGCATCTAATTTGACACTTTTGCCCGATCCTGCAACAACACAGCACAACCGAGCATGCTCAATGCCACAGTCAACCAATCACCGCCGATGACCGCTGACACAAAGCACGTCCCACACCTACGCTAACCACCGCCTACCACTAACACAGGACGCTCCATGTCACAGTCAGCCAACAACCGCCCACAGCTGCTGACTCAGTACGGCTCACGTCTACGACTCTCACCACTACCCACCAGCACAAGACAGCATGTTAAACTCCTCCAGTCACCACCACACGATACTACCCACCAGCACTGGGCAACAAACAGCACGTCCCACACCGCCAGCAACAACCAACTACCACTACCCACCAGCACAAGGCAACAAACAGCACGTCCCAATCTGCCAGCAACCACCAACTACCACTAACCGCCACTACCCACCAGCACAAGGCAACAAACAGCACGTCCCAATCCGCCAGCAACCACCAACTACCACTAACCGCCACTACCCACCAGCACTGTGCAACAAACAGCACGTCCCAATCCGCCAGCAACCACCAACTACCACCATTGACCAGAGGCAACTACCAACTACCAACCATTACCACCCACCGTCATTGATCAAAGGCAACCACCCACTACCACCCACCACTACCACCCACCCACCACCACCCACCACCGTTGACCAAAGGCAACGGCCCAAAGGATTTAATCACAGTTGCCGCACTTAAGTGATCAGGGTCCAAAGATTGGGTCCAAGGCAGCACTGCTCACTGTAAGGGGAGTCGGCTAATATCCAGCTACGTCACGGCCTATGTCACGGCCTACGGCCGGGCGGTGCCTGGTGCAGCAAGCAGAGATGTTTGGGCCGCCGGCCCATCCAAGTGGATCCCCATGGGCCCATGGGTGGCTGCCCAGCACCCTGCTTAAGGTAGTGCAGTGTGCACGACTAAAGACAAGACAGCTTGCCGACCACGCAGCTCTTTGGACAAGGCAGGCAGTTCCTACTCAGCCCATCGGGACCGAACCTTGCCCGGCCTACAGTCGTTGGCCCAAGTAGTAGCAGGCATCTGCCTGCACCCGGCCCCCCCAGCTACATGTCATAATGCAGGTGGATTGTAGCTACATTGTGGCTGAGGAGACTGAATGCAAACAGCTGGGGACACGGAAGGACGTACGTCTTTGGAGAGGACTGACAGGTCCCCCTGCGAATGGGGACCACACCTTGCCCAGCCTACAGCGCTTGGCCTAGGCAGCAGGGACCTTGCTGCACGCGGTACCACAGGCCGTGACACAGCTGAATTGTGGCTGGAAATGAATGAAAAAGAAGCAGCTGGGACTAAGGAAGCTGACAAACCTCTTTGGAGAGGACAGAAAGGTCCGACTGGGCCGGTATGAAGATCTTGGTCTTCCCGAACTCCTGTGCAAGCAGGCGAGTGGGGAGGCAAATGGGGCGACACTGTGACCGGAGGCATCATGGCAGCAAGGGTGGACAGGGTATGCCATGTCAGGAGATGAGCAGACAGGTGAGATGACAAGCATCGTTCATAAATCGGTGCCGGGCATTTCATTTCAGACCGGTACCCACTAGACGAATTTCGCCGTGATTCTTTGTGACAAAATATGCACAGCATGGCGCTGTGCACGTGCAAGCAGGCGAGCGAGGGGTCGGGCCGCATCAGTGCAGCGGTTGAGGGTGCATGGCATGGCCCTTCGTAGGTGAATGTCCTGGGTGAGAAAACCCTAGAGCACGCGGTGGCAGCACTGGGGGAAAGCCCGTCACAAGCTTGAGCCCCCCGTCTCCACAAGGGCATCACCCAGCGTTTATTTCAGTGCGCAAACTGCGCACCAGACCATCTAAAGTAGGTTGCTGAGCAGCCACCACTGGGCCGAAGGAGGCCAAACCAACATATACCAACGGCTGGTGGCCCAGGCAACAGGCCTTCCCTGCCATTGGCCGTGTTGTAGCTAAATTGTAGCTGAAGAACCCCCAACATAAACAGTGGCATCGCCGCCTCCAAAGTACTGGTCCTCTACTATGATATCATGAGCCATGCAGGACATCTATGAAGTACAGTATTTAACATCCATGAAGTAACTAACCGGATCGTACAACAGTTGGGGCAACAACGGCGCATGAGTGTCATATTAATAAGTCACACAGCTGAACCAACGGCACCGTACTGTTCATTGGCTCGGCTGCCTGGCTCAACCGATTAGCTCAGCCGCCTGATTTATTGACGCAATTGTCAGACATTGAGGATTTGAGGTTTGCACCGAGTCTTCCATGTCTTGCAACGTTGAGATCCTCAACAACGATGGATGCACAGCCATGCCATGGCTCATACAAATGGTGATTTCAACTGTTGCTTGGAGCGCACATCAGCTACATTTCAGCTACAAAGCTAAAAGCCTGTTGTTGCTCATGGGTCCCTGTGCAGCCGGCCCTGTCCATGGGGCCACTGACTGCAGGCATGTCAAGGTTTTATCCAGTGCTTGTTTCAGTGAGTGCCAAAGCACCTAGGGGGGCCGCCGGGCGGCCAATACTGGGCTGATTAGGACCAAACATTGACTGGTCTACGACCGGTGGCCCTTGGAGTAGGGCTTGCTGCCACAGGCCCCCACGGCCGTAGGCCGTGATGTAGCTGAATTGTTGCTGAAGCCTGATAAAAGAACCAGTGGTTTGGTCCCCATCGGACCCGTGGTGGCCGCCCAGCAGCTCCCCAAAGGAGGTCTGGTGTGCAATGTAAACACCTGTAGTAATTCAATCACCTCTTCTGTCATCAGAGGATTTTAAGGATGTTAGGTCCAGCTCCAAAACTAACTTCGCGAAGGCCTGGTTCATTCTAGTACTTCACACTTGGAGCATGGTTTATTGAAGGTGCTGAAGCTACAATTTAGCTGCATCACGGAAAGGACATGAGGTGGCCTAGTGCAGCATGCCCTGCTGCTTGGGTCACCGGCCGTAGGCTGGTCAAGGCTTTGTCCCCATCATCTCCCAATGGCAGCCACCCAGCAGCCTTGCAAAGGATGTTTGGTGCGCACTAAGAAACGATCAGCACTGGGGGTCTCAGACGGGTCTAATAAGGAGGCAGGCCCTCAGTGTATCTTTCATGCAGCAGTGAGCTGCATGGATAGTCGTGTCATCTTAGGAATCCTGCTCACCTTGGCCACGACCTTGCCTGAAGCTGCCAAGGCATCCAGGCCCTTTTGGATTTGTGCCTTTTTGAGGCCAGTGTGTGCGAGCAGGTCCACCAAGCTCTGCAGCCCGAAGGGCTTGTTGTTGCTCTGCAGGATGTGGAGAATCTGAGATTCCGCCATCTTATGATTTTGTGTCTGCAAGATGCCGTGTTTTGGCGGCTTCAGCGTCCGAGGGGTGTTTTGCGTATTTTGAACTTGAAAAAAGGCACCGGTATAGAACCAACTTTTCTCCCTTGCCGGGACAAGTAGTAGTCAGTGATGGGTGTGTTCGCAAGAAATCAAATGCTGCTTGCTGTGGCGTCCGTTTTGAGGTTGAAGCCTGTCTAGCTTGGCATTCGGCATGATATTGGGCAGTGTAGCTGAAGAGTAGCTGAAGTCGCAGAGGCTCAACCGCGAACTGAGTGTTCGTAGTTTCTTACACCTGCATGACCGAGGCCCCATAAATCGATTTGCGCATAGCCCGTTCCAAACCCTGTTTGTATAATTAATGGATGAGGAGGAGGACCGGACTATCAAGCCCAATTCAACGTTCCTGGCCAGAATGTTAGGAGGCGTGGGGCGGGTCAACCAGCGCGTCACAGACACCACCGCTTCACGTGCGGCTCAAAAGGCAAGACCTCGGCTGATGCGACACTGATAGCAGCGAATATAGAACCTGAAGCATGCTCCTTGCGCACCCCCCCGCCATTGCCCTCTTGCTGGTCAACATAAGCAGATTACTTCTGAGAAGCCAGGCATGAGGAGGTTACCAAGGTCTCCATGTGTGCATGGTCCATGTTTGATGCCCCATATGCATGCCCTCTTACTACCATGTGCATGGCATCCCTCCCACCATGGTGCACAGACCCCCAATCTCTAGCCTTCTTCAGCTTCCTCTCTTCCAATTCGTACGACCTTGCTCTTTATAACTTGGCCGTTAACTGGATGCGTCATCGTTGTGACAACACCATCTATACCCCCCCCCCAGGCCGGCCATCGGACGGCATGATGCCCCATATAGAGCCTGCGGTCGCAACTGTAACGTGCGGCCCAGAAGGGCCCCGCCGCACTCTGTCAGTCTTCCCACTCCCACCATCTTGCACCACCCTCCTCCTCACAGGCCATCGGGTCGCATGGTGCAGCAAGCCTGCGTTTTGGCCTTCAACGTGCGGCCAAGAAGGGTCCCGCCGCAGTCCGTCAGTCAGCGCTCTCCGGTGCCTCACAACAGAAGCTGATTCTGTGCTCCGCGCTGCTTAAGGAGGTGCGTGTGCGTGTGCTGTTCTTGCTGCAGTGCGCGCCAGGCCACATCTCTCTGGCTGCTTATCAACCCTAGCTAGGCCGATGGGGACCCAACATGGGCCTACCTCTGGCAGGTGGCGGAAGCATTCAAGCAGTGGTGCTTGCTGCACCAGGTCCCCCCTGGGGAACTGGCTTTGTTGAAGCTGGATTTGAGCTGAAACTCCCTCTGAAAAAGCACTGTATGCAGGGTGTGATCTGATGCTTAGCGTCAGATGGGACTTGGGGCGCTCTCGTTTCCGGGCGTGTAATGTGGACGGTGGAATGGCCTGCAACCCCTACATTCATGCCACGACTCACAGGTGGCCCACACTTTTGGCTTCAAGCTCAAGATCTCACACCCGTACGGAGCCTGCCTGGTGCCACCTGGCGCTGCTGCAGCAGCCAATGCCAGCTCTGCAGTCTCGGCGGCGGTAAGGCGTGAGGGCGGTCCTGGAGCCGCGGCGGAGGCAGGCCCTGCTCCGTTGGGCGCCAGCGAAGGCCCCGGGATGGTAGCTCTTGAGGCCTTGGACGTTGCCATGCTCGTCGAGGAGGAGGAGGAGTACGAGGAAGAGGAGGAAGGAGAAGAGGAGGAGTTGGAGGAGGCACAGTTTGTCGGCGTGGCGGCGGCGGGCCAAGACGCCACTGTCCCGACGCGGTGCGCCCCGCGGGGCTCAACTGCGGTGGGTGGCATTGAGCAATACGTTGAGGATCTTTGCACGAGCATCGCCAGGCAAAAGCTTTTGTTCGCCCGTGCGTCGAGTTTTTTAAAACGTCTGGATGGCGGTGTTTAAAAAAAGTTTTTAGACTCTGCTGGAAATCGCGTTGCTTGATGCCTGGACTGCATCCTGTCTGGCTGACCGTTTAGGGGTGCAGGATATGTATTTGGGTGCAGGATGCAGGTGTCGACCACCGGATGGCATCGTAGCGTCTTCCTGATTCCGTAACGGTGCAGTCGCCCAACCTATTGCTCGCTCCTAGAGCTTTAGGGGTGGTGGAATCTTTTGGATCTGAGCTCTTTCGGCTCTGAGTTGAACTGTGGCTGGCAATGGGCTGGACCCTAGGGAGGGTTTAGGTTAAATGTGACCACCAAGCGGAGGTAACCTGGGAAGTGCTTAGGGTTCAGGGTTCAGCCCCCGGCTGAAGAGGTGTCTAGGGTTCAGGGATCAACCTCCTAGGCCCTTAACCCTTAGCCCTGTTCCGTCCTGCTTGACTGCGGTGGACTAGGTTTCACCCTAAGCCCTGTTCCGTCCTGCTTGACTGCGGTGGACTAGGTTTCAACCTAAACTCTGTTCCATTATGTTTGACTGTAGTTGACTGTGCTTCACCCTAAACCCCGTTCCGTCCTGTTTGACTGCAGTTGACTGGATTTCACCCTAAACCCTGAACCCTGTTTTTGACTGACCAGCTGAGCCCGCGCCCCAAGGTGCAGCTCATGAGCCGCCTCACTGCCTCTGCCCTTGGAGCCATCGGGCTGGGCGCACGTCGGGGCGCAGCGGGGACGGGCATGGCAGCCGCACCGGGTGCCGCGGTGGCACGGCGTAGGTGAGTAGGGTTCAGATTAAATGAGACCACCCAACAGAGCTTACTCGCGGGGTGCGTGCGGAGCCTCGGCTTATATGGTGGCGGCACAGCGTAGGTGAGTAGGGTTTAGGTTGAATGAGACCAATTAACAGAGCTTACTCGGGGAGTGCGTGCGGAGGCTCGACTTATATGGTGGCGGCACGGCGAAGGTGATTAGAGTTCAGGTTAAATGAGACCACCCAACAGAGCTTACTCGCGGAGTGCGTGCGGAAGCTCGGGTTACATGATGGCGGCGTAGGTGAGTAGGGTTCAAGTTAAATGAGACCAATCAACAGAGCTTACTCGGGGAGTGCGTGCGGAGGCTCGGGTTATATGGTGGCGGCACGGTGTAGGTGAGTAGGGTTTAGGTTAAATGAGACTACCCAGCAGAACTTACTCGGGGAGTGCGTGCGGAAGCTCGGGTTACATGATGGCGGCGTAGGTGAGTAATGTTTAGAATTTACGAGGCTACCCAACGTAGGTGACTTGGGTAGTGCGTATGGGGCTGGGGTGGCGGCATGGCGTAGGTGAGTAGGGTTTAGGTTTAATGAGGCTACCTAGTGGAGGTGACTCGAGGAGCACGTTACTTTACGCACCCTTATTGTGAGGGAGTTGCATGACGCTCTCAGATTGGGTGGAGTTATATTACGCAGCTTGGCCTACGGTGGGTGTTGGCTACTGCACACCAACGGCCTGCCATTCAATGGAAAATGTTTTGTAGCTATTGATTCAGGCTGTAAATTGTTGCTCTTTTAGGGTGCTCGCAAGGGCCCCCTGGGCCCCCGTCTCCAGCTGCGTATTTCGCCATGACCTCGCGCCCTCCTGCCTTCCCCTACCTCTCCAGAGCTCTGCTCCTCAAGCGCCAATCCAGCCTGCGCGCTGCCGAAGAGCAGGTCTCAGACAGGGAGCCTGCCGAAGCCGAGGCCCCGGTCCATACCGCCCCGGCGACCTCCTCGGCATCCGCAGCAGCCTCAGCCGCCCTGACGCCGCCCCGGTCGCTGGCCAAGCAGAAGGGGGATGCCTCTGGCCTGGAGCCGAGCACGACGACGACAAGCGAGCCGGCTGTGGGGATGAAGCTGTCGGGGCGGAAAATCGTTTGGCCGGCTGAGGCTGCCCCTGCCACCCACAGCGGCGCTGCCCCCCCTGCTGCTGTCTCCAGTATAGGCGCGCCTCATGCTGGTGCTCCTCTTGAGGATGCGGCGGCGGTTCAATCAGCCTTGCTGCCGCCCGCCGTGCTGCCGCCCGCCGTGGGAGGCGGTGAGACTCCCACTGCAGGGACGACTCCGGTGAAAAGGAGGCAGGTGACACCAGGGGGGGTCTCCCTGGCTCCAAAGGTGAAAGCTGTTGTCGCTGCGGCGGCGGCGGCGGCACCTGGCACCGCAGCTGTTCCTTCAGAGGACCCCGGCAGTGTTCAGGCGGACGCGCCCGGAGGAGGGCAGTCCGTCAGAGTTTCTGGTGCGGTCGCAGCAGCAGACGCAGCGGTTGCTGCATCTGCTGTGGCGGGTGTAGGAGCTGGAGTAGCTGCGGGAGCGCCGGCCGGCAGGGATGAGGCGGCGGGGGCGCCCAGCAACACAGGCCCAGCAGCGGCCTCGGGGGGCAGTCTGGCAGGGTCGAAGAGGATGGGGGCTGGGCTGACCGGGCTGTTTGGGGCCGCTATGAGAGACATCAAGAAAGTGAAGAACGGGGATTCGGGCGACTGAACGGGGATGTGAATGGGGGCACCCCAAAGAGGGGCGCCAGAGGGCAAACAGTGAGAATCAGGATTTTTCTCGCCTGCGGGGCTCGTTTCGAAGTTTTCAGTACCCAATAATTAATAGCGAGCCTTTCTGAACAGATCACGGGCTGACGTGCAGCCACCACAGGGCAGGAGGGGACCAGACATGGAAACGGGCCTCTTGGCCACAAGCCGGGACCTTGCTAAAATGTAGCTGAATTGCACTCAAGGTGACATCACTGGTCAGATCGTTGAGGCGTAGACGTTCTCACAGGCTGGAATTTCCTTTGCTTTGCTTTCCAGCCTGTTGTCTGTCCATTCACTTTATTTACCCCTTTTCCTTTTTTTCTGCCCCTATTAGTTAGGCGCCCACGCGGCTGAGCCTTTTTTAGCTGGGCCCAGAAGTGTAACGTCCATGACAGGTCAGATCACTGGTGCCCTTCCCCCTATCACAATACACAATGCCCTCTGCTGGGCACTAGGCTGCGAGCATGCCCAGTAAGTCACTCATGTACAGCTGAGGACTCAAGTGGGCAGTGGGCACACCTTCCTGACGCCTGTGGTGCAAGGCACAGGCCAGGTGCTGTCGTGGCCATCCATGGGCAGGTAGACTGCATCCTCATAGATCGCTTGCACAGCGTGTAACAGGCATGATAGCACGTGAAGGTGCTTGCACAATATCGCCATGCTAGAACACTCCTGCTTGCTGGTGTGGCCCTTTTCAAACGCCAGCCATCGGCTGGAATCAGGCACGTTTGGTTTCGGCAGACCTGTAATTATATGTGATTGCGATCTCCCACTGCCCCGATAAGCCCGACATGTTGGTGTACCCATGTGCCGTATTCCTGATGCCGCACCCCGGCAGTTCCTTTCTTTCTTGACGCCATACTTGTACTCACGTATTGCTCTGCACAAAAGCTACTTGGAGGCAACAGGTGACTAAGCAGTAACTGAACAAAAATGCCCATGCTTATTCGCCCCGAGCACGGATACGTGGTTGCCTGCATCGTCGGCAGCTGGGCCGTGTGAGTTGCATCGTCCTTTCGTTGCTGCTAAGTAGCCTCCTCCCGATCTCTCAGTCTCTCTGCATGCTCTCATTTCTCACCAATTCGAGGGCCCTGAAACTGAATAATAAAGATAATCGCTGGCAATCGTCAAATCCCCACCACAGAATTACGTCGCCCTGTCCTGCCGGTAGCGTTCGTGAATGCATGCGTTTTCACATGGATGCATGCTTGCATGCCTGACGCCCATCTGCACACATTTGAATGGAATGGTCAGTTCATGGCCATCAGGCAGAGCTCCCAGTGGACCGCACACCAACCCATAGCATGAAAAAGGCATGTTGTGGATCACGCAATCTGACATAGCCAGTCTCCCTCCTGTCCGTCTGCCATTCCGCATCTGCACACGTTGTGGGGAGCAAGGGGTAGGGGAAGACTTGCAAGGCACATGGCGCTTGGAAGATCAATATTGCATGGCACATAGGAGATCAATAGTGCATGGCACATAGGAGATCAATATTGCATGGCATTTAGGAGATTATCATTGCATGGCACATGGAAAATCAATATTGCATGGCACACAGAAGATTATCATTGCATGGCACATGTAAGATCGATATTGCATGGCACATAGAAGATCAATTTCGCATGGCGCTTGGAAGATCAGTATTGCATGGCACACGGAAGATTGTTACTGCATGACACACGGATGATTAATATTGCATGGCACATGGTAGATCTGCATTGCATGGTACAGAAATACCCCGCTGCTACTCATCTCCCCTCAGCATTCCTGTGCTGCTGTTTTTCCCACCCCTTTGACCCTAATCCTGGAATCCAGAACCGCGTACCCCTCTGCCCCCCCCGCAGTCACCACATCTATGGTGCTGTGAAGGTTGTGGGCGCCCGCAAGGCTTACAAAGTGGACTACCCGATCATGTACGCGACTGCCTCTGAATGCCCAAACGAGGTTGGTGCGACCAGAGAATGGAGGAACTAAGAGAGGGAAAACGAAACCATGGCCTTTCCAGTACATTTTGCACTTCAATGCCAACCAAGCAACACCAGGCAAGACATGTGCATGCACAGTCAGCACTTTTCAGTACCTTTCCAGGCGCGCAAGAGGCTGTAGCACCAAAGTAAAGCAACATCATCATCCAGGCCAACAGTGCTTATTTAGGGCGATTCAGCTACTAGTCAGCAGCGACCCTGCCCATGGCCGACAGGGCCTGTTGCATCAAACCCCGCTGCTTGGGCCACCAGGCGTGGGCCGGTCAAGGCCGAGTCCCCATGGGCCGAGTGTGGCCGCCTGGCGGCCCTCTGTAGGTAGCAAGGTGCAGACTGAAACGAACACTCTGGATTCTTTCCCCTCCTCCCCCTTCTTTCCTCCTTTACAGCAGACCAGGCAGCAGCCCTCCCATCCAGCTACCAAGTGATATCCATGCTCCTTTCGTTCAGTTTGACTCGCTTAATTTTAATTAAAGGAAAGTTGTCGAGGCGGACATGGCTTCCCCATATGGACCTTCCTTCGCACTCCTACACGCACACACACACAAACACAACAAAGCCTCGGGACCTGAAAATACAAATGCTCTTCCACCCTGCGAAAAGGGATCTGATGTGGGGCTGACCTAGAAGGGTGAAACCCTTACACCTGCACACTACCAGCCCAACGTCCTTCCCTGGGTCCCTTATGCCCCAAAACCCCTCACAGGCGACCTTGCTATCCACCTCTCCTCCACAACATCCTGCATATAAGCGCTCAGACCCATGTGCCATACAGGGGCTCAAACCCTACCCTGGGGAATTTCAGGTAGACCCTACTGCACTCTCAATCCAACACCCTAACCCTCTGCCTCTGAACCCTATCAAACACCCTGACCCCAAGCAACCATGTGCTCTGTCCGCCCTGCCCCTCTCGTCGTCCTTTAAGGTTGAGAGGAACAAGTACAACTGCGTGCAACGTGCCCACCAAAACTCTTTGGAGAACCAGCCCATCTTCCTCAGCATGCTGCTGGCGGCAGGAGTGCGTTTTCCTGTCCTCACGGGCATCACCGGGGCGGGCTACCTGATCGGCGTGATCGCCTACATCAACGGCTACTCCACCGGGGACCCCAAGAAGAGGATGAAGTGAGTGATGCACATGAGTGATGGCCTGCAAGTCGATGACATTATACTGCTGGGCCATGCTGTTAAGGCTCGGCCGCGTGGGCGCCCGACTGATTGGTCAGGAGGAAGAGAAACTTTAGGCTGGAGGAGAAAGGAGAGGAATAGACGGATAACGGAGAAGGAGAAGACCGGCCCCAAAAGGAAAGGAAGGCTAAAGTAAGTGGTGCACATGAGTGGTGCGGGTCCATGAGATGTACGTCGTATGACAGGAGCAGCTGCAGCCTATAAGTGATCCAAAGTTCAAGGTTCCTTGAAGCAATAAAGCCCTAAACCCCAAAATCCTTTACCCTAAGATCCAAAATCCTAACAGTAGCTAGCTGACGGTACTTTGAGCTGCCCCCTCCGACAATTAAGAATGACGGAGTTGTTCATAACCAGTCCACGATCCCTGCTAGCCTGATTCAACGCAGGGCCTCATGTTAGCATTGTTGGGGTCCTCGGATCGCTTAACGCCAGGACTAGGTGTATCTGTTTGAGCGGGGCTGCGATAGGCGTTGAACAGTGACAACCCACTCGCTCACTCACTCACTCACCCACCCACCCACCCACCCACGCACCCACCCTTGATGGTGCAGCTTGGCTTTGGTGAAGTACAGCTGCCTGTTGACACTCATCAGCAGCGTGGGCTACTCGGCCTTCGAGCTCTTGACGGGGAAGTCGCCTCTGCTCGGCTGATTGTTTGGGGGAGCGCAATGAATCATGCAATTCTCTGAATGGAGAGCCTTTCATTCATCTGCTGCTTCACCATCTCTGAACCGTTGCTCTAGGGTTGCCTGTTGCCTCGCTACTCCATGCCGCAAGATGTGGTGGCCATCCCTAAGCGTTGGATGGTTGTCTTGTTCTTGGATCAATGACGTTGCACCTCTGTGGATTGCTCAAAAGCTCGGCTGTGTGGGCACCCAACAGAGATGTTGCTTGTCATGTTCGTAGGTGCTATACTTTCTATATATCTGCCTTGACTCCTTTTACATCGTTCCTCCGGGCAGAGATCTGATAGCAAGTTTTAAGTTGTACACGCTAAGGTGTTAAGGATATTGACTCGTACACAGCTGCAAATAAGCTCGATGGACGGCATGCATACAAGGCCAGCAGCGATAGGCACTGCTGCTGCCAACGATGCTGGACAAGGGGTGATGGCGAGCATGTAGAGGATGCACTATATGCTTGCTCCCAATGTCCTAGTGTCAGGGAGCAGTTACGGGGGCGGGGTTGGGCAGGTCCCCCAGCGGTGCCACAAACTTCCAGCAACTGTACCAGGCCGAGCAAGAGTGGGATGCACTTGCTTTTGTGGACGCTGTTGTAGACATTGTTGAGGGCCAGATACCAGAGGAGCTGAGATGTATGACTTGTTTGCCTTTCCGGCCTTTCATTTTGTCCCTTTCCTCCCCCTATTCCTTTTAGTTTATTCTTTTCTCCCATCTGAGCAGTTGAGCCCCCACGCGGCCGAGCCTTCTTGTGAAGGGCCCAGAGGTGTTACGTCATTGACCCAATAAGCAAGCAAACAAATTTGCATCTTAATGACGTTACACCTCTGGGCCCTGCTTAAATAAATCTCGGCCACGTCGGCGAACATAAAGTCAGGTAGGAAAGTCGAGGGAAAAGGCAGAAGAGGAAAGAAAAGAAAGCAAGTTCACCTTCCAAACAACAAGAACAAAAACAAACCGTATCCCCTGCCCTCGAAGAGACTAGCCTTCAACAATACTTCACGTTCCACAAAAGCCAGGGCCCCCTACTCCTGTCTGCGGGCTATCCCAGTTCCTGTTTGGTAGGGAGGAAAATGATGGGAACTTAGGACAAGAGGAGAGACAGAGAGGAGCACAAAGGACAAATATTCCCCCCCTGCCCCCCTCCCAGGAAACGGAAAGGCGAACCGAAGGTCACCGCCCCTGAAACAATAGAAAGACAAAACGGGAAAGAGCCAGACCCCAAGGAGGACAAACAAAGACAACAACTAGCCCTCAACAAAGTCTACCACTTCCTCAACAAAAGCCAGAGCATCCCACCCAGCCACCCACGCCTTGTAAACCTGCTGAAAATCCGTGGCGCCCTTCGGGAGGCCTGCCGAATCTCTCGCCCGCAGCCTCTCCTTCTCGCTAGGGCACTGAAAGCACACATGCACCGTATCCTCCACTTCCTGGCCGTGTCCCTCAGCCCAGCACTAACTAGTTTTTCATATGACACCAGTAGCTCATGGATTTATCACCTGAAATCGTAAGGTAAGGAATGGCACCTAGTTGGATACAACATCTTGGTGGCCATACTCGTAATATAGTACCTTAATGCGTCTCCAATAAAGTGTGGATACCTTGGGCTCAAGCACATGTGTTACCTTCATAGCGAGTTTGACAACATGATGGCCGGTCTGACAAGAGTCGAGCATGTGAATACTAACACACTGCCTACTATACTAGCTCGAGCTTGTTGGAGAAGCCTCGCATAAATCTGCTAAGGGTGTACCAAGACCCTCAAAGTGTGGAGCACTGCATCTTTTCGCTGGATGTAAGCTATATTGTTATCCATGCTCCTCTAGGGGCGTTCCGCACTACAGCGTATGCTACATGCATGCAATGGCGTGGTAGATATCGTTGATGTGCAGACGTTTTCCGAGGCTGGAACTTCATTCCTTTGTCTTTCATGCCCAGCCTTTTGTCTGCCCCTTCACTATATTTTCCACCTTAACTCCTTACCGTAGAATCTCCTAGACTTCGCTCATCATTAATTAATTATTGGGGTGCGCGGACATGGCTGCGCGCTAATATTAATCCAAAAATCGGCGGTGTGCGGAGTGTCAGTCAGGTGCCCAACCAACTATTTTGGTGTACGCGCTAAGAAGTAAAACAGCAAATTTCAAAACTAGGATACCGAACGTAAGCAAGACAAACAAAGAAGGAACGGTCACGAAAAGAGACAAGCTCGGCTGGCACAAAAAGTGTGATGTCACGTAACCCCCCAAGACGGGCCAGGCCAGGCGCCTCGGGGACGCTGTTTACTCTAAATGCGCTATGACCTCACCCACCAAACCCCGAAAAACCTCCTCAAAATCTGAGGCACTTGGCCTACTGACGACGTTCGTAACTAGGTCGCCGAACGTAGGCAAGACAAACAAAGAAGGAATGGTCAAGAAGAAAGAAGAGTTCGGCTCGCACAAAAAGTGTGATGTCACGTGTCCCGAAGTCACGTCCGACCGCGCGCCTCGGGGACGCAGTTTACCCTAAAAGCGCTATGACCTCCTCCGCCAAACCCTGAAAAACCTCTCAGAATCTGAGGCATTTGGGCTACTGACAACGTTCGTAACTAGGTCACCGAACGTAGGCAAGACAAACAAAGAAGGAACGGTTAGGATGAAACAAGAGTTCGACTGGCACAAAAAGTGTGATGTCACGTGTCCCTGACGTCACGTCCGACGGCGCGCGTCTCGGGGACGCAGTCGACCCTAAAAGCGCTATGACCTCTCCCAGCAAACCCTGAAAGCCCTCCTCAAAATCTGAGGCATCTGGGCTACTGACGACGTTCGTAAAAACGCGCGCTCGCGCGCGACTGTTTGATTTGACATCCGTTGAGTGATCCTTATGCCAGTACCCGTAGCGAAGCTCGATCCTGGAGGCAGAGACGGGTGCTGACGACTGCTGACGTTTCGGGGCCCCAACAGCCACGCGTTTCCTGAGGCCAGGAACCGGCGGGGGTGGATGACGACAATGCTGAGTATTGCTGACCGTGTACTACGGTATCCTAGTAACTGAGTTGACAGTACTGGCTGAAAGTGAATGTGAAAGGAAATTTAAATTATTTCAGTGATGCACGGCGTTACATTAAATGATCTGCTGCGCGACGTAAACTTAAATTAAATTTTCGTCGGTGCGCAGCCGTTTTAAACCTTTTTGGCTGCACGACGGAAATTTTCTTTTTGTGGGGGTGCGCGAATCCTAAGCGGTTTAACGGTATTTCTGCCCCCTTGTGATTGTTTCGCTCTTCTCAGTTAGGCGCCCACGCAGCCGAGCCTTTTTGAGCAGAGCCCAGAGGTGTAAAGTCATTGCCTGATTGACATGCATGCAAGCTTACTAGGTAAGCGACTCTTGGCTGTAAGCACCATCATAGTAGGTAGTAGGGCATCTGCAAAACAAAGATAACACAAGGGAACGGGATAGACTACAGAGAGTGGATTGCATGGCGGACTTGGGGAGTGTACATGAGGTATCAGTGCCAGTACCAAGGAAACATAGTATGAAGGTAGGAGAGAAGCGAAAGAAGGATACTGCAATTATTCCACACATATGGTAGACATATGGTAGATTAAGGAGTGACAATGTCTTTCGTTGCATGGCTTGCACAGCCATGATGCAATTAAAAGTACCGTGGCGTGGGCTGCTTCGAATGATCAAAATATGGGTGTTGTGGTTTGGCATGGTAAGGATGTGATGAAGTTGTAGGCCCGCACTCACATGCGAGGGACAGTTCAAAACATGCATACGGTTCGTAGGTCAATAACATTACACCTCTGGGCCCGTTCAAAGCTCGGCCGCATGGGCGCCCAACTGTTCAGAAGGGAGAAAAGAAGAAACCAGAAGGAAGAGGGGGGGAAAGGAACAAAAGGAGAGGCCGGGAATGCAAAGAAGACCGAGTCCGACACCTGAGTTCCACTAGAGACTAGCCCTTAACAAAGCCCCTAAGAAAACAAAACTCCACAAAAGCTTTAGGTATACCGGTATACAGAGCAGCATTGGACTAGGTTTACAAACGGTCATTGCATGTACGCATGCAAATCTGCAAAGTCCTTGTTTGTCTGCTACTGAGTCAGTCTAAGGCTGTACGTACTTTGCTGTACATGGATATCATGGACATAGTCAATGGCATAACGCCTCTTAACCCTGCTAATATATATAAAGGCTTGGTCGCGTGGGCGCCTAACTGTCTGGTTGGGAGCAATAGAAAACTGAAGGCAAGAGGGAAGAAAGAAAGAGGTGAGCATATCAGGGGCAGTTAATCGCATATTGAGCGGGTGTGCCGGAATGCAAGTGTTTTGTTCAGTCAAGTAGAGCTCATGACAAATGACGCATGGGGAGCAATGCCTGCATACCAGTATTTGCAGGAAATGAACTAGGAAAACGAGTGAACGACCTGTGCTCTCCCCCCGGACTAGCAACCAGCAGACAACCACTCACGAATCGCAAAGGAATGATAGCCGGAATGCGGAACATCAGACCCGTAGTACTCCGGGAGTCCGGGGTAGTACTTGCGTTACTACTTGCTTTGGGTATGTTTTAGCCTTCTGCAGTTGCAATGGGCTACTGCTTTCCGTTTGGCCTGACTCAAGCCAATTAAAGCTAGTTTATGTCAGGGCCTCAGGGGGCTAACAATTTGTTCCTCAACGACCTCAATACCTCATGTTGTGATAATGTCATTGAATTATGAGTGACATGGAGGATGGCATGGGCTGCACCATGCCTATGCTGTGCATGATAGTGATAGCTCGAATTGAGCCTAGTCACTCCTTACCAGCCCCACATGGCCGAGCTTTCAGCAGGGCCCAGCAGGTATGCACCGTTCTCAACTTACGTGTGACAAATATGTCTCCTCAAGTCTTCATGAGTCATGATGGCATCTTACTTCCTCTGGGATGTGAACGCTCTACTCCTACTAGGCAGGCAGCAACACCTCCTGGTATTATCCCGATCGAGCAAGATAAGTAATTAGAGGTGCTCCTGCGCAGCACGAAAAACGGCAGAGCAGGTACACATTCTGATCCATGATGCACACTCAAGCAAGGGAGTCAGATCCAGTTAGACAGTTTTGCCACGTCTTTTGGATTTAGATAGGAAGGAGGAAGAAAACAACGTGGCAACGTGGCTTGATCGATACGGCACTAGGGATCAGGCCCGGGTGGATAAGGCCTTCAATCCTTCATTACAGATATCGATCTCCCTTAAAAACGTACTTTTACTCTCCAACGTTTCAGTCAAATGACATGGCATTATTTGCCAACGTTGGCAAGTGAGTGACGTCATTTTTTCCTAAGTCCGTCATCTTTGAAAAGGAGCGCATGCCATTAAATACTTGCATTACTTGTTATTTATCGACTTCGATTCCGATCGTACCAAGTGCCCAGAGGGCCTCCATGGAAGCGAGAGTGTTGCAGGCGAGGGTGGACTAATCGCTGCTGCAGCCCATCCTGAGGCGCGATTATCTAAAGCTGCAGGTACTAATTTTACTGGTATGAAGCGTGCCTGAACCTCTGCCTGCTACAAGAGCATTCACTGCATTTTGGTGTGCAGTTTCGGCCCACATGCACAGCATTGAGCCAGCTAACACAGAAGCCCACCCTTTTGGGCAACATCTTGCATGCATGCGCAGCTTCCACCAGTAATGACAGTCCCCGAATGCATGCCCAGCCCCCCGCATGCATGCACGGTACCCCTCCCGCTTGCTCTGATGGACTGTAAAAACTTCACAAAACTTCACCGCTTGCATGCACAGCTCCCACCCACATACACTCTGCCTACATGCACACACCCATGCCCACATGCACAGCATCCCGCCTGCTTGCGGAGCGCCCCACACGCCTACGCATTCCTTGCATGCACATGTCCATGCCTGCATTCACAGCACGTAGCCGCGCTCGCGACCCTCAACATGCATTCTCAGCTCCTTCCCACATGCAAACACCCCGCCCGCATGCACACTACCCCCGCTTGCACGCACAGCCGCCTGGCGCCTGCCAATATGCTCTGCACCTCGCCCTCATAAACGGTCTTTCAACCACATGAGCCATCCCCTAACCGTGTACACAGTCCACGCCCCCATGCACATTTCCCGCACGCCCGCACGGCCCCCCAGTCTTCCATCGGCTTTCACTGTTACCCACCCATAGACACAGCCCGTATGCACAGGCCCCCACTTAAATGTACTGTTACTCCCATCCGCTGTTACTGCCCCCCATCCCCATTCACATTCCGCATTCTGCAGACCCCCACCTGTATGCAATGTTACCCCCATCCGCCCGCACGGTCCCCCATCCCCCATCTGCATACACTGTTATCCACCCATAGGCACTGCCCGTGTGCACAGGCCCTTATCTGTATGCGCAAGTCCCGCCCAAATGGGCGGCTCTCCTCCCGTATGTGCAGCCCCAAGCTTGCACGCACAGCCCCCCACCCGCATTCCCAACCCGTAAGCTATGCGCCCCGCCAACATATCCACACAGTCCTCCACCTGCATTAATTGTTAACAGCGCCCTGCCGTATGTGTAGCTCTCCATTTGCATTTACTGCCCTACGACCGTATGTTTGTACAGCCTGTCCTGATGTACAGCCCCCGTCCGTATGCGCACAGCCCGTATGCATATTGCATAGACCATGGCCAGCATGCACAGACCCTAGCCTGCATGCACATGCATGGGTCACTGCATTTGGGCGGGGAATGTGCATTCGGGCGGGAATGTGCATCACAGCAACCCGTCCTCACGTGCAGCGCATGCCGGCATGCTCATGCCCCTGCTCGAAGCTGTTAGCGAGGCAGAAGGTTGTGAGGCAGACCCATTAGAAACAGCAAGCCATGTTGTACATTTATTCATTAGCCGAGACGGGTGCAAGCTCCATTGGGAGCTTGCATTTGAATGTGTTACGGATATGCGAGCGGCTAGCGGAGTTCTTGCGGTATGTGGGTGTGCCTATCAGAAAACCAGCTGCTATCATGGCCACCCCTGTTGCCCCTACAGCCCATGTAGCACCTGCAGCCCCAGCAGCCTTCCTCCCCCAGGTTCATCTGAAGAGAGCATGTCCGCATCAATCCAGGAGGCAGCTCTTTACATTGGCACTAGCCCAGAAATCTTGATAGCTTTTGTGCAGCCCTTGGGCCTAGATGGAAGGAATTTGGCATGGGCCATCTACCAGACTACCCCCTAGGAGTGGAGTCGACCAAGTTCGCAGTGGGTGTCATTGCGCGCGTCATGATGCGCAACCAACCTGCTCAGTCGGGTCTCATTCCCACCTTTTATTTTGTATTTTTAAGCGGATTCACTATGCAGACTATATTGCCTAGCCATGCCCTTTGTTTCATGATGTTTAAGGCACCTTCATTTTGCTTGATACGCACGAGACATGCCTCTCAAGTAGCTTTGAGCGGGGCTTCTGACTGAAATTTTGGTTTCCTGTTTTCCCCTCGAAATTGTATAGTTCAGGATTCATGTGACGGTATTACGGCTTCAGATTTATTTCATCACAATTACGCTGATTTGCCCCAGGTATGCCACTCTAGGAGACCCAAGCAAGGCTGAATACTGAAATTTTAATTATGCTGATGCACCCTAGACATGCCGCTCTAGGAGACCCGAGGAGGTCTCTAGACTGAAATCTTAATTATGCTGATGCGCCCAGGTATGCACCATAGGAGACGTGAGCAAGGGCTATTCATTCGGGCGCCAAAGTTGCGGTGTGTGGACACCGCATGCCGCATGCTATGGAGGTGTGGGCCAGTGAAGTGTGAACCTGCAGGTACAAAGTACGCGGCATGACCGCACGGGGCGGTTCTAACTTATCGAATAATCGTGAGAGCATTGTAAAACTGCGTACACAATTCTGCAAATATCCTGACTTTCAACTCAGTCCGTTTTATACTGTGGTAGTAGGATAAGTGGTAGCTATAGCATTATCTAGGGGATTCCGTGGCCGACTTCTGAAGTATGGAAGAAGCACCACGCCGCTCTGCCAACCTATACGTCATCTTGGGCGTTGATATCAAGGTTCGTATCGCTCTTGCACCCCGACCTGCGGCCCCTTCCGTTTTGGAGAATCCAGATGGTTATGGCTTCACGTTTCTGTCTACAGGCGACCCAAGAGTCTATCCGACACCAGTATCTTAAGCTTGCCCGGACTTGGCACCCTGATAGGCATCAAGGCCCTTCAGCAGACCAATTGTTTGCCAAGAGAAAGTTCCAAGTACGTCTGTGGTCGCTGAGCGTCCTAGCCACCCACCCTAACTTGACTTGGCTTGAATGTTCATATCTTGCAGGAAATAAGTGCTGCGTTTGCGGTCCTCAGCAACGTGCGAGAGAGACAGCACTATGACCTCAGTTTAATTGATCTGCTAGACGTAGAAGAGTAAGTATTTGCAAGGATTGAGAGTGTCATCTCACGCTAGTGTGCTTGCCTCTGTTCATTTGGGTGATGTTGCCCCCACAGACCAGTGACCCTGGCTGACTCACTCGGCGTTTCCCGCGTGTGCAGCTATTTGCATCGGTTCCAAGGCCTCATCTTGACAGCGAGTGGCTTGGGCATGTCCTCATCATCTTCATCGGACGATGAGGGAGAAGATGCTCTGATGGGAGATGTTTTGTACGAGGCGCCAGTTCTAAAAGGCGGGAGATGGTGCCTGACGGCAGCTGCCTGAAATTTAGCGACGGTCTGTTACCCCTAAACGACTTTCTTTGTGACATGTTCAAAGAGAGACACCATGCCCTTCTTTAGTTATTCATGATAGGCCTATTACTAATGCATGATCCTGAGTGCATGAGCCATGTGCAAGGTACACCTAGTCACGAATGCCGAGTCATGGATCTTGATTCCAGTATTTGTCATGGCACACGGCCATTAAAATTTGTCTATTAAGAAGGCTGGGGTATGGGTGGTAATTAACATGAGGTTGCACACTGCACCTCATATCTCTTCAGTGCAAAAGGATGTGCCATATTGCTCAGTTAAGATTGCTGCCCTTGAGGTGTCCTCGTTCTTTGCCCGGGTTTTTGGGGGCCCTTTTTTCCTCACAACTTTTTGGCTGGCTGTGGTGGGCTGCCTTCTGGCATGCGCTGTCACGCCTTTTTTATTGATAACCTCGTGTTACACCGGGTTGATTTTTGTCAGTGCATGAGGACGCCTGAGTTCTACTAGGCTTCTTTAGGCCCATACATTTGTGGTGATTTTTTCTTTATATCTGAGACACCTTTGTGGCCCTCCTGATCTCCTTGGTTGTTGTGGTGCTTGATGCCCCCTGCGGCTCTGCACAAAACTGTTGCAGCCCAGTCCGTGGCCAGGCTATGCTGGAACATTCCCTGATTTCAAAACTCGTATCAGTGGTATACTCCACTGTTTTCCGCATATCGCGTACCCTCAATAAATGCTTATTTGTCTTGTTGCCCTATTTACTAGGACGTTGGTTGGCCCGGCTGTCCTGAATGTTGCACTGAAGTGCAGTCGAAGTACTCAAGTGTGCCGTTGTAATATTACATATTATTGTTATGAGAGAGCAGATGCCCGGCCCACCTAGACATGTTGCAGCTACAAAACCAGTCTTTATTAGGAACGGCCGCGAGAGGCTCATTGGACTCTCCCTGACGTCTAACCAGGAAGAGCACATGGAAAGCTACGAGATAAATGAATGTTTTGTAGTAATACTCAGTCCCAGTCAAAAGGACCTTGGGGTTAATAACGTTACGCATACGG
This sequence comes from Limnomonas spitsbergensis, assembly GCA_037349105.1. NCBI lineage: Eukaryota > Viridiplantae > Chlorophyta > Chlorophyceae > Chlamydomonadales > Limnomonas > Limnomonas spitsbergensis. The sequence goes on along the minus strand of JAYJMM010000084.1, from coordinate 1,177,299 downwards.
GCCCTGCTATAATAAAGCTCGGCTTCATCGACAATCAATAACACAATCACCACTCAAGATGTGTAACATCGAGGGACACCGAAATTCTGCACGCTGCATCAGTCCACACCCTGACATTATTTAGATGCATCAAATGAGCATTGTGTAGCCCACCCAGGGCGGAACTTAAATACCAGCGGGTGCAAACTCGCGTTAATAATTCTTGAAGGCTGGACGCCCTCCTCCCCCCTCGGCAGGCTCCTCTGCACCATGACTGAGCCGCCTCCCGCGTCCCAACCCCGAGGCGGCGGCCAGCCCAGCCTGTTGCTTCTGCTCTATGCGTCCTGTCACAGCCCCATGCAGATCCATGTAGTGCCCTGCCTGCTGCTGCTGCACCTCTGCGGCGCGCTCAGCAAACGCCTGCCCCAGGCCAGCGCCCGGAGGTGGAATGGGGGGCATGCCCCAAGGAAGTGGCATGCCATTTCCCTGGTACGGCATGCCCATGTGGGCGCCACCGTACATTGGAATGGCCCCACCCATGACACCTGGGCCGTACCCTTGCGTGTGTGCACCAGAAGCCGAGGGGTATGTCCCATATTGCATCATGCCACCTGGCAGGCACCACAGAAAAGAGAGGCGGGATGAAACAAAAGAACGAGGTTTGGCAATTTATGGTCTGGATGGTCAGCCTCAATAAGATGTTACCAGACCATTTACGGCTTGTCAGTCAGAATGATTTTAGGTTCAGGGTTCAGGGTTTAGGGCTTGGGGTTAGTTTTACGGCTCTTCAGTCAGAACATTTATGATTACTAAAGAACACACCGTCTTGCGTTTTACCCGAATCCCTTTTTTGTGTGCCAGAGCCCAAACTGAATGAGAAACCTTGAGGACAACACAGCCAAGACATGGACCATGATGGGCATGGTACGCAAAATGTATGTGCTGCTTGCTACCGGGATCACAGTCGAGGTATGGTGCATGTGCGGCTGTGCACATCTCCATCCCTCCATCCCCCCGAAGATCACCACCAGGTTAGTTATTCCCCCTTGGACAGGGTTAGCAGGTTCTTGGATGAACTGAACACAATGGACACATGCTCGTAATGCTCCTCACCCATGGGTGGCCTGCCGGACGCCATGGCCATTCCCTCTGGCTGATCTGTCTGCCGCCTTGCGCTCGGCACCTTACGCAGCTTGCCTAGCGGTGGGCCGGCCTTCCCAGGATGCCTTGCCGAGGCCGTGCCTCGCTTCGCCGGGCCGTTCCCTGGGCCTGGGGCCGCAGAATGGGCAGGCGGACCGCCTGGCGGCGCCTCCTCATACGCGACCCCTGGTATGGGCATGGGGTGCCATTGGAATGGCTGGTATTGTGTGGGCGGTGCGGCCATCATCATCCGCTGCATCATATAGTGTTCCATCGCTGATGCCTGCTTCTGCGAGGGTACCGAGCCGAAGTACTGCTGCTGCCCGTACTGCTGCTGCCCGTACTGCTGCTGCCCGTACTGCTGCTGCCCGTACTGCTGCGGTACGGGTGCTGGTTGCGCCAGGTGCTTTGCCACGCTGAAGTTGATGGCCGGCAGAAACCTGCGCGGGAACTTGACGCTCACATCCTCCGGGAGCCGGTTCTGTTGCTTGATCTGGCGCGGGGACAGCGGTCCTTGTAGTTGCTGCTGCTGCTGCTGCAGTACGAGGCCAGCGGCCCAGGCCTCAGAGCCTGAAGGGATACCAGTACTCCCGCCGCCACCGGCTCTGTCCGCCCCTCCGCCCGCTTGCGCGGCGTCGTACTGCTGCATCTGCTGCAACATCTTCTGGTGCTGCTGCTGACTAACCTGCGGTAGCCACTGGATCGAATGAGGCGGTTGAGGCATTGGCTCGTTCGGAGCTGTGCCGACGCCGCCACCGCCGCTGCCGCTGTCTCCGTTGTGTGCGACATGGTGCGAGGCTGCCGGCTGCTTCCTGACAAGTTTAAGTGGGCTCATGAGCGGGCTCGAGACGAGATCTGCAAGGAGAGCAACATTGGGGTGAGGGGGGTGTTCTTCTCAAGGATGGAATCGGTAGGCCACCAATAGCCCACCCAGTGCTAAAGCCTAACAGGTAGCTTCTTTAATCCACGCATCAGGGCGCAATGGTATAACATTTATTTATTGAAGGTGAAGAATAATTTTTCTCCAAGAAAAGGATAACACTTTATTCTTCCCCTTCGATGTTTCTGACGACGAATACCAGTTGATTCAAGGCGCACGCATTGGGATGTGCAGGCTCTGCATTATGACTTGCATGCTGGGGGGAAGGGATACAGGGGACCTCAGGGAATGACCACTCACGCCATGGCCGAGGTAGGCTTCTTACTCTAGCATGGCCAGGTTGGCTGATCAACATGCACCATATCACTCCACTAGTCCACTAAGGAAGCACACATGGCAGCAATGCACGATGGAAGTATGTACAACAGCAAGACATAATAGAAGTACGTACCACAGCCTAATATAATTGAAGTATATACAGCAGCCTGACACCACGGAAGTACGTACGACAGCATGGCACTGAACGTAAGGACAGCAGTGGGACACGCGCTTGATCATGGCCACAAACCCCATGTGTTTGTGTCGGACTGAGGTAAGAATGCTTGACCAATGTCCAGGCAGGTGCAGGTCCAACAGTATACTGCACGATGAGTTACGGTAATGGCGGACTTACACCGTTAACCCTCATCCCTATCCTCAAACCTCAGCCCTTATGACCGATAAAAAGGCAAACCCTCACCCCTAATGTCCGACCTCGACACTCAACATTACGCCCGCGACCCTAATGACCGGCGTACCCCTAATGACCGCCTAAAACCCCAATCCCAAACGATCAATCTCAACCCTCAACCCTAACGACCGACATAAGCCCTCAATACTAATAACTAACAACCGGTGGTAACCCTCGACCCTTGAACCTTTGATTGTAGCTACAACATACCTGCCCAACGCGGCAACATCGGTACGTTGTCTACAAAGCTGTCGGCGCTACCGGTCCTGGTGTGCTGCCGCTCGTTGCCATATGCTGGCGTTTGTCCGCTCTCCGCTTGCTGCTGTGACGGGTCGCCGGCAGCAGGAAACCCTGCCTTCTTTGCAGAGTACAGGAGCAGCGGCAGGGTTAAGGGATTAGGGTTTAGGGATAATGGTTGAGAATAAGGCTTTCTCATTTGCTGGCTGTGGGAGCAACTGCACATGGGCCAGACTGAAGGCATACTAGAATACAAATAATAATAATGAACGGTACGGCACAGTATCGGTGTAGGAGAAATAGTGATTTAGGATACCGTACTGTTAAAACAAGTACGGTACGATATAGGATAAATACCGATTTCTGTTTTACCGGTATCGATATACCGGTATATTAGTTTCTGTCATATTGATCAATACAGGTACAGTAGGTTTAAAGACAAATGTTGATTTTTGTCCTACCGATATATTCCGTGTACATTACCGGTACAGGTATCTCATTAATGTGAAATTCAGGACGGCCTGGAATACAATCTTGCCCCAGGCACCCAGCATTCACCCACCCATCAGTGATTATTGTAGTGCACCTACCGGGTAGACCACAATACCATGATGAAGATAAGAATGTACGGTACAGCACCAGTTTAGGAGAAATACTGATGAAGGATACCGTTCAGTAAAAGTAATTATTTTTTGTTTGCAAGCTAGACCACAATCGGCAGGTCGCTGGGCAGCGATGACTGGGCCAATGAGGACCAACCTTTGACCGGCCTAAAGCCGGCGGTCCATGCGTCAGGTCCGACTGCACCAGGCCCCTCTAGCCACAGGCCAGGATATGGCAGGTCTAAAAGATGTCACCCACCCACCTTAGCAATTGACTGTGGTGGTGGCAGGCCCTGCTTCTGAGCGGGCTAGTGCCTGGCTGGCATGCTCACCACTGTCATCCTTTTATCATATATCACCCACCTACCTTGGCAATTGTCTGCGGAGGAGGCAGGCCCTGCTTCTGAGCAGGCTGATGCCTAGCTGGCATGCTCCAAGAAATCGCAGCCCCCTTGGGAGCCGCATTGCTAACCACAACCACCGCTGGCATCGAGTCTCCCTCGTCCACGAAGACGCCCTCATCATAGCTGATGCCCGCGGCCCCGTCCCCGGCGGCCGGCGCACGGCCGTCCTTCCCTTTGCCTGGGTCGCTCCTCTGCTGGTCGCGGCGGCCCTGGGGGTGCTGCTGCTGCTCCTGCTGCCCTGCCGCCTCGGCTGCGGGATAAGCCGGCGGGGCTGGGACCGCATACACCAGCTTTGGCGCCACCCAGATTCCCGCCGCCCGCTGCATCTCCATGGCGCGATCCGTCAGCAGCGTGCTCTGCTCCTGCAGGCGCCGGCTCTCCTCCTGAAGCCGCTGCAGCTGCTGGCCGATGTGCCGCGAGCGCTGCTGGCGCGCCTCAAGAAAGCCGCCGATCGCGTCAACAGGCCGGTAGCTACTCGGCGAGGCGCCGGCGGCAAAATCGGGGGCGTAGGCTGATTGTTGGGCTGATGTCTGCACCGCCTGCTCGCGTGCGTCGGAGTATTCTATGCTGTTCATGTAACCGCCAGAGGCGAACAGCGCGTCCGCCGGATCGTAATCGCTGTAACCGCCGCCGGCTGGTAACTCCCCCGCCCGATCGATCGCGCCGTGCTCAAACGCGATGTCTATGATATTCGCCGGCGGCTGCGCCACGATGGCCTCGGCCATCGTCAGCGGCGGGCCGCCGCCGCCCGCGTCGAGCGCCCGACGCATCTGTTCGGCTGACGCCTCCACCGCATCTTGCGCCGACTGCATCCGCCGCTCCAGCTCCGCCACCGCGTTCAGCCTGGCCAGCGCGCGCTGCTGCACGTCCGCCAGCGCCTCTGCAGCCGCGATGCTGTCGAGGCCAGAGGGCCTGCCGCCGACCTCGGCCAACACCAGCCGCATCGCATCCAGCTCCTTGAGCTCGGCAATGAGCATCGCCTCCGTCACACCCGCTTGAACCTGCATCAGATCCTCCCCGTCCGGACCCACCATCAAAGGCATGCCCTCACACTCCATCGGCAGCATCGCTGCAGCGGCGGCGGCCGCCGCCACCGCCGCTTCGGCTGCCCGATCTGTTTCAGAGAGCCCCTCTGCAGGCCCCTTGATCACAGACTGCAGCCATGCAGCATTCTGATCCTGCTCCTCGGCAACGTACTTTTTTGTACTTTTGCCACCTTGCCTCTTGGGGGAGACTGCAACGCTTTTTTTGGCATAGCTCTGACCGTAACGGCTCTTGGGCTTTCGCCGGGGCCGCGGTCGAATGGACGCTGCGGTTGAGGGAGCGACCGTAGGGAGGGCGGAGAGTGAGGGTGAGGGAGAAGAATGAGAGAGGGAATGTCAGGAGTGAGGGAGTGTGGGAAGAGGGGAGAGGGAGGGAGGGAGTGTGCGGGTGAGGTGTGAGGGAGGGAGGGTGAGGGTATGCCTTCGAAGCCAATAACGGACAGCATCAGGGGCGTCGTGCAGTACATTTGATGCTGTTTCGTATGATGTTTGAAGCTGTTGTTGTTGAAGCGTGGCGCGCACTCGCCGGCCAAACTTGCGCTGCCTGCGCAGGACTTCTGTCAGCGTCCAAGGTTTTCAGTGAAGGGTTTCGGGTTCAGGGATGCCTGCCTGGCTTACATTGCTTGTGCTGGATATCTGTCAGCATTCAAGGTGAAGCGTTTAGGGTTCAGGGTTTAGGAAATAGGGTTTATGGTCCAGGGTTTGCCAGCCTAGCTTACGTTGCTTGTGGAGGATATCTGTCAGGGTGCGGCCCATTGTCGGCAGCTTGCTGGTCTTGAACTTGTCATGTGCGCTGGAGGCCTGCTGAGCGCGGCGCTGGAACGTCCCGACAAAGGCCCCTCGGGAGCTCTCCAAGCTCTTCCCGCGGGCGAACGGCTGCCATTTCGGCAGGCGGCTGCCGTTTGGCTTCTCCTTCCTTTTCTTCTTCTGAGGCCGAGCAACAGGCGCGGCCTCCTGCACGACGGCGAGCTCAAAGGGCGAGACCTGGACCACCGTGTAGGCCGGCGGCTCCTTCTGCGCATCATCCATAGGGTCCCAGCTGGCCACAACCTGCAGACCAAGGGATGCATGAGAGGTGCGCACGGGAGAAGTGCATGGGAGATTGGGAAACATGCACGAGAGGAATGCATGGGAGGGGTGTGTAATAGTGGCATGAGTGGCACTTGTGAGTGGTGCGTGTGGGAGGTGCGTGTGAAAGGCGCCTGCAGATGGCGCACGTGAGGGAGACATAGCATGCTTCAGGGGGGGACTAGGCCCAGTCGGGATCGGGGATGCAGGCCTGTGTGGAGACATGCAGCAACCTAAAGTGCATCGCTGCATGGATGAAGATATATTCGGGTTTTTGACTCGGGGCATGACCGCCCAACTGCGCATGGGCGGCAGGGTGACACTAACGGGGCTGGAAGGGTTGCCCAGATTGTGCCCTGTGAGATGCGGTCGGGAGGAAATTTTGAAGCCTCACGTACTTCCTCCGGGGCGTCCACCAGACTGGCCGCGTCAACTACCAGCTCCGCTAATGCCAGGTCGCAGACGCTGCCCACCAGCCCGAGGTCATCCCAATCGTCCATCGTTGTTGCCACGGCTTCAGCACAACCTTTTCAAATCCTTTCCGAAAGGTCCGAGCAGCAGTCCATCGGTGAGTTTTGTCACAACGTCGTGTGTTTTGGTTCCACTACCCGGTTGGTCGCTTGGGTGAAAGAATTAAGATTCCGTTGCTTAGCTCGAGAATTGTGGGCGTGTTCGGTATCCCAGAACTCGGTTTGTTCTAAGCACACAATGTGTACGGTGATTGCACGTGTGACAGCCACATCAGACAGCCACATCGAACACATCATTATGAGGGTCGTCAGCATACCAGTGTGCGCGCACGCTGGGAGCATACCTCTGCATTTATATTACGGATGCAATAGAGATCACAGCCATAGACCCTAGCAGGCCAGCTATGGAATGCAAGCCAGCCACGCAAATGAGTAAACACAATTTACGGTACCACCCGCACCGTATTTTAATATCCTACCTAGCAGACCAGTAGGAACAGCTATTCAAATGCACATCTGTTGTTTGAGTTTAGTCTGCTGCCTCCTATGAACTGGGACAGAGAAGGTCCTGTGGACAGGATGGGATCAACAATAATTTTATTTTATTATTAACTAGGTACCATACCGTAGCAACCAGTACTTATTCGTCTATTCGACTGCGTTGCTTGTGTCAGTGTGCACCAGACCCGCTAGTCCTCTAAGGCATTCCCATCTGAAGCCACTGCTGGAACCTTCAGCAGGCACAGCGGGGTTGATCTAGGGGAGCTTCTTGCTACGGCTGTTGCGGACTTCTTGTTACAGTACGGCAAGATCGGCTAGCACGGTTTGAGTGGCAGCTCTTGTGGAAATTTCGGTCAGCACGGCAAGATCGGCTAGCATGGTCAGAGCATCGCCTCGTGGAATTTTGGCCAGCACGGCAAGCACGTCAAGACCGGCTAGCACGGTCAGACCGTAAGAGTAACTCCTCTTGTGGAAATTTTGGCCAGCACGGCAAGACCTTCGTTTTCAATTTAACATAACTTTTCGTAATTTTCTAGCGGACGAGGATGAGGCCATTAAACGGTACGCAAATGGAGTGTGGGGCAAGCTAATTGCAGAGGATTCTACATCTATGTTCTGGAAGAAATTGGGTTCTTAAATCTTTCAGTGCACGATGAAAAGAGAGAATCATCTCAAAACTTTGCTTAATCTCCCTTCTCCCCCCTAATTTACTAGGCGGTGCTCGATGGAAATATTTTGCTCCCACGTCATGTTCTATGGCTGGGGCTTATCTTCTGCACTACCAGTATGGGGTTCATTTCCACGCCACTGTTGTGGTTGTGTGCTAGTTGCCCAGGGGGTCACTGGTTTCTGTCCTAGCGTTTTAAGTGCCTGTACCGGTTTACGGGCACGTGTCCCCTGCATCAAATGTGATGCTCTGATGGACTGTTAAAACTTCACAAACTTCACGGCAAGACCGGCTATAGCACGGCCAGAGTACGGTAACTCCCCTCGTGGAATTTTTGGTCGGCACGGCAAGCACGGCTATATAGCACGGGCAGAGTGGCACATTTGCACGTCAGTCTTGGGTTTCTTAAGCACGAAATAGGGGTTGATTGACACTTTCTCCGACTGACTGACGGAGGTAGCAATCACTTACCGTACGTCCCTCCGTCTCAATCACTAGTCCAAAGAGTTGACGACAAGGAATCTGATCCAGCACGACGAGTGACTTCGCTTTGAACACATGCAAGAAGTAAGTCACTAAGTCCCGATCAATAGTCCCACATCAGCTGCTGCACTTGGTCGGCAGCTGCGATGCATACCGGCATACACGGTGGAGCTTACCGGCTCACTCTGCATGCTTTTGAAGGCCTAGCCAGGCCTACCCTATAGGGTGTTTGGTTGTTTGCATTACCTCAGCCGCAACAAAAAGACGGTGTCTACATGGGCACTTTAAGAAAGAATGAGGATGCCGTTACGGCGTGGTTTTGAAGGATGCATGTTTGTCCATTTGTGATCAGTTCATGCATGTACATGTTGTAGACAAATAGACATTGGTGGTCAGGAACAACATACTGTTGGACAGCCAGCTAGCATGGTATAGCATCAAGTGTCTTGTTGCTGCAGAAATACAGTAACCGTGTCCCATGCATTTTCATTTGTGATGAGCCAAGCCAGCCAACAGTGCATTTCCATTTGCTATGAGACAGCAACACTGGTTGAGTTCCTGCATCTCACTAACTGCCGAACTACAGGTGGCAGTGTCAGCTATCGCCATGTCATTCAGGTCTGATGGCGCTGCCGCTGCCCTGGCTGAGGCCGCCCAGAGCTTCATCCGCAACCATAGCACGGATGTATCGCTGAGCATGGCCAGAGAGGCAGTTGCAGCGGTGGCAGATCTAAAGAAGAGCAATGAACTGGCGCTGAATGCTACCAGGGAGGCGGTGGCGGAGCTGAAGCTAATCCATGGGCAATCCCAGACTCTGATAGCCAGCATGAACAGCATGACCCAAGCCACGACATTCAACAGGGCGATGATCAAGCAAACCCTACAGTGGGCTATTTCTAATATCAGCCAGTACAATTTCACGGTGTACGGTATTGCGAAGATAGGTCAGCTGTGACCATCGAGTCCGTTGTGGTTTTAATCCTCGGAAGTTTCATGACGGGTTTCGACACTGATGGGCTGAGCGTTAGAGGTCTTGAGCTACCTCCAGTCGTGCATGCTCAGTACTGCGCGGCCCCCGTAGCTCCCAGCAAGTTTTCAACTGCGGCCGTTCAGAAATACCTGGACAAGCTTGCATAGCAGATCCATTGCCTGACTGGAGAGCTTTCCACCGGGCACGTCGTTGACGGCCCAACATATGAGATTCGGTGCCCTGCCCTTGCGCTCGGGCCTGTCACCTAGAAGTCATAAGCGCTGTTGCCAAAAATCAGGGAACATAAATATTAGTACACTCCGTCTGCATAGTGGGGGTGCAAAATGGCAAAATGCTGAGTGGGCTCAATGCTAGCAGGCATGACATGGCATTAAAACAATGACGTGGAGGTAGGCTTGCTAGTAAACCACTGGCTTGCTCTTTGGATGCAGCTTCTTGTTGGCTTGGCTGTCAGCTGTCTAATTTCATGGACAAAGCATGGCATTACCTTGAGGTAGCAAATGCATATTTTCTGACTCGGGATGAAGCAGTTTATGCATTGAGCTTGAACAAGTGTATAACGGTTTATGTAGGGTTCCGTATCCACCATTTTGTTGTGGTGGTTAGAGGGAACCCCTTGACGTCGCTTTGATTGATAAGCAGCTATGTGAAGGTCCAGAGGGGATTTTTGTAAAAGCTGTGCCTTTGGCGCAGCCCCCGAGTGACGCGTGTGCCCTGAAAACTGCTGTGGTGTCCTAGACTGCAGTGTGTTGTAGCAGTATTTGCCGAGTTGTTCCCTGTTGCCTCTGTTTACGTGCCGAACATGTTGGGTGATGGTGCTGCTTTGTTGTTGGAATGTTGTTAAGTGCTGTGTGTGTTGCGTGTGTCGCCTGTGCGGCGGGGCTGTAGGTGTTGTGTATGTAGGGTTGTAATGAGTTTGCGTGCGTGCATAGTTGCTTCTTATCGGCAAGCTCTAGAGCACGAAATGAAGTGGTCTGGTTGTCTGTGCTGGAACCTGTTGCGTGCGCTTGCTGCATATTTTCTGTAAGGTACATTGCATGCTGCGCCACTGCGGCACCGTGCCTGCCCCAGGCCCCAGTCCCTCTGCCAGGATTCCTGGTTTGTCCACCAACTGTCCTGCTGAGCATGGCACATGTTGCTTTCTCAAATTTTGCCATTGCACCAACTTAATGTGCTGTATGTGCAAGCTGGGTATGAGAAGTGATACTGTGCACACAACAACAGTGTGAGTGCACACCGAACATAGCTGTGCATGGCACCTGTCACTTTGTCACAATTGTCATCGCAACAGCTTCATTTGCTGTATGTGCAAGTTGGCTGCCAGACTTGATAGTACTGTGCACACAAGCCACACAGCAACAGTCTTATTACACACAATTGCATGGCACTGGACGCTGTGTCGAAAGGTCATCGCACTATATTCACGGGAAACTGAAGCAGGCAAGCAATTTTGCGACCACTGCTAAGTCGAACATACAAAACGAGTTTGCGCCCAAAGCAAAGCTGCGCGATAGTCCCTATGATGGTCTATCACATGTTCTGCAGTAGTGTCAACTGTCACCCACTCATCCTGGCATCCTTCAAGTTCGAAACTACTTGTCAGCCGCTGGCTGCAGCGATACGGATGAACGCGAGCAGCCTTGTCATTAGGCGAAGTTGTTCAACGAGTTTGCGCCTAAAGCAGCGCAACGCAAGTGCACGTCACGTACTGTGCAGTATGAACTTTCGGTGAAGAAAGTCCAACACCAACGTGGCCGAGGCCGTGGCTGCCCCGCCACGAGCATATACATTGCTAACATAGACATTGCTAACAGACATGCCGATGACTTTGCGCCCAATACGCAGGCTGCGCAAGCAAATGACTGCGCAACAGCTTCAGTGTAAATAACTAAAATAGGAGTAACTAACCCCCGCCCTTTCAGTTAGAAAAGTGCTGTGACTTCAGGAATATGATAGATTCCTGATCACTGCTATTGAGACTCGAATTCCCAGCTGTAAACCTGGGAATCAGTCGATGTATTTAAGATAAGTATCCCATGGACTACTTACCTGACTATTCTCTACTGTTGACAGGATTGCCTGATGGGTCGACCCTTCCGAAGGTGACTGTAGTAGCAGTCGAAGATGTAGTACACTGGTGACAGGGTACAATGATCTTCAGTGGGAAGTCGCTTGTAGACGATCTTCAGATGGGGAGACTCGCTTGATGATCTATCAGGAAGTCGACTTGGAGCCTCTGGACTGGCTGTTGATGAATAGTTGATGGAGTTGGTGGTGGTAAACCAGCTGGGAGGCTGGAGAATGCCTGATAAAGGCCGAAATATCAAGAGAAGACCTTCAAGGCTAAGCAATGTTTGTGCTTGCTTAGACTGAAAGGGTCGAACAGTTTTGGTACTTGTTCTGTTTGATGGATCGATATTCGAGCAGTGTTTGTGCTTGCTGGAATAAAGTGAGCAGTGTTTGTGCTTGCTCGATGAGGAGTGACTATATAACTTCAGATTAAAGGGTGATTACGAAATCAGGGCTTCAAGTGAGAAAGAAATAGTGGCTGCAAGAGACAAAGCAGCCACTTTAAAAGGCAATAGAAGTGTGAAAACACACTTCACAGACAATCAGAGAAAGCACAGAAGTGTGACTGTGACAGCAGTTTTGCACACAGAGTTCAACAGCAGAGATCCTTATTTCAAGCAGGGTAACCCGGTACGGAAACACGGTACGGGAATACGGTGCGGTACGGTACGGATACGGTACGGACAAAAGGGACGGTACGGTAGGCCAATACGGTCCAAGATTTTCCCCACTTTCAAGGCTCGGAACAGCAGGATCCACACAGAGAAACACATGCATGCAACACTCACATGACTGTTTGACCCCATGCACATCCTGACATACTGCATGGCTGCATGACAGTCCCCATGCAATTTTTGCATGGCCCCCAAATAACCACCAAGGATCTCCATGCATGCATGCAGATTTACCAGGCTGACATGATAGGAGAAATATGATCATTGATGCAATCCCAAACACCTCACAGATCGCCATTACAATGTTCCAACATGCCATTCAGCATTTCAGTAATTCAGCTAGTCCATATAAACGCTACCCACCAGCATGGCACATGAAATTTTACATGCTTGAATATACGGTAGCAATGGAAACAAGAGGCCTCAGAATCACCTTGCATAGTTGCTGAGCTGCATGGCATGCATGGAAATCACTTCGTAAGGAGACACGGAGCTCCTGTGTCTTGCCTCCCTCTTGGGAGTCCTGGACTCATGGGCTCCTACTCCTCCTGGCCTCCTGCCCTCCTCCCTCTATGCAGCTTTGGATTGTGACTTGGCGCCAAGTTCTGTCTTATTGCCACTAGATTTTGGGGTAGACTTGTACTTTCACGAGCAACGAATGCCTCTTTACCACTGGAAGCGAGCGAGCTTACGCAGATTTTGATCCCCTGGATGTGTGGACTGTGGACGGTGTGGATTTGCCAGACGAGGGAGACGATCACACGACATCACCGCAATATGCCTGTATCACCCGTCCTAACGTCTTACACGCCGCAACTTGTCATGTTATGCCCGCGAGGTGATTGGTAAATCGCGTAGTGTTGACGATAATATAATTACAAAATTTGCATCGCCCACGCTTGGCCTGGCCAGCCTTCGATGACGGCTGCAAAATCCAATGCGAATCAGCCGTGTACGCTGCATTCCTGTTCTCAGCGCTACCTCCATCGCTCTCATGCAGTCATGCAGTGCAGGAAATGGCGACCGTACTTGGCCGTGTTGCAAACGGTACGGTAAGGTACGGATACGGTACGGGATTTTAGGCCAATACGGCCCGTACTGGGTAACCCTGATTTCAAGAACAGATAAACCAATAATACGCACGGTGCACTAGTTCAGCATGACAAGTGGCCCTCAAATCCTCTAACTCTCTAAGAAACTGTTCTTGTTCCATAAAAAGCCGGGTGGGCACCACATATGCAGGGATGAACCGAAATAACTGGCCAGCGATAAAAGTCTACCCTATAACCACTTCGACTCCGTGCTCCCCCCAAAACAAGAATTTGTTTTTTCGTCGCGCAGCTAAAAAGAATTTAAAAACGGTTGCGCAGCGACGAAATTTTGGGACTAAATTTTATTTGTGGCCGCATGGGAGTTCCAACAGGCACCTGACCGACTCTTCGCGCACCCATTAGGGTGGAAACCTGCGTCCAACTCCGCGCACCGCTGGGTTTTTTATTAATTATTAGCGCGCAGCATGTCCGCGGACCCCAATAATTCTTTAATTACGAGCGGAGTCAAAGTGGTTCTACGGTAGTGTGATATTATCTTATTATCCGTCATTGTTCACAACTTTGTCTTGGTCTGCGCTTTTCAATCTGCTGGTAGGGCTCCTCGAGCATCTCAATATCCTTCAGGCCGCAACGTCCAGGAGCTAGTTCATCAAGCAGAGTGCCTGAAACATTGATCGTGTTGCCAACAAACACTGTGTGCTCAACCGGGATGAACCTAGCTGCTGCATGGTGCTGCAGTGCTGCCCATATCATGTATTTTGTACCATCGGAGAGGACCAAGGTGACAAAACCGAAGGCGTCAGGCTACGAAGGTTCTGCTTTCCTGTCATTCAGGATGAGGGCTGAACCTTCCTTGAGGCCTTGCTGCTGTGGGCCTGATCATCATACTTGGCAATTTGCATGACATGAACATGGACAACGAAAGGTGACTGTTAGGGGGGCAAATCCTGAAAGAAACAGAGGATAGATCGCCAGGCTGCGGGCAGGCATGTGGAGGAAACACATGGGAGACTTAAGGATTTAATCACACATTTGCCGGGCTGCAGGCAGGGATGGGTGGAAATACAGGTACGCGGGAGAGATGCGAATCATACGTTCACTGGGCTAGTGGGCTGCAGGCACACATCGCAGGCAAATACTTTAAAAAGTGAGGGAAGTCTTGTAGTGCGGTTGGTAGGAATGAGTGGATGGCAAATATGTGGGAGAGGTGGAACCGAGAGTGTCATGCTGATTTAGCGCACCACGCGCTTTACTGAATTACCAGTTCTTCGCTAAGGACTCCTGCCGTTTTAACGCTGTGTACGGAAACTGCTGTTGCAGTTACACTTTTGAGTACTCTGATTGTCAGAAAAGTGTGTATTTTCACATCTTTGCCTCCTTCTTAGTGGCTGCATGGTTCTATGCAGCCACTATTTCTTTGTGAAAGGATCAAGTCCCTATTAGAACTTAATGCGTCTGCAGTACTTGCGCTGTCATTCTGCTGGCGCAGCGTTTAGCCGTGACAAGATATGGCGAACCGAGATGGCAGTTTAGCACCAAGCTGGGTGTGCACATAAAGTACGCCGCGGTAGGGGCTAATACAATGTCACATCCATGCCGAAGGAACTTTTCAGGTCACATCAACTGGCCGCGGTCATGTCAAGCATGTATGCGGTGCCCATGCTGGTCTTGCTTGTCAGAATGTCAGGTGGGCATGCATGCATGACGCAGCAATCACGAATGGCGAAGCTGACATAACGCTGGCTGGTGAATTGAGGATTCTGATGCAAGGTAGAAATAAAAACGATGAACATGTGTTCAGGGGCTAATGCGAGCGTCTAAACCCTCAACCTTAAACCCCACAACCACTGCTGGCTCTCGGCAGAACACCTCAGCAGCTGTGTTCGGTCGCCTAAATTCTCAAATTCTTCAGCCTCAGTCGAAACGGGAAGTCGGTCGCCCTGGTTGGTAGCCTAGATGATCAAATTCTCAAATCCCCCCTCATCAAGCCTTGGTTTCTAGGACCCCTGTTATCAGGTTCACGCTCAGGCCTGCTGCCTCCAACACGAAGACCACATCAGCGCCATCCTGCTCCAGGCACAACTCCGCGGCCACATGGGTCAAGGGCACAGGCGTAGGCCGGTACCCGGCGACCATGGCCTGCGCATGCATGGATTCAAATGAGTAGGGCGGATGACCAGGGTGGGTATGACCAGGGGGGATATGACCAGGGGGGATATGACCAGGGGGGATATGACCAGGGGGGATATGACCAGGGGGGATATGACCAGGGGGGATATGACCAGGGGGGATATGACCAGGGGGGATATGACCAGGGGGGATATGACCAGGGGGGATATGACCAGGGGGGATATGACCAGGGGGGATATGACCAGGGGGGATATGACCAGGGGGGATATGACCAGGGGGGATATGACTAGGGGGGATATGACCAGGGGGGATATGACCAGGGGGGATATGACCAGGGGGGATATGACCAGGGGGGATATGACCAGGGGGGATATGACCAGGGGGGATATGACCAGGGGGGATATGACCAGGGGGGATATGACCAGGGGGGATATGACCAGGGGGGATATGACCAGGGGGGATATGACCAGGGGGGATATGACCAGGGGGGAAATGACCAGGGGGGATATGACCAGGGGGGATATGACCAGGGGGGATATGACTAGGGGGGATATGACCAGGGGGGATATGACCAGGGGGGATATGACCAGGGGAGATATGACTAGGGGGGATATGACCAGGGGGGATATGACTAGGGGGGAAATGAATAGGGGGAACATGACTAGGGGGGCACACTAGGGGATATACTGTGGGGTTACTTGGCGGCTTTGAGTGGAAGAAAAACAAAGCAGTTGTCGACTGAAGACATGCGCCGACGATTGACATTTATAATTTGGATGCATCCCTCACACACCCTGAACAAAGTTCATCATGAGGGAAGGCAAAGGACATCCACAGTAACTCACATTACCGGTACTTAAATTGAAATTAACTTGATTCTAATTACCGTCACCATACCTCAAGTTATATTACCTCCGTTAAAATGAACTCGATTTTAATGAGCTGCATGGCATGTTGGGGGGGTGGGATTCCTAGGGAGATGCTGGAGGACAAACACCGCAAAACGCACAGATAACTCGAGTGGGACAAGCACAAAGGGCAATGCTCGCCATGCTAAGGGAATAGCAACATTCAGCCCGCCTCCCTGCCCGCGTCCACCAATGTCATGCGGACGCTCATGTGAAGTACGCGTATTGCACACTTCCGGCACACCTGTAGAGCACCTCCTCCTCCCTCCTTTGTACTGCCTAGTTTAGGGTTTATATTACAAGTCCTGAACCCTGAACCCTAGCACCCCCCTGTCACATGCACAGCCAAAGCTGTTTATTAAGGCAGCAGACGTTCCTGCCAGAACAACGAATATAGGCGTTGAACACCCTTTGTCTAAGCAAAGTGACGGGTCGTAAACTATATCCCCTTCCTCCTACGTCCCCTTCCTCCTACACTGTGCAGTAATTCATAAATCGGGTAAGTAATAACAGTGCCTTACAGCCTTACAGGTAATAGTAGCTGAATTTGCCATGAAATTAAGGTGACTGAAAGTCAGCTACGTTATTCAGCTATCGTAACGACCGTCAGCGGCACGTCGCTGTCCCCCCCACCCACTCGTACCTGCACAGCCCAAATTCTCATTCGTGGCAGCAAGCGGTCCATCAAATAAGGTGACATGCGAGGGGCTGACCGGTAGAGCCGGGCAAAAGAGTGGAAATCTCCGAGGCGGCATGCCCTATGCAGGAGAAGGGTATAGGGTTGGGAAATTAGGGCTTCCGGCTAAAAGTGCCCGCTTTAGCTAGGCAAAGGAGTGGAAATCTCCAAGGCGGCATGCCCTGTGGACAATAAGGGCTAAGGTTAAAGGTTTAAGAGATACGTCTATACGGTAGAGCTGGCCACTAAACTAGGCAAAGGAGTGGAAATCTCCGAGGCGGCATGCCCTGTGAAGGAGGTTGAAGGGTCTAGTGTTAAAAATTTAGGCCTTATGGCTATAACTGTCAACCCTTAACCTTTACACCCTTACACAAACACTCACCTGCACACTGCCAGTGCGTGCGCAACGCTTGGGTGCTTCAGGTCCTCAATTGGCAGCTCCGCAGCCAGCATCCTACCCTTGCCGGTTGATTGGGCAAAGAGCAGACCGTAGGCTGCAAACTCCTCCTTGTTGCCAGGTACCTGCAGGGCTAGGGTTCAGGGTTAAGGGTTAAGGTGTTCAGGGCCAGCATCCTGCCCTTTCCGGTGGACTTGGCAAAGAGCAGGCCGTAGGACGCAAAATCCTCCTTGTTGCCGGGTACCTGCGAGGGGTAAGGGTTAAGGTGTGCAGGGCTAGCACCCTGCCGTTGCCAGTTGACCTCGCAAAGAGCAGGCCGCAGGCTGCAAACTCCTCGTTGTTGCCACGTGCCAGGGTTACCCGATACAGAAATACCGTACGGCCAAACGGTACTGTACGGCCAAAATGAAGGACTGGTAAGAAAGGGACGATACAGTGTTTTGTATGTTTTGTTAAACGATGCGGTACAGTACGGCAAACGGTACGGGAGTTGGGCCCAAACGACCGTACTGGGTAACCCTGGTACCTACGAGGGGTAAGGGTGTAGGTGTTCAGGGCCTGCACCATGCCCTTGCTGGTTGATTGGGCGAAAACAGGTCACAGGCTGCAAACTCCTTCTTGTTGCCGGGTACCTGCCAGAATTACCCGGTGCGGATATACAGCCAAACGGTACTGTACGGAAATACGGTGAAAGATAAGTGCGGGGCAGGGAGTATGGGCCCATAAACATCTCATAGAAACAATTCACCCTATCCAGTCACAGGCGCTGTAGCACGCAATCCAGGGGTCAGGTAAAGGAGGTAGGGCAGGGAGTATTGGCCCAGGCCCGCCCCGTGCAAACTACTCACCCCATCCAGGTACAGGCGCTTGAGCACACCATCCAGGTCAGGTTCAGTAAGTGTTGCAGGGAGCATGGGCTCAGGCCCACCCTATCCTAGTACAGGCGCATCAGCACCCCATCCAGCCATCCAAGTATAGCTGCTCACTCCATCCAGGTACAGCTGCTCACCCTATCCAGGTATAGCTGCTCACTCCATCCAGGTACAGGCGCTCAAACATGCTTTTGGTCCACGTTGAATCCAGCACCCCAATCCTGACTACTTACCCCATCCAGGTATAGGCGCTTGAGCACGCCCTGACACTGCCGGAACTCTGCCATATCGGACTCCTCCAGGGCGATGCGGGCATGCGTCTCGTACGCATCGACGGTCAGCTCGTCGCGTATGTGCTGCACAGTCAGGTCCTAAAAGGGGGGGAGGGGGGCATTCAGGGTTCGGGTTTGAAACCTTGCTGTGCTGATGATGGTCCTTTCGGCGGCTGAATCCATAGCTGGTTGCAGCCACCGTGATTCTGAGGCAAACGAGCTACTTTTACACGCAAGGGACCGCAATGGCTTCACGATTTCTGAATTATTGCGCCACTGCACAGCACTGGTTTAGTAAATAGTGTGGGGGGGCATCGTGGGTTTGGGGTTTTAGCATTTTTTCTCAGGCGTACTGCCGTCCTGGGGTTGAGGTTTGGCGGGTTTCAGTACATTGTTATGTGGGCATCTGTCTCGAACGGGCTAAGTCAGTGTTCAGTGCCTAAGCCCCAAACCATGCAAGTCCTATACAGTCAGGCATAGTTAGGGTTCAGTGCCTAAACCCTAACCCATGAGAGTGCTATACAGCCAGGCATAGTTAGGGTTCAGTGCCTAAGCCCCAAACCATGAGAGTGCTATACAGTCAGGCATAGTTAGGGTTCAGTGCCTAAACCCTAACCCATGAGAGTGCTATACAGCCAGGCATAGTTAGGGTTCAGTGCCTAAGCCCCAAACCATGCAAGTCCTATACAGTCAGGCATAGTTAGGGTTCAGTGCCTAAACCCTAACCCATGAGAGTGCTATACAGTCAGGCATAGTTAGGGTTCAGTGCCTAAACCCTAACCCATGAGAGTGCTATACAGTCAGGCATAGTTAGGGTTCAGTGCCTAAACCCTAACCCATGAGAGTGCTATACAGTCAGGCATAGTTAGGGTTCAGTGCCTAAACCCTAACCCATGAGAGTGCTATACAGTCAGGCATAGTTAGGGTTCAGTGCCTAAACCCTAACCCATGAGAGTGCTATACAGTCAGGCATAGTTAGGGTTCAGTGCCTAAACCCTAACCCATGAGAGTGCTATACAGCCAGGCATAGTTAGGGTTCAGTGCCTAAACCCTAACCCATGAGAGTGCTATACAGCCAGGCATAGTTAGGGTTCAGTGCCTAAACCCTAAACCATGAGAGTGCTATACAGCCAGGCATAGTTAGGGTTCAGTGCCTAAACCTTAAACCATGAGAGTGCTATACAGTCAGGCATAGTTAGGGTTCAGTGCCTAAACCTTAAACCATGAGAGTGCTATACAGTCAGGCATAGTTAGGGTTCAGTGCCTAAACCTTAAACCATGAGAGTGCTATACAGTCAGGCATAGTTAGGGTTCAGTGCCTAAACCCTAAACCATGAGAGTGCTATACAGCCAGGCATAGTTAGGGTTCAGTGCCTAAACCTTAAACCATGAGAGTGCTATACAGTCAGGCATAGTTAGGGTTCAGTGCCTAAACCTTAAACCATGAGAGTGCTATACAGTCAGGTCATGACAGGGGGACGTGTTCAGGGTTTGGGTTTGAGGGCTTGGCGGAACGTCGATGTTAGCATGTCGCTCGCACTTTACTTTTTGATCACCGGACGTTGTTATTATCAATAAGGGGCTCAATCAAGATATAGAAGAAGAAAAAATGATAATCTAACAACACATTTATCATTGTGTTATGGCCGTCATTATCTTGTGGAATACATCTGAAAATCATTGTCTAATAAAATTGATCAGAAAGTTAACCTTTGTCTGTGATGAACCGCTGGCGTGATAGCTGACATGCTGCACAGGCAGGTTCTGGGGGTGTGTGGAATTGGAGGTCCTTCAGGATTTACTCCAGAGCTTTGTGAAACCAGCAGAGAGGTTTGGGGACACTTTCACCGATACAATGTGCACTGCCCGGTCTCGATGGACGGCGAGAGTGTGTGTGGGGGGGGGGGGTGAGGGGGCAGGCTTTGAATCGCTGAGGACTTGAGGCGAAACCAGATTCCCTGGTGAGGTCGGTTATCTGTAACACCAGGTCCTGGCTCAAGGTGTGGGGGGCGTTCAGGTTTTTTGTGTGGCAAACCAGAGGCGAAACCAAACCCCTGGCGACACGTACATGCGACACCATCAGGTCCTGACAGAGCGGCGCAAGGAAGAAAGAAATGTATTGAAAGACGCTGGAAGACGTGGCTTTTGAGGAGGGACGGCAGGGAAGCCTGACCCCTAGAATCCAAACCCCCGCGAAAAATTGTGTTGGGAGGTGACGAGACTTCGCGTGCTAGGATCGACGGTGTTCCGCGTGGAGAACGGAGTGGGGATTTCAGGTGGCAGGGTTTAGGGTTTGAGGATGGAGAGGTTTAGTGTCAAGGTTTAGGGCTTAGGGTTTGTGGATGGAAAGGTCTAGGGTCAATGTTTGGATTGGGACAAGTGACAGAACATGCTGTATTGCTGAGCGGTGTGGTGCGGGTACTTATGTTGGATGCCTGCGCCCACCCGCCTAGACCAGCACATTGGGCCTAGATCCAGATCCATGTCAGCGTAGATCTACATTCGACCATTTGACACCGCAACTTGAGCTGCTCGCGCTCATATTCTGGGCGGATGCCTGCGCCCACCTCACCTCCAACAGAACATTGGGCCTAGATGAAGATCCATATGCCTCTAGATCTAGATCCACCCATCTGGCGTATCACCTGGAGCTGCTTGCACGCATACGTTCTGTCCGATACCTGCATTCACCTCACCTAGACCAGCGCAGTGGGCCTAGATCAGGGTCCATGTGCACCTAGATCTAGATCCATCCATCTGGCGTAACACCTGGAGGTACTTGCACGTGTATGTTTTTTCGAGTGCCTTCACCCACCTCACGTAAACCAGCCCATTATGCCTAGATCCAGATCCAGGTATGCCCAGATCTAGATCCACTTTTCTGTTGAATCGACTGGAGCTGCTCTCACACGTACTTCGGTACTTGTAGTCGAATGCCTGCACCTACCTTGCCCTCAGCAGTACAAGGGGCCTACATTGAGATCCAGTTAAACCTATGTATATACATACTTGGATTTATATATGGATCTGCCCGCCTGGCATATCAACTCTAGCTGCTGGCAAGCGCACCTCATGTCCGATGCCTGCACCCATCCCGCCCTTACCTCTGCGAGAGGCCTAGATCTAGATCCACACCAGCCTAGATCTAGATCCGTTCACCTGGCGTATGGACTTGAGCTGCTTGCATGCATGTTCCGATTCCAAAGCCTGTGCCCATCTCGCCTTGACCAGTGCAAGGGGCCTATAACTTGATGAACTCCAGCCTAAATCTAGCTCCGTTCACCTGGCGTATGGACTTGAGCTGCTCGCATGCGTATTTGTAGTCGGATGCCTGTGCCCATCTTGCCTTGACCAGCGCAAGGGCGAGCCTGAGCACCGGAGGCGGCCTCACAGCAGACGCCCGTGGCAAGCTGGTCAGCCGCAGATATTCCTTTTCTATCTCGGCACACGTTCCGCGTCGTGCGGTACGCAGCAGTACAGCTCCACCCTGTACAGCAGGGGGGGGGGCGGTACGGAACAGTGGGCATGCAATGGAATCGGTAGTAGGTGCTAACTTTGCTCATCCTTTTAGTCGCACCACAATACGCTTTAGGAAAAAAGTTTTTGGGATCTACGGTATGTGGAGGCACGGGATCAGTGGCACTGATGCCCCGCAGCATGCTTGTACTCAGCCAACAGTAACGGTGAGGACACAGCCTGCACCCATGCTGCACTATTTCCTTAACGCCCCCGTAGGCCTAATTTTATTAGGCCTTTCCGCACATCCTGTCTGGAAGCCCCCTAGGGCTTAGGGATAGGGTTAAGAGTAAAGGGTTAAGGGTTTAGGGTCCGCCTGAAAGAGCCACAGGGGTTAGGGTGTCGGGTCATGGGTTATGGCCTTATGGGTTTAGAGTCCGCCTGGAAGGGCGTCAGGGTTTAGGTTTACGAGTCAAGGGTTATCAGCTTAGAGTCAAGGGTAAGTGTGAAAGTTAGGGTTATGGTTCAGGGTTTAGGGACTGCCTGGAAGGGCCCCAGGATTACAGGTTTAGGGTCGGGGTTCAGGGTCCGCCTGGAAGGATCCCATGTCGGCCAGTCAAGCTCTTGGGTCATGTGTCGCACTCGTCCCCATCTTCCGTGCTAGGGCCTGCTTGGAAGCGCTTCACACGCGGCATGCTGCCTCAAGGCTCTCCCCCCCCCGGCTTTTTACTGCTCTGATTTAAAAGAAGCACACCCGCTGCACCTCACCCCCGTGATCCCCCGTGTCCCGGTTGGAAGCGCTGCACACGCTGCTGCCTCGTGGTACGCTCCTGCACCATCTGGGGATGCAGTCCCCTCTTCTTAATTCTCTAACTGCTGGTTATCATTTTTTTAAACACCCCACCGCACCTCGTCCCCATCGCCCGCGGCAGGGTCCACTTGAAAGCGCTGCGCCCGCTGCTGCCTCATGGCACGCTCCTGTGCCGTGAGCGGGAGCACCCCCAGCGCCGACGAGGACGAGGACGCCGCAGCCGGCGTCGAGGGCTTGAAATGGAAAGTAGACTTGGCCTTCTTCGCTGCAGCTGCCGCCGCTGCTGCCGCGGCGACTGCGGCTGCTGAGGCCTCCCTGTTGGGCAGCGGGGAGGCAAGGATGGGGAGGGCTGCTGCCAACGGCGTTGCTCCGTTCCCTTGAAATGCTCCACGTGAACTAAGAGCATCATAGTTAGGTGCTCTTACCGGTTCTATAATGCTCCAACTATAATGCAACTGTTAAATAACTGAAATAGGTATCATTAGCTGAGGCATTCCTGCATTCCTGCAGGCAGGCAGGCAGGCAGGCAGCATAGTCTACATAAGTGTGCGCCAGGCCATCTTGAGGCACCCAGTTTTAAATCTAGTGGCTCTTGGGATAATTGTTTGGCTACCAGAAGGGTCCATACAGGGCGAAAGCGCGCTGTCGCTTGCGCCGAAATTTTCCCAATCCAAATTTATTTGAACTTGTTCTTGTGACCGTGCGACTGAACCTCGGCTTTCAGCCAAATTAATAATTTGGTCACCACTTGGGTTACGACTCATAACCAGTGACCACCACAAATCCATGGGGACAGCACTGGACGGATAGGCTGCAGACATTGACCTGCCTTCAGCCGGTGGCGACAGCAGCAGGCGCAGGGCTGGCTGCACCCAGACCTGGCAGCTGGTCCACCCAATCCCTAAACCCTAAACTAGGCATGCTGCACACAGACCTGGCAGCCGGTCCACCCAATCCCTAAACCCTAAACTAGGCATGCTGCACACAGACCTGGCAGCTGGTCCACCCAATCCCTAACCCCTAAACTAGGCATGCTGCACACAGACCTGGCAGCCGGTCCACCCAATCCCTAAACCCTAAACTAGGCATGCTGCACACAGACCTGGCAGCTGGTCCACCCAATCCCTAAACCCTAAACTAGGCATGCTGCACACAGACCTGGCAGCCGGTCCACCCAATCCCTAAACCCTAAACTAGGCATGCTGCACACAGACCTGGCAGCTGGTCCACCCAATTCCTTAACCCTAAACAAGGCATGCTGCACCCAGACCTGGCAGCCATGGGCTGGGCTGTAGCTGAAGTGTGGCAGAAGCGCACTGAAATAAACACTGACATGGAAGCATGGGGAAGCATGGGTTGGGATGCACATCTTGCTTTGACTGGGAAAAGGGTTTAGGGTTAGGGTTACCGATGAAGGATTTTTGTTGGTTCTAGGTTGCAGAGTAAGTAGTGTTGGGGTTGAGGGTTTCATATTCCCTGACATGCGCATCCCACAAGCAGGTTTGCCAAACCTGGCCCCCATTAAAATCCTCCTGGCTGTAGGCTTGGAAGTAGCTGAAATGTAGCTGACGTGCAGGCGAGCCACAGACAGTATTCACTGACCTGTGCATGCCCTCACACAGCTTGCTCAGGTTAGCCTCTATCAGGGCCTTTTTGATAGTGGGCCATGAATTCCATGATGTAGCTGAAACGTAGCTGAACTTAAGCTGAGTCACAGACAGTATTCACTGACCTGCGCATGCCCTCAAGCAGCTTGCTTAGCTTGGCCTCTATCAAGGCCCTCTTGTCCGGGTCCTTGGCTTTATCGAGCTTGTTCATGAGCTTCAACAGCAGCATCTCTTGTGCATCGTCACCGTCGTCGTTTCTGGCCACAGTCGCGTCGGCGCCGCTACTGCTGCTGAGCTGGATGAGGAAGAGCAGGGGCAGGGGGGGGGGTAGGGCTACATGTTTCAGGCGGGATAAACAGGCACCTCGCACATTGCTGCCACCAACGTCGTCCCGGCCATGCCAATTCTGCTGCTGCTGATTGGGACGAGGAAGAGAAGGGAGGCGGGGGGTAAGGGGGGGGGGGAGGGGAGGAGGGGGGGGCCAAATGTTTTAGGCGGGATCAACAGGCACCTTACACATTGCCTCCCATGTCGTCACGGGCGGGTCAGCCGTACTGCTGCTCCAGAGCGGGAGACATTTAGGCAGAAGAAAGAAAAAGGAGAGGAGGTGGAAGTGGCAGGTGTGGTGTGGACTGTGGAGGCTGGGATAGAAAAGAGGAGGCGGAGGGAGACCGTGGAACGACCACGGGACAGTACAGAAATAACGGGAGTGGCCGAGGAGGCAGGGGAGACGGAGCAAGGGAGGTGAAGTGGGCTGTAGTGTGGTGTTGTGGAAATGTTGTGTAGCACGTCTGCATGGTCAGAAACAGTATGTGAGGGGGGCAGTGGGGTAAGAGAGGGGGGGGTAGAGAGTGCGTTGGTACCATTCTCCTTGGTAAAGGGAGTGTGTGGGGAGGGGGTAGTGAGGGTAGAGAGGGGGAGCAGAGAGGGGGAGTAGAGAGGGAATTGGTACCATACTCCTCGAGAAATTAAGTGTGTGTGTTTGGGGGGGGGGGCGGCACGGGTGGCACACAAAATAGAGTGTCAGGGCCTCATGGGTGTGAAACTGTGAATGGGTCATGCGTGTTGCTGCTCAAACCACACTGTTTGTGTGATTGATCACATGAGGGAGTCAAATATCTTTTAAATGGTGGTGGCTGGCCCCGCTTGTTGTCTGCATGCATGTTTGCTTGCATGGGGGACCGCGTTATCCAAGAGGCTGTGCATGCCTATCAGTGGCGTGCATGGACGATCGGGCTGTCAGCGGCATGCATGGATTGTGGAGCTCATCCCACTGCTATTACCTTCTGCTTCTTCTTCTTATCAGCGTTCTTGTCCATATCCTCCAGCTTCTGCTGGTCGCCGGGCTGCTTCTTCTTCCCCATGCTGTCTGGGCACAGCCGCCTTAGTAAGCTCACAGGCGTGCAGGCATGAGCTAGTGATGGCTACCAGATTCTGTGTGCGCAGCGAGTTCAAAATAAAATAGCTGCTGCTGCTGCTGCTGATGATGATGTTTTTCTACGTGTGAGAGTTCCACCCGCATGCGCCTTGGATTCAGTTGGTGCAATGCCTTAGGCTTCGATTGGAGAGCAAGGCTCCTGAAAAATGAGTGGAAGACCCTTGTTGGCTTAGGTGGCAGGTGCTTTTCTTATTCGGCCGTTTTATCCCGCAGCGCGGCCCTTCTGGTTGCCGATCAGTTGCCTGGGTCCGGCCTGCAGTTGTACAGCAATCGCACCCGTATCACCTTCATCCACGGCCCACAGCGCTTGGCACTTAGCCTATTTGCTAGGCGTTTCATAGTTCGTTTGACAGAGATGCTGAAGCGGGGAGTGAGCCTGCTTTTCAGGCCCTGTTCCTCTCTAGCTGCAGCGGCGTCATCTCAGCAATCTACTAGGTCTTTGAACTTCTTCAATGCCCCCAATGGCCCGGCTGTGAAGCTCGAGAACATCGAGGATGAATGGTACAACCGGCAGCGACCGAAAATTTCACTGCTCGACAAGTCGCCATGGACGCAGCCCGATACCTGGATCGCACCCAACGCGGTGGTGGCGGGAGATGTGGACATATATGACCAGGTGCGTAGAAACGCAGAGAGGGTGTAAGGAACATCATGTTCGGTGACCCCACCTCCGCTCCCTCTGATTTCGTCTTGTGGCGATAGTTTAGAAAACCAGCGCGTCATATGAGGAATAGCCGTGTGTGATGAAACCCGATTTTCTGTAGGTGGCCATTTTCTACGGGGCAGTCCTACGAGGTGACTTGAACAAGATTCGAATCGGTGGCTCCTCTGTCGTGCTCGACCGCGCTGTGATCCACACTGCAAGGTGCGCTAGAGAGCTGAACAGGGTTGGAGAAAGGAGTGGGAGGACAACTCAAAATTGTGTATGCTTGCATGCTGGAAATGCCCCATGGCTGTCATTCGTGTTGCCAGGTTGCTGAGGGAGCTGAACAGGGTTAGGAAAAGGGATGAATAAAAACGGCCAAGAACACTATGCATGCTTCCTAACTGGCCACCGGTACCTGCCCCATCAGATGGTACGATAGCGATCGCTCTTCGGTCAATGTGTTTGACGAATGGCAGATACAAGGATATCTTGTAGGAACATACTGCGATTCAAGATGACAGGTTTGCCTGCGAATCAGGATTAACTGCGTGCTCGCATGAAGCCATGTGTCCAGCAAGAGCGAAATGTGTGTCATCCATGCAGCACGCTTGAGGTCCTTTATAGTAATAGCCTTAATTCTAAGGCATACTTGCTCAAGCAAACCTGTCCTCCGCTGGTTCCAAAGCAATAACGTGAAAGCTCAGGTCCTATATTGTCCATATTTAGCGAGACTTGGGATTTCCCACTGGAGGAAAGCATGGGTGAGATCCCCTCCCACTTTTCAGTTCCCAAGATTGGAACAAAAAAGTGTACGAAATCACCACATCATGTCTTGACAAGCAGCATCAATCTTTTGGGGTGTACATATTTGATAACAACTGTCCCTTTGGAGTGTAGCAGAAATCATGTTTCAGTCTGTAACACGTGGGGGTGTAATGTCGGTTGCATGTTGATTTCCCAGAATTTTGCCTCGTTTGCCACCTGAAATCCAGCAGCTACATCCAGGCCAGATTGGTGCCCCGAGACAGGTGCTAATCATGGCTGACACCCATGCTGTGACACCCCACGCTCTACTGATTTGAGCACTGGAAGCTAGCTTGAACCCGCCTGACACTGAAGAAGAAACAACAAAACGTAAGTTTTAACTGCCAAAAGTGGCCAACTGGCGTAAGTCAGCCCACGCTGACAATGGGCAGGTGCCCAATGGGCACTGCTCATTCAAGCAGGCGGGCATTATACATCCCCAAAGGCAATTACCAAAGCCCACCCCGTCAGCTCTCATGGGACAAAAAATACAGCAATGCCAAGCCCTCTAAATGGACTGTTACAAGTCAATGTACCCTTAGTTATTGGGCCCTCTAACGCTCTGCCACTCCTCTATTTTCTACAGTCGTTTCCCTGGCAGGCATCGCAGCAGACCAGCACCTTCTTTATCCTGCGCACTGGCACCTTTCAGAGGCTGATGCTACTGGGTCAACAGGGGCCCAAGGCTCATCACCCCTTTTGAGCTAAATTATAGTATACTGCCGTCGATAGGTTAGCTGCTCAACTGCAGGTGTTCATCGCAGCTCTCCCAAGGCTGTGTGTTTCTCCTTGGGGATGTGCATGCCGGGTCCAGACAGAACAGGTCCACCTAGGTGGCTGCATACATCTTTTATCACACCTTTCCTATATATATCTCACTTTGTCATGGATCCATCTTTGGCGGGCTCCCATAAGGTCAGCTCCCAAAAGGTCAGCTTTCAAAAGGCCAGCTCTCAAAAGGCCAGCTCCCATAAGGTCAGCTCTCAAAAGGCCAGGTCTGGAAAGGCCAGCTCCCAAAAGGTCAGCTCTCAAAAGGCCAGCTTTCAAAAGGCCAGCTCTCAAAAGGCCAGCTCCCATAAGGTCAGCTCTCAAAAGGCCAGCTCTCAAAAGGCCAGCTTTCAAAAGGCCAGCTCTCAAAAGGCCAGCTCCCATAAGGTCAGCTCTCAAAAGGCCAGGTCTGGAAAGGCCAGCTCCCAAAAGGTCAGCTCTCGAAAGGCCAGCTTCCGAAAGGCCAGCTCCCATAAGGTCAGCTTTCAAAAGGCCAGGTATCGAAAGGCCAGCTCCCGAAAGGCCAGCTCTCAAAAGGCCCGACTTTGACCAAGCCAGGAGCGGCCCTTGCAGCAGCGTGGCCCCCAGCAGTGTGGACGCTTCACCAGGGGCCTCCAGCCGAAGGCTAGAGTGTAGCCGACTTGCAGCCAAGTCCTGACATAATGAGCACTTCACGTATCCGCCTGCTAACATCCCCTACGCTCACTCTGCTTGCAAGGCCGTCCCCACTGTCTTCAGCCCTGTAACACTGACTGCAGATTACGTGATCGTTGAGCCCTTGACCCTGATACCTTAAATCTAAACCCTCAACTCTGACTGCAGGGCCGTCCCCACCGGCCTCAACCCCGCAACCCTGATTGCCGACTTTGTGACCATTGAGCCCTTCAGCGTGCTGCGAGCCTGTCGCATTGAGTCCAAGGTGCGGGCAACGGCCAGCTCGTTGAGAGCGATGGGAATCTGTTATCTCTCAACCCTTGAATAGCCCCACATAGTCCAAGGTGCATGCCATCGCCAGCCTATGAAGGGTTTCGAGGTTTGCAGCAATGTCTGAACTGGGATGCCCTAGCAAGTTGTATTTAGACGTTTATCCAAGGTGCATGCCTTGGTCAGCCTGCTCAGGGTTCAGGGTTCAGGCTGCAACTCGATTGGCGTGCGCGATCAGTGGTCCGCCAGGGCGCCTTTGTGGAGTCCATCCGGCGCCTGAAACATGCCTTTGAACATTTCCACCAAACCGCAGATTGGTGCACGCTGATCCGTCCCTCCCATATTTGAACTCTGTAACAGGTTCTGATTGGCGCACGCTCCGTGGTCTGTGAGGGTGCCATCATCGAGACTGAGTCCATCCTGGCACCAGGCTCTGTTGTACCGCCCGCCCGGCGCATCCCGTCCGGGGAGCTGTGGGGCGGGAACCCGGCCCGATTCATCCGCAAGCTAACGGCAAACGAGGTATGCAGCACCAGAGGGGTAGATGAGGGACGCGGAGGTGGATGAGAAAACGCCTAGGGAGGAAAAAGGAGAGGGCGTTGGAAGTTTGTGTGGGAGGGAGAGTTGGGGTAAAGCCGCTCTGGGGGGGGGAGTTGATATGGGGGGGCGTGTGTGTCGATTCCAAATATTGGGCTCGAGTCTGGAATCGTGACAGTTTGGTGACTGTTTGTGACCTACTGGAGGGCCAATTTCGCATGTGGTGTAGTTCAGGGTATGACAAATGACATCCATGTCATATCAGAGCAGAGGGGGGTTCATTGTGTGAGCTCCCGCACTCTTGTTGTCGATTCAGATCGGGATTAGGTTGCATGGGCCCAGGAGGTAAAGAAAAGGGTTTCGCGTCTGAGCTTTTGCCCATGTCGGAGCAGGGGAAAAGGGTCAATCATCGAGCTGGGGTACGCCTGGTGCACAGCCTGCGGCTATGCTTGCTTCTCGTTATCCATCTTTGTCTTCATATCTTTGTCCTGCATGGCATGATCAGGTCATGGTTCAGGATGCGGAGCATTGCTTAAATATTGCAGGGCTGCTGCAGCATGGCCCATACCGCTACGTCTTCCACGTTTTCTGAACCTCGAATCGTGCGCATTGTGACCGTTTCATTGTTGAGGCTTTGGAGCATTGCTTCCATGTTTCGGAGCTGCTGCAGCGTGACCCATACCGCTTCGTCTTCCACATTTTCTTCACCCCTATGGTGTGCTGTGTGACGGTGTCCTCGTTGAGGCTGCGGAGCATTACTTCCATATTGAGGAGCAGCTGCAGTGCGACCCATGCTGTGCTGCCGCAACCCTGTCATGACTCCCGTTGTGTGCAGCGTGATTGCTCCATCGTTGATGCCCTAGAGCATAATTTGAACATGGCGGCGCGGCTTCATTGTGTGCGGTTTCATTGCTTTCGTGACCTCTGTCGTTCTGTCGAAGCCCCCATTGTTGAAACCCGTTGTAACCTGTCGTTACCCATGTCAGAACTCCTGTCATATGCTCTGTTGTGCGCAGCGTGACCGCGTCATCGTTGAGTCTGCGGAGCATTATTTGAACGTGGCGGCACGGCTGCAGCGTGAGGAGCTGCCCAACGGTACTGCCTGGCGGCAGGTGGAGGCGTACCGCGAGAAGCAGGTGGCAAACAAAGAGTACAACTGGATCAACTTCAGGGAGCAGAAGGTGGGAGGGGTGGGGGGAGGAGGGGAAGGTATGGGGGCTTGGAGGAGGATTACTGGATCGATTCAAGGGAGAATGTGGGAAGGGTGGGGAGAGAATTGGAAGGTACGGGGGCTTGGAAGGGAACGACTGGATACGTGTTAGGGAGAAGAAGAGGGGGCGTGGGGCAACAAATATATGGAGGGTATATGGGCTTGGAAGGAATGATAAGTGTTCCGCTTTAAAGAGTTGTGTGGGGGAGGTATGGGGGAAGTGTGTCCTCAAGCAGGATGTATCCGAAATAATGGAAAGGAAGGGAAATTCCCAAGCCAAGCCTGGAGGGAAGTCACATGATACCACTAAGTGGATGTGTTATGCCTGTCTGAGCATCTAGCCTTTCGTGTACAGGACCGCAAACTGCACTGCATCCTGCTTGCTTCAAGCGTCTTGAATAAGTAAATGAAACGACCTAGGCCTCTGTGCCACAATGTGATTTTGTGGTCCATTCCTTTGTTTTCTTGTGCAGGACTTGATGCGGCTTCGAGAAATAAATGAAATACCCTAGCATGTTATTTTGCCGGGAGATGGAATTTAGGTCAAACCGTGTGTTCCTGTTGTTTGGAGCGGGCCTGCACCACCTTCAATACTGGGGTTGGAGCGGGTATGCACCACCCTAAATATGTGTGTTTTCTTGCGCAGTACTTGATGCGGCTTCAGGCGGAGGCCGAGGCGATGGACAAACTCCTGGGCCACTGATCGGCTCTGATTTGAAGGCCCCAAACGAAGTGCTGGGGTGCAGGGCCTCAACCGGTTTGAAGTGTCTGGCAGCCTGATGGCCCACTTCAGCCAAGCTTTTCGACGTAGGATAGAGGATGATTTGCTGATGTGCCTGACTGTCCGCATGCCCCTTGTGTCTGGCTGTCCGCATGTTAATCACGAAGAAGTGTCCGCATGGTACTTGTTAGGTCGCCGTGTAAAGGACAGTCGTGATTCATCGTAGCCTATAGAATACACGGCCCATGTGAGGTTAAGTAAGGTGCATACCCGCTGGGGCTGGGAGAAAATGACTAAGCTCAACTCCAGGTGCCATGCACAGCCAGGACCATGCTGCCATGCCATCCTCCTGTGCGAGGAGTGCAGGAACAAGGGCGCCCAATGTTGAGGGACAAGTCGTGGAAAGTATACCTTCCACGCCCCAGAGAATCGAAAGAGGTCGAGAGGAAGAGGAGAGCAGCGCACAGCACTCATGCCATCCACAGTGGCCACATCCCACTGCTAGTCCTCTCACTGGATATGGTAGAAAATCTTAAACCTGCATGATGTCCGTTTGTTCGAAAATATGAAGAACGTCCCTCAATTGTCCTGATAACATCCCCAAGATGCGCGGCCCCTATGCGCCCCTCCCCCTCCACACAACTTGACACCCCAGACACTGATTCAGATAACCCATGCACAGAATGAGAGGTTTTTGTTTCTGCACAGCCCACGTAAACGCCAAAAGGCACCTGTCAAGCAAACCCTGCATGGCCAGTGATGATCGCTGGGGCCACCTGCTTCAAGGGCTCATCAAGATGCCCGACCCCTGCTGCATCCATCAAGGGCTCCCAAAACCCGGCCAATGATACAAGGGCTCACCAAGACACACAGCCACTGCTGGATGAATCAAGGCCACCGCACCGCGCATCTCTGGATGAATCAAGGCTACAGCGCCGGCCCCCTCTATCTGGACACATCAATCAAGGTCTCCAGAGTCCAGACGCCCGTCAACCTATGGACAAATCAAGCCAAGGCTCCAGACATGTGGCAACTGCCGGATCCATCCAGGGGGTCTCCAGTCGCCTGTCCACCTCTGTATGCATCAAGGCCTCCGTACCGTCCACCTCTGGATGCATCAAGGCCACAGCGCTGGTACCCCTCGATCGATCCCTCAGGGGCTCCAGACACCTGTCCGCCCAGGTACATACCAGGCCCCAGGCTGCCTCACAATCAGCCGGGTCGGAGAAATGAATAAATCCTGCAAGGAAGAGGCCACAGGAACACACGTCACCGATCTTGCACATAACAGGCACACAGAAACACACAGGTTATCGATACAAGAATGTATACCGTAAGGTAATGCATTCAACATGCACACAGGCAAACACAGCCCAACATTGAAGCCAGCGACATAAATAGATAATGCGGGCGAGCAGCACACAGACACACACACAGTTCAAAACTTGGGTGAAAGATCTGCTTGCACATTGATTCCCCACACCCACACAATTACGTCCACACATGTACCTCCGTATCCCTCCCACCTCGTACCGCCTCACCACCGGGCTTGAACTGCTGATATTTACCCCTTTCCCACTTGTACCGCCCACCAAGTACCTTGTACTGCTGCTCCGTACCCCTCCCCCTGTATCATGTGCCCCCCTCCCCCCCCCCCCCCATTTGTTCCCCTGTATCATGTGCCCCCCTCCTTCCCCCCCAATTTGTTCCCCTGCTGCAAAGCCCCATTGTATACCTGGCATTGTGTTGCTGCACTGTGCCCCACCCCTCCTTGTACCGCCCATCACGCACCTTGTACTGCTCTTCTGCTAGGAACGCAGGCGTAGCATCCGCGCCCATGCACACCAGCGTGCTCCCGCTCCCGGTCATGAACACTGCGCTGAAGTTGCCACTGCCAGACTCGTCTCGTAGCCGCTCCTTGAGCGCCAGCAGCTCTGGAAGGCTGCGGCGGGAGAGAGGCAGGCGGTGAGAGGAGGCCGGCGGGTGAGAGGGTGAGTGAGTGGTCAGGTCAAGCCTCCAGAGATTCGACTGACCTTTGAGGTATTCAAATAGGGATCCAGACGTACTTGGCTGTTACGAATATAGTATTATGATATGACGGCAACGATGATGTTCATAAAGAGTGAACGGGAGCATCTAGGTGCCAACACATAACCCAGATGCCGAGCGCATAATCCTTTGCTTTGGGCATGACCTCGAAGGAGCGCCTTTGGCAGGCCCTCTTACCGATAATAGCCATTTCTGTCTTGTCCACTGTTTATGCTCATCATGAATATTATGCTCGTGTCATGGCCCCCCGTTAGGGCGCGCTGTCACGTCCATTAAGCTGGACGTGGAATTCTTCCAGAGGGTTCAAGGGAAACCAGGTGTTCTTCGTGTGTGCCTCGAAGAGACCTTCGCGTACATACTAAACAACAAGCAGCCCTACCCAGTAAGCATTCATGACACAAATCATAATATTCATGATGAGCACAAACAGTGGACAAGACAGAAATGGCTGAAGTGGCAGGATTGACAGGACTGAATAGAAGGGTAGGGGGGACAGAATTGACATTTGAGTTCGATAGTGGATTTCAGCGTCTGACACGGCTCAATCTCCAGTCTACCGAGAGTCACTTTTCAAGTGCGTCGACACTTCACAAGTCTGGCCGGACCTTCCCAAGGTGTCAACTACTTCAGTGATTGACTGGAAAGAAGGGAAGGACGGGCTGGGGATGTGAGTGCGTCCGCCTCATATTGGATTTCCCCTCTTTAGGCCCCACACTATGTTTTAATGAGCCAACCTGCCTGGAGGGCGAAATTTTAACAATTGAAGTCTGAGAATTCCAAGTTTCTCCATGGAAAAGGGGCCTCTCTTGCCCCTATCTCTGCACCCTGACATCACTTTCTAAACGCGGGCTGCTCAAGGTCGCTGACTGCCAGGTCCTAGGTTATGATCACCTGCTTTCAAGATTCAAGATCCTGATCTCAGATCGCAGCCTCACTTGTCAAACGCGGGCTGTTCCAAGTCGTTGACTGCCAACTCCTGAGTCATGGTTGCGGAGCCGGACAGGCCCTTGAGCAGCTCCAGGGGGTCGGCCGTGCTGCGGCGGCCAAGATCCAGGGACTTGAAGATGCGAGGTGTGGCGAGACCAATGGGAGGCTTGACCTGTATAGCCAGGTTGCGAAAAGAATGACAGCCAGGTTCTAAGGTTGAAGGTTAAAGATTATAGGGCAGCCTAAGGACTTGAAGATGCGAGGTGTGGCGAGACCGACGGGAGGCTCGAACTGCACAGCCTGGTTGCGAAAATAAAGGAGGGGCAGATTTTAATATTTAAGCTTTACGAGTTTAGGGCAGCCTAAGGACTGAAAGGCGCGAAATGTGGCCGGGCCAACGGAAGGCTTGGCCTGCAGCCAGGTTGGAACGAGAATGGCAGCCCAGACTGTAGGTTTAGAGCAAGGGTGAAAGGCATGTCCAAGACCTGAAGTAAGGGAGCGTGGCCACGCTGACGGGGGAAAAGGGTCAAAGAGCACCATGGCAGCAAGAGGCAGCCTGTTTTCCCCGGGGAAACCACCCTCCCACCCACCCACCCAATCACCCAGCAACCAACCAACCGAAGTACAAGGTATTGCTGTCCTCATGTGCACGTGCCATCATAACTCCCCTTGAGTGCCCTGGTAGTCTGGAACCACCCAGCCATACACACGAGCGAAACCAGCCCTGTTGGTACCGCATCAGCAACACCAGCCCTGCTCGTACTGCACCAGCCCTGCCCGTACCGCACCAGCAACACCAGCCCTGCTTGTACTGCAATAGCCCTGTCTGTTCCACACCAGCAACACCAGCCCTGCTTGTACTGCACCAGCCCTGCCCGTACCGCACCAGCAACACCAGCCCTGCTTGAACTGCACCAGCCCTGCCCGTACCGCACCAGCAACAACAGCCCTCCTTGTACTGCAATAGCCCTGCCCGTACTGCACCAGCAACACCAGCCCTGCTTGTCATGCAACAGCCCTGCCTGTTTCACACCAGCAACACCAGCCCTGCTTGAACTGCACCAGCCCTGCCCGTACCGCACCAACAACACCACCCCTGCTTGTACTGCACCAGCCCTGCCCGTACCGCACCAGCAAGATCGGTGTAGAAAGCGGCAGAGGGGGTTCCACGTCCTCCACGATCTCTCCGCGCCCGGTGCAATAGGCCGCACCTATTTTGAACCGAATGGATGAATGGCGGAGTTGCAGTTAGCAGCAAGGTAGAATGTGTGTGTGGGCAGCCTGGCATGCAGGCAGGGGGACATCTGTGTGTGAACCTAAACCCTAAGCTATCCTAACCTGACCTAAACCCTAAGTATGTGTGTGTGTGTGTGTAGGCAGGGCATGTGTCAGAGCTTGTGCATCCAAGTGCGAAAGCATGTGCATGTGCATGCAAGTGAGTGGCCAAGGAGTGCATACGCAGGTGCAGGTGCTTGCCTATGCATGAATGCATGTGCGCATTAATTGACACGTGCATATATATGCGTGTGCATGTGTGTGTGGGTGTGTGTGAGGGGGGGGCATGCGTGTGCATGTGTGTGTGGGTGTGTGTGAGGGGGGGGCATGCATGTGCATGTGTGTGTGGGTGCGTGTGCATGTTTATGTGCATGCATGTGTGCATGTTTATGTGCATGCATGTGTGCATGTTTATGTGCATGCATGTGTGCATGTTTATGTGCATGCATGTGTGCATGTTTATGTGCATGCATGTGTGCATGTTTATGTGCATGCATGTGTGCATGTTTATGTGCATGCATGTGTGCATGTTTATGTGCATGCATGTGTGCATGTTTATGGCATGCAATGTGTGCATGTTTATGTGCATGCATGTGTGCATGTTTATGTGCATGCATGTGTGCATGTTTATGTGGCATGCATGTGTGCATGTTTATGTGCATGCATGTGGCATGTTTATGTGCATGCATGTGTGCATGTTTATGTGCATGCATGTGTGCATGTTTATGTGCATGCATGTGTGCATGTTTATGTACATGCATGTGTGCATGTTTATGATGCATGTCATGTGTGCATGTTTATGTGCATGCATGTGTGCATGGTTTGTGCATGCATGTGTGCATGTTTTATGTGCATGCATGGCGTGCATGTTTATGTGCATGCATGTTTGCATGTTTATGTGCATGCATGTGTGCATGTTTATGTGCATGCATGTGTGCATGTTTATGTAGCATGCATGGTGTGCATGTTTATGTACAATGCAATGTGTGCATAGTTTTATGTACATGCATGTGTGCATCTTTTTTTTAGTGCATGCATCGTGTGGCATACTTTTATGTGAAATGCATGTGTGCATGTTTATGTACATGCATGTGTGCATGTTTTCTGTACATAGCATGTGTGCATGTTTATGTCATGCAGTGTGCATGTTTTATGTGGCATCATGTTGTGCATGTTTTATGTGCGATCGATGTGTGGCATGTTTTATGTGCAGTGCATGTGTGCATGGTTTATGTGCATGCATGTGTGCATGTTTATGTGCATGCATGTTGCATGTTTATGTGCATGCATGTGTGCATGTTTATTGCATGCATGTGTGCATGTTTATGTGCATGCATGTGTGCATGTTTATGTGCATGCATGTGTGCATGTTTATGTGCATGCATGTGTGCATGTTTATGTGCATGCATGTGTGCATGTTTATGTGCATGCATGTGTGCATGTTTATGTGCATGCATGTGTGCATGTTTATGTGCATGCATGTGTGCATGTTTATGTGCATGCATGTGTGCATGTTTATGTGCATGCATGTGTGCATGTTTATGTGCATGCATGTGTGCATGTTTATGTGCATGCATGTGTGCATGTTTATGTGCATGCATGTGTGCATGTTTATGTGCATGCATGTGTGCATGTTTATGTGCATGCATGTGTGCATGTTTATGTGCATGCATGTGTGCATGTTTATGTGCATGCATGTGTGCATGTTTATGTGCATGCATGTGTGCATGTTTATGTGCATGCATGTGTGCATGTTTATGTGCATGCATGTGTGCATGTTTATGTGCATGCATGTGTGCATGTTTATGTGCATGCATGTGTGCATGTTTATGTGCATGCATGTGTGCATGTTTATGTGCATGCATGTGTGCATGTTTATGTGCATGCATGTGTGCATGTTTATGTGCATGCATGTGTGCATGTTTATGTGCATGCATGTGTGCATGTTTATGTGCATGCATGTGTGCATGTTTATGTGCATGCATGTGTGCATGTTTATGTGCATGCATGTGTGCATGTTTATGTGCATGCATGTGTGCATGTTTATGTGCATGCATGTGTGCATGTTTATGTGCATGCATGTGTGCATGTTTATGTGCATGCATGTGTGCATGTTTATGTGCATGCATGTGTGCATGTTTATGTGCATGCATGTGTGCATGTTTATGTGCATGCATGTGTGCATGTTTATGTGCATGCATGTGTGCATGTTTATGTGCATGCATGTGTGCATCTTTATGTGCATGCATGTGTGCATGTTTATGTGCATGCATGTGTGCATGTTTATGTGCATGCATGTGTGCATGTTTATGTGCATGCATGTGTGCATGTTTATGTGCATGCATGTGTGCATGTTTATGTGCATGCATGTGTGCATGCTTATGTACATGCATGTGTGCATGTTTATGTGCATGCATGTGTGCATCTTTATGTGCATGCATGTGTGCATGTTTATGTGCATGCATGTGTGCATGTTTATGTGCATGCATGTGTGCATGTTTATGTGCATGCATGTGTGCATGTTTATGTACATGCATGTGTGCATGTTTATGTGCATGCATGTGTGCATGTTTATGTGCATGCATGTGTGCATGTTTATGTGCATGCATGTGTGCATGTTTATGTGCATGCATGTGTGCATGTTTATGTGCATGCATGTGTGCATGTTTATGTGCATGCATGTGTGCATGTTTATGTGCATGCATGTGTGCATGTTTATGTGCATGCATGTGTGCATGTTTATGTACATGCATGTGTGCATGTTTATGTGCATGCATGTGTGCATGTTTATGTGCATGCATGTGTGCATCTTTATGTGCATGCATGTGTGCATGTTTATGTGCATGCATGTGTGCATGTTTATGTGCATGCATGTGTGCATGTTTATGTGCATGCATGTGTGCATGTTTATGTACATGCATGTGTGCATGTTTATGTGCATGCATGTGTGCATGTTTATGTGCATGCATGTGTGCATGTTTATGTGCATGCATGTGTGCATGTTTATGTGCATGCATGTGTGCATGTTTATGTGCATGCATGTGTGCATGTTTATGTGCATGCATGTGTGCATGTTTATGTGCATGCATGTGTGCATGTTTATGTGCATGCATGTGTGCATGTTTATGTGCATGCATGTGTGCATGTTTATGTACATGCATGTGTGCATGTTTATGTGCATGCATGTGTGCATGTTTATGTGCATGCATGTGTGCATGTTTATGTGCATGCATGTGTGCATGTTTATGTGCATGCATGTGTGCATGTTTATGTGCATGCATGTGTGCATGTTTATGTGCATGCATGTGTGCATGTTTATGTGCATGCATGTGTGCATGTTTATGTGCATGCATGTGTGCATGTTTATGTGCATGCATGTGTGCATGTTTATGTGCATGCATGTGTGCATGTTTATGTGCATGCATGTGTGCATGTTTATGTACATGCATGTGTGCATGTTTATGTGCATGCATGTGTGCATGTTTATGTGCATGCATGTGTGCATGTTTATGTGCATGCATGTGTGCATGTTTATGTGCATGCATGCGTGCATGTTTATGTGCATGCATGTGTGCATGTTTATGTGCATGCATGTGTGCATGTTTATGTGCATGCATGTGTGCATGTTTATGTGCATGCATGTGTGCATGTTTATGTGCATGCATGTGTGCATGTTTATGTGCATGCATGTGTGCATGTTTATGTGCATGCATGTGTGCATGTTTATGTGCATGCATGTGTGCATCTTTATGTGCATGCATGTGTGCATGTTTATGTGCATGCATGTGTGCATCTTTATGTGCATGCATGTGTGCATGTTTATGTGCATGCATGTGTGCATGTTTATGTGCATGCATGTGTGCATGTTTATGTGCATGCATGTGTGCATCTTTATGTGCATGCATGTGTGCATGTTTATGTGCATGCATGTGTGCATGTTTATGTGCATGCATGTGTGCATGTTTATGTGCATGCATGTGTGCATGTTTATGTGCATGCATGTGTGCATGTTTATGTGCATGCATGTGTGCATGTTTATGTGCATGCATGTGTGCATGTTTATGTGCATGCATGTGTGCATCTTTATGTGCATGCATGTGTGCATGTTTATGTGCATGCATGTGTGCATGTTTATGTGCATGCATGTGTGCATGTTTATGTGCATGCATGTGTGCATGTTTATGTGCATGCATGTGTGCATCTTTATGTGCATGCATGTGTGCATCTTTATGTGCATGCATGTGTGCATGTTTATGTGCGTGCATGTGTGCATGTTTATGTGCATGCATGCGTGCATGTTTATGTGCATGCATGTGTGCATGTTTATGTGCATGCATGTGTGCATGTTTATGTACATGCATGTGTGCATGTTTATGTGCATGCATGTGTGCATGTTTATGTGCATGCATGTGTGCATGTTTATGTGCATGCATGTGTGCATGTTTATGTGCATGCATGTGTGCATCTTTATGTGCATGCATGTGTGCATCTTTATGTGCATGCATGTGTGCATGTTTATGTGCATGCATGTGTGCATCTTTATGTGCATGCATGTGTGCATGTTTATGTGCATGCATGTGTGCATCTTTATGTGCATGCATGTGTGCATCTTTATGTGCATGCATGTGTGCATGTTTATGTGCATGCATGTGTGCATGTTTATGTACATGCATGTGTGCATGTTTATGTGCATGCATGTGTGCATCTTTATGTGCATGCATGTGTGCATGTTTATGTGCATGCATGTGTGCATGTTTATGTGCATGCATGTGTGCATCTTTATGTGCATGCATGTGTGCATGTTTATGTGCATGCATGTGTGCATGTTTATGTGCATGCATGTGTGCATGTTTATGTGCATGCATGTGTGCATGTTTATGTGCATGCATGTGTGCATGTTTATGTGCATGCATGTGTGCATGTTTATGTGCATGCATGTGTGCATGTTTATGTGCATGCATGTGTGCATGTTTATGTGCATGCATGTGTGCATGTTTATGTGCATGCATGTGTGCATGTTTATGTGCATGCATGTGTGCATCTTTATGTGCATGCATGTGTGCATGTTTATGTGCATGCATGTGTGCATGTTTATGTGCATGCATGTGTGCATGTTTATGTGCATGCATGTGTGCATGTTTATGTGCATGCATGTGTGCATGTTTATGTGCATGCATGTGTGCATCTTTATGTGCATGCATGTGTGCATGTTTATGTGCATGCATGTGTGCATGTTTATGTGCATGCATGTGTGCATGTTTATGTGCATGCATGTGTGCATCTTTATGTGCATGCATGTGTGCATGTTTATGTGCATGCATGTGTGCATGTTTATGTGCATGCATGTGTGCATGTTTATGTGCATGCATGTGTGCATGTTTATGTGCATGCATGTGTGCATGTTTATGTACATGCATGTGTGCATGTTTATGTGCATGCATGTGTGCATCTTTATGTGCATGCATGTGTGCATGTTTATGTGCATGCATGTGTGCATCTTTATGTGCATGCATGTGTGCATGTTTATGTGCATGCATGTGTGCATGTTTATGTGCATGCATGTGTGCATGTTTATGTACATGCATGTGTGCATGTTTATGTGCATGCATGTGTGCATGTTTATGTGCATGCATGTGTGCATGTTTATGTGCATGCATGTGTGCATCTTTATGTGCATGCATGTGTGCATGTTTATGTGCATGCATGTGTGCATGTTTATGTGCATGCATGTGTGCATGTTTATGTGCATGCATGTGTGCATGTTTATGTGCATGCATGTGTGCATGCATGTGTGCATGTGCATGTGTGTGTGGGTGCGTGTGCATGTTTATGTGCATGCATGTGTGCATGTTTATGTGCATGCATGTGTGCATGTTTATGTGCATGCATGTGTGCATGTTTATGTGCATGCATGTGTGCATGTTTATGTGCATGCATGTGTGCATCTTTATGTGCATGCATGCGTGCATGTTTATGTGCATGCATGTGTGCATGTTTATGTGCATGCATGTGTGCATGTTTATGTGCATGCATGTGTGCATGTTTATGTGCATGCATGTGTGCATGCTTATGTACGCATTTGGGATAACCTACCCCGGCTAAAGAAGACGCTGATGTCGGAGCCGATGTCGCCTGACCACTCCAGTAGCTGCTCGTTAGAGGCGGGGCGGCCCGTCATTTCGTTCGCAGCCCAGAGTGTCGTGGCCGCGTTGCCGCTGCCACCTCCTAACCCGGCACCTGCAACAGAAGCGGGGGAGTGTGAAAATACAGTGTGAATACAGAGAGCCGTTGTTGAAGGTTGGATCTGTCTGTCAGTAAGTAAGACACGGAGTAGTTTCCTCTCTCCCTCCCTCCCTCTCCCTCCCTCTCCTTCCCTCCCTCTTCCTCCCTTCCCTCCCCCTCCCCCTCCCTCCCTCTCCCTCTCCTCTTCCTTTTCTCCTCTCCCTCTCTCCCCCCCTCCCTCCCTCTCTCTCTCTCTCCTTCCCACTCTCTCTCCCTCCCTCTCTCCCTTGTTCTCCCTCTCTCTCACTTTCTCTCCCTCTCCCACTCACCATGCGGCACTTTCTTTTCCAGGCTGATGGCAAAGTGTGTCTTCACGCCGGTCTTGCTCCTGAACAGGTTCAGGGCCTGCGGGTAAGACCACCGCAGCAGGGCTCATGTAAGTCTGGCAGTCGAAGACCCTGACGCAGTTTAGGGTTAAGGGTTAAGGGTGAAGTGGAAGACCCTGACGTGGTTTATGTCAGTGCTTATGTAAGATATCACTGACTTGCGGTGCTAATGCCAGATGGCTCTGACATAAGGTTCAGGGCCTGCACGTGACTAGGCCTCAGCAGTGCTGATGCAAGTGCGGCAGTGGATGACCCCTGCCTTAGGCAGGCCGCTGGTCAGCGACCACTGGGCCGGTGGGGACCGATCGACCAAACCTTGCCGCATCGCATCAACCTGCCTTTTCAGCACACGGTCCATGTCTACCCAGGGATGGCACGCACATCCTGTCTCGTTCCAGCATTTAGTTTGCAATCCTGTTTGTGCACGTTCATCTTGGCGACAAACCCTGATGTGACGCTGCCGCGCTGCGGGTACCTTGATGCCTATTAGGGTTTAGGGCTAAGGGTTGATGTACCTTGATGACCAGACTGGAGGCAAGTCTGCGGCTACATATTTAGGGTTGAAGTACCTTGATGACGAGGTTGGAGGCATCTGAGGGGATCGTGGGGTCGCTGCATGATAGCTGGTCCTCACTGCTGCCTTCAGGCAATGCACTGAAAGCCATGTCGTCACCGAGATCGATCACCTGGGTGATGAGTGCATGGAGGAATAATTAAATGTTATATGAGATGCATGCATGGAGGGATAGATCAATATTATATGAGATGAGTGCATGGAGGTAACAGGGAAGGGGACTAGGGGAGAGAGGTTAGGAAGGGCGCTAGTGTCGATGGCTATACAATGCACGGGATCACAAGTTTTGCTGGAAATTTGGTGGGAGCTTGGAGGGAAATTTGACATTTAGAGATTCAGTGGGGATATTAGCGTACAGGGATTTAGCGGGGAATTTGGCGTTTTGGAAATCAGCGGGGGATTGCACTGTCAGGAATGAAGCTGGGAATTTAGCTTTCAGGGAAATGTGGCGGGGATTTCAGCTTTCAGGACTTCAGCTTTCAGGTACCGCCGTACTGGTATCTAGTAGGGTTGCGTTGGGCAGGTAATCTACTTACGGGAAGTCAGCGGGCGGAGCTCTCAGTTACCGGAATTCAGCTTGCAGGTATTTGGAGGGTTGAGTTAAGCAGGAATATGGTTTCAGGAATCCCGCAGGCTTTTAGCTCTTACTGCCATGTACATGGATACATGGCGAAGCTCAAGATCCGACAACCCTGGTCTGGAACCTTCAGAAATAAGGTTTCAAGCTCTCTAGTTTCAAGTCAAAAAAAATTGCCACCCCAAATGCTTCCATAAGCTATATACCGGTGGTCCGGTACCTCACGCCTGAACACTGACTCCAGCAGAATGAGGAGGCGTGTGAATTGAAACGGCATTGCTGTTTTGTGGAGCGCTGCCCATGTACCATATCCAGTTACGGTAGAAGGATTGACACCCTAACATGAATCACCGGTCTTACACATGCGCTGTCAAAGCAAGGCACCACTGTTTAGCCCAGTACACTTCTGCTACAATTGAACTGTTTATTCCAGCACGCCTCAGCTACAATTCAGCTACATTACCGCCTTCAGCAAGCAGACCTAGTGCATCAAGCCCAGACGCTTGGGCCAGCAACCATTGGTCGGTCAAGCTGTCAGGCCAGCGGCCGTAGGCCATAGGAGATCTTGGGTTAGCGGCCAGTGGCCCTAGCCCGATGGAGTTCTCCGTCATCATCGGCCCAGTGGTGACCACCCAGCAGCCACCTGGGGTCGGGTGCCCAGTAGTGGCCGGTGGGCCAGTAGTGCCCAGTAGGGGGTCCGGTGCCCAGTAGTGGCCACCCGGCTGCCACCTGAAGGGGGTCCGGTGCGCACTTAACCAGACACCGCTGAGGGTGTGTGCTTTCCGGCCCAAGCCATGCCTTATTTTGGGTTAAGGGTTCTGGGTTTAGGGTTTCTTTCCGCGCCCATGTGCTGA
The DNA here is from genome assembly GCA_037349105.1 of Limnomonas spitsbergensis. NCBI lineage: Eukaryota > Viridiplantae > Chlorophyta > Chlorophyceae > Chlamydomonadales > Limnomonas > Limnomonas spitsbergensis. Next base: position 1,133,267 of record JAYJMM010000084.1, on the reverse strand, counting down.
TATAGCCTTGCACCCTAAGGAATACTGGATTCTTTTTCTTAAAGAAGCTTAAATTATAGAATGCGAGCAGCGGGCAGGGCATGAGCGCATGCACTTCTGCAACCAAGCTTGCCTAAACAAAACCCTACACCCTAATCCGTACCCTACACCTGATCCAAAACCCAACTCTAAACCCTAATCTTGACCCTTAACCCTAATCTTGAACCCGAATCTTGACCTTAAGCCCTAACCTTACACGAGGCATTAGCAAATGTACTTCTGCAACCACACTAGCTTTGACGTTCCTTTTCCTTAGACTAAAAACAAAACTGCATTATTGAGGATTGTCACCCAGCCCCTTAAGCCCTGAAGCGCAGACACGAAGCACACCAGCCCGGCAGCCTTACGTGGAACAGGGACACCCTAAACCCTAAACCGTCAGCCTTACGTGGAAAAGGGACGCCAGGTCGTGGTAACCATCCTCTCTTTTCCGTACCACGCGCAGGAAGAGGTTGATCTGCACGTGGCAAGGGTTTTAAAGTACAGGATTTCGGGTGTAGAAAACAGGTTAAGGGTGAGGAGTTTAGGGTTTAAGGATGAAGAGTGTAGGGTTTAGGGCGAAGAGTTTAGGTTTTAGGGTGAAGAGTTTTGAAAATATCCACAGGAAGAGGTTGACCTGCGTGTGGCTAGGGTTTAGAGTTCAGGATTTGGGGTACGTGTAGAACCGTAGATTTGCATTAACTTTCCTGGAGCATGAATCAATGATTTCATTTAGAGCTGCCCGTAGGGCGGAATTCGGACCAGAAGTCTCACTTTTTGACAGGAGGGGGTTGATCTGCAAGTGGCCAGCATTGGTGGAGGCATACAGAGGCAAGTGCATGCATGTGGAGAAGTAAGTAGTAAGGACACATGTGGTCAGCATGCAAGGAGGCGTTCAGCCATAGGCGCAGGAAAGCAAGCAAGAGGCAGGTTTCCTAAATGCTTCTGACGTGTTTCCCTCGGCCTTTCCAAAGTGTGAGGCAGGCCACCAAGCCGTGAAATCTCAACCTTCATATTTCTTCAGAGGGCTCATGCGCCTCACATGCTGGCCAGTGGCCACCCAACACCCAACACCTCGACCTTCACATTCCTTCAGAGGGCTTCAAATTCCTTTGAAGCGAGCTCATGCGCCCCGCCTGTCTCAGCGCATGCATTTAGGAACACACGGAATTATGTTTCGCTGACGGCTGGCCGGCCACCAGTGTCAGTGGGTGCGAAACCGGGACCGGCCAACAGCCGGTGGCCCAGGCTTCAGGGCTTGTTGCTCCAGGCCCTCCCAGGGCCGTAGGCCGTGACGTAGCAGAGTTGTAGCTGACACACCCTGAAAAGTAGCAGAGGTGTAGCTGGCACACCCTGGAATGTAGGAAAGATGTTGCTGACACACCCTGAAATGTAGCTGAGGTGTAGCTGACGCACTCTGAAAAGTTATGCGTCAGTGGAGACGTTCATGCTGCCTCAAACTTGAGTCCATGATGCCTCACACTTTTATCATAGTGCAGCTGAAAAGCTATCGAGGTCCTGCGCTTATACTGGTACTGGCCACTGGCAGAGCATGCGGGCCTCTGACATGGTTGTGGCAAGCAATCAAAGGCTGGTGTGAGAGAGCCGAGGCTTGAAGTCTGTCTCCAAAGCGTGCCCATGGAGGATGGACGAAAGGGTGGGAGGGATGCTGGCTCACGGGCAGCATGCGGGCCTCTCATCACAGCAGTTGATGGATTGATCGACCTATCAGGTACAAGATGCGGCAAGCAATCAAGGACTGGGCTGAGCGCGCTGACGTTCAAGTGCTGTCGAAAGCGTGACGATGGTGGACAGAAATAAGGAAATCATAAATTCATGTAGGCCTCTCAGCACAACCGATACGTGAAGTGACCATGAGTCAGCAGCTGAGAGAGCTGATGTCCGAGTGCTGTGAAAAGCGTTCCCTTGGAGGATGGACGGAAGGGTGAGAGAGATGCCGGCACAAACGTGCAGCATGCTCATCCAAGCCTCTGACTGATTGCCTCAGGCATCAGATATGTTCATATAGCTAATGTTTGTGGCAAGCAATTGAAGGCTGAGATGAGAGAGCTGATGTCCAAATACTGTGAAAAGCGTTCCCATGGAGGATGGACGGAAGGGTGGGAGGGATACTGGCACAAACGGGCAGCATGCGGGCCTCTCATCACAGCCTCTGACTGATTGCCTCAGGCATCAGACATATTCACATAGCTAATGTTTGTGGCAAGCAATCAAAGGCTTAGACGAGAGAGCTGATGTCCGAGTGCTGTGACAAGCGTGCCCATGGAGGATAAACCAAAGGGGGGAGGCATGCTGGCATACTGGCAGCATGCGGGCCTCTCATCAAAGCCTTTGATTGATAGACTTAATTACCAGATACCACCGGATAACTCATGGTGCGGCCGTTCATGAAAGGCTGTGATGAGAAAATCGAGTTTTATGCTATTTTTCAAAATATGCTCTAGGGGGGTGAACGTGTGGGAGGCATGCTGGCATGCTGGCAGCATGCAGGCCACTGACATGCTTGTGGCAATCATAAATAGCAGTCAAGAGGAGCTGAGGTTCGAGTTTGTGGAAAAGTGTGCTCATGGGGTATGGACGGGTTGGGGAGGATGTGAAGCGGCGCATGGGCAACTTGCCTTGGAGGGAGAAAAAAGTCGCATCGTCGCTGATAAAGCGTCTTTGGCCGCTGTGGCTCGGATCCATGTGCTCGGACGCTTTAGACGGGCGGCCAGGCGAGGCAGGACGGTGCGCTCCGTGCTACATCTTGGGGCTGAGTATCGAGATCCCACCCCGCTTCGCATTTGAATCGAACCCAGCATGAGGTCTAGAGTAACAGGCTAAGCTAAAGGTATGTGTGGCTTATTAGTTAGAAACAACGGTGGTGTGCGATGATGAAAGGAAGTAAACACCGTTGCAAGGCCACATGAATACGGCACTGGTGAAGATGACGCGGATAACTGAGGCAATGTTCAAGGTGTGGACGTTTCCATACCGACGGCTGCCACTCCACTGCGAGATCCCGCAGCGAAATTCTAAGTAGGTGCCTTCGCTGCGCGACCCTAGCCCATTTCTATTACATCTTCTGCTGCCATGTTAGGTTCACATTGCCTTGCACCGCCGACGTCTTCGCGCATGAGGCCTCTAGCTCCCGCTTGCGCCACATCCGGACGCTCAGCGCTACCAACCTCCATCTCCAGGGCATCGCGAATGCATGTGGTTTGCATGGTGAGACAGGCGCTTGATGACGGGTGCATGGGTAATGGTTGTCCCAAGCGGCCCATGAGCATAGTGGCTGCCCACCCAGGGCCTGGTGCCCAGTAAACTAAAAATAGCGCGCACAGGCGCATGAGCAAAGGTTGCTTATAATGACCCATGGGTTCTGTCTCTAAGCGTACGCATGGGTCTGGCATTCACCTCACTATTTACCGAGTTTCCCCAGCTACAGTTCAGCTGCATCACGGCCTACGGTAAGTATGATCGCGGGGACTGATGTAGCAAGTCCTGCTGTGTGGTTTACTGACCGTAGACAGGTCCAGGATTAGGTCCCCCCCCATCGGCCCAACAATGGCTGCCCAGCGGTGGCCTGCTGCACTGAAAATTAGAAACGCGTACACAAACGCATAGGCAAGGCTTGCTGCGAGTGGCCCATGGGGACCGTCACGCCAGCATCCGCATGGGTCAGGCATGGACAACATTACTTAGTGTCAGTTAATTCACCTTAAATTCAGCTACGTCTCGGCATGTGGTCGTAGGGGCTGGTACTGGAAGCCCCGATGCTGGGGTCCCTGACCGTAGGCTGGTCCATATTTGATCTTGCTCAACCCATTAGTAGCTGCCCAGAGGTCGTCTGAAGAGCACTAAAGCAATATAATGATGCAAAGGTGCATGGGTAACGACTTCTGCAACGACCATTGCAAGTGGCCCATGAGGGCCATCATGTGAGCACAACAATGTCAGACATGCACAGCTGCATGAGACATGGCATGCATGCCGATACGATGCACCATACGCATGGCATGCATGCAAACCTGTATGGACCTTGGGCCTTCACTGCTTGAAGTTTTGCATGGAGATCGTCATGTTTGCTTTTGCATGGGTCAGACATGCACAGCTGCATGAGACATGGCATGCATGCCGATACGATGCAACATACGCATGGCATGCATGCAAAGCTGTATGGACCCTGGGCCCTCACTGCTTGAAGTTTCGCATGGAGATGGTCAATTGGTCATGTTTGCTTTTGCATGGTTCGAACATGCACATATGCCCTAGCTTGGGATGCATTCAGAGATGGTGCATGAGTCAAAGGGATATGGGATGTATGTGGCACATAGCATGAGACACAGAGCATGCAAAGACGACGCAAAGAGCATGCAAACATGCATGCAGCAAATGGCATGTACCGGTATACAGAGAAGGTGCATGTGGCATATAGGGTTACTATGACAAGGCATAAGTGTAATTGGCAAAACATCTCAAGAGATCATACTGCGGAGATCCTGTTCTTGGATCTAACGAACGGACAGGACAGATGCATATGTGCGTAGCATGCTCTGGCTGGGCATCCGCATACCCATTGCATTGGCCTAGCATGCATGGGCCATTGGACGGGGCGTCCACATTCCCATGCACATTGGCATGGAGTGCATGGGACGGCCTTTTTTTTCATGCATTGGCCTAGCATGCATTGGCTGATAGGACCGGGCATCGACATTGCCATGCGTATGTGCATAGCCTGCATGGGCCGGACATCCATTGTCATGCATTGGCCTAGCATGTATGGGCTGATTAGACGGAGCGTCCACATTCCCATGCTTATGGGCGTAGCGTGCATGGACCTGGTATCTATTATCATGCAAAAATGGAAGTGAATTCAGCTGGAGTGAACTTCCTACCATCCTGCTAGATGGCTCCTCAGGATCAGGATGGCAGTGAGTTGTTTTAGTGTATACCTGACCGCCTTTGGCAGGTTGCAGGGGCCGCTACTGGGCCGATAGGGACCAAACCTTGGCCGGCTGGCAGCCTGTAGTCTAGGCAGCAGGGCTTGATGCACCAAGCCCGCCCGGCCATAAGCAATGCGGTCGTAGGCCTTGTTTGGGTAAATTTTGCTTAAGAAACCTAAAACATACAGTGCAGGGCTGGTATGGGCTTCCATCTTCCATGCCACCGAAAACGGAGCAATGACCCTTCGCTCTTGGCCTGTGCCCCTGGCCTGTATTGCTCTTAGCTTGAACTGTTTTTGTGTCCATGACACTCCTCCTCTCTCTTTCACTCTTGTCCACCTGGCTGGTGTTCCTCTTATTACTCTTGTCACTCGGATGCTGCATTCTTGCTTCAGGCGCATCCCCGACGAGTCGCCAAGGTCACCTCTCAGATCCAGAGAGAGATCTCAGATATGCTTGTGTATGACTCGGTAAGCTCAATGGTGAAGGGGTCAGGGTTTCGGAGTGGATCCACGCGTCGCCAAGATCACCTCTCAGATCCAGATTCAGATCTCAAACCTTGTTTTCTAGCAAACCTTGTTGTTCAGCTAACCAGTATGTGGCGTCTTGAAGTGGCGGGTACAGGCTGGCAAGGTTTTGTGTTATTCAAGCCCCTCAACTTAGCTGGGGACAGGCTGGAACAAGATTTGCATGTTTTCCACACCATCCCACAGGGCCAGGCATGGGCTGTGATAGGCTCTCTATGCTTTTCATCACGCCTTAAACAGCGTTTCCCTCCTTTTCACTCTCATTAAGAGCCTCAAAGCAGCTATTTCCTGATTTCCACACTGACCAGACCTTCTAGTGCGGCTCCGTCCCCCTGTTCACACTTTTCAAGCCCCCACAGGAATTATGTACGTCCTTTTTATGCCTCAAAAGCAGCTCATCCTTTTCAGGGTATTTTAGCCTTCCAAATCAGCCCTATCCCCCTTTTCCGGCTGTCCAAGCGCCCAGAGCAGTTGCCTCCTACCAATCCCCAGGTGCTCCAGAATGCTCTATCCCCCGAGCGGGCAGTGGGTCAAAACCTGCAGCTCTCCGTGGTGCCCAGTGTTACCAATGTATATGTGTCAAACGACTTGCAGGTGAGATACTGAGGGTGTGAGTGTGTCAGTCCTTGCACGTTGGGCAGGGCAAAGGGCGGGGCAATGGGAAGTTGAGTAGGGTAAAGGGCAGGGCAAAGGGCAGGGCAGGGCAAAGGGCAGGGCAGGGCAGTGGGGCAAATGTCAGGGCAGTGGGGCAAAGGGCAGGGCAGGGTAAGTATCAAGGTAGTAGGGCATCAGTCCTAGCACGTTGGTCTAGGGCATGATAAAGCAGATGCCCTATTGTGAAAAGCGCATCTGCTTTATCAAGCTGGATAGGACAGTAGGGCACCAATCCTAGCATGTTGTGCAGAGTGAAAAGGGCATCTGCTTTATCAAGCTGGAGAAGGCAGTAGGGCACCTGCCCTGGCATGTTGGACACAGCAGAATGGATATATGTTGATCAGCAAGGACCCCCAGTTTTCCCCCGGTGTCTCTGGTAACCGTTCTGTTTATATGACCAGATTCTGGTCCAGTGTCACGTCACGTATAGCGGTGTTTATTCTTTCGGCTACAAATTCACTGCGGCCTCCAAAGGACCGATTGGGACCTGACCTGGACCGGCCTATGGCTGGTGGCCGAAGCAGCACAGCTGGGGCCTCCAGCCAGGGACCGGAGTGTAGCTGACATCTAGCCGAATCACGAAAAAATAAACACTGAAATAGCGCAGCAGGTGACCAGCCCTAGGACGTTGAACAGGTAGAAACGAAATTGCAGGATTGATTCCGCCGCCCCATGCTCTGTTCTTTGAGCATAAAGCAGGTGGAGTGTTGATGCCATCGCCCCATGCTCTGTTCTTTGACCATAACGCAGGTGGAGTGTTGATTCCACCGCCCCATGCCCTGTACATATCGCATAACGCAGGTGGAGTGTTGATTCCACCGCCCCATACCCTGTACTTATCGCATAACGCAGGTGGAGTGTTGATTTCACCGGGGGGGGTGGCAAGTGGCAACCAGCGGTTCCGGGGCGGGACATTTTGTCGAAGCGTGTAATTTGCATCCTAGAGAACATGCGTGGCTATAAAACAGATACTCGGATTGTTTTTAGCTGACCAGGGCCAGTCGGCGATCGATTCGGTGCCCTGTAGCGAAAGTAAGGCCTGACAGGTCCAGGGTACCGATGCGCCTTGCTTTCGTTTGTGCGAGAGATTTCCGACGTGCTTGAATGGCATGTGCGAAATCCAACCCAGAAGAGCGACTGAAATGGTTGCTCGTCGAGATCGTTTCGGAAATTCAAACTTTGCCAGGCTGGGGGCAACATGGGTGGCACCTGGGTGGCAATGCTTTTGGGGTGGTAGGGGCGGTCCCGGATCTCGATGCCAAGTGGACCATTTACAAGGCACGAAATATATAAGCGGCCTGTGCTGTCACCTGATGATTGCACACAAAATATATATAATCCAATGGCAGGAAGTCCAGCAAAACCTCATGCTGTACATTTGAAATGTACCGATCATGTCTTGGACCCTAACTTTTATTTGGGAAGGGCATCCAATATTTCATTTGTGCAATCGATAGCCAACATCAGGGGCCCTATGCAGAATTAAAGACATGTTGCAAGGCCCATTGAGGGAAAGCTGAGTTTGAAACCCTACACCCCTACGAATTTGAAAACCTGGCCCTCAGCAAGCCTAAATTCAACAGATTCAACTCATTTGACATCAAACCCTCCCTTATCTACACATCTGCACTGCAATGGATGCAAACGAATTAGCTAAAACGGATGAACCTGATGAGCCTGGTCAGCTGGACGAGCCGGAGCAGCAGCAGCAACAACAGTAGCAGCAAAACATACGGAGGCAAAGCAGCAGCCAGAGCACACACAGAAAATTGAGGTGATGCAGCAGCAACTGCATGGGGGACTGTGTCCGGAGAGGCAGCTGCTGTTTTAGCTGAATGAGCCGGAGCAGCAGCAGCAAAAGCATCCGGACATGCGGCTGTTGTTTCACCGGCTACTGCACTAGCTGCAGCATCAGCAACAAAAGCAGAAGCTGGAGCAATAACAACACATGACAGTTGCCATGCAGCTGAACTGGCTTCCCATGCTGGGCAAGCCGGTCATACGTATGAGTGAACTGTTGCATCTGCTGTGCGAGCTGGGGTTAAGCCGGCCATGCGTCATTCTGCGCCATGATACCGGTATCTTCAGGCAGGTGCTAGAGGAAATGGCAGGGCGAGAATTGCAGTCCACTGGATCTAGCAGATTATCTCCCTTGTTATATAAGTACCTCGGGCCCTCCATATATTTGCCATGGGGCTCATTAACCTAGAGGGCTGCTCCCTTGGCCAGCTACTCCCTCTGGCTGTGCTGGGTCAACTGGTAGGGCCGCTTGAAGACCCCAGATCTGCCGTCACCTATCGCACTCTTACATTTCGATCGACTATGAAACACGTTTCTAATGTTTTGAATTCCGAGTATAGAAAGTAGCGGATAAAAAAGTTATGCGACCTGACGTTCCTGGCACAGGCCAGCTGTCCATGAATCAGCGATCACTTGCTTAACTAAGTTGATAGAGCAAATTATTATGGTATAATGTAAGGCTAACAACTGTTAAACGTTGCCTCGAGGTCGTATGACAGCCCAGTTCGGACGTGCCACATCGAGGGCGCCAAATCGGCCTTCGCCTGGCTCAGGCCTGGCTCATACAAGCTTCAAATAAGAAGATCTTTCATTTCCTAGCTTCCAGTTTGCAAATTACACGCTTTGACAAAATTTCCCGCCCCGGAACCGCTGGTTGCCCCCCCCCTGGATTTCACCGCCCCGTGCTATATTTCTATTGCAGGTGGTGAAAGTATACCTCTCCATCTACTCCGACGATTTTGGAAAGAAGCGAGCGATGACCAACTTGAAGAAGCTAGAGCCGTGAGTCCCTAACCTCTAAACCCTCAACCTTAAACATGAAGAAGCTAGAGCTGTGAGTCCCAAAGCCCTAAACCCTAAACCTGAAGAAGCTAGAGCCTTGATCCCCCAAGCCCTTAACCCTAAACCTGAAAAAGCTGGAGCCGTGAGTCCCTAGGCTGCGTAGATGTTGGCTGTTTCATTTCTATTATAATGGGATAATCCTGCATCATGCCGAAGTCACTGGCTTGGGTACTGGCTTGGGTGTTGGCTTGGGTACTAACTTGGGCACTGGCTTGGGTACTGGCTTGGGTACTTACTTGGGTACTGGCTTGGGTACTGGCTTGGGTACTGGCTTGGGTACTGGCTTGGGTACTGGCTTGGGTACTGGCTTGGGTACTGGCTTGGGTACTGGCTTGGGTGCTGGCTTGGGTACTGGCTTGGGTACTAACTTGGGTACTGGCTTGGGTACTGGCTTGGGTACTGGCTTGGGTACTGGCTTGGGTACTGGCTTGGGCAGGGGTGATGCAGGAGGGCGGATTTACGAAACAAATTATAAGCACCGTAGTTAAGTTACGTATTTATGATATTTACCCTTAACCTACCGATAATGCTTTAATGATATAACATAACAATTTAAGCTAATGATTGGACCCAGTGAAATAACTAATGCTTATATACCGGTGGTTTGATAAGGTAAAACCCGGTACCCGTATATGACTTTTTGTCCAGGCTCCATTTTCACTCCGTGTCAGTTTGGCTGAGAGCCTGTGTGGACTCCTAGGGTTTGGCTGAAAGCCTTTGCGGACTCCTAGGGTCACCACGCTGGCGCCTGCAATCAGCGAGCACAATGCATTCAGCAGGGTGTGCACCATCCGAAACATAAGGTGCTGTCGTGCTCATGCGACACCTCACAACGGCCTCCCTGTGAGATGTCCAGCTTATTGTAATCTCAACTTGAATTACCGTATATTTGCTTCGCCTTCCCTCATAATTAACGTTGTTTGGGGTTGTTGAGGTATATATGAATTATGAATATACTAATTATCGATTGTCAACGCCAGTGTCCAGCCTGAAATTAATTTAATTTTGGTAAATAATTTGCCCCGAGGGCAGGGCATTAAAATATATGGTTATTTTCATACCCGAGGGAAGGGTTATCAAATCTACAGTCGAAGATTATGTTTGGTTCAAAAAACTGAATGAGACGTTTAGAGCAGAACAAGGCTGGGTGCAATGTAACACCCACGAATGCATATTCCTAAACCTTGAACCCTAGGGTCTGCCTAAAATTGAAGCACAGTAACAGCTGCAGGCCTAACGGACCGACGGAATGCTTTGCTTTGGCCTGCTGCCCAGATACGTGCGCCGTGAGATGGGGCAAAGGGTCCCGCTGCGACTGACGCCCGAGTACCGCTTTGAATACGACGACACTGTGGACGAGATGGAGCTGGTGAGAGGGGGGAGGGGAGGGGGGGAGGGGGGAGGGTGAGGGGGAGGGGGTATCAAAGATTTCGTCGGTCCTGTTTTGTGCTGTCCCACTTCCTAAGGACCGAAGGAGGGTGCTCGTGCGTGAGGGACTGCGGTCAGCTGCTTTGGACGGGTGTGCGTGGATCACTCTGTTCGATGACCTGCTTTTAACGGCAAGAAATCGTCCGCTGGTTCGTTACCATTTCGAATTTGAATCAAGGACCCCCTTCACGTTTTTGATATTGAAGTCGAAGGCACGAGCTGCGAGCTGGTACTTCACCTGGTAATTCAAATTGACGGCCTGCGTGGCAATGCATTTAAATTCAAAGACAAATCGAAAACAAGGAGCGCCCCCCCCCCCCGCGCAGGTCCAAATGGTGATCGGGGAGGAGGACGTTGCTCGGTTCAGGCGGGAGCTCGACCAGGAGAATGGCGAAGAAGCGCCTGGCGAGGGAGAGGAGTCCGGCGAGGGAGAGGAAGCAGGTGAGTGTCTATTTAAGTATGAACCAGGAACGTTTGGCAAGCCGCTGAGCAGCCACCATAGGGCTAGCGAGGACCAAACCTGGCCCACCTTTGGTGGCCAAAGCAGCAGAGCTTCTAGCACCATATCTCCATGGGCGTGGGCCACGACACTTCTGAATTGCAGCTGATGCAACCTGAAATATAGAACCATAAATAAGCAGGCAAGGGGTACTCAAAACGGGTGAGTCAGCGTTGCTTTCAGAATTTGATACAGTTCCAGAAATCAGTATTTGATAAAGGACGCAGGAGTTCCGGAGCATTGTACCTTTAAAAACAGCTGTCAAACTCACGGCGCGCGAGTCAATCCGGTAGCGTGCTAAACCTGTCAAAGGCGCTGATATGTCGTGCATTACCAGGCCGGTCTAGTGAGATGGTGCTTGCGGGCATCCCCGAAAACGAGATCCGACTGGTTCATCCGCCCAAACATTGACCCCATGAAGCACTCAAACGTTGACTCTGAACCCCAATCCTGAACCCCAATCACTGGATTACAATTCCTTTGTGAATGCATGCAGAGCCTGGCTCGTCAGCGAATCAAGACAGAGAGGCCGGCGCAAGCCCCGAGGCGATGCAGGGTGGCGAGGAAGAGGACGACGACGGCTTCTTCGGGGCCGACGACGTGGGCGAGCAAGAGTATGCGGAGTTCTCGAGCGCAGACATATTCAATCGGCCAGGCCCGTTCGATGACTTGTTTATTGGGGAGGGGGACGACCTGTTGTTGGTGTCTCGCCAGCCGCTGCCGGCAGTGAAGAAGGGACCTAAGGGCGCGGGTGGCGGACGCGGCAGCGGTCGGAAGGGTGGAGCGGGCCGAGGCGGGGGCCGGGGCGGGAAAGCAAAATCGCCCGTTTGAAGTTGCTGCCTCTCTAAGGGCTTTTGGCAGTGGTCGAGAGCCTCGGTGGAGGGTGCTTTTGTGTTATGTTTTTGCAATTGGTTGCGAGAAGGGAGCTGAAAGTGTAATGTGGAGGGTTCGACTATGGGGTTGAGGCTGGTGAAGGTGTGTGGGGCAAGGTAGGAAAGACGCCAAAAGCATGGCTTGTCAGGAAGTATGGCAGGGGTGGAGCGCTGAATGTTGGCAGTAGTGGCTTAGGTTATGAGGCAACTTACTGAGACATGTGGCAGCCAGGTCAAAGAGTGGTGTATTGCCGTACCTTTGTTTGGTGACCTCTTCGGCTGGGTCCCTGTGACCCTGTACAGGCTACGGCCTGACTATGTGCGTTTATGAAGCATTGGCGAAGTTATAATGTGTTCAATATCTGGAAGGGCGCAGATATCGCTTCACATGGCCCACGTCACACGCGGCACCCTAACAAATGAGGAAGCTGATGGCAGTACGTCACACAACGGCAACTAACCAACTATGTCGTGTGATGTCCTTGCCACGCTGAGCTCGCTTGGGATCGGAAGCCCCTTAGCGACGTTGAACAACTTGCATTAATTCCGCACCTAACAAAAAGGCGTCAAGACTGCGCTCGGTGCGGAAATGGTAGAAGAGGAGCTCCATCTCTTGCTAGGGGCGGATGCGGTTCAACTAGCTAGTTGCAACTGCTGTCCGGGGCGGGTGGACTCAGCTCAAGCGGATTCACGACGATGGCTACCATCCGGAATGCCTGCGAATTACAGATGTCGGCCCAACTGAGTATTAAGCCAAGTTCCACCCACCACCGAGCTCGGGCTCATCTGGCATGATGCAACCATTGCCAAGCAGATGCCATTCATTGCTAAGTGTGCCATCTGCCTAAGGAAGCTTAAGGTCAAGCATTACATGGTGGTTTGGAAGCTAGTATGGTTTCCCGACGGCACCAAATCGGCATGGGCAATGAAGTAAGAGCATATGTCTAGCAACCCCTCCCCTAGGTCTCCAGTCAAATGCTGCAGGAATCCACTGACACCTGCCCCTCATACCTCCTCCATGCAATGCATGCCCGCCCCATGCACCAGCTCCCCCCCAAGCAGGCAGTCTGACCTTATGACCCACCATGTGAATCCCGGTGACGAGGCCCCAGTTTGCATTGGCAGCGACGGTTACCCTTGCATGTCAGTGGGGTGCAGCACTCCAGCAGCAATGGTCGGGCAGGGGCATCAGCGCCCCTGTCTGGCCGTCGGGGACCATGCAACTCCCGGAGGACGGTGCAGTTTTATCCAAGAGGACATAGAGTTCCGGCATGGTCAGGTTGGCCATGGGAGGGAGTGTGGCCATACCTACACCCTACCCTAAACCCATGGTGTTGGCCCATCCGTCCCCCCCTGTGTCATTGTACAAGAGGAGGAGGGCCAACCGCTGGAAGACGGGGTTGCATGGAGTGGCCGCAGCGTTTAGGTGCCGGCAGATCTCCTGCGTTCCCGCAGCAGTCGACAAGAATCAGGGCAGCTATTGCGCAATACTCGGGGAAGGATGCAAGTAGCGGATGCGGACTCAAATTGGGCCTAGTTTGCAAAACAAAATGTCTCAAATTCATCTGAAATTGGCATGATGGACAGTGGCACCACCAAGCTCTATAAAACAGTTCTTCTCAAGTGGAATTCTAACAACTGTTGGACTGCCCCCTAGGGGACTAGCCTCAAAGCTAGCCGAGAGCGCGGACTCTCAAGGCAAAGTGGGGCTAGGTTGAAAACAATAAGAATGTCTCAAGTTCATCTGAAACTGGCATGATGGACAGTGGCACCACCAAGCATTTTAAAATGGTTTTCCTCAAGTGAAATTCTGACAACCTTTGGACTGCGGGGCAGGCCTTATAGCTAGCCGAGAGCGCGGCCGCACATGGCAAAGTAGGGCTAGGCTGCAAGAAAATTTTCTCAAATTCATCTGCTTGCCTGACCTTGGGCCTAGACATGGGCCTTTGCCAGGTCCTTGGCTTGGGCTATAAGCTTTTGCCTGTCGTGCTCTGCCTGTGCAGCATGTAGGGTCCTCTTCCTCGCTTTTGAAAGGCGGGGATATATCTCTTGCAATTTCTCCGTGTCTTCTGTGTCGATTGCATCAAGACCCATCTGCTCCAGGATCTTCGGTAGTGTAACCGGTAACGAGGCAACAATATATTGTTCAGGTCATGGGTGGATCCACTCAACATTTACTACCCCATACCCTACTCATCAGACAAAATCTGACCCATCCCAATCCATGGTGGTGGGCTACATAAACCTTGCATGAAAGCTTACCTTGGCAGATGCCTTGGCTGCTGTAATGACCACATGGTTCACAGGCTGAAAGTTGTCGAGTGACCTCACAGTGTACTTTCGTGGCACACGCAATCTGGCACGCCTGCGATGCTTTGATGAGACAAGGACAGGCTCCCTGATCCAAGTGTGATGAGATAAGGGCAGGCCCCCTGATCCAAGTGTGATGAGACAAGGGCAGGCCCCCAGATTGCAGTGTAATGAAACAAGGTATGCCACCAGATCCAAGTGTGATGAGATACGGGCAGGCCCCCTGATCCAAAAGTGTGATGGGACAAGGGCAGGCCCCCAGATTGCAGTGTGGTGAGACAAGGGCAAGCCCCCAGATCCAAACGTGATGACACAAGGGTACGCCCCCAGATCCAAGTGTGATGAGATAAGGGCAGGTCCCCAGATCCAAGTGTGAAGAGACAAGGGCAGGCCCCCTGATCCAAGTGTGACGGGACAAGGGCAGGCCCCCTGATCCAAGTGTGATGAGACAAGGACAGGCCCCAGACCAAGTGTGATGAGACAAGAGCAGGCCCCCAGATCCAAGTGTGATGAGACAAGGTAGGCCACCATATCCAAGTGTGATGAGATACAGACATGCTCCCTGGTCCAAAAGTGCGATGGGACAAGGACAGGCCACCAGATTTAAGTGTGATGAGACAAGGGCAGGCCCCCAGATCCCAGCGCAATGTGACAAGGGCAGGCCCCCAGATCCAAGTCTGATGAGACAAGGGCAGGCCCCCAGATCCAAGTGTGATGAGACAAGGGCAGGCTCTCAGATCCAAGTGTGATGAGACAAGGGCAGGCCCCCAGATCCCAGAGCAATGAGACAAGGGCAGGCCCCCAGATCCAAGCGCAATGAGACATTGGCAGGCCTCCAGATCCAAGTGTGATGGGACAAGGGCAGCCCCCCAGATCCAAGTGTGATGAGACAAGGGCAGGCCCCCGGATTTAAGTGTGATGAGACAAGGGCAGGCCACCTCAATACCTCCCCATCCACTTCGTTTTTGAATCCCCCCCCCCCTTTATTCCACTTTGAGTTTGGATCACCCTCCGCCCACTCCATTTTTAAATCTGCCCCCCCCCCAACAACTCCCTCCCCAACCCATCTTCCCCCCCTACCCCTGAGCGCATTGCGACAGGGTGTTCTTACCTCCTTGCTACGCTCAAATCCCTGTGGGGTCTCCGCTACGACCCCCGCTGCAAAGATACCCTCTGGCGATTGACCCTGAATGGCGTGAAGGCAGCTGGTGGCCATGATGTCGCTTTCAATCAACCATGCCAGTGAGGTTGTCTCCCTGCGCCCCAAGACCCGGCAGCACCCCCTTTCCACCAAGCGTATTTTCTCCGCGCACATTGCTTCTGGTTCTGCCCCGTTGCCCAAGCTGTGGTGGCACAGCTCGCGGGGGCCCTCCCGCCTGGTCCTCCACTCACTATGGCGGATGTTTGGGTTCTCTGACCCCCATCTGCCCACCCCATCTACCCAGGCGTCTGGACTTTGGTCTGCATGGTCGCCCTCCATGCTATGGAGCTTGGGCGCCGGCGGCTCTGGGAGCCGCGTACACGTGCCCTACCAGGCAACACGGGCTGCCATGCAGCCTCCCAGGCTGCCGTAGCATGGTTCTGGTGCTTTCTCCAGGACTTGTAGACCTCCAAACCCTCCCCCCAGCTTGGGGGACTGTCCTCTCACCACAAAACCCCTTCATGGGGGGGGAGGGCGGCCCCAACATCCCAGGTGCCTCCCAGGCCGCCCCCTTGCCTATCTTGCACCTTAACTGGCCCGTGGGCCTCGCTCTCCCTGTAGGTCTCGATTTTTAGGGGGCCCGGTGTCACGAGGAGTGCTAGGAGCCCTTTACCAAGGGTAACCTGCTGTGCAGGAGCGATAATCTGTCTGGTGAGCAGATTATCCTCGACTTAATCCTCAGGTTACTGCACTAACCTTTGATGATTCTTCCCTTACTGTTGACAGAAGTTACGAAGTGAAGTCGACCCTGGTGAAGACTGATGCACTGATGTCGACAGTTGACAGGTTGGGGCGGCTTAGATCGGACTTGTGGACGAAGCTGCCCGAAGTGATGAAGAGTGTAGAGCTGACTGAACGACTCTTGATGGAGAAGATCAACTGAAAGATCAGAAGATCGACTTGGTAGCCAGGAAAGGCTGGGGAAGCAGCTTGCAGTGTCGACTTGAGTTCTAGAGATTGAGCTGAGAGCTCGCAGTGTAGAGGTGTCAAGCGAGAGAACAAGAAGAATGAGGAGTGGAAGTAGAGGAGATGGAACTAGAGATAGCGAATAAGTGTAGTGTGTAACTAGAGCTATTCGCACAGTGTAGTGTCCAGGCTTCGATACTTAGTGATGTGGTCTTAAGAGCGAAAGGATCAGTGTAGAGTTAACTAGAGATCTCCTTCCAGTGTAGTTTCCTGGCCTTGATAAGGGGCCGAAATATCGCAGGTAGACAATTAGTCCCAGAACAGATTAAAACGGGGTGATTCAACTTCGTGTATACTTGAGTAAGAAGAGAAGAATGCCTGGAACGAGCCAGGCATTCTCGAAGTACCACAAAACATAATGGATCCGAAACCAAAAAGAAAGTACAAGCCACCCCTGCGTGCGGTGCACCCATACGTCGTGACAGCTGTCACGAGGTACCAGTGACCTTGAAGTATCACTGCGCACAGCAGTCACTCCCCCCCCAGTCCGAAATTCAGAAGGCGGAGCAATTATTAATAGAGGACTGTAAAAATACCCTCTTAATCCTTGAGGTGGGCACAGCCATGCGAGATTACGGCTGATGTTTTGACATATCATGCACGTCAAAATGCCTCTGTGCCCTCCACTCTAGCACCTCAAGGATTCTTACACGGATAAGCCGTGAGTGGACCAATTACAGGATGAAAACCCTCGTGGGGAAACCTTGTAAGGTCTTGAGACAATCTACGATGATCCACTGCGATGATCCTCTCTGTCATGGCTCCAAGACTCCATGCTCCACGACGCGTCCTTTATTGGCAGGCCTACCTACCCTGACACTCCCCATTTCCCTCCGCATTATGCGCCCGTAACACTCACCTCAGAACTACGCATTATGCGTCCCAAACCTCAATCTGCACATACGCATACCAACCCCCAAATCTCCTTTTGCACACCTCGCTTTATGCGCCCCAATTACTAGCCTTGCCAGCGTAATCACGCCCCAACCCAATCTCCTCACATCCCCTCTGCTACGCAGATTTCTCACGCATACCTTTTCCCTAACCACATTTTGCACTCAACACCCTACCCCTACTCTTTGAGACACTACTTATCGGACTCTCACTACTTAACGCAGCATGCGACCCATAACCTCCCGCTAAAAACTAAGATCCACACTCGTCAACCCTACCAGACCCACTGGCCGTCCCACTAACCACTGTAGCGTCTGCTGCTCTGATGGCTAGCCTGCCCTGCAATAGCAGCTGCCATAGCCACTCAAACCGCGCTGGTGCGCACTCCAAAAACCCTCTCTCTACCAAACAACAAACTACATGCCGAACCGCTGGCACAGCCACTGCGCACACTATGTCAGCCAGTGCTGGTGATGGGTTGACAATGATGACGTGCATGCCGTGAGCTTGCCCAGGAACCGATACGATGTCAGTTGCATCGGGTTCAGGTAGTAGTCCGCCACTCCCGCGGCCCATCCGTAATTGGTGATCACACCTGGCCAGTGGTCCTCATACATGGCAGGGGAAACACCAGGCTCAGCGCACATAGGGTTACGTTACACAGGGTTTTGCATTCTCCTGTGGTTATTCCCAATGTATTAGCAGGGTGGCCCCCCCTGACATGTGCTAAGTGTGCCAGTACCACTTGAGCAGCTGCGGTCCTTCCCGGCCATACCCCTGACATCAGCCAAGTCATACCATCCAGCACGCTCTCCATGGTGGTCCAGTCCAGAAGCATCGTCGGAACCAGGCGCTCACAAATGACAGTGGCATGTGCCTCTAGCCGTAGCGGAAATCTGCTTACCCGGATTAGCCGGCCACTTGGGCTGGTCAGAGGTGGGGACGGTGTCAGTCGTAGACCGTCCGCTGGCTGCGTTGGTCGTTGAATTGGCGGCACTGCCGTCACCAATGCGGGTGACGGTGGCTGGCCGCTCGTCATGGGTGTAACCCGCCGAGTAGTCCTGCCATTGGTGATTGGCGGACGGACATCAAGTGTCGTTGGAACCGCTGGTGGCTTTGGAGCAGCCGGTGGCTTTGGAACAGCTGGTGACTGTGGCGCCTTCATGGTCACAAGCTTCAGCGTGACTCGCTTTGCCTGGGCTCCTCAGCCATATCCATCTTCGAACACCAGGCCTTGACCTGCTGGCCAAGGGCCCCTGGTGCGCTGTAAGCCCATGATTGCTCAGCGGCAAAGTCGTCCTTCAAGGAAACACTGCCACCCACTTGGAGTAGCACTCGATCGCTTTCGACACGAGATCTGCGGGGAAGGGATGAACCGGGGACATAGCTTGAGTCAAGACTCATAAGATTATTTAAACATGAGCCATGTGGACACAGCCTGAGACAAGCAGCCTTCCCCCCCCCCAGCCTGGGGCGGGGGTCTACAACACGGAACATCTATAACCCTTGAGATCTGCAAGTCAAGATCAGCATCACAGCAGATCTGCAAGGCAAGATCGGTATCACTACAGATCTACTATCAGGAGCTGCAAGTCAAGTCCCTCAGGTCAAGATCTGCATCGTTGCAGATCTGCAAGTCACGACCTGCAAGCCAGAATATAATTTATAGACAATGTCAAGACCTGCACCACAACAGATTTGCAGTTTACTGGCGAAGTGAAGATCTGCAATACAGCAGATCGGCAATGCATGATCTGCAAGTCAGGATCTGAATCACTGCAAATCTACTTATCTGGATCTGCAAGTCATAACATGCGGGTCAAGATCTGCATCATTAAAGATCTGCAAGGCAAGATCTGTATCACTACAGATCTACTATCAGGAGCTGCAAGTCAAGTCCCTCAGGTCAAGATCTGCATCGTTGCAGATCTGTTAGTCAAGATCTGCAAGTCAGAATTTAAGTTACTGGCAATGTCAAGATCTGCACCACAACAGATTTGCAGTTTACCGGCGAAGTCAAGATCTGCAACACAGCAGATTGGCAATACAACAGATCGGCAATGCATGATCTGCAAGTCAGGATCTGAATCACTGCAAATCTACTTATCTGGATCTGCAAGTCATAACATGCGGGTCAAGATCTGCATCATTTAAGATCTGCAAGTCAGAAAATCCAGCACAAGCAAACAGCAAGGCTGCGATGAACAGCACTCGAGATCCACATCACTCGAGACCTGCAGATCAAGATCTGTACTGAGGATCTACATCGCTCAAGATCTGTAGGTCAAGATCTGCAACACTGGGCATCTGTTACGCCAGATCTGCAACATGCAATCAGGATATGCAAATCAGGTCCGGAAGCGCTCACGGCATGCGTGTGAAGATACGAACAATTAAATCAGGGGAGACTCGGAACTCTTGGTGAGCATGCGAGCAGAACTCAGGGGACCTTGCCAATACCGATCATGATGCAGCGACCAGTAGACAGCGCCACACGACGTTGCGCCGGCGCTGATAACCTTGTCTCCTCAGGACCTACAGGTCAAGATCTGCATCATTGAAGACATGTAAGTAAAATGCAGCATAAAAGAACAGCAAAGCTGAGATCTACAGCATTCGAGATCTTCATCACTAGAGATCGGCGAGATCTGCACTGAAGATCTACGTCACTCAAGATCAGCAGGTCAAGATCTGCCATACTGAACAGCTGGAATGCCAGATCTGCAACATGCAATCAGGATATGCAAGTCAGATTCGGCAGCACGCAAGGTGTGCGTGTGAAGGTACGGACAATTAATCAGGAGAGCCTCGGAATTATTGGTGAGCATGCGAGCAACATTTTTTTTAATTCATTTTTTTCTTCCAGAATAAAATGCAAGTAGACAAGAAATCAGGACAGACCAACTGTCCCCCCCCAACCTGAGCCAAGCACATCGTTGGAGAGGGTTGCAAGCAATGAGGGCAAGCCGGATTTCCTGGAAATAAAATAAAAGCTACACTCCGTATCGCATGTGCAAACAGTCAGGCACATGCTGAGAGGTGTGTATAGCGGTGGGACTGGCGCGTGACTAGGCGCATGCTGACAGGTGTACCGCAGGTGTGTACCAGAAATATGATATGACAGAACACCGAGCAAGCACCGACACGTGTGAACTGTGAACAACAAGGTTGCACCACAAGTGTTAAGTGGCAGGTGATCTAGATGGTTGCACTGCAAGACAGGTGTGTGCTCCCGCATAGGATGGGTAGGAGAGCAAAATATCGGGGAAATCTTTTCAAGAACTAGGTTTGACATGTGGGGCCCACCACTGAAGTCCTTTCCAATGGATTGATCATGAGCCACGCTTGGGGCAGGGAACTTGCAGAACCCACATACCTCAAGTTGGCAGTGAACTTGCTTAAACCATAGAAAGCATCGGCCTTCCATATTACCAGAGGTGCGGCTTGCGTCGATCACCCGAGGCCAGGACGTCTTGTCCCGCATGGGGAAGGGGAAACCATGCCTTGAAGGGGGCAGAAGGCACACATCTGTGACGCTGGTTGCTCTGGTCTTTCTTGCTCAGACTGCCCTGTCCATTATGTTGGTCGAGGGCACCCTGGCTCTGGGCAAGAAAAGGGACAAGCTCATGGTCGTGGTCAGTCAGCATGGCCAGGGCAGAGCATGGGATTATCTGGCCACGCTCACTTGCGGCCTGGCCTGTGTCAGCCCACATCTGCCGAATCTCCCATTCCCCAATCACGTGTGGGGTGAACAGCGCAAAGCGGGGTGCATCAGGCTCAACCTGATCTGCCAACTCACATGGTCGGTGATGGTCCTCACTGCGGGGCCCGGGCGCTAGAGCCATATCGTGCGGCACTAGACCATGACCCTCAAAGAGGGGGTTTTGCCATTCAAACCACGGCTCACCTCTCTGAGAACTTGTGGGGGTCCCCCCCATAGTTGTGATTGACACCTCACCTTCGGTGCACAAGCCAAACAACCTTGTGGCTTGATCTGAGGTGACCTCACGGGACCCCCGTAATTCCCTGAACAGCTCATTGCTTACCGGGTTCTCATCGGCGGGGAATCCAAGACATGTTTCGGGGATTTGCATGCTTCCACCCGGGTCATGCTGATGGGAACCTCGGTTAGAAGCTTGACTCTCGGCTGTGGTGTTGCCCATGCCCCCCACGAGCATTCCCTCAATTGCCACCAGTTGAGGCAAGATTTTCGACTTGACATTGCCCCGATCACTGACCTGGCCTTTACCGTCATAGTCATCGCCATGCGAGTGCCGCTTGGGGATGTAACCTGAATCTCCTGGCCTGCCAGGCCCGCCTGGTCCTCCTGATCCACCAGTGTACTTGGAACTTTCATGACCCTCAGATCCACCTTTCCTAGCTGATTGTCCAGGACCCCCAGATCCACCTACCCCTCCGGTACCAGTTGGGTAGCCTGACCCCCTCGAGTTCCCATTTCCACCTGGATACGCAGGTCCACCGGAACCATGTTCATCACCCTGGGCACCTGACTGACCATCCGAACCAACACCATTGTACGACATGCCAGGACCATTTGGGGCCCCTCCACTGCCTCTTGGGGCTCGGTGCATATGCCCTCCCTGGATAGAAGGCCCCAGCGGGTCATGGGCATGACGTTGGTTGCTGTCCGCCCACGGATGACTGAGATCTGGTGCCCTTCCTGCTCCAGCTTGGGGCTGACCCTCATACACAGGGGCCATTGACGGCTCACTAGAAGGAGGTCCTGCCTCAAGCTGGAACTGCTGCCATTCTCTGACCTCACGACCTCTAGACAGGTCTTCAGCAAAGCCGCTACCGTGGTTCTGGGGATGCGACCTCAATTCCTCAACGGGTCGCTCACCTGGCCTCTTGTCCATGCGGTCCAGCAAGGCTTGCAGAATCCGCATAAAATCACCTTTGGTGACTGCCCCATCATCCTCACCTTGGGCAACTGGGACCATCACATTCTGGCCCATGTCCAGTTGACGACTTTGGTGCTCAGAGTGCCGTCCCTTGTCTTTAACAGGTTCGGGCGCACTCTGATGCAGCCATGACTGCCCCTCCTCACCTGATCCGAATGATGTAGAGGTAGGTGTGGATGTCATCTGCACCTCAGGTTCTGCCGATGGCCTTGACGCGGTAGGTGTGACTGGTCTCAAGGCCAGTTCCAGCGACTCGGGTACAGGCTTGACGATTGACTCACGCAAGGGAGCAGCTTCAATCTCCATTAGGGGCACCTGCAATACAGGTGCTGAGGAAAGGGCACACATCCCACTTCCTGCTGGTTCTTCAGCAACACGCAGCGACTTTACTGGAGTTCGCACGCTCTGGCATTTTTGGACAGCTGTCAAATACAGGGGGTTATCGACCATCCGTAGGCACATTTTCTCTCCGTCACTGTATGACTGTGCCACCTTTTCCGGGGTACTATCCCTACACTTATCGGCGTTGAGGATACTTAGGTCCAGGTCTTCCCTTTCTTCCCGTCGCTCTTCATCAAGCCGCGCAATTGCAGCAAGCGCATCTGCGGTGATTCTACGATCATGCGCCTCCTTGGCCCTGGCCCTAACGGCAAGTTGCTTCTGTATCCTCAACTGTTCGTTGTTTTCGAACTCTTGCATGGCAGTGAGGACTGGGACATGCGGGTCCCTTCCAGACGACGCAGCGGTATCCCGGCTAATCTTGGCCGTAGCCTCCATGTCCTGCCGGACCATGTTCTGCTTCTGAATTGCGACTTCCTTATTAACATCACGCACGATAGCTCTTGTGTCCCGCGCTGATACACCAGGTTGAGCCTTGTCAAGCTCTGGGATGGTGGGCAGATCACCAGGAAGGGCTTTCGTGCCCTTCCCAGCCTCATGACTCATACTGAGCTGAGCTGGATGGTACAGATCTCTTGCTTAATCAAGGATGCGACTAGGATTTATTGACACTCGATCGATTCAAGCACCTTTATACCGACTCAGTTACCAGCGAATTCGAGGTGCTAACGAATCCGGATTCTTCTCTTCTTAAAGGAGTGCTAGGAGCCCTTTACCAAGGGTAACCTGCTGTGCAGGAGCGATAATCTGTCTGGTGAGCAGATTATCCTCGACTTAATCCTCAGGTTACTGCACTAACCTTTGATGATTCTTCCCTTACTGTTGACAGAAGTTACGAAGTGAAGTCGACCCTGGTGAAGACTGATGCACTGATGTCGACAGTTGACAGGTTGGGGCGGCTTAGATCGGACTTGTGGACGAAGCTGCCCGAAGTGATGAAGAGTGTAGAGCTGACTGAACGACTCTTGATGGAGAAGATCAACTGAAAGATCAGAAGATCGACTTGGTAGCCAGGAAAGGCTGGGGAAGCAGCTTGCAGTGTCGACTTGAGTTCTAGAGATTGAGCTGAGAGCTCGCAGTGTAGAGGTGTCAAGCGAGAGAACAAGAAGAATGAGGAGTGGAAGTAGAGGAGATGGAACTAGAGATAGCGAATAAGTGTAGTGTGTAACTAGAGCTATTCGCACAGTGTAGTGTCCAGGCTTCGATACTTAGTGATGTGGTCTTAAGAGCGAAAGGATCAGTGTAGAGTTAACTAGAGATCTCCTTCCAGTGTAGTTTCCTGGCCTTGATAAGGGGCCGAAATATCGCAGGTAGACAATTAGTCCCAGAACAGATTAAAACGGGGTGATTCAACTTCGTGTATACTTGAGTAAGAAGAGAAGAATGCCTGGAACGAGCCAGGCATTCTCGAAGTACCACAAAACATAATGGATCCGAAACCAAAAAGAAAGTACAAGCCACCCCTGCGTGCGGTGCACCCATACGTCGTGACACCGGTACTAATGAGGAGAGGGGTCTTCCCACTTCCTTGTCTCCTGGGTCAGGGTGTCTCCGGTCTTCCTTGTATATTTTTTTCAGAGGCCCCGATACTCCTGAGGAGAGGGGCTTCATGCGTTTCTGTCTCCTGAGTCACCCTGCTCTTGGGAGTAGGTTGTCTTGTGCATGGTATCGTGGTTCCTAGAGGCCCCAGTACTCCTGAGGAGAGGGGCTTTGCTTTTCTGTCTCCCTAGTCACCCTGCTCTTGGGAGTAGGGTGTTTTCTGCCTTGTATCCGGTTTCCTAGAGGCCCCGTTTCTCCTGAGGAGAGGGGCTTCATACTTTTCTGTCGGTTTTGAGTCACTTTGCTCTTGAGAGTAGGGTGTCATCTGTCAGGTTCCTTTTTTCCAAGAGGCCCCGTTACTCCGGAGGAGAGGGGTCTCTTAGCCTTCAGTTTCCCGGGTCCCCCCTGACGGTCCCTTTACAACAATCTGCCTCTCCACCACTCCCCCTCGGAGAGTGCTGGTCCCCGGGAGACGTCCCTCTTTGATGTGCAGTCCATTGACTCGTCGGGTCGCTGTGCCCCTTCTCGCCCCCTTTGTGACTTAGTCCCTGGTTTCGGTTGTGTTTGTCCTGTTTTGCGGGTTTTGCTTCGTGTTGTACGTGCCTCAGGGTAGTTTGGGCCATTTGGCTGGCTGCTAGTTTGTGAGTTGTGTCTTTGTGGGTGGGGGGCCATGCCTTCAGGGATTATTTCGCCCTTTGCCCTCTTTGTGACCAGGCAGCTCTTTTTCTGGTTTCCTGTCGGCTCTTGTCTCCTTTTGTAGGTTAGGTACCGTTTGCTCGGTTTTTGTGGAGATGTGCAGCCGCTTTCGGGTAGGATTTTGGTGGTATTGTGCTTAAGCTAGAGGGGTGTCGTGGCGGGGTAACAATTATTTTGAGACCTTAATCTAACTTTTTACGCATGAGTTCTTGCGGCCGAGTGAGTGCTTATTGGTCGTGTGCCTTTCCTGTTCCTGCTCGCCTTTTCTCAGCTGTCGACGAGGGCCCCATGCGCACCCGGGCTGTTTTTGTGTGTCAGAGCGAGAGGGGGGCAAAGACAAAAAATTCGACCCCACCCCCTTTGCTGTAGAGCTTGACGAGAGAGTTCCACAGCTGTTTTAAAATGTGTTTGGCCCAGGGGGGGTGGGAAATATGGGAGGGCAAAGTTGGGGGGGGGGTCTCCCCCAAAAAATAATATTTGGAAAACGGTGTATCTTTTTTATTGAGGTATGTTGAGGCTGGCAGCGGCACCTCTGTGTTCTTCTTGCCAACATGAGTCCATTTACAT
Organism: Limnomonas spitsbergensis; assembly: GCA_037349105.1. Lineage (NCBI taxonomy): Eukaryota > Viridiplantae > Chlorophyta > Chlorophyceae > Chlamydomonadales > Limnomonas > Limnomonas spitsbergensis. The sequence continues at coordinate 1,107,967 of JAYJMM010000084.1, read as the reverse complement.
CCTAAAATGCTGCTTGAATTACCACGTGACCCCCTGGCCCCCCATACTGAGGGTTTGGCTCCATTGTAGACACCCCAAAACCAGCTGAGCCAGCCTTAGAAAGAGCTGTATGACACGCAGCACATGGTAGTGTTGGTCTGGTGGATCATGCATAAACATATCACTTGTGGCCTTTGTGGCAAGGTCCTTAAATCCGCTGACCCTGCAGACGTCGGACGCTATCAGAATGGGAGGGAGTGTGTGGCAGCTTCCGCGATACAACGCAATCCGCCCGTCCCCCGCCTGTGGGTCTAGAGCTATCACTACCTTGATCACATGCTGACAGCTCATCCCGATCAGCAGCTGGCGGAGGCAGATACGGCAAGCTACGCGGTGACGGTGGAGGAATCAGAGGGAGTAGTGGGCAAAGAGGTCCCGCTGAAGGAGATGTCGCACCATAAAGCAGTAAACGTGCCAATATGGTAAACTCCGGAATCTCCGGTAAAGGCGCCTTAGAGAAGTGTCCTTCTACTCATAAACACGGTACATCACCGTACACACAGACTCCTTGTACTTCAGACAAGAGCTGTTAACTGGCTACTGTAAGGTTCGGCCCTAGCCACTAGTGAAGTAGTAGGGGCGGTACCCACAAGACAGGGACACCCAGACATTACCCCTAGGCAGAGAGACTTCCTGCTAGGGCCGAACCTTACAGTAGCCAGTTAACAGCTCTTGTCTGAAGTACAAGGAGTCTGTGTGTACGGTGATGTACCGTGTTTATGAGTAGAAGGACACTTCTCTAAGGCGCCTTTACCGGAGATTCCGGAGTTTACCATATTGGCACGTTTACTGCTTTATGGTGCGACACTCTTCACAGCTGGAGTTTGCAAGATCTAATTTGGCACGAAAAGCCCAAGCAGAATGCAGCGACAGAGGTGCTTTTTCAAGCTGTCCAAGGCGAACAATTCAAAAAAAAATATTCCAGGTCAGACAAGCTTAGCTTCCCTCAGCGAGGAACTCGTTGGCAAGCAGCTGATCAGGCTGCGATACCACTTTTGTCCCTTTTGAAGGACACTGAGAGCAGGGATGCTCGGGGTTGCGAAGGAACGGCGACGGAAGTGACTTTGTCCGTGGGTTTTGTCGCCGGGCGGACTCAGCTGGAAGCTGGTACGCCGAGAGCTCCTGGTCGGCTTTGCGCCTCCTGGTCTATTTAGGTGAATATCTGCTTGGGACTGCTTGCCTGATTAGTCGTCTCCGATGGACGAGTAGTCAGGGATCGGCACCGTAGGTCGCGTGCTCTTCAGGGCGAGCACCGTAGATGGCGTCGGCTGGGGATGTCCAGTGATATGGATGGGGCTCGCTTGTCACTTGCTTATGCTATCACCACTTTCCGTGGTGCTAGACTTGACTGAAGTGTAAGGTACTGACTTAGTGGCGAGCAAGGGCTACTAGTATCCGTGAGAGCTAGGCCTATACTCTTTACACCAGAGGCCTGTCCTTCAAAAGGGACAAAAGTAGTAGCTTAGGCAATTGCCGGGATACAGGGACCCGGCAGGCCCAATTCAGAGTACAGATTATGCTAAATCACCCTGCGTAAGCGGGTTTCTAGGTCTCAGTTCAAATCCGGAGACTCCGCAGATAAGCTGCGGAGGCTCCGCGGCCGCTAACTGCGGTCTAAACGGTTCTGTCACGTATACGGTAATATACTGTGACAGAGAGGAAGAAGGCAGTGAGGGGGCTCATGGCCAAGATGAAGGCTGATGCCATCGCATTGCCACCTCCATCCAGGCCATCTGCCTTCTGGAAACATCTGATCGCTAGCTAAATGTAGTAAGTCATTAGCCTGGCTGAGCTCAGTACTCAAATTGACTGTTGGTATGAATTGTGATCGCTAGCGAGCATTAGTCGGTAATCAATAGCATGTCTGAGCCCGGAATCAAAACTGACTGTGGGCATGAATTTTCATCACCTAACACATTGAAATGTATGGTTGAAGCGACTAGACAAGCTGATCAAAAAACACCTCTGACATGCCCTGTAATTTTGAATTCTGACTGACATATTTGAATTTAAATGGGTTCCGGAGGCGGTAGGTGGGTGGGTGGTAGGCTTGGGTGCTCGATGTTTGGGGGGGGGATGGGGATATGGGGTCCCCAGCTTTTTTTGCCCCCCCCGTATCAGAGTCTCAGGGTTCCTAGGGTTGGGCGGCCGGCCTCACACCTTGAAAAGTTCAAAGAAAAAAGGGGCTGTGGCGGTCATTCGGCCAAACGTGTGAACGAGGCCTGTGTATCAATTTGTGAAGGATTTATAGCGTCATCGCACTTGCTTAATTGAAAAGAAGAAAATAAAAGAGAACGCTGATGCGGCGTGGATTTTGGAAAGTACAGGTTGACGAAAGAAATCGCTGCTGCGCCGGAACGTGGCTTGAGGAATACGGCACTCGGAACGAACGAACGAGGAGAGGGTACGCCGAATCTCTGCCAACAGTATGGAAATGTATGGACGTACGGTATTCGGAGCTAATTTGCCGCCCATCGCCCCGGCCCTGGTCCCCGCCTGTACGCATGCGCATGGTTCTTCTGTTCAATTTGCGAATTTCCAAGCTACTCCAGAACATCCCCTCCTACCAATCGCATTCGCAGAAGGTGCCGTATCTCAGCCAGGCCGCTGTCAGCATCGACAGAAAAGGAGGCGCACGAGTATCAAACGTGAGGACTTCCTAATTCCATTCAATTTGAAAACATGACCACTTCATTTTAATCCATCTGTCGGTCCCACATCCAACTAGGTCTGCCAAGAGTGACGCTCCCCCATCTGCTTCGGCATGCTGGAATTGCATGATGCGCCTTGCAGAATAAAGCTTCATGCAGATTCTGAATGCTCATGCTGCATGATTGATTCCATGAGCTGCATGATAAAGCTGCATGAGCTGCATGCTACAACTGCATGATCATGCGGCATGCACTAAACCATGTTGATCCCAAGGTTCTGAGCCAGAGGCATGCATGTCCATGCGGCCTTTGTGATCTTCCCGTACCGAAGCCCTCCCCCTCTACATGCTCCACGGCACTGTGTGCCCACTAGGCACCCCTGCCCCCAGCCCAGTGACGCTCTCTCCCTCAGGGGATCCCTCTGTGTTTATTTTGGACTGCACCAGACCACCTTTCGCAGTCTGCTAGGCAGCCGCCGCTGGGGGATTGGGGGAAAATCTTAACTGGACTATGGCCGGTTGCTCCAGCAGTAGCTGGTCATGCTGCACCAGAGGCCCCCACGGTTGTAGGCCGTGATGTAGCTGACATGTAGCTAGAGCACCCAACAAAGCATATTGGGAGCTACCCGGGCTAACAGACATTCGTGAGCCCTATCACTGACTGCGTTTCCTGTCCACCCTCTGAACCTGGCCAGCCTGTCACTAATACAGCTTTTGGCTGGATGCACTGTCGCTGTTGCAACAACAACAGCCTCAAGAAAACTAGGTTCACCTTAATACGGTTTGACCAGCCTGGCCTTTTCAAAAAGGGATACACGGGGTGATGCTCTAACGACAGCCAGCCCTGCCTTGCGTTTTAAGGCTCACCCTTAACCCTTAACCCTAAACCCTACGCCAACCATCCTACCGCGTGTCTGCCCTCAGGCTAAGCATCGCTCTCAGAGACCCAACTTGCAGGCAAGGTGCCTTTGCGGACGTCTGCCAACAAGAAAGACCACGAGCCTCTTTGACCAAGAAGAATCAGCTCCGTTTGACCCTGCAGCTGTGCAGCAAATGTTTTGAAAAACAGCGGCCGGAGCTCCCCGCCTCGCCACACGCGTTGTTCATACAATCCGGCTGTGGGCACCGCCTTGCCGCTGCATGCGTAGAAGCTAAGCGAGCGAGCAACATCGAGGAGTGCCACACGTTTGAAGGTATTAGCAGAGCAGAGCGTGCGGGCACCATTGAGCACGATCACAACAAGCCTTGGCAAGGCGCTAGCGGAGCAGCTCTTGTGGACACGGGCGCCAGCCTGTGGGCGCGCTGATGCATCGCGCATGGAGCCTGACTGCACCCAGCAGCAGTGCCACACCCTCTGGAAGTAGCAGCGGCATCTGCGGCACCAGCACTGGCAGCAGTAGGGGTAGCGGCAGCAGCAGCTGCGGCAGGGGCAGTAGCTACAGCAGTAGCAGCAACGGCAGGGGCAGCAGCAGTAGCGTTACCCTTCATGATCGGTTGTATACCCACTGCGCTGCCTCCTCATCCTCACTGGTCGACGTCTGCTTCCTGGGGGTCAGACGCAGCCCCGGCGCGACTGCCAGACGGGCGCCTTTGTCGGGCGCGTCGGTTTCGGAGCAGCGGGGGAGCCGCGGCCCCGGCGCTGCGTGCAGAGCGTTGACCGGCATAGGCAGCGGCGGCAGCATTGGTCACGCAGCGCCTCGCGGGCCCGGCCGTTTTGTCGGTTGCGCCGCGGCTTCCCCCGCTCGGCCTCCCCCGCCGTTGGTCCTAGCTCCCCTCTCATTCTCTCGCTCCCAAATGCCATCTCTGACGTTTCTGGGAAGCTGGCGTGCGGCCTCCGAGGTCCTCCCACGAGGCGGAAGGGCAGCGGCAGCAGCGAGCGGCGCGACCGAAGCCGGCGCGCCTCAGTCGGGACTAGACCGCTTTGCCCGTCAGTTCTGGCCGGCCGCAGAGCTGCGGGACCCGCCGGACGCAGCCTCTGCCGGCGGCGCACGTCAGGCGGATCGCGACAGCTCGGCGGCCGCAGGCTGGCGTAGCAACGGAGCAGGCTGCGACGGCGACGCGGGCGTGGCGGAGCAGAAAGCGCTCGTGCAGCGCCAGATGGCGCTGACTCGGCGCATCAAGATGTGTCGCAACTGGAGGCAGCTCCAGGAGCTGTACAATGTTGAGTCATGCGAGTACAACCATATCCATGTCAGCGCGACCGTGGTGGCACTAAGGCGGTAGGTGGGGGAGGGAGGTGTGGCGCTGAGGCGGTTGGTGTGGGGGGAGATGTGGGGGGAGGTGTGGCGCTGAGGCGGTTGGTGTGGGGGAAGGGCAGTGGGTAGGGAGAGGGGTAGCAGCGGCAACAAGGTAGCAGGTGGGGGGGTACGTGTGGCACTGAGGCGGTAAGTGTGTGTGTTTGGGGGGGGGGGGGGTCGCTTTGAGGCAGGTGGCGGGGGGACGTGGTTGGTGGACGGGGAAGTGGGCCATGGGCTGGCACCTGACCAACGAGTTTCTTTAGTGGTGTCCACCATTCATTGCTCCACAATGACATCCCCGAGAAAATAGCGCCGCAGGTGCGAAGATATCGCAGAAATCACAGATCTCACACTTTCCACTTGTTTCAGGATGTTTTTGTGTGGTTTATTTTCGTCAATGCAGTTCACTACCCTTACCGAGCAACTGCTCTGTGACTCAAAGACCACAAATTGTTCGCTACGTGTTTCGGTACAGGAGGTACACGGGGCACCGACAAACACGCGACACAACACTGTCTTGATTTTGGTGCAGCCTTCGGTGGAAGTGTGACCTCTGGCCCTTGGCTGTTTTCACTTTGTTGAGCTCAGTACTTCAGTGGCAAGGGACCCATGTGTGTGTGGAACTTCATCTGGTGGAAGTGTGACCTCTGCCCCCCAGCTGCAATGCTGCATTCACTTTTGAGCTCAGTACTTCAGTGGAGAGAGCCTCATGCGTGTGGGGAACTTCATCTGGTGGAAGTGTGACCTCTGGCCTCCGGCTACATTCACTCTTTTGAGCTCAGCTCAGTACTTATGTGGAGATGGCCCCATGTGTGTGGGGGGCTTCATCTGGTGGAAGTGTGACCTCTGGCCTCTAGCTACATTCACTCTTTGAGCTCAGCTTAGTACTTCACTGGAGTGTGCCCCATGTGTGGACCTTCACTTCAAAATCTCCAGCCTAGTGTTGAAAGCAAAGGCGATGTGGCAAAGCGTCACGACTGAATCGCAGGAGGGCAGTGTTCTAGTGCCTGCTGCTCCAGGCCAAGAGACAGTCCTTATCGACCCCGGTGGCGGCCACCTGGCAGCCTACCAAAGGTAATTTAGGGTTAAGGGTTTAACCTAAAGCCCCGAACCCTTAACCCTAGACCCTTAACACCTGGCAGCCCCCCAAATGTGGTTTAGGGTTCAGGGTTTAACCTAAAGCCCCAAACCCTTATCCCTAGACCCTTAAAACCTGGAAGCCCCCCAAAGGTGATTTAGGGTTAAGGGTTTAACCTAAAGCCCCAAACCCTTAACACTAGACCCTTAACACCTGGCAGCCCCCCAAATGTGGTTTAGGGTTCAGGGTTTAACCTAAAGCCCCAAACCCTTAACCCTAGACCCTTAACACCTGGAAGCCCCCCAAAGGTGGTCTGGTGTGCACTGCATGCAGCGCTGGCCCCTGCGCCTCCTGCCCCCGACTTGCACTGCTTCCTTGCTCCAAACAATTCACGGCTTTTGCATATAGACACACACCCTTTTTAGCAAGGCGGGATTAAGCCCTTCCTCGTCTCGGTGTGAGTTTAAGTCGCAAAACTCTGCGCGTAACGTATGCCTTGGGATCAGGCATACAATATATATATATACCGTACTATCACTGCTAATTGGCATCCATTCTGGTCTCAAAACATGAAACCACTATGGATAGAGTGGCCTTAAAAAATTAAAACGGTCGTACCAAACCTGGATAATCGTAAAAGTCGTATTTAGTGTGAAAAAGTGTGCTTTTAACGCGCTTTCTCCTCTAATTCAGGACGCACGCTATTAAGAGCATATATAATGATATGAACAGATTCGTTAAAGTCTCCCTCAGCGGTAGGGGCCGGCATGGATCGGCAACTGCCACCCACAGAACGCTTTACCACCTGTTTTCACCCAAGGTCCAGCTAGAACAACGGAGAGCTGCTGGTGAAAGAGCAGCTATTAGAGCAGCAGAAGCAGAAGCAGCAGCAGAAGCAGCAGCAGCCGAAGAATCGGGCTCCCAGTATGGGTCTGATGCCGGTGACGATGCGTTTGGATGGGATGTTCCCGCACAGGTTTCTTCCCGCAAGCGCAAGGTTGATTTTGCGAATGAGCTCCTCGATATAGCTCAAGAAGTGACGGATGATGTTGTGGCCACTGATCTGCATTCGACTGCTGCGTGGAAGCCGGCCAGCAGGCAGAAACGAAGCATCGGTGTCTTGCCGTTGCGGTGCATGCCGTAAGAAGCAGTAGGTGGAGGCTATGAGGCAGCAGTAGCTTCAGAACAAGTAGTGCAGTGTGGGATGTGTGGTCCCCTTGTCTGAGATGGCTGTTTTTGACAAAAACCAACTCTAAAATGATTTTGAGAGGAACCAAATTCGGGTTAAAAAAAATCTCCTTGCCAATGTTGGATAAAAATAGGCTTCATTCAAAGCCAAGACATGGAACCATAGCTAAAGAATACCAATTAGGAATGACGGTACGGTATTCCGTATATATATGTATATATATGTTAAAAATGATGTACTGTACGGTATACGGTATTATACATATACCCTATGAATACGGCGATCCGGATCCCAACTTATGCCCTGGCCCTAGCCTAGGCTGCCAACCTCATGTTTGGGGGATGCCAAAACTGCCAGCCTGGCGTCCTGAACCCTAGATCCACCCGGCACTCCACGGTTTAGGGTGTGCCCCCTGATGCCCTAAACCCTATATCCATGCCCCCCTACACCAGGCTGGTGCCAAGAGTGGAGGGTTTAACCCTTAAGCCCTAAACCCTTAACCCTTAACCCTTATCTCACGCCTCCCCCCCCCCTCCTTCCTCTGCAGGTTATTACCTTACTCCGTCATAATCCACGCCCTCTTACTTCAGTCTGGAGCCCGGGTTTGAGGCTGAACCCCCAGTCTAAACCGCAAACTCGTACCAGAGGGTTGAAACCCCCACCCCCAGTCTCAACCCTAAACTCCTACCGGAGGGTTGCACCCCAAGCCCAAAATCCATCTCTCACGTCCCCTCCCTTTCCTCTGCAGGCTAGCTCCGTCATGAACCATGCCCTCCTGCTTCAATCTGCGGCCCAAGGTTCAGGATTGAACCTCAAGCCCTGAACTCACGCCTGCCCTCCCCCCCCTTCCTATGCAGGCTGGTGCCCAGCTCCGTCATGTCGTTGGATGTCTCAAGCTCGTCAGATCTTGAGAGCTTTGTGGGCTCCAGCCGGCGGGGCCGCAAGCAGGGCGAGGGCCTGTTCGGTGGCGGGCGGCGGCTGGCCAGGGAGCGGCGGGAAGTGTTTGTATTTGCCTCACAGGTATGAACGGATCCGGGGATGGCGGATCCGGGTCTGACGGATCGGGGGCTGGACAGGAGGGGAGGGAATTTCTTTAGAGGAGGACATGTTATGGAGAGCTGGGAGATCTCTATGTCTTGCCTCGTAGGTAATAGGTATAAACGGTTCAGGAGCTGGCGGGGGTGGACGGGGAGGGGGTATTTATGTCAAAGGACGGTAGGGGAGCTTGTGTGAAGGAGGGGCGGGGGATCATAATGTTTTGCCTCACAGGTGAGAGCGGGTCAGGGGATGGACGGGGAGGTAGTTCTCTTAAAGGACGGGGAGGGGTTATTTATGTTAAAGGACGGTAGGGGAGCTTGTGTGAAGGAGGGGCGGGGGATCATAATGTTTTGCCTCACAGGTGAGAGCGGGGTAAGTGCTGGTGGGGGTGGGCGGGCAAAGGGCCAGAGGTGGACTAGTCATATGACCTCACTACCTTCCTGGATGGATCATGTTCTGTGTGCCTCCTTTGTCTCTGTCCTATGAATGTGGGGCGTATGAGATCCCCCCCCCCCCCTTGACACCTGGTCAGGTGTTCCATTTCCCCTCCATGGACAGGTCAGATGCTGCCTGCCTTTTCTGCCTCTGTCCCATGAATTGGGGGCCGTATGAGATCACAACCATCCACCCTCCCCTTAACATCTGGTCATGTGCCCTCTTCCTCCTTGTCCCTGTCCCATGAATGTGGGGTCGTTTGAGGCAACCTTCCCCCCCCACCTTGCCATCCGGTCATGTGCTCTCCGCCTCCTTGCCCTATCCCATGAGTTTGGGGCATATGATATTACCTCGCTGTCCCCCTCCTCTTTCATCTGGTCAGGTGCTCTCCGCCTCTTTGCCCCTATCCCCTGAGTTTGGGCCGTATGAAATCGTAGCCTGCCTGCACACCTTGGCGCGGTGCGGCATCCCGCCGCCTATGCCCTGGCTGCGGGCGGCCACCAAGCGGTCCTACGAGCAGGTGCGCAAAGATGTTTCAATCTGTCGTTTTTGTAAGTATGTTAAGCGATGCTAGGTCATAGAGCAGTACGGTGCATTGACATCTCCAGAACATTGTTGGCGAGGTGCAGCACATGCCCCTGGCTGCGGGCGGCCACCAAGCGGCCCTATTATTAGGCGTCCTGCCACATAGCCGAGCCTGGAGCCCTCGACCCCCACTCCTGCTCCTGCTCCCACACGCACTTTCACACACACACTTCCACACCCACTTCCACATCTGCTTGCACAACCACTTTGTCACCCACCTCCACACCCTTTCCCACACCCACTTCCACACCCTCTTCCGCACCCACTTCCACACCCACTCCCACACCCGCTTCCACATCAATCCCACTCTTTCCGCAGGTGATCGCCGGACGTTTCACCGCCATCCAGCTGGGCCTGCTGCCCTGGTCTTTGGTTCAGCTGGGCATGTCCCCCGGCCCTCAGTGGCTGGACGCGCTGTGCGCGGCTTCAGAGCGTATCATGCGGCCGCAGCAGCCGGCATACCCCCGCCAGGGTCTCGTACCGCTCTGCTGGGCGCTGGCCAAGCTGCAGTACGACGTGCCGGAGAGCTGGGAGGCAGCGTTTCTTGGCGAGGTGTGGCGGCAGCACTGCTCCGGGACTCCAGCGGGCGGAGGCGCGGAGGCGGGGGCAGCGGCGGTGGGGGCCGAGCATGCGCCCGGAACCCAGGCAGGCGAAAGAGCTGCGGCGGCTGCGGCGGTGGCCGAGCATGCACCACAGGCGCAGGAGCGGGGCAGGGAGGGGGTGGACCCGGAGAAGCAGTACGCGTCCGGTTGGGAGCGCTCGCGATCTAGGGGGTTTGACACCGAGGTCGACCAGGTGAGTGTGAAGTGTAGGTTTTAGGGTTGTAGGGTTGAGGGTAACAGTGTCTGGGGTTACATGGTTAAAAGTTTAGGCCCTAAACCCGAATGGGGCTTCAGAGTTAAGGGTTTAGACCCTAAACCCTAATGGGTTACAGGGTGTAGGGTTTAAATCCTTATTGGCTATTAGGTTCTATGATAATGGGGTTACAGGGTTTCGGGTTTAAACCCTTAGTCCCCCACCATTTGTCACCCTTAACTCCACACGTCGCATGACCCGCAGTGCTCTCCTCATCAAGGCGGTGGGTCCAGCTTGCTTACCCCTAAACCTATTCACGCCATCCTAACCCCTCAACCTATTCACGGAATCCCAAACCCTAACCCTGTTCACTCAAGATGCCTCGATTGGCTCCCCTAGTACATATGGGGCATCCAGCGTCCAGCATCCAAAACCCTACATCTTTCCACCTCTTATGCCCCTTATCCACCTCTTATCGCCTCCCTGGTCCTGGTGGGACATCCAGCACCTTTACTCTCCCTCCAAATTGTGTCCGCGTCCCGAATCGCTCCCCTGGTCTAGGTGGCACCTCCAGCGTACAGCTTCGCCAACTACCTTTGGTCAGCTGCCTCGCTGGGCTTGCAGGTGAGATGTACGGACTGGGCATGCCGGTACCTCACTGGGCATGCAGGTACATCATGCAAGTACATCATGCAGGTAAAACGTGCAAGTGCATCATGTAGGTACATCATGCAAGTACATCATGCAGGTACATCATGCATGTACAGCATGCAAGTACATCATACAAGTACAGCATGCAGGTACAGTATGCATGTACAGCATGCAAGTACATCATGCAAGTGCACCATGCAAGTGCAGCATGCAGGCACAACATGCAGGTGCAGCATGCAAGTATATCATGCAGGTACATCATGCAGGTACAGTATGCAGGTACAGCATGCAAGTACATCATGCAAGTGTACCATGCAGGTACAGCATGCAGGTACAGCATGCAGGTACAACATGCAGGTACAGCATGCAGGTACAGCGTGCAAGTACAGCATGCAGGTACATCATGCAAGTACATCATGCAAGTACATCATGCAAGTTCAGCATGCAGGTACAGCATGCAATTGCAGCATGCAAGTACATCATGCAAGTACGGCATACAGGTACATCATGCAGGTACAGCATACAGGTGCAGCATGCAAGTACATCATGCAAGTACGGCACAAGGTACAGCATGCAGTTGCAGCATGCAGGTACATCACGCAAGTTCAGTATGCAGGTACAGCATACAGGTGCAGCATGCAAGTACATCATGCAAGTTCGGCATGCAGGTACAGCATACAGGTGCAGCATGCAAGTACATCATGCAAGTTCAGCATGCAGGTACAGCATGCAGGTGCAGCATGCAAGTACATCATGCAAGTACATCATGCAAGTACATCATGCAAGTACGGCATACAGGTACATCATGCAAGTTCAGCATGCAGGTACAGCACACAGGTGCAGCATGCAAGTACATCATGCAAGTTCGGCATGCAGGTACAGCATGCAGGTACAGCATGCAAGTACATCATGCAAATATGGCATACAGGTACATCATGCAAGTTCAGCATACATGTACAGCATACAGGTACAGCATGCAGGCGCAGCATGCAAGTACATCATGCAAGTACATCATGCAAGTTCAGCATGCAGGTGCAGCATGCAAGTACATCATGCAAGTACATCATGCAAGTACGGCATACAGGTACATCATGCAAGTTCAGCATACAGGTGCTGCATGCAAGTACATCATGCAAGTTCGGCATGCAGGTACAGCATGCACGTGCAGCATGCAGGTACATAATGTGCCTCGCTGGGCATGCATGTGAGATGTACCGAATGGGCAGGCCAGTGCATTATGCACCTCACTAGGCATGCATCCGCCATATGCAAGTTTATGATATCGCATCCAATGTCACACTTGGGGGGGTTGATTAAAATATTCTGCACAGCCAGCTGTCCTCTACCCCTCCCAGTTTACAGCGAAAGCCCTAACAGCCCTATGCAGTACCTTACGGCTGTATAGGGTTTAGAGCTTCAGCTGTAAATTGGCCAGTTTACAGCTTAAGCCCTAAGCCCTAAACCCTATGGCAGCTTTCCAGTGATTTCTGGCAAATCCATTGAAGCTCGCCCATATAAGAAGAATGAGCTTGCCCAGTAATGACCTCACTCGTAGAGTTGATTTGCTCTCTGGTAAAAAGCATGCTAGAGTCCCCATTGCCAATTAAAAACTGTTTTGTTGATAAATAATTCGTATTTCTTGTATGTGCCAGTACCCCTCACCCTCAACCTCACCCTCAACCTCAACCTCAACACCGTTAATTATGACTTATGACTTATGAGGGATGGCAATGCAAATCTACAGTACTTATAAACTCATATACCGGTATACTGGTACCGGTCTCGTTAAGTTCATAACAGTATCGGTAAGTCCATACCCGTATATGTCATGTGCGGTAAGCTTGTATGACGATTCCTACAACTTAATTATTTTCCATGATGCCCTTATGAGCCAAAACCTGAAATAAGTAAAGAAATTCCTGTAATACGCCTTGATACCCTTCTGGTGTATGCCGATCCCTTCCAATATTCTCACCGCCTGCAGCCTTCGTCCAGTTGGCTGCGGGACATGGAGGCCCGTGCTGCGGAGCTGCTGCCCTCGTGCAACACATGGGAGGTGTCTGTGGTGATGTGGGGGCTGTGCACGCTGAGAGCCGGTCTGGCAGCAAGTCACGGCGGCGGTAACGGCGGCGGCGCAACGGGGCAGCTTCATGGCGGCGACTCAGCGCCTGGCCGTCTGGCGCAGGCGGGGGCTTCGGGATACGGCGGCAGCGGTGAAGGCGGTAGTATTGCCTGGGCGGAGAACGCGCTGAGCGTTTCGTACAGCCGCATGCCGACTGCGGAGCCGGAGCACCTGACTCGCATCCTGTGGTGTGCTGCCTCGATGAGGGCCAAGGTCACGACGTCGGACGTGACCAGTGCCGAGGGCCAGGCCGGACAAGCCGGGGCGGCAGCGGCAGCTGCCGAGCAGCAGCAGCAGCAGGCGGCAGCGGCCTTGAGCACGGCGCAAGAAGACAGCGGCAGGCGCACAGCCTCCTCTCCATCTCCTTCCTCGTCATCTTTGTCTCTTTATTCAGCCCCTAACTCTCCCCAGGCCCCACCTGTACAGCCTGTACAGTTGGTGCTCCCAAAGTACTGGCTGACGCGCTTCCTCCAGCAGACGTCCCTGCAGCTGACTGAGTTTGAGGCCCTGGGATTCTCAAGCACCTTGTGGTCTCTGGCCATATTAAAAGTGAGCGAGGAATTGTATGTGAGGGGGGGGGGGGGTGTTTGTGTGTGGGAATGGCGGTCAAGCTACTAGGGGACACTGGCCAGGCTAAAAATTGGTGGGTGGGTGGATGGGGGTCTGACAGAAATGACGGAGGGAAAAGAAACCAGCTGGAGGTTGCTGCCAGTAAGAGCTGGCGAATGGGTGTGGGTGTGTGCCTGTTGGTTAGGATTCTCATCCTTGTTGGTTAGGATTCTCATCCTTGTTGGTTAGGATTCTCATCCTTGTTGTCACTCGCCAAGCTAATAGTGAGTGGAGAGTTACGTGTGTGGGGGGGGGGGGAGTGGGGGGGGGGCTTTGTGTGTGGGGGGGAAAGTGGCTGTCAAGCTACTTGGGGACACTCGCCAGGCTCAGAGCAGTGGGTAGGGTGGGTGGGTAGGAGGGTGAGTGGGTGGGTGGGTAGGTAGGAGGGTGGGTGGGTGTCTTTTTGTTTTAAGGAGGGAGTGCTGTTTAAGCACGTAGGGGTCACTTGCTAGGCCAAAAGTGAGTTTGGGTGGGTGGGTGGGTAGGTGTGCGTCTGTGTGGGCTTTTGGTGGAGGGTGGGATCCCCTTGAAACACAACGACGCAGATGGTGGAGCTGGGTCTGGTAAACACTTCAAGAGCGCTTATAAATACTTGCATATGTAGAGGTTTTAAGTAAATCAGCTCCCGGTGGACTGACTCTACCGGTAGACATCCATGAAACATGGGATCGCATCTTTGAGGAGACCAAGGGATGCTCACTTATTGTTCATGGCTGGGTGGGCCACGCCGCCCCCTTCCTTTAAAAGCGATTGACCTTAAGACCCTAGGATCAATACACTCTAGGGCGTGGATTAAGGAAGCCACCCGTTTGGTCGTTAAGGAAGCCACCCGTTCGGCACTAGGTGGGGCATAAAGGTGTGTGTTCCCTCACGACTCTGGTAAACAGTGTTGCGACCCTCAATTTCGTTTCCTGCAGGTGAAGCCCCCTCATGATTGGCTGGAGGCGCTTCTGATCGCCGCCTTCGAACAGGAGCTGTCGGGGTTTGGGCCGCAGGAGCTGTCCAACACCATGTGGTGCGTCACGTTTGTCATTTAATGAGTTAAGGTGCACCCTCTCTGTTCTGGCTTTCACATGAACTCTCACTCTATCTCACTCTCACTTTTGCATTCTTCCCGCGCTTGTTCCGGTTCGCACGACCCACACCTCTAGCTATCTTCCTTTTCTGTGTCCACAACGGTACACACCGCCAAGCCCTTTCAAGACCAGGCTTTAGGATGACCTCCAGATGACTTCCTTTCCCTCTGTCCCTCCAGCCCACACTGGTTAAATTAATTAATTAGGCCTCGAGTGAATAAAAGAGCTTTTCCGAAAAGTAAAAGCTGCGCAAAAGCCATGTCGATAAAGGCTTGAGGATGGATATGCAGATGCTGGAACAACTGACCCCCTCCCTTTCGGTGTCCTGCCAGTTCTCACCTCGGCCCATGCTGCCCAGACCTTTCGGAAAAACCTTAAGGATGGATGCGCAGATGCTGGAACGGCTGACTTCCCCCCCCTGTCACTCTGTCCTTCCGATTGGCACTGCCTAGTCCTTTTGAATTTTAGGATGGATGTGCAGATGCTGGAACAACTGACTCCCCCCCTCTTCCACTGACATTCTGGTATGTCTGCCCACCTCTAGCTGATTTGTTTCCCCCTCTGTCATTAGCTTGGCACTGGTTTAATTGGGCCTCGGGCAAGTAAGCAGCCTTTCCTTAACCTAATAGCTGCCTAGTACTTTCGAAAAAGCTTAAGGATGGATGCGCAGATGCTGGAACAACTGCCCCCCTCCCCCTTTCCTCTGTCCTTACGATTGGCACTGCTTAGCCCTTGTGAAAAAGGCGTTAAGATGTTTGCACATACACTGTAACAACTGACCCCCCCCCTTCGATGTCCTTCCGATTTTCAGTGTCTTAAGCCCTTAAAGAAAAAATACGGATGGATGGATGCACAGATGCTGTTGCGTCCACTGCACCGACTGCGCCCCTTTATGCCCTGAACCCTGAATTATACGGCAACTCCTTGCCCGAACCTCCCGATGCGTCCAATGTATCGTCTGCAAGCAGGACCATGCACCCACTGTATTGCCGGCAAAATGCCCGCACTCTGGACCTTAAACCACGAACTAAAACTTGTGTCTGCACCCTCAAACCCTCAGCCCTTCACCCATCATATCGCCTGCACCCTGAGGCGCGAACACCCACTGTATTACCTGCACCCTAAAACCTTATCTCACTGTATTGCCTTGACCCTGAAACCTACAGCCACAGTATTGGCCAAACCCTAAACCCCACACTCACTGTTTTGTCTACACCTAGCACCCTTCAACTATCGAACTGCCCGTACCCTGAACCCTGAACCCACTGCTAGCCCACACCCTAAACCCTAAATCCATGGCACTGTCTTCACTTCTTAATGCATCCACTGCACGGAACGTACCCCAGAGCCCTAAATTATAAACCGTTACCCCTATGCCACCACCCTGCCCGCACTTATCAGGGCCTGATCTCCTTACCCTCAGCCCTAAACCCCTGCCCTGCCCGCATTTCTCAGGGCCCTCGCAAAGTTTCGTCACATCCCCGATGAGGCTTGGATGGACTTGTACTGGCAAGAGTCGTACTGCATGCTTCCCAACATGGAGCCGATCCACCTCGTCACGTCGCTTAGATCATTGGTGGCACTTGGGCAGGCCCCGCCCAAGCTGTGGCTGGCGGAGGTCGTGAGGGTGAGAGAGGGCAGTGGAGTGGTGCGTGTGAGCGGGCATGGGGGGATGACCGAGGGCAGTGTGTGTGTGGGTGTGGGTGTTGTGTGCGGAAGGATGGTTGGGGGGGGATGGGCGGTGTTGGGAAACGGTGTGTGTGAGAGCATGGGGGGGGTGAGCAAGGGGGGTGAGATGGTGGAGCGCGTGGACGTGGTGAGTGGGGGCAGTGGGTGGGAGGTGGGGAAGCTGAGCGGGGAGCTTGGGCAAAGGAGTGGGGAGAGTGGGGAGAGAGGTGTGTGACCGGGGTGAGAAGTGCGTGAGCGGGAGGGGGGGGCGGCACTAGGAAGCATCCTTTGACTCGTAACCGCTTTTGTCTCCTCTGTCGGGAAGTTACAAGCGGTTACATCATGTAAATTATGTTGAATGTAAATGCTCCTGCCTCCCTTGTGAGAGTGCTAAAGCCCACAACCTGTAACTGTGCTCATCCCCTTACTTTCATGTAACTGTCATGATGTTACAATCCGTTACTTGTAACTGCCCCCGTCTCCATTTGTCCAGGCCTCACAGGCTTGCATGTCGCATCTCAGTCCCCAGGAGCGGGCCTCACTGCTTTCCTCTTTCGCTTCGCTGGAGGAGTCCCCCGGCCGTCCCTGGATAGAAGCATACCTCAGGTATGAACATGCGTCAGATGGCGTACTTCAGGTATGAACGTGTGTCAGATAGCGTACTCCAGGTATGAACGTGTGTCAGGTAGTGTACCTCAGGTACAAACCTGTGTCAGATAGCGTACATCGGGTAACAACGTGCGCGTCAAAAAGCGTACTTCAGGTATGTATGAACGTGTGTCAGATAGCGCACATCAGGTATGAACATTCGTCAGATAGCGTACATCAGGTAGGAACATGCGTCAGAAAGCGTACCTCAGGTATGAACATGCCGCAGATAGCGTATCTCAGGTATGAACATGCCGCAGATAGCGTACTCCAGGTATGAACGTGTGTCAGATAGCGTACTTCAGTCATGAACGTGTGTCAGATAGCGTACTTCAGGTATGAACGTGTGTCAGATAGCGTACATCAGGTATGAACGTGTGTCAGATAGCGTACCTTAGGTATGAATGTGTATCAGATAGCGTACTTCAGACATGAACGTTTGTCAGATAGCGTACATCAGTTATGAACGTGTGTCAGATAGCGTACCTCAGGTATGACCATGCACCAGATAGTGCACCTCAGGTATGAAAGTGCCAGATAGCGTACATCAGGTATGAACGTGTGTCAGATGGCATACATCAGGTATGGACATTAGTCAGAAAGCATATCTCAGGTATGAACATGCTTCAGATAGCATATTTCAGGTATGAACATACCTCAGATAGCGTATCTCAAGGATGAACATGCATCAGATAGCGTAGTTCAGGTATCGACGTTCAAACACTCTCAGCCCAGACATCTGATGAGAAGTGCGCACAGCGCCGGTCTGCTATTTTTGTGATAGAGTTATGCACACCATTGCACAGAGGGACAGGGCTGTTGGGCCTACTTCCGCCTAACTTCTTCTGCAGAATGTCGGAAGAGGAAAGAAAGGAAAGGCAGGGAAGGAAAGGAAAGGAAGAGGAAAGGAAGAGGAAGGCAGCCAAATGCTGATGACGCTACCTCCTCGGCAGGCTATCTTCAATGAAGAAGTTACAATTTGTGGGAATGTACTCACATGCTACCTCCTACATTTGCCTGCTTAGCGCCTACCTGTTGCTTGCGTATTTCCAACTTTTCGCTTGTGTATTGCCTCCCACGTTTAAACCAGCCAGTTTACTCCCTACGTGTTGCCCTGTCCTACATTCGTGCAAGTGTGTGGCGAGAGCCAAGTACTGAACAGTTCGCACTTCCTGGCCTTTTCGGAAAGGCTGTTGCGTGGATACCCTTAGGAGTACCAATTATGAGATTGTATACCGCAAGCAAAAAGTAGGAAATACAAAACATTGGCAAACATTAGAAAGCAGAACATTGGAAAAGATTGGAAAACAAAACATCGGAATTGTTACGTAATTAGCAATTGTTGTTTCCTTGGTGCAGCATGGTTTGCTTCACGGTGTGGTCGTGAATTTATCAGTTAATGACAGGCCTCCATTAGCAATAGCAACTTAATCTTGTGTCTGTGACTATGGTAATGTCATGCCGGTAGTATACCATATGCATTTTATCACAAGTATAACTCAAGCTAAACACCAAACCCTTCACTTCAAACCCTAACCTCGAAGCCCTAAACTAGAGCTACAACTCAAGCACACATTGCAAGAGCCACCAACCGCCCAACGGCCCAACCACCAACCAACCTCCAACAGCCAGATCCTGCAACTCTCCTTCCGTTTTTTTGCAGCAACAGTACCAACACAAGTTGCCGTATCCAACAACAGCCAGATCCAGAAACAGCCAGATCCCACAACAGCCAGATCCAGAAACAGCCAGATCCCACAACAGCCAGATCCAGAAACAGCCAGATCCCACAACCCTCCTCACGTTTTGCCGCAGGGAGTCCATGGCTTCCATGTCGTCGCAGGCGCCCTCAAAGCAGCGGCAACTGAACAACCTCGCCTTTGGATCTAGATCCAGACCTAGCCGTGGCCAGCCGCAGCTGGCCTTTGTCGCGGACGCGCTGGTGTACGAGCAGACCGCGTGGTCGCTGGCGCGGCTGGGCGTTCGGCCGCCGCCGGCGTGGAGCAAGCTGTTCCTGGAGTGCACGTTTGAGCGCCTTCAGTGCGCCCGGCTGGGCAACCTGGCCAACCTGGTGTACGGCTTGAGGCTCATGGAGATAATACCAGACAGGTGCGCAAACACAGACGCGCAAACACAGACAAACGTGCACACACACACACACACACACACACACACATACTAATCTGACATTTCCGCTCATGTTGCCTGCACCTTGCACCTCTTGATGCCTGTGGCCTTGTCTCCTTCTACATGCGAACATCCACGCATCGACACACACTCTCCTTCAAATACAAACGCACACACACACACATACTCTGCTTATGTTACCTGCATTGTGCCACTCCTATGGGCCAAGGCCTCTTAACCTTCCACACACACAGGCACAAGATATATGATGTGAAAACACACGTGTGCACAAATGACGTGATCCCCTTTCACTAAAATACATACACACACACACACACACACACACACATGACGTGATCCACTTTCACACAATTCAGACACGCACATGTTTGCTGACAAATCGTTCCTGCTGTGCTCTTCAGGTCCTGGGTTGGGCGCTTCGTTTCGGTGGTCGACAACATGCTTGCGCAGATGGAACAGCATAAGACTGCCCCGGACGGCAAGGCTGACGGTAGACCAGACGCACTGCAGGCCACCGCTGCCGAGCTTGGGGGCGGCAGCAGCAACAGCAACGGCAGCAGTAACAGCGTCACGGGCGCCTCATCGGCGTCGGAGAGTGCAGTCAAAGACAGGTCTGCAGCTCAAGTGAACAGCGTTCGGTCACAAGGGATACAGGAACGCCCGTTGTGGGTCGCGCAGCAGGTGCATGCCAAGGGCGCTGGCAGGGTGGCTAGGGGGCAGTCAAGCCAAGGGGGGCAGGCAACGGACGCCGCCGCAGGTGGCAGCGGGAATTTGCCTCGGCGTCAGCAGCAGGGGCAAGTGAAGCGGTCACAGGCGAGCAGCGCCGCCGCCTCCTCGGCCACCGGCCCGCGTATTAATAGAATTTCGCTGGGTAAGATTGTATGGGGCATTCAGAAGCTGGACCCTGAGGCGTACCAGCGGTGGAAGCGGTATGATTGGATCGGATCTGCCATGGATCTGTTTGGCTAGTTTTTCTCGAGGTGTTGCAAGCGGTACGACTGGATCGGATCTGTTTGGCCAGCTCGTCTTGATATTTTTGCAAGCGGTAAGACTGGATTGGATCCTTGATGGATCTGGACAGCTAGCTTCTGCAGACTTGTTACAAGCGGTAGATATGGATTGGATTCTCGCTGGATCTGGACGGCTAGCTTTTGCAGATTTGTAACAAGCAGTAGGATGGATCTGATCCACAGTGGATCTTAACAGCTAGCTTTTGCTCCTTTGCTAGGTCGTATCACTCATATGACTTGGTGGCGCACTCAGACACGTGATATATCACACTCACTAGTGGCCAACTGGCCATTGAGCTTTCAGTGGGGAGGCAACGTAAACCTTGAGCAAATCTGGAAGGGCTGAAGCGTGGGGAGATCTCCTGAGCTGCTGACTCAGAGATGTTGTTGAAGAAGCCGAACTCTTGAGAGAAGAACGAAATATTCACATTATATTATATAAAGCTTGATGAGGCCCTCAGAGGCAGTGATGTACGGTACATGTGCGGTGAAGTTATTTGAAGCTTTTACAGTCCAGCGAAGCATGACATAAAATGTGTGGGACGGGTTCCCCCAAAACGATATGAGCATGAAATAGACTAGGGCAGTAAGCGAAAAATTAGTGAACCCCCTGGGCAAGCAACCAACACGCAAAGCAAGTGGCGTGGGAATGAACCCCTTGGTGCAGAAGATAAGCCCCAATCATATAACATGACGAGGGTGCAAAAAAGTTCAGTTGAGCACCGCCTACGAAATTGGAAAGGAAACTTAAGTTTTGAGAAGATGATCCCTTTTTATCATATGCATTGAAAGATAAATGGACCCCAATTTCTTCAAAAATGTACCAATGATACAAAAACCAGCAAAACGAAATTATCCTCCCCTTTCATTGACCGTTGTATGGAGTATGGACCCATCCTCATCCGATAAAGAAACCAGGAAATCAAGGTTGAACTCTAGGCGAAGGTCTACATAAAACGAGCTGTAAATCATGACATCCATCCTCCCTAGATTCAATATTGCAGCATTTGCAAAACTCACTGCGAGGCACAACAAACTTGTCAAAACGCCCCATTTCAACACTCGACCAATGAGAACCCATCCGATACTTTGCTACAGCAAAAATGATTTCGCGCATATTAAAATTGAACCAGAACGTCTCTTTCATATCACGCTGTACCTGAAACCATTTCGAGAACGTAAATACGGTAACTTAGACCCCGCACGTTCGAAGTCAGGTATAGTACTCATTGATAGAGCCGTATGAGGCATAGCCCTGGACACTAAAGACGGCCAGTGATTATAAACTTAAGTTAAGACGACATCATCATTTAACACAGTATTCACTTCAGAAAACAAAGAAATATCAAGATTCATCAGCATGGATGATAAAAAGCTAGCCCAGCGATTTCAAACACCAGCCTTGGCCATTTCAGAATTCTCCAGCATAGCCATTTTCACGAGGTCGTCATCCGGCCTCTCATGAATTCGGCTCCAAATCCTCAGGGACAGTTCAAAAACAAATTATAACAAGTGGTTCACGAAGCTCACTCGTGAATACATACTCAGCCACGGACTTGTTAAAACCCAGGCACTGCCAAAATAAACCTTTGTGAAGCACCTCTAAATCCCTGTAAAAACTAGTGTACGTGAGGCAGGCCCCTTTAGCAAGACGACCAGGCCCCTAGATTTCACTACCAAACAAACCTTCTTGGCTCCTCAGCAGATCTGCCGACCGTATACCCTCCCATTCACGATTGATAGCCCGAGTTATGCGGCGGTACTCCTTTGTTGCTAACTTCACCTCTCCTGAACCAGCAGCCCCAAACTGGGCAGCCTCTGGACAGGTTTTCCTTGCGGTTTTACGCCGGTCATCATACCAGATGTTGCAAGGCATATCCTGTTTGATGACTGAAGACTCATTGGGATGTATGGTACATGCGCAGTGATGTACGGTGCGAACCAGGGCAGTCTATATTAGTATGCCCTAACTTGACTCTTGTATCTGTCAACGCTGGTTGTTACGTGGGAGCAAGCGGAGTCCGGGAGTTGGGGACACTGTTGACGAGCGCTTGTTACATCGTAGTGCTAGCCTAGCTGCCATCTCTGACTGCCATTAGCATGGCACTTGCTATGTGCCAGCTCTGTTACATGCACAGTGATGTTCGGTACATTTGAGTGATACTACCAGTGCATCCTACTGCCGCGACACTGTTGGACCCCTATGGCATGCTGATGCGTATGCGTACCATCAAGGGGGGGGGCATTGCGTGGGGCTAGTGCGCTGAGAGGGGCAGCTACCCCGCTGAACCCCCTATTGATTTTCCCCAGTCACTAAGCACATCCTGTGATTTTGTTATCACTCAAGCTTGCCAGTTACGTCTGAGGGCGTCTTTATTTAATCAGGAAAGGTCGGGAAGGGAAACATATGCATTGGCTTTTGGTAGACGCACATCACAGGTACCGGTTCTGGACATTTAAGCCGTGTATATTTACATGTATTTGAAACTGCCGCCAGTGTCCATGACAGCTCCGAGTCAGTAATCCCGCTGATTCTCTAAAGTGCAAAGCAGAGCTCGTGGAGTAACGCCGCGGCTCTGCTGCTCTGCTGCAATCAAATTATAATGGCAAAAGGAGGGGAACATATCCGCCCACAATGACCCGCGATACAATTCGCAATTAATATCCCCCGTGCAGCAAAGTTCAAAGCAGGGTTGCACCCCTGGTTCTATCAACACCCCACGTATCCAGGGCGCAAATGGCACCGCCGTAGCCACGAGAATCAACACGGCGCTGTGCTCTTGAATTGAATGGGCATTTGTGAAAAAATCAGTCACAACGCACACAACCCAACCCAAAAATGAGAGACGCAAAAAAACGGCAGGTACTGTTGCACGTTTTTGCATTCAGATTTCAGGGTTTTGTTATTTAATTGCACACGCCAAAAAGGCACACACGACTCCTACGTGCACATAGCGTCGGGTACTAAAAAAAAACCCAGACAGCGAAAAACAGCCCGGTCCTCGTATCCCCCATACGGCCATTCTGAACCCACCTACCAGGCGCATTCAACTCCCTAATCATCGAAATGATAGGAGAACAAAAAACGAGTAACATCCCGTTTAATGGGCTGGCCAATGCCCCTTGAGTGCTCATGCAGAGTGCCCATGCAAATGCAAGTTTTGACATCCGAACCCTGCATGCTTGGTCGCCCACTTCCTGGTCTAAAATCTACCGTCGTCGCCGGACATCGACTAGACGCTTTCCGTTGTCATAGCGCCACATGAGCCTTCCCCATGTCCCCAATTTCCATTATTGAACCTCCAATGAATAAAAAGCTCATCACGACTCCCGGCTTAAAACTCTAAAAGTCAAAGTCGCCATGCGACTCGAGTAAACCCTGTCAGCTGTTGCTTGACAGCTGTTACGAACCGTTGCCAGCTGTGCTTTACACCAGCCAGCCTCGAAACCTTGGACACAATTTTCTCGCTGACACAGCACACATCTGTGCAACACATCCGGATTGAAAATGAACACCCCTTCGTCAAAACAGCTTCTTCAAACCCTGTTCAATAATGGCTGCGTTCGCCCAGACACCGTAGGCTGCGTTCGCCCAGATATAGAAGGCTGCATTCGCCCAGATACCGCAGGCTGCTCCACAGTCGCGTCACACCAACAGCATGACACATACTCCGTCGCGCCCGCCGTGCACTCCGCATTCCTGCCCGCCAGGCATCAAGAAAACATGACACACGCCGCGGTCCACCGCCCTGCGCCATCAATGCAAGACATTCCCCGGTCGCCCCCGCCCATCACCGAAATTGCAAGACAAGCTCTGCGGCCGCGCCCGCTGAGAGCTTGCAAAATCCTCACAGCTGCGCCCAGCGCCAGCCAAGACTTCTTGTCCACCAGCTTCATCTCCCCGCGGGTGGCTGCCCCCTCAATAGTTCCCTCCAAAAGATTTGGGACGTTCTTGTCTGTGTAGCTCCCCGTCCTTCCCCATAAGCAGCCACTGCCCCCGCTGCACAGACGGGGGGGACAACATCACCTCTGTTCCTGCAGTCCCATCGTTCGATCCAACGAGACGGGTGGGAATGTCCTTGGCACCGCGGCCTGTTCGATTGACCGTCTTGGGATCCTCGGCGCCTCCCATCCACAAGCGCGACTTCAGCGCGCCCCAACCAGACTGTGCGGGAAGAGATACAGGCAGCAGAAAACATGGGGATTTAACATGGGGGCAGGTCATGCTCGTTGACTGTAGCTGTATATAATAAATCCGAATACGGTACCCGGTACCGGTGCTGTTAGTACAAATTATGATGATAGTTTTTCTGCAAGTTGTCTGACTCACTAAGGAAGTAAGAGGGGGAGAGGCAAGGAAAAAGGGGGAGAGAGGGAGGGTGCAGCAGGAGGAAAAGGAGGGGAGAAGGGAGGAGAACAAACAGGGGAAAGCGGGTTTCTCGAGCACGTCCCACCCAGGCTAAATATACAGGGCGCATCCGGGGACAGAGGCTCCATCCCGGGAGTCTGTAAGACAGCCGCAGAACGAGGCGCAACGTGCAAATATAACAACGAAACAAACACAGGGGAGAGCGGGTTTCTCGAGCACGTTCCGCCCAGGCTAAACATACAGGGCGCCTGAGGGGACGAAGGACCCACGAAAGTGAGGCTCTAGCCCGGGAGTCTGTAAGACGGACGCAGAACGAGGCGCAACGTGCAAATAAAACAACGAAAATAAGAAGGCAACCACGACATCATCAAAACACATTAACACACACAAACAAGAAAACAAGAAAACAACACGAGTATACCACACACACACCAGGACATTTGGTTCAGCAGCTTCATATCTGCTCCTATCTGAAAGCGGTACCCCCGCTGTCGAATGTGGGGCCGCTCCTCTCACTGGCCTGCGGAGCTGAGGCTCCACGTCCCTAGTTTCAGCTTAGGGCTCAGGGCTCCGCTTCCTAGTCTCAGGTCTAGGGTTTAGGGCTCCACTTCCTAGTCTCAGGTCAAGGGTTTAGGGCGCCGCTTCCTAGTCTCAGGTCTAGGGTTTAGGGCTCCACTTCCTAGTCTCAGGTCAAGGGTTTAGGGCGCCACTTCCTAGTCTCAGGTCAAGGGTTTAGGGCTCCACTTCCTAGTCTCAGATCAAGGGTTTAGGGCGCCACTTCCTAGTCCCAGGTCAGGGGTTTAGGGCGCCACTTCCTAGTCTCAGGTCAAGGGTTTAGGGCTGCACTTCCTAGTCTCAGGTCAAGGGTTTAGGGCGCCACTTCCTAGTCTCAGGTCAGGGGTTTAGGGCGCCACTTCCTAGTCTCAGGTCAAGGGTTTAGGGCGCCACTTCCTAGTCTCAGGTCAAGGGTTTAGGGCGCCGCTTCCTAGTTTCAGCTTAGGGCTCAGGGCTCCGCTTCCTAGTCTCAGGTCTAGGGTTTAGGGCTCCACTTCCTAGTCTCAGGTCAAGGGTTTAGGGCGCCGCTTCCTAGTCTCAGGTCTAGGGTTTAGGGCGCCACTTCCTAGTCTCAGGTCAAGGGTTTAGGGCGCCACTTCCTAGTCTCAGGTCAAGGGTTTAGGGCTCCACTTCCTAGTCTCAGATCAAGGGTTTAGGGCGCCACTTCCTAGTCCCAGGTCAGGGGTTTAGGGCGCCACTTCCTAGTCTCAGGTCAAGGGTTTAGGGCTGCACTTCCTAGTCTCAGGTCAAGGGTTTAGGGCGCCACTTCCTAGTCTCAGGTCAGGGGTTTAGGGCGCCACTTCCTAGTCTCAGGTCAAGGGTTTAGGGCGCCACTTCCTAGTCTCAGGTCAAGGGTTTAGGGCGCCGCTTCCTAGTCTCAGGTCAAGGGCTCAGGGCTCCGCTTCCTAGTCTCAGGTCTAGGGTTTAGGGCTCCACTTCCTAGTCTCAGGTCAAGGGTTTAGGGCGCCGCTTCCTAGTCTCAGGTCTAGGGTTTAGGGCGCCACTTCCTAGTCTCAGGTCAAGGGTTTAGGGCGCCACTTCCTAGTCTCAGGTCAAGGGTTTAGGGCGCCACTTCCTAGTCTCAGGTCAAGGGTTTAGGGCGCCACTTCCTAGTCTCAGGTCAGGGGTTTAGGGCGCCACTTCCTAGTCTCAGGTCAAGGGTTTAGGGCGCCACTTCCTAGTCTTAGGTCAAGGGTTTAGGGCGCCGCTTCCTAGTCTCAGGTCAAGGGTTTAGGGCTGCACTTCCTAGTCTCAGGTCAAGGGTTTAGGGCGCCACTTCCTAGTCTCAGGTCAGGGGTTTAGGGCGCCACTTCCTAGTCTCAGGTCAAGGGTTTAGGGCTGCACTTCCTAGTCTCAGGTCAAGGGTTTAGGGCGCCGCTTCCTAGTCTCAGGTCAAGGGTTTAGGGCTGCACTTCCTAGTCTCAGGTCAAGGGTTTAGGGCGCCACTTCCTAGTCTCAGGTCAAGGGTTTAGGGCTCCACTTCCTAGTCTCAGGTCAAGGGTTTAGGGCTCCACTTCCTAGTCTCAGGTCAAGGGTTTGGGGCTCCACTTCCTAGTCTCAGGTCAAGGGTTTAGGGCGCCACTTCCTAGTCTCAGGTCAAGGGTTTAGGGCTCCACTTCCTAGTCTCAGGTCAAGGGTTTAAAGGGTTCCTCACACGCCCAGTGCATGATTAAGAGGTTCCGGCAGGGTTCAGGGTTCAGGGTTCCGCTTCTCCCTTCTATATTATATACAACCCTTAACCCTGCCGGTGATCTCATTATTGTCCGTTCGCCATCCACGCGGCCCGCTCCTCCTCTCACCGGTGCGGCCCGTGGTGCATGCTGCTCGCCCTCCTCCTCCCACGTGACCGCGTGCGGGTTCAGCGCGGGGCTGAAGTGCCACCGAGCCTCGCCGCCGAAGCTTATCTCCACAGCTTCCTGGGGGTCATCAGCATCGTCCTGCCTCAGCCACATCGCCTGCGTGATTGGACATAGGGTAGGGCATTACGAGGGGGGGGACTATAGAAAAAGGGTTTAGGGTTTATGCAAACCTCAAACCCACATACATGCGTTGGCAGCGCGGCTAAACTCCAAACCCACATCCAGGCATGCGCTGAGCAACCCCCCTCAAACCAAAACATCCAGGCGTGCGCTGAGCAACCCCCCCTCAAACCCACATTCAGGCGTGCGCTGAGCGACCCCCCCTCAAACCCACATCCAGGCGTGCGCTGAGCAACCCCCCCTCAAACCCACATCCAGGCGTGCGCTGAGCGACCCCCCCTCAAACCCACATCCAGGCGTGCGCTGAGCAACCCCCCCTCAAACCCACATCCAGGCGTGCGCTGAGCGACCCCCCCTCAAACCCACATCCAGGCGTGCGCTGAGCGGCCCCCCCTCAAACCAAAACATCCAGGAATGTGCTGAGCGACCCCCCTCTCAAACCCACATCCAGGCGTGTGCTGAGCGCCCCCCCCCCCCCCAAGCCCACATCCAGGCGTGCGCTGTGCGGACAAACCCCAAACCTTTATCCCACACGTGCGTGCGCTGTTTGGCCTGGCACGCACCTCCTTGTATGGCAAGTACTTGGCGCCTACTTTAGTACCCTGAACCCTGGACCCTAAAACTTTAACCCTAACCTAGGTACGCACCTCCTTGTATTGCAAGTACTTGGCGCCTATGGCGCTCATGTCCAGGGTGTCCGCGTGTCCCCCGAGCGAGGGCACGTCCAGCTCACGCTCGCGCCGCGCAGCCTTCAGCCTGCACCCAGTACACATGGCAGGGATTAGGTTTCAGGCATATCCCAGGGTCTAGGGCTCAGGTACGCGTTGCAGCAGGAGCAGGGAGCGCATGTGGTGCAAATCACAGAGAAGGGGCTTGAGACTAGACATCGGATACAAGTGCACCGGGCACCTGTCCAAGTTGGAGCAGGGAGCGTGCCAGGCATGCATCCGATGCTGTGCCGATTACGGTCCTTACTGTGGCTGAGTTGCAGTCACCGTAATTTCAAGTCAAAGTCAGCTACTCTAAGCAGTAGAGGACCGTCATTACTAGCATGATTTATGAATAACAGCAATTGCACAACTCTGCGTACATCTCAGGAAGGGACTTCAGGGTGGGGAGCACATCGCTACAGGGGGCTTTGCACACAATTTAACACATGAAGCTTAGTACGGCAGAGGCCACCCATTGTTGGGAGTCTTGGGATAAATAACCCATCGCGTCAGGGGGGCCTCAGCCTTCAGGAGGGACACATCACGTCAGGAGCTTCGCATAAATTAGAGAGACTGGCAGAGGCCACCTATCGAGGAGGTTCAGGATAAATGGCACATGTCACATCAAGGGGGCTTCAGTGTACAGAAGGTGCTAGGAAGTATGGAGGCGCTAAGCCACTCAGACATTTGGCGCCAGACGTCCGACGTGGCTTCGCGCCTCCATACCTCAATAAAAGGCGCGCATCACTAGGGGTCCAACTGTGGGCAGGGGTACATATCTCAGCAGGAGTGCCAGAATGTGAGGGATTGGCGGCGGCGGGTTGCGGGTTTTGGATGTAAAGGGTTAAGGGTTGAGGGGGGAATAGGGGGACTAGGCAGCGGCGGCGGCGGCGGCAGCAGCAGGGGCCGCTAATTTTGAAGAGTTAAGAATAATTATCAGCTCCCCGGCGGAAGCGACAGCCGATTGTCCGACAGGTCAGGACCGATCTTTTCAGCCCGGCCTCCTGCCTCCACCCTGGAAAATGGGATGGAAATAGCGCACCCACCTTTTCAGCTTGAGCGATCGGACGCGGATCCGCCACCGCTTCTGGATCCGCATCACGACCACAGCGGTGCTGAAGTTGAGCAGATCGTCATGATGCAGGCCTTTAAAAAATCGTTTCATCATCGTCTCAAGCTGGGAATTCACAGCACCTGGTCCAGGGTTCAGGGTCCAGGTTTCAAGGTTCAGGTTTCAAGGTCCATGGTTTAGGTTTCAAGGTCTATGGTTCAGGTTTCAAGGTCCATGGTTCAGGTTTTAAAGTCCATGGTTCAGGATTTAAAGTCCAGGGTTCAAGGTCCAAGGTTCAGGTTTCATCATTGTCTGAGGCTAGGACTTAACGGCACCTGGGTTTGGTGTACAGGGTCTAGCGTCAGGGTTCAGTACCAGTGATCCACACACCCTGCTTCAAGCCCCTCCTCTTGCCCCATGTCCATTGGGATGGGACACGTTGGACAGGGACACGCTGTCCATGGCGGTGCTTTGTATCGGTACCCTGATATATGTTGACAAAGCCCGGAACATGTCAAAGTATGACAACGAGATCGATTCAGGTTTTCCCAATCCTAGTCCCAGTCCCAATCTTAGTCCCAGTCCCAGTCTTACGAGGGTGGAACCCAGACAGGCCAAGGGGGGGTGTAGTGACGACACTCGACAGCTGCAGCCTCTAGAGAAAAAGGAGTTCATCACTCATTACACTTGCCCCCAAACCGAACACAATTTCGAGCATACCAGTATCCTCCACTGCCGGCATTCGTTACCACTCAGCCTTGCAAGAGCTCACAACCCTTCCCCCCCTCAGGTCACCTTTAGGCCGCTTGAGACTTTGAGAGCGATAAGCTGCTGCCCCTCAAGCTTCCAAAAGCCCCTAATTCGGATCCCGGACCCTTCCCCAATGATCCCAATACCCCGATGGTAGAGCATGCTACCCTCTCTCACCTTCAGGGATGCTTGAAAGAGACACGCGCTTGACAAGCTCGAAAGCAGTCTTGTGGAAGGTCACGCGTCCCTGGACGAGCGGGATCTCCAAATCATACACAAACCTGCAGTCAGGATCACAAGGCTGTTCATAGAGAGCTTTTTTGCAGCGCGAATGGGCGTGAAAACCATATGAGAGCAGATCAATACAGTAAGGCCCCCCATATCCTCCTGACACACACCTGCCTCTAGACGCACCTGCCTCGAGATACACCTGCCTCCTTCCCCATCTCCTCCCCCAAACACGTCCCCCCCCACACAACCCACACTCCTCTCCCCCCCTGCCCCCCTCTCTCCCCTCTCCCCCCCCCACATACACACCTGCCCCCCCCTCTCCCCCCCTCACACACCTGAGCACGTCCTTGCCATGCTCGTCAGCAAACAGATCCAGCAGCCTAGTGCTGTTGCCTCCCACTCCCCTCCCCTCTCCCCTGCCCACTCTCTCCCCCTCACACACCTGAGCATGTCCTTGCCTTGCACATTGGCACCCAGACCCAGTGGGGGGTCTAGAATCATCAGCAGCGACTCCAGGTCCTTGGGCGTGATGGTGCCGGTGCCATCATCGAAACATGACCTGGGGAGGGGGACGGGGGAGTGCTCCAGCTACAGTCCAGCTCCAGTTCAGCAACACTTTAGCTACAATTCAGTTACGGTACCACACGCATCGTCACTGTCTAAAAGAATGGTCGGGTATGTACGGTGTATGTTTAGGCACTAGGTTTTGCACATTGACAAGCATTTTGCGCGACGAGGGTGTCTTCGCAGTTTCTTCGCAACTACTTAAGCTAGCGCGATCACGTCCATCCCACAAACTTGAAAATGAATTTTGAATACTAAGCTCCACAACCTGCTCCACACACTACTCCACAACCTGCTCCACAACCTGCTCCACAACCTGCTCCACAACCTGCTCCACAACCTGCTCCACAACCTGCTCCACAACCTGCTCCACAACCTACTCCACAACCTGCTCCACAACCTGCTCCACAACCTACTCCACAACCTGCTCCACAACCTGCTCCACAACCTGCTCCACAACCTGCTCCACAACCTGCTCCACAACCTGCTCCACAACCTGCTCCACAACCTGCTCCACAACCTGCTCCACAACCTGCTCCACAACCTGCTCCACAACCTACTCCACAACCTGCTCCACAACCTGCTCCACAAACTACTCCACAACCTGCTCCACAACCTGCTCCACAACCTGCTCCACAACCTGCTCCACAACCTGCTCCACAAACTACTCCACAACCTGCTCCACAACCTGCTCCACAACCTGCTCCACAACCTGCTCCACAACCTGCTCCACAAACTACTCCACAACCTGCTCCACAACCTGCTCCACAACCTGCTCCACAACCTGCTCCACAACCTGCTCCACAACCTGCTCCACAACCTGCTCCACAACCTGCTCCACAACCTGCTCCACAACCTGCTCCACAAACTACTCCACAACCTGCTCCACAACCTGCTCCACAACCTGCTCCACAACCTGCTCCACAACCTGCTCCACAACCTGCTCCACAACCTGCTCCACAACCTGCTCCACAACCTGCTCCACAAACTACTCCACAACCTGCTCCACAACCTGCTCCACAACCTGCTCCACAACCTGCTCCACAACCTGCTCCACAACCTGCTCCACAACCTGCTCCACAACCTGCTGGTTCCAATCTTCCAGTACCGTATATGGATTGCCTCAAGCGCCACAAATCATACACCTCATCCCCCAGAACAAACAGACACACGTACCACAGCTCTACAAACTGTTCCACAAACTGCTCCAGCGCCTGTGGGCTGAGCTTCCAACCCTTCAGTATGAATCACCTCAATCACCTACCCCATCAAAACCCAACCAGCCAAGTAACCAACTCAACCACCAAAACCACCTCCACCCACCACAGCTGCACAAATTGCTCCAGCGCCTGCGTACTCAGCCTCCAACCGCTTAACCCATCAAAACCCAACCACCAAAACCACTACTACCCACCACAGCTGCACGAATTGCTCCAGCGCCTGCGGGCTCAGCTTCCAGTCCTCCTGGATGTGGATGGCCTCAAAGGTCTCGATGATCACGGCCGTAAAGAGGTTGACGAGGATGATGGCCACGATCAAGATGTACGAGATGAAGTAGGGGATGGCCACCATGGTGCCGCAGTTGCCAAGCTCGGGGGAGCAGCCATCCGAGGGGGTCATCATACAGTCCTGTGCGGAAAGGGGTAGGATGCAGCTTTTGGCAAAAGGGGTTAAAGGTTCAGGGTTCAGGGTTTGGGGTTTATCATACAGTCCTGTGCGGAAAGGGTACGGTGTGCTATAGGGCTCAGGGTTAAGGGGGTCATGGTTCATGGGTTAGGGATCAACATGCAGTCCTGTGTGGAAAAGGTAGGGTGTAGTCAAGGGGTTAAGGGTTAAGGGTGAAGAGTTTTAAGTTTATCATGCAGTCCTGTGCGGATAGGGGTAGAGTGTAGTCTAGGGTGTAGGGTTTATTATGCAGTCTTGTACTCATGTAAAGAAGGTGTTGGATGTTGTTGCGGGGTTCAGTGTTAAGGGGGGGGGGCATCATGCAGTCCTGTGCGGAAAGGGGTAGGGTGCAGCTTTTGGCTTAAGGGGTTTAAGGTTTAAGGTTCAGGGTTCAGGGTTCATCATACAGTCCTGTGCGGAAAGGGTACGGTGTGCGATTGTGCTCAGGGTTTAGGGGGTCGTGGTTCATGGGTTAGGGATCAACATACAGTCCTGTATGGAAAAGGTAGGGTGTAGTTAAATGGGTTCAGGTTTTAGGGGTGAGGGTTCAGGGTTCATCATGCAGTCCTGTGCAGAGAGGGGTAGGGTGTAGTTTAGGGTTTAGGGGTTTGGGGTTAAGGTTTATCATGCAGTTCTGTCAATAAGGAGTTGGGCGCTATTTGGAGACAAGGGTTGAGGGATGAGGGTTAAGCGCTCAGGAGTGAAGGGTTATCATGAAGTTTTGTCGATAAGGGGTAGGGCAGGGTGAATTTAGGGTTGAGAGCTTAGGGTTCATCATCCAGGCCTATCAAGAAGGTGTTCAATGCCGTTTAGGGTTAAGAGTCTCGGGGTTCGGGGTTTAGGGCTCATCCTGCAGTTTTGTGAGTTAAGGGTTGGGTTTTGTTTTGGATTTTGGGTTAAGGGTTTAGGGGATATGATTGAGGGTTTGGGGATCATCGTGCTTCATGACTCTTCACTACTGATTCTATCGCAATCCAGCTTCATTACAGCAACGCCACAGCCTAAAACGGCTGGGCATGATGCAGGGCAGCATGGTCTGCTACATATGCCTCCGGCCGAAGGCTGGCCAAGGTTGGGTCATGGTCTTGATCGGTTTCCCTGCAGT
This sequence comes from Limnomonas spitsbergensis, assembly GCA_037349105.1. Lineage (NCBI taxonomy): Eukaryota > Viridiplantae > Chlorophyta > Chlorophyceae > Chlamydomonadales > Limnomonas > Limnomonas spitsbergensis. The sequence continues at coordinate 1,075,010 of JAYJMM010000084.1, read as the reverse complement.
TTCCACCCGGCAGCTCCCCAAGTGTTGCCTGGCACACAATAAAGAAAGGAAGAAAGACATACGCCCTGAGGTGTGGATTAAGGACACACTAGAATAGTTCCTCCCCCCACTCCTCACAAACCCTCAAATCTGTGTCCCCACCAACAGGTCCAACAGGTCTGGCCGGTGACCCACAAATAGGCCTGTTAAGATTCTGGGCACTGGGCAGTGACCCACTAACGGGCCCACAGCGTTCTGGGCGGTATGGTAACGGCGCAGATGCGGCCTGGGCCCATGCCACACTGTTTCCCTTAAACCTCACGCCCCCTGCGGAGCGAAGATTTCTGTCTTTCTTCCTGGGCGGTGACTCACCAGCATTATGTCGAACCAGTTGTCGTACGTGGCGATGCGGATGAGTGTGATGAGAGCCAACCCGAAGTTGCCAAAGTTGGTGTGCTCGTTGATGCCCTGCCGTTTCGAAAATTCCAACCGAATTCCAAATTAATTTGAATTTGATGCATGGTTTGAGAAACAAGCACACCGGTTGTGGAGCGTTTGCATGCCATGGAGGCAGGGGAGAGAGGGCAGGAAACCCATGCCCCTTCACTGGGGTCGTGCCCTCACGGGGGGGGTCGTGCCCTCACTGGGGGGGTGGAGCCTTGAAAGGGAGATGTCAGCAGAGCCCAGCTAGGGGCTGCAGCACATCACCTCCTCACCTCCTTGCCCCCCAGTCCCGCTCAGAAAAAAACCTGACCCTTTTCCACCCCGACGCAGGCCTACACCCCGACAAAGGTACACCCCGACGGAGGTACACCCCAAGCAGGCGTAAATGAACAGGGTCACGGCATGATGCTTCCCTATCAGGCTATCACGCTCCGTAACCAGCCACCATTATCCACACATATCCGTTCCGTGACCGCTGAACCTATTCCACCCTTTCTCCGCTCCGTAACCAGCCACCCTGACACGCCCTTTTCCATTCCGTAACAGCTCTCACCTTATTCCACATGACGTTCCCAAACAGGTACACCCCGACATAAGCATACATGAACAAGGCGAGGCCGATGAGGGCCATGACATTCCCGAATCCCGGGATGGCCGTGACGAGCACGTTGATCATGGATTTGACGTTCTGCGCGCCGTGGGACAGCTGCAGTGCAAAAAACAAGAGTAGACGGGATGGCCATCATCCATGGCTTGTTTAGATGGGGACGGCGGGCAGAGCTTGTTGTATCGCAACTACATATCAGCTGTATATAAGCTACACTCCGGCCTCGGGCCGGCACCCCCCTGGTGTGGCCAGCCCACTGTTCTGGCCCCAGATTGCAGGCCGGTCCGTGTTAGGCAACAATCGGGCATTTTTGCGGACGTGGAGCGGCCTGCCAAAGGTGGCGTTGTAGCTGAGAGGATATCTTTCATAAGCTGGAGCAAGTTCGGGGTGCAGCAAATTAAACCATCCGTCCCCCCTCACCCATTTGACGCTGCTGACAAGCAGCAGTGGTTCAAGGGTTTAAAGTTTAGGGTCTTTGGCTAAAAGTATCATTTTTGTGCTAACTTTCATTGGCGAGAACAAGTCCAGGGGTGCACCAGATCAAACAAGCCGCCCTCCTGAACTCATTTGATGCTGCTGACAAGCAGCAGAGGGCCCAGGGTGTAGGGTCAAGGTTAAGGGGGACAAGGTTACGTTTTTTGCTCACCCATCGGATGTTGCTGACAAGCAACAAAGGCCTTAGAGTTTAGGGTCTTTGGTTAAGGGCTTCGGTGTTTGGCTCACCCATCTGATGTTGCTGACCAGCAACAGACGCAGCAGCTTCTGTGCTCTCAGCACGCGAAGGGCACGGATGAAGTTGACCTGCAGGTTGGACAGAACTGTTTTACATACCTACAGGGTTCGACTCTTCGTGGTGGCCGAGGTCAGGGCTCAACATTTCAAGGTGAAAGGTGGCCCTAACATTGCCCTAAAGCTCAAATCCCCAGTCGCTGGATAAAGTTGACCTGCAGGTTGGACAGTGCCAGTCTACATAGGGCACAACGTTTTGTGGTGTCTGAGTTCAGGGTTCGATTTCTGAAGGTTGCCCAAACCCAACTCCACCCCTAAACACACATGAAGTCGACCCGCAGCTTGGACAGCAGGAATTTAGGGTTTGACGTTTTGTGGTGGCCGAATTCAGGGTTCAACATTTGAAGGTGAAAGATGGCCCTAACACCTGCATCCCCTGAAACCGGATGAAACTGATCACCTGATCCGCAGGTTGGACAGCCCCACTGTACATCGGGTACCACGTTTTGAAGTGAATGAGTTCAGGGTTCAACAATTCACAGTGGCCCAAGCCCGAATCACCCTTTAAGACGAATGAAGCTGACCGGCAGGTTGAGCAGCACAAGCCTAGTAAATAACGCCCAGGCGCAAACCAGCCCCAATAAGCCAACCCGCAAGCTAAGCCCAGCCCAAATAACCCAAATAAAGCCGACCAACAGGTTGGACAACGCTAGCTTTTAGTTGTTTCGGGGTAGCCCTGACCCCTACACACAGAAAAAGCTGATCTGCAGCTTGGACAAGGTTACTTCAGGGCTCCCAAGTGACCCTTTGCCCACAAGCTAATAAGCCCTCAACCCCAATAAAGCCGACCTACGGGTTGGACAACGCTAGCTTAGTTATTTCTAGGTGGCTTTGAACCCAACACCCGACAAGGCTGACGTGCAGCTTGAACAGCGCTGAGTTCAGGGTCCCAAAGTGGCTCTGAACCCGCAAGCCGAACCTTAAACCCAAACAACGCCGAAATAAAGGTGGGACAGCGCTCGCTTTGTTTTTTCTTGGTGGACCTGACCCCTACCTGCAGACAAAGCTGACTTGCAGCTTGGACAGACCTGGTTTTTAGGGTTCCAAAGGGAACCTAAACCCGCAGGCTAAACCCTTAACCCCAATAAAGCCGACCTACAGGTCGGACAACGCTAGCTCAGTTGTTTCTAGGTGGCTTTGAACCCCACACCCGACAAGGCTGACGTGCAGCTTAAACGGCGCTGAGTTCAGGGTTCCATAGTGGCCCTAAACCAGCAAGCCAAAACCTGCACCCGGATCAAGCCCACCTGCAGGTTGGACAGCGCAAACTCCAGAAACACCAGCATCACCAGCGTGAAGTCAAACTTATTCCAGTCATCCTGCACGGGCATGGCAGAGGGTGGTGGTTAGAGGTATAGGGTGTAGGGTCAGGGTTTAGGGTCTAGGCCCTTAACCCTTGTTTCAGTCATCCTTAACATGCGTGTCGAAGGGGGCAGGGAGACCGTTCACATAACAGTGAACAGGCAGTACAGCTTCCTAATAAGTACCTCATCAGATAGTACAGTTTCCTACTATGGACATAATCATGCAGCTTCCTACTATGGACATCATCAGGCAGTACAGCTTCCACCCAAGAACCTCACCAGCCAGTACAGCTTCCATCCCTGCGCAGTGATCTTCAGGATGGCCTCCAAGATGTACACTGCTGAACATAAGTAGTTGAGCTGCAGCATAATCAAATTTTAATATTTATTATTCATTTATTGCTCAATTTGAAGTATGGTAGTCGTGCTGCAGCAGAACAAACATAGCTAGTTCACCTACGGTATGAAGTACGGTAGTTGCAGAGTAAGGAAGACATGATGAATCCAACGCTGTTATTCGTCTAATTGTTTGCAGCGAAAAATGACGCGTTTACCTGCTCTGCCAGCAGGACATGCTCTGTATTAGTCATGTCATATTTCCATATTCTCCACGACAAATCCAACGTTTCGTTGTCCAACTGTTCGCATCAAAACAGTTGAGCACACCTGCTCTGCCAGCAGGAAATGCTCCGCAGGCATATCATATTGACACGCTCCCCGATGCATCCAACATTTCGTCGTTTAACTGTTTGCAGCGAAACAATTGAACACGCACCTGCTCTGCCAGCAGGACGTGCTTCGCAGGCATGTTGTAGTAGGCAGACGACAGCAGCCCCAGGTTGAACATGACCACCACCATGATGACAGTGTCAAAGCGGCTGTTGATCACGGCCTTCCAGCACCACTTACGGATCGGATTGCGAGGGACGATCACGCGCTCGTTGGGCTTGAGGCTAACAGAGGGACAGCGGGAAGCACATTAGTGCCCACGGGGTCAAGCCTTTTTTTGAGCAGGGCCCAGAAGTGTCACGTTATTGACATGAGTGCATGGCTCCATGTTAGGGTGATCTGGGAGCAGCAACTATTGAGCTATTATTCAGCAACAAGTTAGCAATTACTCAGCTACAATTTAGCTACTATTCAATATTCATCCAGCTACAATTCAGCATGAGGACATGGGATCCACGTTTCGCCCAATCTACGGGGGAGGCAGATAAGGCGCAGGATCAGGGTCCAAGGTTTTAAGGCTTTGTCCAAGAGACAGCGGTGGGGCGGAGGCACAGTTACGCGAGCGGCACATCATGGTGAGCTCAGGCGAATCCTGCTGCCCCCGGTGAGGAGGGTGCAGGAGTAGGGTTTAAGGACAACGCTTTAGGGTTTCATCCAAGAGACACAGGCAGGGATCTGTCGAGACTCACTCAAACACATCATGGTGAGCCCGGACCACTCCTGCTGCCCCCCAGTCAGGAGGGTGCAGGAGTAGGATTTAAGGACTACGGTTTAGGGTTTCTTACAAAATGCACAGGCAGGGGTGTCTCAAGACTCACGCAAACACCATTTTGGTGAGCTCGGACCACTCCTGCTGGCCCCCTGTCAGGAATGCACTGCCCAGGCCCTGCTGCCGGATGCGCGTGAACTGACTGAAGATGACGCCGACGTACAGGTTGAGCAGGCAGAAGGCCACCACAAACACAAAGCCGACATACCTAGGAGTGTGAGGGGGGGGGGGCAGGTGTTGGGGTTTCAGGGCTTGGGGTTCAGGGGTGCAGATTCAAAGTGAAAAGAACAGCAGGCAGAAGGTCACAAAAAAAACGAAGCCGACGTACCTAGGAGTATGAGGCATTTCAGGTTTTAGGAGTTGGAGTTCAGGGCTTGGGTTTCAGGGGTAGGGGTACAGCAGGCAGAAGGCAACCACAAACACAAAGCCGACGCACTTCGGAGTGCCAGGAGGGAGGGCGGGAGGTTAGGGGTAAGGGGTCAGCAGGGTCAGCTCTTAGGCAAGTGTTGAACAGGCAGAAAACAGCAGGCAGAAGGCCACCACACGCACAAAGCCAACAGACCTAGGAGTGTGGAGGGTGGGGGGGGTCAGGGTTTGGAGTTCAACGTTTGGGGATCAGAGGAGCAGGTTCAAATTTGTGGGTGCAGCAGGCAGAGAGTGACCACAAACACAGAGCTGACCTACCTAGGAGTGCGAGGGATTTTGGGTTCCTGGGGTTTGGGCTCAAATGAAGGGTCCAGCAGGCAGGAGGCCACCAAACAAATAAAGGCAAAGCAGCTATTGATAGCAGGGCTTAGGGTTGGGCTTAGGGTCAAGGGTTTAGGGTCAAGGGTTAAGGGTCAAGGGTTTAGGGTCAAGAGTTTAGGGTTTAGGGCCAAGGGTTTAGGGTCAAGGGTTTAGGGTCAAGGGTTCAGGGTCAAGGGTTTAGGGTCAAGGGTTGGGTTCAGGGTTGGGTTCAGGGTCAAGGGTTTAGGTTTGGGTTCAGGGTTGAATTTAGGGTTGGGTTTAGAGTCAAGGGTTCAGGAGAAAGCAGCTTGGGCTGGTTCCCCTACGTTGGCACTCACCAGAAGAACGCACCGCGGTTCACCATCCACTGAGGCTGCAGTCCAACCTCTACGGGTGCGTTCATGGTCTGGGGAATGAAAGGAAGGAAGGGGGGGGGGGGTCATAGTATGAGGAAGGAAGGGGAGGAGGGGGAATGGAGAGGGGCATGGGAAGGGGAATATAAGCAAGGGGGGGGGGCATGGGGTGGGGTAGGAAGGAGAGGAGGGGGAACGGTAAGGGAAAGGAAGAGAGCGGGGCTTAGGCTATCAGTTCCCCCCCCACTCAGCTACATATCAGCTACATGTCAGGTGACCTCCGACCTCTGGCGGGGGGGGGGGCATTTGTGGCCAGCCATGCTGCCTTAGCCACCAGTCGTAGGCTTCGACCCTGGCTTGGTCCCAATCAAGTCTTTGGCGGTCGCAGGGCGGCCCGTCAAAGGTGGTTTCGTAGCCGGAAAAATAAACACTGAAGGCTCTATGGGAGATTCAATTCAAAGCAAAAAAGGCTGTAGGAGCAGCAAAAAACAGAAAGGTGAAAAGGGGAACGGACGTGCTCGGGGGATTCGAAAGTAACAGGGAGAAGAAGAGAGAGTGGCAAAGATGGGTTTATAATTTATAAGCACCGGTTAACTTTTTAAACCCACTTGTAAACGAGGGGGGGGGCAAAAACAGGTGTTTTTTTAACAGCTCGTCAAGGCGCTTCTACTGGTATATTTCAATTTGGGTGATGACCATTCATGCCAACAGTCAATTTTGTTACTGGGCTCAGCCAGGCTACTGAGTACCGGCATATGCTCGCTAGCGATCACAATTCATACCAACAGTCAATTTGGGTACTGAGCTCAGCCAAGCTATTGACTACCGACTACTTCTAGATAGCGATCACATGTTTCCAGACGGCAGATGGCCTGGATGGCGGTGGCAATGCGATGGCATCAGCCTTCATCTTGGCCATGAGCTCCCTCACAGCCTTCTTCCTCTCCCTCAGCGGGACCTCTTTGCCCACTACTCCCTCCAATTCCTCCACCGTCACCGCGTAGCTTGCCACATCTGCCTCCGCCAGCTGCTGATCGGGATGGGCTGTCAGCATGTGATCAAGGTAGTGATAGCTCCAGACCCACGGGCTACCGCGGAAGCTACCATGCACTCCCTCCCATTCTGGTGGCGTCTGACGTTTGCAGGGTCAGCGGATTTGAGAACCTTGCCACAACGACCACAAGTGATTGGTTCATTCATGATCCACCAGACCAACACTACCATGTGCTGCGTATAATACAGCTCTTTCTAAGGCTGGCTCAGCTGGTTTTGGGGTATCTACAATGGGGCCAAACCATCAGCGTGGGGGGGCAGGGGGTCATGTGGTAATTCAAGCAACATTTTAGGATGTAAATGGACTCATGTTGGCAAGAAGAACACAGAGGTGCCGCTGCCAGCCTCAACAGACCTCCAGGAAAAAAAATACGAAGTTTGGGGGGGAAAACCAAATATTGGATGTTTTGGGAGACCACCCACCCACCCCCCACAACTTTGCCCCCCCATATCTCCCACCCCCCTGGGCCAAAAATATTTAAAAAACAGCTACGGAACGCTCTCGTTAAGCTCTACAAAAAAGGGGGATGGGGTCAATTTTTTTGATTTTGCCCCCCCCTCGCTTGTACATATTTGTTAAAGAAAAAGAGTAAGAGGGCAGGGGCAAATCCTGAGTCAGGGAGCAGCGCTGAAGGTGAGTGTGTGTGCAGCGTTCATAGGCGGGAAGTCAAATTACAGGCTGTCGAGCTGTTAGGCTGAGGGTTCAGAGCTTAGAGTGTATGCACACCATCATGCTCATCGGCTTGTAGCTGTTGAGCTGGCAGGTTCAGGGAGTTAAATACTTAGGATTAATCGCACACCATCATCCTAATCGGCGCGTAGCCTTCGACCTTAAGGTTTAGGGTCCAGGTTTAAGAGCTTGAGGTTTATCACAACACAAACATCCTCATCGGCATGCAGCTGTCAAACCTTAAGGTTACGGATCCAGGACTTGAGGGTAAAAGGGGGTCGAGCTTAAAGGTTTAAGGTTCACAGCGCACCAGCATCATCGTCGGCGTGTAGCCGTTGAGTGTCGCCACGATGAAGCAAACCACCAGTGAGTTGCCGACGTTGTCGAAGTTGGGCCATACATTTTCCCACGCGCGGTCAACCACCATGCCACTGCCGGGGTCCGTGAAATTCCCTACGCACGTGACTTTGCCGCTGACAGTGTCGTCGTTGCAACTGCAGGGGGGCGGCCAAGCGGAGAGGGGCAGATGTGAGGCCTCTTCAGTCAGACCACGAGTTCTTAAACCATCACGGTCGACCACCATGCTTGCCGAATCTGACAGAGCTAGGACGCACCTGTACATCAGCCCCATGTTGCCTCTCTTCTTATAAATCTGGCAGACCTAGGCCCAGTGAACCCTTCTTCGTGCCTCAGCTACATGTCCGCTACACTTCGGCCTCTGGTTGGAGGCCCCATTTGTGGCCAGCCATGCTGCTTTGGCCACCAATCTTAGACCAGTCCAGGTTTGGTCCCAATGTGGCCTTCGGTGGCCACGGGGCCGCCTGCCCAAGACAGATTGGTAGCCGAAATAAAAAACGCTGGCTAGACCGCACCTGTACATCAGCCCCATGTCGGTACCCCACTGCATGCTGCAAATGGCAAAGGTGAAGAATCGCCTCTCCCATTTTCTGTATCTGGCCGCACCTGTACATCAGCCCCATGAAGAGCTGCGTCCCCAAGATGGCGAAGATGAAGAAGAAGATGATGAGCACGATGCTGACGTTGGCCATCGCCGCCAGACTCAGCAGGATGCTCTTGAACACTATGCGCATGCCGGCCGAACGCGTCAGCATGCGCAGCGGCTTGATAGCACGGAGCGCACGCAGGCCCTGGGCTGCCGCCGCGTTGGCAAGGACCGTTTGAAGGACCAGGATCAGGATTGAGATCACGAGGATGACAAAGTCGACCTAAAGGTTTAAAGGTTAAGGGGTGTAGGATAAGGGGGTCAAGGGGTTAAGGGTTTAGGGATGAAGTTGACCTGAGGAGTTCAGGATTCAGGGTTCAGGGGTAGGGTTCAGGGGGTAGGGTGAAGGGCTAAGAGATAAAGTCAACCTGTGGAGTTAAGTGTTAAGGGGTAGGGTTCAGGATAACGGGTAGGTGTGCGTCTGTGATTGTGTGCGTGTGTTGGTCAGTGGATGTGGGGTGGGGAGGGGCACGTTGGGGTGTCTCGCCAAGCAAAACGTGAGTTTGGGTAGTTGGGTGGGTAGGTGTGCGTCTGTGTGTGTCACTTAGTGCATGTGTGATGAGGAGGGGCCGGTCCTTTCGGCCTCGCCACTATGGGAGTCTGACTTTCCATTCCATCGACAGAATCAGGACCATGAATGAATTCAGTAGGATGCGCAAGCTGAACCCATATTCTCATCTGAAGGCTGTTTAAATTAAAAAAGCGTTCCATGGAGATCAGTCCATGCTGGTTGGATTCAAACTTGTCTGAAGTTTTTGTGTATGTACCTGATAGCTGATTTTGTTTTTTTACATATTTTATACGGAGCGTCGTGAAGTGAAGGCAAGAAAGAAAGACCTTCAATTTGAGCCATTGCGTTGCCCCCCTCCTCTTTATCCCCACCCCCCTCCTTGCCCCCCCCATTGCGTTGCCCCCCTCCTCTTTATCCCTTATAGCGTCTCTTATGCAGAGCATGAGAATCAAAGCAAAGACCTTAAAGATACTTCATCCTTAATTTTTGAGCAAGAATTTGCCCAAACCAATGGCCCTCTCCCCCCCATCACATGGCGCGCACCTGGTTGGTGACGGCCTTTACGTAGAACGTGAACGTGAACGCAAAGATCTTACTTGATTTTGAGCGAGCACATCGCCCAAATTAATTTCCCCCTCTTCCCTCCCCGGTGCGCACCTGGTTGGTGACATCCTTTATGTACAGCGTGAAGGTGAATGCAAAGATCTTCATCACTGCTTCCACACCAAAGATGACAACAAACGCAACCTGAAGCGTGCGTGGTGGCAGAGGGGTTTAAGGGGAAGGGCAGATCTAGATCTTGGATCATTGTTAGATCTAGTCTTGCACACTCCAGGTGACGGCCAACACAACCTGAAGCGTGCATGGTGTCAGAGGGAGGTGGGAGGAAGGACAGGCCAAGATCTAGATGTCTTTCATGAATGTAAGATCCTGCCCCCCACTCCCAAATATGATGACAAATGCAACCATGTGCATGGGGCAGGTGGGTAAGCAGAACATGATAGAGTAAATTACACAAACTCAATGCATGCGTCAGGTTGTGTTTGTCACCTAGGTCATGTTCAGGGGGGGTATGGACTATGGAGTGGAGGCATAAGGGGTTGGGAGAAAGGGTAGACCACGCCTTAGATTTTTTTGTTGTTGCGAGATCCTGATATAGAATAGAACAAGACAGGACAAGAAAGGACAAGACAAGACAGGACAGAACACGACAAGACGAGAAGACAGGGCAGCCAGCCAGCTCACCTCGGACCAGGACAAAATCAGATCCAGCGTGCCCCCTTTGGTGACGTAGGGACCCTCCAGCGCCATGGCCGTGCAGTTGAGGATGATGATCACAAACAGGGTGTAGTCGAAGGCCTGGGTCGTCACAATATTGTACACACGCACGCGCAGCGGGTGGTCCTCGTCAAAGTACCAGAGCGTGAGTCCTGAGCCTGGGCGAGGGACAAGCGAGGAAGAAGCGAGGGACAAGCAAGGGTTATGAGTTTATGATTCATAACTTTTAGTGAAGGGCCTTTGGGGTTTGGGGGTAGCCGTTCGTCAAAGTACCAGAGCGTGAGACCGAAGCCTGGGCCGTGACGGGAGGTTGCTAAGGCCAGAATGGGTCAGGGAGGGCCAGGAAAAAAGCATGTAGGGAAGGGTTAGAGGGGGAGTTGTGAGGTAGAAAATGTGTGGTCCAGAATGAACGAGGGGAGGAGGGGTTGGTCCTCGTCAAGGACCAGAGAGTGAGACCCAAGCCTGGGTGAGGGAGAAGCTGACCTGGGTCACGACTTATGAGTGATGGGCTTTGGGTTAAGGGTTTAGGGTATGGGGTTTAGGGTATGGGGTTGAGGGTTCGAGACCAGAGCGAGAGCCCGAGCCTGGGACAGGGAGGAACGATGGCTTAGAGTTGTGGGTTTGGGTTCACCCGGTCGGGGGCTTCATGCCTGGACATGGCCTGAACCTGACCCCATAGGTCACCCTCAATGGGCGCGTCATACCAAGCAGGGCCTTTCCTATTCCGTCTTGTCTCTTCTGCCGTCTATTTAATTTGTCATGGCTCAGCAACCCAACAGCCACAGTTTGCAAAGTCTCTTAGAATCTTCTGCATAGTCTTTTTTTTGTATCTTGGGCCCAGTTACCCACTGGACTTTAGCCGAAGGCCTCACACCTGGACCTGATCCTGATACTCACCCTCAATGGGCACGGCTCCGTTCCGTAAGGCCTGCCTGTGGCGAAATGCCTCCTCTGCGCTCCGTTTCTTCCTCCTCTTCTTGCGAACGGCAGCGGGACCATTTTTTGGCTGCAGCCACACGCACACACACACGGGCACAGCTTCAACACCCAAGAGAAACGCACCCACGGACAGCTTGACAAGCCAAGAGACAGACACACACGTGCAGTGTGAAGCCGTGAACACCCAAGAGACACAGAAAGCCCACGGGCACCTTGAGAAGCAAAGAGAAGCGACTGCGAGGAGACTGGACAGCAGAGTGCTACGGCAGAGCACTTCTAGAGGGAGACTCCAGGGATCAGCTCAAGAGCAGGTTTCGGCGCCGAGGGCAAACAGGAGCAAGATCAGGCAGATAAAGAATTCACAACTTAGGATCAGACTGGTACAGGAATCGCCCCCGCCCCCTGCATCCCCCCCCCCTCCGCATCCAGCCCTTCCCCGAGATAATTGTGTTACGGGAAATCGTGCAATGGAAGAGGGAGAGAGAACAGAGACAAGTGGAGAAAAGGAGGGACGGGATTTGTTGCCTGGTGCACCTACCTGCTCCCCCACTCACTCACCTGCCTACCCATCAGAGTCGCTCACCCCACACCTCTACACACACTCATCCCCCCACACTTGTCAGAAGGTTCCTCCCCCTCCCCCTCCCCCTCCACCCACCTCCTCAGGGCTGCTGACATTTGCCTCCACCTCCTCGTCACTGCTGCTCCCAGACTGGTCTTCATTGTTCGCCCGCTTTGTGCCAGCCTTGGCATCAATGTCATCAGCAGCAGCAGAGACAGCAGCAGTAGCAGGGCCGGCAGCTGCTGCAGCGGAGGCGGCGGCGGAGGGCAGGTCTGCCGACGGCCTGCCAATGAGCGCTGCGCTGGCGGAGCGCGCCAAGACAGAACTGAGGCGGCTGTAGGACCGCCTCGCGACCTTCGCGGAGTTGGCCGCGGCAGAGTAAGGCACGTTGCTGGCGCTACGGCGCCTGGAGAGGGCCGGGGACAGGCATGCAGAAAAGGGGATAAGGAACAGGATGTCAAATTAGGGTGCTGGCGGTGCGGCGCAAGTGAAGGGTGAGTGAGGCGTGCAGAAATGGCAGGATGTTGACGAGGGAGCCGTGCGGGAAAGAAACAAGGATTCTAAGAGGGGGGAATGTCAAATGTTGCTGGCGCTGCGGCGCATGAAGGGGGGAGGCCAAAGGTTGAAGGTAGAGAGTACGGTAATATAAAAAGTGTAATAAAAAAGTAAAGACATGCAAGAAACGACAGCACTCCTTAAACACTGCCGTTAGCCCCACCTCATGTCGGCTCCCTCGGGCCGGACGTCGGCGTTGATTTCCTGGGAGGAGCGACAAGAGGCATCCTGCGCAGCATCTTGCGTGGAACGTCGCGCCTCCCGGCAGTAGCGAGTGGGGGCATCCTGCGAGGACCGACGGCCCTCGCGAGATGGCCGAGAAACGACGTCTCCGGTTGACCGACGGGGGGCATCTGACAGCCCTGATGCCTGCTTCCTGAACCCGGCGCACTCCTGCGGCTCCAGGATCGACACCTGCTTCCGGAGCAGGTAGCCCTCTTCGGGCAGCCTGGAGTGGCCCTTTTCCTCGGGCAGGCCGGTCGCCTGCTGCCTGAATACAACCTGTTCCTGGGGCTGTAGGAAACTGGTCAGCGCCTGCTTGTCCAAGTGCTTCTGCGCAATCTCGTCGATGAGGTGCAGCGAGTTCCTGCGCGCCTCGAAAGTCTGCACCGAGGACCTCGGGGCCACGGAGACGCGCGGAGACAACGGACCCGTGGCAGTGAAGGAAGCGAGGGCGGGAGAGGAAGCTGAGGAAGCCGCAGCGGCAGCAGGAGCAGCAAGAGGGGCTTCAGCGGCAGGAGCAAGAGGTAGGACAAGTGCGGCACTGGGAGCGGCGCCTCTACCGCGGCCAGGCAGGGCGCGCAAGGCCTCGGCCAGGTCGATCACCTGCTGCTCCAGCAGGTCGTTTGCGCCACGCTGCGCGGTGTCTTGGTCAAGGATCAACTGCTCTAATTCGCGCTGGCCTGACGTCGTCGCCTCCTCGCTGCCGCCCGTGCGACGGCCGCCGCCGTCGCAGGCGCCGCTGCCCTCCGGCGGCGCCTGCGACAGCAGCTGGCCAGCGAAAGAACCGGCTGCTGACGCCAGGGTTGCTGCACTCATGGGCCTGCTGCTGGTAGTTGTGCGGGGAGGGGGGACCGGGCCGGATCCGCCCTGGCTCTCAACCCGCTGACTGCTCATTCCCATTGCGGACTGTGCACGCCCGGACAGCGGCGCGCCGACCGCGGCCGCTGTCAATCGGTGCACGGAAGCCGTATTCAGGACAGGCACGAGGTGCGGCGAAGGCGTAGCTTTGGAGCGGTCCAACGGTGCTGCCGCGGATAAGGAGGAGGAGTGATGATCTTCTTGAACGTATGGCGGCGGCCCGCGCGGAGGCTCCGGCGTGGCGAACGCGCGCGACGCCGGCGCAACCGTATGTGGGCGCGGGAGTGACGGGTCGTCCTCGCACATCTCCAGCATCGAAACCGGACGCTCTTCCTCGAGGCAGCCCCGAGGCATTGGTGGCGCTGGTTGCAGCCGCGGACCGGCTGCCGTGGCCGCCAATGGCGGCTGCGGCACCCGCGGGCTGCTTCCCGCACCTGCCCCCGCCGCCGCCTGCGCCGTCTCCGGCCGTTGCTCCCGCGACTGGAGCAGCGAGGTGTGGCGCATGGACAGCGACCCGCCCCGCTTGCTGCGCGCGGCGCTCGACTCGATCACGAAATGCAAAAGCGCCGGGTCGAATCGGTCCTCCCCGCTGCCCGCCTCGCTCGGAGGCGCCAGCGATCGAGGCGAGGCCTCACCCCACGTTCTGTCCACCAGCGATGAGCGGCTGCGGTTCCTGACCCGCCGCGTGCCCTGTAGATCCTGAGAAGCCGCCAGCATACGGTCCAAACCCTCTGAAATCGACGCTGGGTCTGGTTCAACGGCGTTATCTGTAAGAAGAAAGCCGGAGGGGGGCGGGGAGCCACTGGCGGCCGACGAACGGTTGATGTTTGCACGTGAGCGAGACTTCGGAAGGAACGCCGCGATGTTCATCAGCGGGTCCACGTTGTCGTCGTTGTCGAGGTCCGCTTGCGCAGCAGCAGGTGGCGGCGGCGCCAACGGGTCGGGGATGGGATGCCACTCTGCATTCTTAGAGCCGTGACGGGCTCCAGAGGCTCGCTGAGAGGCTGGCTGCTGTGGGATAAGGAACAGGATGTCAAATTAGGGTGCTGGCGGTGCGGCGCAAGTGAAGGGTGGGTGAGGCGTGCAGAAATGGCAGGATGTTGACAAGGGAGCCGTGCGGGAAAGAAACAAGGATTCTAAGAGGGGGGGATGTCAAATGTTGCTGGCGCTGCGGCGCATGAAGGGGGGAGGCCAAAAGTTGAAGGTAGAGTGTACGGTAATATAAAAAGTGTAATAAAAAAGTAAAGACATGCAAGAAACAACAGCACTCCTTAAACACTGCCGTTAGCCCCACCTCATGTCGGCTCCCTCGGGCTTCCAGATCCCGAGAAGCCGCCAGCATACGGTCCAAACCCTCTGAAATCGACGCTGGGTCTGGTTCAACGGCGTTATCTGTAAGAAGAAAGCCGGAGGGGGGCGGGGAGCCACTGGCGGCCGACGAACGGTTGATGTTTGCACGTGAGCGAGACTTCGGAAGGAATGCCGCGATGTTCATCAGCGGGTCCACATTGTCGTTGTTGTCGAGGTCCGCATGCGCAGCGGCAGGTGGCGGCGGCGCCAACGGGTCGGGGATGGGATGCCACTCTGCATTCTTAGAGCCGTGACGGGCTCCAGAGGCTCGCTGAGAGGCTGGCTGCTGCGGCTGCTGAGGCCTATACGGAAGCCTCGGCTTCGGCGACGCCCCCTCCGCTCCCTCAGTGCCCTCCCCGAGCGGCCCGGCTGCCACATGCAGCCTGCTCCTGCCGATCCCCGACAGTCCTGCCGCATGTGACTCCACGGCCTCCAGCAGCGGCCCCGGAGAGTCCTGGCAGATGGAGCACTTGGCTGAGTCCAGGTCTGACGGCGAGTCGCCTGCCACATTCCACCGTCCATCTCCGGTGGCAAGGGGCGGCGGCGTCCTGGCGTGGCCCGCATCCCCCGACGACAGAGCAGCTCCATCTGGGGGCAGCAGCACGGCGCTACCCAGAACGCCCTCGTGCGACGCCCTCGCGCCACGAACCGACTGCATCCACGTGGCAGTAGAAGTAGCAAGACCTGCCGCCGCCTGCGGCGGCAGTGGCTGCCCGCCGCCGTCGCCGTCGCCCGGCAGCGCCCGCTGCGCTGCCGGGCCGAGCCGTCCATCGATGTACGCGCTGTCCCGCCGGGCGGCATCAGCACCTGCACCCTCAAGCATCAGCACCTGGACCGGCTCCGACACCACGCTGAGCAAGGACGAGGCGGCCGGGGCGACAGCCCCGCAGTGCATGCCGGGAAGCTGCTGCTTCATCTTGGAGGCAGCGCGCTCTGAAGCCCGCGGTGTCATCACCACAACCGTCGCCGCCGCTGCTGCAACGCCCTTGCCATGTGCATTTATGCCACTGATCTTGTGCGTGATCCCGGGAGCGTTGCGGGGCTCGTCGAGGCTATGTGGACGCTTGGGATGCAGCCGGGTCTCGGAGCCCAGGGAGCTTTTTTGGGAGGCTTGGGACCTGTGGGTAAGAGACACCACATAAGTGAGCTTCGGGTTTCCGGTTTCAGGGTTACGGGTTCAGGCTTGCTATTAGGGTGAACGGCACCAATGGACCAGTGCCAAGTGGAAGCGTACACCCTTATAGTAATAAACCCTCACCACACAGCATCTAAACCCTGAGTCCCTCTGGCCTGACGTCGTCGCCTCCTCGCTGCCGCCCGGGCGACGGCCGCCGCCGTCGCAGGCGCCGCTGCCCTCCGGCGGCGCCTGCGACAGCGGCTGGCCAGCGGACGAACCGGCTGCTGACGCCAGGGTCGCTGCACTCATGGGCCTGCTGCTGGTAGTTGTGCGGGGAGGAGGGACCGGGCCGGCTTCGCCCGGGCCCTCAACCCGCTGACTGCTCATTCCCAACCTTCGGCCTGCTCACCTCACAGAGCCACCCCCTCGCCAGTGTTTCTTTTTTGCTTTCAGTCGTTGGCAGGCCGCCAAAGGCCCGACTGTATCCACACCTAGACCAGCCTACGATTGGTGGCCAAAGTAGCATGGCTGACCATAAATAGGGCTGACATGCAGCCGAGTCATGAACACAAAACTGCCTTTCACCCAACTCGCCAAGGTAGCACGATACGGCAAAGGTTAAGCCGGATTGTACTGCCAAGGTTGCACAATAAGGCACAGGATTAGCCGGATTGTACTGCCAAGGTACCATGATACGGCACAGATTTAGCCGAATTGTCCTGCCAAGGTAGCACGATACGGCACAGGATTAGCCGTATTGTACTACTATGCTGCTCACCTCACAGAGCCGCCGGTCGAGCTCATCCGCTTCTTGAAGTCCGACACGAGGTTTCCAATGCGGCTGCCCACGCCATTCATGGTCCCATCTTTGTTGTTCCCAACACCGCATTCATACTTGGACTCAAAGGCCTCGAGCATCACAGCCAAGAAAAGCGCAACGCAGATGTATTTTCCTAAAGAAAGGGGGACAAGGGGGGAAGGCTTGAGCAGAGTCAGCAGACTGAACACCACAATGAAAAGCGCGGTGTAGTTGTACTTGCATGCTGGGAAGGGGGAGGAGGGGAAAGGCTTGAATTACAGAACACTACAACGGAGAGCGTGATGCACATGTTCTTGCATGCGGGACAAGGAGGGAAGCGGGAAGGCATTGGAGGCAGAGGCTTGTGCACACTTAACAAAACGAGAATCAGTGCGATGCAAATGTATATGCATGATCAAGGGGGAGAAGGGGGGGAGGCTTGAGCACACAACAATGGAGAGCACGATGCAGCCATACTTAAATGAGTGAAGGGGGAAGAGGGGCAAGGCTTGCAATGAAGATGACTCACAAATGAGGATCCATGATCAGGATCCACAAGACAGATACACAAAAGGATCCACAGTCAGGATCCATAAGACAGACTCACTAATCAGGATCCACAAAAATGATCCACAAGAAAGACTCACCAATTAGGATCCACAGAACGAAGTACGCAGCCGAGCCCCACCCCAGCTCTTCTGCAACAGCGCCCCACTGGTTCTGATAGTTCTCCAGGTTGAGAATCTGCAAGAGTGGGAGACGACATTTAAATCAAGTAAATCAGAGTCGGGTTGGTAACAGGCGCGGTGCTCAAGACAGCGCCCCACTGGCTCTGATAATTCACAAGGTTGAGGATTTGTAAGACAGAAAAAGGTGAGATGCTCCAGGCAGTAACAGCATCAGTAGGCACTGTGCCTCAGGCATACACAGCAACAGCAACAACAGTTCAACAGGCATAGTGCAACAAGCATAAACAGCAACAACAAAGCAGCAACAGCAGACACATTGCAACAGGCACGATGCCGCAGGCATAATCAGCAGTAGCTTGGCAGCAGCGGCAGCAACCGCAACAGAAACAGCAACACCAGCAGAAACAGCAACACCAGCAGAAACAGTGCAACAGACACAGTGCATAACCCCCTTAACCCTAAACATTGACAGCAAAGAAGCAGCAGCATGCAACGAAGCATTCCTTTTGTATTAATTTCATGCACAAACCTATAAACCACTCATCGAGACAGCAGGCCAGCCATCCCCTGCCCCCCTCCAAATCTCTCACGTTGAATGTAGAGACCAGCGAGTTGAAGAACGTGTCGAAGTTGGGCCAGATGACCCGCAGCGTCAGGCCGCCAAAGATGTGCATGCCCATGATCGTGAACACGAGCCAGAAGATGATCATGAGCACCATGATGGCCGCGAAGCTGGAGAAGCTGGACATCATCACCTCCCCGATCTTGCGCAGGCTCTTGAGGTACCTGCGGGACAGGCAGTACAGGCGGCGGTACATGGCATGAGCACCATGATGGATGCGAAGCTGGACATCATCACCTTTCCGATCTAGCTTAAGCTGTTCAGGTACCTGCGGGACAAGCAGTACAGGTGGCGGTACAAGGCTTGTCAAGCCGACGGGACAGGCAGTACATGCATTGGTAGAAGGCTTGCTGATTCAGCGGGGCAGGCTGTACACGTTGCGGTATAAGACTTGTCAAGCCGACGGGACAGGCAGTACAGCATTGGTACAAGGCTTGTTGATTCGGCGGGACAGGCAGTACAGGTGTCAGCACATGGGGTGGTACAGCTTTCAAATCCGGCGATCAATTTGAAATGTATTTGCCCCTTTCCAGAAAACAGTTGCGGCACAAGGGAAAATTAAGGGGTTATTACAAATCTGCCCAAATGTCCTATATTCTCACAAATCTGGCCCAATCGTCTACCACCTTGCAAATCTGGCCTTCTCTTAGAAACGCATTGCACCGCACCAGAGCACCAGTGTACATCTTATTTGATCAGCACTAAGCAGTACCAGTACCGGTATTTAAACAGTGTTGTAAATGAGTACCGGTAACATGGCTGCCAGGGTGTTCATCGCTCTCTGTGCCTGCTCCAAAATTACATTTGATTGAGGATTGACCATCACGAAACATGTCATCCCAGCAAGTGCTGCCAACGTGCCTTCCAACCCTCAACACTTTGTTCAGGGTTCAGCATTCAGGGTTCAGGGTTAATCTGTGATTCAGGACTCAGTACCACAGCATCTTGCGCCACATCACACGTGGCCCCCTCCGACCACGCAGTTCACAAAGCCTGGACCCTAATCATTGATTTATCCAGAGGGCGGAACACCAGAGCAACTTGAGCGGGGCCACAGCACATGCAGGACCCTGCGGGCGCGCAGTGCATGAAGCCTCAACCACGATCCTTGCTTTCCACAGGGCCGAGCACGAGTGCACATTGAGCCGGCGCACCTAAACATCTTGAGCAGACGCAGCACGCGCAACGCCCGGAGTGCGCGCAGCGCATTCAGCCCGCTGACGCTTGACAGGATGATCTCCAGGTACGACAGCGTCACGATGATCAGGTCAAACACGTTGAAGCCGTCCCTCATGTACTCAAAGAAGCCCAGCGCAAACTGCGTTGATAAAGTGGTGAAGCGACAGGGTTTAAAGTTCATGTTTGTGTCAAAGATTTAAGGTTATTGTCCAGGTCAACGATTTAGGGTTATGGTCAAAGACTTTGAGTTTAGGTTTGGGACAAAGATTAGGGGCTAAGGTCAAAGACTTAGGGTTTAGGTTTGGGTCTCAGATTTGGGGTCCTGGTTGGGTTCAAGATTGTGCGTCCAGGTTTGATTGCAAGCTTGGGTCCTGGTTCAGGGTTCAGGCTCCAGGGTTCAAGGTTTGTTAACATCTCAAGCCTGATATCTGGCTCTCAGCAAGTCCTCGAGGCCTTGCTGTAAAGTATTACCCGCAAATGTTCCATCTTTTAAATTTGAGCAAGCTCTGGAGCATCAACACACAAAGACGAGCTTGAGCATGAGCTTGGTCGTCCACACATACCCCACCGCCACAAACAAACCCACACACAGCAGGAATATGTAAATCTATCTGGCCAGCAGGACTATGCTCTAGACACCGGGAACACACTAAATGGCTTGACCCCATCTCAACCGTAAACAGCAGGACCATTGACTGCAGCACTACATCTGACCAGCAGGACCATTGACTGCAGCACTACATCTGACCAGCAGGACTATTGACTGCAGCACTACATCTGACCAGCAGGACCATTGACTGCAGCACTACATCTGACCAGCAGGACAATTGACTGCAGCACTACATCTGACCAGCAGGACCATTGACTGCATCACTACATCTGACCAGCAGGACCATTGACTGCAGCACTACATCTGACCAGCAGGACTATTGACTGCAGCACTACATCTGACCAGCAGGACCATTGACTGCAGCACTACATCTGGCCAGCAGGACCATTGACTGCAGCACCACATCTGGCCAGCAGGACCATTGACTGCAGCACTACATCTGACCAGCAGGACCATTGACTGCAGCACTACATCTGACCAGCAGGACCATTGACTGCAGCACTACATCTGACCAGCAGGACCATTGACTGCAGCACTACATCTGACCAGCAGGACCATTGACTGCAGCACTACATCTGACCAGCAGGACCATTGACTGCATCACTACATCTGACCAGCAGGACCATTGACTGCATCACTACATCTGACCAGCAGGACCATTGACTGCATCACTACATCTGACCAGCAGGACCATTGACTGCAGCACTACATCTGACCAGCAGGACCATTGACTGCATCACTACATCTGGTCAGCAGGACCATTGACTGCATCACTACATCTGACCAGCAGGACCATTGACTGCAGCACTACATCTGACCAGCAGGCCCATTGACTACAGCACTACATCTGGCCAGCAGGACCATTGACTACAGCACTACATCTGGTCAGCAGGACCATTGACTGCAGCACTACATCTGACCAGCAGGACCATTGACTGCATCACTACATCTGGTCAGCAGGACCATTGACTGCATCACTACATCTGACCAGCAGGACCATTGACTGCAGCACTACATCTGACCAGCAGGCCCATTGACTACAGCACTACATCTGGCCAGCAGGACCATTGACTACAGCACTACATCTGGCCAGCAGGACCATTGACTGCAGCACTACATCTGACCAGCAGGACCATTGACTGCATCACTACATCTGACCAGCAGGACCATTGACTGCAGCACTACATCTGACCAGCATGACCATTGACTGCAGCAATACATCTGACCAGCAGGACCATTGACTGCATCACTACATCTGACCAGCAGGACCATTGACTGCAGCACTACATCTGACCAGCAGGACCATTGACTGTAGCACTACATCTGACCAGCAGGACCATTGACTGCAGCACTACATCTGGCCAGCAGGACCATTGACTGTAGCACTACATGTGACCAGCAGGACCATTGACTGCAGCACTACATCTGGCCAGCAGGACCATTGACTGCAGCACTACATCTGACCAGCAGGACCATTGACTGCAGCACTACATCTGGCCAGCAGGACTATTGACTGCAGCACTACATCTGACCAGCAGGACCATTGACTGCAGCACTACATCTGACCAGCAGGACCATTGACTGCAGCACTACATCTGACCAGCAGGACCATTGACTACAGCACTACATCTGGCCAGCAGGACCATTGACTGCAGCACTACATCTGACCAGCAGGACCATTGACTGCAGCACTACATCTGACCAGCAGGACCATTGACTGCAGCACTACATCTGACCAGCATGACCATTGACTGCAGCACTACATCTGACCAGCAGGACCATTGACTGCATCACTACATCTGACCAGCAGGACAATTGACTGCAGCACTACATCTGACCAGCAGGACCATTGACTGTAGCACTACATCTGACCAGCAGGACCATTGACTGCAGCACTACATCTGGCCAGCAGGACCATTGACTGCAGCACTACATCTGACCAGCAGGACCAATGACTGCAGCACTACATCTGGCCAGCAGGACCATTGACTACAGCACTACATCTGACCAGCAGGACCATTGACTGCAGCACTACATCAGGCCAGCAGGACTATTGACTGTAGCACTACATCTGGCCAGCAGGACTATTGACTGCAGCACTACATCTGGCCAGCAGGACTACTGACTACAGGACGACATCTGTCCAGCAGGACAATTGACTGTAGCACTACATCAGGCCAGCAGGACTATTGACTGTAGCACTACATCAGGCCAGCAGGACTATTGCCTGTAGCACTACATCTGGCCAGCAGGACTATTTGACTGCAGCACTACATCTGACCAGCAGGACTATTGACTGCAGCACTACATCAGGCCAGCAGGACTATTGACAGCAGCACTAAATCTGGCCAGCAGGACTATTGACTGTAGCACTACATCAGGGTAGCAGGACTATTGCCTGTAGCAC
The DNA here is from genome assembly GCA_037349105.1 of Limnomonas spitsbergensis. Lineage (NCBI taxonomy): Eukaryota > Viridiplantae > Chlorophyta > Chlorophyceae > Chlamydomonadales > Limnomonas > Limnomonas spitsbergensis. Next base: position 1,052,886 of record JAYJMM010000084.1, on the reverse strand, counting down.
TACATCTGGCCAGCAGGACTATTTGACTGCAGCACTACATCTGGCCAGCAGGACTATTGACTGCAGCACTACCTCTGGCCTACAGGACTATTGACTGCAGCACTACATCAGGCCAGCAAGACTATTGACTGCAGCACTACATCTGGCCAGCAGGACTTTTTGACTACAGCACTACATCTGACCAGCAGGACTATTGACTGCAACACTACATCTGACCAGCGGGACTATTGACTGCAGCACTACATCTGACCAGCAGGACCATTGAATGCAGCACTACATCTGACCAGCAGGACCATTGACTACAGCACTACATTTGACCAGCAGGACCATTGACTGCAGCACTACATCTGGCCAGCAGGACCATTGACTGTAGCACTACATCTGGCCAGCGGGACCATTGACTGCAGCACTACATCTGACCAGCAGGACCATTGACTGCATCACTACATCTGACCAGCAGGACCATTGACTGCAGCACTACATCTGACCAGCAGGACCATTGACTGCAGCACTACATCTGACCAGCAGGCCCATTGACTACAGCACTACATCTGGCCAGCAGGACCATTGACTGCAGCACTACATCTGACCAGCAGGACCATTGACTGCAGCACTACATCTGGCCAGCAGGACTATTGACTGCAGCACTACATCTGACCAGCAGGACCATTGACTGCAGCACTACATCTGACCAGCAGGACCATTGACTGCAGCACTACATCTGACCAGCAGGACCATTGACTACAGCACTACATCTGGCCAGCAGGACCATTGACTGCAGCACTACATCTGACCAGCATGACCATTGACTGCAGCACTACATCTGACCAGCAGGACCATTGACTGCAGCACTACATCTGACCAGCATGACCATTGACTGCAGCAATACATCTGACCAGCAGGACAATTGACTGCAGCACTACATCTGACCAGCTGGACCATTGACTGCAGCACTACATCTGACCAGCAGGACCATTGACTGCAGCACTACATCTGACCAGCAGGACCATTGACTGTAGCACTACATCTGGCCAGCAGGACCATTGACTGCAGCACTACATCTGACCAGCAGGACCATTGACTGCAGCACTACATCTGACCAGCAGGACCATTGACTACAGCACTACATCTGACCAGCAGGACCATTGACTGCAGCACTACATCTGGCCAGCAGGACCATTGACTGTAGCACTACATCTGGCCAGCGGGACCATTGACTGCAGCACTACATCTGACCAGCAGGACCATTGACTGCATCACTACATCTGACCAGCAGGACCATTGACTGCAGCACTACATCTGACCAGCAGGACCATTGACTGCATCACTACATCTGACCAGCATGACCATTGACTGCAGCAATACATCTGACCAGCAGGACCATTGACTGCATCACTACATCTGACCAGCAGGACCATTGACTGCAGCACTACATCTGACCAGCAGGACCATTGACTGTAGCACTACATCTGACCAGCAGGACCATTGACTGCAGCACTACATCTGGCCAGCAGGACCATTGACTGTAGCACTACATGTGACCAGCAGGACCATTGACTGCAGCACTACATCTGGCCAGCAGGACCATTGACTGCAGCACTACATCTGACCAGCAGGACCATTGACTGCAGCACTACATCTGGCCAGCAGGACTATTGACTGCAGCACTACATCTGACCAGCAGGACCATTGACTGCAGCACTACATCTGACCAGCAGGACCATTGACTGCAGCACTACATCTGACCAGCAGGACCATTGACTACAGCACTACATCTGGCCAGCAGGACCATTGACTGCAGCACTACATCTGACCAGCAGGACCATTGACTGCAGCACTACATCTGACCAGCAGGACCATTGACTGCAGCACTACATCTGACCAGCTGGACCATTGACTGCAGCACTACATCTGACCAGCAGGACCATTGACTGCATCACTACATCTGACCAGCTGGATCATTGACTGCAGCACTACATCTGACCAGCAGGACCATTGACTGTAGCACTACATCTGACCAGCAGGACCATTGACTGCAGCACTACATCTGGCCAGCAGGACCATTGACTGCAGCACTACATCTGACCAGCAGGACAATTGACTGCAGCACTACATCTGGCCAGCAGGACCATTGACTACAACACTACATCTGACCAGCAGGACCATTGACTGCAGCACTACATCAGGCCAGCAGGACTATTGACTGTAGCACTACATCTGGCCAGCAGGACTATTGACTGCAGCACTACATCTGGCCAGCAGGACTACTGACTACAGGACGACATCTGTCCAGCAGGACAATTGACTGTAGCACTACATCAGGCCAGCAGGACTATTGACTGTAGCACTACATCAGGCCAGCAGGACTATTGCCTGTAGCACTACATCTGGCCAGCAGGACTATTTGACTGCAGCACTACATCTGACCAGCAGGACTATTGACTGCAGCACAACCTATGGCTAGCAGGACTATTGACTGCCGCACTACATCAGGCCAGCAGGACTATTGACAGCAGCACTAAATCTGGCCAACAGGACTATTGACTGTAGCACTACATCAGGGTAGCAGGACTATTGCCTGTAGCACTACATCTGGCCAGCAGGACTATTTGACTGCAGCACTACATCTTGCCAGCAGGACTATTGACTGCAGCACTACCTCTGGCCTGCAGGACTATTGACTGCAGCACTACATCAGGCCAGCAGGACTATTGACTGCAGCACTACATCTGGCCAGCAGGACTATTTGACTACAGCACTACATCTGACCAGCAGGACTATTGACTGCAGCACTACCTCTGGCCAGCAGGACTATTGACTGTAGCACTACATCAGGCCAGCAGGACTATTGCATGTAGCACTACATCTGGCCAGCAGGACTATTTGACTGCAGCACTACATCTGACCAGCAGGACTATTGACTGCAGCACTACATCAGGCCAGCAGGACTATTGACAGCAGCACTAAATCTGGCCAGCAGGACTATTGACTGTAGCACTACATCAGGGTAGCAGGACTATTGCCTGTAGCACTACATCTGGCCAGCAGGACTATTTGATTGCAGCACTACATCTGGCCAGCAGGACTATTGACTGCAGCACTACCTCTGGCCTACAGGACTATTGAATGCAGCACTACATCAGGCCAGCAGGACTATTGACTGCAGCACTACATCTGGCCAGCAGGACTTTTTGACTACAGCACTACATCTGACCAGCAGGACCATTGACTGCAGCACTACATCTGACCAGCGGGACTATTGACTGCAGCACTACATCTGACCAGCAGGACCATTGAATGCAGCACTACATCTGACCAGCAGGACCATTGACTACAGCACTACATTTGACCAGCAGGACCATTGACTGCAGCACTACATCTGGCCAGCAGGACCATTGACTGTAGCACTAAATCTGGCCAGCGGGACCATTGACTGCAGCACTACATCTGACCAGCAGGACCATTGACTGCATCATTACATCTGACCAGCAGGACCATTGACTGCAGCACTACATCTGACCAGCAGGACCATTGACTGCAGCACTACATCTGACCAGCAGGCCCATTGACTACAGCACTACATCTGGCCAGCAGGACCATTGACTGCAGCACTACATCTGACCAGCAGGACCATTGACTGCAGCACTACATCTGGCCAGCAGGACTATTGACTGCAGCACTACATCTGACCAGCAGGACCATTGACTGCAGCACTACATCTGACCAGCAGGACCATTGACTGCAGCACTACATCTGACCAGCAGGACCATTGACTACAGCACTACATCTGGCCAGCAGGACCATTGACTGCAGCACTACATCTGACCAGCAGGACCATTGACTGCAGCACTACATCTGACCAGCAGGACCATTGACTGCAGCACTACATCTGACCAGCATGACCATTGACTGCAGCAATACATCTGACCAGCAGGACAATTGACTGCAGCACTACATCTGACCAGCTGGACCATTGACTGCAGCACTACATCTGACCAGCAGGACCATTGACTGCAGCACTACATCTGACCAGCAGGACCATTGACTGTAGCACTACATCTGGCCAGCAGGACCATTGACTGCAGCACTACATCTGACCAGCAGGACCATTGACTGCAGCACTACATCTGACCAGCAGGACCATTGACTACAGCACTACATCTGACCAGCAGGACCATTGACTGCAGCACTACATCTGGCCAGCAGGACCATTGACTGTAGCACTACATCTGGCCAGCGGGACCATTGACTGCAGCACTACATCTGACCAGCAGGACCATTGACTGCATCACTACATCTGACCAGCAGGACCATTGACTGCAGCACTACATCTGACCAGCAGGACCATTGACTGCAGCACTACATCTGACCAGCATGACCATTGACTGCAGCAATACATCAGACCAGCAGGACCATTGACTGCATCACTACATCTGACCAGCAGGACCATTGACTGCAGCACTACATCTGACCAGCAGGACCATTGACTGTAGCACTACATCTGACCAGCAGGACCATTGACTGCAGCACTACATCTGGCCAGCAGGACCATTGACTGTAGCACTACATGTGACCAGGAGGACCATTGACTGCAGCACTACCTCTGGCCTGCAGGACTATTGACTGCAGCACTACATCAGGCCAGCAGGACTATTGACTGCAGCACTACATCTGGCCAGCAGGACTATTTGACTACAGCACTACATCTGACCAGCAGGACTATTGACTGCAGCACTACCTCTGGCCAGCAGGACTATTGACTGTAGCACTACATCAGGCCAGCAGGACTATTGCATGTAGCACTACATCTGGCCAGCAGGACTATTTGACTGCAGCACTACATCTGACCAGCAGGACTATTGACTGCAGCACTACATCAGGCCAGCAGGACTATTGACAGCAGCACTAAATCTGGCCAGCAGGACTATTGACTGTAGCACTACATCAGGGTAGCAGGACTATTGCCTGTAGCACTACATCTGGCCAGCAGGACTATTTGATTGCAGCACTACATCTGGCCAGCAGGACTATTGACTGCAGCACTACCTCTGGCCTACAGGACTATTGAATGCAGCACTACATCAGGCCAGCAGGACTATTGACTGCAGCACTACATCTGGCCAGCAGGACTTTTTGACTACAGCACTACATCTGACCAGCAGGACTATTGACTGCAGCACTACATCTGACCAGCGGGACTATTGACTGCAGCACTACATCTGACCAGCAGGACCATTGAATGCAGCACTACATCTGACCAGCAGGACCATTGACTACAGCACTACATTTGACCAGCAGGACCATTGACTGCAGCACTACATCTGGCCAGCAGGACCATTGACTGTAGCACTAAATCTGGCCAGCGGGACCATTGACTGCAGCACTACATCTGACCAGCAGGACCATTGACTGCATCACTACATCTGACCAGCAGGACCATTGACTGCAGCACTACATCTGACCAGCAGGACCATTGACTGCAGCACTACATCTGACCAGCAGGCCCATTGACTACAGCACTACATCTGGCCAGCAGGACCATTGACTGCAGCACTACATCTGACCAGCAGGACCATTGACTGCAGCACTACATCTGGCCAGCAGGACTATTGACTGCAGCACTACATCTGACCAGCAGGACCATTGACTGCAGCACTACATCTGACCAGCAGGACCATTGACTGCAGCACTACATCTGACCAGCAGGACCATTGACTACAGCACTACATCTGGCCAGCAGGACCATTGACTGCAGCACTACATCTGACCAGCAGGACCATTGACTGCAGCACTACATCTGACCAGCAGGACCATTGACTGCAGCACTACATCTGACCAGCATGACCATTGACTGCAGCAATACATCTGACCAGCAGGACAATTGACTGCAGCACTACATCTGACCAGCTGGACCATTGACTGCAGCACTACATCTGACCAGCAGGACCATTGACTGCAGCACTACATCTGACCAGCAGGACCATTGACTGTAGCACTACATCTGGCCAGCAGGACCATTGACTGCAGCACTACATCTGACCAGCAGGACCATTGACTGCAGCACTACATCTGACCAGCAGGACCATTGACTACAGCACTACATCTGACCAGCAGGACCATTGACTGCAGCACTACATCTGGCCAGCAGGACCATTGACTGTAGCACTACATCTGGCCAGCGGGACCATTGACTGCAGCACTACATCTGACCAGCAGGACCATTGACTGCATCACTACATCTGACCAGCAGGACCATTGACTGCAGCACTACATCTGACCAGCAGGACCATTGACTGCAGCACTACATCTGACCAGCATGACCATTGACTGCAGCAATACATCAGACCAGCAGGACCATTGACTGCATCACTACATCTGACCAGCAGGACCATTGACTGCAGCACTACATCTGACCAGCAGGACCATTGACTGTAGCACTACATCTGACCAGCAGGACCATTGACTGCAGCACTACATCTGGCCAGCAGGACCATTGACTGTAGCACTACATGTGACCAGGAGGACCATTGACTGCAGCACTACATCTGGCCAGCAGGACCATTGACTGCAGCACTACATCTGACCAGCAGGACCATTGACTGCAGCACTACATCTGGCCAGCAGGACTATTGACTGCAGCACTACATCTGACCAGCAGGACCATTGACTGCAGCACTACATCTGACCAGCAGGACCATTGACTGCAGCACTACATCTGACCAGCAGGACCATTGACTACAGCACTACATCTGGCCAGCAGGACCATTGACTGCAGCACTACATCTGACCAGCAGGACCATTGACTGCAGCACTACATCTGACCAGCAGGACCATTGACTGCAGCACTACATCTGACCAGCACGACCATTGACTGCAGCACTACATCTGACCAGCAGGACCATTGACTGCATCACTACATCTGACCAGCAGGATCATTGACTGCAGCACTACATCTGACCAGCAGGACCATTGACTGTAGCACTACATCTGACCAGCAGGACCATTGACTGCAGCACTACATCTGGCCAGCAGGACCATTGACTGCAGCACTACATCTGACCAGCAGGACCATTGACTGCAGCACTACATCTGGCCAGCAGGACCATTGACTACAGCACTACATCTGACCAGCAGGACCATTGACTGCAGCACTACATCAGGCCAGCAGGACTATTGACTGTAGCACTACATCTGGCCAGCAGGACTATTGACTGCAGCACTACATCTGGCCAGCAGGACTACTGACTACAGGACGACATCTGTCCAGCAGGACAATTGACTGTAGCACTACATCAGGCCAGCAGGACTATTGACTGTAGCACTACATCAGGCCAGCAGGACTATTGCCTGTAGCACTACATCTGGCCAGCAGGACTATTTGACTGCAGCACTACATCTGACCAGCAGGACTATTGACTGCAGCACAACCTATGGCTAGCAGGACTATTGACTGCCGCACTACATCAGGCCAGCAGGACTATTGACAGCAGCACTAAATCTGGCCAGCAGGACTATTGACTGTAGCACTACATCAGGGTAGCAGGACTATTGCCTGTAGCACTACATCTGGCCAGCAGGACTATTTGACTGCAGCACTACATCTGGCCAGCAGGACTATTGACTGCAGCACTACCTCTGGCCTGCAGGACTATTGACTGCAGCACTACATCAAGCCAGCAGGACTATTGACTGCAGCACTACATCTGGCCAGCAGGACTATTTGACTACAGCACTACATCTGACCAGCAGGACTATTGACTGCAGCACTACCTCTGGCCAGCAGGACTATTGACTGCAGCACTACATCTGGCCAGCAGTACTATTGACTGCATCACTACATCTGGCCAGCAGGACTATTGACTACAGCACTACATCTGGCCAGCAGGACTATTGACTGCAGCACTACATCTGGCCAGCAGGACTATTGAATGCAGCACTACATCTGGCCAGCAGGACTGTTGACCGTAGCACTACATCTGGCCAGCAGGACTATTGAATGCAGCACTACATCTGGCCAGCAGGACTATTGACTGCAGCACTACATCTGGCCAGCAGGACTATTCACTGCAGCACTACCACTGGCCAGCAGGACTATTGACTACAGCACTACATCTGGCCAGCAGGACTATTGACTGCAGCACTACATCTGACCAGCAGGACTATTGACTGCAGCACTACCTCTGGCCAGCAGGACTATTCACTGCAGCACTACCACTGGCCAGCAGAACTTTTGAATGCAGCACTACATCTGGCCAGCAGGACTATTGACTGCAGCACTACATCTGGCCAGCAGGACTATTGTCTGCAGCACTACATCTGGCCAGCAGGACTATTGACTGCAGCACTACATCTGACCAGCAGGACCATTGACTGCAGCACTACCTCTGGCCAGCGGGACTATTGAATGCAGCACTACATCTGGCCAGCAGTACTATTGACTACAGCACTACATCGGGCCAGCAGAACTATTGCCTGTAGCACTACATCTGGCCAGCAGGACTATGATCTGAACATCGGAAACAGACTGACCAGCTTGAGCACCAGCTCCACCGTGAACAGCGCGGTGTACACGTAGTTGGCGACGGACAGCCCATCCTTATACTGGGGAGTCGCCCCTGGAGCATGGGGTGAGAGTGCTGTGAGTGTAGCGTTGGGAGTTCAGGATTCAGGGTTCAGGGTTCTGACAACCTGCAGCGCTGCGCTATCCCCTAGAGAAGCAGCCGGGACATGCCTGGCTCGAAAGCCAAGATGCAACCCAGCCAGCGGCGAAACAGGGCTTGCTGCACCCAGCTGGTAACGGCTATGAAAGCTGTGAGGGAGCTGAAGTGTAGGAGGATCATCCTGGGTTAAAATCGCATGGGAGGAGGCCCGCTGGCTGAGACACACTCTAAACCGCGGTAGCCATGCTCCATGATTCGGCCAAAATGGGCGTCTTCCTTAATCCACGCACTTGTTTGCGTCTTAATTTAAAAGTGCAGCCCTAAACCCTAAACGCCCGGCGCCATCCTCTTATTGCATTAGTCGACTGTTGGTGATGGCTTCAGGTCGAGGGTTGAAACCCCAGACCCGAAATGCCGTCCTCTTACCATAGTAGTCGGCTGCGAGTGTCATGGCATTGGCAACGATGGCCAACAGGAAAAAGTTGTCAAACATGGGTTGCCCAATCACCTTCCTGGCGCGGAACTGCGGAACAAGGAGCATTTGTGAGCCAGATGAAGTGCATGTGGAAGCCAGGGAGTATCGATGTACAAGATGAAGTACATGTGGAAGCCAGGGAGCATTGATGTACCGTACAAGATGATGTACATGTGGAAGCTAGGGAGAATTAATGTACAAGTTGAAGTACATGTGGAAGCCAGGGAGCATTAATGTGCAAGATGAAGTACAGTTGGATGCCAGGGAGCATTGATGTACAAAATGAAGTACAGTTGGATGTCAGGGGACAACACAAACTCAGATAATTAGGTGCACCATTGCTATACCCCCCCACCTACACACATCACACACCACAACCTACACATACTCCTAGGGATCCGCAACCGTGTTGAAGTCATTATCTTCTATTAAATATGACATCTCCTCTTCTCATCATGGACACTGCACTCGCCTGCATTACCGAGTCGGTGAAATGCACCCAAGGCAGGTCTGAAACGCACTCGGAGAACTCGTCTACGTGTGCCATTGCCATAGCCGGCCCTAACACATACACCACTCTTACTGCCCCATCCCTCTGTGGACCCGAACTCGCCTGCATGACCAAGTAGGTGAATTGCGACCAAGGCAGGTCTGAAACAAGATCGGACACCTCGCCTAAGTGCATCATTTCCATGGCCGACCTCTAGCACACAAACACACACTGCCCCTGCCTGTTGTGGGCCCCGAACTCGCCTGCATGACTAAGTAGGTGGACTGCGCCCAGGGCAGGTCCGAAACGAACTCGGAGAACTCGTCAAGGTGCATCATGGCCATGGCCGCCGCAGCGTCCTTCGGCACAGGCGGCCCAACGATGCCGTCGAAAGGCAGTAGGCGCATCGCAGCATCGTCGTGCGCCGCCACCGCCGCCGTCGCGTCTCTCCCGGCAAGCCCTGCGTCGGCGTTGGCAACGGCTTTAGCCGCCGCCCCGTAGAGGACCTTGGCCCCGACATGACCTGGGGCAATGGCGTACCCGGGGGCTTTATGACCTGATCGCCTTGCAGGTAGGTCCCCAGACTCGTCGGAGTCAGAGGAGGCCGAGTGGCGGCGTCTGGACGGCGTCGTGTGATGGCTGCCCAGGCCTGACCCTTGGCAATCGATGCCCGAGTAGCGGTGCTCGACCTGCTCGCACAGAGGAGTGCAGGGAGGCAGCAGGGGGAGTTGGGTGTGTTGTTGTTACGAAGTTTACCGCAACCACCCACAGCCTTTTGCGAAAGGACCAGGTACAGCAAGCCAGAGGGAGAGAACCGGGTGTGTAGAGGGGTGGAGGGGGGCTTAACCCAGAACCCTAAACCCTAAACCATGGAAAGTTGGGTGTGGGGAGGCTGGAAGCGGGGAGGGTATGCATGAGGGGAGTTGTGGAGTCAGGCATCAGGCGTGAGCAATTATGTGCGCCGCCTGTGCGCTCCTTCCTGCAGTCGTCGAAATTGTGCCGTGCATTTGTTAGATTTAGGGGTGAGCGATTGAGCGTTTATGATGGGGAAAGCAGGTTTCGTTCACCAAAATAGGACCCCTTGAAAATAAGGGAAAAGTAGGATTTTGTTGTTTTTTGGCACGTCATCTTCCAAGCCTGGCCATATTGGCAATTTGGCATACAAGTACGGAGGGCAGGCTGCCTTGACTTTCGTTTTTCAGTACCAGTATGTGAAAAAGCAGAAACGTTGTTACTGCAGTTGACAATATTGATACTCATATTGGTATTTCCAGTAGGGTTTAAGGGTTAGGGTTGCCCTATGGGCCCTGAAGGCTGCCTTCTGGGCGCCACTGAAGTGCTGAACCATGCACCGACACGAGGTCTGGTCCACCCTACACCGCCAGCTGCTACTTGGGTCAAGGATTAGACGTTTAGGGTGGAAGGTGCAGGTTTTCTGGTTGAGGGTTTCCCGCACCAGCTGAGCGCCCGGTCCACCCTGCGCCGCCTGCACCTGCTTAGGGTTCAATGCAAATGGTTTAGGGTTTAGGGTTCAAGGCACAGATTCTTTAATTTAGGGTTTCCCGCACCAGCTGAGCGCCCGGTGTACCCTGCGCCGCCTGCTGCTGCTTGGGTTAAGGGTTATACGTTAGGGTTCAAGGCACAGATTCTTTGGTTCAGGGTTTCCCGCACCAGCTGAGCGGGCGGTCCACCCTGCGCCGCCTGCAGCTGCTCGTCCTCAAAGCGGAGGCCAGAGGTGCGATGAACGATGGCCATCTGAAGCTTGGGCACAGAGACAGCATGCTGCCAGGCACTTGAGCCACCGCCGCCGCCGCCGCTGACGCCGGCAGGGGCGGTGTGCCCTCCCCCCAAGGGGCCGGTAGCGACGGGCCGTAGCAGGGCCAGCTCAGAATCCGACTTGTATGGCAGCATGACCAGCGGGGAGTAAGGGCGGTTGGACGACCCTTCCGAAGCGCGCGAGTCCTCAGACGACGACTCGCGCAAGTTGGACCGCTGCGTTGGCGGCGCTGTTGACGGCGCCTGCGAGGCAGGATTTTACCGCATGGTCAGCTGATTCTGATTCTGATTCAGCAATCAGAATTGTGAAAGAGTAGGAAGGGATGCATTATTTCTGTACGCCTCTTCCTTCTCCTTATATTATATATTCAGGTATTACCCCCCCCCCCTTCATCTCCCACTTGATTCCCTCATCATTTCCCTCCTGATTTCCCCCTTGATTTTCCCTACATTTCTCCTTGATTTTCCTCTCTAATTCCCCCCTGATTTATCCTTGATTTCCCCCTGGTTTTTAACTTGATTTGACCTTTGTCCTGCAAAAATAGTACCCTATTCAGAGGCTCGCGTTGAAGTGCCATTTCAGCGCACTTCAGATACACATACTGGGGAGCCCAAGGAACTCAGCAGCTCACGTCCCCACCTACGGCCTGGGGGGGGTCTGGTGCAGCAAGGTGATGTTTCTTGGGCCACCAGCCGTAGGCAGTCATGGTCGGGTTCTACGGGTCCCCGTGGTAGCCAGGCATTATATCAGTTGTTACTGGTGGGAGTGGTGGTTACTAGTGATAAGTGATTAGTGCTTACTAGTCTTTACTGGTAACGAGTCGTAACCAAAGTGGTAACCAAATAATTAATTGGGCAAAGCCGAGGTTCAGTCGCGCGGTATAGAAACAACGAAATCGATTGGGATTTGGGGGAATTCACCGCTGCCGCCCTTCACCAAGAACTCGCCTGCTTCTGGTAACCGCAAGCAATTCAAAATGCCACAAACATATTCCCTGGTGGTAACCAGCCTGGCAGCCACCTATTAGGCGCCTTTCTGATGCACTGTGATCCACTCTACTGACACATTCCCATACACACGTGTGCAGGCTCACCTTAAGAAAGAAAGAAAGCGCCGGAGCGTCTCTTAAGGGCGCATCGTGAGGCATTTGTAGTGCTGTACACCATGAAGGCACCATGATTATGCTGCACATTCGTCCCACCCATTCACACATTTTCACACCAATGCCACCCCTTCCACACACGTTCCACCCAAGGCGTGAACAGAGCGTCGGGTATCACACAGGATCCACCAGTGCCGCCCCTGTACCGCCTGATTGAATCCCCACTGTACCGCCTGAGTGTCTGGATTGAATCCTCCTGTACCGCCCAAGCACCGCCAGATCGGACCACACATTCAAATTGCACCGCCCGGGTAGGATCTCCGGATCTCACCTGGCTCGGATCCGGAAACAGATCCACCAGGAGGTCATCGCTGCTGTTCTCCCTCGCCTCGGCGACTGCGCCCGGAGCGCCCTTAGCGGCCCCCTTCTTGCTGCAGTCGTTGCTGCGCACGTGCTTCAAGCTAGGTTTCAGCGTGCTGCTACCAGCCCTGGCGAGGGCCTGGGAGTGCGACTTGAGCGGGGGTGGCGGCAGTGGCGATGGGGATGTGTCTTGAAGTTCCTGGCCAGCAAAGCTCCCAAACTTGCCGCTGCCTGCAAAACTCCGCTGACGCACCTGTGTGAGGGTTCATGGCCAGGGTTTTCAGTCAGCAGTCAGGTTTCAGGTGTCAGGCATCGGGATTCAGGGATCAGGTTTCAGGGTTCAGGGTTCAGGGTTCATAAGGATTCAGAGCAAGGCTTGAGCGTTGAGCCAGTCAGGCTCCAGAAGCATCGTGTGCGTGTGTATGCATGCATGCATGCATCAGGTCATGCACCACGCCCAGCAGCTTCATGATAAGCAAGCGTGTGTATGTGCTTGTGTGCATGTCTGTGCATGCTTATGCGTATGTGTGTGTGCGCGTGCACGTACGCGTGCCCATCACTTCACGCTCTATGCTCTGCAGGCCCAGGATTAGCCGGCATGTGTATGCATGCATCAGGTCACGCACTCAGCTCCGCAGGTTCAGAATCAGCAGACATGTGTGTGCATTCATGCTTGCGTGTATGCATACGTGCAGGTCTTGTGTGCATGCATGCATGCATGCATGCACGTCTTTGCATGCACCAGCTCATGGACCACACCCTGCAGCTCCATGCACGTATGACTGTGTGTGCATGCATGTGCGTGCATGTGTGCATGCATCGGCTCACACAACACAACCTGCGGTTTTATGCATGCTTGCGTGAGCGTGTGGCATCATGCATGCATGTGCACACATCAGCTCAAACACAACGCTCGGCAGCGGAAGCTTAACATGTATGTGTGTGCATGTGCTGGTGTGCGTATGTGCATGCATGTGTGTGCACGCATGGGCTCACCAACCAAGCTCTGCAGCTTAAGCTTTAACATGTGTGCATGTGTGTGTGCATGCATGCGTATGCACGCATGGGCTCATGCACCACGCTCTGCAACTTCATGCATACTTGCATGTGTGTGGCTGCATGCATGAGTGTGCATGCATGGGCTCACGCACCACTCTCTGCAACTTGAGCTTTAGCATGCATGTGTGTGCATGTGTGTGTGCACGCATGGGCGCACAGCCTCACGCACCACGCTCTGGAGCTTCATGGTCAACAGGCTGTTCTTGCTGGAGCGCTTGGACATCTGGCTCACGCTTGCGCCAACAGAGCTGAAGAACTTCTGGAATGTGTTCTTTTGCTTGGTATGGCTTAACGAGGCCTGCACCGCAGGGTTCAAGGTTCAGGGTTCAAGGCTCAGGGTCCAGGGTTGAGGAAGTCAGGGTCCAGGGTTGAGGGATAAGGGTCTGACAATGTAGGGTCATTGAGGGTGGGCAGAGCTCAAAGCCGAATCTAATAGACACAACAATATTTGTTTACTTTTTTCGTGACTCAGCTACATGTCAACTACACTCAGGCAACTACACTGTGGCTGGTTCGGCCATTTGGGGGGGCAGCCATGCTGATTTGGACACCAGTCGCAGGCCGGCCCTAGTTTGGCCCTAATCAGGCCTTTCGCGGCCGTGGGGTGGCCTGCCAATTGTGGACTTGACGCCCCAAAAATGGAACCCTGAGACACATGTCGACCAGACACACCAGTGTTTCCACCGTTCAAAGTGCGTCATATGCTAGCCACACTTATTCTATACAGCATTTGATCGAATAACTTTTGAATAAATCCGGGTGAATTGAGGGTAAAGGGTTGGGGTTGATAACGTTGGGGTCTAGGGTTTAGGTCCTGGGTAGTGGGATGAAGGGTTAAGGGACGAGGCGTTGAAACCCGTTCTGTCGAACCTTATCATTGAAGGCTCTGGTAAAAAGATAAGCAGGCAGAGATTGGCCTGATTCAGGGTTTAGGGTTAGAGGTTGGCCTGGTTTAGGGTTTAGGGTTAAAGGTTGGCCTGGTTTTAAACCAGGTTTTAGGGTAAAGGAAAAGATATTGGCATGATGGTTCTGCCTTGACGCAGCCTGCGCCAGGTTTTGACGTGTTAGGGATTTGGCCAGCCTGCGCCAGATTTTGACATGCCAGGGTTTGAAATGCTGGAGGTATGGCAAGTGCATGAGGGTTCCTTGGGGGTGGGAGGCAGAGCTTGACACTGCTGTCCATGTGGCCCGTGCTCGCGTCCGAGACTGCTCGCGCGAGAGATGCTAGGACTTGTGCAAGCTGGTCCAGGTGACTTATACGATTTAGGGTTTAGGGGTTGGGGTCAAGGTTTGAGGCACAGCGTTGCCGCCTCTGCCGCTGCCTAGGCCACGGATTCCGAACAAGCAGATCCTGCACCTCCACGATTCTGGCCAGAAGGAATGTCGGCGCACCTGCTTGGCCAGGAAAATGGTTTGCGCCTTTGCAAACTTGGCCTTCAGAACGGCCAGGAACAGGTTGACCAGGAAGAAGGCGGCGACCAGCACCAGCAGGTAGAAGTAGATGCCGGCAAACGGCGAGCTGTTGTCAACGGTGCGGAGCATGATGAACGTCCAGCCTGCGACCGGAATGGGAGACCCAGGAAATGAGAGGCAACACCACGCAACAAAAGCGGATGCCGATGAGCGGGGCTGTCGATAGTCCGAGACTTGACAAATGTTCAGCCTGCAAGGAGAGGGCCCACACTCTGGTAGCCAAGACCCATGCTTCGGCTAAAGTCGGCCATGCTTCGGCCCATGCTTCGGCCATGCTTCGGCCTACAATCTGTTAACCGATGTCCCATGCTTCGGCCAACATGGAAGACCTCCTCAAGACCTCAACACAAGTACCTTGTTGTAAGTCATGTTTCGTGCTTCCATCTTTTGTAAAGGGCTGAATAGTGGGTGTTTCATTTTTTAAGACCGCTTTGGAGAGGAATTAAATCCGCATTAAGATAATACTGCTGTCCTTTACAAGGAAAAGGCTGTGCGTTTCACATTGGATACATATGATATGCTGATGTTTCTATGCTGGATGTTTATGGAATCCTATCAGTGGAACCTGCCTGTCAGTGTCATAATCTGCCAGTTGGTCAGGAAGGCAAGCCCCACGTTGTCAAAGCCCGCGGTGTTCTTGGCGGTGCTATCCTGCGTCTCCTGCGCCAGCAGGCAAGGAGGGGGGCAGGGGCAAGAGTGACGTTAAGGGGGGAGGGGGGGAGGGGAGGGGGGCAGGGGCAAGAGTGACGTTCAGGGGGGGGGGCAGGGGAGGGGGGCAGGGGCAAGAGTGACGTTCAAAGGGGGAGCAGGGGAGGGGGGCAGGGGCAAGAGTGACGTTCAGGGGGGAGGGGGGCAGGGGAGGGGGGCAGGGGCAAGAGTGACGTTCAGGGGGGGGGCAGGGGAGGGGGGCATGGGCAAGAGTGACGTTCAGGGGGGGGGCAGGGGAGGGGGGCAGGGGCAAGAGTGACCTTCAGGGGGGGGGCAGGGGAGGGGGGCAGGGGCAAGAGTGACGTTCAGGGGGGAGGGGGGCAGGGGAGGGGGGCAGGCGCAAGAGTTACGTTCAGGGGGGGGGCAGGGGAGGGGGGCAGGGGCAAGAGTGACCTTCAGGGGGCAGGGGCGAGAGTGATGTTCAGGGGGGAAGGGAGTGACAGGGCAGAGGGGGGGGGGGGTGGCAAGTGACGGTAAAGGGGTGACAAGAGGGGGGGCGTAAGAGTGACATTCAGAGGGTGACAAGGGGGGGGGGGCATGAGTAACGTTCAGGGGGTAACAGGGGGGCATAAGAGATCAGCCCACCATCTGCCCACCACTCACTGAGCACGTGTAGTTAAACGGACACTCTCTCCACTACCAGCCCTCCTTCGTCGGAGTGGAGCATCCAAACATGACAATGTCCTCACCGGTCCACCATCTGCCCACCATCTGCCCACCACTCACTGAGCACGTGTAGTTCGACGGACACTCCCGCCACCACCAGCCCTCCTTCGTCGGAGTGGAGCATCCAAACATGTCGGGGTCGTCGCCGCTGTTCTCCCACACCTGCAGGTGGAAAGCCCAGGGGAGGTGGGGAGATGGGGTTGCACTTGTTACCTTGTTTTTTGTCCCAGTAGATTTCAGACATGCGGAGCACTGGTTTATCCTTTTATCTGAGCAAGATGATTTCAGTGTTGCAAACGATTAAAAGGATACCTGTCCCATGCATCAAATTTTTTAATCTGAAGCCCCAGGGGCAAAAAAAGCATCAAGCACTCGAATCGCAATCCACGCCATCGCAATCCACAATATCAAACACACAAATCGCAATCCACGCCATTGCGTCTGCGGACATGCCTGGTGATAATCAATTCAATATATAAATTAAGCACAATCCATACCACGGTGTCTGCGTCTAGAGCACAGATTTGATGAGCATGTTGGTGGTCAGGCATACGGTAATACAAAATGAATTACATAACAAAATCAACATTTACATACCGCGGTGTTTCTGTCAAGAGCACATATGTGTGGAACGTATTGGATACGCCAATTTCAAAGCAAATCAATTTCAAAAACGAATGTGATTCATACAAAACGAATCTTAACCATACCGTGGTGTTTGTGTCAAGTGCACATATGTTGTGGAACGTGTTTGTGAAGCACTGGACCGCCGCCACTCCAAAGAAGAAGAGCACGGCGATGAGCAGGAAGAATGCGGCTGACAGCATGGGCACGGCCTGCAACAAGGGCGATCAAGTTCAAGTGTGCATAACGTACCACACACACACACCGCCTTCACCTTGACAGGATTGTGCATGAAGGGAAACAGCAGGACATGAGTCGACCCGCCTCCATGAAGTAAACCACAATGGGACTCAGTCAAGGTTTTGGGCTTTAGGGATTGAGTGGCAGTGCGTGCAATAGTTCAAGGGGTGCATCAACTCCAGGAAGCAAACCGCGATGAAAGTTTCTTCTTTAAGTAGGGTCAAGGGTCGAGGGTTGAGGGTCAAAGTGTTTTATGCACTTCATTCTGAAGGGGGCAAATCTACTCTAAGAAACACAAACAAGGATGGGTAAGGGTTAAGGGTCTAGGGTCAAGGCGGCCCTCTTTGCCCTTAAATTTGAAGGGTAATAATCACATCCAGGAAGCAAACACCACGATCGCAAGCAGCGCCTCAAAGCCCGTGATTGTGTGCAGAACATGCAGCGCCTGCAGCGCTCTCAGCACCCTACCCATGTACCCCACCCTACACTTGCAGAAAACCAGAGAAGAACCCACCTCCAGGAAGCAAACCACGATGGCCCGCAGCGCCTCGAAGCGCGTGATGGTGCGCAGGATACGCAGCGCCCTCAGAGCTCTCAGAGCTCGCACCCCGCTCGTTTCGCCGCCGATAGGCAGCATCGAGATGTAGCCTATGATCACCATGCTCGAGTCGAACACGTTCCAGGGCTCGCGCAAGTAGTTCACGAAGCCACCTAGCGCCAACACGCGCAGCGTGGCCTCCACAGTGTACAACAGGTTCATGGCAAGCTCTGCGTTGAGAACAGGGTCAAGGGTTTGGGGTGAAGGGTTCAAGGTTGAGGCAGGTAATTCACGGACACCCAGCGCCAACCGCGCAAGGTGGCATCCATGGTGTATAGCAGGTTCTTGCCAGGTTCTGCATTGAAGACAAGGTCCATGCATAGCTCAATGCATAGCACCATGCACGGCTCCATGCATGGCACCATGCACACCTCAAAGCACGATTCCATGCATAGCTCAATGCATGGCACCATGCGTGGCACTGTGCACACCTCAATGCAAGATTCCATGCATAGCTCAATGCATGGCACCATGCATGGCACCATGCACGACTTCATGCACAGCTCCATGCACGGCACCATGCACGACTTCATGCACAGCTCAATGCACGGCTTAATGCATGGCTCCCTGCACCGATCCATGTCTGGATCCATGCATGGCTCCGTGCAGGGTCTAGGGTTTGAGTTTAAGCACCCAGACACCTCAAGCATGGCTGCAACTCCCAATGCAGGATTTAGAATTTAAGTTAAAGCACCCGGGCACCCCATGCATGGCTGCATGCAGGGTGAGAGATTTGAAATTCAGCATCCCGGACATCCCAAGCCCTTCCCAGTTTCCCTAAAACCCCAAAAATGTAGCAGCACAATCGTCCCAAAAAGCGCCAAGATTAGGGTCTAGGGTCTAGGGCCCAGTACACCGGCAGCCTCCCCCACCGCCCTGTAGCGCACCCGTCCAGAACAGCACCCTGTTGTGGTAGGAAACGTCCGCTTGGTTCGGGTCGTACAGGCACAGGGAGATGCAGTTGCCAAAGATGATTAGCGTGACCAGCATCTCAAAGTCCGGGTTGGAGCACACACGGACCGCAAACTGCCGTGTGCGCGAGAACTGCGAGAACTCCGTCGCGTTGCCGTACTCGTGATATGGGTTGATCATCTCCGCCATCTCGAGGTCGGCCTGCGGGGGGCCCGCATCCGCGGCAAGCGCCGCGGCACCGGCCGCGGCGGGCACCGCTGTAAGCTGCTCGCCGCCGCTCTTGCCTGCCTGGTTAGGATCCGCTGCTCCTGGAGAAACATTGCCCGGACGCAGGAGATCCAGGGAGCGCCTCTGGTTCGTGGCGCCCGACTGTCGGGGTGTGCCCTGCTGCTGTTGGTTACTGTTGTCAGGCCGGAGGGACCCGTCTGGATACACTGCATTGTGCCGCCGCCCCATGTCCAAGAGAGTTGAGCGGGAGTGCGTGACATGCCCTGTACACACAAGAATGCAACAGCCGTGATGCCGGCCCACTGCAGCTTCTTCTTATGTTTGTGCATGGGTGGTCACACCCCGGACCTGCTTGTGCATGGGCGCTCTCATGCAGGCGTTATTTGTACATGCATGCTCTCATGCTGGCTCTGTGTGTGCATGGGTGGTCACATCCTGCACCTGCTTGTGCGTGGGCGCTCTCACGCAGGCATTGTTTTTGCAAAGATAGTTTTATGCGGGCTCTGTTTGTGCATAAGTGCTCTCATGCGGGCTCTGCTTGTGTGCATGGGTGCACTCATGCGGGCTCTGCTTGTGCATGGGTGCACTCATGCGGGCTCTGTTTGTGCATGGGAGCACTCATGCGGGCTCTGTTTGTGTGCATGGGTGCTCTCATGCGGGCTCTGCTTGTGCATGGGTGCTCTCATGCGGGCTCTGCTTGTGCATGGGTGCTCTCATGCGGGCTCTGCTTGTGCATGGGTGCACTCATGCGGGCTTTGCTTGTGCATGGGTGCTCTCATGCGGGCTCGGCTTGTGCATAGGTGCTCTCATGCGGGCTCTGCTTGTGCATAGGTGCACTCATGCGGGATCTGCTTGTGCATGGGTGCTCTCATGCGGGCTCTGCTTGTGCATGGGTGCTCTCATGTGGACTCTAATTGCGCATGGGTGCTCACGGATGATCCCAAGGCCCTCCTCTCATGCTTGCTCTCAAGCATGCCATCATGAGTGCTGCCATGCATTATGATCTCATCTGCTGTCATTAAGGCGTCAGCAGAACTATAAAAATCCTTTGACAACGGGGGCAGGCAGCGCCTGTTTCCCCCCCTCTCCATATGCTCCAAAATTGGTGTGACGGCCCCATGCGTCAGAATTGCTCACAAGCAACGCTTTACAGCGTCTGCGTTCCTTATTTGCTCAATGCGATGGGTGGTGGATTGGGCGGGCACTGGCATGAGCTCATGCTTGAAAATGTGCGAGGGTGGGGCCTCCTGGGTGCTGTTGTGCCTGGGTTCGTTATGGAGCTCTCACCAACGCGCTTCAATAGCCTTTTTTCTAGCGCTTCGGCCTCCTTATTGCGCATGGCATCGAACAAGTTCTGCATGCGCTCGTCCTCCTGCCCCCCCCACTTCGCGGTGCCGCTGGGTCTGGGGCTGAGCGCAGCAGCAGCAGCAGCAGAGCTACGGGATGCAGTGACGTCAGTGGAACGCCGGGGCTCGGCACCACCGCCACCGCCATCCCTGATACAGGCGACGGAACAATGTTTGAATCGACCCAGGGAGGCGAGCTGACACACAGGATATGGAGGGGTTGCCCCCTCCTCGTCTTTGACTCCTGCCTCAAAGCATGTATTCCCTGCCGCTTCAGCGGATACAGTGACCTGAAGATGTATAAAATAAGCTGTGCTGATGCAGGCTGAATTGATATACCTGGGAGAGGTGACTTTGGCTCGCCTGACAAGACTCCCTTTTGTTGGCAAATCCTCTTTCCCGAGCTGCTTCCCGGTCATGGTCTCCTCCTCTCCGGTCATGGCAAATGACTGCAATATGTTCAAGTCATTCGATAGGGATAGGGTCGCGCCAGGTACTTTTACCGGGGCTGGAGGAGGTGCGTTGGCAAGATGCGACTTGTTGATACAAGTAGGCTGCCAAGAAGCATCACTGCATCCGTGTGTTTTTTGTTTAGTTCCTGTGAATTGTTACGCACCCTAATGCGCTGGGTTTGCCACAGCGGTTGACGCCCGTACTGGTCCCATCACGCATCGCGTTGATTTGAGCTAGGGCAGGCCCAGCACCACGCGGGAATCCGCGAACTGAAAGCGAATGGAACACTGATTGCAACGAGACAAATCGAATCGCACAGATTCATCGGTACAAACTCAAGCACGAGGGCTGGAACGCAGAGGTCGCAGACATAAGGAACGTCGGAGTCAGAGCAGACGTACAGGTCGCATAACGCGGCTGGGAGGGGGAAGACGTGCGGGGCTGCTAGGGGGAAGTCGAGCGCGTGAACCTGAACCTGAATTTTAGCGAACTATATTCGCACCCTTATTTGTTTTCCCGCTCTTTCACACGTGATTGTGAATAAAGAAAATAAGATTGTTGAAGTGACGTCTTGCCCGAAAAAGCTTTCTTGGAAACCAGAGTTGGGGACCGTGTGGCCCGCTTGTTGGCATGTGCCGCATGGTGCCATGCATCAATGCATGGCACCTAACGTGCCCCGCGGGTTGCACATCGCAATATCTTGCTCATGTCTTCACATGCGAATGAAGTCCCACAATATGTGTCTTGCTCTGCTTTATTTGAAGCACCTGACATGGTGCGGTGCTGCATAAAAATGCATAGCTATGCTTGGAAAACGGATTCCTAGCGTTGGGCTTCGTTGGCAAGGCATGCAAACTGCTTTGTGGGCTTAACTTTGGAGCGCTGTATCTTTTGCGTTGGTAACCCATTCATAAAGTCGGGTTCGTGCTTCAATCATACATATCCCCCGGGTCGAAGTCCCTCAGCCCCGGAAACAAAGAAGAGGTCAACGGCAAACAAACAACAAAAACAACACACCATGGCATGCATGGTGCCCCTCACTGACAGGCCCTATCACTCAAGTCACAACAAAGAGAGGCTGTCATTGTTGCCAGCCATGTTTGAGCAGGTGTTGCAACCCTCTGATATTTTAACTCAGGCCAGTAGAAAGAAACAGCCAGTGCTCTGGCTGCTTTTGTTGCGAGCCATGGTTGAACATGTGTTGCAGCCCTCTGATACTTTGAACGCATGCTTATTGAAAGAAACAGCCAGTGCTCTGGCTGCTTTTGTTGCGAGCCATGCTTGAGCAGGTGTAATGTCATTGGCTTCAGCAGGTGTTGCAGCCCTCTGAAATTTGAACGCAGGCCTCTTGATAGAAACAGCTAGTCTCCAAGCATGGATTGGTGTCAGCATGAAGTTACATAGTTGCACATGTCGTTGAGGCTCTTAGTGGCTAGGGAAAGGGCACGAGCTGGAATTAGAACATGCATGCTGACCAGTGTTGTCAGGGTGCTGAGACAGGGTAAAGAGAGGTCCCTTCTCTTAAGGGGAACTTGGGATTCTTGGTCTCCTTCTGTAAAAATGTCGCCCGGGCGGGTGGGCTCATTAAAACATAGTGTGGGGCATTAAGACAATACTAAAGGCAGTACGTCTTGTATCTATGAAGGCCATACTTGGTGCGATGTATCGAAATGCTGATTAAGCTCAAGGCATCAGCAGTTCAAGTAGTGTCGGATTGCTTAAATGGCATAAAGAGGATAGCTCAAACAGGATGCCGAAAAAGGAAAGCTCGAACATAATAGATCGCACATTAAGACAATACCAGGATGGCTTAAAGAGGATAGCTTAAACAGGATGCCTAAACAGGAAAGCTGCGGTGCCTCGGGGGGGTCGAAGCCCATATACTGCCAGCGCAGCTGCCTCGGGACTTCCTAGAAGGGCCCGTCCTAAACAGGCCCCCCGACTTCCAGGCCGGTTTACCTACAACATACACCACGTGCTCGACTTCCCCCTGTCTAGCCCCGTACGTCTTCCCCTCCTAGCACCCGCGTCCTGCGGGCTGTATTCTGCTCTTCCTCCGACGTTCCTTATCTTACCGGCCACTACGTCCCAACCCTCGAGCTCGCGTATGCCTCGACACGTGCATTTGTCAAGCCGTATGGCATGATCGCAGAAGTGCTGGATTGAGGCAGGGCAAAGCCCGCCAAAGGTCTGGTGAGCTGGTCGATGCTTCTTGGCCCAGATAGCGCATCAGATAGTCAGGACTAGGGACGATGAGGTTCATCCGCAAGTTTGAGATTTTCAGCTTTTCTTGGTGCGAGCTGTGCGCACCCTCTCCCATGGGCCCACGTAGCATGCAGTACTTGGCATGGCCAATCTTTACCAGAACAGAGTACCAGAACTGCACCTCGGTGTCTGAAAACTCAAAATGTTATGAGCTTTTGACATGGCCCAAGTTCCGTGCGATGCTGGCTAGGCTGTTGGCTGTAAGACTGGGCACTTTCATGTTCCCCTCATTCACAGATGTTGCAAGCCTATGGAGGACAGATGGGCCCAGATTATCTGCACTGAATTACTCCTCTGCACTCCTGATGCTGATGTTCAAGTCCTCTGCTGCTGTTCGCAGGGCCTCTGATCTGCAGAGCTTCTTCTTTACCAGCTGCTTGTTCAGCATGGCACGGCGCATTTTACTCCGATGAACGAGCACGAGCCGGGTGTGGGAGGCACTCAGCTGCTGGTTGGATCGCCGCATCTTCTTCAGTTCTTTGGCCATGCCCTGCATGACGCCCAGCAGCTGCTTGGGGGTTTTCTGCTTCACCATTTTGCTGAAGCGACTTCCCTTCCCGCGAACGCCCACGGACGCTGGCGTTGTGGAACGTTTGGTGTGAGCTGGTTGCTGGCATACCGAGGGGGGAGGGAGGTCTCAAGCTGTTGAACTGCTGGGCTGTCAACGTCCATGGGCTGGTGCCCCGTGGTCGCAGGCTGGACTCTGGCTGGGCTGGGCTGTGGATGTGCTGCAACATCTAGGCTCGGAGCTTGCTTGGCTGATTTCTGACCTGTTTTGAAGCACCTCAAGTAGTGCGGAACGCACATGAGTGCTTCCGTCACATCGTGGCTGAAATTTCCAGCCTCGAGGATGTCCATGTCATTAGTCCTGCGCCATTGATCCTTGTATATTTTTGTCTTGCAGCCAGGGAACTGGCATGTACACCTGTCCATGGCTGCTTCACATTGTTTCAGCCTTACACGGCCTTCAAAAAAACAAATATTTGGAAGTGGCAGTGTAGTAACACAAATTATGTCAATCATAGCTTGTGGATTTACATACAGTTATATCTGCAGATGACTGCAACGCTTCGATCGAATATATGTCGATCAAGAATTGGGTTTTCAATGCTGCTGATCGCGTGCCTGCCCCGCCCTGGAGCTGGTTCCAGAGAAAAAGGTGCCGCAAATACAACTCAATAGGAATATAAAGCATGCAATCAGAGCTTTCCAACGTGCTTATTCTTAATGAAAGCAACGTTCACACGCCTACGAAATGTAATGGTACCTGGATCCGATTCGACCCTCGTCGGTGTGGACAGTTATTAGGTGTGATTCGAGGGGGGGGGGGGGTTAAGGCAGCATTTACACGCTGTCTTCCTATCAAAATGCTGCCAGTATGAAATTACAGCTTTCTTTTGCCGAGTCATTCGCTAGACGCGAGTTGGCTCCAGATGCGCCTGCCAGTGTAAAAACGAAACGTAGATCGGGAAAAAGTCGGCCTCCGCTCAGAAAAATAGAGCTGCTAGCGCAACGAGGGCCTGCCCCCTGCATTTGTTATTTTGTTGTTTCCTTTGTGTCAGTTGTGTAGGTAATAATTGATGTATGTGCGGGTACGTATGTTACCATGTAATGTGAGCAGTAGAGGCGTGCAAGTGTCGCACTGAGCACCTGTTCTGCAGCTGTAATATGCAGCAGTTCGGCGGCAATTCTGTCGAAAACAAATGCAGCAATTATGCCGCTGTTAGCAGCAGCAGGTACACAGCAGCTGCTGTTCTGCAGCAGTTAGCAGCAGCAGTCCTAAAGCGGTAGCAGCAGTTCTGCGACAATTAGCAAGCATCAGGCAACATGCAGCATGTCTGCAGAAATTGCAAGCAACTGTTATGCCACATTCAAAAGCAGGAGGAGTTCTGCAGCAGTTAGCAGAAGCAGTTATACAGCAGTTACCAGCAGTCATGCCGAAATAAGCAAGCTACAGACAGCATGCAACATGCAGCCATTATGCTAACAGTACAAGCAGCAATACTGCTGCCGTTAGCAACAATAGTGACGCATTGGCTGTTCAGATGCAGTTAGCAGCAGCATTTCTACAGCAGTCAGCAACAGCAGTTATGCGGCTCTTAGTAGCAACAGTTCGGCAGCAATTACCAGCAGCAGCAACAGCATGTACCACCAAACCATGCAAACCCATGCAACCAATCATGCACATACCATGCAAGTAGGCAATGCCCATGCCAACATCCCACACCATGAAGGTTGGCGCTAAAAGCCTATTCTTAACCTACATGAAGCACTGCTAGCAAGGCGTCATAGTCAGGCCAGACAAATCAGCCGCATCAACACACAACACCATGCCAGGCTGCATCTTAAGCCCAATATTCAACCAATGTTGCCCAAGCCATGATGCTAGTGCTACACGGGTCATGCAGCCTAACAAAGCCAGGTCACGTCTGTTGTAAGATCATACTAACAAAATCACACGATCAAACTTACCTGCAGTCAACCTGCAACCAAAGATCGCCACAACTCAGATAAAGAAGACACCTGCGTACACAATCGTGTAGTTCTTTGGATCCTGGCGTCAAGGTGCGTACGGAAATATGCCAAGCAAAGCACAGAATGTCAGCATACAGGACTAAGATTCAAATCCGACACTACACATGGTACTCGCATACAACATCGTAGGCCATGAGGCGCATACACATGTAGAATCGCTTACCTCGTCGGCGGAATCACAATGAAAGCCTCAAACTACAGAGCAGGCAAAATGACAAGCACAACACATATGTTATTTGCCAAGCACAGCACAGAATATCAACATCCAGAACTAAGATTGAAAACAGATAGATCGTATACAACAGCGTAAGCAACGAGTCACATGGAGAATCTCTTACCTCGTAGGCGGAATGACAACGAAAGCCTCAAACAACTGTCAGGTTGCAGGAATAGGCAAGCAGGAATAACGAATCAACGAACAACGGAGTGCATGCTAAAAGAACTGGTTTAGGCAAACATTTCAGCACAGAGCGATATGAAGGAAACGGTACGACAACACACTGCCATACAAGCCAAACTTCAATACGTCTTTCTTACCAGTCCTACGTCCATCCTACCAACGAACCAAACTGAATATAGAAATATGAGTGACAAAAAAACTCGAGAAGCATTCAAGTACGATATCCATAACAATGAGTGGCTTTTCGATTACTTTCGGATTACTTTCGACATCTCGATACTAAGGCCTTGCCGCCCCAAGGGACAGGCCAACGAACCAATAAAACGAACAGCGTGACTGAGGCAAAAGAGGGTTTCAATACAAAAATGAACTCAGAATAAAACGAATTTTGACTGACACTAGGGTATCATTTTTCGCCGACTATTGTCCTCAGGCCTCCGGAGCTGCTGTCCCAAGGCATCCTGTCACTCTCTTCGGATATCTACAGCTTTGGGGTTCTCATGTGGGAGGTCTACACCGGACAGCACGTGCTTGGGGTTGGTCAACAAGACGCAGTGGCACTGGCTAGGGTGCAAGGGGGTTAGGTCATCAAGATCAGACAGATTTTGCATGTCGTCATGTGGGAGGTCCACAACGGGCAGCATATGTCGGGGTAGGTGCCGGTAGGGAGTCAGACTTTGACTGAGGTGTCTGTAGGGTCATCAAGCCTACACAAAGAAGGAGAGAAAATCTTCCCAGCCTCACTATGCCCACACCTTGCTCTTTTACGGCAGGAAGTAGCTAGTCCATGCTATTAAGTGCTAAATCCACACCTCGTCAATTCTTTATCCTAAACCCTAAACCCTAATTGAAACCTGTTGTCCATTGTCGTCTCTTGACTTTCATCCCCCAGGAGCTCAGTGACAGGTCCGTGGTGGAGAAGGTGGTGCGATGCGGATTACGACCAACGTGGCCCGTGGACGTCCCGTCAGGGTGAGTTGCGCCTCGGCATACTCCTAGCTGACATAACTCTTCTTGAATCTGGGTTATATTCGTGATAACGTGTGGCCCATGGACGTTCTGGCAGAGTACGCGCTTTGAGGATTTTTTGCTCTTAGGGGCTTTTTCTCATTTTGTTTTTACTCACACATGGTTTTTATTTTTTAATTTGTTTTTCAGGGGCTGTTTGTTCCTAGGGACTGTTTCTCTTCTTTTTTCTTACGGGGCTCTTTATTTTGTTTTTAGGGGCTGTTTTTGATGGGCTGTTTCACATTTTGTTTACACGGTGCTTTAGCTAATGCTAGTACCAAAATCCTCAACCCATCACCCGACCTCCTTTCGTCTGTCCCCCAAGTGAGCAAGACCGTGCGGGATGATGCTGCTCTACGTGCGCCTTTTAGCTCCCTCAAGAATCTTAACAATGAACCCCTAATACCGGTATTTAATCTGTAACTCTTGACCTAAGCCTAAAATTTCACCCGAAACCATGAAACCCTTGAACCTCTGAATCCCTGAACCCCTGAACCCTGTAACCCCTGAAACCCTGAAATCCTAAACCCTGAAACCCTGAACCCCAGGTACTGAAACCTTGCGGAGCATTGCTGGTCGACGGACCCCTGCCAGCGACCCCCACTGGAGTTCATCCATGAGGAGCTGTCACGGCTGCGACTGGAGCTATGCGGCAGCACGGGCTCCTGGGTAAGGCACGGCCGACTGAAGGTCTCCAGCACCGCCCCCAAGCAGGCGTTCAAGCTGCCACCCGCTGCCACCCAGTGGGCAGCAACTGCCGGCTACGCGCGCAGCGTGTCGGCTGCTTGCGAGGAGCTGGAGTCGCCGTTGCCCTCACGCTTTGCCAACTCCGTGCTGCATCCCGCTCTGCCGCCAAGCCCCCTGTCAAGCTGCAGCGGCCGCCTGCCTGTTCAACAGAAGCAGCATACCAGTACAGCTGAGAGGCACACCTGCCAGCCGGGTGCTTCGGCACCGCTGCAGCATCTCATGCTCCCCCGCGGCCTCTCCCTCTCCAGTCGGCACACGACCGCGGGGCCACCTGTGAACAAGGAGGCCCCACATGGGCTGCCACAGGGCTCCAGTCAGCGCCCGGGCACAGGCGGGGTCTTGAACAAGGAGCAGCAGCAGCTGCAGGAGCAGCGCTCGAAGGCGTATTTCAAGCCGAGTAGCCAGTCTGGCGTCCTTTCCAAGACAGTCGAGGAGTCCGCCGGGGACGAGGCGGAGGAGAACATAAGCTCTCCGCGCACGCTGCGTCCGGCTTCAGCCCACGGTGCGCACCTCCCACGGCTGCTGGCGCAGTACGCCGCCCCCCGCGGCTGGTAGCAGGGAGTGTGTCCAGCAGCAACCTGTTT
This sequence comes from Limnomonas spitsbergensis, assembly GCA_037349105.1. Classification (NCBI taxonomy): domain Eukaryota; kingdom Viridiplantae; phylum Chlorophyta; class Chlorophyceae; order Chlamydomonadales; genus Limnomonas; species Limnomonas spitsbergensis. The sequence continues at coordinate 1,024,176 of JAYJMM010000084.1, read as the reverse complement.
CGATCAGCGATGCAATATGCCTGACACCGCCGATCCGGGGCCTGTTGTGGACATCTGCTCAGCAGCTAGCAGCAGTCCATCGCCGCTCAGTGGCATTGGCTTCAGATGCCACTGAGCGCCAGACCAGCAGTGACTATCACAGGCATGGGCCGCCGCCGCCGCTGCTGCTGGGCAGAAATTTAATACTGCCACTTGGCCTTGGCCGCAACTTCCGCCTCTAGGCACCACATATTGTGAAAAAGTGGACGCAGCAACACAAAGCCTTTTTCGAAAGGGCCTGGCAGAGCGAATCGGGAGGCGACCACCACCAGTGATGTGCCGCTGAGTGGCCTAGACCAACGCCACCGGCGCCGCCGCTGCCCTCAGCATGCGGGCCGTACTTGGTACCTGCAACGTTTATTGATGTCTGGCTGGGTTGGCCGCGGCTGAGGCAACTGTATGCGGTATGCAACGTATGAAACCGCCTATTAAACTCAACCTTTTAAACCCGTTCCTGCATTCATTTCCGAGTGATGTTTGGGATTTATCGAGTTTTGGGGACTTCAGCGATTGTTGTGCAATGTTGTTATGTTCAGCCTCTTTACAGTCATTATTTGATCATTCTTATGATGTGTGGCAATGTTCCTTGTGTTGTGGGGGGCGGGGGCGTGCCTTTCTTTCGTCCTGCCTGCAGCTGCTTGAATAATCGGTGAGGCCTACGGGTACCGTACCTCCGGCAGTCGGGCATCCAAGGAGCGCGTACTTCTGAATCTGCCCCTTGGCCCGCCACTTTCATGCCTTGGACAGGAATTCATTGAATGGGGAACGCGGCTGAACGAATAATCCCCTCGGCCAACCGGGAGCATACCTTGGGCGAGCATTTCTTCGGGGTTGAGCAGGCCTGTCTGGATTGGGCCATTTGCCCCTCGTCTTTTTAGAAATCCAGTCAGTTACTCAGTTCTTATTAGCCTTCCACTTTCTTTTTATATTTTCGGGTATTCACCTGCCCAGGCCTTTCTAACAAATTATTTGAATGCATGCGTTGACGTAGCGACATAAACTTCAGTGTCACAACATGGCTTTTTTTTAGAGGTTGCTAGGAAAGTTTTATTTATAAATGCCCGTAGTTAGCTCTTGCCTTGAGAGTGTCAGGGCAAGGTGTCTGCGTTTATTTGCTGCCGCGGCTAGACAGGGCCTCTGTACAAGGCAGCCTCTGTTGCATGAATCCTTCTGTCCAATGCCAAATTTTGAGGGACTCCTGCCGCTGCATTTCCTGACGCTCATTGCGGGTGAAGCAGTTTCTGTCCGTCCGCCTGTCGTGTCTGTCGGTCGATTCATTGGGACGTTTCATTAGAGTCATAGTAGTAGCAGGTCATCTAGCAGGGCCTTCTGCAGTCAAGGACTGGACGGATCAAGTTGTTTTGTGATGCGGGGGTTGGGGAAATAGTAAGCCATGCGTGCCTGCTTGTTGCAGGCTCGGTGGTTTCTTCTTGGTGGACGTTTCAGCTCACTTTGGTACAGTGGCATTTGTATTCATTGGCAGGTATTTCGCCTCCCTGCAGAGTCTAAAACCCCAGGGGTTTCTGTCTAACAGGGTTTAGTTCTCACTGTCTAAAAGTTACCATGCAACGACTTCCTAAAAATATCATGCTTTATAACATAAACCAGATCTTGACGTGGTGATGTTTGTACTCCAGATCCAATTCCGATCTTTGCATGGTGGTGGTCACATTTCAGATCTCTTACGTTATTGACATTTCAGATCTATGTCGGATCTCGACATTATCATACTGGTAGTCAACATTTCAGACGTCTGTCAGAGTGTCAGATCATAACATGAGCAGGTCATATTCCACATCTAATTCGGATATTAAAATGATGATGGCTGCATTGCAGATCCAAGTCAGATCTCAATACGATGCTGATAGCACTGCAGATCTCAGTCGGATCTTGCCACGCCATTGGTCGCATTTCGAGTCCCAGCCAGATATCATCTTATTTACGTGATGCTTGTTATATTTTAAACATGCTCGGTTTCAATATGGTGACGGTAGTAACAGTTTTGGTTGGCGGTCATCACGGATTTCGTGGCCTTCTTTGGCACATGCCCCAGCCACTCCAAACGAGACTTGTCTTGCTTGGTTTGAAACACAGATCAAGTTTAAGATACTGCCCACCATGAGCCGAGATGGGTTGATCTGAAGAGCCAACTGGGTAAGCGAAGCGGGGGAAAACAGCTTGGGTCCCAGCCATGCTTTTGGAGGGCAAGGGGCGAGACTGCCACCTCGGGTGGACGTCTTGAGTGAAAAATGTGACTGGATATGGCAGGTTGTGGGGGACATGTAAGCGAGCTCTTCCTGTGTCAGTGTGATGGAGGGGCGAGACATGTACTCCGTGTCATGCACTTACATCACTCACTGGTTCTTGTCATTTTAGTTTGACCGAAGTGAGCTCACATGCAAGGCCTGTCCTGAAGCATCGTAAGTTATGTTGCCCTGGGAGGTTGCCTTAGTAGCCTGGGCGGATGGCCCGTCCATTTTTGATAGCCTTAGCCTGGCATTGATCCTAATGCTCATCACTGTTCCTTTTTGAGCGCTTCAGCTGCATTTCAGCTTCGTCATCGCCTACGGCTGAAGGGACTCGGTGCAGCAAGCCCACCAGCAGTGGGGCAATCATGGCTTGGTCCCAGTGGTGGCCGCCCGGAGGCATCACAAATGTGGTCTGACACACACTTGAAGCAATAGAGATACTTATAGGATACATTAATAAGGTCTAGGCTTGCATATTGACCCCGCCCTAATTCCTCTGCTATTCCTCTTCCTCTCTTGTAAAGATGACGTCGGAGCTGAGAATTTTGCTGACCAACCCACAACCTCCAGTCCCTCAACACAACAGATGCCACATCCGTTAGACCCTGATCATAGCCACCAAGGCACATGGTCTTATTTACAAGAAACGCAGACTTACCGTACATTTCCAGTCAATACAAAAACAATTTACAGGCATGCAAAAGGTATGCTCTTCATGCATGGCCCTTAACCTCTGACAGCATACCACAAACACTCCCCAACTAAAATTTCTTGCTCCAAGCCAAAAGGAGAGGCAACAAAATCGACGCTGCTGATGAATATGAGGCGTGCAGGCCGTCGGGGCGCACAAGAAGATCCTCCAGCACGCCAGTGAGCAGCAAGAGGGCATCCACAGTTATATTCGAGTGTGCTTCAGCTACATCACAGCCTACGACTTGCAGGACTTAAAACAACAAAAACTTTGTTGCTCTGAAGCCATCAGCCACAGGCCGGCCACGGTTCAGTCCCGATCGGACCCCAGGTTAGGCTGCCCGGCAGGCCCCCCTGAGGTGCTGCGCAGCGCACTAAAACACACAGGGGAGGCATCATGTGCACGCTTGTCCAGCAGGTTCGGCCGATAGAAAGAGCATTGCATGAAGAATCAAACCCTCAAACCCCTCAGTAGTCACGCCGCGTCCCCCCTACACCCCCGGTCAATATTGTTGCTGCCGGCCAGCCACATGCTGCTGCTGCTGCCCAGGCGCGCCCGGTCCCCCGGCCAAGTGCTTGGGCCGGGGTAGCCGCGGGTGCTGCTCGAGCTCCTCGTACACCACCTCGACCTCGCGCGGGATTACCTCCCACACTGTCGGGTCGAAGACCAGGTACGAGCCGCGCTCCCCACGCAAGGTCTTCTGCGGCGCCGTCGCGCTGGGCGCCGCGATCATCCAGAGCTTGAATCGACGGTGCCAGAACCAACCACGCGTGTACAGCTCGTCTGCGGCGACAAACTGGGCCTCCTCCAGCGGCATCGAGTAAAAGACGTAGAATAACGTCTCCTCCTGCGTGAAGGATGAAGGATTTAGAGTAAATAGCGTCCCCTCGAGGGTTAAGGATTCAGGATCTAGGGTAAATAGCAAATCCTCCTGGGCTAAGATTTCAGGGTAAAACAGCGCCTGTTCTTGGGTTTAAAGTTCAGTGCAAACCAAAGTCTCCTCCTGGGTTCAGTGCAAACCAAAGTCTCTTCTTGGGTTCAGGATGCAGGGTACAAAGCATCTCCTCCTGGGGAAGAGTTACAGAGGGCAGCTGTTTATCAGAGGATGCCACAGCTACCATTCAGATGCATTAGGGATGCAGCTATGAGCTGGGCCTCCTCAGCCAGTAAAATAATGGACGTAGAAGAGTGTGATTTTTAGCGTGCCTCAGCTACCATAGAGATACAGAAGGGCCTTTGGCCGTAGCCATGAACTGGGCTGCCTCAGCCGGCAAAAAAAGGAAGACGTAGAAGACTGCCCCCTCAAGGGAAGACGGCAGAGAGGGCAGCTGGCAATTACAGGAGGGAATGAGAGGGTGAGGGTGGAAAGTCAGAGACTCTATTTATTTCAGGGTGCCTCGGATACCATTCAAATACACAAGGGCTCTCGGCTGCCGCCACGAACTGAACCTCCTCGGGCGGCATACAAAAAGGAAGACAATGAAGAGTGCCCCCTCCCAGGAGAAAGGTAGAGAGGGCAGCTGGCAATGAGGGGAGGCAGTCAGAGCCTCTATCTATTTCAGATAGCCTCAGCAAACATTCAGATACTCAAGGGCCTGCGGCTGGGGTGACCTGGTGCAGTGGCACAGTGGTGGCTAACAAGCGGCCTGACGAAGGAGTGGTCGTGTACATCAAAATAGACACGGGTCGGGATTGGAGATGCGGGGAGTTACACCCCCCCTACTGCCTGTAGTCTGAAATGCAGTACGAGCTGTACATGATCATACTGCAGTTCTGCTGCAACACCCAACACCCGTACCGCACCTCCCCCTGCTCCCCGCAGGCGAAGATGCAGTTTAAGTGGTACATGATCATGGAGTACTGCTACAAAATAGACACTGGTCGGAGCAGGAGGTGCGGGGAGTTTCACGCCCTTCAAAGTGAATGAGGAAGTAGCAAGAAGCACCCCTGAATTAACAATAAAAGACAGAAGATCTGACAAAAAAAGAGGCTACGGTAGGCCATTTACTAATTAATATAAATTACATGAAAGGAAAGGCATAACCAGGGGATCCAACTCCTGGATAGATGGCCGCCAAGACTACTGGTATCCCCAAACAGTCATCACGACGGGGAGGACTGCTGCAATGACTTCATTTAAGTTTGAGCTTGGTTCTGAAGAATGGATTCATTGCAGGCCAGAGTGTGAAAACAAGTGTGAGAGTGTGAGAGCCACAGTGCAGATGTGGTGGGCAAGTAGGGGGGCGGTGACCCAAGCCCGAAAAGTAAGTCCCTGAAACGAAAAATAAGACAATCCGTCTGGGTACCCCAGAATTCCTGTCTTGCAGAATGAGCCGAAAGCGTGTCTACTTCACACAAGTACGCAACAGTTGGCAAGACAAAATGAATGTGCACAGATCATGACATATTGAATCAGTAGAGGTAACCCGGCATGTCCCATCCATGCAAGCATGCAGCAGTTAGCAACATGTAATTCCCTTTCATTAAAAGCTCTGAAAGAGCGCGCACCAGACCTTGAATTTCCCAAGGTATCCCGGCTGAAGACGCTGAGGAGTATGTCGATAGCACAGCGGCAGATCAAACTCAGGCTCCACTTTCACCGGGTTCTCCGAGAGCGGCGAGGCGAACGTGCGATGCAAGCTGTCTGTCGCGTTGAGGTTCAGCCCCAGGCTGGTCAGATCCGTGCCCAGCGTCAGCATCGTTAGATCCGGATCCGACATCTTCAGCAGCGGCAGTAAGCTAAGCAGGCCAAACCGATCGGGCGCGCCCGCGACGGCCGCACCCGCCTTGTCCTGCAGGGCACCCCCGCCGCCGCCGCCGGCAGGGGCGCCCCGCAGCGCGGCGCCGGCCGCTGCCGCCGCTGAGCGCCCCTGTTGCTGCTGCTGCTGAAACTGCAGCATTTGCTGTTGCTGCTCATACTCAGCGGACAGCTGTCTGCCGCCGCCGGCCGCCGCACCTCCCCCGCCCCCCTGGAGCGGGCCCCCCCCCGCACCCCGCCCGCCGCCGGGATAACCGCCGCCCCCCGGTCCATCTCCCTGCTGCCCGCCAGTGAGCGCGGGAAAGTCCTCGTTCTGAATTGAGAACTCTGAGCCAAGGCCACCCGCCACCATCACCTTCCGCATGCCATTACCATTGCTAGGGTACAAAGCTTGGTCAGACGTGCCGGGCAGGCCTGATTGCCCCAGCCGCCCGCCCACGCCTCCTCCCAACGTCGGGTAGTTTGACTCGTCCAGAGGCCCCGGCCCCGGCCCACCCTCGCCTGTCAGCCCATCCCGTCCACGGAACCCCACTCCGTCCTGGAACCCCCCCAGAGAGCCGAGGCCGCCGCCGCCGGCGTCGCCGTATGCGGTCGTACCAACCTGCTTTTGCCGGCCGCCTAGGATCGCGAGCAAATCCTGCGACGGGTTTGCACCGGGCGCGGCCGAAATCCCTGTGCCCCCCTGTTGCTGCTGCTGCTGCTGCTGAGGCTGCGCCAGTGCAGGCATGTTCCCCAGCCCCAGGCGCGCTGCGAGCGGCATATTCGCAAGCCGGTTCATGTTCAGCTGCTGCTGCTGCTGCGAGCCGATCGCCACTGCCTGCCCGTAGCCATGCAGGTTGAGCCCAGTGCCACCAGCACCCAGATTTACAACACCCGGTCGCATTGTTGTTGTTGCTAGGCCAGGGTTCCCGAGGTTACTGATGCCGCCTCTCACTCCGGCCGCTGCAGCTGTCATGCCGTTCGTGAGGGTCGGACCGGGATTCCCCAAGGTGCCTTGCCGCTGCTGGTACTGAGTAAGCTGTGAAATCAAACACCAAAGCACGTCATAGGAGTGCACGATGCGGCCATGCATGCTGAAATGCATGGAGCAATTGGCGAGGTTTCGCAACATGTCATGCATGGCGAAAAACAGGAGGTACCAGTACCTGCTGCAGGTTATTTTGGAGATTTGGAGGGAATCGACCTTGGCCTAGATGCTGTGGGCCTGCAGCAGCACCTGTCCCGACCTGCAGACCTGCTAGACCTCTGCTTGGAACCCCGCAAATTGAAAAATAGGTCAGTTTAAGGGCGTTGCGCCGAGTGCGAGTGCATTGAACCTCTAAAGCAGAAGACTTTACCTTACACCTAATTGTGATTGCATCCCGTTCCCTTGAAGGCTCGACAGGTTGCCAGCTGAGGGGCAAACAAAGGTGCGGTTAAAGATCGCCTCACCGGCACCGACTGTAAGCTGTATGCATGGGCTTACCTAATGAGTAGGAGGCGTTATATCCAGCGTTAATTGGTTGACCAAAAGCTTGCGCCCGAGCTGGGTCTAGCCCGGATGAATTGAGCATGGATATCTGACAGGGCACACCGTGCGCGTGCGTGAGGTGGAATAATTCTGGCAGCGACAAGTGAGACGTAGCACAGCAACCGTATTGAACTTGGCAATATTGGATCGACTGACATGCACCAGATGGGACACGTAATCATCCCCTTCACACGTGCGTTTCTATACCGCAGATTATTAAGTGCATGTGTCGCTATCACCGGTCGCTATGCTCCAACTAACGTACCGGTGCCTAATAAACGTCCGGTGCTGCCTCTTAGCCTCTACCGCCCTGACCAGATGCTCGTAGTTCAACAGTGTGTCATAAATCAATTCAGCGATCCTGTCCCATGAGGCGTATCTGCAGTTGGTCGAACTTCGACTGCCGCTCCGGATCCAGGTCCTGGAGATGTTTTAGTGTCTGGAGCATTCATGCATACCGGTAGCCGAATACTCTGGCACGTTTACACTATTCTCCCCTAACTCCTTGTTACTCTAGCTTTAATTTGGAACAACTAACAGACTGCACTCATCATTCCACGCTGGAGGCTCCTGGCATCAACCAAGATCTGGCTTCTTGGATGAGGGGGCCTGGTATGGGACTTCATTCTGGCAGATCTGCACGATTTAAATTTACAAAACTGGCACGTGGTCGTTCTACTCATGGCCAGTCACTGTTTGATCACTCACGCAGTCAATGACGTTACACCTCTGAGCAGGTCTTCTGTGCCGGTACCGGTGAATACATTACGAATTTGATCACATGACTGAACTTCAAAGAAGACCCGAAACTTCGGTTGAAGGCAAAAGTCCAACAAGACTGGGTAATACTGCGTTACTGCAAGGCATGGCAATCAATTGGTCCTCTGTGGCTGCAGCTTTTCATGTGGTTGCTTACACTAATTAGCAGCAATTCCATCCTTCGGAGACTTCAAGCAAACCAGCTACTAGAAGACCCCCCACAGGGACGATGCCAACTACCATGCAGTGTTTATTTCCGTTTGCATCAGTCTACAGTCAGCAGGCTGTCACCCCTAGTACATAAGGGGCCAAACCTTGACCGGCCTATGGCCGAAGTAGCAGGGCTTGCTGCACCAGACCTCCCCACCTTCAGGCTATGACTAGCAGCTGACTAGCAGCTGAAGGACCCTGAAAGACTTTCATGTCCTTTCCTTTCTCCTCTAGCCTTCAGTTTTCCCCCCTCCCGCCCATACAGTCGGGCGCCTATGCGGCCGAGCCTTTGCAGCATGGCTCAGAGGTGTACTTTCATTGAGTTGCTTGTCTAGTCTTACTGGACATACTCTTGGGCAGCTGGGATGTCGCCCGTGACGAAATCGAGGCGGGTGCATGCCTGCACGGCCTTGTGTAATGCGGAACACGGCAGTGATTGCAAGGTGGCAGACCTACAATTTCATGTATTTCAAGCACTCCATTGGCCCAGGTCTTGTGGTCAGTCTTCTTGCAGTTGATAGACGGCAGTGCGTGCAGGGAAGGGTACGTCATGCGTGAAGGGTACATAGTGCACTGAAAGTCTTTGCAGTCCAGCTGGGCATCACAATTAATCAGCGTTGGGCGATTTACGGTTGCGGTGTAATTACGGTTTTCATTTACGGTGCAATTACGGTGTCAATTACAGGCCAGATTTCAATTACGGTGTAATTACACTTATTCGGTTACTGTTAATCTACAGTCATCTCAGAGGCATAAAACCGTAAAACCGTAAATTATGTCATAAACCTTAACATACAATGAAAAAACGTGAATAAAATGTCGACCAATTGCAGCTCTGAAAGCGGCAACAAACCCTTGAATAGCCATTGAAAGTGCCACCATCATTCACTGATCACCACCGCTTATTAGATTATTTTAGCTACAATTCAGCTACATTAATCATGCAGAACGTTCCCTACAGGAGTTCGTTCAATAGCTCATTGGTGACTCACAAACAGTCAACTTAAAATATAATGGCAGTATGGCACGAATACGTCAGAGAACTGGGCACAGAACACATACGAGGGACTTGGCGCCCGCACGGCCGAGCTTTGAGTGGGCTCAGAGGTGTAACGTTCTTGACATATGAGGGACTGCCTTTCCTTTAGAAGCTTTCCCGGGCCCTCGGCCGGACCCTGGGTCGGGCAGGCCGGGCCCCCGGTCTGAGCTCTTGGCATCTAATTCCTCATACTCTCGCTGTCCAGCTTGTACTACTTGGCGCGATCGGCAGGAAACGCTGACTAAGCAAGCTCGGCACATTTCGCTTGGAAATCGTCACCTGATTGGCCATGTCGTGTGGCTGCTGAGAAGATCGTTCTTTTCTTTTGACTTTACAAGGTGTGAGGCCAGCCGCCCAACCCTAGAAAACCTGAGACGAGGACACACACAAAAAACAGCCCGGGTGCGCAAAGGGCCCTCGTCGGCAGCTGAGAGAAGGCGAGCATGAACAGGAAAGGCACACGACCAACAAGCACTCACACGGCCGCAATAACTCATGCGTAAAAAGTCAGATTAAGGTCTGTAAAAAGACTGAAACCCCGCCAAGACTCCCCTCTAGCAAAAGCACGCTACCACCAGAATCCCACCCGAAAGCGGCTGCACACGTTTAATCGTGATCGTGAACCTAATGTTTGCACTGGAGGGGCTCCACACTTTTACGGTTCGGAGAACCGTAGAAGGTTCATGTTTTACGGCTTTTTACGGTTTACGGGCACCGTAACTCTTACCATCAAATTCTTTTTTTTAAATCGATGCTTTATTTTTTCACCAATTTTCCTCCCGCGGGTACACCCGCGGGTAAACTTCGACTTCTGACGTACCAAATGTGGTGGTTTAACTGAGGTCCCTGCAGAGGCATCCTTTCGTGTAGACCCCAGAGACTAAAGGAAAGGAAATTTGGTAATAGAAAGTGTGCTGTGAGGAATTTCTGCGAGCTCGCGAGAATTGTGTGCCAGAGTATGAAATAGGTTCAATTCGGTACAATTCACACTGTGGCAGAAAATTCCGGCAGTTTTGATCAAACTCCTCACAACATTCTTCCTATTAGCAAATTGTCGACCTTTTAGTCTCAGGGATCAACGCGAAAGGATGCCTCCTCGAATTTATTGCTTTTCTGCCCCGAGTATGAACGTGTGAACCTGACAGGACGTCATGCACATGCACTCGAGCATTGGTCCACAGCTCTGTGTTTCTGATGCAAAGGATTCCGTATGCATCGAGCCCTCGCTGAGCTGACACCTGAGCTGACACCCAAAGACGGTTTGAATTGGCTCGTCAGCTCGCAAGGGCTCGACTCTTGCACAACGTGGATCACGATATGAAGCAAACATATGATTAGGCGATATCCAGCTCAAGATCTGAAGAAAAGGTTCAAGTCATAAAACCACCACATCTGGTACGGGAGAAGTCGACGTGCACCCGACCCCTTTTACGGCGTAATCGCCCAACACTGCAATTAATGCATGGGACTTGTGTCACGACGTATGACAGCACCGTGCGTTTGACCGCGCCAACCGCTTTTCGGTTGGAAGTTATGTGTGAACTTGAACATGTGTGTTTGCCGTCTTAGAGGATCCCGTACTGGGTCCTTTACTTTTTCTTTCTTACTGTGATTTCACGGCATTCAATAGACTCTTAACGTTCTCAGCTATTGTTCTTGAATATCGCTTCTGCAAGTTAATCGTCATCAAAGTCTTACTAAGGGGAAACTGGCAGAGCATCTAGGCCAACAGCGACCCTATAAGCATCAACAAGTCTCCAATACGAAGCTGGCAGAGCATCTAGGCCAACAGTAGACTATCTGCAGCAATTAGAGTTATTCCTGTCTCTTAACAAGGCATATCTCCAGCCTTACAACTGGATATTACCACACCACCACCATCACATCTCCACATCAAAGCCTTTCCTCACTGTGGCTCCAAGTCGACCATCTAATTTATCAAAAGATATCTTCAGTCATCAGAAGTCGACAAGCAAGCGACTCATCACAGCAGATCAACGGCCACATTCGCCCAAGATCGTCCCAGGAAGTCTAGAAGTACCTCAGGAGTCGAGGCGTAGAGGAATCCTGTCAACAGTATCGAAGAAGTCCAGGTGAGTAGCCAGAGCTATCACCTGTTATCGAGCTGAGTTCGCTAAGTTACAGCAGTGAATCGAGAAGCTCCTACTAAAAGCTCTGTAAGAGTTTATTACGGTAGTACTTGTTTAAGAAAGAATAAGTCCGATTAGTTGCACCTCTAATCGACTGTAGCGGAAATCGGTCGTGCCAAGACCGATAAAAAGGTGAAGGGGGGAAGCTAAAGAGGCTGATAAGGAGTAAGGACAGCATTGCTACCCGAACAAGGGGAGCCACAGCAGCCAAAGTTGCTTCATCAGCTGGTCAAGGTGCATCATCTGACTATGCAGTTCTGCATGTGAAAGCCAATGGTGCATGGGATCTGATGTATGCCAAGGTTAGAGGCAAAGAAAGGGTGTTGATGGACAAGCTAGCGAGCAAGCATGCCGCAGTGAAGCTTGCGATGAATACTATTTCGGATAACCTTCCTCCAGAGCAGTATAAGGCAGAGTTTGCCAAGATCACAAAGCTGGAGGATGACGAAAGGCTATTATCAATCAGGGATTGAACGAGTCACCAAAAAAGGTGGATATGGCTTTCACGAACGACGCAACTGTAGAGAAAGTTATGTAGCCAGTCAACAAACCTGTCTTTGATCACTTCAGTAATCAACATACCATATACGCGTCTACTGGGACGCCTTCTAAGGTGACGCAAGTTACTCTGCTTGCGGAACAGAGTGTCGTAACTGATGTTGAGGGTGGCTCTCAGTCAGGGTCTGCCACATCAGTAGCCGCGCCCCAACGAGCACCTGAATGTCCCATGTTGTTCATGCCTCAATGCCTTTTGCAGTTCACGAGCCAATGGCTCGAGATGCACCAGTACATGTGCTTGTTGTTGCTGTCGCCCCTGCTCCTCCTCCCAATTTTGCATCTGTCCAGGGTGCATCTAGAAGGAAAGATGTACACGGCATGGAACAAGGAGCACAATATCTGCCGCCTCCTCCACCGCCGCAAGTCCCGTCCTGGTCGGCTGGACCCGTGCACAACAACGCACCTGTCTATCCACAGTCTGGACCGTACGAGGACGCAGTGCCTCGGATGCAAGGTTTGGTGTCTGTGTCGGAAGAACCGGAAGGTGATGGGTCTGGGGGGAGCACGGGTGAAGAAGTCACTGACGAAGAACCCCATACACAAGGTAATCGCTCCACATGGCATGCTGTGTCGCAGTCATTCTATACCGCAGTGAGCAATGAAGGTGAGCAGCCCATGCAGAGCCATGCAAGTTTGCCAGAAGGTGCGCAACCTATGCAGTGCCATGTGCACTTGTCCTCTGCTTCCATGTCACATGAGGAGACAGCGAGTGAGCGTCCCATGCAAGCCCATGCAAGGCTACATGAAATTGAACAACTCATGCAGAGTATTGCAAGCATGCCCTTCGCATCCATGTTGCATGAGGAGACTGAGGACGGGCATGTAGAGGACCACACTATACTTCCAGTCTCTTACGCATGTGAGTCGATCAGGCCATCCAGTCCGGTGTCTAAAATATGCCATGCGGCCAGTCTGTTCATGAGCACCCCGCCAGGTAAAGAGTCATTGTTGTCAGCGACCTTGGGCCACTTTCTGGGGATGATTCCTAAAACTCCCATGGGATCCCGGCAGTCAATGTTGTCACTGCCCCTAGAGCATGTGTGCTCCCCGGAGGCGGTGCCCATGCGGGAATACTCATTCGACCAAAGGTTCGAGGGACCAGAGAGTGGATCCGGAGCTGGTAAGGCACGTTACCCGGCCTCCATCCCCGACGGCGAGTCCCCTAACGTCTGGTCATTTCTGACAAAGAAGGTGAAGGGAATGTTTGAAGTGGTCATGGGCAACACCACCGATGTAAGTCAGACTCATAACCGAGGTTCCTATCAGCACGACTCGGCTGGCAGTGTGCAAATCTCAGAAGCCGATTTTGGAACCTCCAGAATCCAGGTAAGCACTGTGCTGTTCCGAGAATCACGAGGGCCCCAGGAGGTCACCCCAGATTTAGCCACAAGGCAGCATGGCTCACGCACTCAAGGTGAGGTGTCAATCACAACTGTGGGGGGGACCCCCACAAGATCTCTGGCAGCTGAGCCAAGGTTCCGGAGACGAGACCCGCTCTTTGAGAGTCATGGTCCAGAGCAAAATGAGATTGTTTTGGAGATGGGCCCCCTCAATGAGGACCCACCCGAGCCAATCGAGTTGGAGGATCAGGCTGTGTCTGATGCACACCATTTTGTGCAGACTCATGTGATTGGGGAGTGGGAGATTCGGCAGATGTGGGCTGACACTGGTCAGGCCGCTAGTGACCGAGGCCAGATCATCCCATGCTCTGCCCTGCCCATGCTGACTGACAGCTGCGAGCAGCTTTCCCCATTGTGTACCCCGACTTAAGGTGCCCGCGGCCAGCTTGACGGGCAGGCCAGCCTGACCAAGACAGACCAGAGTAACATGAACCTCCGGTAAAAGTTCTTTACTTGTTTTGATGGAAGCCTTGATGATCACCTCAAGGTATGTGGGTTCGGTCCAATCCTGAATGGACAAAATGGTTCATTGCAATTTAATTTCGTCATTCCGACCTGAGCTTGATGAATGCATCTATCCGATCGTGCATCAACTGATTGCTGTGTTGTACACATCTGCCAGTACAAATCATGCAGTACACTGCTGTACATGCCTGCCAGGAATTGCATGTTGTACGTGGCCACCATTGATATTCATGCCGTACACATGTTACACATGCATTACAACACCTGTACCTCGTGCATGGTGTTAAATAATGGTGCATGTTGTTCAGGCAACACACATCTGCTGTTTAAGCTAGCCTGTACATTTCTGCAGTGCATATCTGTTGTATATGTCTGATGTATATTCCTGCAATACACACGGCCAGTTTACACATGCACCGCGTAACTGCCAGCTGGCATTCGCCTGTACGGCGCCTTCATTGGATGATTTTTAGACAGCCCCTTCTCAACCTTCGCCCCCTGGCTTTGACTCAGGTTAGGGGGGGGGGAAGATGGGCTGTCCTGGGATCAGTCGCATAGTGGCTTAAGTAATGTTGAATTGCTGCATATGACAGGCGGTAACCGCTGAAGCAGGCGGAAATGCCAGGGATGGCCTCAAGGACTTCATCACTCTGAGCCACCATCACAGCCATCATGCGGCAGCAAGAGAGCCGCCGCCAATCATCCAATCAGGATAAGACAAGCGGCTGCGGGCAGGATGCAAGACAGGCGCCGTCAAGCAGCGTCTTTAATTAGGCGTAAGGCAACTGGCGGCGCCTCTGGCTCAAACGATGGCAGTGGTGAAAACCTGGCCAGTCGAAGGAGCCAGACAGACGGGCCTGTGCAAAAGCCTCAGGGCATGCATCGGGCCCCGATGTCCGGTGGTGACGAGGCACCTCCTCTAGTGAGGGAGCCCAAGCCACCGCTCAGCGATGCGGAGCCGAAGGAGCCAGATGAACGGGCATGTGCATCAGCCTAACGGCACGCATCGGGCCCCGACGTCTGGTGGTGATAAAGCCCCTCCTCAAATGAGGGAGCCCAAGCCACCACTGAACGATGATGAGTGCAAGGAGCGCGAGCGGCTGAAGAAGCAGCGGAAAGCCAATCGCCGGGCAGCCGGCCACGAGGACTTCAACCAGGACTTGGACAGCCACGTGTGGAAGGGTCCAAGGGCCAAAGCGCCGCTGCCGGAGCCGCGAATGCTTCAGCTACCTGCCGCGGCAACAACTTCTAAAAGCGGCCAGCGCCACCATCAGCGCTGCCTCTGGAGCTGCCGCTAGCGTCGTCACTGATGTACATGAAGACCATGACTTCAAAAAGGGTGTTTGTGCTGGCGCCGCTCGTAAGGGCGAAGCTGGAGAGACATCTACTAGTCGTCATCTGCCTGGTAACATAGCCTAGAGAACAACAGTTCTGCTTGTCTTCTCTTGCCTTGGCTGCGTGCATGTCCCTATCACCCCTTTACTTGATGGGGCTATGAACCCGAACAGTTGGCCTAAAGTGAACTGACTCAACCCGTAGACTATAGTCTGACTGTCTTGGTTGCTTTTCTATGTGCACCCTTAAGCTCACTAAAACCCTGATGGGTGTGTCCTAGGTTTTATTGTCACGAGGCAGCAGTGAACATGCAGTTTCACTGCGCACAGAAGACACTTATTGGAGTGCTAAGTGCCCTTTATAGGGGTTAACTAGCGTGTGCAGGAGCGATAAACTGCTGGCAGACAGTTTATCCTCGACTAATCCTCGGGTTACTGCACTAACCTTTGATGATTCCTCTCTTACTGTTGACAAAAGTAGCGAAGTGAACTCGTTCCTGCAGAGGCTAGTTGTACTGAAGCCGACTGTTGACAGTAGGAAATGGTGTGGAACGGACTTGAGAGTCGATCCAGCCGAAGTGATGAGAAATGTGGAGCCGAAGAGGCGACTCTCTGATGAGGAGGATCGACTGCTGGTGCAGTAAATCGACTTGGTAGCCAGGAAAGGCTTGGGTAGCAGCTCACAGTGTCGAGTTATAGCCTAGAGATAGAACTGTTGAAGCTCACAGTGTAGGGTATAATCGAGAGATAGAGCTGAGATGGATGAAGTAGAGAAGCTGATGCTAGAGATCACGAATAAGTGTAGTGGTTAACTAGAGATATTCGATCAGTGTAACGATCAGGGCCTATTACTGAATGATGTGGTCTTGGAGAAATAGGATCAGTGTAGTGTAAACTAGAGATCTCCTATTAGTGCAGTGTCCTGGCCTTGATAAGAGGCCGAAATATCACAGTTGGACGTTAATCCCAGAACAGTTTACAGATAGCAGGGTGATTCAACTTCGGTATGTTACTTGAGTAAGAAGAGAAGAATGCCTGGAATTAGCCAGGCATCTTCTAAGTACCACAAACAGATGAAATCCGAAACCAAAAAGCGGTACAAGCCACCCATACGTGCGGTGCACCCATACGTCGTGACAGCTGTCACGAGGCAGCAGTGAACATGCAGTTTCACTGCGCACAGAAGACACTCCCCCCCCAGTCCGACCTTCATAATGCAAGAGCTTAATTAAGAGAGGACTGTATAAGTACCTCCCTGGCCAATTTCGCAGGATGAAAACCCCAGTGGGGAAACCCTGACGGCCATAATAAAGGACTGTAAACAGTTACCTTTCAAAAATGCTATGGAGGTTTACGATCCATAGCATGTAATCTTGTGGTTGTGCAGTAGGCTACGTGGCGTTATGGGGCACGACATTGACGGTCATAAGGAAGCCCTCTTGCCAACATAACGTCTGCACTCAAACACCACAAGATTCTCCCCCCCAGCTCTTGACACTATCAGCTTCCCCGCCAACGCCCGTGTCGATTGTCCCATCAGTCCATCCCTCGCCAGCCGACCACGGCTCCAAGGCTCCACTCCACGACGCGTCCTTTATTGGCAGGCCTACCTATCCAGGTACTCTATCCCTCTTCGCGTTATGCGCCCCATACCACTATTTGACTCGACTCGCTTTGTGCGCCCCGGGCAATCCCACGCGTGCTCGCGTCTCCTGCACCCTACGTGCTCCTTCACTCTACTCTCTGATGCACTAGACCTGCCAGCGTTAACGCCCCGACTAGATCTCCTCAATTCCCCTCTGCTGCGCAGATTTCTCACACTAATATCTCCCATTGTCCCCAAGTTCCTCTCCAAACCTGCTGATAACCCCCAAATCAACGCACCCGGGCTATCACTCACTATCGCAGCATGCGCCCCATGCCCTCCCGTGACGCAAAGACCAGAATCCACACCCTAGGCCCAGCACCACTTCCTTCCCCAGGCCTTCCAGACACCGCCTTAATGGCCAACCTCCCCTGCAACTGTAGTTGCCAGAGCCACTCAAACCTTGCTGGAGAACACTTTAGAAAACTAACCGCTACCAAACAGCAGACCACGTGTGGGACTGCGTGTACTGCGACAGCGAGCAGAATGTCCTCGAGTGCTGCCGCTGGGTGGACAATGATGACGTGGAGACCGTGATGCTTCCTCAGAAACCGATACGAGGCGGGCTGCATGGGGTCCAAGTGATAATCCGTCCTGCCCGCGGGGTCGTTGCAGTTGGTGATGACACCTGGCCATCGGTTCTCCAGCATGGCAACAGAAACACGGGGCTCAGAACACATAAGCACAACGCTGGGAGAGAGACTGAAATCAACAGCGGTGCACAGCACATCACATTCAATGACAGATAATGGCGACCACTCTGGCAACGCAATGCTTGGATCACGGTTTAACTCAGCAATGATTAACTCGGCTGCAGCGTCTCGTCCAGCCCATAATCCTGGCATCAGCCACATCAATCCATCGCGGACACCGTCTTTAGTGGTCCAGTCAAGAAACATTGCGGGTGAGCATTGATCAGGTACCGTCGTGAGATGGGTCTGCAATCTCAACGGAAGACGGCTTACCCGGACTGGCCGGCCACTCGATGGTCTCAGTGGAACGGTGGTCGTGGCGGGTTTCGCTGACTGAGAGGATTCACCATCCGGGAAGGATGTGTGATCCTCTGGCGGCCTTACCATCACCCGCGGGGGTGATGGCGGTTCGCAAGCCTGTGCAATATGAAGTTGCTGGCTGGTCCGGCCCGATGGCGGAACTGCTGACGATGCTCGTGGTTCTGAGGGAGGCCGCGGCCGTAGGACCGGCCGCGGCGCAGAGCTCAGCCAAGGTACAGTTGGCGGCCGTGGCGCTGGCAGCGGTGGCAATGGGCTGACTTGCTGTGGCTTGAGCGATACCCTCTTGGCTCTGGGCTTCTCCTCAGTCATAGCCTGTTCCCGTAGCGTCAGCTGAGCTGGGGTGCCGGCACCAAGTGCCTTGCACTGTTCGCAGACCCAGCTGCCCTTCGGGACCCTGCTCAAAGGTGGTTTCATGCAGTAGGTGTGACAGCCTCGGTTACATGAATCACACAGGACAAGCAGCCTGTCAACATCTGGCAACAGGCACACCTCGCATGGCGTATCTAAGGAAGGGCGTAGATATTGCAACGACGGCCCTCTCATCTCTTCAATCGGCAAGTGACAAGGGGCGCAATTGAGAACATTCTCTGATATGGTACGACCATCCCTGCCAGCCAGCACCAAAACCCCACTTGGGCGTACATCATGTACTCGTAGCACTACAGGCCTGGCAGTATGATGCAATCTGTCCTCGCTGCGGACGTACACGAACTGCCCCACCTGGAACGTGACAATCCTTGGAAGGTATGCTCCACTTCGTAGCTTAGCATACCTTAGCGTGTCACGATGCTGGGCAACTAACAAATTTTGCCCAGCCATTGCACAGTCCGCAGCCATGATCTTGGCTCGCTGCAGCACGTGCTCAGCGGCAACATCTTCATCCAAAAACGTATCAATCAATCCAGGCATTCGTTCCATCACATCAGGGGGAATGATAGGGTCGCATGCAAACAGCAGCTGATACGGGCTCATGTTCGTGCTTTGATGCTTCGTCACACGATAGCCCAGGGCAATCCATGGCAGGTATGTGTCCCAGGACTTAAAATTTGCCTCATCCTCATGCATATGACGAAACAATGCAGTTTTGACCGTCTGCACTAGCCGTTCAGCGGCCCCATTAGCTTGCGGGTGATGAGGGGTGGTGACCCTGTGATCTATTAAGGCTCTGACCAATAGTTCATCCATTTCACCCTGAAATTCACCTCCTCCGTCAGTGACTACCTCAGCACAGGCACCATACCTGGCCAGGATGCCATGCAAGAAGTGGTAAGCTACCTCGGCTGACGACTTGTCCTTCATGGGGAACACCTCCACCCATTTAGAGTAGCTCTCGATAGCGACCATGACGTACTTGTTCCCCTGGTTGGACACAGCGTATGGGCCAGACAAGTCTAGGTGCCAACGGTACATCATACCTTTAATTGGTAGAGGGTTGAGCACGGCCTGCTGCTGATTAAACGCGGCTTTGGTGAAATCACAGGCTGCGCAGGTTTGCACTACGAATTTGCAATCGTTCCATAGGCCCACCCACCAGTGCTTCAGGGTGACTAAAGCCGTTGTACGGCGTCTGCCGAAGTGCCCATTCTCAGTGTGCATGCGGTGTACAAGCGGAATGCGTTCTTCTGGGGACGGTACACGTTTTAGCCCCCCCCCAGGCATGCGCCTGTGCAACTGTTGATTGACAGTCCACTCAAAATGTGATGATCGTCTCAAGATCCTGCGGCGTTCTGTGGCCGTGCTCTGATCTAGACAGTCTGGGTCAGGGTGCTGCAAGTACTGCATGACAGCAACGTCCAACCAGACATCTAGATGGTTCAGGGGGTCAGGGCAGTTACTCAGATCCTCATTCTCAGCTGCCAGGGCCTGGGCTGACTGAAAAATCAGGGAGGATCCTGCACAGATCCTGTCATGCAATTCCTGATGCTCCTGATTGCTTCCCCCCCCCAGCTCAGGACCAGGCATGGCTTCAACCGAAGTCGTGAACGAAATTGGCCCACGGTCACAGGTGAGACGAATGGCAAGACTAGTCGCTATCAAGTGACTCACCGCGTTTGCGTCAAACGCACTGCCAGTCAGGTTGTGCCTGGCGGCAAAGGAAATACCTGGCGCAGCAGTGCAATGATCCATGTAACCCATGCAGCGCTCTCTCTCCAGAATAGTGAGGTCAGATAGTCCGCGGTCACTGTCGATTACCAGTCCCTGACCAGCAGGACCGAGCGCCCCTGGTGCACTGTAAGCCCACGAGTGCTGTCGGGCAAGGAAGGTGGGGAACACAATGAGTGGAAGTCCGATTACATTTGCTTGGTAGTAAGGCGGTCGGTTGACCTGCGAACATATTTGCGTAGTCCGGCCTCGTTCTAACAGGGAGACCGCTGTCTTCGTTTCATCTCTCACGAATGAAGACAAGACCACCTGCAGTGCCAAGGGGTCACACCAGTTGGACCAGAAGTTACGTAACCTGTGTGCACAGCTGCCAAACTGTGCCGCATCAATGGTGACTGGGTCACCTAGGCGCTCGCTCAATTCTACAAAGCTGTCACGCATGGCAGCGGATGCGGCAATGGCATGTTGAACCGCCACATTTTCAATTAGATACAAGGGCAGGGCAGCGTGCTGCTGCATGGCCTGCAAGGTCCCCAGGATTCTGAGCAGAGGAAAGAAAGTGGAACTGTGTTGACCCTTCAACCCGGTTCGTTTGCCTGCTGAGGACAGGTCGTTGCACATGAATCCTGCAATCAACATCCATTGGGTGCCATTTAGTGCACCAGCATTTATTAGGTGGGCTTCAGAGATGTCATACACGTCCTGGGGCAGCACTGAGAACGCGTCTGCGTAAGACTCCTCTGGAAACAACATTGGGTGGTCTTTAGATAATTGTTGCATTAGGTACAGTGCCACTGTCCGTGCAGAGGCGCATGTGTCACAGAAGAAGTAACGGTTCACTCGAATCCCATTGCGCAGGACACATTCCAGGCCACTGGCCATGCCGCCAAACAACTCTATGAGAGATATTCCATCGCGTAATGCAACAGCGAGGTCAAGCTCATGTACAGGGGTAGAATCAATGGATTGAATGAAATCGCCTGTGGGGTTAGTACCCACGACAAGTTGCCGGGGAACGGCCGCCGGTGTTCGGCGCAGCTGCAGGAGGCAAGCTTCCACCTGTATAGCAGCTAATGTGCGCAGGGCAACCTGTTGACGGGTCAAAGACACGGAATCATTTATTGAACAATTGGTGGCAAAACAGTGCAGTCCTGCAATCTCTGCATCAAACGACTGTAACACTGCATGGGCGCTTGCTGGGTCACACGTACCAGCGTGAGAACAGACAGGTGGAGCTTCGGCTAAATGGTTGGCCAGACACTGAATGCGAGAAGTCAGGGAAGGACCAAACAGTACAGGCTCAGAGCGGGTGATTTCGATATCTATTCCTGGCCACACTCTAGGTCGGGGGACGGGGACACCGTCAGGGATTGGGTGGCAGTCAGGGGCCTCTGCCACGTGCCCAAGCGAATGAGCCATGGCTGACAAGGACCACGTCACTGGTAGCTGTGGCGTTCTCGAGAAACAGGCAGCCATCAGTGAAAGGGCATGTGGTCCATCGTCTCTTGCTTTCTTGCAGTAACTCTCATCTAGCTGCGCCGGCCAGTCACTACCAAAGTGGGTTTCCCTAGTACCGGTGGTATCGGCGGAAGAGGGAACAGGGAACCGGCTGGGGACATCTGCAACAATGTGTTTCACCCCAGGTTTATACTCTAGTTCAAAGGAGAACGGGCTGAGCATGACAGACCATCTGGCATACTGCCCTTCTAGCTCCCTATTGGACATAAGCCATGACAGGCCTTTGTGATCGCTGATCATTAAGAAAGGAAGCCTGGCACCTAGCAGGTAGAACCTAAAGGCCCTCACTCCCCAGACCGCGGCGAGCATCTCCCCTTTATAAGACCCATAGTTGGCTTCATGGACGTTGCATGTACGGCTGACGCAGGCCACCAGGAATTCCTGCCCATTATCATCTATCTGCCCCAGGATTGCAGACATACCTTTCTGTGACCAGTCAGTATGCAAGATATACCTTCGGTCAAGGTCGGGGTTTCGCAGTGCGTTACCAGGCAAGCACAGGGCGTCCTTGAGAGCGTTCCATGCCGCGTCCCGCTCCGGGGTCCAGTCCCACGGGACACCTTTTCTGAGCAGCTCGTTGAGGGGGCTGGCAAGGTCAGAAAACTTGGGTACATAACATCTGTAGTAATTGGCAAACCCAATCACCCTACGCAACTCATGCACGGAGGTGGGGGTGGGAAGGGCCCTGATAGCAGTGACCTTTGTCTCACTGGGGCTAATTCCCGCAGACCCAATCATGTGCCCAAGATACTCAACTGAATCAAAACAGAACTTGCACTTGCCAGGGTGCACTTTGAGCCCAACTGCCTGTAATGCAGCAAGCAGGGCAGCTACTGCCACCTTGTGCGAGGCAAGGTCCTTAGTAAATATAAGGACATCGTCAATAAAGCAGCAACAACAATGCGACAGGCCAGCATCCGTTATGGTGGTAGTCATGACCCGTTGGAAGTAAGCAGGCATGTTAGACAGCCCAAACGTGTTCCTTTTTGTTTGCCAGAGCATGCGATTCCACCAGAACGCAGTTTGGTGCTGACAGTTTATGTCAAGCTTGGTTTGCCCAAACCCAGACTTCATATCACAGACAGAAAAGAACTTACTGCCCGCTGTCTGGGCGAACAATTCCTCAGGCAAGGGAAGCGGGTACGGGTCAGGTGGGGTATAGGCGTTGATGCCACCAGCGGCTTTACCATAATTGATACAGCAACGTTTGTCCGTCCAGGCCCCAGTGGCTGGATCTTTCTTGGCTGCAATCACAGCTTCGTGCGTTAGTGAGGCATAGGGGCAGGGCTCAATAAATCCTGCAGCCAACAGAGGCTCCATGTGCTCATTCATGACATCTGTCTCCAACGGGGAGCGGCGCCTGCTTTTTCTGGCAATTGCGCTGGGGGGTACGACAACTGGGACTCCGGGTGGCCCAATAGTGAAATCTGGCACTCGCCCGCAATACCCAGTCAGGTCCGCTAACTCGTAAGCACTGGCAGCCTTGATGGCCCCCCCCAACTCAGCCAAGAATTCCTCCCGGTCACTCACGGTCATATCCGGGTGATCCCCCATGGTCCAGCCGTCCTTAGTCTTGTGATGTCGTCCAGGCTCAATGGGGTCAGCAGGACTGTCAGGGGTCAAACTATCTAACGTCCACGACTCTTCCAGCGGGACATCGCCCATTCCCAAGGCTGGCTGCAGGTATGGTTCTGTGAACGGGTCTGGGTAGGCGCTAGCATCATTCTGGTAAGCAGCCCAGGGCTGCCCATCATGTAGCGGCTCACACGGGAGGCGGGAGAAGATAGCCTCTTGGGCCAGGGTGGGCATGGCTGTCAGGCCTGGGGTAGCCCAGACTGATCCCACTACCAGAAACAGGGTGAGCACTACAACAAGCGCAATTTGGCCGAAGCCAGTGAAGGCACGAGAGACAGGCAGACACACGTTGCAGCGCACTTTCTTACAGTGAGCCAACCTCATCCGGCTTTGTGCTACCCTCTCATCCCGTTTGCAAGCGTTCACCACAGTTCGCACTGCTAGCTCTGAAGCCTCCCTGACCCTGTCTGCCTTGCGCTTCAACCTCCTGTCCCTAAGGCCTGCCTTGACTAGGTTCAGACGAGAGCGCCAAAGCCGCAGGCGCTGCACGCGTAATGCACGCAGGAGGGGGGTGCTACCTATCTGGTGCAACCTTGGCTGAGCCACGATCGGGGGGGCAACGCGGGGAATGGGGAACATCCTAAGAACTTGCTTATTCAGCCCCCAATCCCTGCGCCGCACGCACCTTCACGGGTTAGGGTTCCCATCTGCGTCTAGGTCCATCGCAGCCCTGCAGTAGGATCGACAGAGGTTCTGATCATCAACATGGATGCCGGAATCGACGATGAGCTCTTCAATCCTGTCCCTCCAGGCAGTGGATTGCGGATCCCGGTCGAGCTCCTTCCGGGCTGCTTTGAATCCATCTTGGTCAAGCCAGTTCACCACTTCATGGATGTTAGAGCTGTTGAAGCGCCGTGCTGGCTCCTCTGCGGCAATCACCTCCGCGGGGCCTCCACGGGACCTCCTCGGGACCTCCGCGGGACCTCCACCTGCTGCTGTTGATTGCATTCCTAGTAGATCATTCCGTTCAGCCAAGTAGGCGTCTAGGGTCATGTCCAGCCTCCGAGCCACTTCCGCAGGGTCAACGGGCTCGGGGTCGACCAGCTGTCCAGCCTGCCCCCCGAGGAAGGGAGCAGGTGGCTCAGCGGCTTGCTGCTGATAGCGGCCACCTTGGCCGCGTCCGCTGTTGCTGCGTCCGCGGCCTCCACGGCCGCGGTGTGCTACAAATGGCTGCTGGCCTCCGGCGGCTGACTCCGGGAAGAAGGCGTCGAAGGCGCTGCGGACTTGGAAGCGGAAGGCGTTTTCCTCTCGGTAATAGGCGCCGTTGGCCCGACGCTTCATGCTGCGGGGTTTGGGCCCGGCTGGGCCGCGTCCTCGCTGCTCGCGACCGCCGCTGCGACCTCCATCAGCTCCTCCCGCTTGCTGATCCATCTGGAGGGGAAGCACGCGAACCCAGGCAGGTTCATGCCAGCATGGGGAAAAGGGGATTGCAGAGCATTTACTCGAAGACTGGCCTCTGCAATAGCTCCCGCAGTTCAGCAATCCATGGCTGTGGCGGAAAAGGGGCGGGCATATGGAGAACCCCAGGCCACCCCGTGAGCCACGTGCGATAATCAGCACGGGCCCGGTCCAACGCAGCACCGGCGGCAGCCCTTCTCTCTGCATAGAAGGCAGCAATGCGTGCCACTTGCTCCTGCGTTTCCAGCGCACGCGCTGGAGGAATGGGTTCGGTGATAACGCCTGGGCCTCGCTCAAAGGCGGCACAAACGGGGGCCCCTTTCGCAACCTGACGCAGGGTCACGTGCCCATCTACCAACGCCATAAGCATGGTGTGTGGCATTCGCAGTAGCCGTTTTAAGGAGGCTATGGTGGCCAGAAGAATTCGCTTGGCCTCCTCTGCATCGCCGTAAATCCTTTCAAAAAGATCTAAGTGGTCCGCGGTGTAACCGTCAGACTGCCAGCCATGTCCCGCCCACGCCCTGTCGACCGCTGCAGCGACCCGATTCCTAGCACGCAATGCACGCTCTGACAACTGCTGTCGCTGGGCAGAAGCGCGTGATTGGAACATCTGCACAGTGCAGGGACCATCCATCACTCAGCCATAGGCATAGAGGAGGGTAGGTCAGGAAGAAGTACTACATCCCTCTCATAGAGAAGGAATGATAAAGGACACGGAGCACGTCCTAATGACATGTCTTGTACTGCTCGCTTGCACTGGGGAATCTGGGAAGATCAATCTCTCAAAACTGTCTACAAGCTCATGCTATCTTAAGCTTTTTATTATCTTGAATCCCCACTTACGAGCCTGGATTGGTCGCGTAGCGACCACAAAGCGTAGGACGATCCTTACCGTGAAGGAGGCAGGTCTCTACTTAGCGTGGGTTTCGCAGACACTGTCTTACGCTGGTCCGGGTACTCACTTGTATGAGTGACGATCCTCCTGCGGGGTCTGGGAAGGCGAAAGCACATTGGTATCAGCACATGGTACTCATGAGATAAGCAGGCAGCATCCCCCCCCCAGCCTGGGAAGGAACAGATTAGGCTGGTAAACTGCAATGAGTGAGGTAACATGTATAAATGGCTACGCCATGGAAATCGCACTGTAGCTAATCCTAAATGCAAAACTATACAGGCATTTGGGTCGGGCTTCTGAGCACAACCGGGAGCTGCAGTACGAAAGGAGGCTCGATAGAGGTTAAGCGAAGCGATTCCGCCCCCACATCATGCACAGCACTGTACTGAGCTCCATCTGGGTTTCCGAACAGAACGGAAAATGAAGCATTGCTAGGTTCTTTGACCACCAGCATGCAGTGATCTGTGCGCAGCTCAGTCGATCCAGACCCATATGAGACTCTGATCGGTTAGTGACCCCCAGAATCGTGCTAGAGCCATTGCTCGTGTTCAGTGCAATATCATATGATACAACGGGGATACCGAGGCGCGCAGCCTCGACGTCAGTGATCAGGAAACAGTTCGAGCCGAAGTCAAGCATAGCCTTGCGAGGCAGGAACTTCTGATCGTGAATCAGGATCCCCACACACTCACTTGGTTTGTTGACTGGGTTCAGGAAGTAGAACAGACGACCTGGAAGTCGCTTGAAATATTCAGTAATGACTGGTGCACAGCTGACTAGTGCGGATAGAATGACCGGGTCAGCCACCTGGGGGGAACCTACCGTGAACGATTCGGGCAGGACCCTCTTCACTCCAGATGGAAGGACGAGCACAGCAGGGATACGCAGCTGGAAAGCAGGATCACTGTCACTGCCCCCCGCGTCTTTAACCTCTACTGAACCCTCGGCGTAACTCTCAACCCTAGGAGGGACGGCTATCACAGGTTGCCACCTGGCAGATCCTGCACCGTGGGAATTCGTCACCCCGGTGACGTTATCTCTTGGGTCCAAATTTGGATTCTCCGAACCCGAAGGTCGCTCATGCCAGACATTCTTAACCTTGTTTCGAATAGGGACCCCTGCGGGTTTCCCGAACGACTCCGGAAAAAATTTCCCTCCCATTTTGGCATATCTTTCCTTTGCTGCCCCCAAGGTGTTTGCCAGGGAAATGGGCTGTTCCTCAGGGCAGTACCGTCAGTTTCCTTGCTGAAGGTCTACATCAATCTGGTGGTTGAAGGACTCAGGCAAGACACCCCACCTGCCCTTACCTGCGTATTCGCAAGCACCTGCCTGTGTGGAGTTGGAGGCTCCTTCGAACTGCTTGACCACTCGATCCTCGTGCAGCAGGCGCTCTTGCTCCTGCTGCTCCTGGTACCCCAGGAACGCCCAAGCTTGCACCTGTCCGAAGTGGGAGTCTCTCACGAGGGGGGGTGGTGAGTCCTTCCCGAGGGGACCGTTAGCGATGCTGGCCCTCCCTTTGTTAGCAAAATCCTTGAACTCAGGCCAATCTTTGCACATGTCAGTCCAGTGGTCCCCAAAGCAGAGTTGGCATATCCTGGGGCGACTGGGAGGTCTAGGTGCAGGGGGCCCCGTTCTGGGTGTAGGGGGCATGGTTGCCCCGTAGGTTCTTGGTGCAGAAGTGGGTGGTCCCTGACCGACTGCCCCCCCTCTGCCCATGGCACCCTGGTTCCCTCTGGGCGGGTGCACGGTGGTGGGGTACACCGGTTTGACCTCAGTCGCGTTGTTCCACAGGGCACTGGAGCGTCCCGCTGAGGAGTCGGCTATCCCGTGATCATTCCCATCCCGTACCTGTTCCTCCTCGTGGACAAGTGCCCCCACGTGACTTCTGGGAGTTGATTTAACCACGGCTGCTCCAGCTCTGTCAGTGGTACCAGCGACTTCATCCCACATGTCTGCTTCAAACGCGTGCTGCGCTGCCTCTACCACTCTGGCGAAACACACCTTGGGCCCAAACGTGTAAATTCCTGCCCTCCTGAAAGCGTCGTCACAGGCTAACTTGAGACTCACAGGCAGGCCCTCCCTCACCACTGTCACCTCAGCTCTGTTTGCGGACACACCTAGGAAAGCCTCCCTGTTGCTGGCCAGGAAGGCATCGTAGGTGGCGCACACGCGGTCAGCGAACTGCTGGGGCGTTTCATGCGGTGAAATAGTGGGATCCAGGGCGTTGGGAGCACCCATCTTCATGGCTGTGTGCCAGAGCCTCATCTCACCTTGAGTAGCCACATTGAGATAGCGGTGGCCCACCGCCAGCAGAGCGTACCAGAAATTCCTCTTGTTACCTCCGAAGGATGGGTATGGCTCCTGAGTCAGCAGGCCCTGACTCACCACGTTCATGTTGACTAGGACGTTCCGCCGCATGTTGGACATGAGCTCCACGGTTTCATTCACCACTGTTAACCCACCTCCAGTGGCTCGGAAGTTTAACTCCTCTCGCAGGTGTCTGCCTCCTTGGGGGCACAGCAGTGTGATATCAGAGATGTGCCTCCGCATGAAATCCACTCCCTGCTGATTGGACTTGGCTAACATGAGCATTACCTGCACCTTGTAGGCCTTCCCAATGCTGTTGTTGGCAGCGGCCGCGTAGGAGTACAGGTCCGTGGAAAACTTCTTCCATGACAACATACCTGCTATGGCTGTGAACTCGGGTAAGTTTTTGGACTGGACGTTCACCCTGTCATTGATGAACACCTCATCATCAGACTCATAATCACCTGCGGGTGCTGCTGCGCTGGGGTCGTGTCCTGGTCCACCAGACCCCCCTGGCCCACCCGGGTAACCTGATCCGTGAGAACCCTTCCCTTGTGGCGCATTGCCCCGGTTGGGTTCTGTGTCCCAGCTGCCGGAGTTCCCTGGATCATCTGGGTCATTGGGTCCGCCATGGCCCCTTGACCTTCCGTTAGTCTCCCGACGCGGGGGATCTGGTCTATCATTCTCACGCTCACCTCCGGCGAATCCTGACTGCCCGGATGACCTGGAACCCCCGTGAGGCCGATCAGGGTCCGAGCGAGCCCCACCTGAGCCTTCTGGAACACGATGTATGTGACCTCCCTGAATCGAGGGCCCTTGCGGGTCATGGGGACGTCGCTGACTCCCAGCTGCCCAGGGATGACTAAGCCCTTGAACCCGAGCTGCGCCTACCTGCGGTTGTACTCCGTATGCAGGCGCTGGCGGGACAGCTACATGGGGCCGCGATTGACCTTGGGGAAAGCCCTCCCTTTCCTGGTGATGAGAATCACTGAACGGGCTTACCTCTGACAGAACGCTTCCAAACCCCTGGTGTTGCTGCGCATACTGCTCTGGTTGCTCCTGCAGCATCACTACATGTGGTATTGCACGACCTATGTACTGTCCACGTTCGAACAGGTCCCGCAACAAATCCCTTAACTCACCCCGGGTGACCACGCCAGTGGTGTCAGTGTCGCCCGTGACAATAGCTAACTGCTGCCCCATGTTCACCTGCTTACCGTGGTACCCGTCGGGCCCTGGACGTACCGGTCCTCCATCAGGGGCGAACTCACCTGAGCGCCCCCCAGATTGCATGGCCATACCTGACATTGCGCTCACGAAGGAAGGGGTGGGGTTGCATTCAGGCGCAGCTACGCCAGCCGTTGGACGAGATGCTGTGGGTGTCGCGTGCATCACCTCTTGCTCCAAACCGACTGGTACACGGACAGCGACGGCGGAGTTGATCTGGTAAGCCACGTCAGCAGCTTGGTGAGGCCCAGCGACCTTCGGGAGTTCCTGCATGGTCATTACTGGGAGGGAGGTCTGCCTTTCCTCAAGCAACGGTGCACCCTGGGTCCTTGCACGGACGGGTGATGAGCGCACGCTGCAACAATCATCCTGTGCAACGATATAAGCAGGGTTGTCGACCAACTGGTCGATTCGCTCAAGGCCCTCATAGTGGGTCCTGACTACCTTTTTAGGAGTCAGCGCAAGCCTCATATCCGCACTACGAATCATGTGAGCCTGCACTTCTTTTTCATCCGCAACATCCTGCTCGGCCTGCGCCTCGGCCGCACGCCGTATTGCATCAAGGCGACACATTTCGCGCTGACGCTGCTGGACTTGTTCGGCATGGAGTGCTTCCGCGGCAGCCAGTTTCCTTGCCTGCGCCTTTGACCTCATGTAAGCTTGGTTAGCTAGCACGGCCTGATCCTGGGCTAGCGACTGCTGAATGCGTTGCTCTGACTCACTGGGAGGCTTAGCCTCCTGAACTGGGGGCTCCCTTCCTGCATCAGCGGACGCATCCCTGGTAAGCTTACTGCTCACTTCGGCCTCATGAGGGTCCAGACTGTCGGCGCTCCTGTCTTTATCAGCTCTGGTATTGCGCTCCAACTTTTGCTGGTGGGTTTTAACGGCCTGCATGGCCTTTTGCTTGTCAGATTCCTCTTTATCTCTCTGAGCAGCTGTGAGCTTGAGATTCATTACAGGCTTGGAAGGAATTGGGTCCTCCTGCCCCTTCTTTCCCTGGAATGAATCGGGATTCATTCCGAGATTGAACACGAAACTAGGGTCTGTCACTGATATCGCTCACTTTTCAGCCTAAGAAAGCGATTTGGTTCCTTATTCCCGGTTTTTACTCGCCAGCAGATTCGAAGCGATGCGAACCTGGATTCTTCTCTTCTTATTGGAGTGCTAAGTGCCCTTTATAGGGGTTAACTAGCGTGTGCAGGAGCGATAAACTGCTGGCAGACAGTTTATCCTCGACTAATCCTCGGGTTACTGCACTAACCTTTGATGATTCCTCTCTTACTGTTGACAAAAGTAGCGAAGTGAACTCGTTCCTGCAGAGGCTAGTTGTACTGAAGCCGACTGTTGACAGTAGGAAATGGTGTGGAACGGACTTGAGAGTCGATCCAGCCGAAGTGATGAGAAATGTGGAGCCGAAGAGGCGACTCTCTGATGAGGAGGATCGACTGCTGGTGCAGTAAATCGACTTGGTAGCCAGGAAAGGCTTGGGTAGCAGCTCACAGTGTCGAGTTATAGCCTAGAGATAGAACTGTTGAAGCTCACAGTGTAGGGTATAATCGAGAGATAGAGCTGAGATGGATGAAGTAGAGAAGCTGATGCTAGAGATCACGAATAAGTGTAGTGGTTAACTAGAGATATTCGATCAGTGTAACGATCAGGGCCTATTACTGAATGATGTGGTCTTGGAGAAATAGGATCAGTGTAGTGTAAACTAGAGATCTCCTATTAGTGCAGTGTCCTGGCCTTGATAAGAGGCCGAAATATCACAGTTGGACGTTAATCCCAGAACAGTTTACAGATAGCAGGGTGATTCAACTTCGGTATGTTACTTGAGTAAGAAGAGAAGAATGCCTGGAATTAGCCAGGCATCTTCTAAGTACCACAAACAGATGAAATCCGAAACCAAAAAGCGGTACAAGCCACCCATACGTGCGGTGCACCCATACGTCGTGACATTATCTATACCTCTCCCATTTCACCCGAGAGGCTCAGTACCAAGCCTTTGTCCGGCATCCCTTGATTTAATTATCGTAATTGCATGCCTTGTACTGCCATTGTGCACAATTCCAGATGTTGCAGCATTTCTTAAAGCTCAAGTAGTGGGATTTCAGTTTCAGCTTGATATCACTTTTGCTGCATTTGTGCAATCGGCAGATCCTGAAACTGTAGATCCTAAAACACGCAGATCGACTGCGTGCAGCTCTTCACCTGCAGATGTACAACCTGTAGATGTAGGGTTGCAGATCTTGAAGAAGTCAAACTGCAACTCTTAAAATTGAAGCCCTTCACAGCAGATGTACAGTCTGCAGATCTGTCACGACGTATGGGTGCACCGCACGTATGGGTGGCTTGTACCGCTTTTTGGTTTCGGATTTCATCTGTTTGTGGTACTTAGAAGATGCCTGGCTAATTCCAGGCATTCTTCTCTTCTTACTCAAGTAACATACCGAAGTTGAATCACCCTGCTATCTGTAAACTGTTCTGGGATTAACGTCCAACTGTGATATTTCGGCCTCTTATCAAGGCCAGGACACTGCACTAATAGGAGATCTCTAGTTTACACTACACTGATCCTATTTCTCCAAGACCACATCATTCAGTAATAGGCCCTGATCGTTACACTGATCGAATATCTCTAGTTAACCACTACACTTATTCGTGATCTCTAGCATCAGCTTCTCTACTTCATCCATCTCAGCTCTATCTCTCGATTATACCCTACACTGTGAGCTTCAACAGTTCTATCTCTAGGCTATAATTCGACACTGTGAGCTGCTACCCAGGCCTTTTCTGGCTACCAAGTCGATTTACTGCACCAGCAGCCGATCCTCCTCATCAAAGAGTCGCCTCTTCGGCTCCTCCTTTCTCATCACTTCGGCTGGATCGACTCTCAAGTCCGTTCCACACCATTTCCTTCTGTCAACAGTCGGCTTCAGTACAACTAGCCCCAGCAGGAACGAGTTCACTTCGCTACTTTTGTCAACAGTAAGAGAGGAATCATCAAAGGTTAGTGCAGTAACCCGAGGATTAGTCGAGGATAAACTGTCTGCCAGCAGTTTATCGCTCCTGCACACGCTAGTTAACCCCTATAAAGGGCACTTAGCACTCCAATAAGAAGAGAAGAATCCAGGTTCGCATCACTTCGAATCTGCTGGCGAGTAAAAACCGGAAGTAAGGTTCCTGATTGTGTTCTGTTGCCGAAAAGTGAGCGATAACAGCGAACAGATCCCAATTTCGTGTTCAACCCCTGGATGAATTCCCATTCTACCCAGGGGAGGGAACCTCCTTTACGGGAGGCTAAGCCTCTCACTGAGGCCGAACAACGTATTCAACAGTTGTTAGCCAGTGATCAGGCAGTGATAGCTTGGCATCAGGCATGGACAGCTAGGTATGATGCCAAAAGACTGGCACAGAATGCCGATTGGGCAAGGAAACGTGCCGAAGCTGAAGCACTCCATGCTGAAGCAGTCCAACAACATCAACGCGAAACGTGTCGTCTTGACGCATTGCGACATGCGGCCGAGCAACAAGCTCGTGCAGCCGAGGCAGATGAGAGAGAGGTGAGGGATTACCCGATCCGTAGTGCGGATATGAGACTGGCATTGACCCCTTTGAAGGTGACCCGGACTCATTACGAGGGCATGCAGCGGTTTGACCAGCTAGTCGATAACCCTGCATACCTTGATGCACTAGACGATTGCTGCAGTGCACGCTCGTCACATGTACATGCACCTGCCCAGGTTGCACCTGTGTCCGGTGGGGATCAGACTTCCCTCCCAGTAATGACCTTGCAGGAGTCCCCGATGATGGCTGGATTTCACCAGTTCGGCAACGTAGCTTACCGGATCAACTCAGCCGTCGTTGTCCATGCACCCGAAGGCTTCAAGCATGAGGTGAAGCATGCGACACCCACGGCGTCACGCCCGTCGGCTGACCTGGTTGCTCCAGAGTGTACCCCCACCCCCTCGTTTGTGAGTGTGGTGGCAGGTGAGGCTATGCAATCATGGGGGCCTGTTGGTGGGGCTGTTTCTGGCAAGGAAACAGGGCGGCATGACCCCGCTTGTCATCAGGGTAAGCAGCTGAACATGGACTACCGCTTAGCTGTCGTTCCCGTTGCTTCCGAGGCCAACGACGTCGTCATAATTGGTGAGATGAGGGACCTGCTGCAAGACATGCTAGGACGTGTGCATCAGGGACGCACGCCACCACCCGTAGTGGTGATGCAGGAACAGCTAGTACAGCATGCACAACAATACCTGGTTTTTGGTAGCGCTCAGACAGGGGAAGACCCTCCCCGTGATCATCATCACCAGGCACTGTGAAGAATATCCAGGCCTTATCCATCCTTATAATCGACAATAAGGCCACAATAAGGCAAGAATAAGGATGGATAAGACTTGTATTATATGGGATAAGCCGAGGATAAGAATACTGCAAATCATGGGGATTACATCACTTAGGGATAAGGGCTGTTTAAGGAGTCCTTATAGCCCCTTATAACCATTATAAACGAAAAGCAAATCTTTATATGTCTTTAAGGAGGTTTTAAGCTCCTTATAACCACTGTTAGGCGCAATTAAAATACCCTTAAACTCAAGCTTAAAATACCCTTAAACTCTGGCTTAAATTGCCCTTAAACTCTGGCTTAAAATGCCCTTAAACTCTGTATCCTTAACACACGCTTATCCATACAGTCAGAATAAGGTGGTCATAAGCCCCTTATAACCATTATAAACGAAAAGCAAATCTTTATCCGCTTCCAGGTGTCTTTAAGCCTGCCTTAATGCACGGCTTAAAGCTGCATGCCGACACTCATTTCAGTACATCATATCCAATTGTCCTCTTGCAAAAGATCCACTATTCACTATCTGACACATCATCCTACAAGTCACCAAACCCATTCTCCTCAGCAGCAGCAGCTACTCCAACATTCATCAGAGCATACTGCTGTCTCTGAAGGGGACGTAGGTTTCGCCTAGCCCCATCACCAGAAGAGTCGTCATCCTGAGGGCAGCAAAGAGGCAGCAAATGCATTTTTCAAGATATGCGATGAAATTATAACAAGTAGCAAGGACATACCAATCACACTAGTAATATCAGAGACACAAATGTCGCAAGGATAAGCGAGGGAAAAACATTTACCTGTTCCACATGCTCGGCCATGTCCGTGTTGAGGGACTTGAGGCTGACCATCTTGTGACCCTTCGCCGCCTCGGGGCCGCCCGGGCCAAGGCCAAGGCGCTTCGCTGCCAGGTTCGCTTGTCTCCTCTTTCCCACCTCAGTTGCAGCAGCATCGGAAGCGCTTGGCATATTTGGCATCACACAATCCTTCCCCTTCCTGCCTTTCTTCGCCTTCTTGCTTGCCCGATCTGCCTGGGCTGGTTCTGGAACTGCCAAAGGTCCCATGGCTTGTTCAGGTGCAACGGCTGCCAGAACAGCCAGGGGTGGCTGATGTGGTGCGGCGGCTGCATGGGCTGTTGGCTGAGCTTGCTGAATCATCTGGGCAGTTGTTGTCGTGGCAGTGGGCGGTGTTGCTTCTGGATAAGTAAGTGTCGTCTTTGCTTTTGCTCTCTGTAAAGCAAACAAATGCTAGTTTAGGCCAACATGGTTTATTTGTTGTGTAACTATTAAAGCAGATAATACGGTATACATGATCCACTTTTGAAGAAACTCATTTCAATCAAACAAGTCACAACAACTGGAACTCACCGCCATCAAGTCGGACAGTGCGTCGGGGATAATGTCAGGTGTTGCAGTTGTTGTGACCTGGGCCGTCGTTCTTGGCAGCATAGATGATCCCCTCGAAGATCTCACGCATGAGGCGGACCCCTTCAGGATTTGATACCTGTTGTTCTGATGCATACCCTTTCAGTGCAAGGTAAACCTACATGCAGAGCAAGGCAGACATTTTGGGGCTTGCATGCAAACACACCACCGTGGTTGTGCATGCCAGCACATGCATGGAAGTAGGTGGCAAATAAAACTCACCCTTCGTCGTCCCTTGGCCAGCAGCAGTTATCTGTCAGCATGATTGCAATCTTGTGGCTCCTGTAACAATGAAGACATACATGATGAGAAGAGTAGATGATCGTTCATATACCGGTATATCATGCCATACTGATAAATAATTGTCTTACTCACTAAGAGGAAACTCCTGAGCACGAGCTACGTTTCCCTAGTACTAATGATGCCTTATTACTCGCCTGGCAGAGGGTTTCTTGTCCCTTGTCGTCGTTGCCTCTCCCGTGCGGGAGCGAGATCGGCTCTGCTGGCTCTCACACTGAAGTGCGTCGCCTTTGGGAACTGCGGAGAATAAATAGATTTAGTACACCCATAAACTAATGCCATGCACGTTTCACTCAGATCTGATCTGGCAGCTTTCATTACTTACGCAGTGCAAGCTTCACCGCAGCCTTGACAGTAATAGAGGGCCGCTCCCCGTCGACGAAAGCATCCCCTAGGAAATCCAGAGTGTGGCTGGAACCACAACAGAAGTCCGATATCTGCTGGGCAAATTGCTGGGGATCCACTGTGCACTCTTCTCCGTTGATCGAAAGTGATAGCTCGTAAGAAACAATGGCCGTGGTTTTGGATAGGACATCCTTGATCATCCGAAGGACGTCGGTGGGGGACGAATTAGGAAAACTGGTTTGAGACAGGAACCGTCATTGTCGCCTGCGTGGATGAATAATCTTAAGCTTTTACTGCCTATCATTTAAAACACCGAATGCAGAACAAGGCGCTGTGTTAGGCTAGCGCAAGTGCATGTGGTGGAACCACATAGCAAATACGTGTCCACACCTTGTTCCACACCGTATGAATTCTTTCATACTTGACAAAACCACTGAATTCAGTGTTTTTGTCAAGTATGAAAGGGGTGTGGGAGTGGACATCAATCGACGACGACGTCACGGTCGTTAAGGTGGTGGAGGGTCTTTACCTGGACGTTGCCGAGCTGCTGGCTCAGTTTTCCAAGATGACTGCCCCAGAGCTAGGAGAATTTATGAAGCTTATCGGGTACTACGTTGTCGAGCTTTTTGAAAGCGCAGAGGAACTGTTTACTTCTGGCCTGGGTGGCCTCTTCTCCAGTGCAGAAAACCTGGGGTCCTATCTGTTCCAGCTTACCAAGGGGACGAAGGAAGAGGATATCAACATCTTTGAAGAAGTCGTCTGCACCAACAACGCCCGGGTGGATACATGTAGTCGGATGGTGCACTAGTAGGGGACTAAGGTAGCCCAGAGGCCATTGATAACACATGAGTGATGCCCTGCAAAGTGGAAGCCAATCAATATCGCTGCCGTTCCAGCTAACTTGTGTTATGAGGTCCCTACATGGATGCATGTAGTCGGATGGTGAACTAGTAGGGGACTAGCCCTGAGGCCATTGATAACACATGAGTGATGCGCTGCAAAGTGGAAGCCAATCAATGTCGCTGCCGTTCCAGCTAACTTATGTTAAGAGGTTCCTTCATGGATACATGTAGCAGTGTAATGGTGCACAAGTAGGAGATTGTAGCCCAATAGCCATTGATAACACAGCAGTGATGCACTCCAAAGTAGAAGCCAATCAATTATTGTCGCTTCCTTTACAGCCCACTTGTGTTAAGAGGTTCCTTCATGGATACATGTAGTAGTGTAATGGTGCACAAGTAGGAGATTGTAGCCCAATAGCCATTGATAACACAGCAAAGATGCGCTGCAAAGTAGAAGCCAATCAATTAATATGTGTAACGTAATTGATACAATAGTCAAAACATGGCACATGGCCTTTCGATGGTCCCACCATACGTCATGGCATGGCCTTCGAGATTGTATAGTGTAAGAATATTACCGGCAGAACTCTTGACCAGATTGCAACGAACATGATGTGAGAGCACACTGTGCCGAGTTTCTGCAGTCCGGCACAAGCCTTTTAGCATGTGTATTGCCAATCGGATTGTCTGTGTAAGAGAGCTTTACCATTACAATCACTAATTGTCTCCGTATGTTGGCAGTAATGTCAAGCGCCTGTCAAGCGCATTGAGGGGGATCCTGTCGCTGCCACCGCTGCCGCTGTTGCCCCGGGTGTTGCTCCCAAGTGCATGCCTCCCAAGCGCAGCGGGGGGGATCCCTGTTGCTGCCACTGCTGCCGTTGTTGCACCGTGTGCCGCTCCCAGCTGCCTGCCAAGCGCAGTAGCCAAGCGCAACGGCCAGTCAGGCGCAGCGAGGGGGGGGCCTGCTTCCTCCACCACTGCCACTGTTGCGCCGGGGGGCGGTCCCAGCAGCCTGCCAAGCGCAGCGGCGGGGATTCCTGTCGCTACCACCGCTGCCGCTGTTGCGCCGGGTGCCGCTCCTAGCTGCCTGCCAAGCGTAGCGGGGGGGATCCCTGTCGCTGCCACCGTTGTTGCTGTTGCGCCGGGTGCCGCTCCCAGCTGCCTGCAGAGCGCAATGGGGACGATGCCTGTCGCTGCCACCGCTGCCACTGATTCGCCGGGTGCTGCTCCCAGCTGCTTGCCAAGTGCAGCGGGGGGGATCCCTGCCGTTACCACCGCTGCCGCTGTTGCGTTGGGTGCCGCTCACAACCGCCTCTTAAGCCCAGCCAGGGAGGCCCTGCTGCTGCCACCGCTGCTACTGTTGCACCGGGTGCCGCTCCAAACGGCCTGTCAAGCGCAGCGAGGGGGGGCCCTGCCTCCGCCACCGCTGCCGCTATTGCGCTGGTTGCTGCTCCCAGCTGCCTGCCAAGTGCAGCGAGGGGAGCCTTGCAGCTGCCACTGCTGCTACAGTCGTGTTGGGTGCCGCTCACAGCAGCCTGTCAAGTGCAGCGAGGGAGGGCCCTGCTTCAGCCACCGCTGCCGCTGTTGCGCTGGGTGCCGCTCTCAGCGGCCTGTCAAGCGCAGCGAGGGGGGATTTGCATCTGCCACCGCTGCTGTCTTTTGGCCGGGTGCCCCTCCCAGTGGCCTGCCAAGCAAAACCAGGGGGGCCTTGCAGCTGACACCACTGCTGCTGTTGCGCCGGGTGCCACTTTCAAAGGCATGCCAAGCGCAGTGAGGGGGGTCCCTTCTGCTGCCACCATTGCTGATGTTGCACCCTGTGCTCCTACAAGCGTACAGTCAAGCGCAGCGACGGGGGTTCTTACTTCCGCCACCGTTGCCGCTGTTGCACGGGGTGCCGCTCCCAGCAGCCTGCCAAACGCAGCGAGGGGGCAGGGACAGGAGCAGGAGGGGACGAGGGGCTGGGGCAAGAGCATGAGGAGGACGAGGGACAGGGACTGCAGCAGGAGGGGACGAGGGGGCAGGAACATGAGCAGGAGGGGGATGAGGTGGCAGGAACATGAGCAGGAGGGGGACGAGGGGGCAGGAACATGAGCAGGAGGGGGACAAGGGGGCAGGAACATGGATCATGAGGGTGATGAGGGGACAGGGACAGGGGGGCAGGAGCAAGAGCAGGAGGGGGACAAGGGGGCAGGGACAGGAGCATGAGGGGGGCAAGGGAGCAGGGGCAGGTGGGGGATGATGGGTCAGGGGCAAGAGCAGGAAGGGGATCAGGGGACAGGGGCAGGAGGATAGCTAAGGAAACATATGAAACGCGGTCAGTGTAGGCACGTGCATGGCCCGGCTACATCACAGCTTCGACGAAAGGACAAATTGATGACCGGCCTATGAACAGATGCACCAAGCATTTCGACCGTAGGCTGCAACGTAACTGAAACCCTAAAAAAATACACCCTCGTGCGCAAGACGCCCTCACATAGTGTGCCAGCAGCTCCACTTTCCCGGTGGTCAGCTTTTCGTTGGGACTTGGGAGTCCTCCAGCTTGCGCATTAATTCCTTGATGCAGACGCCGTATTGGCTGCCTGAACGCGGACATTTGGAGACCTCATGAAGGCCTGGGTCTTGCATACAACCTACATGGGAAGGTGTATGGTATGGGCGGGATGCACGAGGGGTGCATACGGGATGTACATAGGGTTTTTAGGGTCACCAGGGGCTGGCACACACAATTGATTCGGGGTTGCATTCAGGTTGGCATGGGGTTATAATGCATGCAAGTGCAAGTAAGTGCATGGAGAGTTACAAGGACCTGCTAGAGCTGCATAGGATTGCATGGGGAGTTGCATGGGGGAATGCATAGTGTTGTCTGGTATTTCATGGGGAGTGCATGAACCTGCAAATGCCAGTGTGCATCAGGTAGTCAGCAGACGGCAATGGCCGTTGTTGCTGCTGTTGTTGCTACTGCTGCTGCTGCTGCTGCTGCACAAGCATCTGCACCTGCCAGTCTGCCACTGTTGGTACTGTTGTTGCAACAGCCGTTGTTTCTGCACCTGCTGATGATGATGAGGAGGAGTTGCCTCCTCACGAGTCGGAGCATTAGTAGTCAAACCTGCTGATGCTGAAGCTCTTGATTTTCCGTCGTCGGCAGTTCCCGTTGTCGCTGCGTAGCAAGACCTGAACGAGTTCGGCGTGCTGTGAACTGTTCTCTACTCAATCACAGCCCATTCTGATACTGAATCAAGCGCTTTAAAGATTGAACGAACCAAGCGTGGACGATTGAAGAGTTACGGGGTTTATCTCAACCACGTGGAAGGGCGCACATCACACCGCAGTAGCAGCCCATACGGTACCAACCACTACACGCGCTTTTGGATAGGCCATTTCAATTGAACATGATACATATAAATGTCGTAGCAACCAGCAGGCGCGAAGCGCTCTATCGGGAGGCAAAGTGGTGCCCCTTTAAAGCCGCTTTAAAGCGTCCTTATTGGTTAAGGGTGCTTAAGCGTGTATAAAGTATGGATATTCTTCACAGTGAGGGGTGGGAAGGCTTCCCGCAGGAAGCGGGGCAAGCCCACACCGCAGTGCCACCAACACCAGTATACGGTGTGCAACTTCAGGTGGGTGCATGCCGGGTCTCAGGAGAGGGTCAAGAGATTGGATCCGGAGGTGGTACGGCACGTTGCTCTGCCTCCATCCCCGACAACGAGTCTTCTGATGGCTGGTCTTTTCTGGCACAAAAGGTGAAGGGATTGCTTAGGGGGGGCATGGACAACACCACTGACGTGAGTCAGACCCCTTACCGAGGTTCCCATCAGTATGACCCGGGTGGAAGCATGCAAATCCCCAAAACATATACTGGATTCCCCGCCGATGAGAACCCGGTAAGGAATAAGCTGTTCAGAGAATTACGGGGGTCCCGTGGGGTAACCTCAGATCTAGCCACAAGGTTGTGTGGCTTGCGCACCGAAGGTGAGGTGTCGATCACAACTGTGGGGGGGACCCCCACAAGTTCTCAGACAGGTGAGCCGTGGTTTGAATGGCAAAACCCCCTCTTTGAGGGTCATGGTCTAGTGCCGCACGATATGGCTCTAGCGCCCGGGCCCCGCAGCGAGGACCATCACCGACCATGTGAGTCGGCAGATCAGGTTGAGCATGATGCACCCCGCTTCGCGCTGTTCACCACAAAAGTGATTGGGGAATGGGAGATTCGGCAGATGTGGGCTGACACAGGCCAGGCCGCAAGTGAGCGTGGCCGGATAATCCCATGCTCTGCCCTGGCCATGCTGACTGACCACGACCATGAGCTTGTCCCTTTTCTTGCCCAGAGCCAGGGTGCCCTCGACCAACATGATGGACAGGGCAGCCTGAGCAAGAAAGACCAGAGCAACCAGCGTCACAGATGTGTGCCTTCTGCCCCCTTCAAG
Organism: Limnomonas spitsbergensis; assembly: GCA_037349105.1. Taxonomy (NCBI): domain Eukaryota; kingdom Viridiplantae; phylum Chlorophyta; class Chlorophyceae; order Chlamydomonadales; genus Limnomonas; species Limnomonas spitsbergensis. The sequence continues at coordinate 983,596 of JAYJMM010000084.1, read as the reverse complement.
GCATGGTCTCCCCTTCCCCATGCGGGATGAGACGTCCTGGCCGCGGGTGATCGACGCAAGCCGCACCTCCTGTAATGTGGAAAGCCGATGCTTTCTATGGTTTAAGCAAGTTCACTGCCAGCTTGAGGTATGTGGGTTCTCCAGGTTCCCTGCCCCAAGCGTGGCTCATGATCAATCCTTTGAAAAGGACTTCAGTGGTGGGTTCCGCATGTCACACCTAGTTATTGAAAAGATCTCCCCTGATATTTTGCTCTTCTACCCATCCTATGCGGGAGCACACACATGTCTTGCAGTGCAACCATCTAGATCACCTGCCACTTAACACTTGTGGTGCAACCTTGTTGTTCACAGTTCACACGTGTCGGTGCTTGCTCGGTGATCTGTCATATCATATTTCTGGTACACCTGTCAGCATGCGCCTAGTCACGCGCCAGTACCGCCGCTATACACACCTGTCAGCATGTGCCTGACAGTTTGCACATGCGATACGGAGTGTAGCTTTTATTTTATTTCCAGGAAATCCGTCTTGCCCTTATTGCTTGCAACCCTCTCCAACGATGTGCTTGGCTCAGGTTGGGGGGGGACAGTAGGTCTGTCCTGATTTCTTGTCTACTTGCATTTTATTCTGGAAGAAAAAAAAAATGAAAAAAAAAAAAAAACGTGTTGCTCCCATGCACAGAGCCAACTGATCAGCGGACCTACTGCTGGTTCGGGATCTTGCACAGCGGACGTGGCAGCTACGGGGGCTGGTGCCATCATGGTCGTCACGGTCAACTGAGGAGACTAGGTTATCAGCGCCGGCGCAACGGCGTGTGGCGCTGACTATTGGTCGTTCACCATGATCGGTATTGGCGTAGCCACTAGCCACCTGAGTTCTGCTCGCATGCTCACCAAGAGTTCCGAGTCTCCCGTGATTTAATTGTTCGTATCTTCACGCGCATGCCTTGAGCGCCTCCGGACCTGACTTGCATGTCCTGATTGCATGGTGCAGATCTGGCATTACAGATGCCCAGTGTTGCAGATCTGGACCTACAGATCTTGAGCGATGTAGATCTTCAGTACAGATCTTGATCTGCAGATCTCGAGTGATGTGGATCTCGAATGCTGTATAACGCAGTCTTGCTGTTCGCTTGTGCTGGATTTTCTGACTCGCGGGTCTTGACTTACAGATCTGCAACGATGCAGATCTTGACCTGAGGGACTTGACTTGCAGCTCCTGATAGTAGATCTGTTGTGATACAGATCTTGCCTTGCAGATCGTTAATTATGCAGATCTTGACCCGCATGTTATGACTTGCAGATCCAGATAAGTAGATTTGCAGTGATTCAGATCCTGACTTGCAGATCATGCATTGCCGATCTGCTGAATTGCCGATCTGCTGTGTTGCAGATCTTGACTTCGCCGGTAAACTGCAAATCTGTTTTGGTGCAGATCTTGACATTGCCAGTAAATTAAATTCTGACTTGCAGGTCTTGACTTACAGATCTGCAACGATGCAGATCTTGACCTGAGGGACTTGATTTCCAGCTCCTGATAGTAGATCTGTTGTGATACAGATCTTGCCTTGCAGATCGTTAATGATGCAGATCTTGACCCGCATGTTATGACTTGCAGATCCAGATAAGTAGATTTGCAGTGATTCAGATCCTGATTTGCACATCATGCATTGCCGATCTGCTGTATTGCAGATCTTGACTTCGCCAGTAAACTGCATATCTGTTGTGGTGCAGATCTTGACATTGCCTGTAAATTATATTCTGGCTTGCAGATCGTGACTTCCAGTTCTGCAATGATGCAGATCTTGACCTGAGGGACTTGACTTGCAGCTCCTGATATTAGATCTGTAGTGATACAGATCTTGCATTCAGATCTGCTGTGATGCTGATCTTGACTTGCAGATCTCAAGGGTTATAGATGTTCCGTGTTGTAGACCCCCGTCCCACTCCGTGTCGTGCGTTGCTATGTCTGACATGTTCTCCTTCAATAGTCCCACAGTCTGACTAGCGCTCTGAGCGCTTTTAACCCGACATGTATTTGGACCACGCTTTCAGGAAATAGTGTCCCAACCGCCAGCAGGTGGTCTGGGCGGCCTTTGGCAGGTTGCTTAGATGGAGTGGAGCTCCAAAACCTCACCATGTCCATGACCAGGCTGTGTCCACATGGCTCATGTTTAAATAATCTTATGAGTCTTGACTCAAGCTATGTCCCCGGTTCATCCCTTCCCCGCAGATCTCGCGTCGAAAGCGATCGAGTGCTACTCCAAGTGGGTGGCAGTGTTTCCTTGAAGGACGAGTTTGCCGCTGAGCACTCATGGGCTTACAGCGCACCTGGAGCGCTCGGCCCTGCTGGTCGGGGACTGGTAATCGACAGTGACCGCGGCCTATCTGACCTCACTATTTTGGAGAGAGAACGCTGCATGGGTTACATGGATAATTGCACTGCTGCGCCAGGTATTTCTTTGCCGCCAGGCACAACCTGACTGGCAGTGCATTTGACGCGAACTCGGTGAGTCACTTGATAGCAACTGGTCTTGCCATCCGTCTCACCTGTGACCGCGGGCCCATTTCTTTCACGACTTCGGTTGAAGCCATGCCTGGTCCTGAGCTGGGGGGGGAGAGCAATCAGGAGCATCAGGAATTGCATGACAGGATCTGTGCATGATCCTCCCTGATTTTTCAGTCAGCCCAGGCCCTGGCAGCTGAGGACGAAGAGTTGTGTAACTGCCCTGACCCCTTGAACCATCTAGATGTCTGGCTGGACTCTGCTGTCATGCAGTACTTGCAGCACCCTGACCCAGATAGTCTAGACCAGAGTACGGCCACTGAACGCCGCATGATCTTCAGGCGATCATCGCATTTTGAGCGGACTGTCAATCAACAGTTGCACAAGCGCATGCCTGGGGGGGGACTTAAGCGCGTACCGAGAGGGCCGTCTTTGCAATATCTGCGCCCTTCTTTGGATACGCCGTGTGAGGTGTGCCTGTTGCCAGACGTTGACAGGCTGCTTGTCCTGTGTGATTCATGTAACCGAGGTTGTCATACTTACTGCATGAATCCACCTTTGAGCAGGGTTCCGAAGGGCAGCTGGGTCTGCGAACAGTGCAAGGCACTTGGTGCTGGCACCCCAGCTCTACTGACGTTAAGGGAACAGGCTATGACCGAGGAGAAACCCAGAGCCAAAAAGGTATCGCTCAAGCCACAGCAAGTCAGCCCATCACCACCGCTACCAGCGCCACGGCCGCAAGCCGCACCTTGGCGGAGCCCTGCGCCGCGGCCGGTCCTACGGCCGCGGCCTCCCTCAGCACCACGAGCATCGTCAGCAGTTCCGTCATCGGGCCGGACCAGCCAGCAACTCCATATTGCACAGGCTTGCGAACCGCCATCACCCCCGCGGGTGATGGTAAGGCCGCCAGAGGATCACACGTCCTCCCCGGACGGTGAATCTTCTCAGTCAGCGGCACCCGCCACGACCACCGTTCCACTGAGACCACCGAGTGGCCGGCCAGCTCGGGTAAGCCGTCTTCCGTTGTGGTTGCAAACCCATCTCACGACGGTACCTGATCAATGCTCACCCGCGATGTTTCTCGACTGGACCACTAAGGACGGTGTCCGCGATGGATTGATGTGGCTGATGCCAGGATTATGGGCAGGACGAGACGTTGCAGTCGAGTTAATCATTACCGAGTTAAACCGTGATCCAAGAACCGCGCTGCTAGGGTGGTCGCCATTATCTGTCATTGAATGTGATGTGCTGTGCGCCGCTGTTGATTTCAGTCTCTCTCCCAGCGTCGTGCTTATGTGTTCTGAGCCCCGTGTTTCTGTTGCCATGCTGGAGAACCGATGGCCAGGTGTCATCACCAACTGCAACGACCCCGCGGGCAGGACGGATTATCACTTGGACCCCATGCAGCCCGCCTCGTATCGGTTTCTGAGGAAGCATCACGGTCTCCACGTCATCATTGTCCACCCAGCGGCAGCACTCGAGGACATTGTGCTCGCTGTCGCAGTACACGCAGTCCCACACGTGGTCTGCTGCTTGGTAGCGGTTAGTTTTCTGAAGTGTTCTCCGGCAAGGTTTGAGCGGCTCTGGCAACTACAGTTGCAGGGGAGGATGGCCATTAAGGCGGTGTCTGGAGGGTCTGGGGAAGGAAGTGGGGCTGGGCCTAGGGTGTGGATTCTGGTCTTTGCGTCACGGGAGGTCATGGGGCGCATGCTGCGATAGTGAGTGATAGCCCGGGTGCGTTGATTTGGGGGTAGTCAGCAGGATTAGAGGGGAATTTGGGGACAATGGGAGATATTAGTGTGAGAAATCTGCGCAGCAGAGGGGAATTGAGGAGATCTAGTCGGGGCGTTAACGCTGGCAGGTCTAGTGCATCAGAGAGTGGAGTGGAGGAGCACGTAGGGTGCAGGAGACGCGTGCACGCGTGGGATTGCCCGGGGCGCATAAAGCGAGTTGAGTCAAATAGTGGTCTGGGGCGCATAACGCGAAGAGGGATAGAGTACCTGGATAGGTAGGCCTGCCAATAAAGGACGCGTCGTGGAGTGGAGCCTTGGAGCCGTGGTCGGCTGGCGAGGGATGGACTGATGGGACAATCGACACGGGCGTTGGCGGGGAAGCTGATAGTGTCAAGAGCTGGGGGGGAGAATCTTGTGGTGTTTGAGTGCAGACGTTATGTTGGCAAGAGGGCTTCCTTTTGACCGTCAATGTCGTGCCCCATAACGCCACGTAGCCTACTGCACAACCACAGGATTACATGCTATGGATCGTAAACCTCCATAGCATTTTTGAAAGGTAACAGTTTACAGTCCTTTATTATGGCCGTCAGGGTTTCCCCACTGGGGTTTTCATCCTGCGAAATTGGCCAGGGAGGTACTTATACAGTCCTCCCTTAATTAAGCTCTTGCATTATGAAGGTCGGACTGGGGGGGGAGTGTCTTCTGTGCGCAGTGAAACTTCATGTTCACTGCTGCCTCGTGACAGATCTAGTCTGCAGATCTAGAAATGCAGATTTTAAAACATGCAGAGCTAATGCTGCATATCCTAAAACATAGCAGAGCTAAATTGCGTGTTATAAACTGCAACTCTTAAAATTGCACTCACTTAAATGCAGATCTTGAAATCCAGATCAACATGCTCATGTCATGAAATCCAAAACCTGACCTGCTAATTTTGGATCAGATCCTGACCTGCAGATCTTGAGTCAGATTTTGAACTGCAGATCTGTGAATCAGATTTTAAATGGTAAATCATGTTAATGTGTTTCAATTTTTACTTCATGAAGAAAACCCGAGCCGCATGCATCTGCTACCTTCACAGCAGTACATGTCACCTATTAAAAAAAAAGCCGAACACCGTAATCAGCATTCAGAAGTGGCCTGGCCTTTTTGAAAACCAGGCCATGGTTGTGCTTTGCCTTGTTTGGCTTTCCCTTGCTTGCACAGGCCAGATAACTGGTAGCATCACAGCCCCCAAACCAGCGTCTGATTTCTTGTAACATTTAAATTCAGCCGTCAAATCTGCTATATATTTCTCGCTGCTTCTGTTTGATCGCATGAGTTCGCTGCCTGACAAGACATGCTTTGTTCCCTCTGCCAGCAGGTGTCCAGTTTGGCTTACCATCCCTGAGCAGCACCTGGTTGAAGCAAGTTGCATGGGTTGCACTCATGGTATGCTGTGCAGAATATGCGTTATCTCCATGTGACTTCCGTTCACCAGCTGGAACTCGCACAGTTTGAGCATTTGCAGTTTGTTGACCTCGCTGAGAATTAAATTTGAACATTTGCCATGCAAAAGTATTCTCTGACTGTTATTTAATTATGTACAGCATGGTTCAGCGCTAAACATCTACTGAATTTGTGAAATTCTTGTTTCATTCTTGGGTTCAGCAGCCCGAGTGAGAAATTCTGTGTCTCTTGATAATGTTGGTACCAACAACATAGCACGCCACCTGGGGTTTATCAGGGTCATTCCGTGCCCACCCGCCTCCCTGGTGTTTCTATCATGCATTGTCAGGAAATTTTATTTCCGGACGATTCATGCTTTGCTGTCATTTACTGGTTTGGTTAAGATCTGTGCTGCCATAGCCAGCTTCGTTCTCATCTTCAGCTTCGTTGCTTTGTGCTCTGAGCTGGGGGGGGGAAGGAAGATCATCCTAGCAATCGGCGTTGGCTTCGCGCCACTGATTGCTAAAGCCACCATGATCTTTTGTATTCAGCTCAGGCCCTCGCTGCCGAACCTAGAGCCATGAGGTCTGTCAAGGCTTGCATACCAATTGTTGCATGAGCTACTGTCATACCGCGCAGAATGCTCAACAAGGATGGTATGCATCTGAGTCTCCTGATCATGAAACACTTATGTGACTGTGCAGAACATGGGACATGTATGTGCCATGGATAGCACTCGGGTACCGAGACACCAAGCATGCCAGCACTCTGATGAGTCCCTACCAGCCGCTGTTTTCCTGTGAACCGGTCATCCCTCCCGCTATCATGGATAGGTTGAGCGGGGATCAGGCAGTGGATTACCTGGATGCTGCTGCTGAACTTTACTGTTTCGCTCTGATCTGCTAGCCCAGAACGGAGTTATAGTCGGCCAGAATCTTCTGGTGGCTCAACAGCGGGACACCCTGCGATACGCAAGGCACCTCAGTGGCGGCTATCTTCCATCGATAGCTAAGTTTACCGAGGGGCAGTTTGTGTATGTACGGGATGCATGAGAACTGGCTGCATTCAACAGCAAGACCCTACGTGTTACGGGTGTTTGACGTGTGCAAAAGCGGAGTGATTGTCCTGTTTGGTCGCAATGGGGTAACTGTGGCTGAGAACGCGATTAATTGCGCACCATGTCACTTGCCCATAGATGGACTGTTACCTCCTTCCAGTAGATGGCAAAAGCCGGCACTAGACTTCCCTTTCCAGAGATGCCTGTTGCCAGATAATGCTAAGACCATGATTCTGTGCGGTAACTATGGTCGAGGCACTCACACATACTGTTTTGTGCCACAGCTTACTTCTGTCCCTGTTGGTTATTGTGTCACGACGTATGACTGCACCGTGCGTTTGACTGCGACAACTGCTTTTTCGGTTGGAAGTTATGTGTGAACCTGAACAAGTGTGTTTGCCGTCTTAGAGGATCCCGAACTGGGTCCTTTACTTTTTCTTTCTTACTGTGATTTCACGGCCTTCAATAGACTCTTAACGTTTCTAGCTATTGTTCCTGATTATCGATCTGCAAGTTAATCGTCAATCCAAGTCTTACTAAGGGGAAACTGGCAGAGCAGCTAGGCCAACAGCGACCCTATAAGCATCAACAAGTCTCCTGATACGAAGCTGGCAGAGCATCTAGGCCAACAGTCGACTATCTGCAGCAATTAGAGTTATTCCTGCCTCTTAACAAGGCATATCTCCAGCCTTACAGCTGGATATTACCACCAACCCACCGTCACATCTCCAACCTACAGCCTTTCCTTTGGCTCCAAGTCGACCATCTGATTCATCAGAGATATCTTCAGTCACCAGAAGTCGCCTGGCAAGCAAGCGACTCACCACAGCAGATCAACGGCCACATTCGCCCAAGGTCGTCCCAAGAAGTCTAGAAGTACCTCAGAAGTCGAGGCTTTACGAGATCTTGTCAACTAACAGTATCGAAGAAGTCCAGGTGAAGTAGCAAGAGCTATCACCTGTTATCGAGCTGAGTTCACTGAGTTACAGCAGTGGATCGAGAAGCTCCTACTATAAGCTATGTAAGAGTTTATTAGTACTTGTTTAATGTGATATGTGATATGTGAGCAATGCAGGGCCGCGGAAGGAGCTAGATCTGCACTGGATCTGCACTGGATCTGCACTGGATCTGGGGCGGGGGGGAGAGAGAGATTCTGGATTTGGATTGGAGTTACGCTAGAGCTCACTGGAGCTGGGAAATAGGATAGCGCTTGGAGATCTCACTTGAGCTGGGAAATAGGACAGCGCTGGTGGTGGTGGATGCGGCGACTGGTGGTGGAAGGATGGTGTGGAAGGAATCAGCTGAAGGATGAGCTGAAGATGGAGCTGAAGATGGAGTTAAAGATGTACGACACGATGCGTCTCAAGATGGGGAGCATTATTGTATTCGCTCAACTGTATACCCCAGGGCGGTATGTGGTTACAAACAAAAACAAGCAAACAATTATGCGAAGTTTTCAATATCTGGGGAGGGAAGCCAATGCATGTTACGCATTGTCTCAGCTAGTTAGAAGGTGTCTACCGTGAGGTGGCATCTCATATTTCTAGGCACGAGCCTATAGACATCCTCATCGTTTTTCATTTTTTGACGGGGTTTAAAGTCCTCGAAGGGGTTGAGAAGTTTTGTATAGGGTGTCTACCGTTAGTAAGGTGGCATCAGAGAGCTGACGTAGTCTGTTAAAGGGCGAACAGCAATGGCTAGGAGACTGGGCTCTTCAGCTGAAGAGGTCCAAAAGACGTTCTGTGGGAGTTTCACGCGTAAAAGCCACAAGCGTGCTCATTACGGTATGTCCGAAGGTTATATTCCCTTGAGATGTGTGAGATAGTTAACAAGACGCAGTTCTTAATCACTGTCGTTTTTGCAAATAACCACCTCCAGTGATTTTCGATCTGGGGGGGGAATGTCTTGTATTCTTTTCGCTTGGTGCACCCATTCCTTAGGGTGCACCCCTGTGCCGCGACAGCTGTCACGACGTATGACTGCACCGTGCATTTGACCGCGCCAACCGCTTTTCGGTTGGAAGTTATGTGTGGACTTGAACATGTGTGTTTGCCGTCTTAGAGGATCCCGTACTCACTGGGTCCTTTACTTTTTCTTTCTTACTGTGATTTCACGGCCTTCAATAGACTCTTAACGTTCTCAGCTATTGTTCTTGAATATCGCTTCTGCAAGTTAATCGTCATCAAAGTGGAAACTGGCAGAGCATCTAGGCCAACAGCGACCCTATAAGCATCAACAAGTCTCCAATACGAAGCTGGCAGAGCATCTAGGCCAACAGTCGACTATCTGCAGCAATTAGAGTTATTCCTGCCTCTTAACAAGGCATATCTCCAGCCTTACAACTGGATATTACCACACCACCACCATCACATCTCCACATCAAAGCCTTTCCTGTGGCTCCAAGTCGACCATCTGATTTATCAGAGATATCTTCAGTCATCAGAAGTCGCCAAGCAAGCGACTCATCACAGCAGATCAACGGCCACATTCGCCCAAGATCGTCCCAGGAAGTCTAGAAGTACCTCAGGAGTCGAGGCTTAAAGGAATCCTGTCAACAGTATCGAAGAAGTCCAGGTGAGTAGCCAGAGCTATCACCTGTTATCGAGCTGAGTTCGCTAAGTTACAGCAGTGAATCGAGAAGCTCCTACTATAAGCTTTGTAAGAGTTCATTAGTACTTGTTTAAGCCACCATTCCTTAGGGTGCCCCCATGTGCCACGACACTTGTGCCCGTAAACTGGTACATGCACTAAATACGCTAGGACAGCGAGTGAAAACCAGTGACCCCCCTGGGCAAGCCACCAACACACAATCACCACACTCTTAGGCAAGCCCTAGTGGCAGGGAGCAGTTACGGGAGCGAGGGTGGGCAGGTCCTCCGGGCACTGCCACTAACTTCCACCAGTTGTACCAGGCTGAGCAGGGGTGGGATGCACTTGCTTTTGTGGACTGTGATGTGGGCATTGTTGAGGGTTAGTCTCTAGGGATTCTGAGGCGCCGGCGTCGTTTGCCTTCCGGCCTTCTCTTTTGGTCCTTTTTGTTGTTGTTGTTTGCCCCCTTTTTAGTTTCTTCTCTTCTCCCTCGTGATCAGTAGGGCGCCCTCGTGGCCAAGGAGGGGTGGGATACGCTTGCTTTTGTGGACTTTTTTATGAGAGGCTTTGTTGAGGGCTACTCTCTGGTGGAACTCAGGTGTCGGACTTGGTCTTCTTTGCCTTCTCGGCCTGTTCTTTTCTTCTTTTCCCCCCTCTTCCTTTTAGTTTCTTCTTTTCTCCCTTTTGAACAGTTGGGCGCCCACGCGGCCGAGCTTTGAGCGGGCCCAGGGGTTTAACGTTATTGACTCATAGGCAAGCCCGACAAGTTTGAATTGTAACACATAGGCAGAGAAGGTTATGAGTTGTACCACATAGGCAGAGAAGGGTATGTGCCTGTCTAGTTGGCATTCCTGAAAGCTCTCTGCGGATCTATCAGGTTAACGGAGACATCGTGTGTCACATTTACCTCTTATGGTCAATGACATAACACCTCTGGGCCATGCTGAAGAAGCTTGGCCGCATGGGCGCCCGACTGTGGTTGGGAGGAAAATAAACTGAAGGAGAGAGGAAAGGAACAGACGGAAAGGGGAGAAGGGAAAAGGCTTCCCCCCCAAAAGAGAGGAAGTCTGAAGAAACTCCAGGCCGTCCAGATCCTAGCCCTCAACAAAAGAAATGAAATTTTATCATATTTGGCAGTAAGGTAGGAAAACCCGGGAAGAGAAAAAAATACATATACCTGTTACCTGTAGCATATCGAACATAAAGTACACAAGCACCGCGTAACTGACAAAGTTGGCCATGGCCGTGCTTCATTTCAGCATGGCCCAGAGGTGCAACGTCATTAATTAACCTAGTTTAGTTGAAAAGAGCGGGGTTTCACTTCCCAATGTGCAGAGCTGCAGGCTTTCACCAGCTGTACCCTGGCGAGCATGGGTGGGACCCTACCCGGTGCGGATGATTTTCTTGAGGCTAGGAATCTTTTAGGAGCTGCGGGGCCAAATTTCCCTCTCTCTTCGGCCTTCTCCTGTTGTTCCGCTTCCCCTGCTCCTTATATTTGCCTCCCAACCAGACACATGAGGCGCATGCACAGCCAAGCCTGTTATATAAGCATGGCTTAATGTAGCCTTCCAGCTACTTCGTTCTAAGGCTGTACAAGACGTACCAAGGGATGCCTTCGTACAACATGGACTGTGTAGAATGATAAGAGAGATATTATGGATACACAGACAGTTTAGATGGAGGCGGGGCTTTTCACACGTGGATACACATATTATATTATTTAGCAAGTGAGGTTGCTACATTGGTTTCAAAGCCCAGCGGATACTCTGCAGACAGACCGGGGTCCAATCCTTGGCAACGTAAAAGTGCATCCTCAAACGCTACGCCATCCCAGAGCGAGCACCACGGTATGGGACGGTATTGGGAGAGGGAAGCCACCCTCGAGGACGGACCATAAGCAAGCAGCGGAAGACCGGAAATTCTGCTGAACAGCGGAATCGAGGAAATTTCCCTCATTGAACAGAATTTTGCAAGTTTTGAGTAGAATTCTGCCCAGTCTTAACCAGAATCGGAATCTTTTTCCCTCCTACGGAATCACAGAATTACTGTCCAATATCGAATAATTCTGCTAGCGATATCGTACATTTCTGTGATTCCGACGATTCTGCCATTCCGTCCATTCTGCTCTTCCGACCATTCTGACGTTCCGATAGGGAGGACCCCCCCCACCCCCATTCTTCTATTCCGACCATTCTGACGTTCTGATAGGGAGGAACCCCTCCCACCCCCATCCTGCTCTTCCGACCATTCTGACGTTCTGATAGGGAGGAACCCCTCCCACCCCCATTCTGCTATTCCGACCATTCTGACGTTCTGATAGGGAGGAACCCCTCCCACCCCCATTCTGCTCTTCCGACCATTCTGACGTTCTGATAGGGAGGAACCCCTCCCACCCCCATTCTGCTCTTCCGACCATTCTGACGTTCCGATAGGGAGGAACACTGACCTCCCACCCCCATTCTGCTATTCCGACCATTCTGACGTTCTGATAGGGAGGAACCCCTCCCACCACCATTCTGCTCTTCCGACCATTCTGACGTTCTGATAGGGAGGAACCCCTCCCACCACCATTCTGCTCTTCCGACCATTCTGACGTTCCGATAGGGAGGACCCCCCCCCCCACCTCCATTCTGCTATCCCGACCTTTCTGACGTTCTGATAGGGAGGAACCCCTCCCACCCCCATTCTGCTATTCCGACCATTCTGACGTTCTGATAGGTACCAGCCCCCCCGCCCCCTTTCTGCTATTCCGACCATTGTGACGTTCTGATAGGTACCAGCCCCTCTGCCCCCTTTCTGCTATTCCAAACATTCTGACGGCTACAGGGTTTAGGGCTTGGGGTTTTAGGGTTAAGAGTTAAGGCCAGTGACAGAGCGAGTTAGGGCAGTGACACAACGAGTGTGGGAGGGGACAGAGCGAGTTAAGGCGGTGACATAGCGAGGTAGGTGGTTAAATTTCTGGGTTTAGGGTTAAGGTTTTAGGGCAGTGACATAGCGAGTTAGGACGATGACAGTTTAGGGTTTAGGTTTTAGGGCGGTGACATACAGAGCCAGCAAGTGCGGTGACATTTTAAGGTGTAGGTTTAGGGTTTATGGTTAAGGTTTAAGGTTTAAGGTAAGGTTAAAGATTGAGATATTAGGGCGGTGACAGAGCGAGTTAGGGTAATGACAGTTTTAGGGTTTAGGGTTGGGTTTTTAGGGCGGTGACAGCGCGAGTTAGGGTGGGGAAAGAGCGTGTTGGGGTGGTGACAGTTTTATGCTTTAGGGTTTAGGGTAGTGACAGAGCGTGTTAGGGCGGTGACAGAGCGAGTCAGGGCGGTGACAGTTTAGGTTTTTTTGGGGTTTAGGGTTTTAGAATTTAGGGTCTAGGTTTTAGGGCAGTGACATAGCGAGTTAGGGCAGTAACATAGCGAGTAAGGGCGGTGACAGTTTATGGTTTAGGGTTAAGGTTTTAGGGCGGTGACAGAGCGAGTAAGGGCAGTGACAGTTTAGGGTTAAGGGTTAAGGTTTTATGGCAGTGACAGAGTGAGTTAGGGTGGTGACAGAGCGTGTTAGGGTGGCGACAGTTTTAGGGTTGAGGGTTGAGGGTTGAGGGTTGAGGGCGGTGACAGAGCGTGTTAGGGTGGCGTCTAGGGTTTAGGGTTTAGGGCGGTAACAGAGCAAGTAAGGGCAGTAACAGTGCCAGTAAGGGCGGTGACAGTATAGGGTTCAGGGTTTTAGGTTTTAGGGCAGTGACAGAGCGAGTTAGGGCAGGGACAGTTTAGGGTTTAGGGTTTAGGGCAGTGCAAGAGAGTGTTAGGGCGGTGACAGTTTAGAGTATAGGTTTTAGGTGCGGGTACCCTGTTTAGGTGCGAGTACCCTGTTTATGTGCGAATACCCTGTTTAGGTGCGAGTACCTTATTTAGGTGCAAGTACCCTATTTAGGTGCGAGTACCCTGTTTAGGTGCGAGTACCCTGTTTAGGTGCGAGTACCCTGTTTAGGTGCGAGTACCCTGTTTAGGTGCGAGTACCCTGTTTAAGTGCGAGTACCCTGTTTAGGTGCGAGTACCCGGTTTAGGTGCGAGTACCCTGTTTAGGTGCGAGTACCCTGTTTAGGTGCGAGTACCCTGTTTAGGTGCGGGTACCCTGTTTAGGTGCGAGTACCCTGTTTAGGTGCGAGTACCCTTTTTAGGTGCGAGTACCCTGTTTAGGTGCGAGTACCCTATTTAGGTGCGGGTGCCCTGTTCAGGTGTGAGTACCCTGTTTAGGTGCGAGTACCCTGTTTAGGTGCGAGTACCCTGTTTAGGTGCGAGTACCCTGTTTAGGTTTAGTCTCAGTCAATCAGAAGAGCAGAATGATCAGACGGAATGGCAGAATCAGCCCTAAGGCAGACTCAGTCAATCAGAAGAGCAGAATGACCAGAATGGCAGAATCAGCCCTAAGGCAGTCTCAGTCAATCAGAAGAGCAGAATGACCAGAAAGGCAGAATCAGCCCTAAGGCAGACTCAGTCAATCAGAAGAGCAGAATGACCAGAATGGCAGAATCAGCCCTAAGGCAGTCTCAGTCAATCAGAAGAGCAGAATGATCAGAACGTCAGAATCAGCCCTAAGGCAGTCTCAGTCAATCAGAAGAGCAGAATGGCAGAATCAGCCCTAAGGCAGACTCAGTCAATCAGAAGAGCAGAATGACCAGAATGGCAGAATCAGCCCTAAGGCAGTCTCAGTCAATCAGAAGAGCAGAATGATCAGAACGTCAGAATCAGCCCTAATGCATTCTCAGTCCATCAGAAGAGCAGAATGGCAGAATCAGTCATCAAGGGCCTAACTTAAACTTGATCCAACAGAATCATCCGAATATACGTACTTCCGTTGCTATATTGTCGGACGGACGGGTGGATTCAGGGGAGAGGTATGTAGCGATCTGGGGTATATATACCCCTATGAGACGCTCCAATACATCTAGATCCTTTTACATCACGATCAAAGCCCTTCGCAGTGGCGTATCGTTACACTTAAGAAGCGTTATGTAATGGGCATGTTGCAAGCATATGGAGTATGATGAGCTTCAAATGCATTATGAAGAACACGCTCCAGAGAGGTTAACCACATCCACTTGTGGTTAGGTACCAGTAGCTCACTTCCGCTCATCATGTCATAGTATCGGACTTCACAGTCGTCATCAAGGCACGGAGGGTAAAAGCAAGGTACAAATCAAGTGGCCCAAGGACACACGCATGTTGAACTATACAGCTTCATTGCAAGAATGAGACGATCCAAGCGCCAAGATCCAATGAACCATGCTCGACTCCCCACTCTTTATCCTTTCGTAAGTTTAAAGCCACCCTGCCGCATTTCAACCTTTCCAGTGCAAAACATGCAAAGACACAAGTAGCACCAAGAGAGAAAAAGGTGGCCTCAGCCTCAGTTCAAACCAGGTTCAAACCGACCCAGTATCAGACTATTGGTGAGCCCTCCTCGTCTTATCAGGTCTAGCCTCCTGCCCACAAATTCAGGCCAGAGTACGCGACAGCACCCTGGCATAATGAGGTGTAACACCTCGACCCTACGGCATTCTGGCGAGGCAGCAGCAGGCACTGGTTACCACCAGGAGAGTGAGGTGTAGCGCCATAGACCCTATGGCATTCTGGTGAGGCAGCCGCAGGCATTAGCATCCTTTGCAACATTTAAATTCCTGCCCCGCCAACCAGCGCTGAACACATGCTCCATAACAATTGCCCAGAGGTGTAACGTCATTGACATAAAAATCGACCGCGCCACATCTGCTGTTGCTGCTACATCTGGGTCTGGAACGCCTGTGGGCCGCCAGCCCCTTAGTACATGTCTGGGGACTGCATGGACGGCATCTTCTTGTCCTCCGGCGCCTCAGCAATGACACACTCCGAGGTCGTGATGAGGCTTGAGACGCTCGCGGCATCCACCAGTGCTGTGCGCACCACCTGCGCGTCAGATATCAACTAGTCAACACAAAACATCAACATCCAACCACCAAGTATCAACAAGTCAGCACCACGATCAAGGACACTGGCCCCAGTCAAGTATCCACATCGGTGTAAAGAATGGGTGCATTGCTGCGAAGTTGTGGTAAGAGTGTGAGACTAGATACGCTTGCAGCATCCAACGAGGCCATGAGTTGTGGGTCAATGTCAAGAGTGGACAAGGCAGTAGATCATAGACACCTAGTGCATGTGTTGTTCCAGCAGCTCGACGCTGGATTGTCCGTCTACGCATGAAATCGCTACACCTCAGCCACACCCGTCCTTATTCCTGTTGTCAGACAGACCTGGTGCATCCAGCCCAAATGCCCTGACCGCCAGCCATGATTGTGTAGTCTGGGTTTGCTCCCGGTTGGCCCCCATGGTGGCTGCCCAACTGCCCTCCCAACATTGTCTCAGAATCGCACTACTTCACTAGATGAGCAGTGTCAGTCCCCACCTTGAGGGGGTCGATGATGCCAGCCTTGATCATGTCTGTGTAAACTCCTGTTGCCGCGTCATAGCCCATGTTGTGGTCAGTGTACTCCAACACCTGAACCAGCAGACACCGGCTTCAGGTCATGAGGAAGCACCACCGACTGAGCGTGGTCAGTGTACTCCAATACACGGACCAGCAGACACCGGCTTTGGGTCATGAGAGCGGTGACAGGGCATCAGAGTGAGTGTGTGGGCCATTTAAAAAAAAGAGAGGGGGAGACGAACGACATATTGGCCAGTGTGTGAGAGCGGTATTACGAGAAAGGGGGGGAGACAAACGACACTGTGGCAAGTGTGTGAGTGTGGTATTACGAGGTAAGCAAGGATGAACCACATGAATGAGTGTGCGTGTTTTCCCATGCAAGCAACACAACAGGTGCGCAGGAAATGCACAAATCAGCCAATCCCATTTTTGTGGGATATCTGCTGAATAATGAATCCCAGTTGCTGACTCATCCGTTAAACAAATATTGAAATATACCCCCGCTTGATTCATGTCTGCTGAAGACCTTCACCCACGACGCCCTCATTTTCTGACTGCATCTTCATGGCAGGAAATTGCTCCCAATCACCTTTCCGACAATGACCGCACCCTCCACGCCCGCGTTGGACGAAATGGTCTTCATGGGGACCCTGAGCGCGCTTTGAATGATCTGACAATCGGCAGATTGGGAGGAGCAAGAGTCAGGCAGCCGCACTGCACAAGAAACATGTGAATGCAAACATGAAGACACAACTGCACAATAAGTTCATTCATGGATCCCTCAACCCCAAACAACGATAATTATGGGGGAAGGCAAACCAAATTTATGGTAGGCGTGGCAAATCAATACTTAAGGGGTATGCGAGTACAAATAATACACAATTGTTTGCGCCCATTGGACTGTGAGAAAGTGAAGCACAGGCGCGTTGGTGGCAGCCCTCAGCCCTCATATCATAAAGAAAATATAATCTCATTTAATCTGATAGGCATCATGTACAATTGTACACCTCCATCCTAGTTCTTTTCAAAGCACTGACAAAGCAGGCCCAGACCCAACCAAGATATAATCAAGGGCACGTATGACGGTATGAGGTAGGCAATAGACCAAATGCTGCTCTGGGCGGGCCTGCTGATCCGAACACAACAGAGCGTGTGCGTCATTGCACCCTACTCCTTCCAGGACCCTACCAAGCACTACACAGATTTTGCTGACATTGGCTGCAGCGTAAGGCAGCAAAAACACCCTCTGATTTACACTTGAGTCTACAGCCACAGCGTGCTTCAAAACCCTCACGTCTTTCATACCCTCAACCCTCTTTTGTACCTGCACTCCGATCTTCTGGTCAAAGTTGTCCAGCTTGGCCTTGACTTCGTCCAGTGTCTTGCTGGCGTGCAGGAGTGCTGCGCCACCCCCTGGGACAATGCCCTCCTCCACGGCGGCCTTGGTCGCGTTCAGCGCATCAGTCACGCGGTCCTTCTTCTCGTTCACCTGGTGCCCACAAATGGATCCAGGGTAAGGAGCTGGGAATTTCAGGGTTCGAGCTCAAAGAGTCAGTAGTTAAGGGGATAGTTGGCCAGGAATTCTGATCGCCGCAATCATTCATAAGAACCATAGGAGCGCACCACAATCTATTGCCACAAGAAGATATCCCCCCTCACCCCCCCGTACACATAGCTTGCCCCTCATCCACCCTCACCTCCACTTCGCTACCTCCACCAATCTTCAGCACGGCAATGCCTCCCGACAGCTTAGCCAGACGCTCCTGAAGCTTCTCCCTACACGCATGCACACAGGTCGGTTGTTGTCACATCACTGACGCATCAAACAGCAAGCGTCAGCAGGAGCATTGATACAGTGTTCTATTTGTCAAGACTCGGCAACATGTCAGCTACACTACGGCATCTGGCCAACGACCCCATCTGTGGCCAGTCTGCTTTGGCCACCAGACGTAGGCTGGCCCAAGTTTGGTCCCAATTGGGCTATCAGCGGCCGCGGGGCGGCCTGCTGAAGAAGGACTTGCTGCCGAAACAGGAAACACTCATTGAAAGGGGTCCTTCAGTGAATATTTATGAGGCAACTAGTCCACCACTCCCCCTACAATCAGCAGCTTCTGCCATAGGCAGCCGCCAAGGTCCTAGTTGAGATCATAACCTCAATGACCTGCCAAAGGGCACACACCCAAGCAGCATATCCTAGTTGTTGGCTGACTGCACTAACCATTCAATTTGAAAAAGGAAGTGTAGCGGTGCATGGGACCTCCAGCCAGAGGCCAGGAACTGAGGTAGGCTTCTTGGCCCCCCCCCCCCCCCCCCCCTCAAAGGAACTTAAAGACCCCATTCACCCCCAATCCCAGATGACCCTGTTGACATCAAAAATTCCCATGCTGGATCCAGCAGTCAGAGTCATGTTCCTGCCTCGCCTCCCTCGGTGTCCGTCAGTCCTCTGACTCCCCTCTAAAGAACAAACTTCAGCCTGCACTCCCACCCTCACCCTACCCCCGCACCTGTCATCGTCACCACCCATGCCTCTGCACCTCTCCCACTGATCTTGCTCCCTCCCTCCCTCACCCTGACTGCCCACTCTCCTCACACACACCTGTCGTAGTCTGAGGTGGTGGTATCAATGGACTGGCGGATGCTTTCGCAGCGCTCGTGGATGTCTGTCTTGCCACCGCCCCCGTGCAACAAGATGGTGTCGTCCTTCGTGATGGTTGCGCGCTTGGCAGAGCCCAGGCTGCTCAGCTCAATCTTCTCCAGCTTGACGCCCAGCTCCTCGCTGATAACCTGTTTGGAAGGATACAAAACGCAAAGTTTCATTTGTTTTGATGTTAAACGAGCACAATGGCGTGGTTCTTGGTGCGTGTGGCTTGCTTGGCTCAGCCAAGGAGGCCAAGCTCTATATTCTCTAGCTTTTCACACCCAGCTCTTTGATCACCACCTGACCCACGCATCGCAATCTGGACATCAATTTGAGGGAATGTGTGAACATGTCTCATGGTTTCAAGTCTACAACTGGCTGAGCACAGGCTGCTCAGCCTCATCGTCTCCAGCTTCACAACCAGCTTTTCGATCATCACGGATCGCAGACAGCAGCTCTTGCTCTAGGACCTCCATGCTATGATACCAGCACTCAGACACCACCTATTTTTGCACCTTCTCAGCCCACCTCTCCCTGCATCAGTTTGCCATTCCCCTCCTTGTCAGCCACACTTCAGCTACATCAAGGCATGCCCACCTCTCCCCCATTCAGTGCGGCAATCCCCCTCCCCTCCCAACCCACCTCTCCCTGCATCAGTCCGCCATTCCCCTCCTCATCAGCCACACCTCAGCTAAATCAAGGCATGCCCACCTCTCCCCCAGTCAGTGCGGCAATATCCTGCAGGTTAGACTTGCGGTTCTCCCCGAAGCCTGGCGCCTTGACAGCCGCGATCTTGAGGCCTGCGCGCAGCTTGTTCACGATCAGCGTCGCCAGCGCCTCACTCTCGACATCCTCCGCAATGATGAGCAGGGGCCGCTGAGTCGCCACTACCTTCTCCAAGATGGGGAGCAGGGACTGGAGGCTGCGAGGGGGTAGGATTGGTCATTCAGGATTAGGGTGAAAGGATTAGGGTAGGCAGGATGGGCCGCTGAGTTGCCACCACCTTCTCCAGGATAGGGAGCAGGGACTGGAGGCCGCGGACGGGGTTGAGTCGAGAAATAAGGGTTAGGTTGAAGTACAAGGGTGGGTCAGGGTAGGCCGGGCAGGTACAGACCACAGACTGTGAGGATAGAGGTTTGGGTGGGCAGGATGGGAGGTAGGGACTGAATCATTCACAGGAAGGGGTGGAGAAGACAGGAGGTGGAACAGGGTTGACGTTTGGGTGCGCACGACGGGAGGTAGGGACTGAAGCATGCACAGGAAGGGGTGGAGAGGACAGGAGGCCGAACAGAGATTGGGCGTGTTTGGGGATGAAGGGTCCATCACATTACGCTGAAAATCAGGGAGGAGTCGGGGGGCAGAATGGGGAGTAGGGACTGGAAGCAGTGAGGCTTTGATTGGAGGGTTATGAACGCTGCTGTGCCGATTACGGTCCTTACGGTGACAGTGATGTAGCTGAGATTCAGCCACCGCAATTGCAAGGCAAATGCAGCTACTTTTACCAATAAAGGACCGTCAATACGTACGCGATTTTTAAATTACGGCGCCATTGGACAGCATTGGTTACGACCCTGAAGTAGACGCATTTTGCTATCCTATCGTCGTTGACTTAGGATTTAAGGCTCAAGGTTCAAAGTTTCGAGTAAACCCACCTCGCTCGTGGATACGAGGTCGCAGTTTTAGGGGTAAGGGTAAGGGCAAGGCATTAAGCTACCTGGCGCATTCCCTCACCTTGCGATCCTCTGCTCGAGGATGATCAATGGGCGATGATAAGCGCAGGTTAAGCAGCAATGATAAGTGCAGGGTTCAAACTTAACATAAATGACCAGCTTGTGGATCACACTTAACGTCAATAATCAACTCAGGGATCACACTTAACAGCAATGGTTATCTTGGGCTTCACACCTTACAGCAATAATCAGCTACTGGTTCACACTTACCAGCAATTGTCATGTTCAGGTTCACACTAACCAGCAATGATCAGATTACGGTTCACATAATCAGCATAGGCTTCACATAATCAGCTTCAGATTAACAACAATGATCAGCCGGGGGTTCACATGTATTAAATAGTGTAAAAGGTGTAGGTTTCCAACCCTCAGTAGACCTACCCCGCGATCCTCTTCTCGACGATCAGGATGTACGGGTTGTCCAGTTCACACTTCATGGTCTTTTGGTCCGTGATGAAGTAGGGGCTGATGTAGCCACGGTCAAACTTCATGCCCTCGACAACCTCTAGCTCATTCTCCAGAGTCTTGCCGTCCTGTGAAAGCATAAGATCGGGAGGGGTCGATCTCCATGCCCTCGACAACCGCCAGCTCTTTCTGCAGCGTCTTGCCGTCCTAAATTGGACAGCAAAGCGAGCACGGCCAGGATGATGGGTACACCATAAGGGCAGGGGGCGTGTCAGGTACATAGCCGCGATTAATTTTCAAGCCCAAGAAAATGTCCAGCCATGTGTCCCATGTGTTGCCGTCATGTCCCGGAAATTAATCGGGAGGAGTTCGGCCAGACCACCACACTCTCGTATACCCTTAAGGCCTTAAACCCACACCTCAGAAACACATGGAATCGAGTCAGGCCAGACAAGTACATCCTGCAGTTCCCCAATTAACCTCACCCCCCCACCCCATGCCGAGAAATTCTTGAATCCAGGTCTCACCAAAAACACGACGGCTCTCTCTGAACGGAGTGCAACGTTCACGTCAAACGGTATTTTTGCAACTGTGAAGGCAACCTCCTCGTCGAGTTAAGGGTTTAGTAGGTCTGGTCAACCCAAACCCAGGTCAAACTGCAACTGTGATGACTCCCTCTTTTGTGGTTTCAGATATTGGGTATATGTTCTACCTGGATCTCAGGGCGACCGTGATGACCCCCTCCTCCAAGGTTTCAGGGTTCAAGGTCCGGTCAACCCAGAAACCCAAGTCATCCTTTTGCCGGGTGAAACAGCACAACCGTGAATATGTGATGTCTCCCTTCCTTACGGTTTTAAGGTGGAGCGTTCAAGGGTCAGGGGTCGGGTCAGGTCGAGGTCAGTTCGGTTCAAGGTTAACATATCAGGGGTCCGGTTGGGTCACGTTCCACCTGGGTCTCACCGCAACTGTGATGACGCCCTCCTTGCCAACCTTCTCCATAGCGCGAGCAATCAAGTCACCAATCTCGCGCTCGCCATTAGCGCTGATGGTGCCAACCTGCACACCGGGATCCGAGCAGGGGGAGGGAGGTGTGAGGCAGATAAAGAAGAATGGGGTCTAGAGCGAGGGAAGGAGGCCATGCGTTTGCTTTATTCAAGACTGGCAAACCATACGCCAAATACTTTTTGATTGGTTGCGGTGTTATCCGCTTTGATGAGCAGCGGTGAGAACCGCACAGAGGGCAATATCACAACATTTTTAACCGTTCCTTTACGAGTAATTGATATATTATTTATGGCGCCCGCATCCTTTGCCCTCCCTAGTGAATCACACTTAAACGTAAGCCCTGAGCCTTAGCCCTCCCTTTAGAATCAAACTGAATCGTCAGCCCTGCGCCTTGCCCTCCCTATATAATCAAAATGAACCGTAAGCCCTGCGCCTTTGACTCACCTGGGCGATCTCCTCTGTGGTGGAGATCATCTTGGTGCGGCTCTTGAGAACCTACACATATAGGCAGGGGACACACTGCATGATGCCCCCAATCGATGCCAGAAAGTAGCTCAGAGACAGATAAACAAATACTTGTTGTCAGTGTGCGCACACGCATGCACATTTTGGCACAAACGCATGCACACTCCGACACACACTCACACACACATGCGCCATCCAGCACACACACACAAACACGCATGCGCACTCCGGATCACACAAGCATGTTCTTGTCAAGCAGAGCCCTCACCCCCAAACAGCCCGACATACGCACCTTGCTCGAACGCGCTCCATACAAAAGCTCGTTCCGCAGCGCATGTCCCCATATGTATATCTTCAGGGAGCCACGTCATGGCCCCAGTCTGACAAACATACCCCAAAAACCAATAGGCACTTTCCCACGGTCATATCACCGCCGGGGTCAGCCTGCCGGTCTACCAAAGCAGCCCCATGCTCTCACCTTAACGACATGCTCCACTGCAATGTTGATTCCGCGGCGCAGGTCCATCGGGTTCATGCCGGCAGCCACGGACTTGCAGCCCTCGCTCAGAATAGCGCGGGTGAGCACAGTAGCAGTCGTCGTGCCTGTGGATCGATGTCGATTGTAGGCAGAGTGTCGGCAGCTAGCCGGAAGCTGCCCAATGCATGGCCATGCGAGTATGCAGCAAGGCATGACAGCATGACAGCATGCACGACGTCTAGCTGGGCATCATCAATCACTGCCATCTGCCCACCACATAGCAACGTATATGGCTCTTTCTTGGACACGCGAGTATTCAGCAACACATGGGCAGCATGCTCACTGTCTAGCATGTCCAAGACAACAACAGCCGTACACCCGCCATGCTACCATGTGCATGGGACACAGGGTACAATGGCAGCATGCCCAGTGTCCAATATGGCGCCGGCATTTGCTACAGTATCCTTCCATGCAGCTGTAGCTACTTATCACTTGGACAACATGATAGCGTGCATGCACATGTCTAGCATGGCCCCCATCAACAACTGCTGCGTCTATCCTCTGCACTGAATGCATGGCGACATGGCTGCAGCAGAAACAACATGATTATAGCATGACCCCGTCAGTCTTGCCATGTCCACCCACTGCATGGCCGCATGCATACTGTATAGCATGACAACATGACAGCATGGCACAGACACTCCTGCTGCATGTACCCACCATCCCCAGCCACGTCATTGGTCGCCGATGCCACTTGCTTCACTAGATTCGCCCCAATGTTCTCAAACTTGTCCTTGAGCTCGATGGCCTTAGCAACGGTGACTCCGTCCTTGGTGATTTTGGGGCCACCATAGGCCTGCTCGATCATCACATTCCGGCCCTGCAGCACACACCATGGGTTCAATTTGCTGCCAGACTTCCCGTAGGTTTGATGACCTTGTACATGCAATGGATTCAAGAAAACTAAGATGATCCTTGTTACGTGTAAACTGTGTCCTGCCATTGCAGTATGTTATAGCTGCGTACTTCGGTCTTACTACTGTTCCACTGTAAAACGACTGGCTGCATGGCAAATCGCCATGCAGCCAGTCAGCCATCGCCTTGGCTGATACCCCCAGATGCCCCCCGAACGCAGCGCCACACCTTTGGGCCGAGAGTCACTTGCACGGCATCAGCCAGTTTGTTGACACCGGCTAGGACTGCCTCTCTGCATTCGATTCCGAACCGGACATCCTTGGCCGCGTACGCTCGGACGATCTGGTTCAAGAAAGTCTGCGATTGTACAACATACCCAAATGATCAGGCCATCAGTAGCGGCGGATTGGATAATTTCGCATTGGGATTTACAAAAATTTACGAATAGGTCAGAGACAGGGGATGGACGATTGCGCGGAATCAGTCGCAGGGGGCGCACCTGACTCTTGCCCTTGCTGCCCGAGCCCAGGACGACACGTCCGATGGTCTGCATCTTAAGGACACTGTCGACGACTTCGTTACAGAATGCGAGGTAATGAGCGATACCGAGAACCTTCCTGGAGGGGGGGGTCACGTTCGGGCAAAACCCCAGGGCTGAGGTCTGAAGGTGCTGAGGACCTGGCTGGGAAATGTGGCTGGGGAGTTGCCAACGGGGACCGACTCACAGGCTCCCTATTGGCGAGGGACAACGCCGCACATGCAGGGCTCAGAGACATGTCCGTGGAAGGACGGATATCAGGCAGATGTTGAGCAACTAGAACGGACCCACTTATTTGTTGACGATCCGTGCGAAGCCTAATGCTTTCCAGAGACAACGAACAGCATACGCGAGAACAAACTTGGCATCAGAGAGGTTGGCAGGGACCTCTGGCATGTATCAGTTACTGGAGTTCGACAAGGGTGCTGAGCTGGGGGGGGGTGCTTTGAAATACTGAAACGTGACGTTGCCGCACCGCACCAATTTTTGCAGGCAGCGGGCAGTTGGACAGCGAAGATTTAAACTCCTGGCGACATGTCGATCGCGATCGTGACTCGCCTCTAAAGTAGCTGACGCAGTTATTACTCCCGTATTACATGATGTCGCTTCCCCTGTCTACGTTTCTATGCATCGGCCCCTGTCTACGGTACCACGGTTAATCACTGTTGGACACTTATGACCGAATGGCCGTGACCGCTCTGTCCGGGGTGGGCGAGATGTTGCTAGCGCAGCGCGTAGGCCCCAGAACGGGCAGCAGCAGTTGTGGCCTGACCCACGTCAGAGTCATCGGGCGAGCCCGCAGCCGAACTAGCCCATCGCGCCCTTCGACGCAATCGGCAGGTTTGTGTTTCTTTCCTCAAATGGGAGGAAAGGCAGCGCATGCGCGTCTGCGCGATCAAAGCTTATTACGCATGGCTTCCACTGACCCTCCCCCTGTCAACACCATGCGAAAAGCGGACCCGTTGACGATCGTCATACCTCATAGGCCTGAATATGGATCGTTATTATGCAGAACAAAGTAAAAGGGAACAATGCCGATTAAGGCTGAATGAAGGAGTGAACAGGACACCCCCCAGGAGCTTCAAAATGTGCTGCATGGGGACGTGCTGGACTGCAGGCTGTGCCATGCGGGAGGCGTCAACCATCCCTGCGGCGGAAGGCGATGGCGAGATCCGACCCCACCATCAAGGCGCAATCCAGCCGGGAACCTTTGTCGAGGGTTAAGGGGGCTTGGGAGTGGGGATATATTTATGGCGCGCCTTGCCACCTTTGGGGTGCCGCTGGGCGGTCACCATGAGGCACACAAAGGCCAAGCCTTGACTGTACCAAGCGGCAGTGCATGCTGCACGAGACACAGGCCAGAGCCCAGAGGTGATATAAAGCAAATAATACCGCCTGAAGTCTTGATGTAGCTGAATTTTAGGTTAAGAACGGTGCATGCCCGTTCTAAACCTACAATTCAGCTACATCAAGGCATCAGGCTGAATTGTAGGTAAGGCACCCTAAAAAAACGTGTAGGTATGGGCTAGAGGGTTAAGCGGGATAGAGGATAGTCATCGTTAGGGTGCTGTCAGGTTGAATTTGAAATTCGAACCAGAGGGCTGCCTGTTTAAATTGCAGAAGATCAACAGTTTGGAGGCTGCTCGGATAATCGCTGCTTCATTGTTTACAATACTTCTTTTTTTAAGCACCAGATCACTTTGGGGGGTCTGCTGGGCAGCCACCAACGAGCCGATTGGGGCCAAATTACCACCAGCCTACTGTCGGAAGACCAAGCAGCAGGGCTTGTTCGCACTAGCCCCCCGTGACATAGGCCATAAAGAAGCCGAATCATCGCTGGATTTGCCAGATACAGCAATGCCTTGCATGCCCTCCTGCCACCCCTGGCTTGCCGTCAGGCCGCAGGTGTGGTACAGAGAACAGCTGTTGGAGAGTGTGGACGAATGGACGCATCGCTTCTCAGCCGATCATATCAAGGTGTGGCGCATTGTCTAAGTTAGGGGTTGCCTCAACTACAGTTTAGAGACCCTCAAAGAGGCTGTGGCTTTGCTGAGTAGGGTGTAGGTTTTAGGGTTTATGAACTTCAACTACGGTATGTTGAAGCATGCCTCTGCGCATGCCCTCAGGAGCTGGAGGCGGCAGTGGCTTCATTGCTGGATGGCGGGAGGGCTGTTTAGCAGGGCCACTATGTTCAACTGGTGGGTCCTCTTATCCTGTATGCATTGCTGGAGTGGAAGTGTGAAGGAGTGGGCTGTATGTGCAAATGATGTGCAACTATGGGCTAGGGCAACTATGCTCAACTGGTAGGTCCGCTCTGCACTATTTGAGTGGATGTGCCTGCGGGACGGCTTTCTTGCAGGGCCAGTACACACAGCTGGATAGTGTGGAGTGGTCTAACGGCAGGGTGAGGGGCCCTGGGAAAGGTGTATTGGCCCGTGACCCTCTTTTACTGTAGACCACCCTAGTTGTTCAGGGCTGGCATCACTGTTTGTTGGCTCCACTCTTTGCTAGCCCCACTCTTGTCAAAGCCAGTTATGATCTGATGATCACACTTTCGTTTTGTTTACCCGTCCACACCTCCTGGCCCTTTCGAAAGAGGGTTTTGTGTTGCATGTCCCATTCGCAAAAATATGCAGGGTGTACGGTTTAGGGGTTAAGGGTTCAGAGAGTGGTTGTGTAGACACCGGAAAAAAAGGAACCACAGCGACCGCAACAACAACCACAGACACTATCAATCGGCCGGATGTTGCTGACCTTAAAAGATGAAGGCCCTCTCTGGATACTTAAACAACCTAGATGTCGTGATACAGCTTGGAATCTGAAACCCCGGGTTGCACTATATGAGCCCTTCCTCCTCCATAAGTCATGGACGTCATTGATACATATCAGTCCCTGAACTCTGAAACCTTGTCGTGGCCTGCCTGGATTCAGGCTGACGGGGTGTCCAAGGTCGACTTCCAGCTCTGTCTCAATAAATCTTGAATGGCATGCCCAATCCATGATCCCTGAGCTGTGAAGCCTCATTGTAACCTCAATTCAGCCCTAGGGTATGGCCAAGGTAGACTTCCAGGTCGCCTCAATGAATCTCGAATGGCATTCACGACCTGCAATTTCTGAGCTCTGAAACCTAGTTGTGGCCTTGAGTCAGGCTGACAGGGTGTCCAACGCAGGTCCAAGGCAGATCCACGGAAACGTCTCTTTACTCCAGTGACGTTGCCCTCTGGTGGACCATAATCCCCGACCTAGAAGCTTTCTGATGTGTCATCCCCGAACCCTGAACATTGTCATGGCCTGGATTAAGATCGTTGGTGTGTCGAAGGTGGATCCAAGACAGATCCAAGGCAGATTCAAGGCATGCACTAACTGACAGGCTTGACAGCTCTAAACTCCAGAGCATTTTTTCTCTGCTTTACTTGAATCCCTGACCAAAAACTCATTTCTGAACCTAACCTGTGTCGTGACCTGGATTAAGGCTGGTGGCATGTCCAAGGCAGACTTTCCGCACTCCTCTATGACCAGTCAGTTTCATCTCTGAATCTCCATCCCTAAACCCTCAACCTTATTATGGCCTGGATTAAGGCTGGTATTGCCTCCATTGGCTCCATGGCGCCATTTCCGCACTCTATGACCAGTCAGTTGTATCTCTCAATGTCCATCCCGGAACCTTAAAGAACCCTTGTCAGCGTGGCCTGGATTGAGCCTCTGGCAGGGAAGTTCCCGGGGTATGCCAAGTGGCCGGTTTTTGCCGAGCAGGGTCTTTTTTTGGCCGGCGTACGCCGGGCGGGGGTATGAAAATGCCCGGCGGTGAGGTCGGAATTTTTTTCCCCATTTTTTTTTCATTTTTTTTACATTTTTCAAAAAATGTCTATTACCGGTTTTTCTCTAGATCTGCTAATAATCGTTTGGTTTCTCGAAAACAAATCCTACTCATGGACACTCCTACTCGTGGGCAACTGCGGCCGTTCGTTTAAAAAAATGCTACTGCCGGACATCAAATACGCGGCTTTTCAGAAGCTCAATAAGAGGCAAATCATCCTCATCTGAGTTGTAAGGGACTTCAAGGGGGGGGGCACCAACAGCTGTTTCATACAGCTCGGGCTCCTCGTCACCACCCTCCACCTCAATGCCTGCGGCCAGATCCATGCCTAGCAACCGGACAGTAATACCATTCAATTTCTCGTGCAAATCTAGAAGCACAAGGGGGGGCTTGCCTCTCTTAAGAGGGGCCTTGACCAAGACCTCATGTGCCTCGGCCAGTACCTCATCACTGAACTTCTTGAAAAGAGGCTCAGGTGGTGAGATGGGCACACTGGGGGTGGCCAACCTGACCCGTAGTAAAGAATCTAGAGTCGCCACTCGCAACCGATTGGTCAGCCTGTGCTTAAAGACCCGGTGCAAACTAAAGCCTCGCTCGACCACAGCGGTTTGGCACGTAATAGTGAAGGCCACATAAATGAGCTGCACCACACCGGGGATTTCAGACTCGTGGGCTCTGATAATATGAGACAAACACGCCTGCATAGGGATCTTGGCAAAGCGATTGACGGACTCTGCAATCCAGCCCTTCAGCAACTGAAACTCAGCATCAAGCTTCGCCTCCATGGCGACACTCTCGAAAAAGGTTGTGCCACAGAAGTGGGACTTCAATGTGGCAAACTCAGAGTGGAAGTGCGAGACCAAGACGTCATCATCCATGCCCAGATAGTAAAGCGGGTCAAACGCCGCGAAAGCGTCCAATACTTCCAGATTGCCAAAGCGCGACTCAAGGCCCTCCAACAACTCAGAGGCCACAGACTCGGCACGCCGCTGTAAGCGGGAAACTGAGTAATCTCGGGAGCCCAGCTGGAACTTGTGCCCGGCCCGGCGTCACTTCCCTGGCCTCTGGCCTACTTTTAGCCAGAGGCTCTCTAATTCTAGCCTTCCTGATCGCCTCCACGAATATCGAAATGCAGACGCTTCACCCAGTCCCTCAACCCTAAAATGTCGATGCGGACTGGATTCAGGCGGATGGTGTGTCTAAGGCAGACTTTCCGCTCCCCACGCTCGGCCTGCTGCTGGCCCAGCTGATGATCGAGCTCTCCCCGGGCCGGGGCTTTGCTCTTGTCAAGGGCCTGTCAGTGCAGAGGTGGACCCGGCTGCAGGTGAAAGAGTTGAGGGTGGACGATTAAAACCTACACTGGGTTGTAGGTCATGGGGCTGAGGGTTCAGTTTTAAAACCTACACGAGGTTGCATTCATGCTCTCCACCCTTGTATTACACATTGGGATGCATACGCCCCCCCCTGTCCTTGAACTACCGTACGTAGTCGTTGATTCCTTTTTCTTGCCCTTGTATTACATACCGTGTACTACAGACCTTGTACTACGGTACTACGGTTCATTCCTAACCCTTGCTCTTGTACTACAGGCTGTGGTGGCGTACTACTGTTGATCCCTATGCCTTGCCCTTTCAATACAGACCGTGGTTGCGTACTACGAAATGGGTCTGCACTGGGGCAAGCTGAGGTTGCAGAATAAGAAGGCACACCTAATTCGTCATGTGAAGGTAGGGTCCTGAACCCAGAACATTAGCCCTGACCCCAGAATATGTTGGTATACAAAATTAGGCATGTCTAGGTTGGGTTCATGTTCTGTTGTATCCAGGCCGCAAGCGCTCAACCCAGAATAAGGAGGTGCATCTGGAGGAACGTGTCAAGATTGGGTTCATGGTTTACTTTTCCGGTCTCGAAGCCAAACCTGAACCATACATCCAGACCAAGGAGGTACATCTGGTGGGATATGTCAAGGTTGGGTTCAGGTTCATTTGTTAGCAGACTGCTGACCTTTGACCCTGAATAGGCGCGTCTAGTGGGGCATGTCAAGAAGGGCTCAGTTGCAGTTGTTTCCACGACACTTGGGTTAAGGGTTTAGGGCCAAGGGTTGAACCCTAAACCCAGACCAAGAAGGCGCGTCTAGTGGGGCATGTCAAGGTAGTGTTTGTGGTTTCCTTTTCCAGGTAGAAATGCTGAAACCTTGACCATACACTCAGAATAAGGACGTGCACCTGGTGGGATACGTCATGGTATGGCTTAGGGTTCAGGCATTGTCACACCCCAAACCCTCAACCCTAACCATCACCACGTGTAATGGTGGCTATAGGCCCCGGTTCTATTTACGGCTTGGGGGGGGGGGGGGGGGCACTTTGTATTGGTGGGTCCGACCAGGTATGAACGCAGTATTTTTGACATGGCTTCATTTAGATGGCTTCATTCATGGCTTCATGCAGACTTGTCAGGGCATGCCCAATATCAGTTACGGTAGCACAGTGACAACTTGTTGTTTCAGTATGACAATCAATGCATACGACAAATGATGTGGCACATCGGATGGGTTTGGTGTTTACCCATTTTTGCTCCATGGGACGGAACTCGCGAAAAGCGGAATAATGTTTTCTAGTAGCAGCGACTGCCAGTGACGAGTGTGGACATTTTGAATCACAGCTGTCACCGCTGGTCACTTGCGTATTGACATAGCGTATTGACAAACGACCGTGGACGCAACGAGCAATATATGTGAAAAGCGTATTCACAAGCGATCGCGAGCAGCGACGAGCCAGAGCAGCATCGGCTGGCAGTGCCGAGTGTGAGGAGTGTGAACACAGTTTGAATCTCAGCTGTCAGCTGTAGCAGGCACGCTCCCTGGCATTCATCGCTGTCCACTCTCTGACTCACGGTTTCCTCTCGATGTTCCACTCGACAAGACATGAGAGGTATCAGCAGCTAGATACACCAACGATGTAGATGTTAACATTACTACGCGATCGCGGTCACGAGCGAGGGCCAGCGAGGACTGGTTGACGACGGTCGGTTGCTGGTCGGTCTGTACATTTTTTTTCTTGTCTTTAATCTACTGTGGTGCCGTACACCGACGATTTGTACATCTTGTTTCTTGTCTTGAATAATACACCGGGGCAACAAACCCAGAGTATTAGCAAGGATTGCCTGGTGCCACACATCAAGCTAGGAGGAGCCTGCAAGGCAAGGGCAGGGATTAGGGTAAAGTGGTAAGAGCTTGGGGCTTATGGCTAGGGTGCCTGTCCGGTTCTGAGGAGGGAAAGTTTGCCGGGAACTAGTTGACACCTTTCACCCTAATTCCTAGGACAGACCGACCCACTCCTACACGGTGAAGAAGACACATGTATTACTCACCTACCTTTTGGACCGAACAAGATTGCATAAAATCTGCTCAGACCATTCTCTTGAATGCAAGTTGTAAAGTCCTTAAACTAGAATAATAGATTGGATATATATATATATATATATTTGTAGTAGGTATATATATACAAAAGAAAATTAGTTATTTGTTCCCGAAAAAAAATATTTTATACTCAATACTGAGCTTTTACTATTAAAATCTAACGTGATCGAGAGATGTATGATTGATAACTATTACATATGGTTCGGAAACGAGTAACTTAACCATTTTTTTTTACATTTTTCTTTGAGACTTTGGGACTTTCGGATTTTCGGGCTTTGAGACTTTGGAACTTTGGGACTTTAGAATTTTTGCATTTATAAACTTTTATAACTTAAGTTACTTTGGTTTCTTAGATAACTTAGGTTACTTTGACTATTTAAGGAACTTATCCAAGGCTAAAAAAACAATATTCTATTTTAGTTATAAACAAAGTCCCTGGTCTTTTTAGTAAAGCCACTTTTCATTATATAATTCATTAGTTTATTACTTGTAAAAATATCTTTACTTTATTTTTTATCTGCTGCCCCCCTTGCTTAATCGAAGATTTTGAAAGACTGGGGCCAGTCCTGTTTTTAGCTACGCTAAGCGATTTTGCATGGTTAATCTTAGGGGGTCTTTCTCGGGACCCCTTTGCAAGACTGGGCCGACCATGCAGGCTCAAGCACTTTCTTGAGACCCCTTGCTTAATCTTACGGGCCCTCCAAGGGGGGGGGGAGGGAAAGGGATGCTGGGGGCCCCCCATAGGGGTAAAGCCTTTTCTGGCTGCTGCTTAATCGAAGATTTTGCAAGACTGGGTCTTTCCCGGGACCCCTTACTGCTTAATCTTATGGGTCCTCCCCTTTGGAAATCTTATGTGCCCAGTCTTGAAAAGGGGGGGGCCCTAAGATTAAGCAGAGGGTAATCTTATGTGCCCCAAGAACCCCCCCTTTGGTAATCTTATGTGCCCCAAGCAGAGGGGGGTACCCCAAGCAAAGGGGGGTAGGGGAACGAGGGTAAAAAAAGACCATGCAGAAAAGCCTTTCCCAAGATAAAAAAAAAGACCATGCAGAAGCAAAGACCAAGCTAAATCATAAAGCACTTCTTATTGTAAATCAGGGTTTCAAGCAGCGAATTTGAATGGTCTTGTTCCTACCCTTTGCTTGGGGTTCCCCTTCCTCTTTCTTAGCCCCGTAGGGGACCCCAAGAAGCAGACCGAGCAGAATATTTTTTTCCCCTGTCCTTGGGGGCCCAAGAACCCCCTCTTTCTTGTAAAAGGCTTTGCTTGGGGCCCATAAGATTACCAAAGGCGGCGGGTCCCAAGAAAAGCCTTCCCCAAGAAAGTGCTTGGGCCCCAGTCTTGCAGCGATTAAGCAGTAAGGGTTTTTTTGTATGGTCTGCTTAATCTTAGGGGGGTCTTTCTCGGGACCCCTTTGCAAGACTGGGGAAAAAAAGACCATTAGCGAAGCTAAAAAGCAGGCCATAAGATTTTGCATGGTCCTCGTACGCCGGGAAGGCTTTACCTCGAGCGCCGGTCCTCGTAGGCCGGTCCCGCCTACGAGGACCGGCGCGCGAGGTAAAGCCTTCCCGGCGTACGAGGTCAATCGCTTAGCGTAGCGCCTGCATGGTCGGCGCCGACCATGCAGGCGCCGCCCCAAAACAAGATTGGGGGCCCAAGCAAAAAAAGACCATTAGCGAAGCTAAAAAGCAGGCCCTTAGGGGGGGGGGCCAAGCAAGGGGGGCAAGGGGGCAGGGGGGGGCAGGGGGGGGGAAAAAAGACCATAAGCAGCAGAAGATTACCCCTGCATGGTAGGGGCCGACCATGCAAAATCTTATTAAGCCTTGCCATAAGATTTTGCATGGTCCTCGTACGCCGGGAAGGCTTTACCTCGAGCGCCGGGAAGGCTTTACCTCGTAGGCCGGTCCTCGTAGGCCGGTCCGGCCTACGAGGACATTAGGGTAAAGTGGTTAGGGCTTAAGGCGAGGGATTCGGGTAAAGTGGTAAGGGCTTAGGGCTTAAGGCTAGGGGCTTTTAGCGTGAGACTTGGTTCTTGGGCTTATAGCTTGAGGCTAAGGGCCTGGGACTCAAGGCTTGAGGCTCATCTATCATATCTCTAGGCTTATATAGTTACATCATAATTTATGAGGCTTGTGGTTTCGGGGCTTCATGCTCAAGGGGGTCATCAGATTGCAGGTTCAGGATTTAAAGCATATGAATTAAGGCTCGTGGTTTACGGCTTGGGGCCTGACAATGCCGTCCCTGATTTTGACACGATGGCAGGCCTATGAAGACTCAAAATTGGGCATGCTGACCCTGAAACCGAAAAAACGTTTACTGAGGCATGGCAGGGATCTGCATTCAGGAACGTGACAGGTTTTAGGGTGTAGGGTGTCAGGATGTCCTCATCAATCCTTTGTCCTGACTGATGTCCCTTCTGCTTGCCTGATCTGGCAGGACACGGGGGTGGATCCGGATCACAAGGATCCGACCACGCGGATCTATTTGACCCGAGCGACGCAGCCCTACCACGTTGACTCAGCGGACGTTGTTGGTGAGAAAAATGTCACAGCTCGTGTTTCGGTTGAGGGTTGGCGAGGGTTTGGGGTAGTGTCTTGTAACGGTATCGGCTATCGGATGAAATTATCAAATACCATGAGAACTTTGTCTGCAGCGCGCAATAAGGCGCAGAGTGCGCACTAAGGCGCAGAAATGTGGATTTGGGGGGAATTTGCCTGCAGACAAAAACCGGAGTCTCGGGTTTAATACAAAACAGGAGCTGCACCTCTTTCCACCCCCTCTCCATACATTTAAATTTATAATACATTTACCATAGCGGTAAATAAATACCATACAGACCATGAGAACTTCGTCCGCAGCTCCCCAATGAGGCGGTCGGGGGATTTTTGCCTGAGAGCAAGCATCTTTTTTGTCTTGGGTTGAATATGACAGTTTGTTGCGCCTTTTTCATTTCCTTGTCCTCTCCATAAATTTCGCCTTCCTCTCTCATGCTCCACCTCCTGCAGATTTGCTGTGCTTGCAGAATGCCCAGCCGGGGTATCTATGCCTGCAAACAACCACTAGAGTCTTGGGCTGATGATTGAAATACAATTGTTTTGATTTTTCATATCCTTTAAATCAATGATATTTTCTGTCCTGCCTGCTCCGCCTCCTGTGAAAGGTTGCTGTGCTTGCAGAATGCCGACTCGGGGGGCATGAGCAGCTGGGCCTCCAGCTTTGCGGCCCACGACGAGATGCTGCGTGACTACCCAGATCTGGCCAAGGTGGGACAAGCTGACACATCGGACCCTTTTCCTCCTTCCATGTTCTATGTTGCCATCAAACCACAAGGGTAGACATAGGTTCTCACCACAGACATGTTCTAACCTCACTCTCGTCGTGACCCGGGCACAGATTGCATCCAATCGACTGCCATCAATTGGTCATTTATGGATTTATATGGACGGGCGAACAGGCCTTACATTCTGCTACCTGCAACCTGGACATAGGTTCTGTCCGAGCCCTGTTGTACCTGGACAGGAAGGGGGAGGTGCCTGCAGGCAAGCCGCCGTACTTCATGGTCCCCATCATCAACTACCACCAGGTGGGAATTTGAAATTCGAAAAACGAATTTGAAAAACGAATTTGAAAAACGAATTTGAAAAACGAATTTGACCCGTTTTGAGGGGCCTGGGCTTTGTGCAACCTTGTTTCCTGGGGGGATGTGTCGCACTCAGCTTATCACGTTGCATATGGATAAGAGTATGGCAGTGTGGAGAGCCTCGCCGCGCTCAGTACTGTCAGTGTCTCCTCAACACATCCTCGAGGTACAATACTGTAGATTAGCATTGCCTGCCTTCATATAAGTCTTGTTGTTTGGGGGCTGACATGCTAGTATTCCATCAATGATGCCAGTTTCCAGTCAGATATTGAGAATTTTGGTCCAGATCTGCCACGTGGGTAGAATTGGAATAATGAATTTGCACATGAGGCAAGGCAAATGAAATATATGGTACATTGTGCATCATATAGATGTACAGCATGCATGGTGTGTCTGCACTCTGCATAGCCTTAGACTCGGCGGCATCTAGGACGCTGCCGGAGGACCTTCCCCATACCTGTGCATGCCACACATATTTTGGTGTGACAAACTTAGGCCACGCTTTACCCTTATGGTGACGGCGTGGAGACGCCCTGAGCTGCATTGTTCATGCCCCAGGGGGCCAAGTTTCTTTTTAAGGCCACATCATGGCCTTCAGCCGAGGTTTGATGGCGCAGCAAGCCCTGCTGCTTGGTCCACTGGCCGTATGCAGGCCAGTCATAGGTGGCTCCTCATAGGCCTTTGCGAAAGCGTCCAAGCCAGGTCCCCCCAGGTGGTCTGGTGTGCACGAAAACGCCTTTGAGGCTGGCTGATTTGTCATATGATGCGGCTCGAGCCTTGAAGGACGGGACGTTAGGATAGATGGATGAATGGATGAGTGGTGGGAAGCTATAAAGCAAACATGCAACTTGATATGTTTCCTCGTTTTCTCCAGGGACACTTGATCGTGTTTCTCAGCCAATGACGCATTGGAACTTACTATTTATGGGATAACAAAGCCTTCAACTGAACTATTTACCTCAACCGCTATTCCGCAGGGCCACTTGATCGTGTACTTGAACGACACCTACTATCAGTTGGCGCAGCACCATGCCGAGGTGCCTCGCATGACTCAGCTGCAGACCGAGGTGAGGAGCTCTCATACATCGTGTCCACACATATCACTACCATGTTCACACATTTGCATACCCGTTGTTCACACTATCGGCACTGACCATGCAAAATCTTGTGCAACAACACATTTCTTAAAAGAGTAAAGCGCGCTGCTGCTTATAGGGAGGTCCCCTTTTCAATTTTAGCTTCAGCTGGCGCACCTACCGATGTGCCTCACATAACCTCATCAGGATCAGCCACAGCCTGGAGTTTGCCCTGCCAAGTGTGATAGATGGGGAACCCTAGCATTGGAATCCGTAAATGTTCCGTAAGAAAGAAAGGAAGCTTTGCCCCATGGAGGGCGAGAGAGTTTAGGAAACAGCGCAGCCTGGGCCCATGCCACATCCGTGCCGTTCCCGCACTTTTGTCCCTTCGCCAGCCCTTCTACCTTCACTTGAACACCGTGCTTGGACGGGCTGGCCAAAAAGACATTGGGCCTCTTCTTTTTTCTCAACCTACCGTAGATATGATTTGCCTTCCCTCGGGTATGAAAATGATTTCTTTTAATGCTGTCCTCAGGGCCAAATTAAAACTAAAACTCTGAATTTCTGACTGAAACTGTGCGTCCTGCCGAACCCCGCCCCTTGACGTGATGTATGACGCATACGCATTTAGCTCAATTTGTCGTTTACAAACATCTTGCACGCCAGCCTACGTCCGGACCTTGCAGGTTCTCGCCGGACTTTGGCACGGGGCAGTCGCGTGACTTGACGTTGGACAGGTCGGTAGCTTCCAGTCGGGCGGAGGGGGGGCTTCCGACACGTCAGCCAGCACCTCCCCCCGAACGAACGACCCACCACTGACGTCAGGGACATCAGCATCGCAACTTGCAAACAAAGCAGTCGGGCCATTATGTTATTGATTCCTTTCTTTAGCAATTGCTAAGTGAAGCCTCCAGATCCGAACCCTTTGGAGACGATCCCTCTGTCTGTGGGCTGTGGCAATTAGTTCCTGGCCACAGGAAACTTGTCGTGGCAATTGGGCGATTGTGGCGATCCGAATCGTCAGCTGTCAGTGGCCCCGCCCCTCAGGATCGAGCTTCGCGCTCCGGCCACAGGACTGCCATAACTTTCACCGAAAAATCGCAAAAATGCGCGCTTTCGATCGCAATCGCTCTCCAGGCCAACGGTGCCGTCCTCCAAGTCTTCAAAACTTGGCACGAGTTTCAAAAACTCGTGGTTTCGGCAGGCCAATGCTCGCTACAGTGACTGGCGTAATTAAAATATAGCAATACCGACACGATGAACTGGTGATTCATTCACTTTGCTTAAAGAGAATTAAAGAAAAAATATGACATGGTTTATGTTTGGTTACAGGATTTGACTTTTTTTTATGGGTGATTTTGCTTTGGCTTAAGCTTTTTTTTTCCACACCATGGATTTCACTAAATTTACTTGAGACAGCGCCTCATGTGATCAAGGATACTGTTACATGGTTCTCCGCTCATGGTTCTGATGTTGCTGCAGCGTTGATGCAACCACCCTTAAGCCTTTCTAGAAAGCACCAGGTAGAGCGAACCTACGGGAAAGCTAGAAAGAGAAGCTGAACATAACAAAATAAAAGACTATATAAAATAACAGGAGCGCAATCACCCAAGTCCAGAACTAAGGAGCCCATAACCAGAGTCATGTCAAATGAACATTTGCTGGTCGCAACGACTCGGCTTAACGGCCCCTTAGCGCCTAGGAGACGGACACGCTGCAGAACGCCTGCTGTCTTAGCGCGCTTTCAAGGGGGGTCAAGCTCTGCTCTCTTTCACTCCTCTTCAATCATCTGATCTTTCTCATGCTGCACTGCTGGATCTAGTTGAGAGTGATGAGTTGCTGCATTCGGCTGCCCGGCTGGAACACGTTTCATGAATTCGAGCAGAGACCGTGGCCAGGAGGTGGCCCTTCCATTCGAGCAAAATAAGTAAAAAAGGCACTAGGGAGCGCGGCTTTTAAGGTCGAATGACGGCTATAATTTTTTCGCTCCCCAATACGCATAGGGGGGGATTTCACCTGGCGGGTTCAGGGTTTTGAGGTCGAAAATCGCGGTGATTCGCTTTGGTTTAAGGTTTTCGCTGCATTTTACGTGGTGATACATTTGGTTATTCGTATAACCAAAGTGTGTCACCAATTCATCGTGTCACTACGGTATCGTGGATCTTTCAACACGAAACAACGTTAATTATGAGGGAAGGCAAAGCAAATCTACAGTAGTAGCATAATCAAGCAACAGCAAAGGTGCATTACCCCTGCGACATGTGTCACATGCACTTTGCATAACCTACCTAGATCCCGGGCAGTGTTTCTTTTTTCGTGATTCAGCAACATGTCAGCTTCACTCTGGCCTCTAGCCGGAAGCCCTATTTGTTGCCAGCTATGCTGCTCTGGCCACCAGCCAAAGGCCAGTCCAGGGTTTTGTCCTGGTTTTTTTCGGCGGCCATGGGTCGGCCTTTTAAGGTGGATTCATAGTCGGGAAAATTAGCACTGATTCCGGGCTGTCCTGGGTCAAGTGGATGGGGTTTTGGGTTCAGGCTAAAGGGTGAAGTCTGTCTATTGAAGGCCTCTCCAAGCGGCCACTGCTTCATCGTCGGGGGGATGCAGATGTGGCTGTAAGAGAGGCGGAGGTGGCAGCTGCTGGGCAGAAGCCGGAAGCTGCTCGGAAGCTGCAGGTGTGCAGATGGCATGTGGTGGGTGCACCATCTCCATCTCTCATGGAATGGTCAGACGACGTAACTTAAAAGACAGGGATTCAGAGTGTGTGTCTGTTCCTCCCTCACCGGGCTTTTTATAACGTTGGGAGGCAGAAAGATTGAAAGGTGGTTGAGCGTGAGATTCAGTTGCATGTTATTCCCCCATGGTTTTCTTCTTATGTTTTGCCTCTCACCTTTCTGGAGTGGAATACTCCGTGGAATATATTAATTTAATATAATGCTGTTTGCCGGTATTGAAGAACTCGCCCCCCCCCAGGGCCCCCCCCCCATCTTGCTTGTGGCCTCCATGCCTTTGTGAAGACTGTGAGGTAACATACCGGCGTCTGATCTCATGCTCAACCACACATCTTCCTGCCACATTTCATGTTTAAGAGACGCAAAGTTGAAAGTCTGAACCCTCGGTGGTATTCTTCACCACGTGCCTTCATTCCGCAGGCTTTGTCGCGCTTCGTTGAGGTGTTGAGCAGCGACAGGCTGAGGATGGACTACTGGCTTGAGCCTGGAGGTGAATGTGGACAAGGAGCCATTAAAACAATTGGGTAATTCATTATCGCTGTATGAGCAATCAAATGTACAAGATAAGGAATAGGGGGCAGGGGATGAGGGAGGGCAGAGCCTGCCTGCGGGTTCATGTTCCACACTTCCGCAAGCCCTCATCAACCACGGTGACTTGGCTCGCAGGACAGGTGCCAGCTGCATTCCCTTGGCATGCCGCATTGTTAGACAGGCTGCGCCTTCTTGTATGCGCATTTTCACGCCCTCTTACAGGTCACTCGCATGCCCTCTTGACAGCCACATTGCCTACATGTTAGATTGAGTAACATCCTCTGTTATGATGCGTCCCCACTTCATGTTTAGGGTTTAGGTTTTACTTAACCCGCGGCATCCCACTTCGTGTTAAATTTCGTGTACACCAGACCTCCTTTTGGATCCTGCCAGACAGGCACCACGAGGCCAATTAGAACCAAGCCTTGCCAGGTCTACGGTCGGTGGAACCAGCAGAAAGCCGTTGTTTTTACAAGCCATGCCAGCAGACGGCAGGTTCGTAGCTGAAATGTAGCTGAAGCACCCAACAAGGAAACGTGCCTTACGCAGCTCGTCCCCCTCTGAGCCCGCAGACCTGCAGCTGCTCAACAACCACTGTTGTGTCCACACACGCTCCTCCTTCGTCGACCACGGGGAACCTGCCCTCAAGAGGCACCTGTTGCGCCTGTGGGCTGCCTCAGAGGGAGGGCATGCGTGGCCACTGCCCGATAGCTTTTACGACGTGTATGGCGGAACTGTGCCTGGAGACAGGGGGGGCATCTTGCATGAAGGCTATCAAGGATGCATCTCGCTTCAAGCGGAATAGGCGAGTAGGTGTTGTTAACCTAGATATTGTTTCCAAGATTGGAAAAGGTGCGTCTTCATGAGGGCGGAGATTAACAGGCATGGCAACGTGCATGTGGATTTCATGTTTGCTCATGGTGCTCAGTCACCAAGATCTTGCAGGCAGTAGGCGGAATATACGGATGTGTGATGTGGATCTAGATCTAGTCCATGACATATGGAGGTTTGTATCTCCTGGAGGCAAAGAGGAAGCGGTTGGCTAGGCAGTGTAGATCTAGATGTAGTGGCCGAAAGTTCGAGGGTTGCATCCTGGAGGAGGAAAAGGCGATCAAGTGCTGTGGATCTAGTCCCTGAGATCTGGAAGGTCGCAGCTTCTTGGAGGCAGAGAATAAGACGCTAAGCCATGCATAGCCATGTAGATAGTGTTTTATATCTGGAGGGTTGCATCTTGTTGGAGGCGTTACAGGCGGTTGAGCGCTGCGGATCTCCCTGCCATTCCTAAGTTCAGGAAGGCTTCATGCCTCGGACAGCTGCTGAGTACTGTGGGCGCCTTGTGGCACTATATAAAGTGGTTTGAGGTTTCAAGTTGCACGTGCCCTCTTGCCACCCATTGAGCAAGGGGGGAAATAGAAAACTTGGAAAGTTTTCACTGGGAAACTTTTTCACTGGAAAGGTGTTTATTCGGTTTTAATTTTTCGGGTTCTATGTGATTCTCACCAGGGGATTCTCACTAGAGAATTGAACGTTAGTACCATGATGCTCTGCTGCCACTCCCATCGCCAACACCCAATGTTTAATTAATATTGGACAAGGGTGTCGGTCAAGCTCAGGATGGGAATCAAGCCACCAGAATGTTTATGACATTACACTTCCACCAGAATGTGACCAGATCTAGGGGCAAGTCAAGTTAAGGTTCGAGTCAAAATCCTGCTAGGATACTAACCCAGATACACAACATGATGCAAGCCATTCTCCGTTCATAGAACTACCGGTACCGGGAATCCGGGACATAGCCCATATCGACCCTACCACACCTTCGAGGAGAGTATAGGCATGCATGATGGTTGCTGCTCTTGGTCTGTATTGCCCGACTTGCCG
The DNA here is from genome assembly GCA_037349105.1 of Limnomonas spitsbergensis. Taxonomy (NCBI): domain Eukaryota; kingdom Viridiplantae; phylum Chlorophyta; class Chlorophyceae; order Chlamydomonadales; genus Limnomonas; species Limnomonas spitsbergensis. The sequence continues at coordinate 942,572 of JAYJMM010000084.1, read as the reverse complement.
TTCCAACGTTATGTATGTTGCTTCCTTCCTTCTCGGGCGTCCCTGTTATTTCCTGACATGGTTTCCCCCCGTTTCGTGACATCGAAAAGTTTTTCATTTTCAAAGCTATTTTTTATAATTAGCCCTCGTGCCATTGGCATCTTTGGTCTGGGTTGCCTTCCTTAGCTTCCGTGTCTTTCTTTTCTGTCCTTGTCTGTTATCCCCTTTGCCTCAATCGACAGTCTGCTTTTAGAGTTCCTATCGATGTAACATAAAGGCAGGGCTGTGCAAAACATCACATCTTCCCTAAAATCAAGATTGCACCATTTGAAAAATGGCAACAAACATCTACCCCACGCTCGTGCATCAATTACGAACCAATCCAATGCGAATCCAAATCACAAATAGTTAAGAACGGTGCATACCCTCTGGGTCCTGTTCTAAATCACAAATAGTTCAGGACCTGTTGAGATTGAACCAGAAAGTCTTAGTTTCTAAATATAAAGAAGTATTGGCAGCAAGTCAAAGTCGAGGGTGATCAACAAGGTGGGTAAAACCCGAGGGGGGGGGCAAAAAAAAGTCAAACACCCCATCATAAAAAAAATGTGAAACGACCCCTGGCTACCCCCTCCCCCGCCTCCGGCACCTAGTAAAACCTTAATTTATAAGTCAAAAATCAGGGAGGGAGCGGGGTCAATTTCAATCAGCTCGTCAGTGCGCTTCTAATGGTGTCGATAAATGTACATGGTTCACAAATGTTAAGTCGTGAAACAAAAGAATATACCATTGCTCTTGCTACCACCTGCCTATCCACGCTAAAGACCATGAGGCTCCAGAAACGAGAGGACTCTCGCAAGAGTGGCAGCAAACTAGCATCTAACTTGAGCGTGCTGACGTGCTGCTTCAGAAGCTTGGTCTTCTGCTTCTTGGGGAGCTCCTTGCCTACCCCCCCCTCAAACTCCTCAGCGCTGATGGCATATCTCGTCACACCTGCCTCCGTCAGCTCCTGACCAGGGTGGGCTGACTCCATGTGATCTAGGAAGTGATAGCTCCACACATAAGGGCGGACGGTGCCCGCGACGCTCCTGCAGATGGTGCAAGCCACTGGTCTGTTGGTGCAAGGATTGGTGGCAGAACCCCTCTCAGCAGGTGCATATGACATCTTGTACTTCAGGGGGCAGCGGGACTCAACTGCTAGCGTGCTGCTGGTAGAGCCTTTGACCAACTCCGTTTTGCACAGGCCTGATGCCCTGTCGTCACACACAATGCCACAGAAGCCGCATGCCTCAGCACCACTTGGCTCCAAGCTACACGCTGCTCCACATTGGCGCAGCAAGATGTGCGCTCCGACGTGCAGTCGCATAGCTGATAGCTTGATTATCTTCCCACAGCCATGCACCTTGCACACAGTCGGCGCATCCCCAGCTATTGGTGGTCCATATTCTTGCTGAAGATCCTCCAACTCTCGGGGGGTGTCATCGCAAAATGGCTAGGGCTTGGCATCATCGCCTCTGTACGGGAACTCAGCTGACATGCTCAAGCTGTGGCTAGAAGCTGATGGAAGCTGACCAGGGACCCCACCTGTTGGGCTAGCATGCAGCTGAAGATGACGTTAAGGGTCGACCCCTCACACGTGGCAATGATACCCGGAGAAGGGGAGGCTGCCATTACACAGGGGATGGCCCTGTGGGCTGGCACCTTGAGCATAACACCGACTTTCCCACCCCAAGCCAAGGACGCTGCTGATCCATCAGCCTCACTCCCTCTAGAGTGCGTCAAGTGCATGAACACCCCTGTCACTACAGCTGCCTCCATCATCAGCTGCTCCGGTGTCAACCCGCCCACGCTGTACATGCCCCCCTTGGCAGTTGGGACCTGGAGCATATCTGCTCTGAGCACGGCCAGGGCTGACACGCCGTGCGTTGCATGCTAGAGCGAGAGGCTCTACGGCAGCCGCATGCTCGATAGCAGCAGCAGCAGCCGGAGGAAGAGCTGAGGGAGTAGCAGAAGTAAAAGAGGGGTATAATGATGTGATTGTGCGCTGTCGCTTCGTCGAGTTCTCCTTGGCCAGCCTCTCAGCTCCTCTCTTGCACTCTTTCCCCTGTTGGTGATTTCTTAGGGCCACTGGGTTGTCTGTGAATTTTAAGACCTTCAAACAATGCTCACAGCAGGTTGACATTGCTTAATTAATAGTAACTACCAATGCAGGTACATCGTGTGAGTCCATAATGGGTGTACGCACAACGGTGCATGTGGTTCCGGAGCCATGACACCCCCCCAGGTCAAAATTGCATGCCAAGAGGGGTCTGACATTCTGTGTGGAATTTTTTATGATGCATATCTGTAGCAAATGACGGTGGGCATGCAACGCTGTCGCTATCGTCTCAATCTGATGTTTAAAACCAGGGTGGGGATCTTTGCCACCTTCCCCGGGTTTCTTTTTGTGTCTTTTCTTTTTCTTGAACCCTTCGCACTTTTTACGGGTTGAACATCCATCGACGTGTCAGTGCAATAACGCACGGTCTGCAATAATTATTTTCTGCATCCAGCAGGTATCGAACTCGCATCCTTCGCTTGATCAGTCTCGTCCGTGCCAGGCGATAAGCGACTGACACATGTACGGCATTACTCATGGGCAGTTAGTTTGGGTGGGTGGCCGGTGAGCGACGTCATCGCCGCGCAGCGCATGATGTGCGATTGCTTTTCGAATACACATCGCCTACACCCGACGTTGAGTACAATACAACCACATTGCTAATGCGCTGCTTTTAATCGAGGCCGCGCTTGCGGCGGAAGACTGTGTTGCAACCCAGGCCGTGCATGCCGAGCGTCGCCACTCGTTTCGGTATGTAGCATGGGTGGTTGGCCGGCGAGAGATGTCATCGGCCCCCAATTCGCAGCAAGTGCAATAACTTTTCGGATACATATCGCCTATCGACGTTGAGTGCATTAGAATCACATTGTCAATGCGCATCTTTTGATCGCCTGCCCGGTGCCTGCTGAGCGTCGTGAGCCGTTCAGGCCGGAATAGTAGGTTCTGTTGCGCGTGTTTGTGCTTTTTTTTTAATCACTTTTTTTTTCTAGGCACACTTTTTTACAGTCTCCCATGAAGGAGATCCCTAAAAATGAAAAAAAAGGTGGGGATCTTTGCCACCTTACCCGGGTTTCTTTTGGTGTATTTTCTTTTCTTGAACCCTTCGCTCTTTTCAGGGTTGTTTTCTTTCGGGTGCGAACAACGATCGACGTGTCAGTGCGATAACGCACGGTCTGCAACAACTTTTCTGCCACCGGCAGGTATTGAACTCGCGACCTCCGCTTGATCAGTATTGTCGGTGCTAGGCTGTAAGCGACTGACACCAGTACGGCATTAGTCACGGACGATTACTTTGGGTGGGTGGCGGGCGAGAGGTGTCATCGCCGCGCGACCCAAAAGCTTTTCGAATTCATGTCACCTACAGCCGACGTTGGGTGCAATAGAATCGCATTGCTAATGCGCTTCTTTTGATCGAGGCCGCGCTTGCGGCAGAACACTACGTCGCAACGCACCCCTGGCCTGTGCCTGCGGAGCGTCGTGAGCCGTCGCTTCGGCATAGTAGGTTTGGTGACCGTCTTTTCTCTTTTCTTTTTGTTTTTTTAGTCATTTTTTTTTCTAGGCACACTTTTTTTACAGTCTCCCATGAAGGAGATCCCTAAAAAAAATCCAAAAAAGCCTTTTTCTTTTTACTCCCCCCCCTCCCTCCACTTTGCCCCTCCGTATCTCCCAGCCCCCTGGGCCAAAACAATTTAAGACTAGGTAAGGAAAGCTCTCGTCAAGCTCTACAACTTAAGATGATGGGGTGTTTTCAGTTGTTTTTTGCCCCCCCCTCGGTAAAACCAGCCAAAAATTGTGTGAAACATTAGACAACTTAGCGACTAACACACAATGACAATAATTCTCCTAAATTATGTTTGCCGATCTCCTAATCGCGGGCAGCCAAGCAACACAAGCACCTTCAATTAATAACTACCCTACCAAGAAATTCCACTAAATTCAATCCACTGCATGCGCTACACACTCGTGAACCTCTCAAGGACTCCAAGATCTGATTTTGTCCAGCTATTTAGTTGTTATCATGAGCATTCCAACATGATGGGCAAATATCCCCCAACATAGACTACGGTATCGACCAACGGTCAAAAATAAGCACACGCACAATTCACAAAATATCATAATGACACGGTGATGCAAATTTGTACAACCTCGCAGGGCCCTAGATAATTACCCTCTTGCAACTTGGATGAATCCATGCTCCAAGGAGAGTTCATAAGGTGCTTAACGAGTTGACGATTTGCCGTGTCACAGGATTGCAGATCAGCTCTGTCTCTAAGCTTGGAGCGAGCATGGAGACAGAATTGAAAGGTCAGGATCAGAAATGCGGTTGCAAGACATGAGGTCAAGATGTTGTAGGGCAACACATGTTGATAGGGCTGACAAGTCTCTTACGTTGAAGCAGTGGCTGAGATTGAGGTGTTGTAGCGCAACACAAGTTGACAGGGGTGACAAGACTCCCACTCGGCGACATGAGGTGAGGTCGAAATGTCGCAGCGCAACACAAGCTGACGAAGGTGACGAGTTGTCCACGGGACACTTAAAGAGGCTGAGATATTGCAGCACAACTAACACAAGCTGACAGGGCTGACCTATTTGCTACGTTGATACAATTGCTGAGATCCAAATGTTGCAGCGCAACACAAGCTGACAGGGGTGACAAGTCTTCCATGACGAAGTCGTTAAGGTTGAGATGTTGTAGCGCAACACACGCTGACAGGGGTGACACGTCTCTCAAAAGCTCGCAACCGTCGAGGTCGAGATGTTGCAGCACAATGCAAGCTGACAGGGGTGACACGTCTCCCACGCCGGAACAAGAGATGAGGTCGAGATGTTGTAGCGAAACACAAGTAATCAAAGGTGTCAAGTCTACCACCCCTTCACACGACATGAGGTGGAGATGCTGCAATACAACACAAGCTGACAGGGCTGACAAGTCTTGCACGTCATCTAAGCTAAAGAGGCTGAGATGTTGCAGCGCAACATAATTTGACAGGGCTGACAGGTCTTGCATATTCCATCCCTTGATAAAGTTGACGTGCATCAGCTTGGTGCAAGATCCAAATGCTGATAAGCTTTGTAAAGATAGGCAGCCAGTCAGGTTGAGATATATTGTAATGCAGGGAAAGGCCCCTGGATAGGGCACTCCTCATCTTCTGAGCTTTTGAAATGCAGCGACTCGATCTGGCCCCATGAGATATAAAGAGTCGGCATTGAGTTGGGATATAAAGAGCCGGCATTGTAGCTGCCCGTCAGCTCAATATTTGTCAAGAAGGGTGTCCAGGTGATACTGCTTTGAAGTGCAGCTTGGCCATGTTGAGGATCTGCATGGTATGGATTGGAATTTAATACCAGTCCGTTAGTCTTGTGATCGTAGATGGCTCTTAACTGTCGGGAGGTGGCGCAAATGGTCCCCACCCCACCTTCAACGATATGCAAGATTCTGCCCAACAGATCTGAAGGGAGCTGCGATATGTTGTCCTGCTGCTGATCTGCAAGGAAACACAAAAATGCTAGGTAAAATGAAGGGTCAAATCGCAAGATGTTCTGAATGAATTGCTTGTTAATTGATCAGCTGATCTTCATCACAATTACTAGAAATTATATAGCTCACTGTGCAGTTGCAAACTTGGTTAGGTTGGCCCCGGGCTGACTGAAGGACTGTCTGACTTCTCCCTATAGGATTGCTTTGTTTACAGTCTACGTATTGACAGCTACACAAGGGCGACCTGATCACTGCAACATACAATGCACTTGCAGGCAACTTGACCGTGATCAGGCGATCCCATCCATGATATAGTAGGAGACTCAAACAGGAATCCTTCGAGTTGTGCCAAAATGCTCATGAGTGAGAATCTTGTCCAAATTGAGATGTTAATTTTAGTCCATTCTCGTTTTGGAGCTGACAAGGGAAGGATCTCGCCCATGAATGTGGAGCCGTGCAGGTTTCTAGCTTACCGTATGGACGAGATTCTTTGGACTGAAGCAAGGGCAGGAGACTCAGCCTCATTGCTGAAATCACGGTCTCATGCAGTGGGACAGTGCAGGCCTTCTAGGATCAACTGAACATCGGTATGGGACTGAGGTGCTTCTGTAAAATGGGGCTTGCTCAGCACCTGAAATACAGTACCTTATCATGCCTTCCTTGCTATTTGGATCAGATAATAATCCGCCCTTCTTTATAGACGTTTGTATATGAACTTCTGACCGGGTACTGGAGACTGGATCCACCTGAAGCATTCGATGACAAAGCAACAAGAGCGTGGTTGCCACGCAAACGCTTGAGGGAGGATATACTGCGGGATGGATTTATTTACGTCCAAGACGCAAGGCGCTGCATCAGTTGAAAGAAAGAAAGGTGACGCCTGAGCGTGTCCTGAGAAGAACAAATTGGTATCGGTGACCCGATCTGATGTTGTGGGGGCTGATAGCTTTTTGAACAGATAAGTCTGTCACTGTCATTGGGTTGGCCAGATCGGTGCCAACTTCTACGCGGGAAGGATTCAAATGATGCTCATGTGAAGGATATGCGTCGGCCATGGCAGCAGGGGCGCGTTCACATTGGCCCCAATCCAGTCGTTGGGATCATTTGCGGCCCAAGTGTGGAACTAGGTAGGATCATTTTGCCCACTTTCTCGCCAGTTTCAGCTACTTGCAGGAATCCGCCAGCCACAGACGAGTTCACAGCCAACTTCTGTTATGAGCACAACAAGATCGTCGGGGCGCGCTTGTCAATGCTGCTGTGAACGCAAGAGAAATCGCTCAGGGATTTCGAGCTTGTACCAGAGCTCGTACTGACCGAGACTTTCCATTTTGACAATGCCCAGCATCGATCAAACATTTTGTTTAATCACACTCGTTAAAAGATAACAACCATGTAAACGAATGAGACAAGAATGCACGTAATCGACCTAGTTTGAGTTTGCGTAAACCCTGAACCGAGCCAGCGTGGCAGCGTGGCAGCCAGCGTGGCAGGATCATTTGGCTCATTTCTCAACACTACCTCGGGAGGTCGTTTCTAAAAATATTCTTGATGTACACAAAAGTACAACGACTAACTGTCGCCCAGCTCGCGCCCAACTCGCGCCTCTAGTGTGGATCGAGTTACAACCTGTTTCTGATTGACTGCGGAACTCCTCCGCAGGCTCTGTCGTACAGACACGGGGTCTGTGGAACTGCTCCGCAGGCCTTTAGCAGCCTGTTTCTGATTGACTGCGGAACTCCTCCGCAGGCCCTGTCGTACAGAAACGGGGTCTGTGGAACTGCTCCGCAGGCCTTTAGAAGACCCACGTGCGGCCTTTTTTCCGAGGACCCCCCCCCCCCTCGGAACTTCCACAGTCTGCGGAACATTTTAGGCCTTCGAATTGACATTAATTATATGTTAGAACCCCTGTATTTTTCTGTCCATGGACCTATCGGGCAGTGGCCGCGGCGGCGACCCTGGACAAAGGCCGCGTCAGGCATCCTTCTACGACCCTTCGAGGATAAGACCGAGGGTACCGACAGCCATTGGAGGCATATTGTTATTAGGAAGAGATGTGGTCGAAATGCTGTGAAGAGAAAGAGAAATGAAGGGATAATGTGCACACAATCGGCTATACTACAGTACGCCCTGAACCTTGCACGGTCTCGTTCCGCAGGGTCCAATCAGAAACGACCTCTGCGGAACTCTTCCGCAGGCCATTAGACCGTCGTACTTTTTTTTCCTCCGCAGTCAATCAGAAACAGGCTGTTAGGCTGTGTTTCCATTGGCTGTTTTGACGTCGGAGCGGGATGCCAGCTAGGCGCCAGCTAGACCGCTCCGACGAAAACGTTTCCATTGGACGCTGAAGTCCGTCGAGTCGACGGTTGATGTCCCCGCCGCTTCTGCCCAAACGTCACCCAAAACCAGGTCCTAGACCCGAAGTGAGTTTGGGGGACACCGCTCCAAACGCCAACTGGACAATACTTCGGGCAATACTTCGCAACCTTGTTTTTTGAGCCCTATGCTCATTCTCTTCTAGTCATACCTTTGATAAACTCTGCTGGTTCGATATAAGTCGACTGGCTGTCCGAGCACACGGACCCTCACGTGACGATTTGCTACACTGCCGTTGCGTTGCAGCATGCGCGACCGAATCGAAATAAAGCAATAGTACACGTATGAACCATTGCTTACTTTGATCTACGTATTCAAGCTGCCTAAGTGCAGAAATTTTAAAAACCGATGCCAGCTACGCCCAATGCTACTACACTTGGACAAGATTGACAGCGTGATACGTTTTGCATCACATCAGTAAACGCGACCCAACACCTACCAAGGAATGGACCGACATTTCGAAGTTCCTTGTAGGCCAAGGTTCTTGAATGCGAATCGGCCACCCTGGACATGCAATGGAAACGAAGGCAGAATTTCTCTGTGGTGGTCTCTGCTTCGGCCTAAAACCTGGCGCGGACCGAACAAAACCGACCGCTCCGACTGCTCACCTCAAACTCCAATGGAAACACAGCCTTAGGATCATCTCAGGATTCTGTACATCGCCCACTTTTGGCTCGGATCACCCCCAATGTGAACGCGCCCCAGGAACGGGCGAAAGGAGTATTCGCAACGAACGAAAGATGACGGCGATGAAAATTTGAAGATGAGTACGAAGTTATCCACGCTGTCGGAGCGTTGATGCGAAGTATTTTTGCATCGCCCAAAATAGGAGCGATGCAAGATATAGCACTTAACGGGTACGGCAGCGCCACGCTGGCGCCACGCTGGCGTTCCGGTGCCATTCCGGTGACAAGGGGCCCAATTCCACTTGTCACCGGAACGCGGAAATGGCATGCCAGCTCACCCTCCCCAATTCCACCTGTGTCCGGAACTCGAAAAATAGTGCCAGCTAGACAAAAGTCAATTCCACTAGTGTTCGGGATCGTGTTCGGGATCCTGCCCACCCATTATCCGTACCCGGCGAGGCATGATTTTTGCATCGTGCCCAGGGGGGTCGAAGCAAAACTCAAGCCTCGCCGGGTACGGATAAGCGTGACAGCGAGGCGTGGCTCCATTTCATCACTTGATTATCACTCTCAGTCGAGCGCGTAATTCGTTTCATTCATCTCGTTCAATTTATCTCTCTTTCTCCACGGTCTCTTTCGTCATGGCTGACAATCCGTCTGACGGCGGCAAAGATCTTGCAGGCGCCTTTGCAGAGATCAGCGCGCGCATGGACTGGCGCAAAGAGCACTACAAAGAGCAAAGCGCACAGAGCAGCGAACAGCGCAAATAAAGAACAGCGCAAAGAACAGCGCAAAGAACAGAGCAAAGAACAGAGCAAAGAACAGCTCAAAGAACAGAGCAAAGAACAGAGCAAAGAACAGAGCAAAGAACAGAGCAAAGAACAGAGCAAAAAACAGCGCAAAGAACAGAGCAAAGAACAGAGCAAAGAACAGATAGCGCAAAGAACAGAGCAAAGAACAGCGCAAAGAACAGAGCAAAGAACAGAGCAAAGAACAGCGCAAAGAACAGCACAAAGTGCTACGCAAAGACAAGAGCAGCACAAGGAACAAAGATCAGCGCAAAGATCAGAACGCAGAGGAGCGCAAAGAGCACCGCAAAGAGCAAAGATCAGCGCAAACGAGAAAAGAAAACACAAGAGTAGCGCCTAGCAGCACAAAAAGCACAGAGGCTGCTTGACAGGCTGTAATGTAAATAGATTTGGTTTCGCCCGTACCCGAACATCTCGCGTGCTCAAGTGGAATTGCATTTGCTGTATTCCCCAGCCCTCTGTTTCCAACCAGAAAAACTGACACCGGGATTAATCCCGGCGAGGCGCAGGTGGAATTGGGCCCTTGTCACCGGAATGGCACCGGAACGCCAGCGTGGCGCCAGCGTGGCGCTGCCGTACCCGCTAAGTGCCATATTTTGCATCGCTCCTATTTTGAGCGATGCAAAAATACTTCGCATCAACGCTCCGACAGCGTGGATAACTACGTCCTCATCTTCAATTTTTCATCGCCGTCATCGTTCGTTCGTTCCGAATACTCCTTTTCGCCCATTCCCGCTGCCATGAGTGGCCGACGCATATCCTTAACAGGGGCATCATTTGAATCTTTCCCGCGTAGAAGTTGGCACCGATCTGGCCAACCCAATGGCGAATTTCGACGCGTGCCCCCTAGCAGTCCCTCCGATCGCCTGGGCTGTCGTTTAGCAGCGGCCTGCCATTTGCTACACCCAACTTCGACAGTGCCAGGGCATCCCTTGCTGCACGTACCTTGCAACTCGACATTTTGTCAAGCATGACTATCATGCTAAGCGAGACAAGTAGACAGAACACTCTAGATACACGAAGCGATAAGGCAAATGCCTGACAGGCTGTTCACTAGAGAGAGTCGGTCTCAGCCGTACCCGAACACGTTCCGGATACAAGTGGAATTGCGTTTCAAGTATTTTCATCCAGCGTGGCAGAAGCCTCGCCCAACCAGATAAACCGCCACCGGAACGCGTTCCGGTGAGCGCCCAAGTGGAATTGGGCCCAAGGTGGAATTGGGGAGGGTGAGCTGGCATGCCATTTCCGCGTTCCGGTGACAAGTGGAATTGGGCCCAGGGTGTTGCAGCTGTGTTAGCGACCGGTCGGTCGATGCTCACCTGTCAATTGTCACCTGTCAAAAAATAGCAACGGACGGTGCACAGGCCCAGGACAAGACGACGCCTAGGACAACGACCTTGCCGATGACAGACTTATCTGTTTTGAATGGATGCATTACGGCCGAACCCTGGAACAGGTTCCCCAAGAACCACCTGGAGCTGAGTTTGGAACCATGCATGTCGGACTAGCGGGCATACCCAACTAATCGACGTGACGTAATCCAAACAGATCTCCAGAGAATGCGTCTCACCAGACCTCAGTACCCGGAAGCAGGGAACACAAAAGAAGTCAAACAAGATAGAAGAAAGAAAGAAAACGCCTGAGCGTGGCTTGAGGAATACGGGATTTTAAATGCCGTACACCGGTAGAGCCCGACACACTGTACCTATGGACATGGTGCTCCGAAACTGCCAGATATCAACCAGACTTTTCTTGGCTGATCCCAGAGAGTGTTCCAGTGGACACACCGGAAGCCAGTAGGCTCTTACTCTTAAACTTTGCAGAAGGCAGACCAGAGCTCGTCGCAACTGCAGAACACATACGTTACACCGTTCACCACTTCACTGACCTCCCCAGCCATGACTTCACCGGGTCCTAGTTCACACACACCCATGCTCGACATGGAGTCCCTGCGCAGCCGACAATTCACCACCTATCGCCACAGCTACGAACACCGGGACATAATCCTCTACCACCTGGGACTCGGCTGCAGCCTGGACCGCCCCGATGACTGGCAGCTGCTGTACGAGGGCGCGGAGGGGGGCATGCGCGTAATGCCTACCTATGCGGTGGTGGCGGCGCACCCTAGCATCTTTCAGATCCCTCTCTCTGAATACATCCCTGGTGCTAATATGGCAAGTCTTTGCGTGCCTGAGCGTTTGCCTTGTGTGTGCGCTTGTGCGGTATGTCTTGTTACCCTCATGCAAACATCGCTACCGGTACGTATTCCACGGCGCTTCAGCTGCAGTCAAGCTGTATCACGGCCTGCAGCCTGGTGGGCTGGTGCAGCAAGACCTGCTGATTGGGACATCGGCCGAATGCCGCACAAGCTTTAATCCCAAGGGGTTCAGTCGTGGCCGCCTGGCAGCCGCTTCAAACATGATCTACTGCGCACTGAAATAAACACTGGTGAACAGAGGTCAAGGGTTGAGTCCCCATTGGCCCAGTGGTGAACAGAGGTCTAGGGTTGAGTCCCCATTGGCCCAGTGGTGAACAGAGGTCTAGGGTTGGGTCCCCATCGGCCCAGTGGTGAACAGAGGTCTAGGGTTTGGTCCCCATTGGCCCAGTGGTGAACAGAGGTCAAGGGTTTGGTCCCCATTGGCCCAGTGGTGAACAGAGGTCTAGGGTTGGGTCCCCATTGGCCTAGTGGTGAACAGAGGTCAAGGGTTGGGTCCCCATTGGCCCAGTGGTGAACAGAGTTCTAGGGTTGGGTCCCTATTGGCCCAGTGGTGAACAGAGGTCTAGGGTTGAGTCCCTATTGGCCCAGTGGTGAACAGAGTTCTAGGGTTGGGTCCCTATTGGCCCAGTGGTGAACAGAGGTCTAGGGTTTGGTCCCCATTGGCCCAGTGGTGAACAGAGGTCAAGGGTTGGGTCCCCATTGGCCTAGTGGTGAACAGAGGTCAAGGGTTGAGTCCCTATTGGCCCAGTGGTGAACAGAGGTCTAGGGTTGGGTCCCTATTGGCCCAGTGGTGAACTGAGGTCTAGGGTTTGGTCCCCATTGGCCCAGTGGTGAACAGAGGTCAAGGGTTGGGTCCCCATTGGCCCAGTGGTGGCCTTTCTGCCCTTTCGAATGTTGTGCAGTGTGCACTAGAGAACAGGCATGCTTCCAGTGGGGGTGAAATTGCATAATAGTTTCACGGGGGCAATATAATGTCGCCGCGGACTACGACAAGCAGGCGCTGCGTCTAGGGGGCGGAACCTGTCTAGGCGCTTGGTGAACACTGCTCGTGCGTTACCCACTTCATGCTTGGTGCTATGTGTGCTGATGCATGTCCATTACATCCGACATACGAACAACAGTTTATTACCACTTCGCGAGCATACCGACAGTTGATGAAGCTCTGAGTTGAGAGGGACCACAAAGTGTGACAGGCTTTGGCACCCTTGCAGCCTGCACTTTGTGTACGATTCCAAGTGTAGTTCTGTTTCCGACATCGGCTTCGGAACATCAGGCTTTTCAAGTGTAGCTCCTAGTTTTTGGGAAGATAAATGTTGGGATATAAATCTTACATGGAATATGAGATGGCTCTGTCCTAAGCGATGCAACTATCAAAGCCCTCTCTGAACTTGAAACATCTGCCAGCTTGCCGTGCATGCTAGCACGGTACCTTGACCGGCCGCACCTCTCACGCTCAAGTAAAGAAAATAGCGTTGCCCCCCCGGTTTAGAACACCTCAAGGGGCTGTCACCTAGGGGGTCGGACCCATACTCTGGCTTATAACACATGATATGTTCCCAAATGATGTTATTAAGGGATTTCATTATAGCACCTCCTCTGCTTGTGCCAGACATCATTTCATCAGGGTGGGCATTATCATACTTTGTAATGATTTCCGTGCTTGTGGGGCAGGCTCAAGCACTGCACGGCGAGCAGTACATCGAGCTGTACGGAGCGCTGCCGGCCAGTGGTACGCTCATCACAAAGTGAGTATCCGCGAGCTGAGCGTGCATACCGGGGCTGATAATTGTAAAACCTTTTTTTTTAGTGGGCATCTTGTATTCCTGGAAGAGCTTGAAAGCTTAGGAGCTAACGTCAGGGAATAAGTCCTTTCCATGCTGGTTGCTTCTCCCTCAAGGTTCTTTTATCATAAAACAATCTCGTTGCTATGTCCTCCCTCGGACCCTCCCGTCGGGACTGCCGTCCCAGGCTGCCATCAGAATATCATTGCACTCAACCAGCAGCTCTCCTTCCCCTCCTCCCCCTCCCCCACCTGCATCCTCCCAAAGCACGCCATTGTCTCTTGCTGCCATCCTTATGAATGTGCACTCCAGCAGCAGGCCCCCCTCCCTTTCCACCCACCGCATCGCCCATGCGCGACAGGCCCCGGCTGGTGGACATTCGGGACAAGGGCCAGGGCAAGGGCGCTCTCGCGCTGATCCGATCGGAGACTGTGGACGATGCCTCCGGGAAGCTATTGGCTGTCTGTGAATTCGTCATCTACATACTGGGAGGAGGTGAGCAGTGGTGTTGACAAGTGCCGCCAGCCCTCAGGCAGTACTTTTAAGAGTTGCAAGAGCCCATCTGGCATCTGTACTCCTTGTGGCCACGTGTTAGTCAGGGCATTCAAGCTCGACAACAACCTTGCCAAGCTCTATATTTTTGCTCCTTGATCATTGGATCCAGTAGCATCTCATATTCTCTTCACTTCACTTGTGTCTATTTAGACGCGTAAGCTACAATTCAGCTACGCCAGGCCATATGGCTGCGGGTCCTGCTGCAGCCAGCCATGCTGCTTGGGCCACTGGCCATAGACTTGTCAAGGTCATGTTCCCTTCAGCCAAGGGGTGGCTGCCCAGCACCCAGCTGAAGTGGCCTGGTGCGCATTTCGTAAACACTGCATCTCCCACGCTACGAAGGCCTGGGTGACCCAATCTGCCTTTTCTCCTGGACAAGTGGAAACCCTCAATTATTACGTAAAGAAGCATCCTCATTTCCACGTGTGCTTCTTGTTTACAGGCTCCTGTCCTCTGTTGCTCTGTACTGTACTGTACTGCACGGAAATGTACTAATCTGCACTGTACCGCACAAAAATGTACAGTGCTGTGCGGTGCTGCACTGAATGGTTTCAAGCACTGGCGCCAGGCACGTTGTAGTGACATAGAACAAGTCAATATATAAATATTGGAAGTTTAATTGCCATTTTAATTTGCCACCTTTGTCACCAGCTGTTGGTAGTTACCTTCACTTGCCACCTTGGTCTACCACCCTGGCCGGCCAGCCTAACATACCAACCTGGCTTGCCCTTGTTGCTGCTACTACTCACTTCCATGCTTCCTCCCTGCAGGAGGCTTTGGCTCCCCCTGGCCCGCTGCTGTGCGTCCCTACTCCGCCACGGCGGCCAACATGCCGCCCGATAGGCCGCCGGATGCCACTGCCCAGGAGCAAACCAGTGTGGACCAGGCAGCGTTGTACAGGCAGGCATGGCTTACCTTGGCTTTAATGCAACTGCTTCCAGCAAAAAGGGATCAAATATGGAAATAAGCATGAATAAGCACATAAGAGGATTGCATGCTGCCCAAAGGGTTGAATGCCATTTTTCTTTTTGGCCACGAGCCCACCTTGGGCAGGCCACCAAAGGCCCGATTGTGACCAGACCTGAACCGGTCTATGGCTGGTCGCCAAAGCAGCATGGCTGGCCACAAATGGGGCCTCCAGCCAGAGGACGGAGTGTAGCTGACATGTAGCTGAGTCACGAACAAATTATCAGCTTGTGCAATAGACGGTCAGCAATGGCCTAACCCGTTTCCCACTGAGGCCTTCTCTTGGCATCTAGCCACCGTTCTAATTTGATGCTGCCTCAGCTACAATTCAGCCACATCACGGCCTATGGCCGTGGGGGCCTAATGCAACATGCCCTGCTGATTGGCCGGTCAAGGTTTGGACCCCATCGGCTCAATGGTGGCCGCCCAGCGACCTGCCGAAGGTAGTCGAGTGCTGCAACATAAGTGCTGCTAGCCACCCTCATTATGCTCCAGTTTCATGGCAACCCTCTGGCCATCTGCTCCTTTTCCACCTGTGCCTCCTGAGACCTTACCAGACCTGTTACGTTTTTATTTTGATGCCCGGTCCAGGCCGTCGCGTTCCCTGTCTCGGACAGCGCAAGGCTTCTGACGACTCCTGCCCTGATGTAACCTGTTTTAGTCCCGAGATAGTTTTAGTCTGAAAATCTTGAGAGACCTAAACCGGAAACCGCAATCCCTACACTATTCCCTCCATGCACCTGTATCAAGTCCTGTGTCCTGGGTTAGGTACCTTATGGTTTAAGGTTTATGTCGTGACGGTCGGCCTCATTATGGTGACATTAACATCGTAAGCTTCTTCAGTTTGAATGATTCTGTTTAAGTGCCCAACATACCGTCTTACGTTACACCTGAATCATTTGTATGGTGTTCGATCCCAACATTGCCTGCTTCATTCAACCAACCAACCCCTGATTTAACACTGCAATGCTTGCTTGCTTGGTCCACCATAATTCTGATCAATCACCGATGTATTGAGGGGTGAAAGGATGGGAACGTTGATGAGTTGTTGTGTGACCTGGCCCCCTCATGCCTCCTCTCTGTTCACGACCACCTTGCACTACCTCCCCTCGCATGGCCTCCCTCCACATTAAGAACATGCTCTGCAGGCCAAGTGAAAATTTGAACCCGCTGCACATTGAACCGGGACGAGAGCGGGACGGTTAGATCCCCCCTTACCCCCCCTGGGCCCTCATACCTCCTTCTCCCTCCGCACTGGGAGCATGCTCCTTTGATGCCCCAAAGACTGGGTAACTGAAGGGGGGGGGGGGGGGCTGCAATGCGGTGCAGGCTGAGTGGGGAGTGCAACACGGTGCACGTCAACCGGAACGTGAGGGGGACAGTTACATCCCCCCTCCCCCCTTTGCCCCATGCCTCCTTCTGCCTTCACACTGTGAGCATGCTCCTTTGACGCCCAACATTCAGGGAAACTGGTTGGGGCTGAAAGGGAAGTGAACTGCCATGCTCTGCAGGCTGAGTGGGGACTACAACCCGTTACACATTGACCCAAGCGTGGGCAAGTCGGTTGGCTTCCCGCGCCCGATCCTACACGGATTGTGCTCGCTAGGCATCTCTGTGCGGCTGGTGCTGAGGGCGTTGGGGCCGGGAGGAAGCGATCCCGCCCTGGTCAAATCGATTAAGGTGCGACTGGAGCTGAGGGCTTTGGGTCCGGGGGGAGGAGACCCCGCCCTGGCCAAATCAATTCGCGGCTTGTGCGGCGAGCGTTGGGGATGGGTGGAGGTTGCCTCAATCGAATGAGTCAGAATTACTTTCTTGTTTTGATAAGCTCGTTGAAGCCCTCAGCTAGCTTTTAGGGCTTCCGGAGTATCCATTCCCTGGACCTGTGGAAAGGCCCTGGCTTTATTGGGAAAGTGCGGGGAGAGGGGGTGAGCTTCACATGTGTGTTGTTCGCACTGTGTGGTGTGCGCATGCATGCATGCGGACACAGAGACTTGGCCTCTTGAAAGGATTGGCCGTGGAGATCAAATGGCTTCAACGTAGTTCTTTTAATCTGTCCCTTACGTGGATCCCTGAGTACTCATCAAGAGGATACCCTTCACGTCCGAGGCTATTTCAATGCGTATCATGGTAGCAAGATACGGCACAATACGGCACAGGTGAAGACGGATTGTGCCAACTAAGTAGCAGGATACGGCACGATACGGCGCAATGCGGCACAGGTTTAGCTGGATCGTCCTACCATAATGCCTATGTGGGAACATGAGTGCGTGAGACCCTACCTACACCTACAACCTCCCATTCCTTCTCATCTTATGTCTCATTCATATGTTTGCTCGTGTGCTTGTGTTTGTGTACCTGCTGAACTACCTTTCACACGATTATATTCCTACTCCTCAGGCTGTTTGCACGTGTGTTGGTGGATGTCCCTCTGCCGAACAACCTACACCCACATGATCACCTTCCTAATCCTCACGGCTCAGGCTGTTTGTGTGTGTATGTCTTTCAATGTTTACTCAGGTGTTGACTAGACCACCTTGTTAACTCGAGTGCGCACCAGACCACCAGATCGACTTGAGTCCCCATTGGGCCAGACTACTGGTCCAATGGGGACCAAACCTTGACCGGCAAGTTTTTTTCTTGTTATCATGGCAGAGGCGTGGATGTGGCCTCCGCCCATGCCACATTATTTCCTTGACCCTCTCGCCCCTGCTGGGCGTACCTTCCTTCTCCCTTCCTTTCCTCCTTCCTTCTGATCGCAGGGGTTGCTGCAACAAGGCCTACCAGCTGTAGGCCTCTTCGTGGCTGATGTGTGGCTAATGTGTAGCTGAACAATCTTAACATGGTCACTAATGTGTGTGACCCTTCCCGCCTACCCAGATCCGCATCCTCCCATCCCTACTCTACAGGCTCGATTTGCGAAACATGTCTTCCCGGGGGAAAGGCTCGAGGTGCGCATGTGGCGGGTTGGGCGGCACAAGGTGGTCTTCCAGACGCATGTGATGGACAGGCCCGGGGCTATTGCCGTCTCTAGCGCAGCGGTGGAGTTCCACTCGAGCGCTGAGGGCCGCCCTGGTGATTCAGGCGGGACCAGCAGGTCCAGGCTGTAAATTGTTTATCGAGACTTGCATACGGTCAGGATGCCCGGGGTAGATGTGAATTCTTATCGATAGGTGCTTGCGGTGGCCAGGCCCGGGGCTATTGCTGTGTCTAGCGCAGTAGTGGAGTTTCACTCAAGCGCTGAGGGGCGCCCTGGCGATGCAGGCGGGATCAGCAGATACAACCCGAGATTATTGGTCTTTGCCGAATGTCGCACCATAAAGCAGTAACCGTGCCAAAATGGTGTAAGCTGTCAGTACTGCCTTAGAGAGGCTCAAACTACTCACAACTAAGGTTCAACACCGTACACACGTGCACCTTGTACTACACTGCGGAGGTACAAGGGCTGTAAAGGGGTAACTAGGTACAGCGTACCGTATAAGAGGGAAGGCTGGCCTACCCGGGCGCCCCTAGCTGAGTGTGGGTACCGCCCCTACTTTACTCGCCCCCCGCTCCTCACGATAAGCACTCAGGGCTTGCGTGGGGAGCCGGACTAGGGGTGGTACTGAAACTGGAATCGGAAAATATGTACACTCAGCACTTGTCAGTTCCCTAACACGGAAGTCTCCTACACATCTGACTGCAATCCAGCTAGTCGAAAGAAAATCCACGAAAGAGAATCCACTGCAGGAAATGTGCTGCAGGACATCCACAAAAGGAAATTTACCAAAGAAAATTCACTGAAATGCGTGGCTAAGCCTAGGTTCTCCCACGGTTCCGCACACTCGACAAAAGCCTCTGGGCTACTCCCGGTCTCTCTCTGGCCTGATCAGGGCACACAGAATCCGGTACCGTCACCAGCGTCATGCTTGGGTAAATTCAAAAACCATCAGAAACCGTTAGAAATCCAGAATCCGTCAGAATCTACAGATCCTCAGAAACTGTCAGCATCCACATGTTCTACCGCTTGGAAGCGTTCCAATCCAAAGGCCTCAGTCAGGCACACAGACAACCGCATACCGTCCGCTGCTCTTGCCCCAATGCACCGTTGACACCTGGCCCTAGGCCACAGGAGATGAGTGCAGTAGCAGCGGTGTCTTATCCTAGTCTTGCCCCTGCTGGTTGGCCCTGCGGCAATCTCTACTTCAAAGAAAATTGTCATGCATGCAAGTCTACTACATGAATCAGCGCTGTAGCCGTCGTCACTATGTACTCCTTTGGCTCGCTGCTCCTGCTCCTACGGTACATCGGGAAAGCTTTTTACTTGAGTACTAGGCTACGTCCTGCTGGCCGTCGGCCCACTGCCTGCTGCCTACTAGTGCCAGTCGTGCCGCCCATGGGGTGTTAGTTCCCCTAGGGCTGGCACCGGCTCGTTCTTCCAGGTATGGCGTGGGTTCCGTCAAGTGCTCTGCGCGTACTGCCGTTCTAGGGGATTCCTATTCCCCCTTAGCCCTTCCTGGCTGTCTGCCCCTCGAGGGCCGACATCTCCTCTTCGTTGGAAGCCTAGCGTCACCGTGGCCCTTCAATGGACCGCTCGCGAGGTGACATTGGCGTCTCCCCTGTCATTGGTGTACGCGATGCCATTGAGCCCGCTCGCCATTGGTCTTGTGACACCCCGCTCCCCCTGCCGGGTGGCAGAATTGGTCTAGGTGTCCAACGTGCCGGCTTTCTCCGCTCGCCCGTCTCATCCGCCTCTTCCGTCTCATCCTCCTCTGCCGTCTCTTCTTCCTCATCTGTCTCGTCCTCCTCTTCCGTCTCTTCCGCCTCTTCTGCCGTCGGCCTGTGATCTGCGACCACCAGGTCTCCCATTTCCAGGGCGAACCTTTCCAACAGCACCACCTGCTGCGTCAGCACAGTGATCTGCTCCTCATCGGTCATGCACAGGTAGTTGGGCACAGTCATCCTGAACTCGCACAGCTTGGCCCTGGTGGCCACTGGCAGCCCATCATAGAACATGTGCGAGACCGAGTGCTTTCTGCCAAAGTGGTCTGCTGCATCCCTGGAGATCTGCAGCAGCTCTGCCGTGGACAGGACTCTGTGGGCAAATGCCTCCACAGTCTCCTCCGGCTTGCCTCCCGGGTCCAAGGTGGTTTTGACTCCCAGCTTGAGGCCGGTGACCGCTGCCCTCTCGTCTGAAGTTGGCTTGCCCACCTCCTTCTGCACCACCCTGATCCACAGGGTAAGCAGGGACACCTCGCTTGGCGGCCCGTTCCCCGGGGACGACCACGTCTCCTTGATCCGCTCGACCTCCCGGGAGGCCCTGTCTCCCTGAGGTGCCGCCCTGATGGCGACTACCAGCGGCTCCATACAGGCTGGCTTGTCGTTCCACATGCCGACCAATGATCGGACCAGCAAGGCCATGGCTGAGGGGGACTGGCATGACCCTGCGATCTCCCCTGCCACCACTGCCAGCGCTGGCGGCTCGTCGGATAATGCCAGGCGGTTGTGCGAGCCCCAGAAGCTGCAGGCCTGGCAGTACTGCCTGGCTGCGACCGCCCCCGGCTGGGACATGTCCAGCACCGGCACGTTGTCTTGGATGGTGGGGATCTTGGCGAACCTGGTCACACCAGTCAGCTGCAGGACCATCTGCTTCTGCAGCTGCAGGCTCACCTCCGCCTGCTCCATATCCAACCTCTTTTTCTTTTGCTTCATTGACTCCCGCCTGGCCCCTGGCCCGCGCCTGTCAGATCCACCTGATCCGGACTCGTCTGAACTGGAGTCTGATCCAGATCCGCCACTGTCGCCCCCTGGTGGGCTGCGACTGCGCTGGTACTGGCTGTTTCTGCGGCCAGCCCCATCCTGGGCTTGTCCGCTCCCTGACGACTGTCTGCCGGCCCCGCCCGCGAAGCCTCTGCTCCTCTCGGGTGGCGGCTGATCAGCCGCATCTCTGCTTTTTCTCTCCTCTGGGCCAGACTCCCGAGGCTGTGTTCCTGTGCCGGATTCTGCTTGTCCCCTGGGCGGTTTCTGGCTTGGCCCGCCTGGCTGTGTCCTCCTGCCGTATTCTGCCTGCCCCCTGGGCGGCTCCTGGCTTTGCCAGTTTGTCTGTTCCCTGCCGTCTGCCTGCCCCCTGGGCGGCTTCTGGCTCTGCCAGCTTGGCTGTTCCCTGCCGTCTGCCTGCCCCCTGGACGGCTCTTGGCTCTGCCATCGCGGCTCTGTTCCTCTGCCATACTCCTGCCCCCTGGGCGGCTCCTGGCTCTGCCAGCTTGGCTGCTTCAAGGATTCCCTGCTGGATCCCGGGCCGCGTCCCTCCGATCCTTCCGAATCCGATTTGCTGGGGTCAGAGCCTGACCCTCCGCCTCCACCCCTGGTTGGGTTCCGGCTGCGCTGGTCCCGGCTGTCTCTGCGGTCTGCACTTCCCTGGGACTGTCCGCCCCTAGACAGTCGCTCGCTTGCCACGCTTCTGGGGCGGCTGCCGCCCCTTGAAGGCTGCGTCGCAGGTTCTTGGTGCCTATCTCCTCCTGATTCCGCTTGCCTTCCTGGCTGGTGACTGCTGGGCCTGCTTGGCTGCGTCCCGCCGGTGTACTCCCTTGCTTCGTAAACTGACAGGTCATCGTCCCTGCTTTCCTGCCCTTGCGGGCCGCCTCTCCCGGCGGTCCCTGCTGGCTGGCTTTCCTGCAAGATCCTCCTTCCTTGGCTGGGGCAGTGGCTCCTCCTTTCCGCCCTGCCCCCCGCCTGGGCCGCTTGGCCCCGCAGGAGCTCCGCAATGTGGTCCACCTGGCCCTCCTTGTTGTCCACGATGCGCAGCATAGCATGGGACTCCTGCCTGCTGGCCCCTCTAGGCGCCGAGCCCTGCTCTGCTGCCCTGGCTAGCCGCAGGCTGGTTGTCCTTGGCTGCTTGCTGGCCGCGGGGCTGCTTGGCCTGGGCCTGCGCCCTTCATCCAGCCGCTGGTTCCTGAGGCTAGGCTCACTGCTTGCCTCCAGGCTTTCCCCCCTGGCCTGGCGTGTGGCTGGTACGGCTGTCCCTGTCTGCGCCTGCCACCTTTGGACTTCCCTGAGGCCGTCTGGCTCCAGCCTGGCCGCATTGAATCCTTCCCACTCCTGGGGCTCCTCCTCCTCCTCTGGCTCGGGCTCGGGCTCCTCCTGATCTCCTACCGTGCCGTTGCACCACTCGTCCGCGAAGGCTTTAACAGCCATGGCCGCCTCTGGCCCCGTTGTTCCCCTGGACACCCTGCTAAGGGCCGCCAGCAGCGTTGCTCTGTCTTGGCCCGTGTGAGGTATGCCCATGAGGACTTTTGTGGCCCATTCCGCCAGGTGATGGCTCCGGAACTCCTCGATGGCTCTGGCCTGGTCGCTGAGGTGGGCGTAGTACCTGGAGCACACCTGCTGCCACAGGCGCGCTGCCCACTGCCAGATGCCTGCCCATCCGATCGGCTGAGGCCCTTCCGCTTCCGCCTGATCCTCCATGTCCACTGACATCCTGCTCGCACCGCCCCCAGATCCACTGGGGCTTGCAGCCTGCCCACCGGTCACAGGTGTCCGAGCTGGGTTGTCGGAATACCTGTACAGGCTTTCACCCTGACCTTGGTACCTCTGCTCTCCCAGCCTGGGTCTGCCCTTCTCGGGCCCTTGGACTGACCTGCCGATACTGGGCGGAACCTTGGACCGCATCGTGCCATACCCCGTGGATGCGGGTGCTGCCTGAACGGGTATTTGGCGCGGCTGCGCATGCTGCCTCTGTCCATACCTGGGTGCCAACCACATGGGCTCCTGGATGCTTTCCTGCTCAACAGCTTCCCCCCTGCCCCCCATTGGGTTGGGCTCTTCTTGCTCCTCACTGCTGGAGCCTGCTTCAGCCTTCTGAGGCTGGTGTGGCTCCTGCACCCGCGGCTGACCCTGCCCCGGGTTCTCAACCGCCTTCAGCGCTGCCTGCCTTGCTCCTCCCCTCTGGGTGTTGGCATCTATGAGATGCTCACATGCCCTGTCGCTGTGCTCGCACTCGAACCCGCAGAACATGCATACTCCTCCTTTGTTACGCCGCATGGCCTGACGCATGCCATTGCGGATCTCCATCGGTTGCTGACGGGCACCTGCTGCACGGTCCTCCCAGAGCCTGTCTAGATCCACATCTGCAGGCGGTACATCATGAATTGCTACCAGGCACACATTTCTGCTGCCGCTGTCGTCCTCGGGTGCTGGCACCGGAGACCTGCTGCTCCTAGCTGCTTCCAGGTCACTGTCAGCTGCCCTGCCTGCCATTGCCAGGCTGGAACTGCTGCAGCCGTCTGGGTCGAGACTCAGGCTAGGGCTGGCTTCACCCACTGGCTCACCCGGCTCTGCTGAGCGGGAGCCCTCCTGCCTGGGCAATCTGGGCATGCACTCCTGGTGTTGCAGTGGCTGTGCCTCTTCTTTCGCCCCATGGCTGGCCTGCTCACCCCCGTGCCCCCCGGGTAGTGCCACGTGCCATGCAGCCATGGCTGCGTGCTGCAGCTGCTGCTCTTCTTCCTCCTCGCCTTGTGGCTGCAACGCCTGTAAGTTCTGATTGGCATGTTCCAAGCTATGCTTCACCCTCCTCAGCTGCCTGGTCATTCTCAACTGCCAGGCCAACATTGGCTGCCTGGCCACCCACAGCTGCCTGGCCACTCCTTTGAGCTTCTGCCGGTACCAGTTCACCTTTTCCCTCAGCATGGGTACGGAGATTCCCTGCTCCTCTGACCCCTCAGGATTCTCTGCTGCAACTGGCTTGGGTGAGTGTCCATTGTGTTCCCCATGGGCACTGCCCTGGTTGGTTGGGCTTGCTACCCTTGTGCCCGGGATCACCTGCCTTGCCCCTTCAGTTGGACCCTGCACGGCCAACCCCTCTGGCAGGTTGCCTGCCTGGCCCCCCTTGAGTCCTGAGGCCTTGACCAGGGACTGGCTAGGGCTGCAGGCAGCTGCAGGCACACATGCCTCACTCTTTGGCGCCCCCAGCTGTTTGTTGGCCTGCTGGACCGCCCCTGGGTCTGATATTGGCACCTTGGTCCCTCCAGGAGCTGCTGCCACTGGTGGCGTGACAGGCCCATCCTCTTCTGGTTGGTGCATATGCATCTGCACCGACACCGGTGCATGCCTGTGCACGTGGTCCTCGACCTCACTTGGTCCAACTGGTTCCTCAGCCACTTGCTGGTTCAGCTTCTGTTCCCACGAATGCAGTTGGTCCGGCTCGCAGCCACCGGCCACCACAGGTGGCACATGGGCTGCCTCCCTCGGCAAACACCGTCGTGACGCCTGCACCTGCAGTTGGCCTGGCTCACAGCCACCGGCCACCACAAGGTGTCACAGAAACGTCCTCTCTCTGCAAACACAGCCGTGACGCCTGCACCTGCAGTTGGCCTGGCTCACAGCCACCGGCCACCACAGGTGTCTCATGGGCTGCCTCCCTCGGCAAACACCGCCGTGACGCATGCACCTGCAGTTGGCTCGGCTAGTGGCCACCGGTCACCACAGGTGTCACATGAGCTGCCTCCCTCTGTAAGCACCGTCGTGACGCCTGCACCTGCAGTTGGCCTGGCTCACAGCCACTGGCCACCACAGATGTCACAGGAACTGCCTCCCTCGGCAAGCACCGTCGTGACGCCTGCACCTGCAGTTGGCCTGGCTCACAGCCACTGGCCACCACAGGTGTCACAGGAACTGCCTCCCTCTGCAAACACAGCCGTGACGCATGCACCTGCAGTTGGCACGGCTCGTGGCCACCGGTCACCACAGGTGTCACATGAGCTGCCTCCCTCTGCAAGCACCGTCGTGACGCCTGCACCTGCAGTTGGCCTGGCTCACAGCCACTGGCCACCACAGGTGTCACAGGAACTGCCTCCCTCTGCAAACACAGCCGTAACGCATGCACCTGCAGTTGGCCTGGCTCACAGCCACCGGCCACCACAGGTGTCACATGGGCTGCCTCCCTCGGCAAACACAGCCGTGACGCCTGCTCCTGCAGTTGGCCTGGCTCACAGCCACCGGCCACCACAGGTGTCACATGGGCTGCCTCCCTCGGAAAACACAGCCGTGACGCATGTACCTGCAGTTGGCCTGGCTCGCAGCCATCGATCCCTACATGTGTCTCAGGAACTGCCTCTCTCTGTAAACACAGTCGTGACGCTTGCACCTGCAGTTGGCACGGCTCGCAGTCACCGATCACTACAGGTGTTACATGAACTGCCTCCCTCTGCAAACGCTGCCGTGACGCCTGCACCTGCAGTTGGCCTGGCTTGCAGCCACTGGCCACCACAGGTGTCACAGGAACTGCCTCCCTCTGCGAACACAGCCGTGACGCCTGCACCTGCAGTTGGCCCGGCTCGCAGCCACCGATCATTACAGGTGTCACTGGAACTGCCTCCCTCTGCAAACACAGCCGTGACGCTTGCACCTGCAGTTGGCCTGGCTTGCAGCCACCGGCCGCTGGTTTGGGTGGACAGGCATTCCCCTTCGGAACACAGTTGATCAGGTGCAGCTGCTCGCTAGCTACCGGGCTATCCTGCCTGGGTGGGCAGGCACTCTCTGCCGTAACACAGTTGATCAGGTGCAGCTGCTCTCTAGCTACCGGGCTATCCTGCCTGGGTGGGCAGGCACTCTCTGCCGTAACACAGTTGATCAGGTGCAGCTGCTTGCTAGCTACCGGGCTATCCTGCCTGGGTGGACAGGCACTCCCTCGGGTCTGTTGTTGGTGCCTGGGACTTGGCTCACCTTCACTGCTGAGGATATCGAAAATGGACCAGCCGTTGGGGGACACCTGCCTACTTGGCTGCTCCACACACCTGGTCTGTGCCTCCAAGGGTGCGCGCTGCTGGGGCACAGCCAGACTGCTTAACCCCGCCTGCTCTGCGTCACACACAATTTTCCACACTCCAATGACCCACTGCCCTAGCCTGTTCCACCCTACCGGCTGGGCCAGATCCTCCTTCCTTTTTACTGGGGCCCATTCGGTGATGGCGGCTTTTGCTCCCTCTACCGCCTACAGATCTGCAAGTTTCCTGATCATCTGATTTCCACCACGGGGCATCGTCCCACTTTCCTCTTTAACGCGTCGCGCAGCACGTGTCACTCCCATCGGCCTCTTCTGCGTCGCGTATTCTGGCCCACTGCATAGATCCGCGCCCCCAAGCTGCGACACAGCCGTGTTTGGATCTGGAGCCGACTCAGATGCACCTCCTACCAGTTTCAACCACTGCGCGTATTCCAGGCCCTGCCTCAAAAAATCCGGGGTTGATTGGGGCACTGGCTCACCCCGGCCGATCTCTGTGTGCGACACTGCCGTATCTGGATCCAAAACCAACTCAGGGGTGCCTCCTCCCAGCTTCAACCCCTGCGCATATTCCAGACCCTGCCTTAACAAATCCGGGGTTGATTGGGGTACTGGCTTGCCCACTGGAATCGCTGGCGTCTTCTTGGCCCGCGGTTTATTGCACCTCTGCAAAACCTGCTGGGTCACCACCGGCTTGGCTGACCCCACCAGGGCCTGCGGCTCGTTGGATCTTGTCAGCTCCATCTTGACCGCTGCTGGCTGGACCGCTCCTCTTTCCCCCCTGACCACTGCGGGCTCAGGCTGGGACTCCCTTGCTTCCTTCTGGTCTGGCGCCGGGTGGTGCGGCTCAGCGTCGACTCCTTCTCCTTCTGCCTCTTCAGGCAGGACATCCGGAGATCGCGCTGGCCCGCCACCCTCTCCAACACCACCGGTCTGAGACCTCACAGTGGGTGGCTCCGAGGTCGGGTCCAGGGATTCATCGTCGGGAACCGGCCACCGCTCTCCCTCCTGGCTCAGCCCCGTCGGGATGCGCGCGGTGCCGCCTCGTCCGATACCCCTGCGTGTCACTTCACTGTGCACCATACTTGCATCCAAGGTTCGAGAACTAACAACCCCCAGGGCCTTGTCCCCCATCCCTGCGTATTCATCCCTCGACAAGCCAAGGGAAATCTGCTTTGCTTCCTCGGCTACAGCCGCATTTATAGGTGTCATAGGGTCGTCTCCTGGTTCCATTCCTCTCACCCGTCCACTGCGTCTTGCAGTATCAGGGTGCTGGTGGCGGTTGGGATCTACAATGGCATCCTGCATTGTACTATCGATATTGAACAGCTGTGCCAGCTCGACTGTGTGGGCTCACAGCAACTGGGCACGAGCTTAAAGCCTGCTTCCGTTCTCCTCTACCTTCTGCAGGCTGGTTAGGCTTTTGCTAGACAGGTCAAGCACGGGAAAATTTTCTTTTATGGGTCCGGCGGGTATTTTCACCTTCTGGGTTGCAGCGCAGTTTGCTCCTCGCGCTTTGCATACTCCTCTTAAGCTGCGTTCTGCAGCCTCCGCTTTGCAGTGCAGTTAGCTCCTCGAGCTTCGCAGACTCCTCTTAAGCTGCGACTGCAGCCTTGGATGATTCCGCGTATAGCGGGTCTCGTCCGCTATTTCCTTCCGCTTCGCAGCGCAGCTTCCTTCGGGCTCCGCAGGCTCCGCTCAAGCTGCGACTGCAGCCTTGGATGATTCCGCGTATAGCGGGTCTCGTCCGCTATTTCCTTCCGCTTCGCAGCGCAGCTTCCTTCGGGCTCCGCAGGCTCCGCTCAAGCTGCGACTGCAGCCTTGGATGATTCCGCGTGAAGCGGGTCTCGTCCGCTTTCCGCTTTGCAGCGCAGATTGCTCCTCGAGCTTCGCAGGCTCCTCTCAAGCTGCGTTCTGCAGCTTTCGGTGATTCCTGCACACAGCCTTGGGTCACTGAAGTCTCGGCCTCAGCAATCCACTTAATCACTGATCCGCAGATCCACTTCTGTCAACACTTGGGAATTTGCACTCCACCACAAAGGCAAGTCCAGGTGCACAGGCACTATCAGCTGGGTTTATAAATCCACAGCCTGATCTTCAAGCTACGTCTGCTTCTGGGTTGCCACGCCCAGCGCAAGCAGGGATTGACTTGGAATATCTATGAAGAATCCTCTGCTCAGTGATTTCTAGCTGTCCAAGGCAGATCCGCTGTCTCAAAAAGAAATTCCAAGCTCCACAGCACATACACCTTTAGCAGGATTCGTTGGGTCAGGCTGATTAGGCAAGATCCACTTCGTTCCTTTTAAGTGGACACGAGAGGTTTGCTTCAGGTCCGTGGCGGACTTCTTCCCCACATAGTGGCGGACGCCTACGGGCGGACTCAGTGACTACACACTGGCCGCGGATGCGCAGCGCGTTGAGCTGTGGCTGGAACTTCTACATGACAGACACGGAGCTGGTCACTTGTAAAGCTTAACTGCTGGCCCTTCAGATAGCTGATCTGTCGGGTCGCTGAGTCACTTGCCGCGTGAAGCGGGGGATGTCGTAGCCGTAGACTGCGGGCGGTGTCCCAGGTCGGGCTGGGCATCTAGCTGAGGATAACTAGGTTGCTATGTCGGCTCTGAGGCTGAACTAGGCTTGATCGCCTTCGTGCCTTCGTGGTACTGGCGTTATTGGTATTCACAGGGTATATCTTGGGATGATAGCCGGTGCTGATTACAATTAGAGGCCTGTCCACTTAAAAGGAACGAAGTAAGTGTCAAGCGTGCAAGCCGGGATTCAAAGGTCCCGGCAAGCCCTATTTACTGAGTACGGGAAATCCTGCCTCAGACCTTCCCGAAAGTGGGAAGCTGGGCTCCTAACCCTAAAAAGGGGGCTCCGCAGGGAAGCTGCGGAGTCTACGGGGACGCGTCAGCGGTCCCTACGGTTTTGGCACGTATACTGCATTATACCGTGACACGAATCCAAATACGTGTGAGGGCCAGATATGGGGCCGTTGCCGTCTCTATCGCAGCAGTGTAGTTCCCTGAAGAGCAAGGCTGCCCTCTTGGCGGTGGGATCAGGACCAGCTGGTCCGAGCTGTGATTTGTTTCAGGTGATGGATTACCTACCCTGCAGGGGTAGCCTGGCACATTTCGGAGGGAGGGGACAGGTCTAGGATCGTGCACACCTGTGATACTGTGATGAGACGCCGTATGGACTGAACATAATTTCACATCTCAGATACATATCTGCCGAGATTTTGTTGTGTTCATTTAGCCTCCCTTGAGTGTAGAGCTTGTCCTGCTGATTTGTCTCTATGAGTGTTAAGCTTGTCTTTCACAAGCATGAGCTTTTTTGTTGAGGACGTAGTAGGCATTGTTGGGGCCTAGGTTGTTGCCTTCTTGGGGAATAGGCTTGAGATACCTCGGGCTGCATATCCCTTCTGGGGGGGTATTTTTTCTCCTTAGTGTTCCTCCCCTTCTTTCCCTCTCACCATTAGTTCCTTTTCTTTCCTCCCAACGGAACAGTTGTGCCCACGCGGCCGAGCCTTCTAGAGCAGGGCTCAGGGGTGTTATGTCATTGACAGGCATGGGGTTCAGGTTTCTGACAGAGGCTCAGCAGGCTGCCTGGAGTGTCAGGGTATGGCG
This sequence comes from Limnomonas spitsbergensis, assembly GCA_037349105.1. Lineage (NCBI taxonomy): Eukaryota > Viridiplantae > Chlorophyta > Chlorophyceae > Chlamydomonadales > Limnomonas > Limnomonas spitsbergensis. The sequence goes on along the minus strand of JAYJMM010000084.1, from coordinate 913,310 downwards.
ACGAGCATTGATGTAGCAGCTTGCGACTGCTTGATCAGCGATGGCGTCTCCATAAAGCTCATCTGATTGACAACTTGGCAGCCGAGCGGGGTGCCAGATTTCAGTTTTCACAGTCCATTGGTCGCCAAGAAAGCACGTGCGACTTGGACCCGCAAACCACTTGAGGCACATCAATCCATTTCCAAGCTGCATGGCGCAGTCGTTGCGAAACCCAGACGCCGGTAATAAGGTCGACAGCTGATCAGGAGAAGGCTGGAATGAGCCAGAGGCATCCAATTTCTTATCTTCAGATGCAGATCCGAAATCAGGGGCTAAAGCCGAGTTTACTTCTTCTTGAGATCTCCTCCAATCTCGAAGTGCTTGCACCTCTGTGCAGACAGGAAGAGGAGGTGGTCAGGATCAACGTCAAACCTCAAGAGGGAGTGTGGGGAAAATCAGGATGAACGTCAAATCTCAAAAGGGAGTATGGGGAAAAGCAAGATGGACGTCAAATCTCAAAAGGGAGTGTGGGGAAAAGCAGGATGAACGTCAAATCTCAAAAGGGAGTATGGGGAAAAGCAAGATGAACGTCAAACTTCAAAAGGGAATGGGAAAAAAGCAGGATAAACGCCACACATTGAGAGGGAGTGGGTCGGTGGCGGGGGGGAATGTCTTGATTCATACCAACGGAGTGCTAGTAATCTGGAAAGGATCAGGTTGTCGTCCACCCTCAAATGAAATAAAGACCAGGGGACGGGGGCAGGATAACCGCTGAGTGCCTTCTGAGGATTTAGGGACATGCCACAGAGAAACCAAGCTCGACCAGCTCCTCAGAATATCCCTCCCAGGAGGAGAACACTGTCCCACCAGAGTTTCAAACCACAGGAGACCTTGCGTGCAACCAATGCCAAAGCCAGGGCGGTGCCCAAATTGGTCAGTGTTCCGGCTCATCCCAGGCAAGACCTGACGACCGGCCTTCAGAGGTTTGACCACTGCATACCTAGACTTTGTTAAGCCCAGATAAACAACGTCATTGACTAATTGGCGTGAGATCTAGGCTAGGATCTGGCCTGGGTACGATCTAGGCTAGGATCTTGCAGGCTCCTATCAGACCCCCTCCCATCCTACTGTCTCATGATATCCTTCACCACCATCAACAGAATGACTAGATAGACGCCAATGAGCCCATCCACCCTTGCGTGTCCAAAAATGTCTTAATACAACAATTACTAACAAGGCCGTCCACACCACCCTTCAGATTCCACTATCACTCGAATGACGAAGGTCATACTAGAAAGTCCGTCCACCCTTTGAGACACCACAATGACTTGAATGCCGGATTATGTGCTAGTAAGCCCGTCCACCCCACAGATATCGTGCCTAAGGAAACCGCCCCGCTATTCACATGGTTTCAACTACTCAAACGGCTTTCCACGTGCCAGCGCCCGTCCATCCCTTAGGGACGTCATGAGCCGCCAATTGACCGCTCGCATGCATTCCCGACGCCCGGAATTCGTATTCATACGCATTCAATATCACCTGCCTGGATATTGGCATGCTAGTGCTTCTGTCCACCCCACTTTTGTGTACTGTATGCATATTTCCTGGGAATTTGTGCGAAGCGTCCTCAGTTGTTGGTCTAAGCTTCCAATATATTTAGACTGAGGCTGCTGCATTACATTTGAAGTGGTAGTATGTAATGAGCACGAGGGCCATTTTGAACTATTGTGGCCTGCAATTGACTAGAAAAGCTGCACTTGCTTGACATGTCCTGTTTCTCACCTTAATGGGCTTCATGCATGTCTGCTTGCAGTCCGTGCACTGCATCCTCAGCACAATCTTCTTCGTAGTCTTAGCCTGTGGACACAGGAATACAATTGTAAGGATGCATCAAACACCTACCGAATTATGCATCTGAGCTAGATGGCTGTCCACACAGGCATGTATCGTAATTGCGAAAACGCCATGCACTGGTAACTCCGGGCAGGGCATGCCCATGACGGTTCGCCATCCATGCAGCATGGTCATGAAGGGCGGGCCGGCGGAGGACCTGTCATGCAAGGCTTTTTCCTAGGACCATTCCGTCATGCAAGGCCTTGCCATTCCTTCCTCCTACCTTCTTGTGGAAGACAGGCTTAGTCTGACCACCGTAGCCAGACTGCTTACGGTCGTAACGCCTCTTCCCTGCACAAAGGCAAAGGCCAGAGGTGCTTCAGTCCATAGGCCTGCACTGTTCCCAGAACACGGAGCTCCGGACATCGGCAGCATGCAGCAGACGATGCGGCAACCTAGAAAGATACAACCGAAGGCGACGACCGAGGAGCTTCCCGCATGTGCTTTCCGCAGAGGCTGACAAGCCACGGCGGCAAATAATTAGAACAATCCGATGGAAATTGATGTCAACTCCTATTCTTACCCTGCGCGAACAAGGAAGCCTTTCCAGTCTTGTACTGGGTGACCTTCATGGTCATATGCTTCTTGCATCCCTTGCAGAACGCTTTCTTGGTCTTCGGTACGTTCACCTAGATTCAGCACGATGGTTGTTGGAATGAATAACGGGAGATCAAACCCGGCTCCATCGCTGCTTTTTCGGGCGGCTGCATTCCGCAACCGATTCCCTCACCATTTTCCCAGCCTGCCGCTAGACCTAGAACGGACCTAGTAGAGAGAGACAGAGTCGGCTGAGCGCAAGCTTTTAGGTCGTACAGCTTTTCAGGGTGAATAAAGGGTTCGGAAATGCAAAATTGGTTGGCATCCTCTTCGCATGAACATGTGCTGTGCCTCGTTCTGGAGCATATTTCGCTATACTCTGAATAGTGCCCATTACGTTATCAGACTCGATTGACGTGGCGTCCTCCTAGTAGGTTTTGATACTTGCATACTTTTCTAGCTGAAATGGCCCCCGGGAAGAAGCGACGCCTATTGAAAGTCATCATACTGGGTGATTCGGGGGTTGGGAAGACATCTCTTATGAACCAGTATGTCCAGAAGAAGTTCAGTAAAGAGTACAAGGCCACCATTGGAGCTGATTTCTTGACGAAGGAGATCGAGGTGGACGACAAGACGGTCACGATGCAGGTTGGTGACGAGCGCGAGCGTGATGCTGCGCGCGGGATCCCCTAAACGCCCGTTGTCATGTCATCGTCGGGATGCTCTCGAGTTACAAAAATGTTTCCCCGGATGCCAGGGCATGCCTCAACTCAAAGAAATTTCCCCGTGATGTTGTAGATTTGGGATACTGCAGGGCAAGAGAGGTTCCAGAGCCTGGGCGTGGCCTTCTACCGAGGCGCGGATTGCTGTGTGCTGGTCCATGATGTGAATAATGCAAAGTCTTTCGAAGCCCTGGACAACTGGCGCGATGAGTTCCTGATACAGGTACCTCTGCCTACCCGCGCACTACTTGTCCCCGCCATGCAAGCATGCAATGCACCGTCTCAATGCCTTGCCAAAGTGTTCATGACTCCTGCAGTCCTGCTTGCAATCATGGCTGCCTCCCCCATGGGGGGTACCAATCCACCATGCTGTGAAGCAATGAGCCAGCTCCCCCCGGAAGGCCAGTCAGCTGATTGCAGCCTTTTATGGAGCTTAGAATCCAACACGTTGCGGTTCTTTACCATTCATCCCGTATATCTCATGAGGGTGTCTGCCTATTGCACACGTGTCTTGCAGGCCAGCCCGCAGGACCCTGACAATTTCCCATTTATGGTCCTGGGAAACAAAATCGATGTGGACGGAGGCAATGCCAGATTGGTGAGCAGCATGACTCCTTATTTTTTGTGTGCGAAATCGGTACATGAGGGACCAAAAGGTGTGGGTCTGCTAGGGACTGCGCGCTACTTTTTCCAGCTAAACCTGGAAATTCTGGAAATTGCCAGACTGGTGGAGTGGTGGGCACTGGGCAGCACAGCTTACGGATTTATGAATTATGTGCTGTAAGAGTTCATCTCTCTGATTACTCTAGGGGATGCAGTCCATGAGTGTTTATTCCAGTGCGTGCCAGACCACCTTCAGGGGTTGCCGGTTGGCAAGTGCTGGGACCACTTGGGACCCAACCATGACCGGCCTACGGCTGGTGGCCCGAGCAGCAGAGCTTGCTGCACCAAGGCCCCTCAAAATAGACATTGCTTTGCATTTTTGAGTCTATGGGTCGATGAAAAGCATCTTGGAACATGCATTAGGAGAACTGAAAAAGGCCTGCGGTCCTGAGATTAAGTTTTCTCTTGTATCATGCATAGTGCAGTATGTCTAGCCAAATTCAGAGAGGTTTGTGTTGCATATTGCATGTATTGACTACTGATGTATTGTTCTTGGATGATATTTTGCTAATTTGGGGCAAGTTCGAACTGGCAGACCTTCTCAAAGAGATGTTGTTTAAGACTCGGGGATTTCCTCGCATCTATGCTTTTATTTTTGAATTCAAGCTTTCCACCTGTCTGGGAGGTGAATCCTCCAGCCCCGGAAGAGGAAACTTTCCCAGCCTGTTGCATGTATGTTTTATCTTTGTGATCATTTCGGAGGGGGAAATAGGTCGGAGGAGGAAGAACTCTTGCCTGAGCCACCGAACCCTTCTGACCATGACCATGACCACAGCCAGCCCCCGCCTCTTAAACGCCTGCCCGCACCCCCTGCCCCCCTCTATGACCAGGTGTCGAAAAAGAAGGCCGAGGCATGGGCGCAGGCTAAGGGCGGGTTACCCTACTTTGAGACGTCGGCCAAAGAGGACGTAAATGTAGAGGCCGCCTTCATGCAGATTGCGCGCAATGCGCTCAGGCATGAGAAGGAAGAGGAAATGTGAGTGCTGGACAGGAGGGTGCGCTCGCTCGTGCCTTGGTGTGTCCCGCACCTCCACCACAAAGGTACACACAAGCACACACAGTATTTCCAATTCAACCAAGAATTGGCACCAAGAAGATATCGCCTCCTGATGGAACGCAGTGAAACAAACAGAACCAGTACAGTGAGAAATATAGAAATACGGGAAACCTGTGAAAATTAGGAGTTCCAGGATTGTTTTCGCACCTGCGGTGCGCTCTTGCAGGATCTCGGTACCAAGAAATTGGTCATGAACATCACTAAGCATACTCCGCGGCAGTCGATTGGTTGCCCAAGAATGTGCCTGGGCATCGTACTTGCGTACCAGTCTATGGGCTGATGAGCAAACAAGGAATGCGATTGCGGTCTTGACACGCTGTACCCACTTTGTGCCTTCCTTTTGGGGGCACAGCTTCACGACTGACGCCATCAACATGAACACATATGCAGACTGGATGCGCTGTGCCCTGTTGAAATTAATCCTCTCTCAGCATACCCACCCGAGCTGCTCACTTGGTCCCTCCCTATATGTGCGTAGCTTCATGCCTGACGCTGTCAACATGAACACTAATGCGATGCGCAAGAAGAAGGTCGGCTGCTGTTGAGGGCAGAGGTTGGCATCTGTCAAGGCCACTGGCTGGCTGCTTCTGCTGCTGCTGTAGCAGCTGTCGAGGCCACTGGCGCAGCTGCAGCTGTTTGGGCCACTGGCTGGATGCTGCTGCTACTGCGACCGGTTGAGGGCAGAGCTGGCAGCTGTCAAGGCCACTAGCTGGCTGCTGCTGCTGCTGCTGCTGCTGTCGAGGCCACTGGTCGGCAGCTGTTACGGCCAATGGCTGGATGCTGCTGCCACTGTTGCTGTCGCGGCCAATGGCTGGCAGTTGACAGGGCCACTGGCTGGATGTTGCTGCCGCTGCAGCTGTGGAGGCTGCTGCTGCTGCTGCAGTTGTGGAGGCCACTGGTTGGATGTTGCTGCCGCTGCAGTTGTTGAGGCTGCTGCTGCAGCTGTGGAGGCCACTGGCTGGATGCTGCTGGATGCTGCTGCCGCTGCAACCTGTTGAGGGCAGAGGCTGGCAGCCGCTGCTGAGGGCCATGACTGGCAGGTGTTGAGAGCATAGACTGGCAACTGCTGTTGACGCCATGGGCTGGCAACAGTGGACTCCTGGCCGGGGCGGCAGTGTGATGGGGCCTCTCCTCACTTACATCCTAGCTGTCCCTTCACTTCCCCCCCCCCTTTTCCTTTTTCCCTGCCCCTCTTAGTTAGGCGCCCATTCGGCCGAGCCTTTTGAGCAGGGCCCAGAGGTGTAACGTCATTGACTTGCATCCCAGCCACCCCTTCGCCATGCCCTTCTCGGATCTTATGGCTTGCAACTGCGGCTGCAGCCGTGGGCTGTCGCTGCAACCAATTGAGGCAATAGACAGGCAGCGGCTGCTGAGGCTTGAGGCTAGGTGCAACATTTTGGAGGCACAAGCTTTCAGCTGCTGCCTCTGCAAAGTGTTGAAGGCACAGGATGGCTGATGCTACTAAATCATGTTGAGGCCGCTTCAACACGTGTATTTTTGGTGGTTGGCTAGGACGGACATGGACGACATACATTTGCTTGTTTGGATGGCTGCGAGATGTCGTCCTTCCCGTAGTGGGCTTGCATGTACTGTGTGTTAGTTTTGAGGTGCTTCAGCTTAATCTATAATTATAGCTACATCATGGCCTAGGGATAAGAGAGCTTGGTGGGTCACTTCATGGTGTACGGTCAAAGCTTAGTCTGTTTGAAGTTTGAAGGGACGGATCATGGAAATCCTTGTATGAGATGGTGCAGACTACCACACTTGCTGTGTCAATAACGTAACGCCTCTGGGCCCGCTCAAAGGTTAGCCGCATGGGTGCCCAACTGTTCAGAAGGGAGAAAAGAAGAAACTAAAAGGTCCACAAAAGCAAGTGCATCCCACCCCTGCTTAGCCTGGTACAGCTGGTGGAAGTTAGTGGCAGCGCCCGGAGGACCTGCCCACCCCCGCTCCTGTAACTGCTCCCTGACACTAGGGCACTGGAAGCACATGTGTCGCGGCACAAGGGTGCACCCTAAGGAATGGGTGCACCAAGCGAAAAGAACACAAGACATTAAGTATTAATAAACTCTTACAGAGCTTATAGTAGGAGCTTCTCGGTCCACTGCTGTAACTCAGTGAACTCAGCTCGATAACATGTGATAGCTCTTGCTACTTCACCTGGACTTCTTCGATACTGTTGACAAGATCTCGTAAAGCCTCGACTCCTGAGGTACTTATAGGTTTCCTGGGACGATCTTGGGCGATTGTGGCCGTTGATATGCTGTGGTGAGTCGCTTGCTTGGCGACTTCTGATGACTGTAGATATCTCCGATGAATCAGATGGTCGTCTTGGAGCCAAAGGAAAGGCTGTAGGTTGGAGATGTGATGGTTGGTTGGTGGTAATATCCAGCTGTAGGGCTGGAGATATGCCTTGTTAAGAGGCAGGAATAACTCTAATTGCTGCAGATAGTCGACTGTTGGCCTAGCTGCTCTGCCAGCTTCGTATCAGGAGACTTGTTGATGCTTATAGGGTCGCTGTTGGCCTAGCTGCTCTGCCAGTTTCCCCTTAGTAAGACTTTTAGTGACGATTAACTTGCAGATCGATATTCAAGAACAATAGCTGGAAACGTTAAGAGTCTATTGAAGGCCGTGAAATCAAGTAAGAAGGAAAAAGTAAAGGACCCAGTTCGGGATCCTCTAAGACGGCAAACACACTTGTACAGGTTCACACATAACTTCCAACCGAAAAAGCAGTTGGCGCAGTCAAACGCACGGTGCAGTCATACGTCGTGACAGCTGTCGCGGCACAGGGGTGCACCCTAAGGAATGGGTGCACCAAGCGAAAAGAACACAAGACATTCCCCCCCCAGATCGAAAAACACTGGAGGCGGTAATGAACAAGCACGACAACGTTTTAAGAACTGCGTCTTGTTATCAGACTTCCCACCCCTGGGCCCTGCCCAGAGTCCATGGGGCACAAGTACCGGTAGGAAAAATAACCTCCGATATAATGCGTACGTTAGCTGTGACTTTTACGCATTACCGTAACTCGCCACAGTCGCTTTAAGGGACCCTCTTCAAGCTGAAGAGCCCAGTTCACGTCACCATCGGTACTGTTCACCTTCCCCCAGGGCCCAATCGACCCCAAGTCCAGAAGACTACGTAGATGTATACATCAGCCCTGCTCTAGTGCAATCGGTTTCCCGATCCACACCATCTCAAACTTCCCGATCACCTACCTAACACCTGATCGAGGATGCCTATAGGCTCGCGCCAGACATATGAGAATGCCACCTCACGGTAGACAGCTCCTAAACCCTAAAAGTGCGTATTATGCACAACAATTCCCCCCCCAGATATTGAAAACTGCACGCAATATTTGTTTATTTTGTTTTGAATCAAATATCATCCTAAAATATACAGGTTGAGCAAATAAATAATAGTTTCTCATTGTGAGACACATTTTGTCAAACATCCAGTTCCATCTTCAGCCCGCAATTCCCGGCACTAGTAAATTCAAAGCTCTATCCTAATTCCCAGCTCCCCCCCAGATCCAGTGAAAATTCAGCTCAGATACACCGTCAATTGCCAGAGTTGATGAAGGGGACACAGCTATATTCTGGCTTAACGGATGAACGTGTGCATCGGTGGGATCATCCGGGCCCGGATAGCCGCTGTTGCAAATACGAGGATCCAACATTTTTAATGAAGTACATGGGTGGGCGTCTACCCTGTTGCATGTGCTGGAGAGATCCAAGAACCTTAATAAGAGGGAAGAAAGTAGAACTCTTCTCTCCTTGCAGTCCCGTACGTTTCCCTGCAGAAGACAGGTCAGTGCACATAAATCCTGCAGTTAGCATCCATTGGGTACCATCAAGGCATGCAATGTCAACGAGATGTCTTTCATTGATGGCGTAGACATCCTGCGGCAGCCGGTTGAATGTATTAGCAATAGCATCATGGCTTAGAAGATTGGGATATTCCTCTGTGAGTAACTTAAGTCTGTGCTTAGCACAGACCCTCGCACCATTATCAATGTCGGCATAGTAATAGTGGTTGATGCGGATGCCATTTCTTAGCATGCATTCTAATCCACCGCACATGCCACCAAAAAGCTCAATCGAGGAAACACCTTCTTGCACAGCAGTGAGAATGCTGGTTTGGGGAACAGGTGTAGAATTTATTGACTGAATCCCTTTTCCCACTGGATTGCCCTCCGTCGGTAAGTTTCCGACGCTTGAATGGGTCGTTTGAATCAAGATGGGGGAAACGGGTCGTTTGAACTGGCGATTTTGCGTGATTGAATCAAGCGTGTCCCCACCCCCTGCATTGTCGCCCCAGCATCCGTGCCGTCGTCCCGCTGGCGTCAGTGTTTGCTGTAGAATTGCGCACGCATTCCGGTACGCTTGCCTGCTTGAAAGATATCCGCTGCAGGACCGAGTCCGCTTGCTCGTCCGTCCGGCTACAGTTGCAGAAATATGTTCCCTTGCCCGTCCTTCAGTCTGTTGCATATGAGTACCGTTAACTGCACTTCTTTGTCCGCCTGATGCAGACACACCCTGGCAATACTAATAAGCATGTCTTCTATGAGTTCCCTGTTGAAGGAATTCGATCATCGAGATGTTACCACAACGACCAGACAGGGTATGAACACGTACTTGCGTTTTAAGTAGTACTACTGATAGCTGAGGACTAGCCAGGGTGCCCGGTGGTACTAGCTATTCGTTTGCCTTTCCTGTCCCTGCGTGCTTGCCTTTTCTCAGCTGACAACGAGAGTTTCTTGTACACCTGGGCTGTTGTTGGGCCGACTGCATTCTCCTAAAACTTCGTGTACTCTTCCTGCTTGGCATGCGGCTTGTCTACTGCTTGATTCTTTCACCTTTACTGAGTGGTCTACTAGTAGCCATCAGCCATTCCGAATCTGGAGCTGCTGGCATGCAGCTACAGGGAGCATGCATACCAGCATCATGGAGCTGCTGGTGAGTGGTGAGCTTCCATGCCAACATATAAAATTATAGATGCTAGCCAGCTTGATGAACAGCCTGCAACATCTGGCTAGCTTGCGCACTAGCGTGAAGCTTCTGGCCATCTTGCACACCAGCTATCAGCATGAAGTTGGTGGTCAGCTTGCGCACCGGCGTGCGTGGAGCTGAGGGACAACTTGCACACCAGCATGGAGCTGTTGACCAGCTGGCAAACGAGCATGGAGCTGATGGCCAGCTGGCCCACCAGCATGTGGTTCATGGCCAGCTTGCGCACTAGCATGGGGCGGTTGGCTAGCTTGCGCACCGCTGCTGCTACCCAGTTGCTCGCTGAGGTGCGTGCTGCTTGTTAGGTGACCAGCCGTGGACCGCATAATACTAGTAGCAGTGAACGGCCGCTGCTACCCTGAGCACAGGTAGCCGCTTGAACAACCGACCGCATGCCTCTCTTGTTTTCCCCTCTATCTATCAAGGGGGTGCAATGATTGTACAGCTGTTGCTCACATGCACAACCATGAGCTTGTATTATATTGGCTGCATTAAACCGGTGACAGTGAGCGGCTGCTTCTCCCTAGACCTGCGCTTATCTGCCTGCATGGGCAAATGAGAGTAGGCTGGTATTGTTTCCCCCCCTAAAAGGAAGGTGCATGACCGGTCCAGCTGTTGTCCACGTGCGCAACCATAAACATGCAATAAACAGGCTGCATGTAACTGGTAGCAGTGAGCAGCCCCTGCCATCCGGGTCCGCGCTTAGGTGTGTGTTGCTTAGGCGACCGTCCTTTGGCCAGTCTTGTCCTGCTCTCTGTCAAAAAAATGTCGCGACGGTTCAAGTGTTGGCCACATGCGCATCCATGAGCGTGCATTATATTGGCTGCATGAAACAAGTAGCAGTGAGCGGCCGCTGCTACACTGGTCCGCGCTTAGGTGCGTGCTACTAAGGCGACCAACAAGCAGTATGGGCCGGTCTTGTTTATGCTCCCCATCATGAGGGCGCAGTACCAGTACTGCAGTACAGCTACTGGCCGCATGCGCAACCATGAACGTGCATTTTCCTGGTTGCATGATACCGGTCGTAGCTCCTTCCCCCTGTCCCAGCTCCTGCCCCTTGTCTTAGCTCCTGCCTTCAGTCCCAGCTCCTCCCCCCTGTCCCTGCTCCTGTCCCCTGTCCCTGCTCCTGTCCCCTGTCCTTGCTCCTGCCCCCTGTCCCTGCTCCTGTCCCCTGTCCCTGCTCATTTCCCCTGTCCCTGCTCCTGCCCCCTGTCCCTGCTCCTGCCCCCTGTCCCTGCTCCTATCCCCTGTCCCTGCTCATGCCCCATGTCCCTGCTCATGCCCCATGTCCCTGCTCATGCCCCCTGTCCCTGCTCATGTCCCTGTCCATGCTCCTGCCCCTTGTCTCTGCTCCTGTCCCATGTCCCTGCTCCTGCCCCCTTTCCATGCTCCTGCCCCCTGTCCCTGCTACTGCACCCTGTCCCAGCTCCTGCCCCCTGTCTCTGCTCCTGTAGCACGCCCCTGCTCCTGCCCCCTGTCTCTGCTCCTGTCCCCTGTCCCAGCTTCTGTCCCATGTCCCAGCTTCTGTCCCCTGTCCCTGCTCCTATCCCTGCTCCTGTCCCCTGCTCCTGTCCCCTGCCCCTGCTTCTGTCCTCTGCTTCTGTCCCTTGCTCCTGTCCCCTGTCCCCTGCTCTTGTCCATGCCCCTATCCCTGCCCATGCCCTCTGTCCCTGCTCATGTCCCCTGTCCATGTCCTTGTCCCCTGTCAATCTGTCATGCACCTGTCCCCTGTCCCTCTTCCTGTCCCCTGCCCGTGCTTTCGACCCATAATCTGGGCAGGGAGTAACTCGGTTCCCCGAGCTTGAGGTGAACATCTAGTTTTCATCCGGTGGTACACTGACGCAACTCAAGGCTGGCATGAGCTTTCAGGAGAGCAAGGGATGCATCAGCTTTGAATGGGCAAAGAGGCGGCCGACTGGAGCGGCTTGGTACGATATCATTGACTTCCAAAAGCCTATCCACCGCATGCTCTACACGGTGCCCGACTTTTTTAAGGAAGAGGCCTCCAGGTTCCTGATCAACCCATGGATACCGGTATGGGCCATGCTAGAGCCTTGCGAGAGGGGCTGGAAATCGAGGTTGGTACTGTCAATGATGGGGACCTTGTGTTTGAGTGAGTCTCTGATTGACAGCAGTGCCCCTTCACTGATTTTTAATCATACCAGGATTAATTGTACAATGATACAATCTTTTGTATCTACTGACTCGTGCGCTGCTCTCGGGCGCTTCCACTCTTGCCCCTGACCGCTACATTGCACCTAAATTCTCCGTTGCTCTGGACTGGTGTGTTTTCTGAGCACTGCTCTTTGGCCTGACCGCTTTCTAGCTTACGTACCAGTGCTAGTATTTTTAATCACCGCAGTACCGCACTGGCGCCTGACCGCTCTATTTATGTTAAACTAGTATATTTAAGCACCGTTCTTGCATCTGACCGGTCTGTGAAGTTTTTTGTGAAGTTTTTACAATCCATCAGAGCATCACATTTGATGCATGGGACATGTGCCCGAAAACCGGTACATGCACTTGATACACTAGGACATAAAGCGAAAACCAGTGACCCGCTTGGGCAAGCAACTAGCACACAACCACGACAGTGGCGTGGGAATGAACCCCATAGTGCAGAAGATAAGCCCCAGTCATAAAACTTGACGTGGGTGCAATAGAGTTCGGTTGAGAACCACCTAGAGAATTAGGGGGGAGACGGGGGATTTGGCGAAGTTTTGAGATGATTCTCTCTTTTCATCCACTGAAAGATAAGATAACCAAATTTCTTCCATAACATAGATGCAGAAACCTCTGCATTTAGTTTGCCCCATCTCTTTGCACCAAACCAGTAGGGCACAGTCGATACAGATGGTTGCGCTGCACCCGGCGGTAGGGCAGGGTCGATACAGGCGGTTGCACTGCACCCACCAGTGACGGTCCATACAGACGGTTGCGCTGCACCCACCGGTAGGACACAATCCATACAGGCGGTTGCGCTGCACCCACTGGTTGGGCACAGGACATGCGGGCGGTTGCACTACACCCACCGGTAGTGAATAGGAAATGCAGGCGGTTGCGCTGCACCCACTGGTAGGGCACAGGACATACAGGCGGTTGCGCTGCACCCACTGGTATGGCACAGGAAATGCAGGCAGTTGCGCTACACCCACCGGAGGGCACAGGAAATGCAGGCGGTTGCGCAGCACCCACCAGTAGGGCACACGAAATGCAGGCGGTTGCGCTGCACCCACCGGTGGGGCACAGGAAATGCAGGCGGTTGCACTGCACCCACCGGTAGGGAACAGGAAATGCAGGCAGTTGCGTTGTACCCACCAATAGGGCACAGAAATGCAGGCAGTTGCGCTGCACCCACTGGTAGGGCACAGGACATGCAGGCGGTTGCGCTGCACCCACCGGTGGGGCACAGGAAATGCAGGCGGTTGCGCTGTACCCATCAGTGGGGCACAGGAAATGCAGGCGGTTGCGCTGCACCCACCAGTGGGGCACAGGAAATACAGGCAGATGCGCAGCAACCATTAGTAGGGCACAGAAATGCAGGCAGTTGCGCTGCACACACTGGTAGGGCACAGGAAATGCAGGCGGTTGTGCTACACCCACCAGCAGGGCACAGGAAATGCAGGCAGTTGCGCTGCACCCACCGGTAGTGCACAAGAAGTGCAGGCGGTTGCGCTGCACCCACCAGTTGGGCACTGGAAATGCAGGCGGTTGCGCTGCACCAACCGGTAGGGCACAGGAAATGCAGGCGGTTGCGCTGCACCAACCGGTAGGGCACAAGAAGTGCAGGCGGTTGCGCTGCACCCACCAGTTGGGCACTGGAAATGCAGGCGGTTGCGCTGCACCAACCGGTAGGGCACAGGAAATGCAGGCGGTTGCGCTGCACCAACCGGTAGGGCACAGGTTATACAGGCGGTTGCGCTGCACCCACTGGTATGGCCCAGGAAATGCAGGCAGTTGTGCTACACCCACCGGAGGGCACAGGAAATGCAGGCGGTTGCGCAGCACTCACCAGTAGGGCACAGGAAATGCAGGCGGTTGCGCTGCACCCACCGGTGGGGCACAGGAAATGCAGGCGGTTGCACTGCACCCACCGGTAGGGAACAGGAAATGCAGGCGGTTGCGTTGTACCCACCAGTAGGGCACAGAAATGCAGGCAGTTGCGCTGCACCCACTGGTAGGGCACAGGACATGCAGGCGGTTGCGCTGCACCCACCGGTGGGGCACAGGAAATGCAGGCGGTTGCGCTGTACCCACCAGTGGGGCACAGGCAATGCAGGCGGTTGCGCTGCACCAACCGGTGGGGCACAGGAAATGCAGGCAGATGCGCAGCAACCACTAGTAGGGCACAGGAAATGCAGGCAGTTGCGCTACACCCACCAGCAGGGCACAGGAAATGCAGGCAGTTGCGCTGCACCCACCGGTAGTGCACAGGAAATGCAGGCGGTTGCGCATCACCCACCGGTGGGGCACAGAAAATGCAGGCGGTTGCGCTGCACCCACCAGTGGGGCACAGGAAATGCAGGCGGTTGCGCTGCACCCACCAGTGGGGCACAGGAAATGCAGGCGGTTGCGCTGCACCCACCGGTAAGGCACAGGAAATGCAGGCAGTTGCGCTGCACCCAGTGGTATGGTACAGGAAATGCAGGCGGTTGCGCTACACCCACCGAAGGGCACAGGAAATGCAGGCGGTTGCACAGCACCAACCAGTAGGGCACAGGAAATGCAGGCGGTTGCGCTGCACCCACCGCTAGGGCACAGGAAATGCAGGCAGTTGCGCTGTACCCACTGGTAGGGCACAGGACATGAAGGCAGTTGCGCTTCACGCACTGGTAGGGCACAGGAAATTCAGGCAGTTGCGCTGCACCCACTGGTAGGGTACATGTCATACGGGCGGTATGCTGGTGAAGCGCTGCACCCACTGGCAGGGCATATTCCATAGAGGTAGGTGCCGTGCATGCGGGTGGGCAGTATACCATGGTAATACGAGCGGGCGCTGTGCACAAAAAATGGTGTCGGTGGGCGCTGTGCCTGTGGGTGGGGAACTGAACCAATCCGCATGACATATAAATGCGAGTGTTGCTGTGCATATGGGTGGCACTGCCCATCGGGAAAGCGCTGTGCATGCACACGAGGTTATGGGGTGCTACGGATTCAAGTAGGGCATTGCAAACAGGCCGGCAATAGGCATACCAGGAAATGCTATTATATGTGTGGGGCACTGTTCATACTCGAGGGATATGCTCATGCAAGAAGGGCGTTGTGCATGCCGGCGGGACGTTGCGCTTGGGCCTTGTGCGTATCAGTGTATACGGTATATGGGTCAGGCAATGCCCATGCCAGACATGCATGCTGAAATGCGAGTCCCACAGCGCTGACCCCACACTGAGGGGTGTACTACTGCCTATTTCTGGTGCTGCCTCATCTACTCTTGTCGCAGCTGCTGCCCGTTTGCTTAGGGCGGCCAAATTCCGAGCTGCCGGATAAATCTCGCTCCTGTACACATGCTGGTAGGCTTCCGTCGCTGCAGCTTAGTGACCTTGCTGCTGCTTAGAAGGCTTGGAGAGTCATGTTCTGAGGAAGAGGCAATGTCATGACTTGTCATCAGAGTGACCGTACTGAAATAGAACAAACGCTTGAGTGTGTTATAAGGGGGGGCGTTGACGAGCGCAAGCGGACCCGTTAGCGTCAACTGCCTTGTTCCGCCACACTTGCTTCATACATCTCGTGAGTGGACAATGTCGCGTTGCGAGATGTGTGACTTGTGTGAATACAGGTGTATTTCGTTGTTTCAAATTGAAAGGTGACATCCGCCGACAATATCTGCCTTTCTTTACCATGTCTTACATTCGTCCATCTAGTATGAGAGTTGCTGCTGGAAAGTCTCTCTATAAAGTTCCTAAACCAACTATCGTAGGCAAAAAGAGGGCTGCTATCGCGGTCGATACAGAGGGAGAGGCAGTCAATGGTGAACGAGCTCACTGCATTTTAATTTGCCGAAATGAAGAGATCTAGACTAGTGTGTTCCGTGCAGACAGTGGCGCGGCCCTCTCCACGGCTCCTCTGCCAGAAAACACCCCTCAGCCTATCGCGCGCAAAGCTGGAGGGCATTCTGTTCAGAGCGGTGAGATATTCATCTTATAGGACGTAAGACGCAGCGGCCCTTGCATAATCTGCGAACTCGTTGCCTGTCCTCACTGTTCTGTTTTTTTGCATCCAGGCAATGAGCCTCAAGACACTGATCTCCTAGATCATTCCCCTGGGGACGACGACTGGATGGAGGAAAAAGACACAGAGAATGATGATCTCCCCGATCCGCCCAGTATTGGCAAGGGTTCGTCACAGGAAACAACGCGAAACTCCCGCGTTTCGTCCGCGTGACAGGGGCTTGAGACATTTATGACACCCGATTTCATGGCCGTCATCGCGGGTCTCGACCCGCTAGTGGCAACGAGTTACTTAGCCCTCCTCTTGAAAGGGGAAGAGGTCAAGCTGGGCATGCTCCGGGTCGAGGTAAGGAATGACATCTGCCACTACCTGATTGTCAACCGCCCTGAATGAGAAAATTTCGTCCTCGCAGCCGGAGAAGTTGATTCAGCCCGGCAGACAGGCGGACATCAGCCATGTGGACCTGACAGAAAGTGGAGCAGGACTTCGCAGTGGTGGCCACGCCAACGCATACATGCGCGCCAACAAGATGCTGTTGGTGAAGTTACCATGTTATATTGTCGCCTCCCAGGTTTGAGGCTTATAATGCATCAGTGGTACTAGTTGAATAAGATGAGCGCGTAAGATTGGCCAGGGTGGGCAGTACTACCAAGTAGGTAGAGGGGTCCGACCCATAGAACCGCTGTGTCCCTAGGCTACTTTCGACGTACTGTTGAAATCGACAGCGCGCTGTCAATTACTGACTTCCACTGTTGGAAATTGCGTGCGCTGTCGATAACTGTGTTGTACCTTCGAGCACTTTTCAACAGCGAAAAAACAACAGCCGAGTAGCCGAGTAGCGGAATGCACACTCTTTCCGTCATCGCCCCTACATTGAACGCTTTCGCTGGCTTTGTCTGGATTCAAATAAGAACTTCGCGATGTATGCATATTTAAGTTTATTTAACAATGGCGGGTTTCATATGCCCTCACCACAGTTGGATTACCGGAGCTGCTGGCTAAATTGCTTTCGCGTCGGGTTGGACGTACGTGTTGCCAAGCTTTCGTGACCGCATGGACATGCTGCCCAACTCGCGCACCAGCCTGGTACTGCTGGCCAGCTTGCTTGCGCGCCAGCCTAGACATGTCGCCAAGCTATCGCGCCAGCATGGACTTGCATTTGAGGCTGTGAGGCATGAGGCTGTGAGGCATTCCTTAGGCTGTGCGGCTTTCCTCCCGGTTGTCAGCAAGTTTTTCAGGCTGAGCAGCATGTCTTCAGGTTGTGCGGCATTTCTCCCACCTATGCAGCATTTGCTCAGGCTGTGCGGCATTCCTTCAAGTTGTGCGGCATTCCAACCTGCTGTGTGGCATTTTCTCAGGCTGTGAGGGATTCCTTCAAGTTGTGCAGCATTCCCTCCGGCTGTGAAGCATTTTCTCAGGCTGTAAGACATTCCTTCAGGTTGTGCGGCATTCCAACATGCTGTGCGGCATTTTGTCAGGCTGTGAGGCATTCCTTCAAGTTGTGCGGCATTCCTCCCGGCTGTGAAGCATTTTCTCAGGCTGTAAGACATTCCTTCAGGTTGTGCGGCATTCCTCCCGGCTGTGCGGCATTTTCTCAGGCTGTGCGGCATTCCTTCAGGTTGTGCGGCATTCCTCCCGGCTGTGCAGCACTTTCTCAGGCTGTGAGGTATTCCTTCAGGTTAAGCAACATTCCTCCCGGCTGTGCGGCATTTTCTCAGGCTGTGCAGCATTTCTTCAGGTTGTGCGGCATTCCTCCTGGCTGTGCAGCATTTTCACAGGCTGTGCGGCATTCCTTCAGGTTGTGCGGCATTCCTCCTGGCTGTGCAGCATTTTCACAAGCTGTGTGGCATTCCTTAAGGTTGTGCAGCTTTCCTCCCGGCTGTGCGGCTTTTTCTCAGGCCGTGCGGCATTCCTTCAGGTTCTGTGACATTCCTCCTGGCTGTGCAGGCGGCATTCCTTCCGCATTTCATCAGGTTGTGCGGCATTCCTCCTGGCTGTGAGGCATTTTCTCAGGCTGTGAGGCATTCCTTCAAGTTGTGCGGCATTCCTCCCGGCAGTGAGGCATTTCCTCAGGCTGTGAGGCATTCCTTCAAGTTGTGCAGCATTCCTCCCGGCTGTCAGCAAGTTTCTCAGGCTGTAAGGCATTCCTTCAGGTTGAGCGGCATTCCTCCCGGCTGTGCGGAATTTTCTCAGGTTGTGCAGAATTACTCCAGGTTGTGCGGCATTCCTCCCGGCTGTGCGGCATTTGCTCAGGCTGTGCAGCATTTCTTCAGGTTCTGCGACATTCCTCCTGGCTGTGAGGCATTCCTTAGGCTGTGCGGCATTCCTTCAGGTTGTGCGGCATTCCTCCCGGCTGTCAGCAAGTCTCTCAGGCTGTGCGGCATTTCTTCAGGTTATGCGGCATATCTCCCAGCTGTGCAGCATTTTCTCAGGCTGTGAGGCATTTCTTCAGGTTGTGCGGCATTCCAACCTGCTGTGCGGCAGATTCCCTGGCTGTGAGGCATTTATTAACGTTGTGCGGCATTACTTTTGGCTGTGCGGCATTTTCTCAGGCTGTGCAGCATTTCTTTAGGTTGTGCAATATTCCTCCTGGCTGTGAGGCATTTTCTCTGGCTGTGAGGCATTCCTTCATGTTGTGAGGCATGAGGCACGAGGCTTGAGGCATGAGGCATGAGGCTGTGAGGCATGAGGCTGTGAAGCATTCCTTAGGCTGTGCGGCATTCCGTCAGGTTGTGCGGCATTCCTCCCAGCTGTCAGCAAGTTTCTCAGGCTAAGCAGCATTTCTTCAGGTTGTGCAGCATTTCTCCCAGATGTGCAGCATTTTGTCTGGCTGTGAGGCATTCCTTGAAGCTGCGGCTGTCGGCTGTCGGCTGTGCGACTGTCAGCAAGTTTCTCAGGCTGTGAAGCATTTTCTCAGGCTGAATGGAAAGACATTCCTTCAGGTTGTGAGGCATTCCTCCCTGTTGTGAGGCATTTTCTCAGGCTGTGCGGCATTCCTTCAGGTTGTGTGGCATTCCTCCCGGCTCTGCAGCATTTCCTCCCGGCTGTGCGTCATTCCTCCCGGCTGTGCGGCATATGCTCAGGCTGTGCAGCATTTCATCAGGTTGTGCAGATTCCTCCTGGCTGTAAGGCATTTTCTCAGGTTGTTAGGGATTCCTTCAAGCTGTGCGGCATTCCTCCCGGCTGTGCAGCATTTTCTTAGGCTGTGCGGCATTCCTTCAGGTTGTGCGGCATAACTCCCGGCTGTGAGGTATTTTCTCAGGATGTGAGGCATTCCTTCAAATTGTGCGGCATTCCCCTGGCTGTGAGGCATTTTCTCAGGCTGTGACACATGCCTTCAGGTTGTGCGGCTTTCCTTAGGCTGGGAGGCATTCCTTCAAGTTGTGTGGCATTCTTCCTGGCTGTGAGGCATTTCTTTTGGTTGTGCGGCATTCCTCCCAGCTGTGATGCATTTGCTCAGGCTGTGCGGTATTCCTTCAGGTTGTGCCGGCAGAAGCAAACCTCACATCCAGGGCTTCCATGTAAGTGAGCTGGACACACTCAGCACTGGAGTCAAGGCAGGCGTCCAGCGTCTTCATCAATTCTTCGTTGACAGCACTGACGTTGTCGTCGTCACTTTTGGAAGCATCAATGCAAAAAACGTGCAACCAATACTCCTTTGATTTACTTTGCAACAGACTGATCAAGGGTTCATACGTAATATCGTCGACGGAAAGCAATTCGGGCGTCCCTCTAGGCGAGGTCATACGAATGCAATGTATAAGAATTTTGTCGGCGGTGGGCTTCTTATCGCCGCAGTGAGTGTGGGAATCACACACGAAGTGGGGGAATCACACACGAAGTATGGGAATCACACACTGAGAATGGGAATCACTCACTGAGTATGGGAATCACTCACTGAGTATGGAAATTACTCACTAAGTATGAAAAATCACTTCAGGGGTATGCGAACTGTCGATTCTCAACAGTGACGGTACTATTTCGACAGCGGCTGTGGCTTTACAACCGTGACTGTTTGTCATTAACATCGCCTGTCGATAATTCGGCAACTTCTACTGTGAAATAGCGACAGTCCCTGTCGAAATAGTACCGCCACTGTTGAGATTCGAAATTATACGGATAAATCACCACAGTCGCTGTCGAAATAGTACCGTCCCTGTTGAGAATCGACAGTTCGCATACTCCTGAAGTGATTTCCCTACTCAGTGAGTGATTCCCATACTCAGTGAGTGATTCCCATACTCAGTGTGTGATTCCCCCACTTCGTGTGTGATTCCCACACTCACTGCGGCGATAAGAAGCCCACCGTCGACAAATGATCTATCATACATTGCAGTCGTATGACCTCGCCTTGAGCGGTGGAAGAAATCCGACCGCCGTCGAATGGAACTCTCGTCTACTAGCACGGCCCGCCATTCCCATCCACATTCCGCATTTAGTGCCCTATCCGCCTGTCAGCAAGTGCACTACTTCATCCATCGATGGTTCCGCAGTAGCGCATGAAGTCCTCAACATCAAGCCCATATATACGCTTAGCGTCAGGTACTAGGCTTAGGGTTGGCAAAAAAATGTACGGACGATGGGGCAGCAGACATTCCCTCAAGATCACATCGCACCTGTCAACGACACAATAATTATTCGTCAAGTCTTAATGATGTCTTCAAACATGAAAATGGTCCCCTGGCTACCCTCAACTATATACATTTGTCATGCTGCCCTGCTTACGCACCATGCTACTACTGCTAGCCAGCTTGCTTGCGCACCCGCCTAGACATGTCGTCAAGTTTCAGCGCCAACATGGACATGCTGCCCAACTTATGCACCAGCCTAGTTCTCCAGGCGAGCTTGCTGCTGGCGCACCAACCTCATACTGCTGGCCAGCTCGCTAGCACACCATTCTAAACCCATTGTCAATCTCAGTCCTACGCCCAGATGGACATGCTGCCCATCTTATGCACAACCCTAGTTCTGTTGCCCAACTTGTTTGCGCACCACTTAAGTACTAATGGCCAGCTTGTTTGCGCACCAGCCTGATACTGTTAGCCAGCTTGCTTGTGCGCCACGCTACACATGTTGCCGTGCTTCCGCACCAACATGGACATCCTACCCTACTTGCGCACTAGCTTGGTAATACATGCCAGTTTGCTTGCACTCCAGCCTGAATATGCTATCAAGCGTCCACGCCCACAAAGACCTGTTGCCCAGCTTACGGACCAGCCTGGCCAGCTGGCTTGCGCACCACCCTAGTACTCATGGCTACCTTGCTTGTGCACTAACCTAGTTATCCTGGCCAGCATGCTTACGCAACACCCTAGTTTTGTTGGCCAGCTTGCTTGCGCACCACCCTAGTACTGTTGGCCAGCTTGCTTGCGCATCACCCTAGTACTGTTGGCATGCTTGCTTGCGCACCACCCTAGTTTTGTTGGCCAGCTTGCTTGCGCACCACCCTAGTACTGTTGGCCAGCTTGCTTGCGCATCACCCTAGTACTGTTGGCCAGCTTGCTTGCGCATCACCCTAGTACTGTTGGCATGCTTGCTTGCGCACCACCCTAGTTATCCTGGCCAGCTTGCTTGCGCATCACCCTAGTACTGTTGGCCAGCTTGCTTGCGCATCACCCTAGTACTGTTGGCATGCTTGCTTGCGCATCACCCTAGTACTGTTGGCATGCTTGCTTGCGCACCACCCTAGTTATCCTGGCCAGCTTGCTTGCGCATCACCCTAGTACTGTTGGCATGCTTGCTTGCGCATCACCCTAGTACTGTTGGCATGCTTGCTTGCGCATCACCCTAGTACTGTTGGCATGCTTGCTTGCGCATCACCCTAGTACTGTTGGCCAGCTTGCTTGCGCATCACCCTAGTACTGTTGGCATGCTTGCTTGCGCACCACCCTAGTACTGTTGGCCAGCTTGCTTGCGCATCACCCTAGTACTGTTGGCATGCTTGCTTGCGCATCACCCTAGTACTGTTGGCCAGCTTGCTTGCGCATCACCCTAGTACTGTTGGCATACTTGCTTGCGCACCACCCTAGTGCTTCTGGCCAGCTTGCTTGCGCATCGCCCTAGTACTGTTGGCATGCTTGCTTGCGCATCACCCTAGTATTGTTGGCCAGCTTGCTTGCGCATCACCCTAGTACTGTTGGCATGCTTGTTTGCGCACCAGCCTAGTACTGTTGGCCAGCTTGCTTGCGCACCTCCCTAGTACTGATGGCTAGCTTGCTTGTGCACCAACCTAGTTCTCCTAGCCAGCATACTTACGCACCACCGTAATACTGTTGGCATGCTTGCTTGCGCACCAGCCTAGTACTGTTGGCCAGCTTGCTTGCGCACCACCCTAGTGCTTCTGACCAGCTTGCTTACGCACCAACCTATTACTGTAATTACTGTTGGTCTGCTTGCTTGCGCACCAGCCTAGTACTGTTGGCCAGGTTGCTTACACACCCTCCTAGGACTGTTGGCCTGGTTGCTTGCAAACCACCCTACTACTGATGGCCAACTTGCTTGCACACCACGCACCCTGGTACTCATAGCTAGCAAACTTGAGCACCAACCTAGTACTCCTGGCCATGTTGCTTACACACCACCATAGTACTTTTGGCCATCTTGCTTGTGCACCAGCCTAGTATTGCTGTCCAGCTTGCTTGCGCACTACCCTAGTATTACTGTCCAGCTTGCATGCGCACCACCCTAGTATTGCTGGCCTGCTTGCTTGCACACCACCCTAGTATTGCTGTCCAGCTTGCTTTCGCCGTACCCTAGTATTGCTGTCCAGCTTGCTTGCGCATTACCCTAGTATTGCTGTCCAGCTTGCTTGCGCACTACCCTAGTATTGCTGTCCAGCTTGCTTGCGCACCACCCTAGTATTGCTGGCCAGCTTGCTTGTGCACCACCCTAGTATTGCTGTCCAGCTTGCTTGCGCACTACCGAAGTATTGCTGTCTAGCTTGCTTGCGCACTACCCTAGTATTGCTGTCCAGCTTGCTTGCGCACTACCCTAGTATTGCTGTCCAGCTTGCTTGCGCACTACCCTAGTATTGCTGACCAGCTTGCTTGCGCACCACCCTAGTATTGCTGTCCAGCTTGCTTGCGCACTACCGTAGTATTGCTGTCCAGCTTGCTTGCGCACTACCCTAGTATTGCTGTCCAGCTTGCTTGCGCACTACCCTAGTATTGCTGGTCAGCTTGCTTGCGCACTACCCTAGTATTGCTGTCCAGCTTGCTTGCGCACCACCCTAGTATTGCTGGTCAGCTTGCTTGCGCACTACCCTAGTATTGCTGGTCAGCTTGCTTGCGCACTACCCTAGTATTGCTGACCAGCTTGCTTGCGCACCACCCTAGTATTGCTGTCCAGCTTGCTTGCGCACTACCCTAGTATTGCTGGCCTGCTTGCTTGCGCACCACCCTGGTATTGCTGTCCAGCTTGCTCGTGCACTACCCTATCTAGTATTGCTGTCCAGCTTGCTTGCGCACTACCCTAGTATTGCTGTCCAGCTTGCTTGCGCACTACCCTAGTATTGCTGTCCAACTTGCTTGCGCACCACCCTAGTATTGCTAGCCTGCTTGCTTGCGCACCACCCTAGTATTGCTGTCCAGCTTGCTTGCGCACTACCCTAGTATTGCTGTCCAGCTTGCTTGCGCACCACCCTAGTATTGCTGTCCAGCTTGCTTGCGCACTACCCTAGTATTGCTGTCCAGCTTGCTTGCGCACTACCCTAGTATTGCTGTCCAGCTTGCTGGCGCACTACCCTAGTATTGCTGTCCAGCTTGCATGCGCACCACCCTAGTATTGCTGTCCAGCTTGCTTGCGCACTACCGTAGTATTGCTGTCCAGCTTGCTTGCGCACTACCCTAGTATTGCTGTCCAGCTTGCTTGCGCACTACCCTAGTATTGCTGTCCAGCTTGCTTGCGCACTACCCTAGTATTGCTGTCCAGCTTGCTTGCGCATTACCCTAGTATTGCTGTCCAGCTTGCTTGCGCACCACCCTAGTATTGCTGGCCTGCTTGTTTGCGCACCACCCTGGTATTGCTGTCCAGCTTGCTTGCGCACTACCCTAGTATTGCTGTCCAGCTTGCTTGCGCACCACCCTAGTATTGCTGGCCTGCTTGCTTGCGAACTACCGTAGTATTGCTGTCCAGCTTGCTTGCGCACTACCGTAGTATTGCTGTCCAGCTTGCTTGCGCACCACCCTAGTATTGCTGTCCAGCTTGCTTGCGCACTACCGTAGTATTGCTGTCCAGCTTGCTTGCGCACTACCCTAGTATTGCTGTCCAGCTTGCTTGCGCACTACCCTAGTATTGCTGTCCAGCTTGCTTGCGCACTACCCTAGTATTGCTGGCCTGCTTGCTTGCACACCACCCTGGTATTGCTGTCCAGCTTGCTTGCGCACTACCGTAGTATTGCTGTCCAGCTTGCTTGCGCACTACCCTAGTATTGCTGTCCAGCTTGCTTGCGCACTACCCTAGTATTGCTGGCCTGCTTGCTTGCGCACTACCCTGGTATTGCTGTCCACCTTGCTTGCGCACTACCGTAGTATTGCTGTCCAGCTTGCTTGCGCACTACCCTAGTATTGCTGTCCAGCTTGCTTGCGCATTACCCTAGTATTGCTGTCCAGCTTGCTTGCGCACTACCCTAGTATTGCTGGCCTGCTTGCTTGCGCACTACCCTGGTATTGCTGTCCAGCTTGCTTGCGCACCACCCTAGTATTGCTGTCCAGCTTGCTTGCGCACTACCCTAGTATTGTTGGCTTGCTTGCTTGCGCACTACCCTGGTATTGCTGTCCAGCTTGCTTGTGCACCACCCTGGTATTGCTGTCCAGCTTGCTTGCGCACCACCCTAGTATTGCTGTCCAGCTTGCTTGCGCACCACCCTAGTATTGCTGTCCAGCTTGCTTGCGCACTACCCTAGTATTGCTGTCCAGCTTGCTTGCGCACTACCCTAGTATTGCTGTCCAGCTTGCTGGCGCACTACCCTAGTATCACTGTCCAGCTTGCATGCGCACTACCCTAGTATTGCTGTCCTGCTTGCTTGCGCACCACCCTAGTATTGCTGTCCAGCTTGCTTGTGCACTACCCTAGTATTGCTGTCCAGCTTGCTTGCGCACCACCCTAGTATTGCTGTCCATGGTGCTTGCGCACTACCCTAGTATTGCTGTCCAGCTTGCTTGCACACTACCCTAGTATTGCTGTCCAGCTTGCTTGCGCACTACCCTAGTATTGCTGGCCTGCTTGCTTGCGCACTACCCTAGTATTGCTGTCCTGCTTGCTTGCGCACCACCCTAGTATTGCTGTCCAGCTTGCTTGTGCACTACCCTAGTATTGCTGTCCAGCTTGCTTGCGCACTACCCTAGTATTGCTGTCCAGCTTGCTTGCGCACTACCCTAGTATTGCTGGCCTGCTCGCTTGCGCACCACCCTGGTATTGCTGTCCAGCTTGCTTGCGCAATACCCTAGTATTGCTGTCCAGCTTGCTTGCGCACCACCCTAGTATTGCTGTCCAGCTTGCTTGTGCACTACCCTAGTATATATTGCTGTCCAGCTTGCTTGCGCACTACCCTAGTATTGCTGTCCTGACAGGGAACATGGATTTTTGGATGGCAGTTGATTGCAGTGATGAGCATAGGGTATTCATCCGCACTCCCATGCGTGCAATCTCTGAACCAGCATGGGATGGGATGGTAGTATTCACATGCCATGGTACGCTTGAGTTGAAGGCATTATTGTTACCTGGTTCTTTAAATCCATTTGTGCGCTGTAGATGATGCGCTCCTCTTATTCCATCTGCCGTCCAGTTCGTGACACGATAAGCGAGGGCTGGTTCACCAGTTGGGGTGTTGCGATTTCCGTCTTAGTCGAATCTACTACGGTAGTAAAAATCGTCCAATCTGAAGTGCGGGGAATGCAATAGCCTGTATGAGAAAAAGATACGTCGGATTCCGAGGAACACCTATGCCGAGGAAAAGTGGGGAGATCCGACGTTCAGCTACAAGAAACGGCTGTTGAGAATGCTGTACAGCGACAGCGAGCTCCACACTGTTCGCTGTTCGTTTTAGCACAAAATCGACAGCCGATCTGCTCATACTGTCGAAAGCGACAGCCTGTCGCTTCCTGCTGTCGAAAGCGACAGCACGCCGAAAGTAGCCTAGGGACACAGCGAAAACGACTTTCCCCCTACCGTCGGACCCCTCTAAAGTAGGGCCGGCCGGGAGATGTAACTTGGCTTTTTGTCCTACAGTTCGCGGCACATAAATGAATAAGCGATGGCCACCTAATTCTGTACTTGTATTTACATCATGCAGGACCTTCTTGTGAAGGCAGTGAGCTGTCTATTGTCCCGGACAAAAAAAGACTCCAAGTTCTTGCTGACAGGGAATGAGACTGAGACATAAGTACCTTCTCAGCTACGAACCCATCCAGGAGTTCCAGCAACAGTTCGACCCTGGGTTTGCCACCAACCGTGCCCACTGGAACCAGTTCTGGGTCTACAAGGTGGTCAACAACGGTGGCCTATTTCCAGGCTGTCAGGGTGGGAGAGCGGTCTGACAGAACAAGTTTTCCAATCAAGTTGGGCAGATCTCTACGCGCGCGGTGAGTGATAGATATGCATTTCAGACGTGCTTGTAGACTATGTGCATGTCAGACTTAGAGCCACCAGAGTAACTCTCTTTGAAGTAGATGGTTTACTAATTTTTGTTATCAATGTATCATTAATTGCTGATTAATTGCTGGCTTGGACATGTGCCACCAAAGTAATTATCAATATCTAATTAGTAATTGCTGGTTAATTGCTCAAGTTCTTGGCTTTGACATGTGCCACCAAAGTAACTCTCTTCAATTGCTGAAGTTGTTGGCTTTGTAATTTAAAACATCTCTTTAATAATTAATAATGAATACCTGAAACAACACTCATTCATGCTACTGCAGTTTGACCAGTTCATGGTCTGCAACACGAAGAATACGAAGGACACTTCTGAGAGCAACAAGGCAGCGGTGAAGGAGTGGGCAGAACAGCAACTGCTGCCTGTCGGTGAGGGCAACATGGTATACCGCAGCAACTCTCAGCCTTTCGACGCCCGCGCATTCGTGTCAGCCATTGCCACCGGCATGGATAAGAGGGCCGTGCTCACGGGCGCGCACACCGGTTAATACTCCCGCAGTGACCATCCAATGGCTCGCTTTCTTCAGTTTCAAGGTAATTTCAATTTCAGTTCTTGGCATGTCCTCTAGATTCAAGGTTCATTGACTACAAATGCTGCTATTTTTGCATCATAACATTTACTAGAGGGACACATGACTGTCCTTACTTCCACTCATGTTACTAAAGATACCCAGAGTATACTTTCAATAGTGCATGACTCATTCACCTCTCTGATAATATGATTTCGCATTCATGTGCTATAGATTAAGAACCGGCTGAGGGAGTTGGCTGGAGTGTCGGCGACTGCAAAGGGAGATGGGCACCTCGCGCTCATCCTAGCAAAGGCGGTAGAGGTAGAGAGGCTTGGCTTCGCTCACGGATGGGACAAGATCACGGGCCTCCGCATTACTTGCAAGTCGAAGTAGCAACCTTGAAATGCAGGCAACAGGGGAACGTTTCATATAGTGTTTGAAACATATTATTACTGTTTCACCAACAGAGGTCAAGTAGTTGATTCATGCGACAATTGGCCCCCTTTGATTCAGACATGTAGCGAATGAGACTAGGTTTGATTCAGACATGATTGAAATATGTTTTTCTGTTTGACCAGTATACTTGATTCAGAATGTTATAAACAACACATGATTCAGGTAAAGGTCCGCTTGAGACTGAGTTTGATTCAAACATGATTGATTATTTTTTTACTGTTTGATTAGTACTTGATTCAGACACTTTTCAACCCCACTCGATTCAAGCAAGTGGCCGCTTTAGACTCAGTTTGATTCAAGCATGCTTGAATTGCAGATGTACTGATTGATCGACGGTTGATTCAAGTGGTGCTCAAACATGCTTGAATATGGACGATCTCCGATTATGCTTGAGTTTGAATCAAGCGGCCCGTTCAAACGCGATCGTTTTTTATTCAAGCGACTTTCAAACCGACGAAAGTTACCGACGTCATGTGAATGCTCCTGCACCTGCAGTGAGGTATAGTGAGAAGGGGGCAATTCCTGCAGATGCAGGCGACATTCTTCAACCTGCAAAGAAGCTGTTCATCTAAGGCTTTCTGTTTCTGAGACAGAGAGTCCATCTGCAGCACATGAATACGGGTGGAAAATGAAGCAATGCCATTAATGGCGCACCCCGCAGAACCCTCAATTTCCCCCCAATCTCCGATGCGTGCCTCCGGGCTGCTCGAATGACAGTTTTCTTCCCCACTGGCCTGGTGACCAAGCCTAATGTCCCAAGCTCCTGTGCAACTGGTTTTGCACCACCATGTTGGTTGCTCAGCAGCAGGTCATAGGCCCAGGACTCCACCTATGGGCTGAGGATCCTCTTCTTGCCGGACTTTGGCGCGACGTGGACAGCTCCGGAATCTTTATATCGCTGCACCCAGTGCCCCACAACGCTGTCGGATAGTCCAAGCTGCCTAGCTGTCTTGGAGATGTCGTGGTTCCTATTCCACCACGTTACGATAGCCCAACGGAGTTCTTCAGAGGTGAGCCCCATGGGAGCGAATGAGGCCCTGAAATGCAATAATTTTAGGGATGCAAATTTTGTGCTCTCGAGTAGCCAGGTCTTATTTCGCCTTGCGTGGGTGTTGTACTTACCTAGGGCATGCCCACCATGTGTGTGCATGGTCCGGGTCCCACTGATGATGTTCAAGACCTGCGAGCTTTTCTTCCGGGTACAGGGCGGGTCAGATATATCGACACGTTTTAGGGGTACTGAGGTTTGACCCGCCGTCCCAACCTGGTTCACACTAGCAGTACCAACTGCCATTTGAGGTAATCTCTCTAGCAACTACCTCGATCGACCTGGTGTGTTGCTACATCGCCAAGTGTTGTAATCAGCTTGCCATACACGGTTTATTGAGGCCTGTTGGGGTATCATTTGAATCCGAATGGCAGTTGGATGCCAAAAACTGCCCCGTTGGGTACCAAACTTGCGGCGGATGAGCCTGAAAAGTGGCCGAAAACCCGGTTAAGGTAGAGCCTTAAGTGGGTGTATGTGGGGCATAGACGGAGGCATTGCCACCATCCCTCGGTCATTTGGCCTATCCAGCATGCAGATATGGCCTTCCATGTGGCCCACATCAGGGCTGTCTTTCATGGATTGGAATTCACTCCAAACCCGTCTGATTGCTATAATGTCTGGTGATTCAGAGAGCCTGAGAGTAGCTCATTAAGACTGCCCACCCAATTTTTGCACTATTCCCCACTCCCGAGGCTGCAATTTGGGGCAAAGGTGGCTTGTCACGAAGCCATGCCCCTTGCCCCATGCAGCACCTCAGCCATGCAAGCTCCCATATCACTGCCACTGAGTTCCAGAATGCCTGAAGTCAGGTATCCACTCTTTATTCACACATCTTGATTTTCATGTCCTCTATTCCAGGCCCCCCTTCTTATCTCAGCTGAGCCAGCCAGATCTGCCGAGGACTGGTTTTGCGAGAGGATGGAAAAAAACAGCACTGGTGGTTTCAGAGCCACAACCCTAGGCTTTACATCAGGTAATACTTCAGCTATGGAGGCCAGCACTGCAATATAACATCCTCAAAAAATTAGAGGCAGGCCCCTCAGCATGGCCAAGTTATCTCAAAACATACATTTATTGGAGTTGGTGATTTTGTCAAGTGGACTCCTTAAGCCCATTGTGTTTGCGTTTGATTATCTCAAGGGACAGTTTAGTTGGTGCCTACAAGCATTAGTGCACTGCTAGCAATCAGGTTGGAGCACAGTCAATGTGTAACTGATATCAAGTCATGACCTAACCTCCTTGCACTACTGGGCATGTCCACGTTTTTACGATACATATGACCCGCCCTGTGTTGTAGCGGCGGGTGGCAAGAATTTTCACTATTTTGTCTTGTTGCCCTTCTTGCGGATGCATGCAACGATCCTTTTGGGCATGCTGTCCACCAGCTTAGAGAAGTACTCCTTGGGTACTGCTGCTACCTCCTTGATCAGGGATACCTTAAACTCCTGGAGAGTTCTGCAGCCCTTAGCGTCCATCTTGGCCTGCATATATCCCCAAAAGTTCTTGATCGGACTCAAGTCCGGGCTGTTGGGAGGCCACTTCTGGAGGTGGCCCATGCTGCTGCCACGCTGGGAGTTCCACCTCTTCACCACAGGTATGGCTGCTCTGTGGGTAGGGTCGTTGTCATGCTGAAGGTACCATGTAGCAATGCCGTGCTGGGTGAAGAGGCGCTGTCCCTCAGGCAGGAATGTCGCCTTCACGACCTCCTCATACTCCTCTGTGGTGATATTCCTGGCCACCTGGCCCTTCTTGTTCTTGAAGGTGGTCTTCTGGCTGCTGGTGCCTGCCACAAAGTGAAGCTTGCTGATTCCCCACTTGCAGATGCCCGCATACACGTTGAGGACCAGGGGGTGATTTGGAGAGGCTGCCTCACGTACTGCTCTCTCACCCTCACCCTCCACGCCCCAGGACACAGGCTGCACCTTCACCCCTGGGTAGGTAAATGGAAACTTCTTCCGGTCGGTGAACAGGACGTGGCTCCAGTCCCTTCCCTTGCTGGCTTTGCAGACGTCCAGCCGCTTCTGTCGAGTTGAACCCGAAAGCTGCTTCCTAGGCGCACCCCGCAGAATCCTCAATTTTTTCCCAATCTCCGATGCGTGCCTCCGGGCTGCTCGAATGACAGTTTTCTTCCCCACTGGCCTGGTGACCAAGCCTAATGTCCCAAGCTCCTCTGCAACTGGTTTTGCACCACCATGTTGGTTGCTCAGCAGCAGGTCATGGGCCCGGGACTCCACCTATGGGCTGAGGATCCTCTTCTTGCAGGACTTTGGCGCGATGTGGACAGCTCCGGAATCTTTATATCGCTGCACCCAGTGCTCCACAACGCTGTCGGATAGTCCAAGCTGCCTAGCTGTCTTGGAGATGTCGTGGTTCCTATTCCACCACGTTACGATAGCCCAACGGAGTTCTTCAGAGGTGAGCCCCATGGGAGCAAATGAGGCCCTGAAATGCAATAATTTTAGGGATGCAAATTTTGTGCTCTCGAGTAGCCAGGTCTTATTTCGCCTTGCGTGGGTGTTGTACTTACCTAGGGCATGCCCACCATGTGTGTGCATGGTCCGGGTCCCACTGATGATGTTCAAGACCTGCGAGCTTTTCTTCCGGTACAGGGCGGGTCAGATGTATCGACACGTTTTAGGGGTACTGAGGTTTGACCCGCCGTCCCAACCTGGTTCACACTAGCAGTACCAACTGCCATTTGAGGTAATCTCTCTAGGAACTGCCTCGATCGACCTAGTGTGTTGCTACATCGCCAAGTGTTGTAATCAGCTTGCCATACACGGTTTATTGAGGCCTGTTGGGGTATCATTTGAATCCGAATGGCAGTTGGATGCCAAAAACTGCCCCGTTGGGTACCAAACGTGCGGCGGATGAGCCTGAAAAGTGGCCGAAAACCCGGTTAAGGTAGAGCCTTAAGTGGGTGTATGTGGGGCATAGACGGAGGCATTGCCACCATCCCTGGGTCATTTGGCCTATCCAGCATGCAGATATGGCCTTCCATGTGGCCCACTTCAGGGCTGTCTTTCATGGATTGGAATTCACTCCAAACCCGTCTGATTGCTATGATGTCTGGTGATTCAGAGAGCCTGAGAGTAGCTCATTAAGACTGCCCACCCAATTTTTGCACTATTCCCCACTCCCGAGGCTGCAATTTGGGGCAAAGGTGGCTTGTCACGAAGCCATGCCCCTTGCCCCATGCAGCACCTCAGCCATGCAAGCTCCCATATCACTGCCACTGAGTTCCAGAATGCCTGAAGTCAGGTATCCACTCTTTATTCACACATCTTGATTTTCATGTCCTCTATTCCAGGCCCCCCTTCTTATCTCAGCTGAGCCAGCCAGATCTGCCAAGGACTGGTTTTGCGAGAGGATGGAAAAAAACAGCACTGGTGGTTTCAGAGCCACAACCCTAGGCTTTACATCAGGTAATACTTCAGCTATGGAGGCCAGCACTGCAATATAACATCCTCAAAAAATTAGAGGCAGGCCCCTCAGCATGGCCAAGTTATCTCAAAACATACATTTATTGGAGTTGGTGATTTTGTCAAGTGGACTCCTTAAGCCCATTGTGTTTGCGTTTGATTATCTCAAGGGACAGTTTAGTTGGTGCCTACAAGCATTAGTGCACTGCTAGCAATCAGGTTGGAGCACAGTCAATGTGTAACTGATATCAAGTCATGACCTAACCTCCTTGCACTGCTGGGCATGTCCACGTTTTTACGATACATATGACCCGCCCTGTGTTGTAGCGGCGGGTGGCAAGAATTTTCACTATTTTGTCTTGTCGCCCTTCTTGCAGATGCATGCAACGATCCTTTTGGGCATGCTGTCCACCAGCATAGAGAAGTACTCCTTGGGTACTGCTGCTACCTCCTTGATCAGGGATACCTTAAACTCCTGGAGAGTTCTGCAGCCCTTAGCGTCCATCTTGGCCTGCATATATCCCCAAAAGTTCTCGATCGGACTCAAGTCCGGGCTGTTGGGAGGCCACTTCTGGAGGTGGCCCATGCTGCTGCCACGCTGGGAGTTCCACCTCTTCACCACAGGTATGGCTGCTCTGTGGGTAGGGTCGTTGTCATGCTGAAGGTACCATGTAGCAATGCCGTGCTGGGTGAAGAGGCGCTGTCCCTCAGGCAGCAATGTCGCCTTCACGACCTCCTCATACTCCTC
The DNA here is from genome assembly GCA_037349105.1 of Limnomonas spitsbergensis. Taxonomy (NCBI): domain Eukaryota; kingdom Viridiplantae; phylum Chlorophyta; class Chlorophyceae; order Chlamydomonadales; genus Limnomonas; species Limnomonas spitsbergensis. Next base: position 880,443 of record JAYJMM010000084.1, on the reverse strand, counting down.
TGTGGTGATATTCCTGGCCACCTGGCCCTTCTTGTTCTTGAAGGTGGTCTTCTGGCTGCTGGTGCCTGCCACAAAGTGAAGCTTGCTGATTCCCCACTTGCAGATGCCCGCATACACGTTGAGGACCAGGGGGTGATTTGGAGAGGCTGCCTCACGTACTGCTCTCTCACCCTCACCCTCCACGCCCCAGGACACAGGCTGCACCTTCACCCCTGGGTAGGTAAATGGAAACTTCTTCCGGTCGGTGAACAGGACGTGGCTCCAGTCCCTTCCCTTGCTGGCTTTGCAGACGTCCAGCCGCTTCTGTCGAGTTGAACCCGAAAGCTGCTTCCTAGGCGCACCCCGCAGAACCCTCAATTTCCCCCCAATCTCCGATGCGTGCCTCCGGGCTGCTCGAATGACAGTTTTCTTCCCCACTGGCCTGGTGACCAAGCCTAATGTCCCAAGCTCCTGTGCAACTGGTTTTGCACCACCATGTTGGTTGCTCAGCAGCAGGTCATAGGCCCAGGACTCCACCTATGGGCTGAGGATCCTCTTCTTGCCGGACTTTTGCGCGACGTGGACAGCTCCGGAATCTTTATATCGCTGCACCCAGTGCTCCACAACGCTGTCGGATAGTCCAAGCTGCCTAGCTGTCTTGGAGATGTCGTGGTTCCTATTCCACCACGTTACGATAGCCCAACGGAGTTCTTCAGAGGTGAGCCCCATGGGAGCAAATGAGGCCCTGAAATGCAATAATTTTAGGGATGCAAATTTTGTGCTCTCGAGTAGCCAGGTCTTATTTCGCCTTGCGTGGGTGTTGTACTTACCTAGGGCATGCCCACCATGTGTGTGCATGGTCCGGGTCCCACTGATGATGTTCAAGACCTGCGAGCTTTTCTTCCGGTACAGGGCGGGTCAGATGTATCGACACGTTTTAGGGGTACTGAGGTTTGACCCGCCGTCCCAACCTGGTTCACACTAGCAGTACCAACTGCCATTTGAGGTAATCTCTCTAGAACTGCCTCGATCGACCTGGTGTGTTGCTACATCGCCAAGTGCTGTAATCAGCTTGCCATACACGGTTTATTGAGGCCTGTTGGGGTATCATTTGAATCCGAATGGCAGTTGGATGCCAAAAACTGCCCCGTTGGGTACCAAACGTGCGGCGGATGAGCCTGAAAAGTGGCCGAAAACCCGGTTAAGGTAGAGCCTTAAGTGGGTGTATGTGGGGCATAGACGGAGGCATTGCCACCATCCCTGGGTCATTTGGCCTATCCAGCATGCAGATATGGCCTTCCATGTGGCCCACTTCAGGGCTGTCTTTCATGGATTGGAATTCACTCCAAACCCGTCTGATTGCTATGATGTCTGGTGATTCAGAGAGCCTGAGAGTAGCTCATTAAGACTGCCCACCCAATTTTTGCACTATTCCCCACTCCCGAGGCTGCAATTTGGGGCAAAGGTGGCTTGTCACGAAGCCATGCCCCTTGCCCCATGCAGCACCTCAGCCATGCAAGCTCCCATATCACTGCCACTGAGTTCCAGAATGCCTGAAGTCAGGTATCCACTCTTTATTCACACATCTTGATTTTCATGTCCTCTATTCCAGGCCCCCCTTCTTATCTCAGCTGAGCCAGCCAGATCTGCCAAGGACTGGTTTTGCGAGAGGATGGAAAAAAACAGCACTGGTGGTTTCAGAGCCACAACCCTAGGCTTTACATCAGGTAATACTTCAGCTATGGAGGCCAGCACTGCAATATAACATCCTCAAAAAATTAGAGGCAGGCCCCTCAGCATGGCCAAGTTATCTCAAAACATACATTTATTGGAGTTGGTGATTTTGTCAAGTGGACTCCTTAAGCCCATTGTGTTTGCGTTTGATTATCTCAAGGGACAGTTTAGTTGGTGCCTACCAACATTAGTGCACTGCTAGCAATCAGGTTGGAGCACAGTCAATGTGTAACTGATATCAAGTCATGACCTAACCTCCTTGCACTGCTGGGCATGTCCACGTTTTTACGATACATATGACCCGCCCTGTGTTGTAGCGGCGGGTGGCAAGAATTTTCACTATTTTGTCTTGTCGCCCTTCTTGCGGATGCATGCAACGATCCTTTTGGGCATGCTGTCCACCAGCATAGAGAAGTACTCCTTGGGTACTGCTGCTACCTCCTTGATCAGGGATACCTTAAACTCCTGGAGAGTTTGCAGCCCTTAGCGTCAATCTTGGCCTGCATATATCCCCAAAAGTTCTTGATCGGACTCAAGTCCGGGCTGTTGGAAGGCCACTTCTGGAGGTGGCCCATGCTGCTGCCACGCTGGGAGTTCCACCTCTTCACCACAGGTATGGCTGCTCTGTGGGTAGGGTCGTTGTCATGCTGAAGGTACCATGTAGCAATGCCGTGCTGGGTGAAGAGGCGCTGTCCCTCAGGCAGCAATGTCGCCTTCACGACCTCCTCATACTCCTCTGTGGTGATATTCCTGGCCACCTGGCCCTTCTTGTTCTTGAAGGTGGTCTTCTGGCTGCTGGTGCCTGCCACAAAGTGAAGCTTGCTGATTTCCCACTTGCAGATGCCCGCATACACGTTGAGGACCAGGGGGTGATTTGGAGAGGCTGCCTCACGTACTGCTCTCTCACCCTCACCCTCCACGCCCCAGGACACAGGCTGCACCTTCACACCTGGGTAGGTAAATGGAAACTTCTTCCGGTCGGTGAACAGGACGTGGCTCCAGTCCCTTCCCTTGCTGGCTTTGCAGACGTCCAGCCGCTTCTGTCGAGTTGAACCCGAAAGCTGCTTCCTAGGCGCACCCCGCAGAATCCTCAATTTTTTCCCAATCTCCGATGCGTGCCTCCGGGCTGCTCGAATGACAGTTTTCTTCCCCACTGGCCTGGTGACCAAGCCTAATGTCCCAAGCTCCTGTGCAACTGGTTTTGCACCACCATGTTGGTTGCTCAGCAGCAGGTCATGGGCCCGGGACTCCACCTATGGGCTGAGGATCCTCTTCTTGCCGGACTTTGGCGCGATGTGGACAGCTCCGGAATCTTTATATCGCTGCACCCAGTGCTCCACAACCCTGTCGGATAGTCCAAGCTGCCTAGCTGTCTTGGAGATGTCGTGGTTCCTATTCCACCACGTTACGATAGCCCAACGGAGTTCTTCAGAGGTGAGCCCCATGGGAGCAAATGAGGCCCTGAAATGCAATAATTTTAGGGATGCAAATTTTGTGCTCTCGAGTAGCCAGGTCTTATTTCGCCTTGCGTGGGTGTTGTACTTACCTAGGGCATGCCCACCATGTGTGTGCATGGTCCGGGTCCCACTGATGATGTTCAAGACCTGCGAGCTTTTCTTCCGGGTACAGGGCGGGTCAGATATATCGACACGTTTTAGGGGTACTGAGGTTTGACCCGCCGTCCCAACCTGGTTCACACTAGCAGTACCAACTGCCATTTGAGGTAATCTCTCTAGGAACTGCCTCGATCGACCTAGTGTGTTGCTACATCGCCAAGTGCTGTAATCAGCTTGCCATACACGGTTTATTGAGGCCTGTTGGGGTATCATTTGAATCCGAATGGCAGTTGGATGCCAAAAACTGCCCCGTTGGGTACCAAACTTGCGGCGGATGAGCCTGAAAAGTGGCCGAAAACCCGGTTAAGGTAGAGCCTTAAGTGGGTGTATGTGGGGCATAGACGGAGGCATTGCCACCATCCCTGGGTCATTTGGCCTATCCAGCATGCAGATATGGCCTTCCATGTGGCCCACTTCAGGGCTGTCTTTCATGGATTGGAATTCACTCCAAACCCGTCTGATTGCTATGATGTCTGGTGATTCAGAGAGCCTGAGAGTAGCTCATTAAGACTGCCCACCCAATTTTTGCACTATTCCCCACTCCCGAGGCTGCAAATTTGGGGCAAAGGTGGCTTGTCACGAAGCCATGCCCCTTGCCCCATGCAGCCCCTCAGCCATGCAAGCTCCCATATCACTGCCACTGAGTTCCAGAATGCCTGAAGTCAGGTATCCACTCTTTATTCACACATCTTGATTTTCATGTCCCCTATTCCAGGCCCCCCTTCTTATCTCAGCTGAGCCAGCCAGATCTGCCGAGGACTGGTTTTGCGAGAGGATGGAAAAAACAGCACTGGGGTTTCAGAGCCACAACCCTAGGCTTTACATCAGGTAATACTTCAGCTATGGAGGCCAGCACTGCAATAAAACATCCTCAAACAATTAGAGGCAGGCCCCTCAGCATGGCCAAGTTATCTCAAAACATACATTTATTGGAGTTGGTGATTTTGTCAAGTGGACTCCTTAAGCCCATTGTGTTTGCGTTTGATTATCTCAAGGGACAGTTTAGTTGGTGCCTACAAGCATTAGTGCACTCCTAGCAATCAGGTTGGAGCACAGTCAATGTGTAACTGATATCAAGTCATGACCTAACCTCCTTGCACTGCTGGGCCTGTCCACGTTTTTACGATACATATGACCCGCCCTGTGTTGTAGCGGCGGGTGGCAAGAATTTTCACTATTTTGTCTTGTCGCCCTTCTTGCGGATGCATGCAACGATCCTTTTGGGCATGCTGTCCACCAGCTTAGAGAAGTACTCCTTGGGTACTGCTGCTGCCCTTCTAGAGGTGGCCCACGCTGCTGACACGCTGGGAGTTCCACCTCTTCACCACAGGTATGGCTGCTCTGTGGGTAGGGTCGTTGTCATGCTGAAGGTACCATGTAGCAATGCCGTGCTGGGTGAAGAGGCGCTGTCCCTCAGGCAGGAATGTCGCCTTCACGACCTTCAAGTCCGTGATGATTCAGCGCGTGGAGATGGCACGGTGAAGCCCAAGGATGTCATTGCGGTTAGTTCCTTTCGGGTATGTATCCTTTAGAAGTGTCGTTCTTATGACTTTAACATCGGGTATGTATCAATTGGACTTAATCAACTGTATTTCTGGGAAATACTCAACTTGTACTGAGGTGCTGAGAATAATATTGAATCATTTGACTTAAATCTTTGCACCTAACATGCTTCTCTGGGGATTCTGCAGATGGTTAGAGATGACCAGTCGGAGTACCTTGATGTTCACTGTGGCGAGGTGCTGAGGTTACTGAAGAATACTACTGTCAAGGGTGGGAGAATCAAGGTCAAGGAGCAGAGTTCTATACATTGGGATGATGACCAGGCAGTATTTTACTGCAAGTGGTTTGAGCGGGAGCCAATACGCGGATCGGCCGGTGAAGATGCAGCTTATCGTGCCTTTACTATGCCATTAGTATCATGTCATTATGGTTACAACTGGGAGGTCCGGGCCCAAGACGGGATGGTTTTATGCCCCGTCAAGATGGTGTGGCGAGAAGATAAAGCACAGTACTGGCTAGATGTGAAGGAGGAGACCCTAGCCCATGAACATGCCATGGCTGTCACTAACCCAGGGGAGTTGGCTGCGGTGGGTGATCTTCGAGTGTTGCCACAGCAGATGTCGGCTCCGGCCACTGCGGCAGCAACCCTGGAGGAAGGTAGAGAGCGTAGGGTGAGGAATGCTCTTGTGAGGAAGGAGCGGCAAGTTGTAGAGGCAGCCAAAGCCAAGGCAATGGAGGAGATGCGAAACGCAGGCGCGTTGCAAGCAAAGGAGGGAAGGGAAAGTAGGGCAAAGGCTAGAAATAAATGATTCTGATTGGCTTATGCACGAATGTTGCCGTTTGTTTTCGGGGTGATGCATCACCACTAACGTGTACCATTGGCATATATCATTTCTGCTGTTTCAAATAATTTTGACATAGCTTAATGTCCAATCTTTGTGATTTTTTGAGCTGATTAAGCAGTTACTTCGAGTGCAGTCAGAAACACTGGCAGTGGTCCTATAGGTTAAAATGACAGATACCACCTTTGAAAGCAAGAGAGATATACACCTCACAGCCTGAGAAAATGCCGCACAGCCGGGAGGAATGCCGCACAACCTGAAAGAATGCCGCATAGCCTGAGAAATGCCTCACAGCTGGGAGGAATGCCGCACAACCAAAAGAAATGCCTCACAGCCGGGAAGAATGCCACACAACTTGAAGGAATGCCTCACAGCCTGAGGAAAGCCGCACAACCTGAAGGAATGCGTCACAGCCTGAGAAAATGCCTCACAGCCGGGAGGAATGCCGCACAACTTGAAGGAATGCCTAACAGCCTGAGAAAATGCCGCACAGCCGGGAGGAATGCCGCACAACCTGAAGGAATGCCGCACAGCCTTAGAAAATGCCGCACAGCCGGGAGGAATGCCGCACAACTTGAAGAAATGCCGCACAGCCTGAGAAAATGCCTCACAGCCGGGAGGAAAGCCGCACAGCCTGAAGGAATGCCTCACAACTTGAAGGAATGCCTCACAGCCTGAGAAAATGCTTCACAGCCGGAAGGAATGCCGCACAACTTCAAGGACAGCCTCACAGCCTGACAAAATGCCTCACAGCAGGTTGGAATGCCGCACAACTTGAAGGAATACCGCACAGTCTGAGAAAACGCCTCACAGCCTGGAGGAATGTCGCACAACCTGAAGAAATACCGCACTGCCTGAGAAAATGCCGCACAGCCGGGAGGAAAGCTGCACAACCTTAAGGAATGCCACACAGCTTGTGAAAATGTCTCATAGCCGGGAGGAATGCCGCACAACCTGAAAGAATGCCGCACGGCCTGAGAAAATGCTTCACAGCCAGGAGGAATGCAAGGAAAATGCAAGTCTATGCTGGCGCGGAGGCTTGGCGACATGTCTAGGCTGGCGCGCAAGCAAGCTGGCCAGCGGTACCAGGCTGGTGCGCGAGTTGGGCAGCATGTCCATGCGGTCACGAAAGCTTGGCATCACGTACGTCCAACCTGACGCGAAAGCAATTTAGCCAGCAGCTCCGGTAATCCAGCTGTGGTGAGGGCATATGAAACCTGTCACAGTATATTACAGTATACGTGACAGAACCGTTTAGACCGCAGTTAGCGTCATCGGTGACTCCGCAGCTTCTCTGCGGAGTCTCCGTGTTTGAACTGAGACCTAGAAACCCGCTTACGCAGGATTAGTTTGACAGGTTCTACCGTACTCTGTATTGGGCCTGCCGGGTCCCTGTATCCCGGCAATTGCCTTGGCTAGTTACTTCGTCCCTTTCTAAAGGACAGACCTCTATTTGTAACAAGCACCGGCAGTCTTTGAGACCAGCAGCTTCCATATAAGTCAGTACCTTAACTCGAGTCAAGCCTAGCTCAGCCACCGCTGAACTAGCTGGAGACAAGTACCCCAGTAAGAGACACGAGACTCTGCAGAAGAAGAAGTACGCAGCCTCGTCCCGTCCGTCTCTCCGCGTGTTACGCGGTAAGTGCCCTTAACATAGCCCCGCTGGATCGCGACCAGACGGCCAGAAGGCCTATGCCCCTAAGTCAATTGCCATATACACAAATAACCAGCCAGCAGCTTAACTCGAAGAGCACTCGCAGCCAGTGAATAGTCACTGAGCCTGCCCGTAGGCGTCCATCACTGCCGTGAGGAAAGAAGTCCGCCACGGACCTGAAGCGCACCTCGCGTGTCCTTTAGAAAGGGACGAAGTAGATCTAGCCTGATCAGCCTGATTTGCCAATTCCTGCTAAAGGTGCTTGTGCAGCGAAGTTGGAAATTTGTTTGCATGCAAACGACCTTGGACAGCATTTGAACTGCACTTTGCTGTGGTAACCTCCATAGAGAGAAGTGCCAAGTTAAGCCCTGAGAATCACTGAGAGTGGCAACTTAGTGTTGAGTCCAGGAGAGGCTTGAGGATCTGGCTGTGGATTTATACACCCAGCAGATAATTCCTGTATGACTGCAGATTGAGATCAGGTGGATCCAATCATTCATCATTGACAGAAGTAAACTTGTTGACAGATCATCCAAGTTTGAAATTTTGTGGTGTACCAAAGGATCCCCGCAGGTGTCAGAGAGGAACTGACACAGCGCAAGAGGATATATCCGCCTGGAGGCGAGACATCCGCAAGGGACGTGTGCCGGCTAGAGGCAGCCCAGCCAGCAAAGGTGGGAAGGGACTAAAAAGGGCGAAGGAGGATTCCGCCAGATACAAATATTAGTGAGCATAAAAGCAGAGGGCAAGGCCTATCGCGCAAAATTGCTGTACCTGCCGTCCAGCCTTGACTAGCAGATCCTCACCAGGTTGCAGTAAGGATAAGGAGCAGAAGCCTAAACGTTAGCAGGTTTTGTAGGGGGTGTCGCCAGCACGCCTGCAGAACAGTGCGGTTCGTAAAATGCCTGTAGAGATGACAGGCATAGATCTAAACCCCGATAGGCACCAGCACCCTGACGTCCAACGGAGGAGTGGGCGTCTGAGGGGGCTGGAGCCGGGAATAGACCTAAAAAATGCTAGTGCTGAGATTGTGGCAGAGGCCCTGTTGATAGCGGAACAGCTGTCAGAACCAGTAGAACCGCCCGCAGAGGATTGCAGGGTACGTGAGCCAGACCGTGTACCACCCAGAGGGGCAGGAGCGCAAGCAGATGGTGCAGTACTAGTAACACGAAAAGGCATTGGTCGAGGGGGTCCGTTGCCCGCTGGTTCCGACAGCAGTCTGAATTTCGAGCAGGGGCAGACTCAAGCAGGGACCCCAGAACTGATCTTGGATCAAGCAACGGAAGCATCCCAGAGCTGTGACACGCGACAGAGCATTGAACCTGAGGCCGAGCTGCAGCAGAGCCTGCCCAGGATGGCGAGTGTTGCACAGCGGGTTGAAAAAGAACCCAGCCAACCGGATCTAAGGGCCAAGGTAGCCGCAGCTTCAGACAAGTTTGCAGGCTGTGATAAAACCGGCACAGACAAACCTCGAATAAAGACGGAGGGAGATGGGGCCAGGATTGTGCCTGCAGAGGTCAAGCACGAGGAAGCTGAGCCCCAGCCAGCAGCGGGCAGACAGAGCTCGCAGGCAGGCAAGGAAAAGGAGAAATCAGTTGAGCCGGTAGGGGAGCCTTGGGCTGACCTAATATCCGAGGAAGAACAGCCAGACCCAGCTCAGAACAAGCAGGGGCAGCAGACGACAGCAGAACTGCGTCCCGTGCAGCAGCTGCAGCCGCGCAAGGCACTGGTTAGAAGAGGAGCTGGATCCACAGTCTTCGGCACACCGCTGTCCAGTTTTCCACCCAGTGCAAACAGACCTGCGCAAACATCCAAGGAGGGATCTAGCAGCCAGATGCAAAGAGAGCCAGAGCGCTCCGAGGCTGGGGGAGTAGTGTGCGGCAATGAGGAGTCGGAAGGGCCAATTGGTTGGGCAGGAATTGTGCAGTGGGCAACAGACCTGTGGAAGCAAGTGTGCTCCAGAACGTTCTTGCATTTCCAGGACCAGGTCACAGCCATTGAGGAGTTCAAGGCCCATCATCTGAGGGGGTGGGCAACAAAGGCCATGTTAGGTATCCCCCACACAGGGTTGGACAGGGCGATACTGTTAGCCGCCCTTGGACAGGTATCCAAGGGAAGGGCGGGACACGAAGCAGCCAGGGCCGTTAAAGCCTTTGCAGATGAATGGTGCAACGAGGTCACGGGTGACCAGGAGGAACCTGGATCAGAACCAGAGGATGAGGAGGACCAGGCGTGGGAAGGATTTGAAACAGAGGCGCAGCGGCCTGAGGGGCGCAGGGAGGTGCAAAGGTGGCAGCAGCAGGCGGGAGCCGCGCCAACACCAACACTCAGATCTGCAGCTTTCGAGGTCAGCAGCGAGCCCAGCCTCAGAGGACGGCCAAGGGGCAGGGAAGCGCCCAGAGCCAGCAGTCCAGCCGCCAGCGAAAGGGCGGAATTGACTAGCCGATCACTCGCCAGGATGGCAGAGCACAGCACAGCAACACGCAGAGCAAGCAGGCAAGAGTCTTATGAGTTGCTGCGCATAGTCGAGGACAGAGAGAACGCATACCAGGAAACCCAGGTGGATTACATCAAGGAATTCCTGAGGAACAGGCAGTCAGGCGCAGCAAGGGGAGCCAGGAGGAATGAGCCTGCGGGCAGCGCACGGAGCAGTGGTCCAAGAATACAGGAGGCCAGAGAGGAAACACAGTCTGATTCCTATGCCAGGAATTACACAGGCGGAACGCAGCCAGGTCGGCAGAGCCAGGAGCCGCCCAGGGGGCAGGCATACTCCAGGGAACAGCCTCACCAGCACAGCCAAGAGCCGCCCAGAGGACAGGCAGAGGGCAGGGAACAGCCAAGCCAGCAGAACCAGGAGTTGCCCAGGGGACAGGCAGAGCCCGGTGGAGCACAGTCTCGAAGGCCTGGATCTGACAGCAGACCAGACAGAAGCGAATCAGAACGTCCGCCACCCGAAGGGAGTAAAAGCTCAGCAGGCAGAGCGGGCAGACAGCCATCACGAGGCGCTCACGATCAGGATGAGGATTATAACAGACATGACAGGTATCATTCAGGCCGCAGCCCATCGAGGGGCGGCAGTGGAGGACCAGGGTCGCGGTCAGAGTCAGTAGATTCGGGACCAGGAGGAGCGGACAGACGCAGGTCGGGGGCCAGACAGGAGTCCAGCGACCAGGAAATGAAAAGGCTCGATCGGGAGCAGGCGAGGGTGAACCTGCAGCTGCAGCAACAGATGGTATTGCAGCTGGCAGGGGTAGCCAAGGTAGCCAAGATACCAGCCATCCAAGGCAACGTACCAGTCCTGGATATGTCACACCCAGGAGCGGTTGCAGCCAGAAAGTATTGCCAGGCGTGTGGGTACTGGGGATCGCACAACAGGTTGGCAATGTCAGATGACCAACCAGCATTGGCCGTGGTGGCAGGTGAAATAGCTGGATCATGCCAGTCGCCGTCAGCTATGACGTTGCTGATCAAGTCGCTGGTCAAGCTGTGGGACAGCAAGCCTGCCAGCATGAGGCCGCTGATGGCAGCCATCAGGGCAGCGCCCCACGCAGGAAACAGAATTGCCAGAGAGGTGGAGCGGATCGGACAGCAGTGGATAGCCCCAGCGGAGCAGCAGGGTTGCGAAGCTTCGCTACTCACGTTGTGGATCAGGGTGGTCCAGGAGGAGGTGGGAAAGCCAACTTCAGAGGAGAGGACGGCCATCACCAACCTCAGGTTAGGAGTAAAGACTACTCTAGACCCAGATGTCAAGCCAGAGGAGACGGTGGAGGCATTTGCCCACAGAGTGCTGACAACAGCAGAGTTGCTGCAGATCTCAAGGGATGCAGTAGATCACTTCGGCAGAAGCCACTCGGTCTCGCGCATGTTCCATGACGGACTGCCAGCAGTTGCTAGAGCCAAGCTGAGCAAGTTTGTTATGACAGTGCCAGGGTACCTCAGCATGAGTGATGAAGACCAAATCGCAGTACTCACGCAGCAGGTGGTGCTGTGGGAGAGGTTTGCCCTGGAAATGGGTGACCTGGGAGGTACCGGCTTCAGGCAGATAACCAACAGCGGGCCTGGCCAGGGAGAGGCACAGCCCAACAGGGGCAGGAGAGAGAGAGCAGGACAGTGGGAGATGCGAACACGCCTTGATGGAATTGTGCACCCCACAGGCTCAGCAGCAGTACCACAGGCGCGGATGGATGGTAAACCCAGAGGAGTTGCCTGGGCGGACCAAGCAGGGGCGGCAAATTACAACGCTGAGGGTGGCTCAAGCGCAGCCAAGGCATGCTACCAGTGCGGTAGTACGTCGCACCTCGCCAGGGATTGCAGGGCGCCCAGGGCCAGGGATGAGCGCAGACCTACGCCCCTGGTTACAGACATCACACCTGGACCGGCCAGACAGCCGCAACAGCAGTATCCGCAGCAACAGCAGTATCCGCAGCAACAGCAGTATCCCCTGCCGCCAAGGCCGCAGCAGGGACAGGCGGCAGGCAGGCCGTATGACAGGAATCAGAACAACAGACAGTATCCTAGGCCTGGGCCTGGCCAGGGAGGTCAGGTGCAGCAGGCAGCCCACGTGTCGCACCTCAGCAATGCAACGGGGCAGGCTGAGCCCGAAGGATGGCACCAGACCATGGCAGAGATGCTCAGCGAGTCCGTAGCACTCATGACGCAGGTTGGGCTGGTACCCAAGCCTGCAGGTTTCAAACAGGCGGTTCATAACGCCCGTCCTAAGTCGTTCATGCCAGAACCTTTGCAGGAGGAGGAACCAGTGCCAGGATTCGTGGAACCTCCCTCCAGGAAGGGGGCAAAGAGGCTGGTATTGAGTAAACTTGCTGACGATATGTCTGACATCCGCCTACATGTGTTCAAGCTGAACGAGAGGCTTTCAGCGCTGTCTTTCACCACGATGCCCATGGGAGCAGATAACTACGGCCACAGGGGTGAGACCAGTAACACCAGGCCAGAGGGTAGAATGGTGACAGCTGCACCCAAGCTGCAGTATTTCAAAAATGACAGAAGCAACCTGGAGCAGTGTGTGGGACTTATGGTCAATGGGAAGGTCCTGGTGGCTCAGAAAGCACTCATGGACTCCGCATGCACGTGCCATGTCATCACTGTCAATATTGCAGAGCAATTAGTTGCCATGGGGGCGGAGCTGGTGCGTACAGACGAGAAGATACGTACCACAGACAATGCAGGGGCAGATTTGTATGGAGTGCTGTTCATTTATGTGGTGTATGGATACGGAGGGCCCAATGCCATTATGGAGCCAACGGTGGTCAGGGTCGTTAAGACACCGCCGGATGCATATGAGCACTTGGTAGGGAACCCAGAGTTCCTCAAGTATAACGGGGTTTTAGAGGCAGCAGGGAGGCTGACCTTACGACCCAGAGAGGGCACACAGAGAACGCAAGGGGTCAAGGACCTTACGCTGCCACTAGTGCGGGCATCTCCAGCAGGGGGGTACCAGGCAGCAGCAGTGGCATGGGCTGGAATTCAGTGCGGATTCGCAGAAAGAGAGGGCTGGCCAGCCGCAACAGTTGAAACAGAGCACGAACAGCTCTTAAAGCATTCCATGGCCACACGCGCAGGTGCCGCTATGAGGGCCGAGCAGGGCGCAGGACCCAGCAGCGAGCCAAACTCCAGGCTACTGAAGCGCAGGCTGGTACCAGTCGAGGCGGCAGTGGCAGAGGCCGCAGCGCCAACCGCAGAGGAAATGGCAAGAGCGCGCAGAGCCGCAGAACTCTCTGACGTTGAGAAGAGGGCGGTCAGAGACTTCATGCCAGCATGCCCCGCCTACCCGTGCGCCTTGTGCGGAAAACCAGACAAGCACTCGGTGGAGGAGTGTGAGAGGAGGATTCAGGACTTTTCAAGGACACCCGAAACAACGCCTGCGGTGCAGGCAGGGCCGCCTGCAGCGCGGAGGAGGGGATACGGCACAGCTGCAGCCGATAGAGCCGCACAGGCAACTTCAACGCGCAGCAGGGGAGAGCAGCAGCAGCAACAGCAGCAGCTGCAACAGCAACCACAGGGGGCAGGGCCCAGAGTGCAGCAGGCCAGCAACGGCAAGGGTAGGCAGGCGCAACAGCAGCAGTCGCAAGGACAGCCAGGGGCGGCAAGGGCCCCCGCGCAATCAGCCAGCAACAGCGAAGACGAGGCGCAGGAAGCAGAGGAGGAGGAAGATTGCAGTGTAGAGAAGGTTCCAGAGCCAGGGACCAGCCCACAAGACAGGCAAATCCACAGGCTGGCAGGGCAAGTCAACGGGCTGAAAAAGGCTCTGAGATGGAGAGAGCGGCAAATGTGGAAACAGTCAGCGGAAATTGTGGATTACCTGAAAGGCCAGCTGGCCGGGTGGAAGGTCATCACGGATGGTCAGCAGGTCATGACAACGGTCCAGCGAGAGTACATCCTGCGTTCAGAGGAGCTGAACGAGCTGCAGGAGGCCCTGGGACTACAGCACTTGGGGGGCCCGCCAAACCACGGGCAGCCGCTCCCATTCGAAACAGACCCAGACTTGGCGGGGTGCATCAGGGCAATGTTGGCGACTCCGTCCCCGCTACGAGACGTGGACAGCGAGCATTCCGGCATGGAGGAGCCGAAGAAGCGCAGTCCTTCTAGCAGCGACGAGAGCGGCTCAGGGGACAGAAGGCTACGGCGGCGCAGCAGAAGCGCGCAAAGGGCCATCAGTGAGGAGCGCCAAGGGGCGGTGCCAACGCCGGCAGCCAGGACCCAGCGGCAGGGCGCAGGGAGGCGCAGCAACAGCGAGGAAAGGAGCAGGGACCGCAGACAGCGGTCACCAAGCAGGGACCAGCCCAGGGGCAGATCCAGGGAACGGCACCATGCTGAGGTTGCCAGGCCTTACAGGCAGGGGCAGGAGCACCAGAGAGGCCCAGGCCCCGGGCCGACAAACAGAATCCTGGCAGAGGGCAGCGGGGCGGCAGAGCCTAGGCGTCACCTGGGACCGCGCCATGGTGGATTGTGCTTCAAGTGCAATCAGCCGGGGCACTTTGCCAACGAGTGCACCAACCCGGAGCAGGCCGGGCCGACAGGCGACAGGCCAGGGGCACCAGCAGGCCCAGCGCGGGGCTATGGAACCTGGGGCCCAGGCAGGGGCCAGGGGATGCCCATGGACAGCAGGCGCAGGACCTTCGATACTGCCATGGGAACTCCCAGTGCAAGGGACTTCCAGCAGGGGGCAGCAGGCCCCAGCGCGTGGCCAGAACCGCCAGCGCGACAGGAACCACCGGAGGGCGAGAGACCAAGGTGGGAGGGGACAGGAGGCCACACGTGCTTCATGACAGGCCACATGGAAATTAGCCAGGACAGAGACGCCTACCAGGCCGAGGTCAGTCAGGCAGGACCAGTTCAGGTGGCCCCTCAGAGGGTGCCAGAAGGGCAGGTAGCCAGTCAGGTAAACCACTGGGCGATGGCTGTAGAGGCGTTAGCCATGAACCATTATGGGACTATGCCTGCAGGGTCGGCCAGATCCGTAGCACATGCGTTGGAGTTCTTGAAGGATCTCCAGAGGAGGGGGTGCCCAGCTCCGTGTGTAGGATGGCCAAATCTGATGCAGAGGTTCCTAGACAGGGAATGGGACAAGTATGATGAGCAGTGGGATGAGTTTGAGAGACGCGAGCGGGAGGCAGTACCCCAGCACGACGTAGACGGGTGGGATACCGATTCAGGATCCAACCTTTCAGCAGTCAGATATGAGCCTCAGGAACCCTCGCCCTTGCATGCAAGAGAGTTTGGCGTGTTATGTCCAGGTACCCCGGAGGGCAATCAAGACACCGGCAGAGGGGCAGCGGGAGCAGCCGCCGAGACAGAGGAGCCACACAGAGCGGGGTCGCGACTCCCAGCGGCCAGAGGGACCGCAGCAGGGAGCCAGCTGGACGCTCGGGCGGGGCCCGTTAGGACCCATAAAGGCACTAGCTCTCGGTGCAATGCGTGGGGAGGAATCGACGAGGACGGAGAGACGCAGCACGGCAGCAAGAGGGAAGGGACGTCGGTAACATGAGAGCGCTTGATTTGGCCGCTTGATTTGCCCCCTATTTCAAGCCACTGGAAGACAGAGGCTTGAACGCACCTCGTTTCAAACGACAATCAGGCGTGGCCACTGAAAAGTCGAATTGACATCTATCGCCTGGAAATACTGTAAGTTACCAATTTTACCGAGGTAGATGTAGTGAATCACGACGGCGATTGACACAGGCGCCTATCGCAGGTCGCCTAGCGTGTACCGTAGGCAACCGACTTATAACAACTTTCAGCCGTGACTTTCTTACGCTTCGCAGGCTTTGAATGCGATCGAAAGTTGTACTACTGTGGTTAGGCATCAACTTACTGGGACGGCTAGCTCTCATTAACAAAGAAAGGTTGAGGGGCGCTTGAGGAAGTTTTATGATACCGTAAGCACCCCAAGGCTTCTAAGCAGCATACACAAGGTCGCTAATGTCACTAAGGTCACTAAGCTGCAGCAGCGGAAGCCTACCAGCATGTGTGCAGAAGCAAGAGTTATCCGGCAGCTCATAATTTTGACCGCCCTAAGCGAACGTCAGCAGATGCGACAAGAGTAAAGGAGACAGCAACAGAAGGATTCAGCGGTAGAGCTCTCAGTGTCAGGTGGAGTCAGCACTATCTATGGGACTCGTTTTTGAGCTTGCATGTCTCGCATGTGTTGTGACTTGCCCATACCATATGCACATCGCCCAAGCGCAGCGCCCCGCCCGCATGCGCACCACCCTTCTTGCATGCGCATTTCCCTCGAGCAAGAGCAGCGCCCCGCACGTATACTAGCACATCCTGGTCTTCCTATCACCGGCCTGTTTGCACAGTGCCCCACCGGTACTTGAATCCGTAGCACCCGATCACCTCATGCGCATGCACATCGTCCCGACGGATGGGCAACGCCGTCTAAATGCCTCGCCAGCCTGCGGATTGGTGTAGTGCCCCACCCACCTGCAGTGCCCGCCCGTATTATTTACTGTGCACAGCGCCCGCCCGTATTACCGTGCCCCTCCGATGAGTGTAGTGCCCCACCCGCATGCACAGCGCTTGCCTGTATGAACAGTGCCATGCAAGTGGGTGCTACGCTCTTTCCAGAGAAACTGGCTTAAGAGGGTAACGCATCATGCCGTGCAAAACAACAACCCTAAACCATCAACGGTGTGCACCGCAACCGCCCATTTTTCCTGTGCCCTACCAATGGGTGCATCGCTTAACCGGTGGGTGCACCGCTTCATCGGCATGCACCACAACCGCCCGTGTTTGCCGTGCCCTGCTGGTGAGTGTTGCGCTTCACCAGCATGCACCCCAACCGCCCGTATTTCCTGTGCCCTACTGGTGGGTGTTGCGCTTCAGTAGCATGCACCGCAACCGCCCGTATTTCCTGTGCCCTGCTGGTGGGTGTTGCGCTTCACTGGCATGCACCGCAACCGCCCTTATTTCCTGTGCCGTGCTGGTGGGTGTTCCGCTTCACCATCATGCACCCAACCGCCCGTATTTCCTATGCCCTGCTGGTGGGTGTTGCGCTTCAGTAGCATGCACCGCAACCGCCCGTATTTCCTGTGCCCTGCTGGTCGGTGTTCCGCTTCACCGGCATGCACCCTAACCGCCCGTATTTCCTGTGCCTTGCTGGTGGGAGTTGTGCTTGAGGTTTCTATAGTGAAAGATTTTGTGAAGGGTCCTGAGTTCTTCAAGATTAATGTGTGGAAATGGGTCCGAGGGGAGCCTTGCACACAGGTATATGCCGTTACCCCCCAGTCTGATTCTGATTCCGAGTGATTCATGCTGATTTAGAGTGGACATTTAAATTATTATTATGCTTGAACTGAGTGTAACAGTAGATTGAACTGATTGTAACAGTATGTGTACTCGATGCGCGGCTCATTGGCTTTTAGTCTAAGCGCCGTCTCTGTTGTGCTATGAATGCTTGTTGGGCTGAAGCACCTACCATGACGGTCACTACACCACTACAAGTATCCATTCACGGACCTTATAACACAAAGTAAGATTCAGAACTAGATGCGGGACTCATTGGCTTTCAGTCTAAGCGCCGTCTCTGTTGTGCTATGAATGCTTGTTGGGCTGAAGCACCTACCATGACGGTCACTACACCACTACAAGTATCCATTCACGGACCTTATTACACAAAGTAAGATTCAGAACTAGATGCAAGACTCATTGGCTTTCAGTCTTAGCGCCGTCTCTGTTGTGCTATGAATGCTTGTTGGGCTGAAGCACCTACCATGACGGTCACTACACCACTACAAGTATCCATTCACGGACCTTATTACACAAGTAAGATTCAGAACTAGATGCAAGACGCATTGGCTTTCAGTCTAAGCGCCGTCTCTGTTGTGCTATGCATGCTTGTTGGGCTGAAGCACCTACCATGACGGTCACTACACCACTACAAGTATTTATTCACGGACCTTATAACACAAAGTAAGATTCAGAACTAGATGCGGGACTCATTGGCTTTCAGTCTAAGCGCCGTCTCTGTTGTGCTATGCATGCTTGTTGGGCTGAAGCACCTACCATGACGGTCACTACACCACTACAAGTATCCATTCACGGACCTTATAACACAAAGTAAGATTCAGAACTAGATGCGGGACTCATTGGCTTTCAGTCTAAGCGCCGTCTCTGTTGTGCTATGAATGCTTGTTGGGCTGAAGCACCTACCATGACGGTCACTACACCACTACAAGTATTTATTCACGGACCTCATAACACAAAGTAAGATTCAGAACTAGATGCGGGACTCATTGGCTTTCATCAGTCCTTACTGATGTGTTATATATGGTTGTTGGGCTGAAGCACCTACCATGATTGCAAGTACACCACTACTGGTATTCATTCATGGGCTTCATAACACACAGTTTAGAACGGTGCATACCCGCTGGGCCATGCTTAACGCTCGGCCGCGTGGGGCTGGTAGGAATGACTAGGCTCAATTCCAGCTACCCTGCACAGCCTGGGCCATGGTGCAGCCATGCCATCCTCCTATGTGAGGGGGCAGGAACATGGAACCCGGCATAACACAAATCATTATTGACTACATGCGGGACAGAATGCCACTCAGGGACAAGTCACTGACGTTACACCTTTGGGCCCTCCAAAAAAAGGCTCCGCCGCGTGGGCGCCCTCAGAAACAAGTGCCCACACAAATGACGTGTGTGCAACCGAGTCAAGTTGAGCACCGCTTAGTAAATTAGAAATACGACTAAGTAACAGAAGCTTGCACCTGAAGACCATCAATCAGGCAATGGCTGACAGCCTTCAGTCACAACACATGCTTGCACCTCTCTGCATCATGATATATGAATTTGAAAGCTACTTCATGTGTCAGCACAGGGCTGCAATGGCATCACATGGGACGCAAGGGATCAGGTGATTAACAGGGTAAGTGGTGTTAACCGGCTTAACCACACCCTTGCCAACCACATACATGTGGTTGCGCGGCGCAGTCATCCCCATCACATCTGCGTGCGAGGGCCCACCGCTGTGGAGGAGGAAGGGATGGATAATTAGCGCTTGGTCAGGGTGCAACAGCAGGTCGTGCCGCACGAGCATGCTTTGGGCGCTCGCAAACACACCCACCCAATCCTTCATAGCCTCGTAATCCTTGCCATCCTCCTCGCCCCTTTTCACCCACTTGGCGAAGTCCATCATCAAGGTGTGGCTCCGAGGCACAACTGCGATGTACAATAGCTCTGTGGTGGTAATCACAACCCAACCATCTGGCTGCGCCGGCTGGATGAGGATGTCGGTGTGCTCCTGCTGTCTCCCAACTTTCTCCTTGCCATTCAGTATCCACGCTGAAGAGGTGACTGTCAGCAACTCCCTGGCAGCTCCATCAGAGAGTCCACTGGCGCCGTTGACAAATGCTTGGAGGAGGCCACGCTTGCCGAGCTCCGACATGACGTACTCGTCAAACCTCTCCAAACCTCTGAGCTACATCCAGAGGAAGGGAGGGGGGGGGGGGGGACCAAAGTAAGAGGGGATATTAGGGATTGGGGTTCCCCTCTAGTTTTCTAAAAATATAGTAGCACTAGGGTGGTGCGCAAGCAAGCTGGCCAGCAGTCCTAGGGTGGTGAGCAAGCAAGCAGGCCAGCAGTACTAGGGTGGTGCGCAAGCAAGCTGGCCAGCAGTACTAAGGTGGTGCGCAAGCAAGCTGGCCAACAGTACTAGGGTGGTGCGCAAGCAAGCAGGCCAGCAGTACTAGGGTGGTGCGCAAGCAAGCGGGCCAGCAGTACTAGGGTGGTGCGCAAGCAAGCTGGCCAGCAGTACTAGGGTGGTGCGCAAGCAAGCAGGCCAGCAATACTAGGGTGGTGTGCAAGCAAGCAGGCCAGCAATACTAGGGTGGTGCGAAAGCAAGCAGGCCAACAGTACTAGGGTGGTGCGCAAGCAAGCTGGCCAGCAGTACTAGGGTGGTGCGCAAGCAAGCTGGCCAGCAGTACTAGGGTGGTCCGCAAGCAAGCTGGCCAGCAGTACTAGGGTGGTGCGCACGCAAGCAAGCTGGCCAGCAATACCAGGGTGGTGCGCAAGCAAGCTGTTTAGCAATACCAGTGTGGTGCGCAAGCAAGCAGGCCAGCAGTACTGGGGTTGTGCGCAAGCAAGCTGGCCAGCAGTACTAGGGTGGTGCGCAAGCAAGCAGGCCAGCAGTACTAGGGTGGTGCGCAAGCAAGCGGGCCAACAGTACTAGGGTGGTGCGCAAGCAAGCAGGCCAGCAGTACTAGGGTGGTGCGCAAGCAAGCTGGCCAGCAGTACTAGGGTGGTGCGCAAGCAAGCAAGCCAGCAGTACTAGGGTGGTGCACAAGCAAGTTGGTCAGCAGTACTAGGGTGGTGCGCAAGCAAGCATGCCAGCAGTACTAGGGTGGTGCGCAAGCAAGCAGGCCAGCAGTACTAGGGTGGTGCGCAAGCAAGCAGGCCAGCAGTACAAGGGTGGTGCGCAAGCAAGCTGGCCAGCAATACCAGGGTGGTGCGCAAGCAAGCAGGCCAGCAGTACTAGGGTGGTGCGCAAGCAAGCTGGCCAACAATACCAGTGTGGTGCGCAAGCAAGCGGGCCAACAGTACTAGGGTGGTGCGCAAGCAAGCTGGCCAGCTAGTAGGGATTGGGGTTCCCCTCTAGTTTTCTAAAAATATAGTAGGTAAGGGGTCGGTCAGACTGCGTTGCGTATGAGGTTGCGTTTGGACTTCCAAACGCAAACGCAGACGCGAAACGCAGGGGGGGGGGGGGGGGTTAGCGTTTGGATAAAACATTGGTATGTTTAAATGGAATCAACTGCGCCCTTATCTTCTGATAGGCTATTTACGATTATGAATGTCAAACGCAACCCACCAAACGCGATAGTCTGACCGACCCCTAAGCACATGATCAACAACGAGGTGCATGAGCCCATTGATGCAGCGGTTAAGGTATGTGTGCATTACCGAACCTGTCCATGTTTTATCCACTTTCTCTGTCTCCTCCGGATTGCCACCCCCCTTCTCCAGCACAGAGGAAATGTAGCAGTTAGGGACGTGCTTCCGCTGGCCGCTGGCCTTCGTCTCCGTACTCCTGCTTGTGTTTGAGGCCGAGACATCATCGAAGACGTTAACCAGGTCCTGATCCATCCCCTTGGTGAGATGTAAGAGATGGGACCCCAGATCACTCGAGGATTCGAAGGTGCCAGCCAATCCTGACTTGTACAGGTCCTCTGAGCTAGGAAATAGCTGAACTATCAGGAAGCCGCCCATGCCAGCCTGAGTGTTTGCCAGCCTGAGTGTGTGCCGCCCATGCTAGCCTGAGTGTGTCTTAAAAAAAGGTTTGACCAGCTGGCCTCTAACGAAATATGAAAGAAAGAAATGCATATGCCCGTCACACATGCTAGTGATTCTTCACACAAGGTCGGAATCGTCCCGCGCCATATCACAACGTGGACTATCCACGTTGTGATAATGTGTGAACATCACAAGGCGGTGTTAGGTTTGTGTGGGGCATCTCTCCTATCCCCCCTCTGAAATAGAGAGGGGTATAGGATAGATAGAGGCTGCTAAGAATACAAATAACCGAAGCGTTGCTCGAGGGGCTGTTGGTACGTAATACTAAGTTCGGACGGTGTGGACGTGTGCTCGTTAATGTGCCTGGATCCACCATACAGCTATTCGTCCAGACGCACTAGGGCATCAGCTCCCTATCTATTATTTCTGTCTTCTCTCCTATTCTCCCCTTTCCTTTACCCGCCCTAGAGTCGCTCAATAATTTGAAATCTGACTGAAGGATGTCCGAGGGCCGGGGTGCGCGCCTGAGGATTAGGACCTCCAAGGCCGCGCCTTCTGCACGCATCATAAAGGAATCGACACGTGCACAAAAGAAGGCTCGGAGGGCTGACGCGCAAGCAGATGCAATTGCTGGTTTCCTTTCAGCTGGTAAACCTGCAGCTGGAGGGTCAGCTGCGGCCGCTCTGCCGACACCAGCGAGCCTTCAGATTCTGAAGGATCTGACAGCGACGGTGAGATCAGACGTGAGAGAATGCATTTCTGGCGGCCTACCCATACTTTTTGGTTCGCTAATTTCCGTATATTGCTATACAGAGAATGCAGTGGAAGAGGCGGAGGCTGTGGGAAAGAAGCGAAAGAGGGCTCTGTCCTTAGTTAGCTAGGCGTCTCTCCTCCGGCGGGGAAGACGACGAGCGAGGCAACGGGGCAGTGGCAAACAAGCCTGGTACGCAGTCAAACAAAATAGTGGTATGTCATGAAGCTTACCTAATACCTTAAGGCATGTTTACGAGCTTATACCCATCTCCCTGCTTTGTAGTGGAGCCAGTTTACGAAATCGCACCACCGCGAAGGTTTCACAAAGGCCCTGACAAAGACGGCCAGCAAGATTGAAGTCAGTGGACAACTTCAGGGCATGGGCTGATGGGCTGCTGGTGGACAACATGTATAGGTGTGTACGTTTGAATGATATTGGTTCACTCCACCTACTGCCAACGAATCACAGGTTCTCCTCATATCATACATTGGCAATTTTGGATTGTTATTGCAAAGTTATTTGCTGATTTTACCAACCCCTCACTCATATAGGTCTCTCCCCAACGGTGGCCCCTTCGACCATTATTGCTTTCTGGCATCGCCCGGGCACTGGAGCCGTCATCCGCATCGAGCATAAGCGCTCAGACCCGACATGCTCTCGCCAAAGTGATTGCGTCGCTGGAGCAGCTTGCCTTCTTCAGCTTCAAGGTATGATTATTTATTTTGTTTAAGCTATTCACGAATGGCCATGTTACTTGCATAACAGCTTAAACACCAGCGTATTATTCTGAATCTGAAAGATCCTCAAAAACCCTGTCTCATCCCAAAACATTCCTTATCTTTTGTTCCTGTCTACTCCTTTTAGGTCAAGATGAGGCTACAGAACAAGCCAGGCAGCCAGGGAGTGAGCCATGCTAAGGACATCATCGAGGAGATGGCGATAGTTCAGGCCGAGGGAGATGCATATGGATGGGAGAAGATGATAATTCAGGTGTATGGCAAGACCTGCTAGCTCCATTGTGAGGCAGCGGTGACAACCACTGAATTGTTGGCATCCAGAGGTGTGACACTAGTGCTAACTTCAACTGAGTGTGGCCCAGGATATTTGCTGATGAGCTAGGATTTTTTGTTGGCGGTCTAGGGTGAAGCGTTGGTGGCTTATGAATTTACTCCCGGTGGCTTAGGGTTTATTGACTTTTGTAATGACCTTTGATTCGCTCTTGATTCATGCTCAAATCAAACGGTGGAAATTTCGGCTTGATTCAAACGTTAACCCGCTTGATTCATGGTTTGATTCCGGCTTGATAAGAACGCTTGATTCCGCTTAATTCCTGTTTGATAAGAACCCTTGATTCCCGTTTGATTTCGGCTTGATTCCATGCGCTTGATTCTTGCTTGATCCCCGCTTGATATCCGCTTGAATCAAGCTCAAATCAAGCGCTAGCTGCAGTGGCTTGATTTCAAAAAATCCCGCTTGATTCATAGTTTGATTCAGGGGTATGTTTCAAGCAGGATTTTTTTCGTTTCAAGCGTGGATCAAGGGGCCCCATGTTACCGACGGAGGTCTGACGCACGGGGCGAGGACAGGCAGCTTGACCAGTCCTTCAGCAGAGACAGGTCCTACAGCAGAGAACGCATCTACATACAGCCGTTCCAGCAGTCGCTGCCAGCAGGCGAGCCCTTTGTGCAGTACTTCCGCCTGGGGGAAGAGATGCCAGAGGCGTCCACCTCCGGGGCCATGCTGACTATGCCAGGGGAGTGCAGGGACGGGCCATGTCGGTTGCAGAACCATAGGCTCCTGGACGGCGGAGAGCAGACATGTGTTGACAGGGCAGCAGCCATGCAGGCAGTTGCCAGGATGATTTTCCCGTGGGACGCAGTGACAGCTGTCATGCTGGGCGCTGCTCTCAAAGGATACATCCGGCCCAGCACAAATATAGCAGATTACATGCAGAGGGGATGGTCGCGGCACCCCATCTATGCATACTGCGTTAGCGAGATGGTGAGCCTCGCCATTGCAGCAGGTATCACAGCGGTGGATGCAGCATGCTGGGCGCACCCGGACATGCCAGACATTGCGCCAGCCGAGGGGATGTGGCAGGGCGCGCAGCCAGGATTCATGCGCACGCCGTGGGCGATGGATTGTGTCCGTGAACTGATGGGGCACCCAGCCCTCAGAGACCGCGCATTTTATGTGCCAGTCCAAGCCATGGGCGAGTTCGAGAGATTTGTGGAAACAACAGAGCAGGCCCCAGTGAGGGCAGGGCTGTGTCACCCAGGCAGGCCAGGGCGGTGTGAGGCGACCATAGAGGCATCCATCGTCATCCCCAGGACGGTCGCAGGGCAAGCAGTGCCATGGGGGCCAGCGCCAGGGGACGCCAGGGCAGCCATTCCAGTCCAGCAGCTAGTAACTTACTACTATGAGGAGATGGCTGATGAGGAGTTGCCCGTTTCATCGGCATGGATCCACATGCACGCGACTCACGATGATATGCCCGTCTACCTGTTCGCAAGGCACCAGCAGGACGTGGCAGTCACTAAGTGCGCGTCAGTAGACGAGGCGGAGTTCCATGCCTATACCTACGCTAGGGGAGCAGACCCGGCAGTGTGGACGCTCATGCTAATGGCGCTGCAGAGGGTCCTGCTCCCAGGACAGCGATCAGCGGCCATGCGGCATGTGTGGGGCGTAGAGGATCAGTGGGCGCCTACAGAGGTAACAGCCTGCCCAACATGGCCTTACGGACCCCAGCAGTCGCCAGCATCAGGAGCCATGTGGGAAGGAGAGGAAGAGCTGGCGAGCTCGCCGTTCGCAGTAGAACGCCTGGCAGCATATGTGCACCAGTGGGTGCGTCAGGAGCGGAGGGCGTGGCACGACAACAGGGCCAGCAGCGTGCTGCCCTATTGGCAGGCTGACGTCATAACAACGCAGTTGTGGAGACAAGCGCACCCAGCAGGGGTGCGCACGCTGCACCCTCTGTTCAGAGGGGCAGGGGAAGTAGGCATCGAGGAGGAGTTGGAGGACTTGAGGAACCAGCCGAGTAGGGGACATGGGCCGGTGGGCAGGCGGGGCGCCGATGCAGTGGAGCCAGCGGCAGCCACCGATGGCCCTGTCCAGGATGAGGAGCCGGAATGGACCCAGGCGGCATTTGTAACATTTGGGGCGGCAGCAGCCTCATGGGAGCTGCTGGAGTATGTGGACGACTTGGGGGTAGCAGCACTGGAAGCTGAGCCTAGGGGACGGGCAGAGCCCCAGGCAGCCCTAGACATTGTCAGCACACCGCCCACGGAGGACTCAGACAGCAGGACCCCGGAGTTCAGCGACGACGTTTCAGAGGGTCCACCACCACTGGTTGAGATCACCGAGTCAGATGAGGAGTGGCACGAGGCAGGAGCCAGGCCCTCGGACCAGGATAGCGTCACCAGAGCAGAGGCTCGGGATGCAGAGGGCAACTACGTGCCAGCAGACAGCGGCCCAGGACCAGGAAGTCCAAGGTACGGCATGGTGGGAGAGCTGCCACAGCTGAGGCGCGCGTGGGTGCGCGGCATCTTTCAGGAGCAGGCAGCAATGAAAGAGCGCAGAAGCAGGAGAGCCGCTATAGAGCTTGGTAACGGAATCACACTGGAGGAAGAGGCAAACCAGGTGGCAACGGGGATCAGCCTTCAGCAGGCAGCAGACCAGCACGCTCGCAGGCCCGAGGGGGCAGCAGCAGACAAGAAGAGCAATGGGCGCCCGGGATATCCCCAAATCAGCCAGCCAGCACAGACAGCGGCACAGGGGCCTTGGGGTGACCCAGCGGCGTACAGCACGGGACGCTGGGTTGCAGTGCTCAGGAATTTTGTCGATCAGCTGGACGTGCTGCGAAGGCAGGAAATGGGGCAGCAAGAGGCGGGCCAGGAGGCTAGCCTGTTGTTTCGACTTAAAATGCTACCACAGCCCGATCCGGACCCCAGGATGGGAGGTTACAGCAGGGCGGTCAGGGAGCTACGGGAGGAGCTGACGGAGAGAGTATCAGCCCTCTACACGGGAAGAGCAGAAGGAGCGGGCACCCAACAGCCGTCGGACAGCCGCAGCAGACAAGCCCAAACCGGCAGGGGCGAGGACCTCGCCAGCAGGGTTGCCGGCGCGCAGGACACCATACGACGGGGCTGGGGGCAGGATGAGCCCGCGGGCGCAGGCAGCAGTAAGGCCGTGCAGCACGCCAACCACAGGCAGGAGAGAATGGCACAGTGCAGCACAGGACAGATCCCAGGAGCAGGGCCAGAAAGGGCCAGTGCACTTTGGGCTGACACTGCCAAGTTGCAAGGAAAGAATTCTAAGAAGGCCAGGAGACGCGCAGGAAAGGCGCAGAGGGCGGCCGCAGACAGGAACCGAGGCAGCAGACCAGGATTGGATTGCCCAGCCCTGCCACTCAGGGTCTGCCAGGTAGACCTGGAGATCACGTGGGCCAGAGGACAGCAGCCGCCAGAGCAGATTGCAGAGCCAGGCGTTCAGCCCGCAGAACAGTTACCGCAGCAACCCATGAGGAAGACGACAGCGTGCAGAGGACTCCTCACCTGTACAGCAATTAAAGGGATCCTTACGGGAACGCTCCAGCTGATACTGGTGTGGCTGCTGCTGTCGGTGTGTGTGCCGGGGGCGCGAGCTACCGGGCAAGGAGTGCGAGGAGGAGGATTTACAGCAGGCCAAGGTGCTTTTGTTTCTGGAAGGGAGGCAGCAGCAAAGCTGTCGTCTGGATGGTTGCGACCACCGGCTGTCAGCTCCATGAGGGACACCAGCGGGAGGGGCGCATGCAGCCAGCAGGAGAGATGGCACAACGGCAACACCACTGGCGAGGAAGAGCTGCCCGCGGTGGACGACCCGCAGGCGGCTGTGGTGATCGACATGTTTCAGCCGGGGGGAGTTGTGGAGCCACCCGCAGAGTACGTCAAGACCAAGGAGGGGTGGCTGCTGGGCAAGCACCCCGACTTCACTGCGGAGCAGCAGGAGAGCCTGGAGCAGAGCCTCAGGGATCGCCAAGGAGCATTCGCTTACTCCATGGAGGATCTACCAGGCTACTGCGGCACGCAGGGTGAGTTTACACTGGCTTTAGAAGACGAGGTCAGTTCGTGCTTTCAGAAGTCCAGGGATATGCCACCGCCTAAAGCAGCAATTTTTAAAGAAAAGTGTCAGCCAATGATTGAGGCAGGCATCATAGTCAAGGTGCCCCAGGGGGGGCCTATCAAGTTTGCGGCCAACTCAGTAGTAGCAGCCAAGAAGAGTGCTGACACTGGGGAGTGGACAGACCATCGAATAGCGCACGATATGCGCAGGTTAAACCTGCGTACGGCCAAGCAGGAATTTGCCATCCCCAGGATGGAGACTATTTTTCAGAACCTGGGCACTGCCAAGATATTCAGCAAGGTTGATCTCCGGTCGGGGTTCATGCAGATCCCTATAAAGGTCGAGGACCAGCCTAAGACAGCTTTCTGGATGGGACCTGAGCTGTGGATGTACACAAAGCTCAATTTCGGTCTGCGCAACGGGCCTCCTTTCTTTCAGCGTATGATGGAAGAAGAGATTGCCAGGGCAGGCCTGAGTGCGTTCTGCGTAGCATTCATTGACGATTTGCTAGTGTACAGTGACACACCGGCAGAACACATCAGGCATGTGGAGCTGATGTTGGATATGCTCCACAGTGTAGGATTAAGGGCGCATCCCGACAAGTCCCTGTTTGGGTGTGCAACAGTAGAGTACCTGGGTCACAATGTGTCGGCCCAGGGGCTCACGCCGCACGCTGCTAAGATAGCAGCAGTTATGGCGCTGCCAGAGCCCGCATCGGTGAAAAACATTCAGGAGGTTATGGGATTCTTGAATTTCTACCGGTGCTACGTCCCGGACTTCTCGAAAAAGGCAGCATGCATCAACGCATTGCTGGTCCAGGGGGTCCCGTTTGTGTGGGGGCCAGAGCAGTCGCAGGCGTTCCAGTTGATTAAGACAGAGATGTGCGAAGGCGGGAGAATCCTGCGCAGACCAGATTACAGTGGGACAGGACCAGACGGCAAGGGGCCGCCAAGGCCGTTCTTATTGTACACAGATTTCTCTAAGCAAGGCATAGGCGCAGTGCTAGGGCAGTGTGATGACAGCGGGCGGGAGTATATGGTGGCATGCACATCCAGATCCCTGAACAAGAGCGAGAGGAGCTATTCCTCGTTCCAGGGAGAGATGCTGGCCGCAGTGTATGCAGCACGCACATACCGCCACATGCTGTTTGGGTGCAAGGTGCATCTCATCACTGACCATGAGCCGCTCACTTACCTCATGGACAACCAGACTTTGGTAGGCCAGCACGCTAGGTGGGCTCTCATGCTTCAAGAGCTAGACATTACCATTGTCCACCGCTCAGGAGCATGCCACCAGAATGCAGACATCCCGTCCAGATCCCCCCTCCCATCCTCAGCTGACCGCACAGGGGCCAGACTTGATACAGTCGCGCCCGAGCCAGCAGCCAGGGAGGAGGTAAGTGGGAAGCAAGTAGCTTTGCTCACAGGGTTGGGCAGAGTGAATCAGTGGCATGCAGACCAGATAGTGCGCATGGCGCAGGAGGGCAGAAGGAGAGTACAGATGTTGCGAGCTGCAGAGGCAGCTTGCGTGACAGCACCGGTGGGGCAGGAGATATCCTCTGCCGCCACTGACGATGATGAACAGGCGCAGCCTGTCAGTACGGCAGAGCAGGCGTTCAGCAACAGGGAGCGATCCAGGACGATGATCAGTGATGTTCTTGCTGACTTGCCTCGGGTGACGCCCCCTCATTCCCTTGCAGGCCTGGATACAGCTTGCCTGTCAAGTGGGGCTGTGCGGGCCATGGAGACCGAAGGAGTCGTCCTCTTCGAGCCTTTTGGAGGTATGTGCTCAGGGCTGGAAATGGTACTCAGGGCAGGTATCCCAGTCGTGCAGTACTTGTATGCAGATATCAGTGAGGAAGTCAGAGAGATCGCAGGGGGTCGCCTGTTGCAGTTGCACAAGAGATTCCCCCAGTTGCTTCCGGTCAGAGCGTTTGATAAGGCTTTCAGAGCGTTGCCGCAAGATGTGTATGCCATTACGGCAGAACACCTCAAGGAGGCGGGTGCCCAGGAGGGGCGCCAGTGGTTCATGGTAGCAGGCTGGGAGTGCCAGGACCTTTCGTCAGCTGGCAAGGGGCGGGGGCTCGCGGGAGAGAGAAGCAAGTCTTTCTTCCCGTTAGTCAAGCTGTTGGGTACTCTGCAGTTCCTGCAGGGTCCTAGGCCGCCAGCGTACCTGATTGAGAATGTAGCAATGCAATTGAATCAGAAGAGTGAGAAGGCCAGTGTTGAGGCTTTTCAGGAAGTGTGCAGGATTCTAGGGACACCGGCGTTGTTTGACGCAGCGCAGGTGGGGTCTTACGCCCACCGCACCCGCAACTATTGGGGGAATATTGCCCCTGCAGCAGATATTGAATATGTGATTCGTGCGTCGACCAGACCCCACGAGGGGATTGTAGACGACATTCTGGACAAGGGCAGCAAGGCCCAGGTAGTATCGTGTCCGGACAATGGGGGGTACCGCATCAATGTCACAGGGCAACCCAGGAAGGTGCTGCCGTGTTTGATGGCCACACCCTCATCATATGCTTTCCGGAACGGGCAAAAGGGGATGGTGTACAGGCCCATGGGGGACTTGCAGGAGCCCAACGCAAACGAGCGTGAGCGAGCCATGGGGTACGCTGTGGGGTCCACATTGCCACGCCCAGATTTCCCTGAGGCAGCCAGACGGGCAGCCTTGGGCAGGTGCATGGATTCATGGGCACTGAGTGCATGGCTCAATGTGGCACTTGAGTGGGCTAAAATCATGCCAGCAGAATTGACACGCAGGGCAAGACTGCCAAGCCAGGACAGGGACCCAGTGCTGGGAGCGACTTTAATGTCCAGCCACTATGCCCTTGCTACTGCAGGAGACGCGTGCTCTGGCAGCGGGGAAGCGGCCGCGTCATACAGACAGTGCCTGGGAGAATCCGCCGCGGCAGACTGGGCCGACGCGGCACAGGAACCAGGTGGGAACGCGTCTGAGGCACAAGTTGATGTTGAAATCAGAGTCACCAGGGAAATAGAGAGTGAGAAGGACCAGCCAGGTTGTCCTGCAGGACCGTCGGCTAGGGTTGATGTATGGGCAGATGAGCCCGTCCTGAGGTTTCTCCGTGAAAAGACTTATGTCCAGGGAACAGAGCTAGGAGAACAGACTAGAATACAGCGCAGAGCAGCGCCATTCCAGTGGGAATCAGAGAGGGGAGGGGTCCTGATGAGACTCATGCCTGATGGTAGACGTTGTGTGGTGCCCAGGCCAGAAGACAGGCTAGCAGTGATCCAGACAGCGCATGCAGGTACGGGCCATTTCGGCAGCCACCGCACGGCTTTCATGGTCATGCAGCAGCATTGGTGGCGGGGGCTTCGGGCAGCAGTCAAGAAGGCGGTGCAGGAATGCGGTGTGTGTGACAGGGCCAGGGCGTCCACGTTCAATCACATACAGCCCAACCTGCACCCGCTACCCATTGAGGGGTTGTTTTTCCGGTGGGGAGTGGACCTGTGTGGTCCATTCACGACCACTTCCAGGGGCAATCGGTTTGTGATGGTGTGTGTGGAGCATTACTCCAAATGGGTGGAGTTGATCCCCATTCCAAGCAAGGCGTCTGATGTGACGGCCTTGGCATTCTTTCAAAATGTTGTTGCACGATTCGGGGGATGCGCAGAGGTGGTGACAGACCAGGGGACAGAGTTCCAGGGTGAATTTCAGGACATGTTGCTGGACTGCTTCATTGACCATCGCACCACTTCCGCCAACCACCCCCAGGCAGACGGGCTTTCGGAGAGGGCTGTCCAGACCCTCAAGGCAGGCCTGCGCAAGTGCTGCGAGGAGGGCAGCAGCGACGAGTCCTGGGACAAGATGGTGCCCTGGGTAGCCCTTGGCTTCCGATGCTCGCCGCAGCAGGCCACGCGCATGGCGCCGTACGAGGTGCTGTTTGGACAGAGGCCTACCTTCCCCTCCAGAGTGGGAGCGGACCTCTGGAGCACAGCCAAGGTGGCAACGGCAGAGGAGGCAGCAGACCTGCTTTTGGCCAGAGTGGCCAGGATCAAAGAGGCACTGCCAGTCGCGGGTGAGCATCTAAAAATTGCGCAGCACCGCGACAAGCTGCGATATGCACGCATTCGTGGGGGAGGGTATGTCCCCCAGGTCAGGCGTTTTGCAGAGGGAGATTACGTGTATGTGAAGTATTCATCAGAGCGACGCAGCCTCGATCCCAAGGCCAGGCCTGAGATCCTCAGGGTAAAAACACTGGGGGCGACGGGAACTTTGGTGCTGGAAGGGGCAGATGGCCTCACAGTTACAGAGAATGCAGTCAATTGTTCTCCATGCCACTTGCCCAACCTCAGGGGAGTGGTTGATTTCAGTGGAACCAGACCCAATAAAAGCCTGTCATGCGAGGTGTGCCAGCTGCCCGATCGCGGAGAGGTGATGCTTTTGTGTGATGCCTGCAATACAGGTTGGCACATGGACTGCTTGGTACCAGTACTCGAGGAGGTGCCTGAGGGCGAGTGGTTGTGCCCACACTGCACGCCGGAAGACAATGGCGCTGGGCCCGCTGCAGTAGCAGGGCCCCCCACAGAGGAGCGCAGTTTACAGGTCCAGGGGCGACCGAGCCCAGCGGCCAGAGCGGCTGCCAGGACAGCCCAGGAGGCCGACGTCATGGACAGGCCTGAGGTGGAAGTCATGGCCACCAACCCAGCAACAAGGCAAATGGAGCGGGGCATCGCAAGACCAATGGCGAACGGGTTGTATGACATCTCGTACACCACCGGCCGGGGAGAGGCCAATGTCACCCCGAGAGCAGTTACAAGAAGGGCCAAGGTGGCCAAAGAAGCAGCAAGGGAGGAAGAGGAGTCAGCCCTTGAGGATTTTACCGGGACCAGAAGCCCGGAGCGGCAGGGCCGCTGAACACGTGACGTCACCCACGCCGTACCTGGCAAGGAGCGGGCAGGCACCTACAGAGCGGAAATGCAGACGCAGTGCGGCTCGTCCTAGTACCCAGTAGGCAGCGGGCCGGCAGCCAGCGGACCGAAAACGGAAGATGCAGGAGTAGAGTTACGGCAGCTTCATGAAAATTTGTTTCTCAAATACCGTGGCAGCAAGGCTACAGTAGTACATAAGTTATGACAATGATGAGCGAGGAGAATTAGTCAACTCAAGCAATTATAGCACAGCAGGGGGCAGATCACGCTGCTACGGCGCACATTTTCTGTGGCCTTTAAAGACCAGGCGGCTATGGCGCAGTGGGGCGAGAGCAGCGGTTGTTCTTAGCTTGACCTGATCACTTTGAAATTCCTCTGTTTGCTAGCCAGTAGTGGGCTGAACAGCTTGACTTTGTAGGATTCTGCGCATTGCGCTTCAGCTGAAACTCGGTTGATTTTTTATTTCCCTGATTGCAGAAAGCCTGAACCAGGCGGATTCGTAGATTGCCTGAACCAGGCAGTTTGGTAGAAGGCCAGAACCTGGCATATTTGCTGATGATGATTTGAGCTTCTACGTACATATTTTTCCAGAGGTTTATTTCAGTACCACCCCTTTTTTCCGGCTCCCCGCGCATGCCTGGAGGGCTTAACGCTGGGGAGCGGGGGGCGAGTAAAGTAGTAGGGGCGGTACCCACGAGACGGAGACTTCCAGGCAGAGATATCCAGTTAGGGACTTCCAGATGCAGTTATCTTGTTAACAAGCTCTTGTCTGAAGTACAAGGAGCATGAGTGTACGGTGATGTACCGTGTTTGTGAGTAGAGGACACCTCTCTAAGGTGTCCTGACCGGAGTTTACGGTGTTTACCATAGTATTGCAGTTACTGCTTTATGGTGCGACAGCTGTCACAGTATACTACAGTATACGTGACAGAACCGTTTAGACCGCAGTTAGCGTCATCGGTGACTCCGCAGCTTCTCTGCGGAGTCTCCGTGTTTGAACTGAGACCTAGAAACCCGCTTACGCAGGATTAGTTTGACAGGTTCTACCGTACTCTGTATTGGGCCTGCCGGGTCCCTGTATCCCGGCAATTGCCTTGGCTAGTTACTTCGTCCCTTTCTAAAGGACAGACCTCTATTTGTAACAAGCACCGGCAGTCTTTGAGACCAGCAGCTTCCATATAAGTCAGTACCTTAACTCGAGTCAAGCCTAGCTCAGCCACCGCTGAACTAGCTGGAGACAAGTACCCCAGTAAGAGACACGAGACTCTGCAGAAGAAGAAGTACGCAGCCTCGTCCCGTCCGTCTCTCCGCGTGTTACGCGGTAAGTGCCCTTAACATAGCCCCGCTGGATCGCGACCAGACGGCCAGAAGGCCTATGCCCCTAAGTCAATTGCCATATACACAAATAACCAGCCAGCAGCTTAACTCGAAGAGCACTCGCAGCCAGTGAATAGTCACTGAGCCTGCCCGTAGGCGTCCATCACTGCCGTGAGGAAAGAAGTCCGCCACGGACCTGAAGCGCACCTCGCGAGTAAAGTAGTAGGGGCGGTACCCACGAGACGGAGACTTCCAGGCAGAGATATCCAGTTAGGGACTTCCAGATGCAGTTATCTTGTTAACAAGCTCTTGTCTGAAGTACAAGGAGCATGAGTGTACGGTGATGTACCGTGTTTGTGAGTAGAGGACACCTCTCTAAGGTGTCCTGACCGGAGTTTACGGTGTTTACCATAGTATTGCAGTTACTGCTTTATGGTGCGACAAACCCGCCATTGTTAAATACACTTAATATGCATACATCGCGACGTTCTTATTTGAAACCAGGCAAAGCCAGCGAAAGCGTTAACTGTAGGGGCGATGACGGAAAGAGTGGGCATTCCGCTACTCGGCTACTCGGCTGTTGTTTTTTCGCAGTTGAAAAATGCTGTAAGGTACAACACAGGTATCGACAGCGCACGCAATTTCCAACAGTGGAAGTCAGTAATTGACAGCGCGCTGTCGATTTCAACAGTACGTCGAAAGTAGCCTAGGGACACAGCGGTTCTATGGGTCGGACCCCTCTAGGTCGAGGTCAATAGTGGTGGAGGGTTTATGGTCAAATGTAAGGGCTTGTAAATGACTTGTGGCTCTTACGAATCCTACGCATGCATGAAAACACGTAACAAAAGAAGATCGACTGAATAGGTTACGCAAGAGATCGACAACAAAATGGAGAAGACGCTGTGTCTTTGTATTCTAGCAAGTCCTCGCCTTCCAAGTAAGGCATGGCTATTGTCCTTCCTGCGAAGAAAGTGAAGAATGTTAGGACAACGTAGGCAAACATGGCGGAAATGGGCAGAGAAAGCGTTATTGACTTGACACTTGCTTCAATCTCACCACCATCAGGAGATGCACACAATCATACAACACACGACATCGCGTAACGCTGTGTAAAGTAAATGCGTGATTTCAATTTCGGAGGAGCTATGACACGTCAGAGATATTTCCACGTAAGATACCATGTAAGATTCGCACATGCTGATAGTGAGGGTCGTCGATGTGGCACACCCATGTCGGGTAGGAAGCGCGACGCCAGCTTCCAAGTGAACGCATATGGCAAATATAATGCACGAAGTGCGGAAAACAAATTGAACAAGCTGGCAGCGGAACCAGGAAGCGGAACCCGCCAAGCTTAACCGACATACGTCAGTGTTATGCAACAAATCTGCAAAATTGCGTTTGCCTAAAATAATAAATAGTACATTAACCGACACACGTCAGCATTATCCATAAAATCTGCTGAATCGTGTATGCCTAAACCTAATAGATAGCATAGGCTAAGATAACAATTTTATGATCGCCCGGAGATTGCATGCATACAACATTATGCTGCCATCCAACTGGCCGTCACCTTTTTCGGAGGTCTGAAGCATGCGGACTCGCAAATCATGAAATCCTTGGACCCTTTGGAGTTTCGAAGACTTTGTGATGAAATGAGACCCCAACATTGAGCGACCTCAAAGGCGCGTGTCGATCCCAAACCGTTAGGGGCGGATTTGGGGTCCACCCCACCGTCCACCCTCAGGAGGAATAAGGGGGTGTTTCCACTGGTGCCTTAAACCAGCGCGGTTTGAATCCGGTTGCTCGCGATCGTGATTTTTTCACGCCTTAAACCAAAACTGTTTCCACTGAAATCCAGGAAGTTCACAGCGAACTTCCTGCTGCCAGAGGTCTGATGTAGGGGCGCCGAGACGTTCTGCGACGATTCGTGACCTCGCTCGGAACCACAAGTGTCGCCGCTTATTTCGATCTGGCTAAAGAAATGGCGTCTTTAATGCCGAACTAGCTATCTTTCGCGCTGAGATGGTTCCTTAAACCAAGAGGCAACCAACTCACAGAATAGCTTAAACCTGGTCATCGACGAGGTATAGGCTATACTCGAATGCGTGGTTTCAGAAAGGCCTAAACCGTGTCGGTTTGCGGCAGTTGGGTCGAAATTGGGCCTTAAACCGTGTCGGTTGCCCGACAGAATACCAGTGGAAACACGACCTAAGGTTGTGTTTCCACTGGCGATTCCATAATCGGGGTTGGTCGAAATGCAGTTG
Source organism: Limnomonas spitsbergensis (assembly GCA_037349105.1). NCBI lineage: Eukaryota > Viridiplantae > Chlorophyta > Chlorophyceae > Chlamydomonadales > Limnomonas > Limnomonas spitsbergensis. The sequence goes on along the minus strand of JAYJMM010000084.1, from coordinate 845,030 downwards.
GTCGCGAAGAATTCCTTAATCCGTTTGGTGTTTCCACTGAAATCGGACAGGAACCAACGAAGAAATGCTACAGCCAACTGTAGCGCTGCCCCAACAGGATCCAGATCGGACCTGAAATGGAACGAATCCTCTTGCATGGCGACATCAAGCGGTCGAAAGTCTGCACAATGGTGCAACATGCATAGCAATGGCGCCACATGCTTACACGACTAAGCTTTTTCGCAAATCCAGAAGGAAACTACTCAAACGCGGGAACTACCGTAGAGCAGGTTAGACTCCGCTCGTAATTAAATAATTATTGGGGTGCGCGGACATGGGTGCGCGCTAATATTAATTCCAAAATGACAGCTGCGCGGAGCGTCAGTCGGGTCCCCAAACAACTATTTTGGGGGTGCGCGGTATGAATAAAAAACATCACTTTTTACAAAAATTCGCGCGCTATTGCGCGACTGTTTGATTCGACATTCATTCAGTCATCCTTGTCAAGTGTGCCCAAATAGCCCTGCATGGTAACAGTACTGATGACTCAGATGACAGTACTGATGACTCAGATGAGCTCTACCGGTACTCATAGGTAGCATTACTGCACAGTTCAGCCTCCATCCACTCGGCTCGCCAGTCGAATCGCCAACGCCTATCCTCGGCTTGCTCGGCCTTCCAATCCTCCTCATCCTCCCTCGCCTCCCTCGCCTCTTACACCTGGAGCGCGGTAAATGAGCATTGACAGGATATTTTACTTGTCTGATAGAAACCAGAGGCGGCACTTGTGGTGCGGAGATTGCAAATGTGCATCATCGGTGCGTATTCGGTGCATAATGGATGGCGACAGAGAACCAGGCCTGTGGGATAACAACGTGAACGGGCTAGTTCCCGCCTTTGAGTAGTTTCCTTCTGAATTTGCGCAAAGCTTAGTCGTGTAAGCATGGGGCGCCATTGATATGGCATGTAGCACCACTGTGCAGACTTTCGACCGCTTGATGTCGCCATGCAAGATGATTCGTTCCATTTGAGGTCCGATCTGGATCGTGTAGGGGCAGCGCTACAGCGCTGTAACATTTCTTCGTTGGGTCCAGTCCAATTTCAGTGGAAACACCAAACAAAATACGGCATTATGCTTCTCCTCCGAGCTGTGAGCTCAAAGCGAGTGACATTGTGGCAGTCATGAGTCAGCAATGTCTGTACGTCGGCATACAAGGCTGACACAGGCAGAGCACAAGAGCCGGTCCGGTCTGCAAAATATCCAAACAGTACAGTCGCCGGCGTGTGGCCCATAACTTCCATTTCAACGGTCACACAATCTTTGTTTTTCTTACACAGCAAGTGTGGCTGATACCAGAGGACGGCGCAACGGTCAGCGGCGAGAGGCACGCTGCTGCCAGCGGTGTTGGGCACGGGGGGATAGCGAGCCGGTGGAGGATGTGCTACATGTGTCACGACGTATGACTGCACCGTGCGTTTGACTGCGCCAACTGCTTTTTTGGTTGGAAGTTGTGTGTGAACATGTACAAGTGTGTTTGCCGTCTTAGAGGATCCCGAACTGGGTCCTTTACTTTTTCTTTCTTACTTGATTTCACGGCCTTCAATAGACTCTTAACGTTTCCAGCTATTGTTCTTGAATATCGACCTGCAAGTTAATCGTCACTAAAAGTCTTACTAAGGGGAAACTGGCAGAGCAGCTAGGCCAACAGCGACCCTATAAGCATCAACAAGTCTCCTGATACGAAGCTGGCAGAGCATCTAGGCCAACAGTCGACTATCTGCAGCAATTAGAGTTATTCCTGCCTCTTAACAAGGCATATCTCCAGCCCTACAGCTGGATATTACCACCAACCAACCATCACATCTCCAACCTACAGCCTTTCCTTTGGCTCCAAGTCGACCATCTGATTCATCAGAGATATCTTCAGTCACCAGAAGTCGCCAAGCAAGCGACTCACCGCAGCATATCAACGGCCACAATCGCCCAAGATCGTCCCAGGAAACCTATAAGTACCTCAGGAGTCGAGGCTTTACGAGATCTTGTCAACAGTATCGAAGAAGTCCAGGTGAAGTAGCAAGAGCTATCACCTGTTATCGAGCTGAGTTCACTGAGTTACAGCAGTGGACCGAGAAGCTCCTACTATAACCTATGTAAGAGTTTATTAGTACTTGTTTAAGAAAGAAAAAGTCCGACTAGTTTCACCTCTAGTCGACTGTACCGGAAATCGGCCGTTCTAAAGCCGATAAAAAGGTGAAGATGAGCGGATCAGGGGATGTAGAAGTGCCCAAAGTCGTTCAAGAGATAGCAAGCCTGCTCTGGCATGCCACATGGTGGATTCCGGCATGCACATGTTGTGAGCAATATCCCGGCACGCCCATGTAGTTGAGGCTGGATGTCCTGGCACGCCCATGTATTTGAGGCTGGTTATCTTGGCACGCCCGTGGGTTGCGGCTGGCTTTCCACCACGCCCATGGGTTGCGGCTGGTATTCCGGCACGAACATGGGTTGGGGCTGGTTTCCCGGCACGCACATGGGTTGGGGCTGGTAAAGGCTCATGCTTGTTGTTGTATGCTTTGGCACCTTATTTTTAAAAGAGTTCATGGCTGAACAGTCCCTCACTACCATGCACTGCATGAATACTGTAATACATCTGCATTTTCTGGCTTGCACTACATGAGCTTTGCACTACCGCAACAGCGCCACACCCAATGCTGGCCAGAACTGCTCCTACGCTGCAACATTGCCGCACCCACTGGCATGCTCTGCCACCATGCTGCAATAATGTTTTTTTAGTCCGGCATGTACATGTTGTGAGCATTATCCTGGCACGCTTATGTAGTTGAGGTTGGATATCCTGGCACGCCCATGTATTTGAGGCTGGATATCCTGGCACGCATGTGGGTTGCGGCTGGCTCTCCGTCACGCCCATGGGTTGGGGCTGGTATTCCGGCACGAACATGGGTTGCGGCTGGTTTTCCGGCACGCACATGGGTTGGGGCTGGTGAAGGATCATGCTTATTGTTGTCTGCTTTGACCCTTTCTTTTTCCTGGCACGTTCTTTTTCCTGGCACGCCCATGTAGTTGAGGCTGGATATCCTGGCACGCCTGCGGGTTGCGGCTGGCTCTCCGGCACGCCGATGGGTTGGGGGCTTGGGGCTGGTATTCCGGCACGAAAATGGGTTGCGGCTGGTTTTCCGGCACGCACATGGGTTGGGGCTGGTGAAGGATCATGCTTATTGTTGTCTGCTTTGACCCCTTCTTTTTCCTGGCACGTTATTTTTCCTGGCATGCCCATGTATTTGAGGCTGGATATCCAGGCACGCCCGTGGGTTGCGGCTGGCTCTCCGGCACGCCCATGGGTTAGGGCTGGTATTCCGGCATGAACATGGGTTGTGGTTGGTTTTCCGGCACGCACATGGGTTGGGGCTGGTGAAGGCTCTTGCTTATTGTTGTCTGGTTTGACCCTTTCTTTTTCCTGGCACGTTATTTTGTCTGGCATGCCCATGTAGTTGAGGCTGGATATCCTGGCACGCCTGTAGGTTGCGGCTGGCTCTCCGGCACGCCCATGGGTTGGGGCTGGTATTCCGGCACGAACATGGGTTGCGGCTGGTCTCCGGCACGCACATGGGTTGGGGCTGGTGAAGTATCATGCTTATTGTTGTCTGGTTTGACCCTTTCTTTTTTCTGGCACGTTTATTTCCTGGCACGCCCATGTAGTTGAGGCTGGATATCCCGGCACGCCCATGTTTTTGAGGCTGGATATCCTAGCACGTCTGTGGGTTGCGGCTGGCTCTCCGGCACGCTCATGGGTTGGGGCTGGTATTCCGGCACGAACATGGGTTGCGGCTGGTTTTCTGGCACGCACATGGGTTGGGGCTGGTGAAGGATCATGCTTATTGTTGTCTGCTTTGACCCCTTCTTTTTCCTGGCACGTTCTTTTTCCTGGCACGCCCATGTTTTTGAGGCTGGATATCCCGGCACGCCCATGGGTTGGGGCTGGTATTCCGGCACGAAAATGGGTTGCGGCTGGTTTTCCGGCAAGCACATGGGTTGGGGCTGGTGAAGGATCATGCTTATTGTTGTCTGCTTTGACCCCTTCTTTTTCCCGGCACGTTCTTTTTCCTAGCACGCCCATGTATTTGAGGCTGGATATCCTGGCACGCCTATGGGTTGCGGCTGGCTCTCCGGCACGCCCATGGGTTAGGGCTGGTATTCCGGCATGAACATGGGTTGTGGTTGGTTTTCCGGCACGCACATGGGTTGGGGCTGGTGAAGGCTCTTGCTTATTGTTGTCTGGTTTGACCCTTTCTTTTTCCTGGCACGTTATTTTGTCTCGCATGCCCATGTAGTTGAGGCTGGATATCCTGGCACGCCTGTAGGTTGCGGCTGGCTCTCCGGCACGCCCATGGGTTGGGGCTGGTATTCCGGCACGAACATGGGTTGCGGCTGGTCTCCGGCACGCACATGGGTTGGGGCTGGTGAAGTATCATGCTTATTGTTGTCTGGTTTGACCCTTTCTTTTTTCTGGCACGTTTATTTCCTGGCACGCCCATGTAGTTGAGGCTGGATATCCCGGCACGCCCATGTTTTTGAGGCTGGATATCCTAGCACGTCTGTGGGTTGCGGCTGGCTCTCCGGCACGCCCATGGGTTGGGGCTGGTATTCCGGCACGAACATGGGTTGCGGCTGGTTTTCTGGCACGCACATGGGTTGGGGCTGGTGAAGGATCGTGCTTATTGTTGTCTGCTTTGACCCCTTCTTTTTCCTGGCACGTTCTTTTTCCTGGCACGCCCATGTAGTTGAGGTTGGATATCCTGGCACGCCCATGTTTTTGAGGCTGGATATCCCGGCACGCCCATGGGTTGGGGCTGGTATTCCGGCACGAACATGGGATGCGGCTGGTTTTCCGGCACGCACATGGGTTGGGGCTGGTGAAGGATTATGCTTATTGTTGTCTGCTTTGACCCCTTCTTTTTCCCGGCACGTTCTTTTTCCTAGCACGCCCATGTATTTGAGGCTGGATATCCTGGCACGCCTATGGGTTGCGGCTGGCTCTCCGGCACGCCCATGGGTTAGGGCTGGTATTCCGGCATGAACATGGGTTGTGGTTGGTTTTCCGGCACGCACATGGGTTGGGGCTGGTGAAGGCTCTTGCTTATTGTTGTCTGGTTTGACCCTTTCTTTTTCCTGGCACCTTATTTTGTCTCGCATGCCCATGTAGTTGAGGCTGGATATCCTGGCACGCCTGTAGGTTGCGGCTGGCTCTCCGGCACGCCCATGGGTTGGGGCTGGTATTCCGGCACGAACATGGGTTGCGGCTGGTCTCCGGCACGCACATGGGTAGGGGCTGGTGAAGGATCATGCTTATTGTTGTCTGGTTTGACCCTTTCTTTTTTCTGGCACGTTTATTTCCTGGCACGCCCATGTAGTTGAGGCTGGATATCCCGGCACGCCCATGTTTTTGAGGCTGGATATCCTAGCACGTCTGTGGGTTGCGGCTGGCTCTCCGGCACGCCCATGGGTTGGGGCTGGTATTCCGGCACGAACATGGGTTGCGGCTGGTTTTCTGGCACGCACATGGGTTGGGGCTGGTGAAGGATCGTGCTTATTGTTGTCTGCTTTGACCCCTTCTTTTTCCTGGCACGTTCTTTTTCCTGGCACGCCCATGTAGTTGAGGTTGGATATCCTGGCACGCCCATGTTTTTGAGGCTGGATATCCCGGCACGCCCATGTGTTGGGGCTGGTATTCCGGCACGAAAATGGGTTGCGGCTGGTTTTCCGGCAAGCACATGGGTTGGGGCTGGTGAAGGATCATGCTTATTGTTGTCTACTTTGACCCCTTCTTTTTCCCGGCACGTTCTTTTTCCTAGCACGCCCATGTATTTGAGGCTGGATATCCTGGCACGCCTATGGGTTGCGGCTGGCTCTCCGGCACGCCCATGGGTTAGGGCTGGTATTCCGGCATGAACATGGGTTGTGGTTGGTTTTCCGGCACGCACATGGGTTGGGGCTGGTGAAGGCTCTTGCTTATTGTTGTCTGGTTTGACCCTTTCTTTTTCCTGGCACGTTATTTTGTCTGGCATGCCCATGTAGTTGAGGCTGGATATCCTGGCACGCCTGTAGGTTGCGGCTGGCTCTCCGGCACGCCCATGGGTTGGGGCTGGTATTCCGGCACGAACATGGGTTGCGGCTGGTCTCCGGCACGCACAAGGGTTGGGGCTGGTGAAGGATCATGCTTATTGTTGTCTGGTTTGACCCTTTCTTTTTTCTGGCACGTTTATTTCCTGGCACGCCCATGTAGTTGAGGCTGGATATCCCGGCACGCCCATGTTTTTGAGGCTGGATATCCTAGCACGTCTGTGGGTTGCGGCTGGCTCTCCGGCACGCCCATGGGTTGGGGCTGGTATTCCGGCACGAACATGGGTTGCGGCTGGTTTTCTGGCACGCACATGGGTTGGGGCTGGTGAAGGATCATGCTTATTGTTGTCTGCTTTGACCCCTTCTTTTTCCTGGCACGTTCTTTTTCCTGGCACGCCCATGTAGTTGAGGTTGGATATCCTGGCACGCCCGTGTTTTTGAGGCTGGATATCCCGGCACGCCCATGGGTTGGGGCTGGTATTCCGGCACGAAAATTGGTTGCGGCTGGTTTTCCGGCAAGCATATGGGTTGGGGCTGGTGAAGGATCATGCTTATTGTTGTCTGCTTTGACCCCTTCTTTTTCCCGGCACGTTCTTTTTCCTAGCACGCCCATGTATTTGAGGCTGGATATCCTGGCACGCCTATGGGTTGCGGCTGGCTCTCCGGCACGCCCATGAGTTGGGGCTGGTATTCCGGCACGAACATGGGTTGCGGCTGGTTTTCCGGCACGCACATGGGTTGGGGCTGGTGAAGGCTCATGCTTATTGTTGTCTCCTTTGACCCCTTCTTTTTCCCGGTACGTTCTTTTTCCTAGCACGCCCATGTATTTGAGGCTGGATATCCTGGCACGCCTATGGGTTGCGGCTGGCTCTCCGGCACGCCCATGGGTTGGGGCTGGTATTCCGGCACGAACATGGGTTGCGGCTGGTTTTCCGGCACGCACATGGGTTGGGGCTGGTGAAGGCTCATGCTTATTGTTGTCTCCTTTGACCCCTTCTTTTTCCTGGCACGTTCTTTTTCATGGCGCGCCCATGTATTTGAGGCTGGATATCCTGGCACGCCTATGGGTTGCGGCTGGCTCTCCGGCACGCCCATGGGTTGGGGCTGGTATTCCGGCACGAACATGGGTTGCGGCTGGTCTCCGGCACGCACAAGGGTTGGGGCTGGTGAAGGATCATGCTTATTGTTGTCTGGTTTGACCCTTTCTTTTTTGTGGCACGTTTATTTCCTGGCACGCCCATGTAGTTGAGGCTGGATATCCCGGCACGCCCATGTTTTTGAGGCTGGATATCCTAGCACGTCTGTGGGTTGCGGCTGGCTCTCCGGCACGCCCATGGGTTGGGGCTGGTATTCCGGCACGAACATGGGTTGCGGCTGGTTTTCTGGCACGCACATGGGTTGGGGCTGGTGAAGGATCATGCTTATTGTTGTCTGCTTTGACCCCTTCTTTTTCCTGGCACGTTCTTTTTCCTGGCACGCCCATGTAGTTGAGGTTGGATATCCTGGCACGCCCATGTTTTTGAGGCTGGATATCCCGGCACGCCCATGGGTTGGGGCTGGTATTCCGGCACGAACATGGGATGCGGCTGGTTTTCCGGCAAGCACATGGGTTGAAGCTGGTGAAGGATCATGCTTATTGTTGTCTGCTTTGACCCCTTCTTTTTCCCGGCACGTTCTTTTTCCTAGCACGCCCATGTATTTGAGGCTGGATATCCTGGCACGCCTATGGGTTGCGGCTGGCTCTCCGGCACGCCCATGGGTTGGGGCTGGTATTCCGGCACGAACATGGGTTGCGGCTGGTTTTCTGGCACGCACATGGGTTGGGGCTGGTGAAGGATCATGCTTATTGTTGTCTGCTTTGACCCCTTCTTTTTCCTGGCACGTTCTTTTTCCTGGCACGCCCATGTAGTTGAGGTTGGATATCCTGGCACGCCCATGTTTTTGAGGCTGGATATCCCGGCACGCCCATGGGTTGGGGCTGGTATTCCGGCACGAACATGGGATGCGGCTGGTTTTCCGGCAAGCACATGGGTTGAAGCTGGTGAAGGATCATGCTTATTGTTGTCTGCTTTGACCCCTTCTTTTTCCCGGCACGTTCTTTTTCCTAGCACGCCCATGTATTTGAGGCTGGATATCCTGGCACGCCTATGGGTTGCGGCTGGCTCTCCGGCACGCCCATGGGTTGGGGCTGGTATTCCGGCACGAACATGGGTTGCGGCTGGTTTTCCGGCACGCCCATGGGTTGGGGCTGGTGAAGGCTCATGCTTATTGTTGTCTCCTTTGACCCCTTCTTTTTCCTGGCACGTTCTTTTTCATGGCGCGCCCATGTAGTTGAGGCTGGATATCCTGGCACGCCTGTGGGTTGCGGCTGGCTCTCCGGCACGCCCATGGGTTGGGGCTGGTATTCCGGTACGAAAATGGGTTGTGGCTGGCTCTCCAGCACGCCCATGGGTTGGGGCTGGTATTCTGGCACGAAAATGGGATGCGGCTGGTTTTCCGGCAAGCACATGGGTTGGGGCTGGTGAAGGATCATGCTTATTGTTGTCTGTTTTGACCCCTTCTTTTTCCCGGCACGTTCTTTTTCCTGGCACGCCCATGTATTTGAGGCTGGATATCCTGGCACGCCTATGGGTTGCGGCTGGCTCTCCGGCACGCCCATGGGTTGGGGCTGGTATTCCGGCACGAACATGGGTTGCGGCTGGTTTTCCGGCACGCCCATGGGTTGGGGCTGGTGAAGGATCATGCTTATTGTTGTCTCCTTTGACCCCTTCTTTTTCCTGGCACGTTCTTTTTCCTGGCGCGCCCATGTAGTTGAGGCTGGATATCCTGGCACGCCTGTGGGTTGCGGCTGGCTCTCCGGCACGCCCATGGGTTGGGGCTGGTATTCCGGTACGAAAATGGGTTGTGGCTGGTTTTCCGGCACGCACATGGGTTGGGGCTGGTGAAGTATCATGCTTATTGTTGTCTGCTTTGACCCCTTCTTTTTCCTGGCACGTTCTTTTTCCTGGCACGCTCATGTAGATGAGGCTGGATATCCTGGCACGCCTGTGGGTTGCGGCTGGCTCTCCGGCACGCCCATGGGTTGGGGCTGGTATTCCGGCACGAACATGGGTTGCGGCTGGTCTCCGGCACGCACATGGGTTGGGGCTGGTGAAGTATCATACTTATTGTTGTCTGGTTTGACCCTTTCTTTTTTCTGGCACGTTTATTTCCTGGCACGCCCATGTAGTTGAGGCTGGATATCCTGGCACGCCCATGTATCTGAGGCTGGATATCCTGGCACGCCTGTGGGTTGCGGCTGGCTCTCCGGCACGCCCATGGGTTGGGGCTGGTATTCCGGTACGAAAATGGGTTGTGGCTGGCTCTCCAGCACGCCCATGGGTTGGGGCTGGTATTCTGGCACGAAAATGGGATGCGGCTGGTTTTCCGGCAAGCACATGGGTTGGGGCTGGTGAAGGATCATGCTTATTGTTGTCTGTTTTGACCCCTTCTTTTTCCCGGCACGTTCTTTTTCCTGGCACGCCCATGTATTTGAGGCTGGATATCCTGGCACGCCTATGGGTTGCGGCTGGCTCTCCGGCACGCCCATGGGTTGGGGCTGGTATTCCGGCACGAACATGGGTTGCGGCTGGTTTTCCGGCACGCCCATGGGTTGGGGCTGGTGAAGGATCATGCTTATTGTTGTCTCCTTTGACCCCTTCTTTTTCCTGGCACGTTCTTTTTCCTGGCGCGCCCATGTAGTTGAGGCTGGATATCCTGGCACGCCTGTGGGTTGCGGCTGGCTCTCCGGCACGCCCATGGGTTGGGGCTGGTATTCCGGTACGAAAATGGGTTGTGGCTGGTTTTCCGGCACGCACATGGGTTGGGGCTGGTGAAGTATCATGCTTATTGTTGTCTGCTTTGACCCCTTCTTTTTCCTGGCACGTTCTTTTTCCTGGCACGCTCATGTAGATGAGGCTGGATATCCTGGCACGCCTGTGGGTTGCGGCTGGCTCTCCGGCACGCCCATGGGTTGGGGCTGGTATTCCGGCACGAACATGGGTTGCGGCTGGTCTCCGGCACGCACATGGGTTGGGGCTGGTGAAGTATCATACTTATTGTTGTCTGGTTTGACCCTTTCTTTTTTCTGGCACGTTTATTTCCTGGCACGCCCATGTAGTTGAGGCTGGATATCCTGGCACGCCCATGTATCTGAGGCTGGATATCCTGGCACGCCTGTGGGTTGCGGCTGGCTCTCCGGCACGCCCATGGGTTGGGGCTGGTATTCCGGCACGAACATGGGTTGCGGCTGGTTTTCTGGCACGCACATGGGTTGGGGCTGGTGAAGGATCATGCTTATTGTTGTCTGCTTTGACCCCTTCTTAGGCCGGTAAGCTGGAAACTCAGAATCAACCGGTTGGTTGTTCGTGTTTGAGGGAGTTGACGGGGGATGGAGGTAAAGGCCTTGCATTGATCTCCCCATTTGGTTTCTTGTTTTTATGCCCTGCTTCCCGCCACAAGAATGTTTGAGGCAAGGGGTGCTCCCCATGTGCCCCGTCCCCGCTGCGTAAAGTGTGAAGGCAGAGGCCGCCTATGACAATGTAATCACTGTCAACGAACTGTGTTAAGGAGAAACTGAAGGCAAGAATAATGGTTACTAAGTACTTTGCGTCCAGCCTTACACGTTACATTGATTACTCAAAAACTTTCGGTCAACCTAGAAATGTGACATTGGTTACGAAGTTACTTACGCTGCCTAGTCATCGTACATTGGTAACATACAGCCTAACTAGTAATGTTACAATGGTTGCTAAGTAACTATCAGGCAACAAGGTAATCTTACATGGGTAACTTAAGTAACTTACGGCCAACCAAGTAATGTTACATAGACTAACGTTGGTAACATCATGGTAATTCCTCTTACCAACTAAGAGATAACAATGGTAACTTGACAAACGTAGAAACTGACCATGGTTAACATTGGTACCACCATGGTAGCACCTTAGCCAGCCATGTAAAGTAACCAATTTGAGCATTTACCATGGTAAACCATGGTGTTACTGAGAAATTTCCAGTAGTGCAACGGATAGTGTTGCTCAGAACACAAGGGGTGCTATAGCGGCAAAGGTGTTAGCTGAGAAGGTGCACCCTAAGGCTGATGTAAAAGAGACCTCTTCTCTCCCTATACCTTTAATTGAGGTATTCATATCTAACTGGCAGAAGATCTATGATAGGGCTGGATCCGATCAGGCATGCATGGACTCTGTCAGGATCAAGCAGGAAGCAGTGGACTTGGCAGAGATTGGGTTGAAGAACCTAGCTATTAACTGTAGCAAGGAGGAGTACGACGAGCTCAATGACAAGAAGGATCTCTCAGTGATAGACGAAAGGAATGCAGCTTTAAGAGCTGCAATGGCAGTGTCACCTAAAAAGGTGACAAGGGCTGTCATTGATGTGGAAACTTCAGAGAAACTAAACATTCTACAGCCCAACCCTGTGTATGAGTACCTGAGAAGGGAGAGTGTTAGGTGTGCGAATACTGGAACTCTGTCAAAGATGACGGCTGCTACTCGGCTAGCAGTACCAGTTTTTGACACTGCTAGTGATGGTGGTTCACAGGCTGGCTCTGTCGAGTCAGTAATAGCATCCACGTACGCTCCTGAAGTCACTGCTCAAATGCAGCCGGTTGCGCCCTTTGCGGTGCACGAGCCCATGGCTCAGAGTGTACCAGTGCAAGTGCCTATCGCTGCTGTCGCCTCTGTCCCTCCTCCCATTGCTGCTCCTTTTCAGAGTGTGTCTGGAAGAAGAGAAGGTCATGGCGTGGAATCTGGAGCATCGTATCCTCCACCACCGCCGCCGCCGCAAGCCCCTGCAAGGTCGTCTGGACAGATGCACAACGTACCAGTCTACCCACAGTCTGGACGGTACGAGGACGCAGTGCCTCCGATGCAAGGTCTGGCGTTTGTGTCGGAAGAACCGGAAGGTGATGGGTCTGGGGGAAGCACGAGTGAAGAAGTCAGTGACGAAGAGCCCCATACACAAGGTAATCGCTCCACATGGCATGCTGTGTCGCAGTCATTCTATACCACAGTGAGCAATGAAGGTGAGCAGCCCATGCAGAGCCATGCAAGCTTGCCAGAAGGTGCGCAGCCTATGCAGTGCCATGTGCACTTGTCCTCTGCTTCCATGTCGCATGAGGAGACAACGAGTGAGCGTCGGACCATGCAAGCCCATGCAAGGCTACATGAAGGTGAACAACTCATGCAGAGTATTGCAAGCATGCCTTCCGCATCCATGTTGCATGAGGAGACCGAGGACGGGCATGTAGAGGACCACACTATACTTCCAGTCTCTTACGCATGTGAGTTGATCAGGCCATACAGTCCGGTGTCTGAAATAAGCCATGCGGCCAGTCAGTTCATGAGCACCTCGCCAGGTAAAGAGTCATTGTTGTCGACCTTGGGTCAGTTTCTGGGGACGATTCCTAAAACTCCCATGGGATCCCGGCAGTCAATGTTGCCACTGCCCCTACAGCATGTGTGCTACCCGGAGGCGGTGCCCATGCGGGAATACTCCTTCGACCAAAGGTTCGAGGGTCCGGAGAGTGGATCCGGAGCTGGTAAGGCACGTTACCCGGCCTCCATCCCCGACGGCGAGTCCCCTAACATCTGGTCATTTCTGACAAAGAAGGTGAAGGGAATGTTTGAAGTGGTCATGGGCATCACAACGTGTAGTGAGTGGTTATAGGCCCCGGTTCTATTACAGCTAGTGCAAATGGGTAAAAACCTTTGTATGGGAATCTGACTTTGTGTGGACTGGAAGATGTGGTGATACAGGTGTTTGGCTGCATTCATGACGATTACAAAAGGAGACTGCAAGATCACTGTCAGACACAAGTTCACAGCCAAGGTTCACTGTGAAACACTAGTTCACTGCCAAGGTTTACTGCCAAACACTAGTTCACTGCCAAGGTTCACTGTCAAACACTAGTTCACTGTCAAGGTTCACTGCCAAACACTAGTTCACTGCCAAACACTGGTTCACTATCAGACACTAGTTCACTGCCAAACACTAGTTCACTGCCAAGGTTTACTGCGAAACATGTCAGAATGTAACAGCTAGACTAAAAAACATCTCTGACACCAGCCACGGTTTCTAGCAGCTTTGTTCTTATCAGCCTTTTGCTTCAACTGTGTAATCAGCTGCTGGGCTTGGGCGGTGGTTGGATCACTGTCCACAAATCTGTCGTACACGGCCTGCATTGATGTAAATGTCGTAATTAACAGAATCACATGATCAAAAATGGACGTGGGTTTGTGGGAAGGAGATATATTAAAATCTGGAAAAAGAAAATTGGAAAGTGGAGAGCACCTAACAGGCATGTGAGAGCAAAGACCACAACAGGCCAAAACATGAAAATGGAGATGAAAGTGCAAAAGATCATGCTTGCAAGTGCATCAAAGCGGGCGAAGGCGGGAGCAACATAGTGGGCTGCACGAATGAGAAGCAATTTGAAAATTCTTGACCTATATGTGCTGCATAAGCATGATAGGCCTAGCCTCTTAGCTAACTGTAGCTCAATTGCAATGTGTGAGTCACAAAGGGCATGCCTGACCTGAGCTGTACCCTTGTTTAAGCCTTGGAGGAGACCGAGGATGTACTTCAGCTGGGCTGCAGTTGCAGGCTTGTCTTGTGCAACGGAGGCAGCTGAGACTGTCATACTCGAAATAAGGGCTGAGGCTGCAGCCTTGCTTGCAGGCATAACAAACTTGTCACCCAGCCGTCTTCGTAAGAGGGTGAGCTGCGGCTCTGTAGGGGGTACGTCATCTGGCTTGTTCTGCGCACCCTGCACCACGATGTGGTCACTTATCATCTCCTTGGCCTCCAAAATTGTACAGCCTGAGCATGAATGGACAGGTAAATCAAGGGGCATGGTGAATAAGTAGGTAAATCACAGATAAATAAGGCAGGGTGAATAAGGAGGCAAATAATGAGGTTTGGTAAATTGACAGGAAATTGACACGTTTGGGCAGGCAGGAAAATAAGGGACAGCTAAATTAGGGGACATCAGAATTCATTGAAGGGGCAAATCATGATTTGTAATGTTCACCTGGTGGCAGCGTCAGACCAATCTGTGACGCCTTGAGGCTGTCTCCCTGAAGCTGGCCTGGAACCCTCAAGACCCAGCTTAAAGGCATTGAACGCATCCTTCTTCTCATCAATAAGGTCGCTGGCTTCGGCGTAGGTGAAGCCATCTATGTCGGCTGGCAAGATGCCAATGTCATTAAGCCATGTTGATTGCTTGACGGACATAGGCTCGATGTTAGGGTCGAAGGCCTCCACATCCTCAGCTTGGACCATGTCAAGGATGTCCTCAAGGCTGCCTGGCATAAATGCACTGCCTGCAGAGCAAGGAAAAAGAAACCGTAGTTGTGCATGCATCACAAATCAGGCACAAGGAGGAGTTGTTTACACTAGATTCGTACATATTAGAGAAATGTTATTAACTGTGTGCTTCCACTGCCAAGTGGAAAGAAATAAAATATTTTACCCCCAACTGTAGTACTGTACTAACTAACCCTAACCCTCAGCACACATTTTTTTGTTAAACAGTGGGTATGTGGGGGGTTAACATCGAGGGAATCAGGGTGACACCTGCAGGCAGAATTGTGACATTGGCAAGGTTAGTGGGGCGTGAGAAAGCAACATAAGCCTCGCCGGGTGTTTCTATACCCTCAACATGTATGAAAAGCTTGCCGGTGACAGTTTCACCTTGAACTTTAAATACAGTGCGAGCATAGGCCAAGCGGATAGGGTACATATACCTCTCAATGCTTGTGTTCCCAACTCGGACACACTCATATTCCCTCCCAACAGTGATTTCACGCATGACACCATCGAATTCCTTTTTTATCTTGAGCTTGGTATTGCTGACATAGGAAACGACTCCTACATCACCGTTAGCCAGGCCCATGTACTTTTGGTTCCTGGTGATCATTATGGGGCAGCCAACAGCAAGTGATATTTCAGATGGCAAATCAGATGTGTTAGACAGGCGTCCCTTCAGCTTTTCCTGGTCAGCAAGAGAGAGCAGGTGCATTTTAGAAAACTCATCTTTAGCAGTCAGGGTAACAATGTCATCAGGTGCATAGAATTTTTTCACTTGAATAGCGTTATAGGAGTCAACTAATTCATTGGTAGGAGCTATGATAACATCGTCAGGGCCAATATCAGGGGTCATGCCAACAGGCAGGATTCTGTCATGCAGGATTTTTAAGGCAGCAGAAGCCAAATCGGCAGCAGTTGGGGCATTTAACCGCAGGTAGTTTAACAAAGAGACAAAGGGGGCTTGGGAGGGGTCAGACTGCCTGTGGTTTTCAGAGAAGGTGAACAGGTTAAACATTGACCACATCAACCACTTGGTTGGCTGATGGGGACAAGTATGGACATCACGACATTTCTTACACACCGCTGGCAACTGATGGATGTCCCCTGTCAAAATCACAAGCTTGCCACCAAATGGCAACGCAGCAGACGCCTCATTACAACATTCAATACATCGGTTGTGAATTTTTTGGAGCATTTCTGCTTGCAGCATTCCCACCTCGTCAATGATGATGACGTCTGCTAGCTTGATAAAATGGATAAGGGAACAGAAGTCAGGTAATCATAATCCGATCCAGTAAACCCAAATGCACCATGTGACGTAGTCGCATTATTGCCCAACCCATTGGCAGCTTTGGCAGTGGAAGCACACAGTATAACCTTTTTTTTGAGCTAGGGTCAAGGCACCGATCAACGTCTTTATGAAGAACGATTTACCAGTGCCTCATGGACCTTGGATTCGATAAAGACGAGGCAGAGCCGGGTTTTTCGATGCATCTCCAATTGCTTTTAGAGCTGCAGCCTGCTCGGGGGACTTGAACAACAGATTTATGTCGAGGACAACAGCTTCGATTGGTTTGGACGGGAGCTGCAACGCCTGATGACGACGACGATTCGACTTCACATTCGTCGCATCCCGACGTTTCGACTTCACATTCGTCGCATCCTGGCAGTCATCGCTGTTCACTCTCTGGCTCACGGTTTCCTCTCGTTGTTCCACTCGATATGATGTGATACCTAACAGTAGCTAAATACACCAGCGATGTTGATGTTCGCATTCATACGAGGTCGTGGTGACGAGCGTTTGCCAGCGATGACTGGCTGACGACGCGTCGGTTGCTGTCGGTTTGTACATCAAAATGGGCTCTTTAATCTAATATGGTGCCGTACGCGAAAGAATTGTACATCAAAATGGGCTCTTGAATAATAGACCGGGGCAAACACCACCGATGTAAGTCAGACTCATAACCGAGGTTCCTATCAGCACGACTTGGTTGGTAGTGTGCAAATCTCAGAAGCCGATTTTGGAACCTCCACTGACAGAATCCAGGTAAGCACTGAGCTGTTCCGAGAATCACGAGGGCACCAGGAGGTCACCACGGATTTAGCCACAAGGCAGCGTGGCTCACGCACACAAGGTGAGGTATCAATCACAACTGTGGGGGGGACCCCCACAAGATCTCTGGCAGCTGAGCCAAGGTTCCGGAGACGAGACCCGCTCTTTGAGAGTCATGGTCCAGAGCAAAATGAGATTGTTTTGGAGATGGGCCCCCTCAACAAGGACCCACCCGACGCAATTAAGTTGGAGGATCAGGCTGTGTCTGATGCACACCATTTTGTGCAGACTCATGTGATTGGGGAGTGGGAGATTCGGCAGATGTGGGCTGACACTGGTCAGGCCGCTAGTGACCGAGGCCAGACCATCCCATGCTCTGCCCTGCCCATGCTGACTGACAGCTGCGAGCAGCTTTCCCCATTGTGTGCCCCGACCCAAGGTGCCCGCGGCCAGCTGTACGGGCAGGCCAGCCTGACCAAGACAGACCAGAGAAACATGAACCTCCGGTAAAACTTATTTACTTGTTTTGATGGAAGCCTTGATGATCACCTCAAGGTATGTGGGTTCGGTCCTGGCTGTCTTGAGGGACGCTTCGCCTTGGACTCAATCCAATCCTGAATGGACAAAATGGTTCATTGCAATTTAATTTCGTGATTCCGACCTGAGCTTGATGAATGCATCTATTCGATCGTGCATCAACTGATTGCTGTGTTGTACACATCTGCCAGTACAAATCATGCAGTACACTGCTGTACATGCCTGCCAGGACTTGTATGTTGTATGTGGTCACTATTGATATTCATACCGTACGGTACACATGTTACACATGCAGTACAACAGCTGTACCTCGTGCATGGTGTTCATGCAACACACATCTGCTGTTTAAGCTAGCCAGTACATTTCTGTAGTGCATATCTGTTGTATATGTCTAATGTACATTTCTGCAGTACACATCTGCCAGTACACACATGCAACACGTAGCTGCCGGCTGGCCTTCGCCTAAAAGGCGCCTTCATTGGATTTTTTTTCCTGGCTTTCTATCCCAGAATTTAGACAGCCTCAACCTTCGACCCCTGGTTAGTTTTGCCTCAGGTTGGAGGGGAAAGATGGGCTGTCATGAGTTCAGCCGCATAGTGGCTTATGCCTCAGGGCATGCATGGGGCCCGGAGGTCCGGTGGTGACGAGGCCCTTCCTCAAATGAAGGAGCCCAAGCCACCGCTCAGCGATGCGGAGCCGAAGGAGCCAGATGAACGGGCATGTGCGTGCACCAGCCTAACGGCACGCATCAGGCCCCGACGTCCGGTAGTGATAAAGCCCCTCCTCAAATGAGGGAGCACAAGCCACCACTGAACGATGATGAGTGCAAGGAGCGCAAGCGGCTGAAGAAGCAGCGGAAAGCCAATCGCCGGGCAGCCGGCCACGAGGACTTCAACCAGGATCTGGACAGCCACGTGTGGAAGGGCCCAAGGGCCAAAGCTGCCGCTGCCGGAGCCGCGAATGCTTCAGCTGCCTACGGTGGCAACATCTTCTAAAAGCGGCCAGCGCCACCATCAGCGCTGCCGCTGGAGCTGCCGCTAGTGTCGTCACTGATGTACATGAAGACCATGACTTCAAAAAGGGTGTTTGTGCTGGCGCCGCTCGTAAGGGCGACGCTGGAGGGACATCTACTAGTCGTCATCTGCCTGGTAACAAAGCCTAGAGAACAGCATTTCTGCTTGTCTTCTCTTGCCTTGGCTGCGTGCATGTCCCTATCACCCCTTTACCTGATGGAGCTATGTACCCGAACAGTTGGCCTAACTGACTCAACCCGTAGACGATAGTCTGCCTGTCTTGGTTGATTTTCTATGTGCACCCTTAAGCTCACTAAAACCCTGATGGGTGTGTCCTAGGTTTTATCTATACCTCTCCCATTTCACCCGAGAAGCTCAGTACCAAGCCTTTGTACGGCATCCCTTGATTTAATTATCGTGATTGCATGCCTTGCACTGCCATTGTGCACAATTCCAGATGTTGCAGCATTTCTTACAGAGTAAGTAGTGGGATTTCAGTTTCAGCTTGATATCACTTTTGCTGCATAATTTGGGCAATCAGCAGATCTTGAAACTGGACATCCTAAAACACGCAGATCGATTGCTTGCAGCTCGTCATCTGCAGATGTACAACCTGTAGATCTAGGGTTACAGATCTTGAAGTAGTCAAACTGCAACTCTTAATAAATAAAAAATCTCTTCACAGCAGATGTACAGTCTGCAGATCTAGAAATGCAGATCCTAAAACATGCAGAGCTAATGCTGCAGATCTTAAAATTGCATGTTATAAACTGCAACTTTTAAAATTGCAGTTACCGGTACTTAAATGCAGATATTGAATTCTGCGTTCTGTGGATCAGGTGTAAACACTGACCTGCCTGCTGATAGCTCTAAACGAGCGTATTCCCTCATGGCTGTGTGTTTGTCAAGGACTCCCCAGAGTGCAGTCCCGTGGGGATTTGCCATGGAACCCTTTGGTCCTGCAATTGATCCTGATCTAGCTCCTGATAAGGAGCTAGCTGATCCTGGATTACAAATGAGTTATGTAAAATACTGAAGTATCCTTTCCTTTACCGACAGAGTGGCCAGGACTGCCTAGGACCGTGCCAATTGGCCTTCCCCCACGTTCGGTCCATCTGTTACAAACGTGATTCATTCATTAGCTACTGCCCTCGTGCATCCTGATGACATGGATGAAATGAGCTGCTGCAATGCATTTGATACTGCAGCTGCTTTTGATTTCGAAGTGGCCTCCCAACAGCCCGGACTTGAGTCCGATCAAGAACTTTTGGGGATATATGCAGGCCAAGATGGACGCTAAGGGCTGCAGAACTCTCCAGGAGTTTAAGGTATCCCTGATCAAGGAGGTAGCAGCAGTACCCAAGGAGTACTTCTCTAAGCTGGTGGACAGCATGCCCAAAAGGATCGTTGCATGCATCCGCAAGAAGGGCAACAAGACAAAATAGTGAAAATTCTTGCCACCCGCCGCTACAACACAGGGCGGGTCATATGTATCGTAAAAACGTGGACATGCCCAGCAGTGCAAAGAGGTTAGGTCATGACTTGATATCACTAACACATTGACTGTGCTCCAACCTGATTGCTAGCAGTGCACTAATGCTTGTAGGCACCAACTAAACTGTCCCTTGAGATAATCAAACGCAAACACAATGGGCTTAAGGAGTCCACTTGACAAAATCACCAACTCCAATAAATGTATGTTTTGAGATAACTTGGCCATGCTGAGGGGCCTGCCTCTAATTTTTTGAGGATGTTATATTGCAGTGCTGGCCTCCATAGCTGAAGTATTACCTGATGTAAAGCCTAGGGTTGTGGCTCTGAAACCACCAGTGCTGTTTTTTTTTCATCCTCTCGCAAAACCAGTCCTCGGCAGATCTGGCTGGCTCAGCTGAGATAAGATGGGGGGCCTGGAATAGAGGACATGAAAATCAAGATGTGTGAATAAAGAGTGGATACCTGACTTCAGGCATTCTGGAACTCAGTTCTTGCATGGCTGAGGGGCTGCATGGGGCAAGGGGCATGGCTTCCTGACAAGCCACCTTCGCCCCAAATTTGCAGCCTCCGGAGTGGGGAATAGTGCAAAAATTGGGCGGGCAGTCTTAATGAGCTACTCTCAGGCTGTCTGAATCACCAGACATCATAGCAATCAGACGGATTTGGAGTGAATTCCAATCCATGAAAGACAGCCCTGATGTGTGCCACATGGAAGGCCATATCTGCATGCTGGATAGGCCAAATGACCCAGGGATGGTGGCAATGCCTCCGTCTATGCCCCACCCAGTCTCTACCTTACCCGGTTTTTTGCCACTTTTCAGGCTCAGCCGCCGTAAGTTTGTTACCCAACGGGGAAGTTTTTGGCATCCAACTGCCATTCGGATTCAAATGATACCCCAACATGCCTCAATAAACCGTGTATGGCAAGCTGATTATTACAGCACTTGGCGATGTAGCAACACACCAGGTCGATCGAGGCAGTTCCTAGAGAGATTACCTCAAATGGCAGTTGGTACTGCTAGTGTGAACCAGGTTGGGACGGCTGGTCAAACCTCAGTACCCCTAAAACGAGGTATCGATCATCCTTAAAACGTACATTTACTCTCCAACGTTTCAGTCAAATGACATGGCATTATTTGCCAACGTTGGCAAGTGAGTGACGTCATTTTTTCCTAAGTCCGTCATCTTTGAAGAGGAGCACATGCCATTAAATACTTGCATTACTTGTTATTTATCGACCTCGATTCCGATCGTACCAAGTGCCCAGAGGGCCTCCATGGAAGCGGGGGTGTTGCAGGCGAGGGTGGACTATTCGCTGCTGCAGCCCATCCTGATGAGGAGCGATTATCTAAAGCTGCAGGTACTACTTTTACTGGTATGAAGCGTGCCCGAACCTTCGCCTACTACAAGAGCATTCACTGCATTTTGGTGAGCAGTTTCAGCCCACATGCACAGCATTGAGCCAGCGAACACAGCATCCCACCCTTTTTGGGCAACATCTTACATGCATGCGCAGCTTCCACTAGCACTGGCAGCCCCCGAATGCATGCCCAGCCCCCCGCATGCATGCACGTTACCCCGCCCGCTTGCATGCACTACCGGACTACCCCCCGGCCGCATGCGCACCGCTTGCATGCACAGCTCCCACCCACATGCACACTGCCTACATGCACACACCCCTGCCCACATGCAAACACCCCGCCCGACACAGCATCCCGCCTGCTTGCAGAGCGCCCCACACGCATGCGCATTCCTTGCATGCACAGGTCCTCGCATGCATTCACATCACGTAGCTGCGCTCGCGACCCTCCACCTGCATTCTTAGCTCCTTCCCACATGCAAACACCCCGCCCGCATACGCACTACCCCCCGCCTGCGAATATTGCAGCATCTCTCGTGACTGTATGC
The DNA here is from genome assembly GCA_037349105.1 of Limnomonas spitsbergensis. Lineage (NCBI taxonomy): Eukaryota > Viridiplantae > Chlorophyta > Chlorophyceae > Chlamydomonadales > Limnomonas > Limnomonas spitsbergensis. Next base: position 823,540 of record JAYJMM010000084.1, on the reverse strand, counting down.
TAGAGAACCCAGCCAAGGATCCACGACTCATGAACATTCTCACTGGCTGCAGTTCACGGGGGGATCTGGTCCGCATCTGCGAGAATACCGGCGATGATTTCACTGCGTGATCCATGACAGAAGAGGGGCTAACGACTCACAGCTGCTCTGCAAAGAGGTGTGGCCAGACATGCGGCCATATCTCGTGGGGGGACCAGAAGCTGCCTGACATGACATGTGGCGTCTTCAGGTTGGGTGGACTGCTGTAGGTCAAGTTGCACCGTGCTTAAATCCCGCCTGGGCGTTTCGAGGCAGATGGATCAGAGTTCGCCTTGCTGAGGTAAATTTGCCCTGGGCAAGACTGTAAATTCGCTAACCCCAAGCTTTTCTATGAACAGGGGCAAATGTACATCACGAGTGGATTTAAACAGAGCATGCCATGGATCAAGCCTTTGTAATGTATCAATTTCTCTTTCCCTTACCCCGCTTAGGTACAGCCCCATGTGCTTCTTCTCGTATGAGGTCATGTGTGACTGGTCAGCGCAATGTATCGGCCGATGGAACTTATACCGCAACTTGCTGCTCAGGTCAGTCAGATATCCTGAACTGCCACTTGCAAACAAAAAGGTGCAACCCAGGGTATGCTACACGTGTTTATTTTAAGGAGCCTCTACTGTGATTCAGCTAAGGCCCGGGGATCCACGTGCATCAAGCCCTGTTTTGCCCGGGCCACGGGCCGTAGGATGGTCAAGGTTTGGCACATTGCACCTGCTCCATTTGCTCAGTTCTACCATTCATGCCCTTCAAAGGTATCACATAGTGCCTATGACAGGCTCCATAGAGGTCACTGCGGCCGTTGTTGCAACAGCAAAGCAGCGCTTGCTCAGCAACGAGTCGCCGCTCTTTCGGCGTGCCACGCTTGACGTCATCATGCAGCAGTATGATGGTATCACAATTGGCTTTCACCATGACCGGTGTTGCATCGCGGCCCCTTGTTTGGCAGATCTTGAGGCGCCGCTTGTTTTGGGGTCAAGCTTCAAGGACAGATGCTTTGTCCAGGACCATAGCCACCGTATATCACGGCTTGCCCTCGTGCAAGACAGCAGCTACTCTGCTGGTATCTCTGAGGAGAAGCTTGATGACTTGAGGGCTGCTTTCGCTAGGATGCGCAGCGACCGCTCCGGGCATTCACCAAAACTAATCAGGAGTTTGGAGAGTAACTGCGGATACATGTCTCATATTGTTTTCCTTCTGTGCGTGCGGTACTGTGTGCACCACATGAACACAGTTCAGAGGGAGAAGGAGTCAGGGGAGCGCTTCTTTGCGAAGTGACAAAAAAACTTCAGCCTGTCTTCAGTTGTCTATGCTTGGCTCGTATTTCCGCCAATATTGAGGTTTCCGTCATGTAATATACAGTGGTTTTGAACTTGACTCAACAGCCTTACCCAGTGAAAGTGGATTAGCAACAGTATCCCTCAATGGCATAACAGTATCACAGGGATCCACACTCAAGATTTCAACCTTCAACCCAGCTTGGGTCTTCTAGAGTGACATGCAGGGGGTGCATCAGTGCATTTATGATTCCAGTCTACAGCCCAGCTTGGGTCTCCTAGAGTGGTAAGCCTAGGGGCATCGACACAAGTTATATTTCAGTTTAACCCCGTGCTTGGGATTCCTCGAGTTGCATGCTTGTGGCGCATCAACATAATTAAGATTTCAGTCTACAGCATTGCTCACGTCTCCTAGAGTGGCATGTCTAGGGCGCATCAGCATAATTAAGATTCCAGTCTAAGACCCTGCTTGGGTCTCCAAAAGTGGCATGTCTAGAGCGCATCAGCATGCTTAAGGTTCAGTATAGAGCCCTGCTTGGGTCTCCTAGAGTGGCATGTCTGGGGCGCATCCGCATAATTAAGGTTCAGTATTGAGCCTTGCTTGGGTCTCCTAGAGTGGCATGTCTAGGGCGCATCAACATAATTAAGATTCCAGTCTAAGACCCTGCTTGGGTCTCCTAAAGTGGCATTTCTAGAGCGCATCAGCATGCTTAAGGTTTAGTATTGAGCCCTGCTTGGGTCTCCTAGAGTGGCATGTCTAGAGCGCATCCGCATAATTAAGGTTCAGTATTGAGCCATGCTTGGGTCTCCTAGAGTGGCATGTCTAGAGCGCATTAGCATGCTTAAGGTTCAGTATTGAGCCCTGCTTGGGTCTCCTAGAGTGGTATGCCTGGGGCGCATCAGCATAATTAAGGTTCAGTATTGAGCCATGCTTGGGTCTCATAGAGTGGCATGCCTGGGGCGCATCAGCATACTTAAGATTTCAGTCTAAAGCCTTGCTCACGTCTCCTATGGTGCATACCTGGGCGCATCAGCATAATTAAGATTTCAGTCTAGAGACCTCCTCGGGTCTCCTAGAGTGGCATGTCTAGGGTGCATCAGCATAATTAAAATTTCAGTATTCAGCCTTGCTTGGGTCTCTTACAGTGGCATACCTGGGGCAAATCAGCGTAATTGTGATGAAATAAAAATAAATCTGAAGCCGTAATACCGTCACATGAATCCTGAACTATACAATTTCGAGGGGAAAACAGGAAACCAATATTTCAGTCAGAAGCCCTGCTCAAAGCTACTTGAGAGGCATGTCTCGTGCTTAGCAAGCAAAATGAAGGTGCCTCAAACATCATGAAACAAAGGGCATGGCTAGGCAATATAGTCTGCATAGTGAATCCGCTTAAAAATACAAAATAAAAGGTGGGAATGAGTCTCGACTGAGCAGGTTGGTTGCACATCATGACGCGCGCAATGACACCCACTGCGAACTTGGTCGACTCCACTCCTAGGGGGTAGTCTGGTAGATGGCCCATGCCAAATTCCTTCCATCTAGGCCCAAGGGCTGCAGAAAAGCTATCAAGATTTCTGGGCTAGTGCCAATGTAAAGAGCTGCCTCCTGGACTGATGCGGACATGCTCTCTTCAGATGAACCTGGGGGAGGAAGGCTGCTGGGGTTGCAGGTGCTTCATGGGCTGTAGGGGCAACAGGGGTGGCCATGATAGCAGCTGGTTCTCTGAATGGCACACCCACATACCGCAAGAACTCCGCTAGCCGCTCGCATATCCGTAACACATTAAAATGCAAGCTCCCAATGGAGCTTGCACCCGTCTCGGCTAATGAATAAATGTACAACATGGCTTGCTGTTTCTAAAGGGTCTGCCTCACAACCTTCTGCCTCGCTAACAGCTTCGAGCAGGGGCATGAGCATGCCGGCATGCGCTGCACGTGAGGACGGGTTGCTGTGATGCACATTCCCGCCCGAATGCACATTCCCCGCCCAAATGCAGTGACCCATGCATGTGCATGCAGGCTAGGGTCTGTGCATGCTGGCCATGGTCTATGCAATATGCATACGGGCTGTGCGCATACGGACGGGGGCTGTACATCCGGACAGGCTGTACAAACATACGGTCGTAGGGCAGTAAATGCAAATGGAGAGCTACACATACGGCATGGCGCTGTTAACAATTAATGCGGGTGGAGGACTGTGTGGATATGTTGGCGGGGCGCATAGCTTACGGGTTGGGAATGCGGGTGGGGGGCTGTGCGTGCAAGCTTGGGGCTGCGCATACGGGAGGAGAGCCGCCCATTTGGGCGGGACTTGCGCATACAGATAAGGGCCTGTGCATACTGGTGTAAACAAGCCCATTCCACCTACGCCGGGGACGATTCCTTACTTCGCCAACAGCAAGCTGCAGAAGGACGACGTCGACCTATCAGTCGCAATAGCATTCTACGCCAACGGCATCCCCTTCAACGTCTCCCGCAATCGCTACTGGAAGAGGATGATGCGCAAGGTGGCTGCTTTCGGAGCTGGTTACAAGCCTCCTGGCTACAACTTGTTGCGTACTACACTGCTCGACAAGGTGACCTCAAAAAGTAAATATAATTGCAGAGTTCTCCATAGGGCAGTGCCTATGGGTAGATAACAGTGTATGAAGATGGGGGATAAGGGACCGTGCGGGCGGATGGGGGTAACATTGCATACAGGTGGGGGTCTGCAGAATGCGGAATGTGAATGGGGATGGGGGGCAGTAACAGCGGATGGGAGTAACAGTACATACAAGTGGGGGCCTGTGCATACGGGCTGTGTCTATGGGTGGGTAACAGTGAAAGCCGATGGGGGACTGGGGGGCCATGCGGGCGTGCGGGAAATGTGCATGGGGGCGTGGACTGTGTACACGGTTAGGGGATGGCTCATGTGGTTGAAAGACCGTTTATGAGGGCGAGGTGCAGAGCATATTGGCAGGCGCCAGGCGGCTGTGCGTGCAAGCGGGGGTAGTGTGCATGCGGGCGGGGTGTTTGCATGTGGGAAGGAGCAGAGAATGCAGGTGGAGGGTCGCGAGCGCGGCTACGTGCTGTGAATGCAGGCATGGACATGTGCATGCAAGGAATGCGCATGCGTGTGGGGCGCTCCGCAAGCAGGCGGGATGCTGTGCATGTGGGCAGGGGTGTGTGCATGTAGGCAGAGTGTATGTGGGTGGGAGCTGTGCATGCAAGCGGTGAAGTTTTGTGAAGTTTTTACAGTCCATCAGAGCAAGCGGGCGGGGTACCGTGCATGCATGTGGGGGCTGGGCATGCATTCGGGGACTGTCATTACTGCTGGAAGCTGCGCATGCATGCAAGATGTTGCCCAAAAGGGTGGGATGCTGTGTTCGCTGGCTCAATGCTGTGCATGTGGGCCGAAACTGCTCACCAAAATGCAGTCAATGCTCTTGTAGCAGGCAGAGGTTCAGGCACGCTTCATACCAGTAAAAGTAGGACCTGCAGCTTTAGATAATCGCGCCTCAGGATGGGCTGCAGCAGCGATTAGTCCACCCTCGCCTGCAACACTCTCGCTTCCATGGAGGCCCTCTGGGCACTTGGTACGATCGGAATCGAGGTCGATAAATAACAAGTAATGCAAGTATTTAATGGCATGCACTCATTCTCAAAGGTGACGGACTTAGGAAAAATGACGTCACTCACTTGCCAACGTTGGCAAATAATGCCATGTCATTTGACTGAAACGTTGGAGAGTAGAAGTACGTTTTAAGGGAGATCGATATCTGCTAAAACATGTCGATACATCTGACCCGATTCCATCTGAGGTATGAACCATCAGACGCATAAATTAAGCATCGCTGTAATCTACCTCAAACTGTATTCCGTCGTTGACATCGTGGTAACACAGCCTTACTTCTGAGGTGAGCTTCAGGCTGGGTCATCACTGAACTGTCACAAAACACGTGCACAATACCAGTAAATACCGACACAGTGTCACGCGCACCCTTCAGATTACGTCCCCGCCCATGCGAGCCAGACACCGGCGAGACGCAAGGCTGATTTGATGAAAGGCAAGTAGAACATAATGATGTTTCGTTGGACTACTTGTGTTCCTTGGAGTCCTCTGTGACGCAGCCAGGTTAGTGATGGTTAGGTGATCGACCCAGCTCATCAGAGGTAGTGCTGAGTGGTCTGATTGTCGTCCACACCGCATCTGTTTCTCTTCTCTTTTCGATTTGAGAAAGTAAGAAGCTGAAGTGAGCAATATGCTTGTGCCTGGGCTAAACCCATAAATTTTCCTTTGTCGTCAGACCCTGGAAGGCAGTGGTGGGTCCGGCAAAAAAAGACAACGGACATCGGTGTGATATGGCTTTTCTTGATCCTGCTCGCTATTTGTTTGATCACCGTGGCATGCGCGCTCATTTGGCACTTATTTGGTGAGGCGGCATCATTTGAGGCAAGGGAGGCTAGGCTACTAGATTTGCATGGCATATCTGTGTAGAGATGATGTCAAAGGAGAAGGTCAGGTCGATGACGGAGTGACTTGTGTGGCGAGGAGAAGGGGGTCGATCAGGAGGCGATATCAAGGGGACATTGACGAGGGGGGTGATGTGCACGCATGGGGAGGAGAGAGACAGCATGCAAGATAGTGGATGCAACACCTCTTGCAAACTAGAAAAACTTGATTAGCTGGCCCAGTTCTATCAGTCTGTCACCCCCCCAGCCCTTACATCAGAGGTCATTCGCCCAACCTGTCACCTGCTGATTCAGGCTATCAGGTAGACATGCTTCCTACGAGCAACATTGCTATGTTCGTCCCCTGTGTTGCCCTGTCCACCACCAGCCTTGTTATCAGATGTGACCTGGGATCCCTGTCACCTGCTGATACATGTCATCAGGCAGGCATGCTTCATATGGGCAAAACACTATATTACATGCCCTGCCCGCAGCCCTCATGTCAGATGCCGCCTGCCCACCCTGTGCCCTGCTGATGTTGGCCATCGGGCTTCGTGTGAGTAAATGGCTTTATTTTACCCTGTCCGCCGCCCTGTCAACCCCACCAGCCCTAACATCAGACACCACTTGCGCACCTTGTCACCGGCCCATAGGCCAGATCGAGATTAGAAAAGGCAGCGGCCTCCTCCTCCAAAATGTTATGAAGGCTGCTTCTGCCAGCCAGACCGTGACGCAACCAGGGCAGGCTGCTCCCGCTCGCATCCCCTTTGGCTTCGTGACCCTGGTCTTGTCCAACGACACAAAGTATATGAGGTGGGCAGCGCTACAACACACCGCAGCTGGCAGGTTTGTGCCGAGCGCTAAGCACACGGTGCTCGCCGGCACCACCGTCGACGTGGCGGCCAGCCCGCTTGGCGGCCTAGCGCTTGGACTCGGTGGCTTGCAACGCATTGAGATGCTGCGGGAGCCAAACCTTCAAGACAAGACCAACTGGGTGAACCAACTCACAAAAATGAAGCTTTGGACGCTGACCGAGTACGAGATGCTGTGTTACCTGGACAGCGACGTGGTCTTCTTCTCAGACATCTCGGCGAGCATTGTTGAGGAATGCCGCCCGCTTCTAATGAACCACTCAAGCGGGGTCGATATTTGCGGTTACGAGAACGAGTCATGCGAGTTCGGCACCGGGCTAGAACTCAACGGATGGAATCGCGCTCACTGGGGTATGCCTTACATGGAGGCGTCGATCCTATGTCTGCGGCCCGCAATGGAGACGTTCCATGCGCTGCTCGATGGCGGGGTCCGAGAGTTGCAGCGCAAGAAAAGCATTGTGCTCCGGGGAATCGAGGTGTTCACGGAGCAGGACTTTCTGAACATGCACTTCAAGGGGCGAATCCACTACATGAACTGCACGGGGGGGAGGGGCGCGGGGTCGATCATACACTCCAAGAAAGTTGAAGACGCATGGAGGCAGAAGGTAGGGGACCTTCCATACTAGTTGTTGGATGGTCCCCTACATGCGGCCTCCTTAGTAAGGAATTTAATGGAGTAGTGGTATCCAGGTCATCAGATTTGTAGAGCAGCGATGTTGCTGAATGGTAGCTGAAGAACCCTTAAATTGAAGTGGGTCCCACCCAGCCTGTGATTGTCTTATTGATTTGCCCGTGATTCATTCAGTGCCATAACTGAAAGCCCTCAAGAGCGAGCTTGCTAATAATTTCCGGATTTTTGGGGATTTCTTGATGCTCTGGATTGTTTTAGCATGAAACGAGGACTATTTATTGCTTTCCATGTATTGCACCATATTTCAGTAAAAGTCCTACTCAGTATCGACAACAAAATTGCTGGTCACTGGTGGAGGAGATAACCTTCAAACAATATGTTGTCATAGTTGTTGAGGGCTAGAGGGCAGGGATTACGAGGACCTTTTTCTTCGGCCCTTTGTACCTCTTTTTAAATAATGAAATAGATTAGTAAAAGCTGTGCCTTTGGCGCAGCCCCCGAGTGACGAGTGTGCCATGAAAGCTGTTGAGGTGTCCTAGCCTCCTAGGCCGTGTGTTCCAGCAGGCGGCAGCATATGCCGAGTTTTTTCCTTCCTCTGTTTAGAGGAGGGCCCCCTGCTAGCGCTCATTTGAACCCCTGGCACGAATACATCTACCAGCTATCAAGGATGAACCAATGCATAATGATGGTTAGCACAGGCGTGTCCAGATTCTGCCGGGCATAATGTACTCAATTGCATTTGGGACACAGTCAGACGAAAGCAAGGCCACAGAGTTATGAATGAAAGTAGCCTAAATAAACTAAATGACGTCAGCTTATACATTGACTTCATTATAATACTGGTCGCTACACGCTTGCTATGCGCAGTCACGTGGACATATACCCGTGTTGGGGGATAGAGAGCAAGTGGAGGATACGCTACATGTGTGCTTCATGTGCCCTAGTGTCAGGGAGCAGTTGCGGGAGCGGGGGGGGGCAGGACCTGTACGACGGTCTTCGGGAGATTTTCGGGGTGGGTGTTTCTGCAAACAGGGTTACACAGTACGGCCGTATTGGCGGAAAAAATCGTACGGTATCCGTACCGTTTGGCCGTACCGTACCGCTCGGAACTACCGTATTGTCCATTTTCTGACTAGCCAATCAAAAAATCTCGACCCGGAAACAACCCGGAAAGTTTCCCAGGTCCAATCAGAAACGTGTTGTTGGCCTATAGCTAGTAATAAGCGTTAGGCAAACTCGAATCACGCTGATTTTGCTCGATTTGCCCGCCATTCGCCAACCCGGGTCCCCACTCCGTACACTCCGCTCTGAAGTGCGCCTTTCAGCACGTAGATGGCATGATAGTCTGTATACGTCCTGAGGTGGTTTTAGGCACAATCACATTATGAAGGAAGGTGCACTTTCAACCGAATTGATAATACAGCCCTCGGGATTGACCTGTCACTCTAGCCAGAATGAATCTACTTGGCACGACGTGGCAGGGACATAGACGTCGACTTGAGGTTGCAAAATGCAAATGCCCCAATACTGTTGTGTTCAATCTGTCTTCCTCAGTTAGTGCATTCTATTCGCCAGATGCTTATACCTGGAATATGGCGAAGTGCTTCCTTACCCGACATGGGTGTGCCGCGTCGCCGACCCTTAGTTACAGTCGACAGGTGCGTATCTTACACGTGGAAGTATCTATGTCGTGTCATTGCTGAACCCCAATCTCTGTACTACCTGAGCGCTTCCTTCAGCTGATGCTCCTCCGAGACTGAAACTAGTAGCGAATGTAGGCTAAGCACTCGTGTTGATGTTGGACGCGCTGAGCGTGTGGGTCGTGGGCGCTGTTGTGTGTGACCAGTGTTCTGGAAAGGGTCCGACCCTTAGGGTAGTGGAATGGTAGATGAGCCGCGAAGGAATGAGAGACGTGATGGGATTCAGCTACAATCCACAGTGTTGTGCGCCGTGTTCCGGCTTGTGTGGATTAAAGGTTGTGTGGTAGAAGGCAGGTGTGGGGCCTTTCTTTGTTTTGCGTGTGGCTAGGTTCGTTCGTATCCGTGCCTTTGTGTCGTGTACTCTTGCAGTGACATTGACGTACTCTCACTGATTTGTGCCTTGAAGCTGGATTACAACGTTTGATTTTGTGATGTATGGACAGGTTTCATGGACAGGCCGACCAAGATGACCGGCTCAGCGGAGGACCCTACTTTCGCTAACACCGGGTCACCCAGACCCTGTAAAACCTGTCCACCCAAACCACGAAATAAATTAAGAACTGTGCCGACGCTAGTGTCTTGCGCGGATTCTGCAGGACCACGGCTCTGACGCAGTCAGCAGTACTACTTAGCCCTCCAATACCAGTAACGTCATGTACCAAACTATGCGCGACTGTCAAAGCTCGACGCTCACACCCTATCACAGATCGGCTTGTATGGCCGGCCGCGATACCATATAGGCATCACGCAACGGGCGTAGTATATAAGTGCGGCCGACCCTACTTTGGCCATACCCGTATCATACCCTGTAAAACCTCTTCACCCAGAGTCCGAAAACCCTCTTCATACGGCGAGGCAAATGCCTGACGGACGACGTTCGTAATCACACGTTTACTTTACTATGCTCTATGTTATGTCGTGTGTTGCATACTTGTTTGCATCACCTGGTGGTGGTGAGACCGACAAAGGCATCTTTCAGGTAATAATGCTCTATATATCAGCCTATTCCGCCGCGTTTGCCTACGCTGTCCTAACATTCTTGACTGTTTTAGCAATAAGGACACAAGCGAGGCTTTACTTGGAATGCGAGGACTTGCTACACTACAAAGACATTGCGTCTTCACAATTTTGTTGTCGCTCTCTTGTGTAACCTGTGTAGTCGAATTTTTTGTGTGACGTGTTTTCATGCATGCGTAGGATTCGTAAGAGCCACATGTTTGTCGCACCCGAGCAATCTGGAACAACCTATCTACCCCCCTGGCATGTGTCCCCCACCTTAGCCACCAGCCCACCACCCTGGCCTTCACCTCTTCAACCCTTATCATGAAACATTTAACCATCAACCCTCCACATGGCTCCACCACTACTGACCTCAAATTGTTGCACATTTTCTAGCGGATGAGGGTGCGGCCATGAAATTGTACGCAAATGGAGTGTGGGGCAAGCTAAATGTGCAGGTGATTTTGCATAGAGGATCTGCACAGAGGATTTTGCATATGTTTTCTGGAAGAAATTTGGTTATCTTTCAGTGTGTGATGAAAGGAGAATCATCTCAAAACTTCGTTAAATCTTCCGTCTCCCCCCTAATTTTCTAGGCAGTGCTCAATCGAACTCTTCTTCCCGTCATGTTTCATGATTGAAGCTAATTATCTGCACTACGGGGGTTCATTCCCACGCTACTGTCGTGGTTGTGTGCTACTTACTTGACCAAGGTAGTCACTGGTTTTCGCATACTGTCCTAGTGTATCAAGTGTTTGTACCGTTTTACGGGCACATGTCCCATGGATGAAATGTGATGCTCTGATGGACTGTAAACTTCACAACACTTCACCTCCACCTCGTACATGCACTTGTGGGCATTTCTTTTCTAGAGGTTTTGTTGAGGGCTAGTCTCTAGTGGAACTCAGGTGTCGGAACTCGGTATGGTCTTCTTTGCCTTCCCGGCCTCCCCTTTTGTTCCTTTCCCCCCTCTTCCTTTTAGTGTACTATTTTCTCCCTTCTGAACAGTTGGGCGCCCACGCGGCTTAAAATTGAGCAGGCCCAGAGGTGTAACGTTATTGACATACCTGGCTGTGTTGAGACTTACTAATGGTCTTGCTCAATGTGGGGTCACTATGAGCCAAGTGGTAGCTGTGACGAAGCCTGCTGAGGTTTATCTGATGAGCTATGATATGCACACTGGTGTCGTTGGGGCCATGCATGCAGCTAGAGGTGGGCTTATGAAACTTTTGTTGAATGCCGGTGTTTTCCAGCAGAGATAACCCTGCCCACACAAATGCATGCGGGGCCAAGTGCTGGGCACTCGTTATTACCATCATGAACGATAATCATGAACGACAAGGCCATCGACAGCATTTCGTTGCATGTCACAACCACCTGCTGCTAGCTGATGCAACGGTAGCAGCAGCAGCAACAACAACAGATTTCGAAATAGCGTCACGAACAGAGACAACTTCGGCAGTGCCGATCTTTCAACCACATTAATTGAGAAACGGCCGATAGCTTTCACGGACAAGCCGACCAAGATGACCGGCTCAGCGGTGGGTCCTACTTTCGTCAGGACCGGTTCACACAGACCCTGCTGTAAAAACCTGTCCACCCAAACCACGACAATTAAGAACTGTGCCGACGTCGCCAGAGTCTTGCGCGGATTAAGCAGGACGCTCACACCCTATCGCAGATTGGCCGACCGCGATGCCCAATAGGCATCACGCGATGGGCGCAGTATATTAGTGCGTCCGACCCTACTTTCGCCAAACCCGTATCATACCATGTAAAACCTCTCAACCCAGACCCCGTGGAACCTCCTCACCGATACCCCGAAAACCTTATTTGTACGGCGAGGCAAATGCCTGACGGACGACGTTCGTAGCTAACGGCGAACGTAGGCAACCTCCTTTTTTTGAGGAACCTGAAGTTGCAGTGTGGCTTTTGGCTTAAGGGTTGACGCAAAGCTTCATTGATGGACATGCCGGCCGCCCACGGCATTGCATAGGAGGTGAGGAACATGGTACTACGCGCCCATGCAAGTGGGTGCGCTACAAATTATAATATATAATTGGAGGACGCCTCGAAACGCTTGGTCCATGGCATGGCTTGAGATGTGGTTGGTGCATGGCAACATGCAAACCGCACAATGACGTAGGTTCTGCATTGCAATGGCTAACTTGCGCAACTTCGATCACGTGCTTGCCAATAAAGCCTCAAACAAGGCATGCATGTCTGCTATGTGTGAAGTAATTGAAATGGCATGGTGGAGTAAATAGCTTGTAGAGTTATGCCTCCACACGGATTCCGGTATGCGAGTCTTGCATGCATGGTGCATGGCAATAATGTGCCGCATGTTTTACATCGTCATAGCTTGCGAAGCTTTGAGCATGTGCATGCCTATGAGGTCTCAAATCAAGCATGTGGGTATGCTATTTTGAGCAAGTAAGAAGTAAGAACTACGTGTCGTTTCCAATCGTTCGTGAATTTGACGGATCCCTAGGTATAGGCGACCCGTAGGTAAACCTGCCCGTTCGGGATACGCGCACCCTTCCCCAAGTCATAGTAACTGTGAATCAGTCCTTCGTCGGTACCTCTTGTACTTTGCGATTTCCCTCATGCCTGGCTACGGCGTGTACATGGCGGGTCAGTTGTATCGACACATTTTAGGGGTACTGAGGTTTGACCCGCCGTCCCAACCTGGTTCACACTAGTAGTACCAACTGCAATTTGAGGTAATCTCTCTAGGAACTGCCTTGATCGACCTTGTGTGTTGCTACATCGTCATGTGCTGTAATCAGCTTGCCATACACGGTTTATTGAGGCCTGTTGGGGTATCATTTGAATCCGAATGGCGGTTGAATGCCAAAAACTGCCCCGTTGGGTACCAAACTTGCGGCGGCTGAGCCTGAAAAGTGGCCAATACCCGGTTAAGGTAGAGCCTTACGTGGTTGTAGGTGGGCCATAGACGGAGGCATTGCCACCTTCCCTGGGTCATTTGGCCAATCCAGCATGCAGGTATGGCCTTCCATGTGGCCCACATCAGGGCTGTCTTTGATGGATTGGAATTCACTCCACACCTGTCTGATTGCTATGATGTCTGGTGATTCAGAGAGCCTGAGAGTAGCTCATTAAGACTGCCCACTCAATTTTTGCACCATTCCCAACTCCAGAGGCTGCAAATTTGGGGCAAAGGTGGCTTGTCAGGAAGCCATGCCCCTTGCCCCATGCAACCCCTCAGCCATGCAAGCTCCCATATCACTGCCACTGAGTTCCAGAATGCCTAAAGTCAGGTATCCACTCTTTATTCACACATCTTGATTTTCATGTCCTTTATTCCAGGCCCCCCTTCTTGTCTGAGCTGAGCCAGCCAGATCTGCCGATGACTGGTTTTGTGAGAGGATGGAAAACCAGCACTGGTGGTTTCAGAGCCACAACCCTAGGCTTACATCAGGTAATACTTCAGCTATGGAGGCCAGCACTGCAATCGAACATCCTCAAACAATTAGAGGCAGGCCCCTCAGCATGGCCAAGTTATCTCAAAACATAAATTTATTGGAGTTGGTGATTCTGTGAAGTGGACTCCTGAAGCCCATTGTGTTTGCGTTTGATTATCTCAAGGGACAGTTGTTGCCTACCAGTATTAGTGCACTGCTAGCAATCAGGTTAGATCACAGTCAATGTGTAACTGATATCAAGTCATGACCTAACCTCCTTGCACTTCTAGGCCTGTCCACGTTTTTACGATACATATGACCCGCCCTGTGCTGTAGCGGCGGGTGGCAAGAATTTTCAATATTTTGTCTTGTCGCCTTTCTTGCGGATGCATGCAACAATCTTTTGGGGCATGCTACCCACCAGCTTAGAGAAGTACTCCTTGGGTACTGCTGCTACCTCCTTGATCAGGGATACCTTAAACTCCTGGAGAGTTCTGCAGCCCTTAGCGTCCATCTTGGCCTGCATATATCCCCAAAGGTTCTCGATCGGACTCAAGTCCGGGCTGTTGGGAGGCCACTTCTGGAGGAGTCCCACGCTGCTGCCACGCTGGGAGTTCCACCTCTTCACCACAGGTATGGCTGCTCTGTGAGTAGGGTCGTTGTCCTGCTGAAGGTACCATGTAGCAATGTCGTGCTGGGTGAAGAGACGTTGTCCCTCAGGCAGGAATGTCGCCTTCACGACCTCCTCATACTCCTCTGTGGTGATATTCCTGGCCACCTGGCCCTTCTTGTTCTTGAAGGTGGTCTTCTGGCTGCTGGTGCCTGCTACAAAGTGAAGCTTGCTGATTCCCCACTAGCAGATGCCCGCATACACGTTGAGGACCAGAGGGTGATTTGGAGAGGCTGCCTCACGTACTGCTCTCTCACCCTCACCCTCCACGCCCCATGACACAGGCTGCACCTTCACCCCTGGGTAGGTAAATGGAAACTTCTTCCGGTCGGTGAAGAGGACGTGGCTCCAGTCCCTTCCCTTGCTGGCTTTGCAGACGTCCAGCCGCTTCTGTCGAGTTGACCCCGAAAGCTGCCCCCTAGGCGCACCCCGCAGAACCCTCAATTTCCCCCCAATCTCCGATGCGTGCCTCCGGGCTGCTCGAATGACAGTTTTCTTCCCCACTGGCCTGGTGACCAAGCCTAATGTCCCAAGCTCCTGTGCAACTGGTTTTGCACCACCATGTTGGTTGCTCAGCAGCAGGTCATGGGCCCGGGACTCCACCTATGGGCTGAGGATCATCTTCTTGCCGGACTTTGGCGCGATGTGGACAGCTCCGGAATCTTTATATCGCTGCACCCAGTGCTCCACAACCCTGTCGGATAGTCCAAGCTGCCTAGCTGTCTTGGAGATGTCGTGGTTCTCATTCCACCTCGTTACGATAGCCCAACGGAATCTTCAGAGGTGAGCCCCATGGGAGCAAATGAGGCCCTGAAATGCAATAATTTTAGGGATGCCAATTTTGTGCTCTCGAGTAGCCAGGTCTTATTTCGCTTTGCGTGGGTGTTGTACTTCCCTAGGGCATGCCCACCATGTGTTTGCATGGTCCGGGTCCCACTGATGATGTTCAAGACCTGCGAGCTTTTCTTCCGGGTACAGGGCAGGTCAGATGTATCGACACGTTTTAGGGGTACTGAGGTTTGACCCGCCGTCCCAACCTGGTTCACACTAGCAGTACCAACTGCCATTTGAGGTAATCTCTCTAGGAACTGCCTCGATCGACCTGGTGTGTTGCTACATCGTCAAGTGCTGTAATCAGCTTGCCATACACGGTTTATTGAGGCTTGTTGGGGTATCATTTGAATCCGAATGGCGGTTGGATGCCAAAAACTGCCCTGTTGGGTACCAAACTTCCGGCAGCTGAGCCTGAAAAGTGGCCAATACCCGGTTAAGGTAGAGCCTTAAGTGGTTGTAGGTGGGCCATAGACGGAGGCATTGCCACCTTCCCTGGGTCATTTGGCCAATCCAACATGCAGGTATGGCCTTCCATGTGGCCCACATCAGGGCTGTCTTTCATGGATTGGAATTCACACCATACCTGTCTGATTGCTATGATGTCTGGTGATTCAGAGAGCCTGAGAGTAGCTCATTAAGACTGTCCACCCAATTTGTGCACCATTCCCCACTCCAGAGGCTGCAAATTTGGGGCAGAGGTGGCTTGTCAGGAAGCCATGTCCCTTGTCCCATGCAGCCCCTCAGCCATGCAAGCTCCCATATCACTGCCACTGAGTTCCAGAATGCCTAAAGTCAGGTATCCACTCTTTATTCACACATCTTGATTTTCATGTCCTCTATTCCAGGCCCCCCTTCTTATCTCAGCTGAGCCAGCCAGATCTGCCGAGGATTGGTTTTGCGAGAGGATGGAAAAAAACAGCACTGGTGGTTTCAGAGCCACAAACCTAGGCTTTACATCAGGTAATACTTCAGCTATGGAGGCCAGCACTGCAATAAAAGACAGCCCTAATGTGGGCCACATGGAAGGCCATATCTGCATGCTGGATAGGCCAAATCACCCAGGGATGGTGGCAATGCCTCCGTCTATGCCCCACCTACACCCACTTAAGGCTCTACCTTAACCGTTTTTTTTGCCACTTTTCAGGCTCAGCCGCCGCAAGTTTGGTACCCAACGGGGCAGTTTTTGGCATCCAACTGCCATTCGGATTCAAATGATACCCCAACAGGCCTCAATAAACCGTGTATGGCAAGCTGATTACAACACTTGGCGATGTAGCAACACACCAGGTCGATCGAGGCAGTTCCTAGAGAGATTACCTCAAATGGCAATTGGTACTGCTAGTGTGAACCATGTTGGGACAGCGGGTCAAACCTCAGTACCCCTAAAACGTGTCGATACATCTGACCCGCCCTGTACCCGGAAGAAAAGCTCGCAGGTCTTGAACATCATCAGTGTGACCCGGACCATGCACACACATGGTGGGCATGCCCTAGGGAAGTACAACACCCACGCAAGGCGAAATAAGACCTGGCTACTCGACAGCACAAAATTGGCATCCCTAAAATTATTGCATTTCATGGCCTCATTTGCTCCCATGGGGCTCACCTCTGAAGAACTCCGTTGGGCTATCGTAACGTGGTGGAATAGGAACCACGACATCTCCAAGACAGCTAGGCAGCTTGGACTATCCGACAGCGTTTTGGAGCACTGGGTACAGCGATATAAAGATTCCGGAGCTGTCCACGTCGCGCCAAAGTCCGGCAAGAAGAGGATCCTCAGCCCATAGGCGGAGTCCCGGGCCTATGACCTGCTGCTGAGCAACCAACATGGTGGTGCAAAACCAGTTGCACAGAAGCTTGGGACATTAGGCTTGGTCACCAGGCCAGTGGGGAGGAAACTGTCATTCGAGCAGCCCGGAGGCGCGCATCGGAGATTGGGAAAAAATTGAGGGTTCTGCGGGGTGCGCCTAGGAAGCAGCTTTCGGGTTCAACTCGACAGAAGCGGCTGGACTTCTGCAAAGCCAGCAAGGGAAGGGACTGGAGCCACGTCCTCTTCACCGACCGGAAGAAGTTTCCATTTACCTACCCAGGGGTGAAGGTGCAGCCTGTGTCATGGGGCGTGGAGGGTGAGGGTGAGAGAGCAGTACGTGAGGCAACCTCTCCAAATCACCCCCTGGTCCTCAACGTGTATGCGGGCATCTGCTAGTGGGGAATCAGCAAGCTTCACTTTGTGGCAGGCACCAGCAGCCAGAAGACCACCTTCAAGAACAAGAAGGGCCAGGTGGCCAGGAATATCACCACAGAGGAGTATGAGGAGGTCGTGAAGGCGACATTCCTGCCTGAGGGACAACGCCTCTTCACCCAGCACGGCATTGCTACATGGTACCTTCAGCATGACAACGACCCTACCCACAGAGCAGCCATACCTGTGGTGAAGAGGTGGAACTCCCAGCGTGGCAGCAGCATGGGCCACCTCCAGAAGTGGCCTCCCAACAGCCCGGACTTGAGTCCGATCGAGAACTTTTTGGGATATATGCAGGCCAAGATGGACGCTAAGGGCTGCAGAACTCTCCAGGAGTTTAAGGTATCCCTGATCAAGGAGGTAGCAGCAGTACCCAAGGAGTACTTCTCTAAGCTGGTGGACAGCATGCCCAAAAGGATCGTTGCATGCATCCGCAAGAAGGGCGACAAGACAAAATAGTGAAAATTCTTGCCACCCGCCGCTACAACACATGGCGGGTCATATGTATCGTAAAAACGTGGACAGGCCTAGCAGTGCATGGAGGTTAGGTCATGACTTGATATCAGTTACACATTGACTGTGCTCCAACCTGATTGCTAGCAGTGCACTAATGCTGGTAGGCACCAACTAAACTGTCCCTTGAGATAATCAAACGCAAACACAATGGGCTTAAGGAGTCCACTTGACAAAATCACCAACTCCAATAAATGTATGTTTTGAGATAACTTGGCCATGCTGAGGGGCCTGCCTCTAATTTTTTGAGGATGTTATATTGCAGTGCTGGCCTCCATAGCTGAAGTATTACCTGATGTAAAGCCTAGGGTTGTGGCTCTGAAACCACCAGTGCTGTTTTTTCCATCCTCTCGCAAAACCAGTCCTCGGCAGATCTGGCTAGTTCAGCTGAGATAAGAAGGGGGGCCTGGAATAGAGGACATGAAAATCAAGATGTGTGAATAAAGAGTGGATACCTGACTTCAGTCATTCTGGTACTCAGTGGCAGTGATATGGGAGCTTGCATGGCTGAGGGGCTGCAAGGGGCAAGGGGCATGGCTTCGTGACAAGCCACCTTTGCCCCAAATTTGCAGCCTCGGGAGTGGGGAATAGTGCAAAAAATGGGTGGGCAGTGTTAATGAGCTACTCTCAGGCTCTCTGAATCACCAGACATCATAGCAATCAGACGGGTTTGGAGTGAATTCCAATCCATGAAAGACAGCCCTGATGTGGGCCACATGGAAGGCCATATCTGCATGCTGGATAGGCCAAATGACCCAGGGATGGTGGCAATGCCTCCGTCTATGCCCCACATACACCCACTTAAGGCTCTACCTTAACCAGGTTTTTTGCCACTTTTCAGGCTCAGCCGCTACAGCCGCCGCAAGTTTGGTACCCAACGGGGCAGTTTTTGGCACCCAACTGCCATTCGGATTCAAATGATACCCCAACAGGCCTCAATAGACCGTGTATGGCAAGCTGATTACAACACTTGGCGATGTAGCAACACACCAGGTCGATCGAGGCAGTTCCTAGAGAGATTACCTCAAATGACAGTTGGTACTGCTAGTGTGAACCATGTTGGGACGGCGGGTCAAACCTCAGTACCCCTAAAACGTGTCGATACATCTGACCCGCCCTGTACCCGGAAGAAAAGCTCGCAGGTCTTGAACATCATCAGTGTGACCCGGACCATGCACACACATGGTGGGCATGCCCTAGGGAAGTACAACACCCACGCAAGGCGAAATAAGACCTGGCTACTCGAGAGCACAAAATTGGCATCCCTAAAATTATTGCATTTCAGGGCCTCATTTGCTCCCATGGGACTCACCTCTGAAGATTCCGTTGGGCTATCGTAACGTGGTGGAATAGGAACCACGACATCTCCAAGACAGCTAGGCAGCTTGGACTATCCGACAGGGTTGTGGAGCACTGGGTGCAGCGATATAAAGATTCCGGAGCTGTCCACGTCGCGCCAAAGTCCGGCAAGAAGAGGATCCTCAGCCCATAGGCGGAGTCCCGGGCCTATGACCTGCTGCTGAGCAACCAACATGGTGGTGCAAAACCAGTTGCACAGAAGCTTGGGACATTAGGCTTGGTCACCAGGCCAGTGGGGAGGAAACTGTCATTCGAGCAGCCCGGAGGCACGCATCGGAGATTGGGGGGAAATTGAGGGTTCTGCGGGGTGCGCCTAGGAAGCAGCTTTCGGGTTCAACTCGACAGAAGCGGCTGGACTTCTGCAAAGCCAGCAAGGGAAGGGACTGGAGCCACGTCCTCTTCACCGACCGGAAGAAGTTTCCATTTACCTACCCAGGGGTGAAGGTGCAGCCTGTGTCATGGGGCGTGGAGGGTGAGGGTGAGAGAGCAGTACGTGAGGCAGCCTCTCCAAATCAACCCCTGGTCCTCAACGTGTATGCGGGCATCTGCTAGTGGGGAATCAGCAAGCTTCACTTTGTGGCAGGCACCAGCAGCCAGAAGACCACCTTCAAGAACAAGAAGGGCCAGGTGGCCAGGAATATCACCACAGAGGAGTATGAGGAGGTCGTGAAGGCGACATTCCTGCCTGAGGGACAGCGCCTCTTCACCCAGCACGGCATTGCTACATGGTACCTTCAGTATGACAACGACCCTACCCACAGAGCAGCCATACCTGTGGTGAAGAGGTGGAACTCCCAGCGTGGCAGCAGCATGGGCCACCTCCAGAAGTGGCCTCCCAACAGCCCGGACTTGAGTCCGATCGAGAACTTTTGGGGATATATGCAGGCCAAGATGGACGCTAAGGGCTGCAGAACTCTCCAGGAGTTTAAGGTATCCCTGATCAAGGAGGTAGCAGCAGTACCCAAGGACTACTTCTCTAAGCTGGTGGACAGCATGCCCAAAAGGATCGTTGCATGCATCCGCAAGAAGGGCGACAAGACAAAATAGTGAAAATTCTTGCCACCCGCCGCTACAACACATGGCGGGTCATATGTATCGTAAAAACGTGGACAGGCCTAGTAGTGCATGGAGGTTAGGTCATGACTTGATATCAGTTACACATTGACTGTGCTCCAACCTGATTGCTAGCAGTGCACTAATGCTTGTAGGCACCAACTAAACTGTCCCTTGAGATAATCAAACGCAAACACAATGGGCTTAAGGAGTCCACTTGACAAAATCACCAACTCCAATAAATGTATGTTTTGAGATAACTTGGCCATGCTGAGGGGCCTGCCTCTAATTTTTGAGGATGTTATATTGCAGTGCTGGCCTCCATAGCTGAAGTATTACCTGATGTAAAGCCTAGGGTTGTGGCTCTGAAACCACCAGTGCTGTTTTTTCCATCCTCTCGCAAAACCAGTCCTCGGCAGATCTGGCTGGTTCAGCTGAGATAAGAAGGGGGGCCTGGAATAGAGGACATGAAAATCAAGATGTGTGAATAAAGAGTGGATACCTGACTTCAGTCATTCTGGTACTCAGTGGCAGTGATATGGGAGCTTGCATGGCTGAGGGGCTGCATGGGGCAAGGGGCATGGCTTCGTGACAAGCCACCTTTGCCCCAAATTTGCAGCCTCGGGAGTGGGGAATAGTGCAAAAAATGGGTGGTCAGTCTTAATGAGCTACTCTCAGGCTCTCTGAATCACCAGACATCATAGCAATCAGACGGGTTTGGAGTGAATTCCAATCCATGAAAGACAGCCCTGATGTGGGCCACATGGAAGGCCATATCTTCATGCTGGATAGGCCAAATGACCCAGGGATGGTGGCAATGCCTCCGTCTATGCCCCACATACACCCACTTAAGGCTCTACCTTAACCAGGTTTTTTGCCACTTTTCAGGCTCAGCCGCTACAGCCGCCGCAAGTTTGGTACCCAACGGGGCAGTTTTTGGCACCCAACTGCCATTCGGATTCAAATGATACCCCAACAGGCCTCAATAGACCGTGTATGGCAAGCTGATTACAACACTTGGCGATGTAGCAACACACCAGGTCGATCGAGGCAGTTCCTAGAGAGATTACCTCAAATGACAGTTGGTACTGCTAGTGTGAACCAAGTTGGGACGGCGGGTCAAACCTCAGTACCCCTAAAACGTGTCGATACATCTGACCCGCCCTGTACCCGGAAGAAAAGCTCGCAGGTCTTGAACATCATCAGTGTGACCCGGACCATGCACACACATGGTGGGCATGCCCTAGGGAAGTACAACACCCACGCAAGGCGAAATAAGACCTGGCTACTCGAGAGCACAAAATTGGCATCCCTAAAATTATTGCATTTCAGGGCCTCATTTGCTCCCATGGGACTCACCTCTGAAGATTCCGTTGGGCTATCGTAACGTGGTGGAATAGGAACCACGACATTTCCAAGACAGCTAGGCAGCTTGGACTATCCGACAGGGTTGTGGAGCACTGGGTGCAGCGATATAAAGATTCCGGAGCTGTCCACATCGCGCCAAAGTCCGGCAAGAAGAGGATCCTCAGCCCATAGGTGGAGTCCCGGGCCCATGACCTGCTGCTGAGCAACCAACATGGTGGTGCAAAACCAGTTGCACAGGAGCTTGGGACATTAGGCTTGGTCACCAGGCCAGTGGGGAAGAAAACTGTCATTCGAGCAGCCCGGAGGCACGCATCGGAGATTGGGAAAAAATTGAGGGTTCTGCGGGGTGCGCCTAGGAAGCAGCTTTCGGGTTCAACTCGACAGAAGCGGCTGGACGTCTGCAAAGCCAGCAAGGGAAGGGACTGGAGCCACGTCCTCTTCACCGACCGGAAGAAGTTTCCATTTACCTACCCAGGGGTGAAGGTGCAGCCTGTGTCCTGGGGCATGGAGGGTGAGGGTGAGAGAGCAGTACGTGAGGCAGCCGCTCCAAATCAACCCCTGGTCCTCAACGTGTATGCGGGCATCTGCAAGTGGGGAATCAGCAAGCTTCACTTTGTGGCAGGCACCAGCAGCCAGAAGACCACCTTCAAGAACAAGAAGGGCCAGGTGGCCAGGAATATCACCACAGAGGAGTATGAGGAGGTCGTGAAGGCGACATTCCTGCCTGAGGGACAACGCCTCTTCACCCAGCACGGCATTGCTACATGGTACCTTCAGCATGACAACGACCCTACCCACAGAGCAGCCATACCTGTGGTGAAGAGGTGGAACTTCCAGCGTGGCAGCAGCATGGGCCACCTCCAGAAGTGGCCTCCCAACAGCCCGGACTTGAGTCCGATCAAGAACTTTTGGGGATATATGCAGGCCAAGATGGACGCTAAGGGCTGCAGAACTCTCCATGAGTTTAAGGTATCCCTGATCAAGGAGGTAGCAGCAGTACCCAAGGAGTACTTCTCTAAGCTGGTGGACAGCATGCCCAAAAGGATCGTTGCATGCATCCGCAAGAAGGGCGACAAGACAAAATAGTGAAAATTCTTGCCACCCGCCGCTACAACACATGGCGGGTCATATGTATCGTAAAAACGTGGACATGCCCAGCAGTGCAAGGAGGTTAGGTCATGACTTGATATCAGTTACACATTGACTGTGCTCCAACCTGATTGCTAGCAGTGCACTAATGCTTGTAGGCACCAACTAAACTGTCCCTTGAGATAATCAAACGCAAACACAATGGGCTTAAGGAGTCCACTTGACAAAATCACCAACTCCAATAAATGTATGTTTTGAGATAACTTGGCCATGCTGAGGGGCCTGCCTCTAATTTTTGAGGATGTTATATTGCAGTGCTGGCCTCCATAGCTGAAGTATTACCTGATGTAAAGCCTAGGGTTGTGGCTCTGAAACCACCAGTGCTGTTTTTTCCATCCTCTCGCAAAACCAGTCCTCGGCAGATCTGGCTGGTTCAGCTGAGATAAGAAGGGGGGCCTGGAATAGAGGACATGAAAATCAAGATGTGTGAATAAAGAGTGGATACCTGACTTCAGTCACTCTGGTACTCAGTGGCAGTGATATGGGAGCTTGCATGGCTGAGGGGCTGCATGGGGCAAGGGGCATGGCTTCGTGACAAGCCACCTTTGCCCCAAATTTGCAGCCTCGGGAGTGGGGAATAGTGCAAAAAATGGGTGGGCAGTGTTAATGAGCTACTCTCAGGCTCTCTGAATCACCAGACATCATAGCAATCAGACGGGTTTGGAGTGAATTCCAATCCATGAAAGACAGCCCTGATGTGGGCCACATGGAAGGCCATATCTGCATGCTGGATAGGCCAAATGACCCAGGGATGGTGGCAATGCCTCCGTCTATGCCCCACATACACCCACTTAAGGCTCTACCTTAACCAGGTTTTTTGCCACTTTTCAGGCTCAGCCGCTACAGCCGCCGCAAGTTTGGTACCCAACGGGGCAGTTTTTGGCACCCAACTGCCATTCGGATTCAAATGATACCCCAACAGGCCTCAATAGACCGTGTATGGCAAGCTGATTACAACACTTGGCGATGTAGCAACACACCAGGTCGATCGAGGCAGTTCCTAGAGAGATTACCTCAAATGACAGTTGGTACTGCTAGTGTGAACCAGGTTGGGACGGCGGGTCAAACCTCAGTACCCCTAAAACGTGTCGATACATCTGACCCGCCCTGTACCCGGAAGAAAAGCTCGCAGGTCTTGAACATCATCAGTGTGACCCGGACCATGCACACACATGGTGAGCATGCCCTAGGGAAGTACAACACCCACGCAAGGCGAAATAAGACCTGGCTACTCCAGAGCACAAAATTGGCATCCCTAAAATTATTGCATTTCAGGGCCTCATTTGCTCCCATGGGACTCACCTCTGAAGATTCCGTTGGGCTATCGTAACGTGGTGGAATAGGAACCACGACATCTCCAAGACAGCTAGGCAGCTTGGACTATCCGACAGGGTTGTGGAGCACTGGGTGCAGCGATATAAAGATTCCGGAGCTGTCCACATCGCGCCAAAGTCCGGCAAGAAGATGATCCTCAGCCCATAGGTGGAGTCCCGGGCCCATGACCTGCTGCTGAGCAACCAACATGGTGGTGCAAAACCAGTTGCACAGGAGCTTGGGACATTAGGCTTGGTCACCAGGCCAGTGGGGAAGAAAACTGTCATTCGAGCAGCCCGGAGGCACGCATCGGAGATTGGGAAAAAATTGAGGGTTCTGCGGGGTGCGCCTAGGAAGCAGCTTTCGGGTTCAACTCGACAGAAGCGGCTGGACGTCTGCAAAGCCAGCAAGGGAAGGGACTGGAGCCACGTCCTCTTCACCGACCGGAAGAAGTTTCCATTTACCTACCCAGGGGTGAAGGTGCAGCCTGTGTCATGGGGCGTGGAGGGTGAGGGTGAGAGAGCAGTACGTGAGGCAGCCTCTCCAAATCACCCCCTGGTCCTCAACGTGTATGCGGGCATCTGCTAGTGGGGAATCAGCAAGCTTCACTTTGTGGCAGGCACCAGCAGCCAGAAGACCACCTTCAAGAACAAGAAGGGCCAGGTGGCCAGGAATATCACCACAGAGGAGTATGAGGAGGTCGTGAAGGCGACATTGCTGCCTGAGGGACAGCGCCTCTTCACCCAGCACGGCATTGCTACATGGTACCTTCAGTATGACAACGACCCTACCCACAGAGCAGCCATACCTGTGGTGAAGAGGTGGAACTCCCAGCGTGGCAGCAGCATGGGCCACCTCCAGAAGTGGCCTCCCAACAGCCCGGACTTGAGTCCGATCGAGAACTTTTGGGGATATATGCAGGCCAAGATGGACGCTAAGGGCTGCAGAACTCTCCAGGAGTTTAAGGTATCCCTGATCAAGGAGGTAGCAGCAGTACCCAAGGAGTACTTCTCTAAGCTGGTGGACAGCATGCCCAAAAGGATCGTTGCATGCATCCGCAAGAAGGGCGACAAGACAAAATAGTGAAAATTCTTGCCACCCGCCGCTACAACACATGGCGGGTCATATGTATCGTAAAAACGTGGACAGGCCTAGCAGTGCATGGAGGTTAGGTCATGACTTGATATCAGTTACACATTGACTGTGCTCCAACCTGATTGCTAGCAGTGCACTAATGCTTGTAGGCACCAACTAAACTGTCCCTTGAGATAATCAAACGCAAACACAATGGGCTTAAGGAGTCCACTTGACAAAATCACCAACTCCAATAAATGTATGTTTTGAGATAACTTGGCCATGCTGAGGGGCCTGCCTCTAATTTTTTGAGGATGTTATATTGCAGTGCTGGCCTCCATAGCTGAAGTATTACCTGATGTAAAGCCTAGGGTTGTGGCTCTGAAACCACCAGTGCTGTTTTTTCCATCCTCTCGCAAAACCAGTCCTCGGCAGATCTGGCTGGTTCAGCTGAGATAAGAAGGGGGGCCTGGAATAGAGGACATGAAAATCAAGATGTGTGAATAAAGAGTGGATACCTGACTTCAGTCATTCTGGTACTCAGTGGCAGTGATATGGGAGCTTGCATGGCTGAGGGGCTGCATGGGGCAAGGGGCATGGCTTCGTGACAAGCCACCTTTGCCCCAAATTTGCAGCCTCGGGAGTGGGGAATAGTGCAAAAAATGGGTGGGCAGTGTTAATGAGCTACTCTCAGGCTCTCTGAATCACCAGACATCATAGCAATCAGACGGGTTTGGAGTGAATTCCAATCCATGAAAGACAGCCCTGATGTGGGCCACATGGAAGGCCATATCTGCATGCTGGATAGGCCAAATGACCCAGGGATGGTGGCAATGCCTCCGTCTATGCCCCACATACACCCACTTAAGGCTCTACCTTAACCAGGTTTTTTGCCACTTTTCAGGCTCAGCCGCTACAGCCGCCGCAAGTTTGGTACCCAACGGGGCAGTTTTTGGCACCCAACTGCCATTCGGATTCAAATGATACCCCAACAGGCCTCAATAGACCGTGTATGGCAAGCTGATTACAACACTTGGCGATGTAGCAACACACCAGGTCGATCGAGGCAGTTCCTAGAGAGATTACCTCAAATGACAGTTGGTACTGCTAGTGTGAACCAGGTTGGGACGGCGGGTCAAACCTCAGTACCCCTAAAACGTGTCGATACATCTGACCCGCCCTGTACCCGGAAGAAAAGCTCGCAGGTCTTGAACATCATCAGTGTGACCCGGACCATGCACACACATGGTGAGCATGCCCTAGGGAAGTACAACACCCACGCAAGGCGAAATAAGACCTGGCTACTCCAGAGCACAAAATTGGCATCCCTAAAATTATTGCATTTCAGGGCCTCATTTGCTCCCATGGGACTCACCTCTGAAGATTCCGTTGGGCTATCGTAACGTGGTGGAATAGGAACCACGACATCTCCAAGACAGCTAGGCAGCTTGGACTATCCGACAGGGTTGTGGAGCACTGGGTGCAGCGATATAAAGATTCCGGAGCTGTCCACATCGCGCCAAAGTCCGGCAAGAAGATGATCCTCAGCCCATAGGTGGAGTCCCGGGCCCATGACCTGCTGCTGAGCAACCAACATGGTGGTGCAAAACCAGTTGCACAGGAGCTTGGGACATTAGGCTTGGTCACCAGGCCAGTGGGGAAGAAAACTGTCATTCGAGCAGCCCGGAGGCACGCATCGGAGATTGGGAAAAAATTGAGGGTTCTGCGGGGTGCGCCTAGGAAGCAGCTTTCGGGTTCAACTCGACAGAAGCGGCTGGACGTCTGCAAAGCCAGCAAGGGAAGGGACTGGAGCCACGTCCTCTTCACCGACCGGAAGAAGTTTCCATTTACCTACCCAGGGGTGAAGGTGCAGCCTGTGTCATGGGGCGTGGAGGGTGAGGGTGAGAGAGCAGTACGTGAGGCAGCCTCTCCAAATCACCCCCTGGTCCTCAACGTGTATGCGGGCATCTGCTAGTGGGGAATCAGCAAGCTTCACTTTGTGGCAGGCACCAGCAGCCAGAAGACCACCTTCAAGAACAAGAAGGGCCAGGTGGCCAGGAATATCACCACAGAGGAGTATGAGGAGGTCGTGAAGGCGACATTGCTGCCTGAGGGACAGCGCCTCTTCACCCAGCACGGCATTGCTACATGGTACCTTCAGTATGACAACGACCCTACCCACAGAGCAGCCATACCTGTGGTGAAGAGGTGGAACTCCCAGCGTGGCAGCAGCATGGGCCACCTCCAGAAGTGGCCTCCCAACAGCCCGGACTTGAGTCCGATCGAGAACTTTTGGGGATATATGCAGGCCAAGATGGACGCTAAGGGCTGCAGAACTCTCCAGGAGTTTAAGGTATCCCTGATCAAGGAGGTAGCAGCAGTACCCAAGGAGTACTTCTCTAAGCTGGTGGACAGCATGCCCAAAAGGATCGTTGCATGCATCCGCAAGAAGGGCGACAAGACAAAATAGTGAAAATTCTTGCCACCCGCCGCTACAACACATGGCGGGTCATATGTATTGTAAAAACGTGGACAGGCCTAGCAGTGCATGGAGGTTAGGTCATGACTTGATATCAGTTACACATTGACTGTGCTCCAACCTGATTGCTAGCAGTGCACTAATGCTTGTAGGCACCAACTAAACTGTCCCTTGAGATAATCAAACGCAAACACAATGGGCTTAAGGAGTCCACTTGACAAAATCACCAACTCCAATAAATGTATGTTTTGAGATAACTTGGCCATGCTGAGGGGCCTGCCTCTAATTTTTTGAGGATGTTATATTGCAGTGCTGGCCTCCATAGCTGAAGTATTACCTGATGTAAAGCCTAGGGTTGTGGCTCTGAAACCACCAGTGCTGTTTTTTCCATCCTCTCGCAAAACCAGTCCTCGGCAGATCTGGCTGGTTCAGCTGAGATAAGAAGGGGGGCCTGGAATAGAGGACATGAAAATCAAGATGTGTGAATAAAGAGTGGATACCTGACTTCAGTCATTCTGGTACTCAGTGGCAGTGATATGGGAGCTTGCATGGCTGAGGGGCTGCATGGGGCAAGGGGCATGGCTTCGTGACAAGCCACCTTTGCCCCAAATTTGCAGCCTCGGGAGTGGGGAATAGTGCAAAAAATGGGTGGGCAGTGTTAATGAGCTACTCTCAGGCTCTCTGAATCACCAGACATCATAGCAATCAGACGGGTTTGGAGTGAATTCCAATCCATGAAAGACAGCCCTGATGTGGGCCACATGGAAGGCCATATCTGCATGCTGGATAGGCCAAATGACCCAGGGATGGTGGCAATGCCTCCGTCTATGCCCCACATACACCCACTTAAGGCTCTACCTTAACCAGGTTTTTTGCCACTTTTCAGGCTCAGCCGCTACAGCCGCCGCAAGTTTGGTACCCAACGGGGCAGTTTTTGGCACCCAACTGCCATTCGGATTCAAATGATACCCCAACAGGCCTCAATAGACCGTGTATGGCAAGCTGATTACAACACTTGGCGATGTAGCAACACACCAGGTCGATCGAGGCAGTTCCTAGAGAGATTACCTCAAATGACAGTTGGTACTGCTAGTGTGAACCAGGTTGGGACGGCGGGTCAAACCTCAGTACCCCTAAAACGTGTCGATACATCTGACCCGCCCTGTACCCGGAAGAAAAGCTCGCAGGTCTTGAACATCATCAGTGTGACCCGGACCATGCACACACATGGTGGGCATGCCCTAGGGAAGTACAACACCCACGCAAGGCGAAATAAGACCTGGCTACTCCAGAGCACAAAATTGGCATCCCTAAAATTATTGCATTTCAGGGCCTCATTTGCTCCCATGGGACTCACCTCTGAAGATTCCGTTGGGCTATCGTAACGTGGTGGAATAGGAACCACGACATCTCCAAGACAGCTAGGCAGCTTGGACTATCCGACAGGGTTGTGGAGCACTGGGTGCAGCGATATAAAGATTCCGGAGCTGTCCACATCGCGCCAAAGTCCGGCAAGAAGATGATCCTCAGCCCATAGGTGGAGTCCCGGGCCCATGACCTGCTGCTGAGCAACCAACATGGTGGTGCAAAACCAGTTGCACAGGAGCTTGGGACATTAGGCTTGGTCACCAGGCCAGTGGGGAAGAAAACTGTCATTCGAGCAGCCCGGAGGCACGCATCGGAGATTGGGGGGAAATTGAGGGTTCTGCGGGGTGCGCCTAGGAAGCAGCTTTCGGGTTCAACTCGACAGAAGCGGCTGGACGTCTGCAAAGCCAGCAAGGGAAGGGACTGGAGCCACGTCCTCTTCACCGACCGGAAGAAGTTTCCATTTACCTACCCAGGGGTGAAGGTGCAGCCTGTGTCATGGGGCGTGGAGGGTGAGGGTGAGAGAGCAGTACGTGAGGCAGCCTCTCCAAATCACCCCCTGGTCCTCAACGTGTATGCGGGCATCTGCTAGTGGGGAATCAGCAAGCTTCACTTTGTGGCAGGCACCAGCAGCCAGAAGACCACCTTCAAGAACAAGAAGGGCCAGGTGGCCAGGAATATCACCACAGAGGAGTATGAGGAGGTCGTGAAGGCGACATTGCTGCCTGAGGGACAGCGCCTCTTCACCCAGCACGGCATTGCTACATGGTACCTTCAGTATGACAACGACCCTACCCACAGAGCAGCCATACCTGTGGTGAAGAGGTGGAACTCCCAGCGTGGCAGCAGCATGGGCCACCTCCAGAAGTGGCCTCCCAACAGCCCGGACTTGAGTCCGATCGAGAACTTTTTGGGATATATGCAGGCCAAGATGGACGCTAAGGGCTGCAGAACTCTCCAGGAGTTTAAGGTATCCCTGATCAAGGAGGTAGCAGCAGTACCCAAGGAGTACTTCTCTAAGCTGGTGGACAGCATGCCCAAAAGGATCGTTGCATGCATCCGCAAGAAGGGCGACAAGACAAAATAGTGAAAATTCTTGCCACCCGCCGCTACAACACATGGCGGGTCATATGTATTGTAAAAACGTGGACAGGCCTAGCAGTGCATGGAGGTTAGGTCATGACTTGATATCAGTTACACATTGACTGTGCTCCAACCTGATTGCTAGCAGTGCACTAATGCTTGTAGGCACCAACTAAACTGTCCCTTGAGATAATCAAACGCAAACACAATGGGCTTAAGGAGTCCACTTGACAAAATCACCAACTCCAATAAATGTATGTTTTGAGATAACTTGGCCATGCTGAGGGGCCTGCCTATAATTGTTTGAGGATGTTATATTGCAGTGCTGGCCTCCATAGCTGAAGTATTACCTGATGTAAAGCCTAGGGTTGTGGCTCTGAAACCACCAGTGCTGTTTTTTCCATCCTCTCGCAAAACCAGTCCTCGGCAGATCTGGCTGGTTCAGCTGAGATAAGAAGGGGGGCCTGGAATAGAGGACATGAAAATCAAGATGTGTGAATAAAGAGTGGATACCTGACTTCAGTCACTCTGGTACTCAGTGGCAGTGATATGGGAGCTTGCATGGCTGAGGGGCTGCATGGGGCAAGGGGCATGGCTTCGTGACAAGCCACCTTTGCCCCAAATTTGCAGCCTCGGGAGTGGGGAATAGTGCAAAAAATGGGTGGGCAGTGTTAATGAGCTACTCTCAGGCTCTCTGAATCACCAGACATCATAGCAATCAGACGGGTTTGGAGTGAATTCCAATCCATGAAAGACAGCCCTGATGTGGGCCACATGGAAGGCCATATCTGCATGCTGGATAGGCCAAATGACCCAGGGATGGTGGCAATGCCTCCGTCTATGCCCCACATACACCCACTTAAGGCTCTACCTTAACCAGTTTTTTTGCCACTTTTCAGGCTCAGCCGCTACAGCCGCCGCAAGTTTGGTACCCAACGGGGCAGTTTTTGGCACCCAACTGCCATTCGGATTCAAATGATACCCCAACAGGCCTCAATAGACGGTGTATGGCAAGCTGATTACAACACTTGGCGATGTAGCAACACACCAGGTCGATCGAGGCAGTTCCTAGAGAGATTACCTCAAATGACAGTTGGTACTGCTAGTGTGAACCAGGTTGGGACGGCGGGTCAAACCTCAGTACCCCTAAAACGTGTCGATACATCTGACCCGCCCTGTACCCGGAAGAAAAGCTCGCAGGTCTTGAACATCATCAGTGTGACCCGGACCATGCACACACATGGTGGGCATGCCCTAGGGAAGTACAACACCCACGCAAGGCGAAATAAGACCTGGCTACTCCAGAGCACAAAATTGGCATCCCTAAAATTATTGCATTTCAGGGCCTCATTTGCTCCCATGGGACTCACCTCTGAAGATTCCGTTGGGCTATCGTAACGTGGTGGAATAGGAACCACGACATCTCCAAGACAGCTAGGCAGCTTGGACTATCCGACAGGGTTGTGGAGCACTGGGTGCAGCGATATAAAGATTCCGGAGCTGTCCACATCGCGCCAAAGTCCGGCAAGAAGATGATCCTCAGCCCATAGGTGGAGTCCCGGGCCCATGACCTGCTGCTGAGCAACCAACATGGTGGTGCAAAACCAGTTGCACAGGAGCTTGGGACATTAGGCTTGGTCACCAGGCCAGTGGGGAAGAAAACTGTCATTCGAGCAGCCCGGAGGCACGCATCGGAGATTGGGGGGAAATTGAGGGTTCTGCGGGGTGCGCCTAGGAAGCAGCTTTCGGGTTCAACTCGACAGAAGCGGCTGGACGTCTGCAAAGCCAGCAAGGGAAGGGACTGGAGCCACGTCCTCTTCACCGACCGGAAGAAGTTTCCATTTACCTACCCAGGGGTGAAGGTGCAGCCTGTGTCATGGGGCGTGGAGGGTGAGGGTGAGAGAGCAGTACGTGAGGCAGCCTCTCCAAATCACCCCCTGGTCCTCAACGTGTATGCGGGCATCTGCTAGTGGGGAATCAGCAAGCTTCACTTTGTGGCAGGCACCAGCAGCCAGAAGACCACCTTCAAGAACAAGAAGGGCCAGGTGGCCAGGAATATCACCACAGAGGAATATGAGGAGGTCGTGAAGGCGACATTGCTGCCTGAGGGACAGCGCCTCTTCACCCAGCACGGCATTGCTACATGGTACCTTCAGTATGACAACGACCCTACCCACAGAGCAGCCATACCTGTGGTGAAGAGGTGGAACTCCCAGCGTGGCAGCAGCATGGGCCACCTCCAGAAGTGGCCTCCCAACAGCCCGGACTTGAGTCCGATCGAGAACTTTTGGGGATATATGCAGGCCAAGATGGACGCTAAGGGCTGCAGAACTCTCCAGGAGTTTAAGGTATCCCTGATCAAGGAGGTAGCAGCAGTACCCAAGGAGTACTTCTCTAAGCTGGTGGACAGCATGCCCAAAAGGATCGTTGCATGCATCCGCAAGAAGGGCGACAAGACAAAATAGTGAAAATTCTTGCCACCCGCCGCTACAACACATGGCGGGTCATATGTATCGTAAAAACGTGGACATGCCCAGTAGTGCAAGGAGGTTAGGTCATGACTTGATATCAGTTACACATTGACTGTGCTCCAACCTGATTGCTAGCAGTGCACTAATGCTTGTAGGCACCAACTAAACTGTCCCTTGAGATAATCAAACGCAAACACAATGGGCTTAAGGAGTCCACTTGACAAAATCACCAACTCCAATAAATGTATGTTTTGAGATAACTTGGCCATGCTGAGGGGCCTGCCTCTAATTGTTTGAGGATGTTATATTGCAGTGCTGGCCTCCATAGCTGAAGTATTACCTGATGTAAAGCCTAGGGTTGTGGCTCTGAAACCACCAGTGCTGTTTTTTCCATCCTCTCGCAAAACCAGTCCTCGGCAGATCTGGCTGGTTCAGCTGAGATAAGAAGGGGGGCCTGGAATAGAGGACATGAAAATCAAGATGTGTGAATAAAGAGTGGATACCTGACTTCAGTCATTCTGGTACTCAGTGGCAGTGATATGGGAGCTTGCATGGCTGAGGGGCTGCATGGGGCAAGGGGCATGGCTTCGTGACAAGCCACCTTTGCCCCAAATTTGCAGCCTCGGGAGTGGGGAATAGTGCAAAAAATGGGGGGGCAGTCTTAATGAGCTACTCTCAGGCTCTCTGAATCACCAGACATCATAGCAATCAGACGGTTTTGGAGTGAATTCCAATCCATGAAAGACAGCCCTGATGTGGGCCACATGGAAGGCCATATCTGCATGCTGGATAGGCCAAATGACCCAGGGATGGTGGCAATGCCTCCGTCTATGCCCCACATACACCCACTTAAGGCTCTACCTTAACCAGGTTTTTTGCCACTTTTCAGGCTCAGCCGCTACAGCCGCCGCAAGTTTGGTACCCAACGGGGCAGTTTTTGGCACCCAACTGCCATTCGGATTCAAATGATACCCCAACAGGCCTCAATAGACCGTGTATGGCAAGCTGATTACAACACTTGGCGATGTAGCAACACACCAGGTCGATCGAGGCAGTTCCTAGAGAGATTACCTCAAATGACAGTTGGTACTGCTAGTGTGAACCAGGTTGGGACGGCGGGTCAAACCTCAGTACCCCTAAAACGTGTCGATACATCTGACCCGCCCTGTACCCGGAAGAAAAGCTCGCAGGTCTTGAACATCATCAGTGTGACCCGGACCATGCACACACATGGTGGGCATGCCCTAGGGAAGTACAACACCCACGCAAAGCGAAATAAGACCTGGCTACTCGAGAGCACAAAATTGGCATCCCTAAAATTATTGCCTTTTAGGGCCTCATTTGCTCCCATGGGACTCACCTCTGAAGATTCCGTTGGGCTATCGTAACGTGGTGGAATAGGAACCACGACATCTCCAAGACAGCTAGGCAGCTTGGACTATCCGACAGGGTTGTGGAGCACTGGGTGCAGCGATATAAAGATTCCGGAGCTGTCCACATCGCGCCAAAGTCCTGCAAGAAGAGGATCCTCAGCCCATAGGTGGAGTCCTGGGCCTATGACCTGCTGCTGAGCAACCAACATGGTGGTGCAAAACCAGTTGCAGAGGAGCTTGGGACATTAGGCTTGGTCACCAGGCCAGTGGGGAAGAAAACTGTCATTCGAGCAGCCCGGAGGCACGCATCGGAGATTGGGGGGAAATTGAGGGTTCTGCGGGGTGCGCCTAGGAAGCAGCTTTCGGGTTCAACTCGACAGAAGCGGCTGGACGTCTGCAAAGCCAGCAAGGGAAGGGACTGGAGCCACGTCCTCTTCACCGACCGGAAGAAGTTTCCATTTACCTACCCAGGGGTGAAGGTGCAGCCTGTGTCATGGGGCGTGGAGGGTGAGGGTGAGAGAGCAGTACGTGAGGCAGCCTCTCCAAATCACCCCCTGGTCCTCAACGTGTATGCGGGCATCTGCTAGTGGGGAATCAGCAAGCTTTACTTTGTGGCAGGCACCAGCAGCCAGAAGACCACCTTCAAGAACAAGAAGGGCCAGGTGGCCAGGAATATCACCACAGAGGAGTATGAGGAGGTCGTGAAGGCGACATTCCTGCCTGAGGGACAACGCCTCTTCACCCAGCACGGCATTGCTACATGGTACCTTCAGCATGACAACGACCTACCCACAGAGCAGCCATACCTGTGGTGAAGAGGTGGAACTCCCAGCGTGGCAGCAGCATGGGCCACCTCCAGAAGTGGCCTCCCAACAGCCCGGACTTGAGTCCGATCGAGAACTTTTGGGGATATACGCAGGCCAAGATGGACGCTAAGGGCTGCAGAACTCTCCATGAGTTTAAGGTATCCCTGATCAAGGAGGTAGCAGCAGTACCCAAGGAGTACTTCTCTAAGCTGGTGGACAGCATGCCCAAAATGATCGTTGCATGCATCCGCAAGAAGGGCGACAAGACAAAATAGTGAAAATTCTTGCCACCCGCCGCTACAACACAGGGCGGGTCATATGTATCGTAAAAACGTGGACATGCCCAGCAGTGCAAGGAGGTTAGGTCATGACTTGATATCAGTTACACATTGACTGTGCTCCAACCTGATTGCTAGCAGTGCACTAATGCTTGTAGGCACCAACTAAACTGTCCCTTGAGATAATCAAACGCAAACACAATGGGCTTAAGGAGTCCACTTGACAAAATCACCAACTCCAATAAATGTATGTTTTGAGATAACTTGGCCATGCTGAGGGGCCTGCCTCTAATTTTTGAGGATGTTATATTGCAGTGCTGGCCTCCATAGCTGAAGTATTACCTGATGTAAAGCCTAGGGTTGTGGCTCTGAAACCACCAGCGCTGTTTTTTCCATCCTCTCGCAAAACCAGTCCTCGGCAGATCTGGCTGGTTCAGCTGAGATAAGAAGGGGGGCCTGGAATAGAGGACATGAAAATCAAGATGTGTGAATAAAGAGTGGATACCTGACTTCAGTCATTCTGGTACTCAGTGGCAGTGATATGGGAGCTTGCATGGCTGAGGGGCTGCATGGGGCAAGGGGCATGGCTTCGTGACAAGCCACCTTTGCCCCAAATTTGCAGCCTCGGGAGTGAGGAATAGTGCAAAAAATGGGTGGGCAGTGTTAATGAGCTACTCTCAGGCTCTCTGAATCACCAGACATCATAGCAATCAGACGGGTTTGGAGTGAATTCCAATCCATGAAAGACAGCCCTGATGTGGGCCACATGGAAGGCCATATCTGCATGCTGGATAGGCCAAATGACCCAGGGATGGTGGCAATGCCTCCGTCTATGCCCCACATACACCCACTTAAGGCTCTACCTTAACCAGGTTTTTTGCCACTTTTCAGGCTCAGCCGCTACAGCCGCCGCAAGTTTGGTACCCAACGGGGCAGTTTTTGGCACCCAACTGCCATTCGGATTCAAATGATACCCCAACAGGCCTCAATAGACCGTGTATGGCAAGCTGATTACAACACTTGGCGATGTAGCAACACACCAGGTCGATCGAGGCAGTTCCTAGAGAGATTACCTCAAATGACAGTTGGTACTGCTAGTGTGAACCAGGTTGGGACGGCGGGTCAAACCTCAGTACCCCTAAAACGTGTCGATACATCTGACCCGCCCTGTACCCGGAAGAAAAGCTCGCAGGTCTTGAACATCATCAGTGTGACCCGGACCATGCACACACATGGTGGGCATGCCCTAGGGAAGTACAACACCCACGCAAGGCGAAATAAGACCTGGCTACTCCAGAGCACAAAATTGGCATCCCTAAAATTATTGCATTTCAGGGCCTCATTTGCTCCCATGGGACTCACCTCTGAAGATTCCGTTGGGCTATCGTAACGTGGTGGAATAGGAACCACGACATCTCCAAGACAGCTAGGCAGCTTGGACTATCCGACAGGGTTGTGGAGCACTGGGTGCAGCGATATAAAGATTCCGGAGCTGTCCACATCGCGCCAAAGTCCGGCAAGAAGAGGATCCTCAGCCCATAGGTGGAGTCCCGGGCCCATGACCTGCTGCTGAGCAACCAACATGGTGGTGCAAAACCAGTTGCACAGGAGCTTGGGACATTAGGCTTGGTCACCAGGCCAGTGGGGAAGAAAACTGTCATTCGAGCAGCCCGGAGGCACGCATCGGAGAATGGGGGGAAATTGAGGGTTCTGCGGGGTGCGCCTAGGAAGCAGCTTTCGGGTTCAACTCGACAGAAGCGGCTGGACGTCTGCAAAGCCAGCAAGGGAAGGGACTGGAGCCACGTCCTCTTCACCGACCGGAAGAAGTTTCCATTTACCTACCCAGGGGTGAAGGTGCAGCCTGTGTCATGGGGCGTGGAGGGTGAGGGTGAGAGAGCAGTACGTGAGGCAGCCTCTCCAAATCACCCTCTGGTCCTCAACGTGTATGCGGGCATCTGCTAGTGGGGAATCAGCAAGCTTCACTTTGTGGCAGGCACCAGCAGCCAGAAGACCACCTTCAAGAACAAGAAGGGCCAGGTGGCCAGGAATATCACCACAGAGGAGTATGAGGAGGTCGTGAAGGCGACATTCCTGCCTGAGGGACAACGCCTCTTCACCCAGCACGGCATTGCTACATGGTACCTTCAGTATGACAACGACCCTACCCACAGAGCAGCCATACCTGTGGTGAAGAGGTGGAACTCCCAGCGTGGCAGCAGCATGGGCCACCTCCAGAAGTGGCCTCCCAACAGCCCGGACTTGAGTCCGATCGAGAACTTTTGGGGATATATGCAGGCCAAGATGGACGCTAAGGGCTGCAGAACTCTCCAGGAGTTTAAGGTATCCCTGATCAAGGAGGTAGCAGCAGTACCCAAGGAGTACTTCTCTAAGCTGGTGGACAGCATGCCCAAAAGGATCGTTGCATGCATCCGCAAGAAGGGCGACAAGACAAATAGTGAAAATTCTTGCCACCCGCCGCTACAACACATGGCGGGTCATATGTATCGTAAAAACGTGGACAGGCCTAGCAGTGCATGGAGGTTAGGTCATGACTTGATATCACATTGACTGTGCTCCAACCTGATTGCTAGCAGTGCACTAATGCTTGTAGGCACCAACTAAACTGTCCCTTGAGATAATCAAACGCAAACACAATGGGCTTAAGGAGTCCACTTGACAAAATCACCAACTCCAATAAATGTATGTTTTGAGATAACTTGGCCATGCTGAGGGGCCTGCCTCTAATTGTTTGAGGATGTTATATTGCAGTGCTGGCCTCCATAGCTGAAGTATTACCTGATGTAAAGCCTAGGGTTGTGGCTCTGAAACCACCAGTGCTGTTTTTTCCATCCTCTCGCAAAACCAGTCCTCGGCAGATCTGGCTGGTTCAGCTGAGATAAGAAGGGGGGCCTGGAATAGAGGACATGAAAATCAAGATGTGTGAATAAAGAGTGGATACCTGACTTCAGTCATTCTGGTACTCAGTGGCAGTGATATGGGAGCTTGCATGGCTGAGGGGCTGCATGGGGCAAGGGGCATGGCTTCGTGACAAGCCACCTTTGCCCCAAATTTGCAGCCTCGGGAGTGGGGAATAGTGCAAAAAATGGGTGGGCAGTCTTAATGAGCTACTCTCAGGCTCTCTGAATCACCAGACATCATAGCAATCAGACGGGTTTGGAGTGAATTCCAATCCATGAAAGACAGCCCTGATGTGGGCCACATGGAAGGCCATATCTGCATGCTGGATAGGCCAAATGACCCAGGGATGGTGGCAATGCCTCCGTCTATGCCCCACATACACCCACTTAAGGCTCTACTTTAACCAGGTTTTTTGCC
Organism: Limnomonas spitsbergensis; assembly: GCA_037349105.1. Classification (NCBI taxonomy): domain Eukaryota; kingdom Viridiplantae; phylum Chlorophyta; class Chlorophyceae; order Chlamydomonadales; genus Limnomonas; species Limnomonas spitsbergensis. The sequence goes on along the minus strand of JAYJMM010000084.1, from coordinate 785,402 downwards.
ACTTTTCAGGCTCAGCCGCTACAGCCGCCGCAAGTTTGGTACCCAACGGGGCAGTTTTTGGCACCCAACCGCCATTCGGATTCAAATGATACCCCAACAGGCCTCAATAGACCGTGTATGGCAAGCTGATTACAACACTTGGCGATGTAGCAACACACCAGGTCGATCGAGGCAGTTCCTAGAGAGATTACCTCAAATGACAGTTGGTACTGCTAGTGTGAACCAGGTTGGGACGGCGGGTCAAACCTCAGTACCCCTAAAACGTGTCGATACATCTGACCCGCCCTGTACCCGGAAGAAAAGCTCGCAGGTCTTGAACATCATCAGTGTGACCCGGACCATGCACACACATGGTGGGCATGCCCTAGGGAAGTACAACACCCACGCAAAGCGAAATAAGACCTGGCTACTCGAGAGCACAAAATTGGCATCCCTAAAATTATTGCCTTTTAGGGCCTCATTTGCTCCCATGGGACTCACCTCTGAAGATTCCGTTGGGCTATCGTAACGTGGTGGAATAGGAACCACGACATCTCCAAGACAGCTAGGCAGCTTGGACTATCCGACAGCGTTGTGGAGCACTGGGTGCAGCGATATAAAGATTCCGGAGCTGTCCACATCGCGCCAAAGTCCTGCAAGAAGAGGATCCTCAGCCCATAGGTGGAGTCCCGGGCCCATGACCTGCTGCTGAGCAACCAACATGGTGGTGCAAAACCAGTTGCAGAGGAGCTTGGGACATTAGGCTTGGTCACCAGGCCAGTGGGGAAGAAAACTGTCATTCGAGCAGCCCGGAGGCACGCATCGGAGATTGGGGGGAAATTGAGGGTTCTGCGGGGTGCGCCTAGGAAGCAGCTTTCGGGTTCAACTCGACAGAAGCGGCTGGACGTCTGCAAAGCCAGCAAGGGAAGGGACTGGAGCCACGTCCTCTTCACCGACCGGAAGAAGTTTCCATTTACCTACCCAGGGGTGAAGGTGCAGCCTGTGTCATGGGGCGTGGAGGGTGAGGGTGAGAGAGCAGTACGTGAGGCAGCCTCTCCAAATCGCCCCCTGGTCCTCAACGTGTATGCGGGCATCTGCAAGTGGGGAATCAGCAAGCTTCACTTTGTGGCAGGCACCAGCAGCCAGAAGACCACCTTCAAGAACAAGAAGGGCCAGGTGGCCAGGAATATCACCACAGAGGAGTATGAGGAGGTCGTGAAGGCGACATTCCTGCCTGAGGGACAACGCCTCTTCACCCAGCACGGCATTGCTACATGGTACCTTCAGTATGACAACGACCCTACCCACAGAGCAGCCATACCTGTGGTGAAGAGGTGGAACTCCCAGCGTGGCAGCAGCATGGGCCACCTCCAGAAGTGGCCTCCCAACAGCCCGGACTTGAGTCCGATCGAGAACTTTTGGGGATATATGCAGGCCAAGATGGACGCTAAGGGCTGCAGAACTCTCCAGGAGTTTAAGGTATCCCTGATCAAGGAGGTAGCAGCAGTACCCAAGGAGTACTTCTCTAAGCTGGTGGACAGCATGCCCAAAAGGATCGTTGCATGCATCCGCAAGAAGGGCGACAAGACAAAATAGTGAAAATTCTTGCCACCCGCCGCTACAACACATGGCGGGTCATATGTATTGTAAAAACGTGGACAGGCCTAGCAGTGCATGGAGGTTAGGTCATGACTTGATATCAGTTACACATTGACTGTGCTCCAACCTGATTGCTAGCAGTGCACTAATGCTTGTAGGCACCAACTAAACTGTCCCTTGAGATAATCAAACGCAAACACAATGGGCTTAAGGAGTCCACTTGACAAAATCACCAACTCCAATAAATGTATGTTTTGAGATAACTTGGCCATGCTGAGGGGCCTGCCTCTAATTGTTTGAGGATGTTATATTGCAGTGCTGGCCTCCATAGCTGAAGTATTACCTGATGTAAAGCCTAGGGTTGTGGCTCTGAAACCACCAGTGCTGTTTTTTCCATCCTCTCGCAAAACCAGTCCTCGGCAGATCTGGCTGGTTCAGCTGAGATAAGAAGGGGGGCCTGGAATAGAGGACATGAAAATCAAGATGTGTGAATAAAGAGTGGATACCTGACTTCAGTCATTCTGGTACTCAGTGGCAGTGATATGGGAGCTTGCATGGCTGAGGGGCTGCATGGGGCAAGGGGCATGGCTTCGTGACAAGCCACCTTTGCCCCAAATTTGCAGCCTCGGGAGTGGGGAATAGTGCAAAAAATGGGTGGGCAGTCTTAATGAGCTACTCTCAGGCTCTCTGAATCACCAGACATCATAGCAATCAGACGGGTTTGGAGTGAATTCCAATCCATGAAAGACAGCCCTGATGTGGGCCACATGGAAGGCCATATCTGCATGCTGGATAGGCCAAATGACCCAGGGATGGTGGCAATGCCTCCGTCTATGCCCCACATACACCCACTTAAGGCTCTACTTTAACCAGGTTTTTTGCCACTTTTCAGGCTCAGCCGCTACAGCCGCCGCAAGTTTGGTGCCCAACGGGGCAGTTTTTGGCACCCAACCGCCATTCGGATTCAAATGATACCCCAACAGGCCTCAATAGACCGTGTATGGCAAGCTGATTACAACACTTGGCGATGTAGCAACACACCAGGTCGATCGAGGCAGTTCCTAGAGAGATTACCTCAAATGACAGTTGGTACTGCTAGTGTGAACCAGGTTGGGACGGCGGGTCAAACCTCAGTACCCCTAAAACGTGTCGATACATCTGACCCGCCCTGTACCCGGAAGAAAAGCTCGCAGGTCTTGAACATCATCAGTGTGACCCGGACCATGCACACACATGGTGGGCATGCCCTAGGGAAGTACAACACCCACGCAAAGCGAAATAAGACCTGGCTACTCGAGAGCACAAAATTGGCATCCCTAAAATTATTGCCTTTTAGGGCCTCATTTGCTCCCATGGGACTCACCTCTGAAGATTCCGTTGGGCTATCGTAACGTGGTGGAATAGGAACCACGACATCTCCAAGACAGCTAGGCAGCTTGGACTATCCGACAGCGTTGTGGAGCACTGGGTGCAGCGATATAAAGATTCCGGAGCTGTCCACATCGCGCCAAAGTCCTGCAAGAAGAGGATCCTCAGCCCATAGGTGGAGTCCTGGGCCTATGACCTGCTGATGAGCAACCAACATGGTGGTGCAAAACCAGTTGCAGAGGAGCTTGGGACATTAGGCTTGGTCACCAGGCCAGTGGGGAAGAAAACTGTCATTCGAGCAGCCCGGAGGCACGCATCGGAGATTGGGGGGAAATTGAGGGTTCTGCGGGGTGCGCCTAGGAAGCAGCTTTCGGGTTCAACTCGACAGAAGCGGCTGGACGTCTGCAAAGCCAGCAAGGGAAGGGACTGGAGCCACGTCCTCTTCACCGACCGGAAGAAGTTTCCATTTACCTACCCAGGGGTGAAGGTGCAGCCTGTGTCATGGGGCGTGGAGGGTGAGGGTGAGAGAGCAGTACGTGAGGCAGCCTCTCCAAATCGCCCCCTGGTCCTCAACGTGTATGCGGGCATCTGCAAGTGGGGAATCAGCAAGCTTCACTTTGTGGCAGGCACCAGCAGCCAGAAGACCACCTTCAAGAACAAGAAGGGCCAGGTGGCCAGGAATATCACCACAGAGGAGTATGAGGAGGTCGTGAAGGCGACATTCCTGCCTGAGGGACAACGCCTCTTCACCCAGCACGGCATTGCTACATGGTACCTTCAGCATGACAACGACCCTACCCACAGAGCAGCCATACCTGTGGTGAAGAGGTGGAACTCCCAGCGTGGCAGCAGCATGGGCCACCTCCAGAAGTGGCCTCCCAACAGCCCGGACTTGAGTCCGATCAAGAACTTTTGGGGATATATGCAGGCCAAGATGGACGCTAAGGGCTGCAGAACTCTCCAGGAGTTCAAGGTATCCCTGATCAAGGAGGTAGCAGCAGTACCCAAGGAGTACTTCTCTAAGCTGGTGGACAGCATGCCCAAAGGATCGTTGCATGCATCCGCAAGAAGGGCGACAAGACAAAATAGTGAAAATTCTTGCCACCCGCCGCTACAACACATGGCGGGTCATATGTATTGTAAAAACGTGGACAGGCCTAGCAGTGCATGGAGGTTAGGTCACGACTTGATATCAGTTACACATTGACTGTGCTCCAACCTGATTGCTAGCAGTGCACTAATGTTGGTAGGCACCAACTAAACTGTCCCTTGAGATAATCAAACGCAAACACAATGGGCTTAAGGAGTCCACTTGACAAAATCACCAACTCCAATAAATGTATGTTTTGAGATAACTTGGCCATGCTGAGGGGCCTGCCTCTAATTTTTTGAGGATGTTATATTGCAGTGCTGGCCTCCATAGCTGAAGTATTACCTGATGTAAAGCCTAGGGTTGTGGCTCTGAAACCACCAGTGCTGTTTTTTCCATCCTCTCGCAAAACCAGTCCTCGGCAGATCTGGCTGGCTCAGCTGAGATAAGAAGGGGGGCCTGGAATAGAGGACATGAAAATCAAGATGTGTGAATAAAGAGTGGATACCTGACTTCAGTCATTCTGGTACTCAGTGGCAGTGATATGGGAGCTTGCATGGCTGAGGGGCTGCATGGGGCAAGGGGCATGGCTTCCTGACAAGCCACCTTTGCCCCAAATTTGCAGCCTCGGGAGTGGGGAATAGTGCAAAAAATGGGTGGGCAGTCTTAATGAGCTACTCTCAGGCTCTCTGAATCACCAGACATCATAGCAATCAGACGGGTTTGGAGTGAATTCCAATCCATGAAAGACAGCCCTGATGTGGGCCACATGGAAGGCCATATCTGCATGCTGGATAGGCCAAATGACCCAGGGATGGTGGCAATGCCTCCGTCTATGCCCCACATACACCCACTTAAGGCTCTACCTTAACCGGGGTCTCTGCCACTTTTCAGGCTCAGCCGCCGCACGTTTGGTACCCAACGGGGCAGTTTTTGGCATCCAACTGCCATTCGGATTCAAATGATACCCCAACAGGCCTCAATAAACTGTGTATGGCAAGCTGATTACAGCACTTGGCGATGTAGCAACACACTAGGTCGATCGAGGCAGTTCCTAGAGAGATTACCTCAAATGGCAGTTGGTACTGCTAGTGTGAACCAGGTTGGGACGGCGGGTCAAACCTCAGTACCCCTAAAACGTGTCGATACATCTGACCCGCCCTGTACCCGGAAGAAAAGCTCGCAGGTCTTGAACATCATCAGTGGGACCCGGACCATGCACACACATGGTGGGCATGCCCTAGGGAAGTACAACACCCACGCAAGGCGAAATAAGACCTGGCTACTCGAGAGCACAAAATTGGCATCCCTAAAATTATTGCATTTCAGGGCCTCATTTGCTCCCATGGGGCTCACCTCTGAAGAACTCCGTTGGGCTATCGTAACGTGGTGGAATAGGAACCACGACATCTCCAAGACAGCTAGGCAGCTTGGACTATCCGACAGCGTTGTGGAGCACTGGGTGCAGCGATATAAAGATTCCGGAGCTGTCCACGTCGCGCCAAAGTCCGGCAAGAAGAGGATCCGCAGCCCATAGGTGGAACGATATAACTGAACTGTAGCTGATGTGCTGATGCAAAATAAGTAGCTGGAGATCGACACATGCCGCGCTAGTTCATCCCTGCTCGTGGCTTAAACATCAATGAGTGCATACACAGGCATCTCAACACGCATTGCATGTTAAACCTAGAGATGCTTTGCATGCATCAAATTTATTCAGTGATGATTGATGTTATTCTTCTGAAACATGTTTCTCATTGTTTGCTCTCTCACTCAACATCTAAATCTTAATGAAGGAGGGCCAGTTTAATTCCGTGTTATGCGGGGGGACAAGCTTAATTCAGGCTTCCGCAAGGGGATCTCCTTAATTTTGGTTAGTGCATGGGACTTACCGGTATTCAGGCACATGATTCTCACTGTTTCTCCCTCCCTCCTTCCCAGCAACGGAAACAACATGTCAGAGGAGACTTTTGATAACGTCATCTCGACTTCCTGACGAGGTGGAATCAGCAAATGGGAGTGGTCAACTGCGGGGAGCACGACCTCAAGACTAAAAATATTCTGTCCCTCGATTGAGCGGTGCAAGGCCATCTGTCAATGACATTACACCTCTGGGCCCTGCTCAAAAAGGCTTGGCCGCGTGGGCGCCCAACTGTCCCGTTGGAAGAAAATAAAATGAACTGAGGGTAAGAGAGAAAAAATGAGAAGACCACAAAGGAGAAAGAACTCCCCCCCCCCCACAGGAAAAGGCCATCAGTGCCAAGCGTGGGTGGCCCGACCCCATCCCGAGCCTGACCATGCCGCCACCAGCTGCAGTCCCAACAGCTCAGCAATTACAGTAAGTGGCCCTGCCGGAAGAGCTCATTGCCAAGCTTGAGGAGGCGGGTGCCTGTCCCATGCATGAAATATAATGCTCTGTTGGACTTCAAGAAAACACGAGGGTGGCATGGGTGGTCACTTAGGGCGACTAGTCAGCAATGGCATCCGCCTCTCAACTGCATACATTTGATAGTGCCAATGACGTTATACCTCTGGACCCTGCTGCAAAGGCTTGGCCACGTTCATAAGAAGGGTCATGAGACCAAGTGTTGCATCCCACTAGGTGCCTATAGTATACCAGAAATACCCGACTTGGTTCGCAGTTGCAAGTTCCATGCGTCTGTAGGCATCCTTTGGACGATGCAAATCATGCGATCATTACCGGTGTGCCAAATCTTACTATGCCGGTGCGCAAGTCTCAGACTCTGTCATGCTACTTACTTCTCTCCATCCGTAATTAACATCTGTGGGCCGTCCTAATTGCCCCCCCACCCCCCTATTAGGTAGGGGCCTAGCATAATTAGATGGAGGTCTTAGAACATCCCTCCCCAATGAGGGGACTTCACTCAGTTGTCAGCGTGAATGGTGTGGTGACATTCGGGGTTAGCCATCTGCAGGTAGGCAAGCGCATCAGAATAAATGTGTTTGTCTGACTAAGGCGCTGTCATGTTGTGAAATTTTGAAGCCTAGGAAGACAAAAACTAGTTTGAAGGAGGTCCAGTTGGTCACAACGAATGAGTCATGTAGCAGCCCTTCATGACAGGCCAGCATTGCTTTACAGATATCAAGAAACAGAATGAGGGAACCCTTGATACTGTGTAATTAGGGAGATTCAACTACAAGTCAGCTTCATCACAGCCTACAGCTGGTTTGGCCTTATTTATGTAGCAAGCCTAGCAGCCTGCTGAGAGTGGCTTAGTGTGCAGTTATGCACTAAATAGACAATGTCCCTCACCTAGGCAATGCCTTTTTCTCACCGTGTTGTGATGTTCCCACTATCCGTGATTGTTGTGAAAGGCTCCAAGGGTACATTGTCTATGACAGCCCAGCTGGCATCATCAGCAATCTAGAATGCAGGCGAGTGAGAGTCGGTCAGTCAGTCAGTCAGTCAGTCAGTCAGCCAACTGAACCTCAGCCATCTGAGGCCTTGCTAGGCAGCTGTTGGGCAGCCATCCAGCATCATCAGCAATCCTAAATGCAGGCGAGGGAGCAAACACCTGACAGAGACTCAATAAAGCTGATTATGAGCAGCTTTGGTCAGCAGTCATAACCTATATGAAGATGAGAGTGGCAAAAAAAATGCAAAAAAAACTCACATGCCCCCACACGCTGTGCGAGTGTCCCCATTCCTCATGTCCTGAGACGCCAAGCGCGGGAAAATATCAGCGGCAGCAGAGTTGAAGGGGAAGTAAACACGCACAAAGCTGAGAGCAATGAGAATGCAGAAACGTGAGGGGCCTGGCCAGGTTTTTGCGCTAGTGATCAGTGGCTGGGCATCCAGCTGACGCACCTGCTGTGGCTATGAAGAATTCCTTGCTGTTGGGGATGATGCACACATCCCCCTTCTTGATCTCAGGAGAACCCTCTGCGACACAAAACAGATCAAGTGACGCAAGGTCGCGGCGGCAAAACAGATTTCAGCAAACAGATCAAGACAGACTGTCCGGGCAAAGCTGATTGCAGCAAAAGAGGTTATATATTCAGCAAAAGAAGAAGATATTAAATTCTGCAGGGTCTGAGTAGTGCCCATGATGAAGGGTAGTTAATGATGTTACACCTCTGGGCCATGCTGAAAGGAAGCTCGGCCACATCGGCAAACAAAAAGTCAGCTAGGACAGTCAAGGGAGAAGGCACAATAGGACAGACAGGAAAGCAAGTTCACCCAACAAACAACAAGAACAAGACACAAAGTTATAACAAACCGTACCCCCTGCCCCTGAAGAGACTAGCCTGATGAAGGATGGTCTGACAAGGGCAACGTGGGCACCAGTTTTATGAGACAGATGGTGGAGCAAAGCTCTGCAGGGAACACCGCGGGTATCCCTCATGAGTCATGGCTGCAAAGGCAACTTAGGCAGGCCATCCAGCGGCCGCCTAAGATTTGAAGGTGACAAAACCTGGATCGGCCAGTAGCCTATTGTCCAAGCAACATAACTGGCCACGCTTCTGCCAGGGCCCAGGATGTAGCTAATTTGTAGCTGAATAGCAGCTGAGCCACCGAAATAGACTATACTCACCGAAAGGCGGCGTGTCCTTCATGTTGCCCAGGCTGCCTTGAAGAAGCGCATATGGGGGCCCGAAAAATAAGCTCTGTCCAAAATTCTGCGATGGGAAGTGGGGACGCAGAGCGTGAGGGCTTCATTTGACATCGGGTTGCGTGCCGGCCAGAGCGCCCCAAGGTAATGTGTATACAGACAGAAGAAGCAGCTTCCTGACAGCTTCCAATCAGCAGAGCTTCCCAGAAGCAGCTTCCTGGAGCACGGCAAAAATGTGTAGCTGGTCGTCAGAGGGGCCCATCAGACCCTTATCAGACCTTGGGAGCAGGCTCATGGCGGTAGAACTTGCAACTTGGACAGGTCTTCTGCTCAGCCAGCTTCAGAACCATATCCACAATCTTCGGGGACACGTCTGGCCTTGGCTTGATCCTTATCTGCTTGGGAACCAGTGCCATTCAGAGTTCCATGCGGTAGATGAAAGCGTTGGCTCAGACATGCCATGTGCCCAGATGTCGGCTTGGTTGCATGGCTGGGCTGTCAAGCAGAATATGCTGCTCGACACGGAGATGCATGCATACCTTGCCGTATGCGGTAGTCATGACGAAATTCTTAAAAGTTATTGCGGGGCCCGCTGTTGCAGTACCCGAGAGAGTTAAGACTGAGAGTTTCGCAAGCTGAGTTCAGCTGAGTAAACAATTGTTCGATGGATATTCCTGGTTTATTTTCTGCCACCTTTTTCTTGGTAGCCGATGAAGGCTGCATTCCGCTCCGCTGCATCGATCTCCACCGCTACGACGACATTGACAAGCAGGCTGCTGAGGCAAAGTACGACTCCCATTGAAGATGCGAATGACATCGTAAGCTGGAGATTCTCTTATCAAAGGCAACTGCTTTGTGAGAAGTACCGTTGGGCTCAGTCCATCAATCCAGATCTACCTGACCAGTACGGCGGATCCACAAACAAGCCATCCTCCTCACCCAACGCTAGGGTAATCCTTGAACCTGGGCCTAGCACAGGTCTAGCAGGCTAGCAGGACCAGGCTAGCAGTCCTAGCACTAACGCTAGCTCCACCCGTCTCACCTCTGATATTTTGTGCATTAAAATCCTAAGATGAAATCCAAGCAGCCAGAATCCAAGCAGACTAGGAGATGTCTCACAACCGTCTACCGGTTGGTATCCTAGCCTAGCCTTGAAGGTGGCATGGATCGATGGATTTCCTTCACCGGCAGATACCATAGCTATATGCCAAACTATATCACAAGTTCCGGTGCCCTCATGAGGCATAGAGTCACAAGGCATGTTGATGGCCATGGAGCCCAGTTAACCATAATGGCCACCAGCAGGTCAATGGTCGACACAGTTATAGCTGCGCGTGGTTCTTGTTGCCGCAGGCATGCAAGGGACAGTCTCAAATCTGTATGCAGCAACATCTGTATAGCCAGGGTATACCTTTTGTAAGACATTTGTGATGTTTTTTTTGGAGTCCAGCGCGAGGTGGGGGCAAAAACAACAGGATTCACTCCATCCTCGAAACTTATAGAGCTTGACGAGAGCTACCCTTATCTGGTCTAAAAAAGCTTTGCGGCCCAACGGTGACTGAGGTACAGAGAGCCAGACAATGAGGATTTCGTAGATTTCACAGAAGCTTTTTTGTGAATCTTATAAACATCTCAACTTCGAGAAAACTGCATGATATGAAGATCTCACTGCATAGGGCAGGGCCAGGGCTTTCCAAAGAACCCCTGTGCATGGTCCATGCCTGGTCAACATTAAGTACCCGGTCAACGCATGTCAAATTAGGAGGGGGGGGGGGGGGGGGGGGGGTCCACCCCCCTAAAAAAAACGTTTTTTTTCTTCTTGAAGCCGGGATACCCTCCCAAAAGTTTTTAGGTGCAACTCCTATGTCAAACGAATGAGCTTTGGAGAATAAGGGGGTATGGGGGGCCTGATTTCTTTCTGCACCCCCCCTCGGTCCAGCGAAGCATCACATTTGAATATGTCAATCATATTTGATGCATGGGGCCAGCATGCATTATGTTCCTTGTGACTCAACGCCTGGGATGCATGTTGGTGATGACCCACCTCAAAGTTGCCAGCGCACATCCACAGCCAAATAACAGCCTCAGCTGCCACTGCCTTCTGGAATTCAGGGCTGCCACCTCTCTGGGAGGTGGATCTCCCAGCCCTGAACCAGGAAACCCCTGCACCTCCATCCAGCCTACCAGTGCATGTGTGAATGAAGTTATATCCCTTGGCCGGTGAGCCCAACTCGAAAGCTTGGCCGCGAGGTCGCTCAACTATCCGGCTGGGAGGAAAATAAAAGGAAAAGGGAAGAGAGGGGCAGGAGAGAAGAATAGAGTAAGAAGGAAAATAAAATAATCAGGGGCAAACAAAAACTGGAAATGGAGGGTAGAGGGTTCCCCAGACCCTGAAATACCTAGGCCTCAACAACGTCTACCTCCTGTTCCACAAGTGCTAGGGCATCCGAACTTCCTTTGTGTTCTTGAACTTGTTGTTTGGTGGGTGAACTTGCTATCCTTTCTTTCCTCTTGTGCCTCCTCCCTTGACTTTCCTAGCTGCCTTTTTCTTTGCCGACGCGGCCGAGCTTCATTTCAGCATGGCTTAAGAGGTGTAACGTCATTAACCTGTTCCACAAGAGCTAGGGCATCCCTCCCACACCCGCCCCAGAATAGCTCGTCAAAGTTTGTGGCGCAGCCAGGGGCCTGAAGATCCCCACTTACTTCTTCTGGACACTAAGGCATTCTTAGCAAGCGTGTTCCTCCACATGTTCACCTTTGCCCTAGCCCAGCATAGTCAGCAGCAGTTTGCCTCATGTTGCCTCTTGTGTTGGCCCTGATGAATGTGCTGAGCTGCCTTCAGTTTGTGTGGACACGAGCACACGCCCGCTTGCTGGTGCGGCTCCATGCGTGCGTCAGCACGGCGCCCGCCGTCCGCTGAAACCAGGCATGATAGGCTGATGCAGAGATGTGTTTGGTGGTGGTGTCCTTGGGATACCCCACGCTGGTGACGTCCAGGTGTGCCGGCTCATAGGCTGCGTCTACTATCGCCAGCAGCTCTGTGACAGGTAGTTGCTCTAGGTCAGACCATGCCTGGCACAATGTTTTGGGGGGCGGTCGACGTCAGCTCCAGATCCTTCAGTGCACCCGGCTGTTCAAAGCACCCGTAGTGCCCTCTCGGTATCTGTATGACCGCAAGTTGCATGTCTGGCCCCATGGCTGCCATGCTGGGTGGGCTGTCCTGCTGTCCTGCTAGTGCCATCTCTGCGCTGTAGAAGCGAAGGCCGTGCTTTCACCAGTCTTGCCGTACCGGATGGATCTGCAGCTCTCTCAGGACCCCACAGCAGGTGGCTGATGCGGGCAGCCCCTCAGTCTTGCGCAGGTGTTGGACTGTATCCTATTTTTAGGCATTGCCGTGGCCGGAAGTGGCCTTTGGCAGACACCACCTCTCCGCAGATGGCCGCAGGTGCTGCGTAGATAGCCAAGAACAGGGTGCGTGTATGCAGAATGGCACACGGCGTTTCAGAATTTAGACATGCCTAGGCGGCCATCAGGTGAACGCGCACTCGCGCAGCAGTGCAGCAACTTGAGGCGCCTCCCTTCCCTTGCATGGCCTTTCTAATGCTGCCGCATTCGTGCTGAATGATATCCCAATGATGAAGAACCTTAATGCATAACCCTGAAGCGACTCGTCTGCAAGCCGTTGTAAGAGCATGGGTAAGAGAATCCCCTAGTCATGGGATCTCTCTCAAACCGGTCCATGAAAACATGAAGCACGCTGGAATGGCTGCCTAAGGTTGGATAACACAGAAATACGAAAGCAAGAAAATGCCTGATAGTGGCTTGAGGAACCATATAAGAAAGAAAGAAAGAAAACGCCTGAGCGTGGCTTGAGGAATACGGGATTTTAAATGCCGTACACCGTATAACCTCAAATTGTGAGCCTTTCCTGCAACCGCCTAATGGAACCTACACGTCATCTAACTCCTCCGTGGGCTATTCCGATCTGCTCCGAAGCTGCAATGCTGCTGGTGACTGGATGTCATATGCGCTGATCAGAGCCACAAGAAAGAAAGAAATAGAAAGAAATAAAACGCCTGAGCGTGGCTTGAGGAATACGAGATTTTAAATGCCGTACACATACTTGCCCACAGCGCATTCCGGAATTCTGCTCCGAAGAGATCCCCTTCCTAGTGTACGTCGGGCATCACTGCCGTACTTCCTCGAAAGCCACCGTTTCGACTAGAGAGCGTTTCTGTTCTCCAGCTTGCCCCTCAGCGTCTTCTTTCTTGCTTCAAACCTCTCCCATGCCGATCGTTCATCCCCATTTAGGGTTGATTCGCCCGGCCTTTAGGGGGGCGATTATCCCATCCCATCCGTTGCGGGACCAAACTGCTTCCCGGAGGAAAAAGCATGCGCTGTACAGACCAACCTTGGAAGGAGAGGTCAATGGACAGGATCGCGCCACCTCCAGGTCATCACCAGAGACGTCTTCGTCGTCTTACGGCCGATCTTCCCAGGTTTGCAACGATCGCGGCCCTTTCTTACAAGGCTATTGCCCAGACGCGCAGGGCGCTGTGACAGCATTCGCAGCGTTACCGTGACTTTAGAACACGGTGCATGCCCCCGACCATGATCACCAGTCCATCCATGATTGTTTGTTAAGTACAGAAAGAATGCACTGTCCTCGAATGCACTTGTTTCATAACAGTTCCGTGCCGGCATTGACAAGCAGGTTAGCAAAGACTTTGGCTTTCCCACACACCTGGACGCAGTGCATGGCTACTGAGATTGCCATGCCAGCCATGTTGTTAGCATCATCTTGCTTGCTTGCCCCCCGATACAGGTCTGTGCCGGTGTTGATGGAGACTATGCTTATCCATCAGCCCCGGAAATGCCACCAAATAACTCTGAGCGCATGGGGGAGGCCGCCCGGAAGGCGCTGGCCCGAGCAACCGGGGCAATGATGCGGTATGGCTGGATCTCCTTCTGGGTGCAGCTCACGCTTTCCACAGTCAGCGCAGTTATCTTGCTGTTCTCAGTGGCTTTCACGTCCCAGGTGAGCAATGTTTACTTCAGGGTGCTTCAGCTATGCTGGAAGCTACATCATAGCTCACGGCCGGGGGGTGCGGCCGGGTGCATCTCATGGTATCCACCGTCAGCACTGTTATCCTGCTGTTCTCTGTATATTTTACCTCTCATGTGCGAACATCTGCTACAGCAGCAGCTCCATGCCCATTCATGCTCCACTCATGCATGGTACTATTTTGAGCATGCTTCCTGCTGCCCATGATGGCTGTCACCTTTCAGGTGAGAACAGCAGCAGCAGCAGTAGCAACAGTGTCACACGCATCCATGCACCGCTCAGGCAGCGCACTGTTTCAGCATACATCCTGCTGCTTTCTGTGACTGCCACCTTTCAGGTGAGACCAGCAGTAGCCACCGCAGAAACAGTGCCTCAGCCCTTGCGGAGGGAAGTGTTTACGCATCAGTCCAGCCCCGTGCATGCATGCTTGCACTCCCCATGCATGTGATGGGCATGTGACGTCGCCTGCCGTGTGCACCATGCACCATGCATCATACATGTACCAATGTACCATGCCTGCATGCACGCACCAATGTACGCGCCATGCATGCATGCACTAATACATGCACTATGCTTATAGGCACCATGGACACACCATGCACGCACCAATATATTCACCATGCACGCATGTACCATGAACGCGCCATGCATGCATGCATACACTATGTACGCGCCATGCATGCATGTAACAATGCACCATAAATGCATGCACCATGCACACACCAACTCACCATACACGCATATTGCATTTGTAATGCACCCAACATTGCCCGCCTTTTGTGAACATACCTCGAACAACTGGAATCAGCGCTGCATGGGCGGTGTTCCTCTTCTGCATGCATTGAGCAATCATGAGCACCTTGCCACCTTGCTATGCCCCCCCCCTCACTGAAGCCCTTCCCCTCCAAGCAGAGAGATCCCACACACATACAAATCTACCCACCGGTGCCCTCCCTAGCCAATCAGAGCGGCCCGCGTTCCTCCCTAAACCTGAATCTGGTGGGCAACCTTGCCAGCATCCTCCCCCCCACCCATAATGCATGTAGTGACTACCCCCACCCCCTTGCAGAGCAGCCTGCGTTCCTCCCAAATTCTTCCTTTATCTGACACTTGTGGGCATCCTTGCCAGCCTCCTGGGCATCCTCTGGAGCTTGGGGCTGCACCATGCAGTACCCCTTACCCCACCTGGGTACCAGGCCCATGGGCACCATGCTAGTACTGTGGACCCTGTTACCCTGCGAGCACAGGACCCTGCTCCCATGCGAGCACCGGACACTGCGTATACAATGCACATGACCGCCCACATTCCGTCTTTTGCCCCTTCTTCAGAGTGGCCCACGTGCCTCCCTGTACCTTACGCTTTTGGGCATCCTGGCTGGCTTTCTCAGCACCTTCTGGAACTTTGGCTACACGCGGACAGCCAGGCGCATGCAGGGCTTCTTAGACGCCTCAGGCGCGCCCAAGATCAAGAAGCAAAACGTGGGTTCTTGCGGGTTGCGGGACTTGTTTTTTTCAGTGTATGCTTTCATGCTTGCCAGTCGAATGGGTTGTGGGGTTCACGTGCGTGTGTTTGTGCCTGCCTGCCCACTGTGCATGCGTGCAAGAATAACGACACTGAGGTGGCGCGACGCAACCAGGTTGCTTGAAACTCGGCTTAAAGTGGTGCAAGGCTCGAGAGTCTTGCATGTGCGCCTGCTTGCGTGCATGTGTGAATGCCTAAAAGGACTTGTGTTACGTGCGCGCAAGCATGTGGGGATGCCGGATGTGCAAGCTGTGTGTGCATGCGAGCATAGTGGGGCCATGGCTAGCAAACTTGCACCCGTGCCGCCGGCCCCATGTTATGCCGCTCAACGGGCCAGCCTCCGAATTACCAAAGCCCTGCTGCCTCTCTCCAGATATGCCCTACACTCTGCTGCAATATTGGCGTTGCACCTAGCACAGGCGCTGTCCATTTCCTTTCCCTCCTACTTCTGCGGGGCACGCTTTTGGCGGGATTGCTCCCCGGCATATGCTGCTTAACCTTCTTGTGCTGCTAACCCTCCGTCCCCATGCTGCTGCAGCCTCCACGAGCGCTTCTCTCCTCCCCTCCCCCTCCCCCTCCCCCTCCCCTTCCCCTCCCCCTCCCCTTCTCCATCCTCCTCCTCCTCCCCCTCTCCATCCTCCTCCCCCTCTCCATCCTCCTCCTCCTCCCCCTCTCCATCCTCCTCCTCCTCCCCCTCTCCATCCTCCCCCCCCCCCTCCCCCTCCCCCCCCCCCCTCCCCCTCCCCCTCCCCCTCCCCCTCCCCCTCCCCCTCCCCCTCCCCCTCCCCCTCCCCCTCCCCCTCCCCCTCCCCCTCCCCCTCCCCCTCCCCCTCCCCCTCCCCCTCCCCCTCCCCCTCCCCCTCCCCCTCCCCCTCCCCCTCCCCCTCCCCCTCCCCCTCCCCCTCCCCCTCCCCCTCCCCCTCCCCCTCCCCCTCCCCCTCCCCCTCCCCCTCCCCCTCCCCCTCCCCCTCCTCCCTCCCCCTGTTCCCCCTCCTCCCTCCTCCTGTTCCCCCTCCTCCCTCCTCCTGTTCCCCCTCCTCCCTCCTCCTGTTCCCCCTCCCCCTCTCCCTGTCCCTCCCTCTCTCCCTCTTCCCCCTCCCCCTCCCCCTGTTCCCCCTCCTCCCTCCTCCTGTTCCCCCTCCTCCCTCCTCCTGTTCCCCCTCTTCCCCCTCTTCCCCCTCTTCCCCCTCTTCCCCCTCTTCCCCCTCTTCCCCCTCTTCCCCCTCTTCCCCCTCCCCTTCCCCCTCTTCCCCCTCTTCCCCCTCTTCCCCCTCCCCTTCCCCCTCTTCCCCCTCCCCTTCCCCCTCTTCCCCCTCCCCTTCCCCCTCTTCACCCTCCCCCTCCCCCTCTTCACCCTCCCCCTCTTCCCCCTCCCCCTCCCCCTCTTCCCCCTCCCCCTCTCCCCCCTCCCCCTCTTCCCCCTCTTCCCCCTCTTCCCCCTCCCCCTCCCCCTCTTCCCCCTCCCCCTCCCCCTCTTCCCCCTCCCCCTCCCCCTCCCCCTCCCCCTCCCCCTCCCCCTCCCCCTCCCCCTCCCCCTCCCCCTCCCCTTCCCCCCTCCCCTCCGGCTCCCCCTACTCCTACCCCGACCCCTACCCCTACCATATGCCCCCCACATCCGCTTGCTCCTGCCCTGTGCGGATCGCTCGCTCCACTCCCGCGATCCCTTCCCTGCCTGTGCAGGTCATAGAGATGGTGACCAAGGGTGTCATCATTAATGTAATGGGACTGGGGTCAACTCTGCTGGGGATCCAGGCTCTGGTGAGGAGGGAGGGTCTGGTCATAACTGTCAATTTTAGGGCCGAGGCGGGCCCCAATAGGAACATTTGAGCGTGCTTCAGCTACATTTCAGCTACACCATGGCCTGATCCAAGAAGACTTGGTGCAGCAAGCCATGCTGCTTGGGTTGTCGGCTGTAGATCAATGAAGATCAAGGCACAATCGGCCCAGTGGTGGCTGCCTGGCTGCCACCCAAAGGTGCTTGGGTGTGTGCACTAGAATAGGCAGTGCGCCGGCTTCCAAGCCCTGATTTGGATGAAAGATGTAGGGATCTGGGCATCCCATATTGTTTTCAACACTGGTATGTGTGATCGATTGGAATGCCTGAAGAAGCAAGGAAGGACTGATATGTGCCCTGAAGGGGACCTCACCTGACGGATGCTTCACCAACCAGGCCAGTGCTGTGGCCGAAAGGGTCGTGGCTTGATTGCTTTTTGAATCCTCGCCTCAGTGCTCATGCATGCTCATGGGCTCATGGATGCCTATGAATGCTCGTTTTCTTATAAATTAGCTTGCCGTGCCTGTCTGCCCCTTGCTGTTACCTGTCTGCCCCTCTCTGATGCCAGCCAGTGTGATGTCGTCTTACGCGTACATACAAATTATGAAATGATATACCGGTTTGATACAATTCAGCGACTGCTGAGCCGGCGGCCGAGGGCGAGTGGTACATATAAGGCCCTGCTGCCCGCCGCCGCCGGCTGTTGTTTGGTAATGGTCAGGTCCCACTTGGGTCCCAGTTGTGGCCGCCTAAAAAAACTGTGGTGGTATTGAGCGCACTTTACTGACCCCCCTGCCCTCAGGTGGGAGTGCTAGTTGCGAAGACACTGAGCAACGCATCTGCCAACCCCTTCATCGCGTCAGCAGCTGGCGTGTACAACCCGGTGCTGGCGCTAGATGTGTTTCTGGTGCAGGTGCAGCGGGGAGGGGAGGGGAGGGTTTACGAGCCATACAGGTTTGTGGGTTGATGGATGAGCATTTATTTCAGGCACTTCAGGGTGGGTGCGAGGCGGTGATGGCAGGCAAGGGGGATGTTAAGGGGCAAGGGTGGCAACTGTGGATGTAGATGCTGTGATGTGAGCGAAATGTTGGGGAGTACGGGCGATACTGACACACACATATGCACACATACTCATGCACACACATGCTATGCAAACACATGCACGCTGATACATTCACATGCACACACACATGCAAACAGTGAAACGCATACACAGACTTGCAAACGCAAACATGAAACACTATGTAGGACTTTCATTTGGACATTTATTTGCGAAGTGTGGAGACAATATCCGCACTAGTATGGAAGCAGCTGTGAGCTGTCATGTCCATTCAGCAATAGGACCAGATGGGACAACCAGCATGCTGCTTCACCTGCCTGGAGCCTGAGGCCTCGCCTCTCGTAATGTATTTGTTTACATGTCCAAGGAACAGCAGCACATTGCCATAGGGTCCGCTGGCTCTATGTGTATTTTGTGTCCCTTCAAGTGTGATGGCCGTTATGTCCGACCTGGCTGGTGTGCCACACTTTGTGACATGTCACGTGTTGCTTCCAGGGCTGTGCCTGATATATTCTTAACAGTGGCTGAATGACTCAGCCGAATTTCTGTCCCCATAATTGGGTCAAGTCCCCATAATTGGGTCAAATCCAGCTACTTTTTTGCCAGAAAGGGACCCCGTGATGACTTCAATGATTTCTAAAAGACGGCACAATTGCAAAGAACCGCTTGCTTCAGTTGGGTTGAAGAGGTAAGCCTGTTGAGCTAAGCATTATTGTGAACCCACTTCGTCTCATGCTGCTCTCTGAAGATCAGCAAGCATCGCAGTCACTAATTCGATACTGGTACCTACTTGAAATATAACATGTTCACATTCGGTATTAGAACGCTGAAATGAACCCCGGCAAATTGATACCGGTGAATAAATTACAAATGTCACACTGTGTGTGTCTTGTAGGCGGCCACCAACACCTTGCTGGGGCATTTCTTGTCGCTTGTGTGCTCGCTGTGGCTGCTGAACATCGTTGGGGAGGGGAGAGGGCTGAGATTCCAGGTGAGAGACAGGGGGGTGCGGGGGCTGGAGCCAGAGGTACTGGGGGAGGGGAGTGGGGAGCCGTTGAGGGCTGGTTTGCTGGATGAGGGAAGGGGGCAGGGCTGAGAGGCTCTGGGCTGGCAGGAGCGGGGAGGGGACTGAGGCCAGGGGTACCAGCGGGGGGGAGGGAGTGGGGAGCCGTCAGGGGCTGGTGTTCTGGGTGAGGGGAGGCAGGGGGGAAGAGAGCATTGAGGATCGGGCCGCCTCGCAGCAAAAGCAAGGGAGGGGGCGGTCCCTGACCCCTGTACCCTAAATCCTTAATGATGCAGCAGGACAGGTGGACTGGGAGGGGGGCGAACTGAGCAATGTGTGGGAAGGGTGGTGGGATGGCGGGAGAGCGCTTGCCTGTCATGGTAGCTGGGGCTCGTGGCAGATGGGAAGTTCCTGGGGGGGTGCGAGTAGGGAAGGTATGCCTCTCTGATGAAGAGAGGTGCACCTGCTCCCCTTATCCCTGTTCACCCATAGTCCCCTCTGGAGAAGTCTTGCCTGGCATGTACGAAACTTGGGAACGAGAGGGCACGGGCGCGTGTTTTTTTAAAGTTCTTTTATCTTAAAGAAAGCATGACTACCTGAAGAGAGGTGCACTTGCTCCCCTGATCCCTCTTCACCCCTAGTCTCGTCTGGAGGAGCCTTGCCTGGCATGTGCGTAACTGGGGAAGGAGCAGACACAGGCACGCATGTTTTGTGAAAGCTTTTTATTCTCAATTAAGCATGGCACTCTGGTAAAGCCTGGTCCGGCATGTGCGTAACTGGGGCAAGAGCAGACACGGGCACGCGTGTTTTTGAAAGCTTTTTATCTCAATAAAGCATGACTCTCTGGTAAAGCCTGGTTTGAGCCGTGTGCCATGCACTGTTATGGATACCAGGCTTGATGCAGGCAGTTTGAGACGTCAAGAGATCCAGGAGGGAGGAGGGAGGTGGCAGACCTGCAGCCGCAAATCGGTTGGAGCGTTGCTGTTTTTCAGGGACGAGGGTTTAGGCTTAAGTTTGTGTTAAGTGTGCTGGCAAGCTGTGCTTCCTCGGTTGTCCCTGGGCACCTGTGCTGCCCAGCCATGCATGCATGTGTGGCATCGTTTCACATTTTATATTCATCGCATTTGGTATGACACATCTACCCCGGTCCCCCCTCCTGCGAACAACATCATTTCCCTTACTCGCCCGTGCACGCATGTGCGGCCAGAGCTCCGCGGCAGACGCCCCGTCCGATCCGTCAGCGCCAGGGTTCCCACCGGCCAAGGGGAACGCGGGCCTTTCGTACGGCATGCGGCCGCCACCCCCTCCTGCGAGGGGGTACTGACCGCCGCCGCATGCGCCTAAGGGGGGGAAGGTCTAAAAGGTAACAGCTGTTGTAGGGGCTGTAGCAGGGGTATCCAGCCTGATGCTTCCTACCTGCCGGCTGTTTTCCTTTACGTGGTTGGTAATTTGCACTGAGGGTGTTGCACCGTTATCACCGCCACTGCTTGCACGCATGAGGGTGTAGAATCTGGGGAGGAATAAAAAGTGAAGGCTTTTGAAATAGGGTAGGGGGGTGGCTGGATCAGGGGAGGCTGTTGTCGCCTTGTTTGCGTTGCCAACCAAGGCAGTCATTAGCAACTGAGAGAGCTGCTTGCAAGTCTTATTGCACTGGGGCTGTATCATTTCCACATTCTTTGATTTTTTATATGGGCCGGCGCAGTCTGACAAGCCAAACAAAAAATATGGAATTCCTATTGCACTGGGTTTAGGGTTAAGGAGTGAGAAGGTTGCCTGCCTGTGTGCGTTGCTTACCAGGTGTGACGTTGGGGACTTGTTCACGTGCTGCTGCTCGATGTTCACACTTCCAACTGCTTTGCTTTGTGTGGTCGGTTACTCGCGCTGTTTGTCATAGGAGTCGAGTGCGTGTTTTTTTTAGAAGTGTACCGTATTGGTTTGTAATCTGCATAGAGTGTGGGGTTGGTAATCTACTTGGCGCTATGCCTTTCGGTTCGCGCCTCGCCTCTTGAGCTGCCTTCGGGTTCTCGCTGTGCTTTGTTCTGGTGTCTCCCCGTTTTTTTTCCTCCCCTGGTCACGATGCTGGCAATGTGCTGGCATCTCTCCGCACGGTTCTTGCCTCATGGTTGATAATGGCTGCAACAAAAGGAAAACACCCATTCCCTAATTTCTTCCCCAGTCATTCCTGGGGTGAAAGCTGACAGGCAGCGGATTGAATATTTCATGGCAGCCTCAAATTCTGAACCCTTGACCCTGCACCCCTGGGAGGGGTCTCTAGAGTTAAATGCTTTAAGGCAGCGGATTAATTGCTCCAAGACAGCCCCAAATCCTATACCTTAAACCCTTCACTCCCGACAGGGGTTCCTGGGGTTGAATGCTTCAAGGCAATGCGTGGAGGACAAGCCCACTGTCATCGGAAAAGGCAACTCGCTAACCTTCGATGTGGCGGAGGGCAACACCGGGGGCGAAGCGACTCTCCCTGAGGGAGTTTGGGGCCAGCCGCCTCGACGGATGTGATGGCTTTCGCCTGGAGCATAGAAGCGCCACAGCACTAGCCCCCTCGTCATGGGCAAAGACAGCTCGCAAATCTCATGATGTCACCCAGACAAGGCCATACAAGAGCGGCAGCTGCGCAGCAATATTAGTTTGTCTTGGGCAAAGGCAGCCCGTTCATCTTCGACATATGTAGCCAGACGTGTTCGCCGTCTTAGGGCAGCATTGCGAACCTCCTCTTCAGCAGCCCACCTTAACAGCAGCAGCAGTAGTAGTTTAAGTCAGACGCTGCGGTCGTCATATGGCGGCATTGCTGGCCTCCTCTTCTTCCGGCTTGACAGAAGCAGGTTAGAACGGGGCATACCGGCTGGGCTCTGCTGAACGCTCGGCCGCGTGGGGCTGGTAGGGAATCACTAGCTCAACTCAAGCTACCGTGCACCGCCTGACGACGTAGCCAGGGGGGGGTAAGAGAGGAAAGAACAGAGGCAGGAGCAGCAGCCTGGCTTCTGCCTGGCGAGCGGTCTGGCGAGCAGCAGCCTGGCAATATAGCCAGGGGGGGGTAAGAGAGGATACAACAGAAACAGGAACAGCAGGAGGTTCTGTAGCAGCTGTGGTAGTAGTGGCAGGCAGACAGTGAGGTCGTCATAGTGCGAAATCCCTAGCCGCCTCGTCAACTTCCTTGGGAGAAGCAGCTGTCTTAGCTGCCAGAGCAGCAGCAGAAGTAGCATTAGGAGCGGAATTGCGGGCTTCTGGGTGTGTGTGGCGACACGGTAGTCACTAGTGGCCTGAGAGGGCTACCCTGTGTGTCAGGGGTGTGGCCTGAGGGGGCTGCCCGGTGTGCTGACGTAGGGCTGTGGGTCTGTTGAACACAACCCACGACACGCCCTGAGGCTGCAGTTGTTTATTTTGACATCCATGAAGCGGTTGGCCAACCTTGCTTTGCGTTTTGGCTGCTTAGGTTTTGGCCTGGGAGGTCTGTTGGTGTTTGGCGCTCTCTTCAGTTCCCTTGAAGCGCTCCTGACTGCCGAATTTGAATATTCTGTAACAGCGGGTGCTTGATGTTGATGTTGTGGTGAGAAGATTTGTTGGAAATCACACTCGATAGGTGATGTTTTGTGTGAAGTTTTGACAGTCCAACAGAGCATCACATGAGGTGTATGGTGATGTTGGTGTTGCCTCCGAATCAAAAGCATTCGTCATGGAAGCCATTTAAGTGCGGAGATTAAGGGGGTCTTGCTGACATGGTTCAGCTTGTCAATAACATTACACCTCTGGGCCCTGCTCAAAAAGGCTCGGCCGCGTGGGCGCCAACTGCTCCGTAGGGATAAAAGAAAAGGAATGTAAGGGGAAATGGAAAGAAGGAGAAGAACACATAGTTCTGCTTGTGTGTCCTTAGTCTGGACAGGAGGGATGTTTGTATGTAGGTCAGTTGGTTCACTCTCTGTATGTAAATCAGATGCTTCATCCTGGCCTTCTTGACAAACCAAGGCAATGAAGTTGCACCTCTGGGCCCTGCTCAGAAGGCTCGGCCGCGCAGGCGCCCATCTAATAGGTTGGGAGGGGGGGCAATTTCGGCCAGTGGGTTAGGAAAAAAAATCAAGAAGGGGAAATAATGTCAAGGGCATGCAAATCGCTGGGAAGGAGGTCGGCCAAGGGAAGCCCCGACAAAGCAAGTACTATCATTCCCACAGTTTCTACGCAGAAACCCATTATCGGTCACCTTCTTTAATAGGTCCTGGCAGTCTGTACCTGAGGACTCGACACACTTGGGAGCACCATGTCTAATCCGTAAAGTAGGCCACCTTGTGGGGGCGGCCAAGAAATCGCCACAGGGCTAATGGGTACCATACCATGTATGGCTAAAGGCTGGTGCAGCAATACCTGCTGCTTGGGCAAGAAGTCATTGACGTTACAACTCTGGGCGGCCGACATGTAGCTTGCTGTCAGGCAGGGCACCGGAGGGCGCAATTGGTGCAGTGATTTGCTAGTTGCCGTGCTGGAGCTGGAGCTGGGATCAGCCGATCCCAAACTGCATCTGACAGCAACTGACGTACAGCCGCTGCCTGTCCGAGAGGTGCTAGCGCTAGATGATGCAGCGTACGTGCGGGCGCAGCTGGATGCAGCTGGCAGAGGGAACCCCAGAGATCCTGCCACTGAACACAGGTCTGCGGCCTCCTACCGCACCTGGTTTCAGTCTACAGCGGGCGCAGGCCAGGGGCTGCACCAGCCGAAAGAAGTGTGCTTGCGTGCAAACGAACTTGAGGCTGCGGCTCGGCGCTGTCAGCACGGCTGACACTAGAGGACGGCACAGTGGTCAGCAGCGTGACAGACGGTGCTGCCTGCGATGTTGGGCTAGGGGAGACGGTAACCATATGTAGGACGCGCTGCATGCTTGTTATTTTCAATTCCCCAGCGTGCAGGATCAACTTAATAGAGCGGGGATAGGCAGGTCCTCCGAACGGTTCTAGAGACTGTTAAGAGTTGTCCCGGGGCAGGCTTGGGTGGGATGCCCTGGCCTTTGCAGACGACGTGGTAGATATCGTTGAGGCGTAGACGTTTTTAGAGGTTGGAACTTCCTTTGTATTTTTTTCCAGCCTTTAGTTTTGTCCCTTCACTTCCCCCCACTTTTCCCTCGTTTTTTTGTCCTGCCCCCTTCTGTGTTTCTTTCTATCTTTCCTCCCAACTCTTTACTTAGGCGCCCACGCGGCCGAGCCTTTTTTGAGCAGGGCCCAGAGGTGTAACGTCATTAACCTCTGGGCCCTGCTTAAGAAGGCTTGGCCGCCTGGGCGCCTAACTGAAGTTGGGAGGAAAGAACAAGAGAAACGTAAGGGGGCAGGGGAAAAAGGAGGAAAATTGAAAATAAAGTGAAAGGACATGCAAAAAGCTAAAAGATAAAGACAAAGGAAGGCCCAGCCTCTGAAAACGTGTACGCCTCAATTCAAAAAGTGTAGCTGAGTTGTAGCTTAGCCGCACAAATGGACAGTGTCGCTTTGTATCCTCACTGAAGGGGGGGATTCTAAGCCATTCCATTGGCTTATCATCGTTATTTTTTCGTTTTTATTCTTACCCTCACAGTTAACTCCTCTATTTCTTTTTCACCCCCCTTCAATTTTCAAATAGGCTGTTCGATGCCTATGCAGACAGGGCCTGGAAATTGAACGTCATTCACCTAAAACAACGCGCATGTCAACGGCTTGTCATGACTTAACAGCCAATGGCAATACACCTCCGGGCCCTGCTTGGATGACTCGTAAGTGCGCTTGATTGTCACCATTACTGAACAACCTACCAGGCGCAGGCAATTAGCGGAATACGGATTCTGATTTTTAAGTGATTTATGCTTGGTGCATGCTGGGGTTCGGCTGCTTTGATACTTTTCCACCAGCCGACTGTTACATAGGCGTGCAAGTAATTTCAATTTCAGGTGACACAACAAGCTCGGCACAAACAGCATTTACAGTGTCCCATCTACCAGGTTTTACCTCGAAACCTTCCCCATGTGCCATTACCAGTCTTGCTCACTCTACTCCTTGCCACTACACAGCTCCCCACAAATTTGGACATAAATAAAAACTCTCTTGAGGCTTGAGATCCCCAGTGATCACACTCAGGCCTGCACTTTAACCGTCTAGTTCCAAGATATCGCCAATCTGACAATTAATCCAATGAACCAATACATCATTAACCAATGCATCATAAGTGATCCGTCTCAAACCTGCACATGTTCAGGGATAAAAACTGTTACATGTGCCCTGTGCTACGAAATCGCACGCGACACACATTGCTGTCATTCTGTGGTTTGAAACTAGGAAGGCCCACATTCAATTAAGAGGTTGCCTGAATGGTATCACAGCATAAGAAGGAAAACACGTGCTTAAAATGATCACTGAATACAAGCTGCAGCTGAATATTGGGCGCACACCCGGCCAAGCCTTTTGAGCAGGGTCCAAAGGTATCGACCTTGATAACAAATTCGTAAAAACCGTGGAAGCGGTACCACATGCGTACACAAACTAATGCAGAGTCGAAAGTGATACACTCCCTGCTTTCCCACCCAGACTGGAAATGAAACATTGGCCAAACCTTCATACCATCTATGTTTTTACAGCCCATGGCATGCACGGGGCACCAACAGGCGCATGCACAACCTATCATCACTAATGAACATGAACAAATA
Source organism: Limnomonas spitsbergensis (assembly GCA_037349105.1). Lineage (NCBI taxonomy): Eukaryota > Viridiplantae > Chlorophyta > Chlorophyceae > Chlamydomonadales > Limnomonas > Limnomonas spitsbergensis. Next base: position 759,701 of record JAYJMM010000084.1, on the reverse strand, counting down.
CCAAACACCCAGGAGGAGGATACAAAACCCTCAGTCCCAGGAGCTATCATGGATATATGCATAAACCAAACCAAGCTCGCCATAACAGCTGCCACGTCTGAGATCTCCCCGAGCTCCACTCAGTATACCCCCGTCCCCCTCGGTCTAAACCAATGCTTCCATGGAAGCAGACTAGCACTCCACATTCCAGCACCAAGGGCGATGATATAACTCCCTCATATCCCAGGGAACAGGGCTCGTTGATTCAACATCCAAACGAGCGCCCTCTCCGGCTCTTGGATTCGCCAGCTGGCACGCTGCTAGACCTCACGCGCCTCCTCCGTTACGAGCCAGCAGTCGGTTGCGGTCCCGCAGATTGGCCCCTAAATGATTCATAGCTCCTGAGTTGCACAGATCGGCTCCAAAATGATTCAAAGCTCTGAGTTCCTCAGATCGGCGTCCAAGTGATTCATAGCTCAGCAGACACGTAGCACCTGGGACGAGGATAGGAATGCTGGGCCCCAGGAAACAGTGGATGGCGAGAGCCCCATCATGGCTCTAGGCCTCGTCAGCCGCCGGGCTGCTTGACCGGAGGATCTCAGCAGCTCCGAAGTTGAAACCAGCAGCTGAGGAGCTGCAGACCAGCCCTCCTTAATGGCTCTTGGCCTCGTCAGCCGCCGGGTTGCTTGACCTCAGGAAGCTCACGTCTTTCAGGCTGGTCCTGTAGTAGCTTGACTTGCTGAATCCCTCGGCCGGTTGGGACAAATTGTTGAACTCAACTTCGGCCTTGGTGATCTCCGTGGCCAACTCGTTTTCTAACCCATTCTCAATCCTGATAGGGGGGGGGGGGGGGGGGCAGGGGTGGCAATCTCCAAGGCCAATAGGGTGGTTTATCTCTTAAGCTGACATTATGTTTCAATCCGAGAGGGGGTGGGGTGGGGCAGGTATTAGGGTTGATTCTCGCAGGCCAACATGATTAGTACCATCTGAGGCCAGCAGGGGTGGAAATCTTGAGAAGACACCGTGTCGTCCAAACCATTATCAATCATGAGAGGGTTTGTGGTTAGGAAACAAGGGTTATGATTTGTGGTCAGGACCCCCCCCCCCCCCCCCCCCAAACACACCAGTGCCCCTCACCTCCCCTCCAGATGCAGTCCATACAGCGCCAACTAATGTCCACATATGAACTCACTATTTGCCAAAATTGTTCACTGTGACTGCCCACCCCCAACACCCTTCAGTCTGTAGGCTACAGACTCCCATAGAATGCTGACGAGCGCGTGAGACTTTTGTCCAGAGTCATTCGCTGCCAAACTCACTTCTCCCCCCCATTATCTTCCTCCCTCCCCTTCAGATAGATTCCATGCAACGGCAAATAAACATCCGTCTCTCTACTCACTTGTTGCCGAACTCGTCCATGGTGACTCCCTCTCCTTGAGTGTGGTGAAGACCTGAAAATTAGGGGCAGGAGAAACCGGGGTAAGGAGACCAAGGAGCAAAAATGTGCTTCTTAGGCAAAGGGGGTTCAATCTTGGGTGTGTTGCTGAAATAAAACTAGGGGCAGGAGAGGTTAAGACGAGGCATGAGCATAAGAAATGTGTGCTTTGCAGGCAAGAGGTGAGCAGCTCTTCGGTGTGGATAATAGGTTAGAACAAATCAAGGAACAAGGTGCAGGTGTTTGTCGGGCAGAGAGAGCGCGGCCTGTGGGGCTTTTAAATATTATTGGTTTCTTTTTGCACCCTGTGAAGCGAGGAACAGATTAATGAGGCAGACGTGGCCACCACCCGCACACTGCATCATTCCTTAAGCTCTTACTTTTCCCTGAGTGGGATGCCCTAGCTTTTGTGCAGGATGTCGTCAGCAATGTCGAGGGCTAGGCGCTAGAGGGTTGGGGAATGGGGATTCCGACCACCTTCTATTTCCAGCCCTTTGTCGCATGTCTTCATCTCTTTTCCTGGCCTTTCCTTTTGTCGCCAACCAGACAGTTGGACGCCCGTGCAGCCGGGCCTATTTGAGCAGGGCCCAAGGGAGTAACGTCACTGACATTTTCTTGTGGAGCTTTGTCTTTTCCTTAACCACCCTGAAACAGAAGTACACACTGAGAGGCTCTCATCCACATGCTCTCAGTGTACACCTTCATCCATGCTGCACTGTTTGACTGTTTATTTGAACTCACCATAGCAGAAGTAGATGACGAGGCAGACACCCATCCAGATGCCCCAGAACAGGAAGGAGTAGTCGGACAGCGTACCGATGAGGAAAGCATTGATCATCATTCTACACATCAGGTGTTGTACAGATTTTGTTTAAGGTTTGTAACATTTGTGTAAGGGTTGATGTACAGCAAACAACAAGAAGGAGCCGTCGGACAGCGTACTGATGAGTGATGAGGAAGCATGATCATCAGTCTACGAATCAGGTTTCATACAGGTCGGTCTGTTTACATTTGTGTACAGCAAAAAAAATGGAAGGAGTAGTAGGACGGTGTGCCAATCAGGAAAGCTTTTATCATCAATTCATCTTCCTGAAGGAATCAGATTGTAGGCATTTTGTGTGTGCATTTCCATGTGCATTTTGTATATGAGTACTTGTTCACCAAAGAGCAGACAAACAGCGTGCCAACAAGTACGGTATCCTGGAAGTCATCCTAAACACTTCAACCAGGCATTCAAATCGCATGCCAGAAACAACACATTCAACAGATGTGCCAAGACCAGCTGCCTTACCCGCAGGCCGGCACCCAGGGCATGCCCGGGCATGCGAAGCCGCTGGATGGGAAGTAGCGCTGCTTGAAAAAATAAAAGCCAGCCGTGATGGGGAAGAAAAGGCCTGCAGGTATGGTGGGGGCAGCGATCCATGGGGAGATGGGGAAGGGGAGGTCAGTAGAAGATTGTCTGGTGGGGGGATTGATCAATTGGGTGATGGGGAGATGGGGAAGGAGAGGTCTGTAAGAAGGATTGTGTGATGGGGGTAGTGATCCATGGGTTGACGGAGAGATGGGGAAGGAGAAGTCTGTGTAAATAATTGGGGGGAGCAATCAAAGAGGCAGAGAGCACCCAACGGTTGGGATGGGGGTAATAGGATTTCACTTGGCCATTGGTTGTTGAGAAAGCCTGCCAAGCAGCCACACACGATTATGATCATGACCCCCATATGCAACGAACGGGATGTCAGGACAGGGAAAAGAGGACAGGTGTGGCGGGGCAGGGCAGCAGGGCCGCACGCTCACCGGTAGGAATGGCCCACATGGGGATCTCCCCGGGTGACTTGTTGTTCCCGAATCCTGCCCAGATGCCGCAAGCGATGATGCCCATAATCTGTCCCGCCATGACGCTCTTGTGGAGTACCGGCGTCTCATCGTTGTTGTACCGCCTCCAGAGGCAGCCCAGGCACACAGAGCCATAGGCGAAGAGCGTTCCCTGCAGAGAGTGAGCGGCAGGTGAGTGGCCTGATGAATGGATTTGGCAGGGTTGTAACTCGATTGACTAGAAGTCCCATAGTGAGTCCAGGTTGAGCAGGAGCACCAGCATGCCGGCATGGGATCCAGAGGCAATGATGGACCAGTTGGGTCAACACTCAGCATTTGAAGGTAACCTTCTTAGGGTAAAGGGTTAAGGATGACGACTCACGATTGATACGAAGTCCCATAGCGAGTCCAGGTTGAGCAGCAGTGCCAGGATGCCAGCAAGGGTGCCAGAGGCAATGATGGACCAGTAAGGCACCAGGCGTTTGCTCATCTTGGCCTGCAAAAAGATGATGAACAAATGTAAGATCACAAGAAGGTCATATGTCTGCATCTTTCATTTGGATGGGGGATGGGGGAGGAGGAGTAAATAAAAGATACACACAATCATCAAGGCTGTCATTGAGCTAAAAGCAATAGTGGGCCAATGAGGCACTAGGCTCTAAGCACTTCCTCATATTTGCCTGTAAAGAATGACGAACAGAAGGGGAGTGCAAGCAGAGAAATGTCACGCTCAGCGTGGAGGGCAGGTTTTCTGTACCCGGAATCAGCAATACCGGTCTAGAGTAAATTCCCCCCGATTCTCGCATTTCTCGCATTTCTCACCAGAGCCTTAGGCAGGAGACCTGCTCGTGCCATAGTGACGAAAATGCGTGACTGGCCGAGGATGCCGCCGAAGTTGGAGTTGGTGCAGCCTGCTCATGCGGGGAAAATGATTGCTATAAAAACACCATCTCAAGACTCGCACCGAAAGTGAGGTGTGTGGGTGAATGGCTGGGGGTGCAAAGCTGGTTGCAGCCTCTGCTGAATGCAACATCGGCAGGGTGAGGTGGATGGGAGGATGGACAAAGCAGTAGTTATCCTAGCTTGCTCAGGTGCAGCACCGGCAGGTAAGGTGGGTGGGTCAATTGCAGTATGCGGAAATTGGACAATCCGAGGGATGGATGAGATCTGAGCCCTGTCAACTGTTGCACAGGAACACAAATTTCGCGGGGGAATGCCATTGAGTCAGACATTACAGTCAATCACCACAAAGGCACATATCCAAGAGGGCGCCAACCACCCACCCCACACACAAACTTAAAAGAGCAGCAATCACTACACTGAGATGCTCCAGTTGGGTTTGAAGCCCTTTCTCTCACCAAATAGAGCGCCAATGGCCACAATCTTCGAGGCCCATTCCCAGCCGCGCTGACTAAAGACCACGGCAAACGGTGCGTCTGGATCCAGATCCACGTACGACACCATTCCTGCAAGGCGGGCAAGTTTTGAAAGGGCAGCATCGTCACTTTTTGAGATGCAGAAACAATAAGCACAGTTCGAGATCCTGGTGTCTTCACACTTTTCAACACCCAGTGACCTGAAGCCCCAAGGTCTCTTCAGTAGTGTTTCCTTTTTTCGTGACTCAGCTACATGTCAGCTACACTCAGGCTGCTGGCCTCATTTGTGGCTAGCTTTTCTGCTTAGGCCACCAGTTGTAGGCTGGCCCATATTTGGCCTTAATTGGCACCGCTGAGCGACCTGCTGAAGTTGGACTTGTAGCCGGGAAAATGAGCACAGCTCTTAACACAGGAGGCTCCTGATTCATACACCACACAACCTAATGATAAGAACCCAAAGTATAGCAAACATTCTGCAAAAGAAAGAGACAAGCCAGCACATGACTGACCACAGAGCACTGTTGACATGGCAATGTAGATAGCTGTGGCTACGGTGATGGATCCAATGATGCCAACGGGCAGGTCCACGGCAGGGTTCTCGGCCTCTTCAGCCATGGAGGCCACCATGTCAAAGCCTACGTAGCTGAAGAAGATGCTGGTCACTCCCTTGAAGACACCCTGTGACACATTAAAAGGTTCATACAAAGGCATGTTAGGCTCTTGTTAAAGAAATGTCTAGGCCAGCATCACTGAAAAAGGTGCCGGTCACAACTTTGAAGACACCTTGTGACACACATCACGATTCATATGATGACATGTTAGGCATCTTTAAGGTGCGTGTCAAAACCAACATATGTGAAGAAGATGCTGGCCAGTGGTCACAACTTCTTTCCTCGCTACTGTTGGGTTTGGCCTTCAGGTATAGCCCTCAAGGGTCAAGGGTAAAGGTCTGTTCAAGATGGACTGAAGGACTCAAGTAGACGCTGTAGGGAACACATGGTGTATGGCGGCCAGCGAGGTATATGGGGGCAACATAAAGAGGCCTCTATTGTGTATGTGCTTTGCCCCCTTCATAATTTTACTTATTTATGGTTGAGGGTCAAGTTCAAGTATTATTTACTGCACATTAGAACCATATTGCAGCCAGAAAAAATAACTGAATTTCTCACAAGGTTTGCCCAACAAGGCCAACAATAACATACAAATTAACATGTACTTCGGACTGGAGGTAAGACCATGCACATTTCCGGGGGCGTGTTCAGGTTGAGAAACTCACAGTGATGCCAAAGAGCGAATAGGGCTTGCAGTTGCTGTCATCCATCACCGGGGGTTTATGCCTTGAGGGTTAAGGCCCTCAGGGTTAGGTCTTGTGGGTTTAAGCCTGGGGAGTTTAGGGTTCAAGGTAAGGTCCGGATGGACTGTTGGACTCACATTGACGCCATAAGGCGCATATGGCGTGTAGTTGGTGTTGTCCACCAGCGAGGTTCCGGCAAACACGATAAAGGAGATGAGGCCAAGGTAGATCATGACGGAGATGTTCTGCACCATTGTGCTCTGCGTGGGCATTATGGCCAGGGGTATGTTGTTGCCACTCTTCATTTGAGGATACTTCAGCTACATTACAGCTACATCACGATGAAGGAGATTGAGATGGATAATAATTGACATGTTGCGTGTCCCCTGCATGGAAAGTATGGCCAGGGGAATGCCATTCAATTATAGTGGTGTTACAGCAGCAATTCAGCTATTGCTTGGCCTGGTGACGCAAGCCTATGTCCGAGGCCACCGGCCATAGGCCGGTCATAACTTGGTCTGCACAAAATTGTAGTACAACATTTCTGCTGACTCAACTTTGGGCTTCAAGGACAAATAGACACCTTGTTGTTTCCCGTTATGTAGCTGCCAATCAGGGGGGGCCTGGATGACTGTTGCTGAAAGCCCTGCTACTTCGGATACAGGCCGGAGGCCGGTCAAGTAAGGATTGGCCCAGCAATGGCTGCTTAGTGGCCTGCAAAAGGTAGTATGGTGCACACTGAAGTTAACACTGTGGATGACAGCCTAAATAAACGCCCCATATCTGTACATTGGCCACCGCATGGCTCGCAGCAGGGCTCGCAGCAAGGCCCGCAGCAGGGCTGGCAAAGGGCCCGCAGCAGGGACCACAGCAGGGCTCGCAGCAGGGCTTGCAGCAGGGCTCGCAGCAGGGCTCGCCGCAGGGCCCGCAGCAGGGCGCGCAGCAGGGCCCACAGCAGGGCCCGCAGCAGGGCTCGCAGCAGGGCACGCAGCAGGGCACGCAGCAGGGCTCGCAGCAGGGCCTGCAGCAGGGCCCGCAGCAGGGCCTGCAGCAGGGCTCGCAGCAGGGCACGCAGCAGGGCTCGCAGCAGGGCCCGCAGCAGGGCCCACAGCAGGGCCCGCAGCAGGGCCGCAGCAGGGCCGGCAGCAGTGCTCGCAGCAGGGCCCGCAGCAGTGCTCGCAGCAGGGCACGCAGCATGGCCCGCAGCATGGCCCGCAGCAGGGCCGCAGCAGGGCCGCAGCAGGGCTCGCAGCAGGGCTCGCAGCAGGGCCCGCAGCATGGCCCGCAGCAGGGCCCGCAGCATGGCTCGCAGCATGGCCCGCAGCATGGCCCGCAGCAGCAGGGCCTGCAGCAGGGCCCACAGCAGGGCCCGCAGCAGGGCCCGCAGCAGGGCTCGCAGCAGGGCACGTAGCATGGCCCGCAGCATGGCCCGCAGCATGGCCCGCAGCAGGGCACGCCAAACAGCCGGAAGCCAGAGAGGGTATCCCATAGCCACATTGCAATATCAGAAGACATATCAACCGCCTAGCAACGGCAGGGTCCTACAAACCACCCAGAAACTACTGATGCCATGATATATAATAAAAAACAAGACCTCCCCCCGCGCAAACTGCCTTGCCCTTACCTCCGATGTTCCGAAGAGCATGAGGCCAGAGAGGACGGCCACAAATAGAACGCTCAGCCAGTTAATCTGATGTCGTGGAGGGGAGGGCAGTTGACGAAGGAGAAGGTTGCAGAATAGTGAAACTGGTCATGGAGCTCCTAAATTGAATTCATTTCTGGCATCTATGTTTTCGCAGCCTGTGAGACATGTCAGGGAGCGTAAAAGGGCTAGGCCAGTCATCACGCTTCTAAAATGTATGGAGTTATTGCAAGGAAGTGTATGTGACAAAGGCATGGAATTCAGAGCCAACATTAGCAAGGGCTGCATGCTTCCCTCAGGCCCGGACGATGAAAGTGAAAGGGGGTGTAAACGCAGGAAAACTGACTCGTATTGACTACAAACGCATCTTATTGCAATAACAAGTACGGTAAGTTCAATACCCACTAGGCCAATACATGTTGTTGCAGGAAAAACTCACTTCGATACCAAATGCATCTTGATGTTCATTCGCCGGGACGAAAATGTTCCTGCAGCAGTTGCAAGCAGTGATGTCAGAGGTCAGTAATAGTCCCCGCTTTAGAGACATTTCCCCCAGAACCCAGAATATTATTGTCATACGTTTGTGCATGAACTTGTTCCTCGGAGTTTGATCACAAATTATTATTTTCTGGTTACCTTTAAATGCAACAGGCATCAATGCCCACTGCATGTGGCAGGCCCGACGCCCATTGCACGTGGCAGGCCCCAACACCTAGTGCGTGTGGCAGGCCCCCATGTCTTTTGCTTGTGGCAGGCCCCAGTGCTACTAGCTCGTGGCCGGCAGGCCCCCGCCTCACTTGTAGGGTGTAAAGATCGCAGGATCGATCCCCGTCAGCGCGCAGAAGTAACCGCTGAAGCCCTTGGCAACAGCAGCGTTTGCAACCGTCCATTCGATGAACAGGTTGCAGGCTGTCAGCCTGGATGATCACAAGCAGCAGGGGGGTTGAATTAAACAAGATAGGGAAGGTAAGTGGTTCCAGATCGTTGCACTATACAGCACAGGGTGGCACGGAGTGTACTACATAGGGGCCACAAAAGACATGATAGGGCAGTTAGTAGCCGGATTGTACAACTTGGGTCGCACAAAAAATCTGGCTCGATGCAGTACAGGTTTTACTTACTTGTACTATTCATGTTCCAGAAGTAAATGCTACAGATTTTCAAAACAGCTGCTTTGGCACCTGCCTGTTCGATGAAGTGGATCATGCTGTGGTTGCAAGCCGGCAGTCTGGGTGCGCCGGGGGGGAGGCTTCAATGATGAGCGGCAGGGTCAAGTAAGTTGGCTACACGGTTGTGGTAATGTGGTACCAGCCCGCCAGCCAATACCTGTATAGGCTATAGCAGAGCTGAACTGTTGCTGACTGTACCCTCCTGAAATAAAAGGATGTGCTCACCAGCCTGCAAACTCTCCGAAGGTGACTGTGATGAAATTAAAGGCGCCTCCTGCCATGGGGAAGTCACACGAGTACTCGGCGTAGCACAGTGCGCTGAGGATGCAGGCGCAGCCAGCCACCAGGTAGGACATGTTGATCGCCGGGCTGCAGGTGGTGGGATGAGTCAGAAGATGTGATTAGTGATGAGTCAGTAGGTGCAGCCATGGGTCAGCAGGTGTGATCAGTGATGACTCAGCAGGTGCAGCAATGAGTCAGCAGGTAGGACATGTTGATGAGTCAAAATATATGATTAGTGATGAGTCAGCAGGTGCAACGATGGGTCAGCAGGTGTGATTAGTGATAGGTCAGCCGGTGCAGCGATGGGTCAGCAGGTATAGCAGGTAGGACATGTTGATCTCCGGGCTGCAGGTGGTGTGATGAGTCAGCAGGTGCAGCGATGATTCAGCATGTACAGTGAGGGAGTAAATGAGGCCCTCCCAACCAGTCAAGGTTTTTGGCTGTTGATTACATGCCGCTACTGCATTCAGAATTTCAAAGCAAGCACTAAAACCTGCGGCTGCTTACCCTTCCTTGTTTTATGCATTGAAAATTTAGAGTGATTCTGAATGCACAAAAGAGTCTTGGAAATTAAGAAAACCAGAGTATGGTGCGCCAACCTAGCAACACAAAGAGTTATGAGAACAGCGAAGCTGTAGCGTGCGCACTAGATAGGCCAAGGAATGAAGGTGATACGGAAAGTTTGCACTGGTGATTAGGATAGAGACTTTCATCCCCCTCATGGACAAGGGTCTGGCACAGCCAATGACACCAACCATTTCCGAGGTTGGGCAGCTTAAGCTATTAGATCCATCCAGGAAATTGCATGGTTTGGAACAGGGGTCTACAATGGGGTCTGGGAACTGACCGGCTTAGCCGGGCACTTCCCCCCCCCTCTCCGGTTTTTTTTCTCGAGCCGGAGTCATCTGTTTTTCCCGTCCGGTTTTCCGAAACAGTGTGAAAAGTGTGATTTTTTCTTCCCGCTCATTACAAACTGTTCGATCTTCTCTAGCCTCAAAATACACTCCTACACACAAGCCTACACACACACATACCTACAGTCTCTCCTCCTGTTTTGGAGCTGTCGGAAGAGGTAGGGAATGGAGGGCGTAAATCAGGTAGGCTTTCAAGGTGCCGTCTGCCTGCGGGAAGATCGCCAGCGAGACGAGAGAGGAAGCTGTTTCGGCTGGGGCTGTTTCGTCTGTTTTGGCTGGGGCTGTTTCGGTGAGGTCGATCTCAACCTCGACTTCGCGACGTTGCTCCTCGACTTCGAGACGTGGCTAGCTCCTTCGCTTTGTCTAACTAACGACCACATGCCGGAGTTGAAGGGTTGGCTAGCGGACGGCCGCTTTTTAGAATCACTAGCCCTAATGGCTTGCTGAGATTATGTTTAAGGGAATAAACCTGGAACAGCCGGGGAGAATAAGAGCCGGATAAGAGTTTGTGGGCCTCCGGCCCCAAATCACGAAAGCCGGAGAACATTAGTTCATACCGGTACTTTCCCCTTTTTCCGGCTTCGCCGGAACCCTCCTCTCGCTTTTCCCCGGCTTTTTTTTCTTTTGTCCAATTCTGTCTGGGAACCGGCCGGTTTGTAGAACCCTGGTTTGGAAATCATCCGGATCAATGCTTTAGGCAGTTAGGATGTACACGAACTCAGGAACGTTGGCTTCACTTTTCAAATAATTGACTCATAAACCATTGTAGCATTCTCGTCAGTAGGACCAATGAAAGGATTGAGATGATGCAGAGCGTCTTCACAGATTATTACAATCCTTACTGCAGCTCAGGGCCGATAGAGCTATCCACGGGACATGCGTTTGTTTGCTCACCCTGCTTTGTCTTGCGCAGCAGACCCCGTGGCAACAAACACACCAGCGCCAACCTGCACAACGAAAGCAGCAACATTGAGCTCCAGAAGCCGAAGGTAGGCAGGCATTGGGCATTGCTTATCTCAAGTGGTTCCAGAAGTACTAACAGGTACTGAGACCCTGGGGACAGCCGGCCATGATGTACCGTATCTTGAACACGCGATTTTAAATCAGAGGCTTCTTAGGCCACAAACTGGTGGCTGCATATTCCAAGCTTTTCTATCAGGAAAGTCAAACAGGCACATCCTGAATTGATCACCATACGGCAGACGCCGTATATGTACTCTCGGCATGTCACGTTGGCACCGATCATGTGGAGCATGTGGACATCAGAATCGTGCACGGCGGGCGACTGACAGCCTGTTTCTGATTGACTGCGGAGAAAAAATGCACGACGGTCTAATGGCTTGCGGAAGAGTTCCGCAGAGGTCGTTTCTGATTGGACCCTGCGGAACGAGACCGTGCAGGGTTCAGGGCGTACTGTTGTATTGCCGATTGTGTGCACATTATCCCTTCATTTCTCTTTCTCTTCACAGGGTTTCGACCACATCTCTTCCTAATAACAATATGCCTCCAATGGCTGTCGGTACCCTCGGTCTTATCCTTTAAGGGTCGTAGAAGGATGCCTGACGCGGCCTTTGTCCAGGGTCGCCGCCACGGCCACTGCCCGATAGGTCCATGGACAGAAAAATATAGGGGTTATAATATGTAATTAATGTCAATTCGAAGGCCTAAAATGTTCCGCAGACTGTGGAAGTTTCGAGGAGGGGGGGGGTCCTCGGAAAAAAGGCCGCACGTGGGTATTCTAAAGGCCTGCGGAGCAGTTCCACAGACCCCGTTTCTGTACGACAGGGCCTGCGGAGGAGTTCCGCAGTCAATCAGAAACAGGCTGTGAGGGTCTGCGGATTTATTACAATCGTACCCCTATCCAGGTCGCAGTCCAAAGAGAGTTCAGTTCATGTTGGTATTGCAACCAGTGCTGTGCGATTACGCCGTAATCCGATTTTTTGTGTAAGTAATTACAGTCAATTACGGCATAACACGTAATTGCGCGCAAGTAAGGCTTTTTAGCTTGCACGCAATTAAGAGCGAGCTGTAATCTAGACCGCACGCACGTTCTAGCAGATTTCTGTCTTTTGGGGACATCAGTCATTCATTTTCGAAGGTGAGAAGTTGCGGATCGCTGTGCGTCAACTCATAGGAAGATATCGTGAAGATCAGAACAACTTCCACGTTAACGTGTCACGACTTTTCGTTAATTGGCGGGTAGGTTCCGAGCCGAAAACCCCATTTGCGGTGCGTAACCAGGGTTTCGTCTGTGGTTACGCCGAAAGCAATTTGCAGTAATTGCGGTGCAATCTGAACGGTCCTGGTAAATTGCGCGCAAATTGCACCGTCACCACAAACCGTAATTTCACGAATCGTAAGGAAGCACAGCACTGATTGCAACGGGGGAGATGACTGAACGGTGTTGTCCTAGCGCTCAGCAGCACCGCCAGTCCTTGCGAAACCCAGGGGCCCGTCTAAGAAAGAAGGGGGAGGGGGATACATACTGTGATCCTCCTACGCGTAATCTACCACACGCGCACCATAGTGCCCACTCCAAGCAGCAGCAGCTGCCAGCCTTTAAGGCTTCGCTTCATGGTGCCGCCGCTAACATCCATGATGTCGCCGAACGTGTTGACGGCGAAGGCCTTCCGCCGAAACTTGTTCAGGAAGTGCATCGGGTAGTCTAACGCATGCATGGTCACTGATGATCGCAGACCGGTGGCTGGTCAGACTCGTTCCTAGAAGCACAATAAGTACAACTCGTTCGATGTGGCGACGCGCTGAGGAAAAGTTGCTAGTTGGCTTTCTGTAATGCAACTTTGAGATGCGTATGCAATGTAATTGTTAGGGTTCGTTGCTTTGTCAAGCATGAAACCCTAATGATTATTGTGCGGCATGACTGATCAACGGAGTAACCTGTACACCACATGTGATCAGTCAGCAGCCATGTGATGCTGACTGATGATCGAATGTAACAGTCAGCATGATGGGCGCGTCTCACGGAAGTGCATTTATTAAGGCTTGCGCGTTGCCCTAATACAACTGTCACGCTGGCTTCGTAGACAGGAGTTTTAGCTTCATGTCTCTTGCCCCATTTTTCCGTCCGTTTGCCACGTCGCACTTAGGTCGTGTTTCCATTGCTATTCTGCCGGGCAACCGACGCGGTATCTCTGTCTGTTGACAATTACCCAATTGGTTTGCTCCTCTGATGTTTCGGATGAGGCTCAAACATGCTTCATTTGCACGATCCCTAATTCGTGTATTTCTGGTTTAAGGCCCAATTCCGACCCAACTGCCGCAAACCGACACGGTTTAGGCCTTTCTGTTCGAGGCCGAAACCACGCATTCGAGAATAGCCTATACCTCGTCGATGACCAGGTTTAAGCTATTCTGTTAGTTGGTTGCCTCTTGGTTTAAGGAACCATCTCATCGCGAAAGATCGTTCGTCATTAAATACGCATTTAAATGGCCAGATCGAAATAAGGGCGACACTTGTGGTTCCGAGGTCACGAATCGTCACAGAACGTATCGGCGCCTCCAGATCAGACCTCTGGCACCTGGGAGTTTGCTGTGAACTTCACGGGTTTCAGTGGAAACAGTTTTGGTTTAAGGCGTGAAAAAATCACAATCGCGAGCAACCGGATTCAAACCGCGCTGGTTTAAGGCGCCAGTGGAAACACCCCCTAAGGGCTTTAGGCTGTGTTTCCACTGGCGATTTTGGATTCCTAATATTGGTTGGTTGAAAAGCAGTTGGCCGCGAAGGATTCCTTAAGTAATCCGTTGGGTGTTTCCACTGAAATTGGACTGGACCCAACGAATGAATGCTACAGTCAGCTGTCGCGCTACCCGTACACGATCTAGATCGGACCTCAAATGGAACGAATCCTCTTGCATGGCGACATCAAGCGGTCGAAAGTCCGCACAATGATGCTACATGCCATAGCAATGTCGCCCCATGCTTGCACGGCTTAGCTTTCTCGCAAGTACATACGGCAACCACTCAAACGTAGGAACTAGCCCGTTCGCGTTCTAATCCCACATGCATGATACTCTGTCGCCATCTCTTATACACCGATTACGCACCGATTATGCACCATTGCGATCTCCGCACCACAAGTGCCGCCTCTGGTTTCGAACAGACAAGTAAAATACCGGCGATTGCATTCAAAGATCTTTAACGTTGTGAGCTCATAGTGACAAAGTCGACAACCAACTTTCGGATTAAGAGGCGATTCACACCGGCGAACCGAATGTGGCAGTTGGTCGAAGCGAACCCACGCTATCTCGCGTTCTCAATCCGACCGCTAGAGACCGATTCACACCAGATATATTCTCCAAAGTAGCGAAATTTTATTCCTCTTACTTCCAAGATGGGGCATCCTATTGATTGCCTGCTTCCATTGCTACTTGTTGTTGTCGAGAGCGAGTCTACATCGTACCACTTTGATCGCCGTCATTGCTTGGGCCGTCCTGACTAAACTGATTGACATCTCTGAGGCGCCAGGCAGGATAGCGTGGGCTTTGCACATGACATCTGACTTCTTCACTTTTCTAGGACCAAACCTCCCTTCTGCATATGTTCAGTATATGCCGTATAAGACCGATTATCTCCAGCATGTGTCAGGTCCAATTCAAATACATCCCAGCCTATGGCCGTGGCGGCGTGGTGCAGCATGCATGCCCTGCTGCCATTTGACTAATTTTACATGTCCAATACAGCATGTGTCAGGTCCAATTCAAATACATCCCAGCCCATGGCCGTGGCGTGGTGCAGCAGGCATGCCATGTTGTCATTTGACTAATGTTACATGTCCTATACAGATCCATCACGGCCTTTGGCTATGGCTTGGTGCATCTTGCATGCCCTGCTGCTAGGAATAATTTTACCATGGTAGCACGATACGATGTTTTGGCCTTCGTATTCGTATCGTTTCGATGATACGAAACGATACGGTTGATTCGAAACGATACGATGCTGCCCAGCCCAGTCCAGTCCACCAGATGGACAGTAGAGCCTCAGTGCCCCCCTCTCGTTATTTATGGCATGCCGTGCCGATGCACACACTAGTAAAACTGGGACGTGTCTCGTCTCCGACAAAGCGCTGCACAATGTCGGATGATGACGAGGTTGACGTCAGTAGATACTGTCAGAACCTCGGAAAAGTGCCGCAGAAAGGCGACCGCAAGCAAGTTTACCTCAAACAGCAATTGGAAGTGCCTGAAATGCAAGAATGAATTCGTGTGCTCTGGTGTAAACAAGCCCATTCCACCTACGCCGGGGACGATTCCTTACTTCGCCAACAGCAAGCTGCAGAAGGACGACGTCGACCTATCAGTCGCAATGGCATTCTACGCCAACGGCATCCCCTTCAACGTCTCCCGCAATCGCTACTGGAAGAGGATGATGCGCAAGGTGGCTGCGTTCGGAGCTGGTTACAAGCCTCCTGGCTACAACTTGTTGCGTACTACACTGCTCGACAAGGTGACCTCCAAAAGTAAATATAATTGCAGAGTTCTCCGGTGATAATCCGGTGACTGGCCGGGTGGTGCATGGGTGCTCTGAACTTCCCTGCCAGCCTGCCCTGAGTGCCGGCCTGCCCTACGGAGTACGGACCTGCCCTGAGCCCCTGATTGCCATGCAACCATCCTTTGGTTGCTATGCTTTGATGCTTTGATTGCCATGCACCCACGTCTGTTTTGTTGCTGCTGCTGCTGTGTTGCAGTGTAAATGAAAATGATACACTAGCCATTAGTTGTTTTGCCGGTCGACAAATGTTGGAATCATGATGTGCTGGCATGGACGAAAAATGCTTTGCCGGCCCTCAACTCAGTCTCAACACTACACAACTTACTCAGGCCCTCAGCTATTGAGCTATCCAGCTCAGTCAAAACTACTCAGCTTGACCCCACTGACTCTGGTTATCAGCTCAGTCTAAAAATGTTTTTTCACTGAAGTGATACGATACGTTCAATTCGTCGTATTGTATCGTATTCGTATCGTATCGTATTGCATCGTACTATCGTATCGTGCTACCATGAATTTTACAAGTCCAATTTAGATACATCCCGGCCTATGGCCGTGGCTTGGGGCAGCAGGCATGCCCGGCTGCTAGGACTCATGTAAGATTCCATGCAGAGCCGCATGGAGCCATAGCAAAACCAACTCACTTTCTTCTTCAGTGCCTTGTTGACCTTTGCTGCAACATACGGTATAGCCACTTGCTCTCAATTTGATAGCATGTTCATCATCACCTAGCCTAAGCACCAGGCGAGTAAGCCGAACTGACAACACACACCTCGGCCCATTGGTGTAACGTCTTTGACACACCTCGGCTACAAGCCTCCTTTTCGCCTTCCATTTCTCATTCGACAGTGCCTTCTCGGCACCCTTCTCCGTCTGCTTTCGGTCACGTTTATTAGCCCTTTCTACATCGGGCGTAACAATAACAACGGATGCTCTCGGCCACAGGCTAAAGAGGCGGCAGGACGGTGAAAGGGAAAATATAGGGTCGAAAGCAGATGGCCTTCGGAAATTGCCAATCTGGCGAAAGTGGCCGACGCGAAGTGAATCTGGCTCAAAATGCCATATTCAGTTGGCGTCGCCAATCCGGCCCCAAAGTGGTTGTTTTGGCGAAGCGAACCCATGCCACTTTCGGAGCGAAAGTGACCAATCTGACCAATCCGACCCGGTGTGAATCGCCTGTAAGCTAATCCTGGTCATCGACGACCGTGTTTCCACTGGCGAAAAATCCCGTATTCCTCAAGCCACGCGCAGGCGTTTTCTTTCTTTATTTCTAATCCCTCGCGGACAACTGCATTTTAACCAACCCCGATTAAGGAATCCAAAATCGCCAGTGGAAACACAGCCCAAGGCTGTGTTTTCTTTGGAGTTTGGGGTGAGCAGTCGGACAGGTCGGTTTTGTTCTGTCCGCGCCAAGGTTTAAGCCCGAGGTGGAGACCACCACAAAAAAATCCGGCATTCGTTTCCATTGCATGTCCGGGGTGGCCGATATGCATTCAAGAACCTTCGCAGGCTAAGAACTTCGAAATGTCGCAGCATTCCTTGGTAGTCGTTGGGTCGCGATTGTTGCGCCGCTGCAAAACGAAACGCGCTATCGGCTTGTCCATGCATACCGCCGGTAGTAGCATTGGGCGCAGCTGGCAACGCTCTTTTGCAATTTCTGCACCTGTGTACCTTGACCAGGTAGATCAAAGCAACTAGTGGTGCTTACATATAATATTGCTTTATTTCGATTTGGTCGCGCATGCTGCAACGCAACGACGGGGTATATAATCGTCACGTGGCCTTACGTGGGCCGGGACAGCCAGTCAACTTCTACTGAAACAACAGAGTTTATCAGCTGTTTAAATAAAGGAGAATGAGCACAGGGCTCAAAAAACAAGACTGTGAAGTATTGTTCATCTGGCGTTTGGGGTGGATGTCACCCAAACTCACTTCGGGTCTCGGACCCAAAGTGGATTTGGGTAATTTGGGGCAGAAGCGTCTGGGAAACCAACCGTCGACTGTATTAAATCCGGTCGTGTTTCGACGTCCAATGGAAACGTTTTCGTCGGGGTGGCACACACAGCTGGCGCCTAGCTGGCAACCCACCCCGACGTCAAAACAGCCAATGGAAACATAGCCTTGTGCAGCCAGGCCGTGTGAGCATGGCCCAGAGGTGTGACCAGATGTGTGAGGTCTTTGGGCTCCAAATAAACATCGCCCCGGCCGGAATGCCCATAAACCCTCATTAGGATGGCGCTGACCAATGAAAAGCGCAGCAACGATTGTATCATATCGCAAACTTCTCTGGTGGTCACCCAAATAGATCGAGACACAGTTAGCATGGATATGATAAGCTGAGTTCCGGAGTCTGAAGGTGACATCTGCCCTGAACACAGTCAGAGGCTGAGGACCGGCAGCATGCTGTGATGACACAAAATAAGATGGTGCACAATATCACTTACAGTAGTCCTGTATGAGTACGGGACTAGACAGACCGAGGATTATATATGGCTGGTGGTCCTGACTAGACGCAGCCAGCAGACCCCCCCCCGACCCCCCAACATACATCGCACCACCCCTAATATCAGCGTCTACGGTCCTATAGTGTGGACCGTAGGCACAGCAATTTTTGGGGTACCCAAAACGTAGATTTTAGCTTTCTCTCACGTCTCCTCTCGTTTATCAGTGCCATGATGATTGATCTATACATATGAATCATCCATCATGTTCAGACCGGGTCCAGCAAGTCTCCTAAGCACTCCCGAGCGCCGTTCATGGCTACGTTCATGCAATACGGCTGTCATGCAATACGAGTGCAGTTCTGTATCTTTATCATATCATTTCACAAGGGCCCTGGCAATGCCCAAGCTTCATGGTGCAGAATGCTGCTGAATTGCACAATTGTACTGGTCACAATTCACACGTGCCAGACATGCCAGACACAATGTGACCATGCGAAGAAGACAACAGCAGGCCTAATTTCGACGCACAGCCTATTGTAAATGTATATGAATGGCCTCCACGTCGCAAGCTTGGCCGGAGAGGCAAAGGTCCCGACGAGGTGAATTAGCCATGAGACCCGCGAGTTCCCTCCTCTTGAGGTCGACTGCCTTGTGCTAGGATCATTCAAATCGAAAATAAATAGCACCTATGACGAGTTAAAACACAAACGTGCCTTGTCAAGCAAACACACTTTGTGCCCTGAGCGAGAACTTCCACAACCCCTGTAATTGCTTCATAGCGCCTCCTCATTATGAAATTGACAGCGTTTGCCAGGGCGCAGTCGACCTCAAGTGAATAGAACTCACGGGTCCTATGGCTAATTGTCAATTCCTACCTTTCCCCCCCCCACACAATGTACCCGAGTGACTGAAAGGAACGAAAAGGGATAGGGTTTGGGTTTTCAGTTGATTTCACTGGGACATCGGTTACCAACCGCCAAAGTGTCCTAGAATGTGGCAGGCTCGTTCTTCGCGGTCGCCCCAGTGTTTCGTGTAATTTTTTGTTCCACTGGCGTATCTCGTGCCTCTCTAGCTTACGACAGTGCACTGCAACGGAGGCGCGCGGAGTGGATCGAACGAGCCGTACTTTCTTGGACATGCTATTTTTAGGGGTTTGAGGTGAAAAGTGGTCCCGATTTCAGAAACAGGCCATCGCGTTGCTTTGAGTTGGGCGGAAAGACGTTTGCCTGTCTGCTCGCAATGTATATGCGCGTGGCGGGGCAGCCTCGGCCTCGGCCACATTTTTTTTGACCGACCTTGTTCACCGAAAGTTCATATTGCACAGTACCGTAGTCACGGACGTGTTTCGTTGTTTTCGGAGTTCGTTGTTGCTTAAGGAAGCCGAATGATTTATCGCGGACCTTTTAGTTGTTTTGATTCGTTGCCCCCTAGCAAATGCCAACTTTTTGGTTCGTTTTGCCTTACCCGCTTGTTTACGCTACGGAAAAGGCAGTAGCAGAGCAAAATTCATCTAGTAAAATACATGACTCGCCCAGGTTGTGCTTGGCAGAGAGTTGGGACCGTTACCAGTCAGCACCATACTGGCCGTACTGCCGTACGTGTCGAACGTCGTGTCAAAGGATATTACTTTTTATGATTCGTTCCCCTTAAGAACGTCTAAAAGGTTCATTCGTTATGATTCGTTGTCCCTTGAACAACGATCAACAACGAAACACGTCCGTGACTACGGTACGTGGCGTGCACTCGCGTTGCGCTGCTTCAAGCGCAAACTCGTTTAACAGCTCTGCCGTGATGACAGGGCTGCTCGCATTCATCCGTATCGCTTCAGTCAGCGGCTGACTAGTTTTCGAACTTGCAGGATGACAGTTCAGACTGCAGGACATGCGTAAGCCCATCGTTGGGACTATCGTGCAGCTTTGCGATAAGCGCAAACTCTTTTCGTCTGTTAGGTTTGGCAATGCTGGCAGAATTGCTTGACTTCTTCAGATTGCCGTGAATGATGTGAGATGACATTTCGACAGAGCGTCCGGTGCCATGCACCAGCTATACATCCTGACACACCACAACTGCAGCAGCTTGACCAGAAACCTGCATACCTGCGAACCTTATGCCTGCCGGCCTACCTGCATGCTGCCAAGCGACTGACCTGCTGCCTGCGTACCTGCCTGCCTAATGCCTGCCTGACAGCCTACCAACCTGCTTGACAGCCAACCGGCATGCCTGCCACATGCCTGCCAACCTACCGACTGTCCAGCCTTGCAGGATGACAGTTCAGACTACTGGACATGCGAAAGCCCATCGATGGGACTATCGTGCAGCTTTGCATTAGGCGCATACTCGTTTCGTCTGTAAAGTTTGGCAATGCTGGCAGAATTGCTTGACTTCTTCAGATTGCCGTGAATGATGTGAGATGACATTTCGACAGAGCGTCTGGTGCCATGCACCAGCTATACATCCTGACACACCACAACTGCAGCAGCTTGACCAGAAACCTGCATACCTGCGAACCTTATGCCTGCCTGCATTTTGCCAAGCGACTGATCTGCTGCCTGCGTACCTGCCTGCCTAATGCCTGCCTACCAGCCTACCAGCCTGCTTGACAGCCTACCGGCATGCCTGCCACATGCCTGCCAACCTACCGACTTTCCTGCCGACATTTGCATGCCACACTGCCTCCCTAATGCCCGTCAGGTATGCATGATTGGAATTTCCCTGATTGCAATCGATTGGAATTTCCCTGAGTACAACTGCCTTGAATTTCCCTGAGTGCAACCAATTGGAATTTCTCTGACTGCAACTGCCTAGCATTTCCCTGAGTGCAACCGATTGGAATTTCCCAGAGTGCAATTGCCTACAATTTCCCTGAGTGCAAGCACCTCAAATTTCCCACAGTGCAACCGCCTACAATTTCCTCGAGTGCAACCACCTATACTTTCCCTGAGTGCAACCCATTGGAATTTACCTGATTGCAGGTGCCTTGAATTTCTCTAAGTGCAACCGATTGGAATTTCCACAATTTTTGACAAGCCTTGCATAGCCACCTACCTGTCGTACGTGGAAGACTGAGCGTCAATATTTAAGGCGTGCTCTCTCGACTTGGTTTCCTGACTTGAACAACGCAACATAGCAGTTATTCAGATTGTGTTTATACTAATGCCCTCCTTGACTACTGATCCGGTAATAATTGAACACCTGGGCCTTCGGGCTTAGATTGTGACAACTGACAACCGAACAAATTTGGGCCATGAGGCACCGAGGTCGTGCCCACACAGCACCAATGCGCCAGCGAAATAATGATAGCCGTCATCAGCGACGCCAGATGTGGGTTGCTGCGTTTTCCCTACTTTGTGTGGTCCCCACTTCAAATATTGCCTCCATATTCGGGTGCTCATCAGCCAGGGCATCGATAGTGCCACGATACCACTCAAACTGCCATAATGTGGCGTTAGCTAGCCAGAAAATTTTCGATTGATCAACAAATGCATATTTGGCTCGTGGTAGCAGTGGTGGCGTCTTGCGTCGTACCAGCGCACAACAACGCGGCACTGCACTTGCTGCAACTCTCCGCAATCGGTGAGATTTGACTTTGCAAGCTGCAGAGGTGTGATGCAAGCTTGCTCATCACCCCTGGTCCTAGAGTTTGTATGAAATCTTGTTTCGTGACATCAGTGATCCATGCAAGTAGTAGTATGCCACATTTACGCTGCTGGGTGCAGTTGATTCTGAAGAGATGTCCTTTGCATGCTGGTGACTACGCATCATTACCAGTGTCACAACTTTGTTTCAGAGTGCTGCTTGTTTTAAGAGACTGCTGTATATGTATGGTGTGTGCTCTGTATGTTCTGGACAGTCTTATTTGATGTAATACCTGCCTTATAGGACTCATGACGCAATACAGCACGCACACGTTGCAGCTCAGAGGCGCCATGTACGACGTCAACGGTAAGACTAATATCACATTTGTGTATGCAATGCAGCACCTTGGCTACAGCTGTGTCATATCGCATGTCCCATGCAATGGCATGTGCACCAGATTCCCTCTTTATTTTTTGTGTTCAGGACGCACTTGTGCCTTGCTTGCTACAGGCTTATCACTGCTGCCACCAAGTATCGTCGACAGCAGAGAAAGTTGCGGTGCGTGGCATCCAGAAATGCATGGTTAGGTTCCCCCATACATTGAGCAACTGATGTAACACGGAAGCTCAGTGTTTGCTGGTGACCAGTATCTTTCTTCTGTAGCAGCCCCTTTCTTTTTGAAGTAGATTCTTGTATCATAAGTGGACCATGGAAACTTACTGACTCCTGTTTAATCACTTTATTTGTTGACATATACAGCTGTGACAGCCCTTTCCTTACCTAAGAGGAGGAGAGCTGCATCATCATTTACCACCACTATTTTCCCTGTGGGTGTAGGAAGACGGATCCCGAAGCGTGCGAGCTGATAGACGGTATCATTGCCAAGCTCTTGGTTTTCGCTCATGTGGACCTGCTGGAGGACAACCAACTGGACCCCCCCCCAGCCCGCACCCTGGCAGTAGACCTCAGCACTGCTCGCGAGTTCCGTGCTTTCCTGCGAGCGCACATGCACACAGCAGTATGCGCCTGCTGCTCGCGCTACCGAGAGCAGCACAGCGTCCAAGCTGTGCCTTGGCATGAAGTTCCCAACCTGCACCTCCTGGATGCGCACCTGCCCGGCACAGAAGAGCAGCCACGCCATGCTTTGACCACGTACGCTGGCCACTGCTAACAGCCTGCAGGCGTCACCCAAGGCCCGAACATGGTGGAAGCAGGGCTCCTGGTCCACCTCTGCACCGAGTGCTCCAGTCAGCTGCAGCGCGGGCGCGTGCCGGACAACTCCCTGGTGTATGTCGACACCGGCTGCATTCCTCGCAGCCTGGATCCAGCATCTACCCTGCTTCCCCTGACCCTGGTGGAGGAGCTCCTTCTGGCGGTGAACCGCGTCACCCGCATGTTGTACATGTTCCACCCGACACCGTGCGGAGAGAGCCTGCAGCAATTCTCCTACCGTGGGCACATCATTGCCTTCCCGAACGCACCATTGTCAGTCGTCCTCGGAGCACTGCCACTGCCTCTATCACGTGTGGCCGACATCATCCAGGTCGTGTTTGTCACACAGTGCACCACAAAGGAGGACATGCAGAAGGCTTTCCAGAAAGCCAAGGCCATGGAGGTCCGCAGTCCAAACGTTGTGGCGTGGGCTCATCACTTGCAGAAGGGAAGATCACCTGTTTCACAAACCTGATTAGGATGTGTTTTACACATACCACATGCAATTGGCACCATGTATAGTAGTGTCAAGAGTGCCTCCCAGACATGCTGCAAGGTATGACTCCATACAAGGTGCCCCCCATGTTTGTGACCATATTCCTTGATGACCCCTGCTGCTGTAGGTGTACGGCCTGCCCCCTCCCAAGCGGCAGACCATCCGGGAGTACCTGCAGCTAGGCACATCCGTCCCTGCAGCTCTATTTGCCAACGCAGTCTTTGCCAACACTGCAGTGGAAGTGGAGGCCATGACACGAGCCTTTGCAGGGGACCGAGCTGGGTACACTAATACCGGACACTTTCCAAGCACTGAAGGTGAGCTGCCCAATTGGTTTTATCTGGCCCAATAACTGGATCTGGCCTGGTCTGTAATGTAGGCTACGGCAACGAATGTGCAAGCACCCTTGACTTGCACGACCTAATTTACTGTTGCTTACCTTTGCAGATATGCTGAGGACAGCGCAGCTCAGACCTCAATCGGCGACAAGCGATGGTGAGGATGTAACTTATGGCGATGACTTGACAGTGCTGAACATGAACATTCATATAGTGCTAGGTGCTGCCAGTTCATGCATGTTGCTATACTCACAGAAGTCATGCTCATGCTTGCATGATGAGCATTGCCATGCATGACTCCTGTCACCAGAAAAATGTGTCATTCTGGTACGTAGTTGTTACATCACTCGACAAACCCCCTTCCACAGCCCCGGCAAATCCACAAACCCCCCTGGTCCACACCCCCTACAGTTCCACAGCCCCCCCAGATCCACAGCCCCCCCTCATGCAGAGACACCCTGAATCCACAGACCCCACAGATCCACAGCCCCCCCTGATTCACTAACCCCTCTCGTCCACGGTCCCCGCACACCCACAAATATAACACATGCCACACTTCATACAAAGCTCCACATACATACAACCGATGCTATACATGGTCCTCCTTCAACACACTAACAGGGAAGCGTGGAAGCCTCTGACCTGTATGAGGACAGCAGCGCTATGGATGACGAGGACTCTTCCGAGAACGACTCAAGCGATGTCAGTGACAGTGACAGTGCATCCAGCGAGGAATCTGACGTACCGCCATCCAAGGTAATCCATACTAAAAGCCCAAACTTTTTTTAATAACCCCCTATATTTCTTGTACAATACCCCTACATCCCACCTCGACTTCCCATTTCTAAGATACCCCTCATGTTCTTGCCAGCCCAACCTAACATCACACCAAACCCAAACAATACGATATGTCCACACCTACCAACATTGCATTTCCACCTCCACACGTAAAGGTGGCTAAGTCAGGCAACAAGGGGGAAAAGACGTCCAAGAGGCCAAGCAAGGTGTGCACCCCAGCACCTACAATCAAAAAAAGCAGCAACAAGAAAACAAAAAACCTTCAAGCACCGATGACATCCTGCAGGTAAGCAACCAATTGCTATGTATGCGACCTTCTCAACCTCCTACATTTACAGTCACACACCCCATGCTATTAGGCCAATATCAGAACACTACACTTAACAACGCTCATCCATCGGCGTTGCCCAACACACTACCAAACAGGACACACGACATCAAAGCCACATCAAGCATCTCGTCCAACACAAAGCCCCACCTACTACCTTCCTCACGTGTCCATAATCCCCAACTATTATTCAAGACTACACACATAATACACTATGCACACCACTATAGCCACTGCATTTGCTCCCTGCCCTCCTTCAGGTAGCCAAGTCTAGCAGCAAGCGTATCAAGAAGGGACCATCACACCTGAAGGGCTACGTACAGAAGTAATAGTCATAATTCAACTCGCAAAGAATAAACTGAGGCCATTTTTGCACTGCCCCGGGACACTGAGATAGTTATTTGAGCCCAACCTGAACTGAATTGGCCTAACCGTGGGAAACTAAAGAATGTTCAGTACAGCTGAACGAGACTGGCCTAGCCGCATGGGAGTCTCGAGTTTTTCAAGGGTTTCAAGGCGTCCAACCTAGTGTTTCCTCTTTGGTTCTGGTACAACAACGTTACGTCGGTTGGTTCTGTTGGCTTATTGTATTGAGGTTGCAAACAATCGCTGAATTTTTGCAGTGTGCTCTTCAGCCAAGGAGACTTCGTTCCTACCTAGCTGGTTTAGCTACCAATGATTTCCTTCCAATGTAAATCTGATTGTACTATACTCACGCTTTTCCCAAGTACAGAGGTAATAACCATGATTCAACTCATCACAAAGCATAGACACACCCCATACTTGGGCAAAGGCACCTTTCCCATTCAGCGGTAACAAAAATCACCACTTACAAAACAATGCAACCATGAAAATAAGGGCAGCCTTCCAACCCATCAACGTTGCCATGTCCCATCAGAATCAAACACGACACCACACATGGAAAACCTCCTCAATACCACTTCACCACACAGCAGCCTAGCACACCTCAGCAGTCATCAGAGCAGACACGTCACTCGGGGGCTGCGCCAAAGGCACAGCTTTTACACATTACTGTGCGTAGGGATGCTGGCAATACAGTGTGGATACTACCAGTCTACACTTTTATGTGAATGGTGCCATTCGACGACAGCCCGCGCAGAGTGCTGGTTAGAAGAGGGGCAGGATCCACAGTCTATGGGACGCCGCTGTCCAGGTTTCCGCCCAGTGTGGGCAGACCTGTGCAGAAATCCAAGGAGGGATCTAGCAGCCAGATGCAAAGAGGCGACAGCCACAAGGAAACCCTGCGCGGATTTCTTCACGATCCATCATGGGCGCAGGATACCAGCCCTAGAGAGCCAGAGCGCTCCGGGGCAGTGGAAGTGGTGGACGTCGAAGAGGAGTCAGAGGGGCAGATGCAGCCAATCGGTTGGGCAGGAATTTTGCAATGGGCGACAAACCTGTGGAAGCAAGTTTGCTCCAGGACGTTCTCGCATTTCCAGGACCAAGTCACAGCCATTGAGGAGTTCAAGGCCCATCATCTGCGGGGATGGGCAACAAAGGCCATGATGGGCATTCCCCACACAGGGCAGGACAGGGCGACGCTGTTAGCCGCCCTTGGACAGATGTCCAAGGGAGGGGCGGGACGCGAAGCAGCCTTGGCTGTTAATGCCTTCGCAGATGAATGGTGCAACGAGGTAACAGGAAATCAGGTGGAACCTGCATCCGAGGAAGAAGGCTCGATAGGGAGCAGGCAAGGGTGAACCTGCTGCTGCAGCAACAGATGGTCATGCAGCTGGCAGGAGTGGCCAAATTCACCAAAATCCCAGCTATCCAAGGCAACGTGCCGGTGTTGGATATGTCGCACCCAGGCGCGGTTACAGCCAGGAAATATTGCCAGGCGTGTGGATATTGGGGATCGCACAACAGGCTGGCGCTGTCAGATGACCCGCCATCGCTGGCTGTGGTGGCTGGAGAAATAGCTGGGTCGTGCCAGTCGCCATCGGCTATGACAATGCTGGTAAAATCGGTGGTCAAGCTATGGGACAGCAAGCCAGCTAGCGTGGAACCGCTGATGGTAGCCATCAGGGCGGCGCCCCATGCAGGAGACATGGCCGCCAGAGAAGTGGAAAGGATCAGGGGGCTGTGGATTGCCCCAGCAGAGGAGCAGTGCTGCGAGGCTTCGCTGCTAACCTTGTGGATCAAGGTGGTTCAAACAGAGGTGGGGAAGTCAACCTCAGATGAGAGGACAGCAATCTCCAACCTCAGGTTAGGGGTGAAGACCACCCTCGACCCTGACGTCAAACCAGAGGAGACGGTGGAGGCATTTGCTCACAGAGTACTGTCGACAGCAGAGTTGCTGCATATCTCAAGGGATGCAGTGGAGCACTTCGGCAGGAGGCACTCTGCCTCGCACCTGTTCCATGACGGACTGCCAGCGGTTGCTAAAGCCAAGCTGAGCAAGTTTGTTATGACAGTGCCCGGGTACTTCAGCATGACTGACGAAGATCAGATTGCCGTACTGACACAGCAGGTGGTGCTATGGGAGAAGTTTGCCCTGGAAATGGGGGATCTTGGAGGTGCAAGCCTCAAGCAGATGACCAACAGCGGGCCTAGCCAGGGGGAGGCGCAGTCCAACAAGGGAAGAAGAGAGAGAACAGGACAGTGGGAGGCGCGGACGCGCCTTGAAGGGGCAGTGATCCCCGCAGGCTCAGCCGCTGTCCAGCAACTGCGGATTGATGGCAAACCCAGAGGAGTTACCTGGGCAGACCAATCTGGGGCACCAAATTACAGCGCGGAAGGCGCTGCGGGGGCAGCCAAGGCATGCTACCAGTGTGGCAGCACGGCGCACCTGGCCAGGGATTGCAGGGTGCCCAGGGCCAGGGATGAGCGCAGGCCTGCGCCACTGGCAACAGACATCACATCTGGGCAGGCCAGGCCGCCGCAACAGCAGTACCCTCTACCGCCTAGGCCGCAGCAGGGACAGGCTACAGGCAGGCCGTACGAGCGGAATCAGAATAACAGGCAGTACCAAAGGCCTGGGCCTGGCCAGGGGGGTCAGGCCCAGCAAGCGGCACACGTGTCGCACCTAAGCAGCCCAACATGGCAGGCTGAGCCAGAAGGCTGGCACCAGACTATGGCTGAGATGCTCAACGAGTCTGTGGCACTAATGACGCAGGTTGGGCTGGTGCCCAAGCCTGAAGGATTCAAACAGGCGGCTCACAACGCCCGCCCTAGGTCGTTCCTGCCTGAACCTTGCCAGGAGGAGGAACCTGAGCGAAGGCTCATGGAACCTGCCTCCAGGAAGGGAGCAAAGAGGCTGGTTTTGAGTGAATTGGCTGATGATATGTCTGACATCCGTTTGCAGGTGTTCAGGCTGAACGAGAGGCTGACATCGTTGTCATTCACTACAATGCCTATGGGTTCAGACGACCACCGGGCGGGGTGAGGCCAGTAGGGGCAGGCAAGAGAGCAAGGCTGTGACAGCTGCACCCAAGCTGCAGTACTTTCGAAACGACAAAAGCAATCTGGAGCAGTGCGTGTGACTCATGGTCAAAGGCAAAGTTCTGGTGGCTCAGAAAGCCCTCATGGACTCAGCATGTTCGTGCCATGTTATCACTGTCAACATCGCAGAACAGTTGGTCGCCATGGGGGCTGAGCTGATCCGTACGGATGAGAAAATCCGTACCACAGACAATGCAGGGGCAGATCTGTATGGAGTGCTGTTCATTTATGTAGTGTACGGATACGGTGGGCCCAACGCCATTATGGAGCCCACGGTGGTCAGGGTCGTTAAGACGCCACCCGACGCATATGAACACTTGGTAGGGAACCCGGAGTTCCTCAAGTACAGCGGGGTGTTAGAGGCAGCAGGAAGGCTGACCTTACGCCCCAGAGAGGGTCACCAGAGGGCAAGGGGGGTCAGGGACCTCACGCTGCCGCTGGTGCTGGCATCCCCAGCAGGGGGGTACCAAGCAGCAGCAGTGGCATGGGCAGGAATCCAGTGTGGATTTGCTGAACAAGAGGGGTGGCCTGCGGCCAGTATTGAAGAAGAACACGAGCCACTCTTACAGCATGCCATGGCCACACACGCAGGTGCCGACATGAGGGCTGGAGTGGGACAGAGCCGCGGGAGAGCTGCAGATGCAGGCAAGAGCGGCCGTGAGGGCCCAAGGGAGGTCCCTTCAAGGCCGCACCAGCGCGGGCAGGTGCCGGCTGGGCTCGCAACAGCAGTGTCTAGGGAAGGCAGTGAGGAAGCAAGGGCTGCTGCATCACAGCAAAGCAGAGCAGCAGCTGGGGCAGAGACCGACGCTGCAGTATCAGATGATACGAAAAGGGCACTCAAGGCAGCATTAATGCCCGCATCAGAGAAGGAAAATATCAGGAGGTGCTTGACGGCAAGCCCAGGCCACCCGTGCGTCTTGTGCGGGATGCCAGGCCTGCAATCGCCAGAGGAGTGCGAGCAGAGGATCCTGGTACTAACGCAGAGTCCCGTGGCAGTCCCCGCGGCCCAGGTTGCATCACCAGTTGCAAAGCCGAGGGTGGCCTTTGGCACGGCTGCTGCAGGAAGGGCAGCCACATCTGGTCCAACGTTGCGCTCGGAGGTGCGAGTGCCCAGCAGGGGCGAAAGGGCTCATGAGGAGCAGCCGCCAGCAGGGCCGCCGCAAGAGACCAACCATCGCATGAGCACTGCAGAGACACCGCCAGCTGTGGCAGGGCCCAGCGCACAAACGCAGGAGGCCGAAGGTGGCGATGGGGGAGACACCCCAGACGCAGAAGGCAAAGCGCAGGGAGTAATAGCCAACCGCGGCCAGGGGGAGCCTGGCAGCGAGGACGAGGAGGAAGAGGCAGAGGATTGCGATGAGGAAGAGGCCCAGGAGGTGAGGCCCAGCAGGAAGTCCAAGGCAGTGGACAGGCTGCGCAGCCAGATTAAGGTGTTGCAACAAGACCTCAAGTGGAAAGAAGAACAGCTGTACCGCCAGGCGGTAGCGTCAGTCAATTACCTGCGCATGCAGCAGGCCAATTGGACGCGCATCCAGGATGCCAACGAACGGCTCACTGAGGTGCAGCAAGAGTACATCTTGCGCGCAGACCAGCTGCGTAAGCTGTACAACGCCCTCGGAGACCAGCAGGCGGGGCAGCCGCCGAACCAGGGGAGGCCGCTCCCGGTTCCCTAGACCCAGAGCTGGCAGAATGCATCCAAGCAATGTTCCGTCCCGCATCCCCGTACACAGCAGACGAGGAAAGCGAGATTCCCGGCCAGAGAGAGCCGCAAGGAGAAGAGGAAGAGGCACCTGGTCAGAAAGGACCAGGGGGCAATGACAGGGCCAGGGAGGCCAGTGCGGAGGCACGCACGCAACACATGGTGACAGCTCCAGCGACTGCAAGGGGCCAAGGGCCCAGAGAGCGCAGCAGGAGCGCACAAAGGTCCCACAGCGTAGAACGCCACGGGGTGGTGCCTACACCTGAGGCTAGGACCCAGCGGCCGGACCACGCTGCACGATACAACCCGCCAGACGAACAGGGCAGGGGCAGAAGGCAGCGGTCACCCAGCAGGGAACGCAAGAGCCAGCCCAGGGGCAGGTCCCAGGAGCGTGGCCCAGGGGGTCACGCCAGGACATACAGGCGAGAGGAGAAAGAGCAGGACAAGAGGAGAGCCTCCGGCCAGAGTCCGCCGGGCAGGGCTCAGGCAGGACGCAGTTGGATGGGAGGACAGAAGAGCGTCCTAGGACCCCACGATGGGTGAGTCTGCTTCAATTGCTTAAAGCCGGGGCACTACGCAAATGCGTGCCCAGAGCAGGGGGAAACCACGCAGGCAGGCGAGAGCAGCCGCTTCGACAGGCTCCGAGCGCCAGCGGGCCCAGAACGGGGCTGGGGAGTCAGGGGGCCTGGCAGAAGCCAAGATGCCTCAGAAGACAGCATGCGGCGGGCCTATGAGGCCGCCCAGGGGATCTCCTACGCGGACTGGAGAGAACAGCAAGCGGCAGCTGGCCCAAGCACGCTGCCAGGCCCGCCAGGGTGGCCGGGGCCAGCAGGGCAGTCAGAAGATTCCAGGTGGGCAGGCCAAGAGAGGCATATTTGCCTGATGTCCATCCACGGGGGATTGGGCCAGGACACAGGCACGGCCCAGGTTGAGGGCAACCATACGGCAGAAATGCCTGTAGCCTTCCATGTGGTGCCAGAGGGGCAGGTGGCCCAGCAAAAACACCATTGGAAGATGGCGGTGGAATCCCTGGCAATGAACCACTACGGTATTAGGCCTGCTGGGTCAGCCAGATCCATGACACATGCAGTGGAGTTTCTAAGGGACCTCCAGCAGAGGGGGTGCCCGGCCCCGTGTGAGGGATGGCCTGGCATGTTCCAGACATTTCTAACCAAAGAATGGGACAACTACGATGCCCAGATGGATGAGTTTGAGAGACTAGAGCGGGAGGCAGTGCCCCAGCACAGAGTAGAAGAGTGGGAGACCAGTTCCAGTGGGGGCGGCTCCAATCTCTCGAATGGAGACTACGAACCTCAGGGCCCTTTAACAAGGCATGATGAGGAGGCTGCCTTGTTCTGTCCAGGTACCCCGGAGGGCAACAACGACACTGAAGGCGAGGCAGCGGGAGCAGCCGCCAAGACCCGGGACCCGCTCAGCGTGCGGGATCGCCGCCCAAGGGTTAGGGGGGCCGCAGCTATGAGTCAAGAGGAAGATACAGCGGGGCCCGTTAGGACCCATCACAGTACCACCTCTCGGTACAACCCTGGAGGAAGGGAAGATGCGCTGGGGCAAGCATCATGTGTCAAGGGACTGCTTCAGCCTGGAGTGGTTGTTTTCCCGGTGGAAGAGAGCTACGACCTGCCGGGACAGCTAGTGTTTATTGGCATCGGCCAGGTTGCAACACTTGTGGTAAGTTTTCCTCATGACCTGCACTGCCTTGCTGACCCCTACCCATGAACTGCCATCCTGCCTTACCTGTGAACTGCCTCCTGCCCTGCCTACTGATGTCCATTACCCCAGTGCCTGCCTGACCTGCTGACCCCTTCCGTTGTTTGAAGATGGTTTCTGGGTGCCCTTCCCGCCTACCCGTATTTCATGAGCCCGTATTCCATGCATTGCTCGGCAGCCATGCTTTAAATCAAGTGTTAATTTCCCAATCGCAGGCGTGGTGCACCCCCAAAACCTGGAGCAGCTTGGTCACCTTGGGCTATGACGAGATCCAGCCCCTTCAGGGGCTGGCCCAGAAGGACATTGATGAAGTGTCAAGGGAGCTGCAAGGGGTGTTGCGCCAATGGCAGTTTTGTCTTAGGCGGATTGTTCTTGAATTTGATCAAGACACTTATGACAAGTGAATGCTTGATATGGTCTGACAATGGTCGCTTATTTATGATTTATTCGTTTCCTTTGCCATGCATTTCCTTGCTTGCTAGCAAATACTGGTTTAATTATTCTACCAGCATATATTTCGTGGCTGTTGATATTGATTTAATTATTCTACCGGTGTAGATCTCCTGGCCGTCAAAGATTGATTTAATTTTTCAACCCGGTATAGATTCCACAGCTGTCAAATATTGATTTAATTTCTACCGGTATAGATCTCCTGGCAATTGTTTCATTGCAAATTGATTCCTCCAGCAAGCGATGAGCAAACCAGTTTATTGAAATAGCCAGCACATCATTAGTCAGCCCCACCTACATAGAGGGGTACAGCAAGCCGATCCCAATTAATACCAAAAGGAGCGCAATGGAATCAGCCTAGTCTGGGCAATGCCTGGTGGACCAAATCATACTAATTGGCTGGAAAATATGGTAGCGACATTAGAGGAATCGGTAGGCCAATCAGAGCAACAAATGGTCGACCAAATGATGATAACTGGTAGGTAAATATGGTAGCGACAGTAGGGCAATCGGTAGGCCAACCAGGGCAAAAATGGTAGCCAAGGAGAACCTATTTCGGTAGGTTCTGGGCCTACTGAAATCTAAACCTACCAGAATGCAAATCGGTAGATGTCGCGTTTTCGGCCGATTTTAACCTACCAATTCACCTACCATAATCATTTTAGGGGCCTTGTCCAAATGATGCATTTGCCTGGAAACTGGTAGGTTTTCTGCCTACCAAAACAGGGGGTTTGAGTAGTAGTGGCGGCCAGAGAGCCGCATCGCCGCCGCGGCAGGGACGGGAGGTCCGCTGCACGGAGCGAGGATCTCCAGTTCGACCAGTGAGGACCGCCACGACAGGTCGGGCAGCAGAAAGCGTATTCGCCCCAGACCTGCCAGACCTGCCTAGCCCGTCAGAGAGCAGGTGCTTCGTGCAATGGTACTGCCTGGGGGAAGAGATGCCAGAGGAGTCATCTACGGAGGCCATGATCACTCTGCCGCCAGCAGATTGCAAGGACGGGCTGTGTAGGTTGCAAACCACAGGCTCATGGCAGGCAGGGCGCAGACGTGCGTAAATATAATGGCAGCCATGCAGGCCGTGGCCAGGCTGATTTTCCCGTGGGACGCAGTGACCGCTGTGCTGCTGAGCGCAGCACTCAAGGGGTTCATACGGCCCAACACGGTGATGAAGGATCACATGCAGAGGGGGTGGGCACAGCACCCCATCTACGCATACTGCGTGCATGAGATGGTGGGCCTGGCGATCAGAGAAGGCATCACAGCGGTGGACGCAGCCGACAGGGCGCACCCAGACGTGCCTGATAACGCGCGCACGGAGGGGATGTGGCAGGGCGCGCTGCTTGGGTTCATGCGCACGCCGTGGGCAGAGGACTGCGTCCATCACTTGATGGAGCATCCCGCTCTCAGAGACCGCACTTTGTACGTACCCGTGCAGGCCATAGGAGGGAGCAGCAGGGGCGATGGGTCAGCAGGGGAACCTGCGACGGTGCAGGGCTGTGCCATTACGGCAGGCCTAGGAGGTGTGAGGCCACAATTGAGGCGTCAATCATCATTCCCAGGATGGTCGTAGGCCAAGCTGTACCATGGGGAGTGGCTCCTGGGGAAGCCAGGGCAGCCATCCCAGTACAGCAGCTGGTATCTTACTACTACGAGGAGCTGCATGAAGGAGAAATGCCCGTTTCAGCGGCATGGATCCACATGCATGCATCGCGAGTTGACCTGCCAGTCTTCCTGTTCGCAAGGAGCGAAGGGAATGTCGCGATCACCAAATGCGCATCAGTTGACGATGCAGAGTTCCACGCACACACGCATGCCAGAGGAGCAGACCCAGCAACATGGGCGGTCATGCTCATGGCGCTTCAACGGGACCTGCTACCAGGACAGCTGTCAGCAGCCATGCGGCATGTGTGGGGAGTAGATGATCAGTGGGCGCCGGTGGAGATGGCAGACTGCCCCACGATGGCCATATGGGACCAGAGGTCGCCAGCAGATGGGTCCATGTGGGAAGGAGAAGAGGAGCTAGCGCGCTCACCGTTCGCAGTGGAACGGTTGGAAGCGTGCGTGCACCTGTGGGTGCGTTGGGAGAGGAGAGCGTGGCATGACGACAGGGCCAGTAGCGTGGCGCCTTATTGGCAGGCAGACGTCAGGACAGTGCAGATGTGGAGGCAGGCGCACCCGGCAGGGGTGCGCACGCTTCACCCCTTGTTCAGAGGGACAGGATCAGACACCTACGAGGAGGAGCTGGAAGAACTGAGGACCCAACCAGTGCTGGGGCGCTGGATCGTGGGCAGACATGGATCCCACTGGTGGGACCCCACTGCCGACAGCGACGGACCGGTCCAGGAAACGTTCGAGCCGCTGGAACAGTTCCATGCAGCTTTTGTCACCACACTCGGGGCAACAGCATCCTCATGGGAATGGCTGGAACCCATGGAAGAGATGGAGGTGTCAGCGCTGGAGACTGAGCCCAGGGATCGGGCGGAGCCCCAGACACCCTCGGACAGTACCAGCAGGCCAATTGCAGGGGACCTAGACCGCGGGAACCCAGGGTTCCGCGAGGAGGTGCACTCCAGCCATGAGGGCACGAGTTCTCTAGGAGGGGAGAGCGAAAACCCTTCGGAGGGGCCGCCACCACTGGTGGAGGATTCAGAGTCAGAAGAGGAGTGGTACGCTAGCGGAGTTCCGTCCCCGGAGCGGGTCGGCATCACCAGGGCAGAGGCTCGGGATGCAGTCAGGTTGGAGTTGCCAGACGACACAGGCCTAGGACCAGGGAGTCCAGGGCGGAACCGCGAGGAGGAGTTGGAACAACTGCGAGAGGAGTGGATGACCAAGGTCGATCAGGAGAGGACCGCGCTCGAGGACACTAAACGCTGCCGCATGAGGGAGCTTGAGGAGGGGGCGCGCCAGGCAGCTGTGGGGGTGAACCCGCGGCAGGCAGCAGCCCCACCAACCTCACCTCCAGGGGAGGCAGCAGCCTGTGGGGCAGGCAGTGACCGCCCAGGGGATGCCCAGCCCAGCACTCCGGTGCCGGCAAAGGCAAGGGAACCCTGGGGTGACCCAGCATCGTACAGTATGGGGTGCTGGACAGCAGTACTAAAGACCTTTGTAGATCAGCTGGACGAGCAGAGAAGGCAGGACATGGGCCTGCAGGAAGCAGGCCGGGAGTCCAGCCTGCTGTTCCAACTGAGAGCGCTGCCAGAGCCCGATACGGACCCAAGGATGGGAGGGTACAACCAGGCGCTCAGGGATCTGCAAGAGGAGTTGGATGGAAAAATATCAGCTCTCGGGAAAAGGGGAGCCGAGGGGGTCGCCACCCAACAGCCGGCAAGCAGCCGCTGCAGCCAGGCCCCAGGAATGCGGCAGCCCAGGCCAGTGGGCCGGGCTGGAGGAGCAGCCACACTGGAGGACAGCCAAACCTGCAACAGCGGTGTAGCCGGTCAAGCTAGGCAGTTTGCCAACGCTAGGAGAGGCATGAGACAGTGCGTAGGACCAGAAGGGTCCGCGTGCAAGGGCAGCGGCAGGGCAGCGCCGCGCCCCACTCACAGGCAGGGGCAGCAGGCACAAGGCAGCATGAGACAGCCTCCAAGGGCGTGGCCAGAGAGGGCCGATACAGCTTGGGCTGATACAGCCGAGTTACGAGGAAAGAAGTCGAAGAAGGCTAGGCGACGCGCAAGGAAGGCGCAGAGGAAGGCCGCGGACAGGGACCGCGGCAGCAGGCCGGGAGTGGACTGCCCAGTCCATCCATTCAGGATCAGCCAGGTAGACCTGGAGATCACGTGCGCCAGAGGGCAGCAGAGGCTAGAGCAGAGTGCAGAGCCACACGTACAGCCCACAGCGCACCAGCCGCAGGAAACCGCGCGACGGCTGCCAGCGTGCAGAGAACTCCTCACTTGTACAACATTAAGGGGATCCTTACGGGGACGCTCCAGCTGATACTGGTGTGGCTCCTGCTGTCGGTGTGTGTCCCGGGTGCGCAAGCCACCGGGCAAGGAGTGCGAGGTGGAGGATTCACGGCAAGCCAGGGGGCTTTTGTGTCCGG
This sequence comes from Limnomonas spitsbergensis, assembly GCA_037349105.1. Classification (NCBI taxonomy): domain Eukaryota; kingdom Viridiplantae; phylum Chlorophyta; class Chlorophyceae; order Chlamydomonadales; genus Limnomonas; species Limnomonas spitsbergensis. Next base: position 723,722 of record JAYJMM010000084.1, on the reverse strand, counting down.
TCGAGAAGCAGCAGCGAAGCTTACATCTGGCTGGTTGCGCCCGCCAGCGGTCATCCCCATGGGGGGTGCCAGCAGGGCTGGGGGCGCCTACAGCCAGCATGAGGACTGGCAACGCAGCAACAGCACTGGCGAGGAAGCGCCGCCCGCGGAGGACGATCCGCGGAGGACGATCCGCAGGCGGCGGAGATGATCGACATGTTCCAGCCGGGGGGAGTGGTGGAACCACCCTCGGAATACGTCAAAACAAGGGAGGGGTGGCTGCTGGGCAAGCACCCTGACTTCACGGCGGGACAGCAGGAGAGCCTTGAGCAGAGCCTCAGGGATCGCCAAGGAGCATTCGCTTACTCCATGGAGGATCTACCTGGCTACTGCGGCAAGCAGTGTGAGTTTACGCTGGCTTTGGAAGACGAGGTCAGTTCGTGCTTTCAGAAGTCCAGGGACATGCCACCTCCCAAGGCGGCCATTTTTAAGGAAAAGTGCCAGCCGATGATACAGGCAGGTATCATCGTCAAGATGCCCCAGGGGGGGGCCTATCAAGTTTGCAGCCAACTCGGTGGTGGCAGCCAAAAAGAGTGCTGAGACGGGCGAGTGGACTGACCACCGTATAGCGCACGATATGCGCAGGTTGAACCTGCGTACGGCTAAGCAGGAGTTTGCCATCCCCAGGATAGAGACTATTTTTCAGAACCTGGGCCGAACGGCCAAGATTTTCAGCAAGGTAGATCTTAGATCGGGGTTCATGCAGATCCCTATCAAAGCTGAGGACCAGCCTAAGACGGCTTTCTGGATGGGTCCAGAGCTTTGGATGTACACCAAGCTCAACTTCGGGCTGCGCAATGGGCCTCCCTTCTTCCAGCGTATGATGGAAGAAGAGATTGCCAGGGCAGGCCTGAGTGCTTTCTGTGTGGCATTCATTGATGACCTGCTGGTGTACAGTGATACACCAGCAGAACACATCAGGCATGTTGAGCTGATGTTGGACATGCTCCACAATGTCGGGTTGAGGGCACACCCCGACAAGTCCCTGTTTGGGTGTGCAACGGTGGAGTACCTGGGTCACAATGTGTCAGCCCAGGGGCTCACGCCGCATGCGGCTAAGATAGCAGCGGTTATGGCGTTGCCAAAGCCCGCATCGGTGAAAAACATCCAGGAAGTGATGGGATTCTTGATTTTCTACCGGTGCTACATCCCGGATTTCTCGAAAAGGGAGGCATGCATCAACGCATTGCTGGTCAAGGGGGTCCCGTTTGTGTGGGGGCCAGAGCAGTCGCAGGCGTTCCAGCTGATCAAAACGGAAATGTGTGAGGGCGGTAGAGTCCTGCGCAGACCGGATTACAGTGGGACAGGGCCAGATGGCAGGGGGCCGCCAAGGCCCTTCTTGTTGTACACAGATTTCTCAAAGCAAGGCATTGGCGCCGCAGTGTGACGACAGCGGGCGGGAATATATGGTGGCATGCACATCCAGATCCCTAAACAAGAGCGAGAGGAACTATTCCTCGTTCCAGGGGGAGATGCTGGCTGCAGTGTATGCAGCACGCACGTACCGCCACATGCTGTTTGGGTGCAAGGTGCATCTCATCACTGACCATGAGCCGCTCACCTACCTCATGTACAACCTGACGTTGGTGGGCCAGCACGCTTGGTGGGCTCTCATGCTCCAAGAGCTGGACATACCCATTGTCCACCGCTCAGGAGCATTCCACCACAATGCGGACATCCCGTCCAGGTCACCGCTCCCATCCTCAGCTGATCGCACGGGGGCCAGGCTTGATACAGCCGCCCCCGAGCCAGCAGTCAAGGAGGAGGCAAGTGGGAAGCAGGTAGCTTTGCTCACAGGGTTGGGCAGAGTGAACCAGTGGCATGCAGACCAGATGGTGCGCATGGCGCAGGAAGGAACAAGGAGAGTACAAATGTTGCGGGCTGCAGAGGCAGCTTGCGTGACAGCCTCGGTGGGGCAGGAGATATCCTCCGCCGCCACTGAGGATGCTGCCAGGAGGGCAGCCCTGGGCAGGTGCATGGATTCATGGGCACTTGGAGCATGCATATGGCTCAATGTAGCGCTCGAGTGTGCTAAAATCATACCAGAGGAGTTGAAGCGCAGAGCACGGCTGCCAGGCCCGGACAGGGATCCTGTGCTTGGTGCAACTTTAAAGTCCAGCCACTACGCCCTTGCTACCGCAGGAGATGCGTGCTCTGGCAGTGGGGAAGTGGCCGCGTCGTACAGGCAGTGCCTGGGAGAATCTGCTGCGGCAGATTGGGCCGACGCAGCACAAGAACTAGGTGGGAACGCGCCCGTGGTAAAAGCAGATGCTGGCAGCGATGTGAACGGGGACAAAGGGGGTGAGAGAGACCCTCCAGGATGTCCTGCAGGACCGTCGGCCAGGGTGAATGTGTGGTCAGATGAGCCTGTGTTGCGGTATCTCCGCGAGAAAACACATGCTCCGGGAACAGAGCTAGGAGAGCAGACCAGGGTACAGCGCAGAGCCGCTCCATTCCAGTGGGAATCAGAGATGGGAGGAGTGTTGATGCGACTCATGCCCGACGGAAGACGTTGCGTGGTGCCCAGGCCAGAGGACAGGTTAGCAGTGGTCCAGGAGGCCCATGCTGGTACCGGCCATTTTGGCAACCACCGCACGGCGTTCATGGTCATGCAGCAACACTGGTGGCGGGGGCTCAGAGCAGCAGTCAAGAAGGTGGTGCAGAAATGTGGTGTGTGTGACAGGGCCAGGGCGTCCACATTCAATCACACACAGCCCGACCTGCACCCGCTACCCATTGAAGGGTTGTTTTTCCGATGGGGAGTGGACATGTGTGGGCCATTCACGACCACTCCCAGGGTCAATCGGTTTGTGATGGTGTGTGTGGAGCATTACTCCAAATGGGTGGAGTTGATCCCCATTCCAAGCAAGGCGTCAGATGTGACGGCCTTGGCTTTCTTTCAAAATGTAGTCGCAAGATTCGGTGGCTGCGCAGAGGTGGTGACAGACCAGGGAACAGAGTTCCAGGGGGAATTCCAAGACATGTTGCTGGAATGCTTCATTGATCACCGCACCACTTCTGCCAACCACCCCCAGGCAGACGGGCTGTCCGAGAGGGCTGTCCAGACCCTCAAGGCAGGCATGCGCAAGTGCTGCGAGGAGGGCAGCAGCGACGAGTCCTGGGACAAAATGGTGCCTTGGGTGGCCCTAGGCTTCCGCTGCTCGCTGCAGCAGGCCACGCGCATGGCGCCATACGAGGTCCTGTTTGGGCAGAGACCCACCTTCCCCTCCAGAGTGGGGGCGGACCTGTGGAACACAGCCAAGGTGGCAACGGCAGAGGAAGCGGCATACCTGCTCTTGGCCAGAGTGGCCAGGATCAAGGAGGCGCTGCCAGTTGCGGGTGAGCATCTGAAAATTGCGCAGCACCGCGACAAGCTGCGGTATGCACGCATCCGTGGGGGAGGTTATGTCCCCCAGGTCAGGCGTTTCGCAGAGGGAGATTACGTGTATGTGAGGTACTCATCAGAGCGCCGCAGCCTCGATCCCAAGGCTAGGCCTGAGATTCTAAGGGTGAAGAAGCTGGGGGCGACGGGAACATTGGTTCTGGAGGGGCTGATGGCATTACAGTGACAGAGAATGCTGTCAACTGTTTTCCGTGCCACTTGCCCAACCTCAGGGGAGTGGTTGATTTCAGTGGAACCAGGCCAAATAACAGCTTGTCTTGCGAGGTGTGCCAGCTGCCTGAATGGTGAAGTGATGCTGTTGTGCGATGTCTGCAACACAGGTTGGCACATGGATTGCTTGGTACCGGCACTCGAAGAGGTGCCTGAGGGCGAGTGGTTGTGCCCAAGATGCACACCTGACGACAAGGGAGCTGGGCCCGCTGCGATAGCAGGGCCCGCTACGGAGGACCACAGTGTGGTGGTCCAGGGGCGGCCTAGCCCAGCAGCCAGAGCGGCTGCCAGGACAGCCCCGGAGGCCAATGTCATGGACAAGCCTGAGGTGGAAGTTATGGCCACCAACCCAGCAACGAGGCAAATGGAGCGGGGCATCGCAAGGCCAATGGCGAACGGGTTGTACGACATCTCGTACACCACTGGCAGGGGAGAGGCCAATGTCACTCCAAGGGCAGTTGCGAGAAGGGCTAAGGTGGCCAAAGAAGCAGCAAGGGAGGTAGAGGAGTCAGCACTTGAAGGGTTTACTGAGACCTGATACTCAGGGAAGGCCGAGCCCAGAGCGGCAAGGCCGCTGAGCACGTGACGATACCCACGCCGTAACCGGCAGGGAGCGGGCAGGCGCCTGCGTAGCAGAAGATGCCTTCAGACGCAGCACGGCTTGTCCTAGTACCCGGCAGGCAGTGGGCCGGCAGCCAGCGGGCCGAAGGCGGGAAATGCAAATTGGGACTAAGCTATGGCAGCAACGTAGTGCAATTTTGTTCCTCAAGAACCGTACCAGCAAGGCTGCGGTAGTACATATACTGGGGAGATGATGGATGAAGATAATTAGTCAATTCGTGAAATGATAACACAGTGGGGGGCAGATCCCGCTGCTACGGCGCACATTTCCTGTGGCCTTGAAGACCAGGTGTCTATGGCGCAGTGGGGCGAGAGCAGCGGTTATTCCTAGTCAGGCCTGAGGACTTCTGAGAGAACTCTGTTTGCTAGCCAGTAGTGGGCTGAACAGCTAGGATGTGTAAGATTCCGCGCATTGCGCATCAGCAGCTAAGACTCTGTGGAATTTTTTCTTTTGTAGAAGGCCCGAACCAGGCAGATTTGCTAAGACAATTTGAGCTTCTACGTACATATTTTCCAGAAGTTTCTTTCAGTACCACCCCTTTTCCGGCTCCCCGCGCATGCATGGAGGGCTTCACGCTGGGGAGCGGGGGGCGAGTAAAGTAGCAGGGGCGGTACCCACGAGACAGGGACACACAGACAGGCCCTAGACAGGAAGACTCTCCTACTAGGGCTGGGCCTTACAGTTATCGTGTTAACAGCTCTTGTATGTAGTACAAGGAGCCTGAGTGTACAACGCTGTACCGTATTTGTGAGTAGAGGACGCCTCTATAAGGCGTCCTGACCGGAGTTCACGGTATTTACCATAGTATTGCAGTTGCTGCTTTATGGTGCGACAGCTGTCACAGTATATTACCGTATACGTGACAGAACCGTTTTAGCCGCCATTAGCGGCCACGGAGCCTCCGCAGCTTCTCTGCGGAGTCTCCTGATTTGAACTGAGACCTAGAAACCCGCTTACGCAGGGTGAATTGCATAATCCGTACTCTGAATTGGGCCTGCCGGGTCCCTGTATCCCGGCAATTGCCTAAACAAGTTACTTCGTCCCTTTCTAAAGGACAGACCTCTATTTGTAACAAGCAACGGCCGTCATCTGTGAATGAGACCTACTGCGTTCCCTTAAGTCAGTACCTGAACCCAAGTCAAGTCTATACAGCCTCCAGTATAGCATGAGATAGAATCCTCAGTTGAGGACCGAGACCCCTGCTGCCGAAGAAGAAGTACGCAGACTACGCCTCGGCCACCTCACCGCGTGACGCGCGGTAAGTGCCCCTTCACATAGCCCTGCTGGATCGCGCCCAAACGGCCAGAAGGCTTGCGCTCCCAAAGCCATTTGCTAGTCAGACAATTATCCAGCTTCGCAGCTTAACTCGCTGAGCCCTCGCAGCCAGTGAGTAGTCACTGAGTCTGCCCGTAGGCGCCCATCACTGTTGTGAGGAAAGAAATCCGCCACGGACCCGAAGCGCACATCGCGAGTAAAGTAGCAGGGGCGGTACCCACGAGACAGGGACACCCAGACAGGCCCTAGACAGGAAGACTCTCCTACTAGGGCTGGGCCTTACAGTTATCGTGTTAACAGCTCTTGTATGTAGTACAAGGAGCCTGAGTGTACAACGTTGTACCGTATTTGTGAGTAGAGGACGCCTCTCTAAGGCGTCCTGACCGGAGTTCACGGTATTTACCATAGTATTGCAGTTACTGCTTTATGGTGCGACACACCTTATTTCCCTCTCTTTCTACATTTCTGTATTTCTTTCCTTGCTTCCATCCTCCCCCCTGCCTTCTATTCACTCAGTTCCTTACAACCTTTCTTCGATCATTCCGTCCTGATGTCAGTCATTTAGGTGATTGAAGAGGCATTTTAAATGTCGCATTCCTCTAGACACACTGACACACTATTGCGTTTTCTGTTTTCGTCCTTTTCCCAAGATTTGATAGTAAGCAGTTTACATAGAGTGGGGAAAGTCAAGTGAGCGAAAAACAGTGATCCCCCTGAGCAAGCAACCAACACACGACCACAGGCGACGACCCATACAAGTATACTGTAATAATGTATACAACATATGAACATACCACCGTTGTCTTGAGATGGACTCTTCTGAGCTCATTTGATCCTCACTTTCCTTGTTGATAAGGATCGTGTCCTAACGACTGAGTCCGCCCTGTCACATCGAAATAGGGCAGGCCGCTGGTGGCAAAGTATGAGTATCCGGCTGAGAAGTAAACTGATGAAATGGACCCCTTATTATCGCGAATCCAGCGTCGGTTACCATCCAAGATAGTCATGGATCAGAACTGCTTCCTTCCAGTGATGACGACTATGTGGGAACTAATGAACCAACATGAACGAGCATGGAAGAGCATCAAGCATATGGGATGGGTGGTGCGAATATAGTGGTGTGGGTGTACATACAGTAATAGGTGTACCCCAAACGTCCATGGCCTTCGTGCTGTTAATTGATGTGCATGGATTCGTAACGACTCATGTATTTTTTAAAGGGTCGCACAAATTAATTCAACAATAACGCCGCCAGTAAGCGCTGGTTTCGGCAGAAATAGAGCCGTCATTACAAGTACCGGTTACATACAAGCAGCACAATTCCCACACATTACCACATTGTCATAATCATTCATCAGTGTTTGCCCATTTTTTGAAGTAAGGGGCTTGCTTCAGCGGAAGGTTTATTATTCATGGCACCCGCGGCTTCAAAAAACAATTTTGACAAAACGGATTACCGTACCTTGCTAATTAAAGAATATGTATTCCTTCCAAAAACCCGATGGCCCCGCGCGCACGAAGGCAAAATACGTTAACGGTAAATTGGATGAGGTGAAGCTATGTTGTTTGGTTATCAATCTACAGCTTGTTTTGAGTTTCAGAGCGTGATAGCTTTAAATGGCATGGGCATGGGACATATGGGTAAGCGGGTCATTGACGCTACACCTTAATTTAGGGCCTTGACCCAAAGGCCTGGTTGCACTGGCGTCCAAAATCAATATTGGAAAGAAAATAAACTGATGGAAAAGAAAGAAAAGGAGGAGCACGACAAAACATGGCCGAAAAGGAGAGTAAGTCCGGTGAAGCAGCCTAGCTCAAGAGTCTAGACCAAAACAAAACGACCACTCCTGCCGAGAGGGAGGCAGATAACATACATAAATTATCCCAAAGTTGAAGCTTAAGGACAGCAATCCAAATCTGGTATCTATAAGTTTTTTGACCCAAAGGAGAAAGGAGATAAGTGGGGCAAAGTTGGGGGGGGGGTCACAAAGACAGGTTAAAAGAAAAAAACGACATGACTATCTTCATTTTATACACCAGATTGAGACGAGAGCTACACCGTTGCATTCCTTGCGGCAAATGCTGTCGTTTTGCATAATAAGATGTACTGCGTGTTAAAACTAGACCCTCTATACCTCCCATCTGGGCAGGGGGCAGCTCTGTGACCAAACAATCACCACAAGATGGCGTGGGGGGCGTTACCATGGTAAAACGGCTTTTTACTAGGGTGAAAAAGTCCGATACTAGGTAAACGCGTTTACCATGGTAAAGTCGTTTACCCTGGTAAGGGTAAGAGTACCCTGGTAAAGTAAATGTTACCCTGGTAACGGTACCCCGGTATTTGTGTCCGTTACTATGGTAACCATACCCTGGTACAAATGTCCGATACTAGGTCACAGTACCATGGTGTACCCTGTCCGTTACTATGGTAACGATACCATGCTATATACTGGTAAACCATGTCCGATACTATGATTACAACACCCTGTTATACCCTGGTATACCGTGTCCGATAATATGGTTACAGTACCCGGTTATACCCTGTCCTATACTATGGTCACAGTTCACTGTTATACCCTGGTATTCTGTTCCATTACCATGGTGAAAGTACCCTGTTATGCCCCGTCCGTTACTTTGGCTACGGTACCCTGTTATATGTGTCCATTAACCACAGTACCCTGCACGTGTGGCTGCTGTTTTCCCCAGTTTGGATTCCACAAAGCATGGGTAAGTAATACGTACTACGTATCTCCAATTACATACACACCCATCAACATGCAATATTAGTACCGGAAGATCTCTCTGCTTACAAATAAAAGATGGGATCGAGGCATGTCATTGACTTAATTAGTTCATTCACTGTTGATTGTATGCCCATTCTTGCGCCATTCTTGAGTCAACAGTATACTAGTAGTTGCTATGATTATATGATATATATAAGCAATGACTACCTGTGCGGTTTTTCAATGTATATATTTTAGAGACAGCGCTGCAGCCCTAAGGAATCACCAACAGGGGGCTGCGTGTCAGAAAGGGGCTCAAACAACGCATGATAACATCATTATTCTCCTAGGAGTCCGTCAACTCCGGCATATCGCTCACCTGCTGCTGCCGAGGCTGCTGCTGCTGTCGACGCCAGCGCTCATGCATGACCATCAGCAGCTTCTAAGCGATAACCGTAATCCTATCCTCGGATGCAGCGACACAAACACACTAGCACGCTATCACTTAAGTCCCTTTTCCCCCTGGCCTACGAGATGCCATACGCCGCTGCTGAGATGGCTTCTGTCACCAATCTATATACCAACAGACCAGTGGCTTACACCTACTGCAGGCCGGGAGCCTTTTGTCTGTCCGTTCACTTTCTTTCTCACTTTTCCTGCCCCCTGGTATTTGTTTCGTTCTTCCCTCCGTCCCAACCCTTTGGTTAGGCGCCCACTCACGCGACGGAGCCTTTTTTGAGCAGGGCCCAGAGGTGTAACGACATTGACTTACTGCATGCTGAGCATCACATGCCATTCACCCATAAGTGTTACGCTAGTTACGCTATTACAAACTGGTTCACATACAGTCAGCCTACCCTGGTCAGCAACCGCGTGACGGAGGTAGAAGTGGCGTGATGTGCCATGAACACTGAAGAGTTTGAAGGAGTGGTGACAAGGAGCTCCCAAAGAGACAGTATATACATTTGCCTAAGTAAGCTCAAGATGCATGTGGGGTGCCTCAGCCCTCACGTCTGGATCCTCATGATCTTCGAGGAGGATAGGTAGCTGGCGAGAGGTAGCTAGAGACTCAGCATCCCAAGCTCAATTCTTTGCCTCTTGTTTCACCAGACGTTTCTTTTGTATACAGCTTTATTTATTGATACCATTATAGGCGGGCTGTTGGGCTAATCTGAATAGACCCCGCTCACTATAATTATGTTTTCTCACTGCAAAAATAACATAAAGGAGGGAAGGGTTACAGCCAGGGACCGCTGCACATTTTGGGTTGGTGGCTGAGGCAGGATGGATCGCTGAAACAATCAAGATTAAATCCTCAATCAGCTGATAGGTGGCCGCCCCAAAGCCCTAGAAAATAAGTCCTAGTGAGCGAGGGGGGGAGGGGGGCAAAAACAAAAATCGACCCCATGCCCCAAAGTCGTAGAGCTTAACGAGAGTGTTCCATAGCTGGTCTTAACATTATTTTTGGCCCAGGGGTGGTGGTGGATATGGGGGGGCATAGTTGAGGGTGGGGTCTCCAAAAATATTCAATATTTGGAAAACTTCGTATCTTTTTTCAGGAGGTCTGTTGAGGCTGGCAGCGGCACCTTTGTGCTCTTCTTGCCAACATGAGTCCAGTCACATCCTAAAATGTTGCTTGAATTAGCACATGACCCCCTGGCCCCCCATACTGAGGGTTTGGACTCACCCCGAAACCAGCTGAGCCAGCCTTAGAAAAAGCTGTATTAATCGCATCACATGGTAGTGTTGGTCTGGTGGATCATGAATAAACATATCACTTGTGGCCTTTGTGGCAAGGTTCTCAAATCCGCTGACCCTGCAAACATCGGACGCCACCACGCTATCTTGGCAGCTCTGCTCGCCCAAGCAGGGGGGGTGCCAGGCCAGCTTCCTCCATCTGCCCCTCACTGTGTCAATATGTCCGCTGAGTTCCCTCACAGAGGCAGTGCGGCCAAGTTCTGGCCTTTTTGCAACAGCGTGCCTCAGCAGCTAGAGCAGCGCCAGGATCAGCCTGGGCCATCAGCAGCCAAGGATGTGATTGTGGACTGCAGGGTGGCTAGGTGTGGGAAGAAGTTCAAGTTATCCGCTATGCGCTTGCACGTCGCACGCCATATCTTGTTGGGCGAATGTGGCGCAGCCTGCAGCTTGAAGCCTAATGCTCATGAAGCATGTGGCTTCTGTGGTGTCGTGAGTGGAGACCGGGTCTTTGGCATGTGCAGGTCAGAGCTGGGAAAGGGCTATAACAGCAGTCTCGTGAAATCAGCTCCGCATGCCCTCTGCACCACAAGATGTCATACGCCTCAGCGCACAAGGTGTCAGCCACCAATCCTTGCACCAACAGGCCAGTGCCATGCCATGTCTGCAAGAGCAGGGATCTTCCCATCCCCCGCCCGTGGGTCTGGAGCTATCACTACATTGATCACATGCTGACAGCCCATCCCGATCAGCAGCTGGCAGAGGCAGATGTGGCGGTGACGGTGGAGATATTAGAGGGAGTAGTGGGCAAAGAGGTCCCGCTGAGGGAGAGGAAGAAGGCATTGATGAAGCTCATGGCCAAGATGAAGGCTGATGCCATCGCATTGCCATCCAGGCCATCTGCCTCATAGAAACATGTGATTGATAGCGAGAAGTAGTCGGTAGTCAATAGGTTGGCTGAGCACAGTACCCAAATTGACTGCTGGTATGAATTGTGATCGCTAGCGAGCATTAGTCGGTACTGTACTTCATAGCCTGGCTGAGCCCGGTACAAAATTGACTGTTGGCATGAATTGTCATCACACAACGAATTGAAATATACCAGTAGAAGCGCATTGACGAGCTGATAAGAAAACAAAAACACCCCTTACATGCCCTAACCTTTTGAATTTTGACTGCGATATTTGAATTTAAAGGGTTCCGGAGTCAGTACGTGGGTGGGTGGTAGGCTTGGGTGGTCGTTTTCTTTTTGCATGGGGTCCCTGGCTTTTTTCTTGCCCTCCCTTTGCTAGTGAGTGAAGTTTGCTTTACAGTTTTTACAGTCCAGCGGTGCATCACATTTGATGCAAGGGACGTGCCCGTATACCGGTACATGCACTTGATACGCTAGGACAGAAAGCAAAAACCAGTGACCCCCTGGGCAAGCAACAAGCACACAACCACAAGACAGTGGCGTGGGAATGGACCCCATAGTATGGACCACCATCGGGACGATATCCCCTGCAAATCGCGTTGAGGCGAAATGCATTGTTAATTGAAGTTTACATCTGGTTACGTTGGGTGGGCTGCCGGGCGGCCACCACTGGGCCCATTGTAATGCAAGAAGGACCATGACGGATGGCAGTCCGAGTGACAGGGCATGCACCACCAGGACTCTCACATGTCCCATCATACCGACATGTCCGGGTTTATGTAAGCAGGGCCCAGAGGATTCACGTCATTAAGATGTACCATCATGCAGTGAGAGGGGCCTGTCTCAAAGTTTCAGATGGGGGGCCTGCAGATGGGGGCCTGTGTGCAGTGTGTTGAGGTTTGCAGGGTTATGAAATTCCGATCGTGACATCTGGCACAAGATGACAAGAGTGCAATTGAAGAACCTTAAAGACAACACGGGTGCCAGAGTGGATGCTGGTCTCACACATTTACGCATTACTGTTTTTTAGTGTTCGCCAGACCACCAGCAGGGTCTCGCCAGGTGGCGACAGTCGGGTCCATGGGGACAAAACCGTAACCGACCTACAACAGCTGGGCTGGAAAATCAGAAAGGCTTGCTGCACAGGCCCCCTGGGCCATGATGTAGCTATATTGTAGATAAAGCTCTCTAAAATGAATAGTGCCATGAATGGGACAGGGGAGGTGGCTCCACATCTTTAACAAGACCCGCACCCTCTCTGCTCACATCTATCCAGATCTGAGTCAATGTACTTTCTGAATCCAGCCGGCAGTCCCACCATCTCAATCTTAGGAGTTCAAATGGCAATGACGTTACACCTCTGGGCTCTGCTCAAAAAGGCTCGGCCGCGTGGGTGCCTAACTAAAAAGAGTTGGGAGGAAACATGGAAACAACACATGGGGGGAAGACAAAAGAAAGGAGGAAAAGGTGGGATATAAAGTGAAGGGACAAAGCAAAAGGCTGATAAAAACAAAATATAAAGGAAGTTCCAACCTCTGAAAAAGTCTACGCCTCAACGTTATCTACCACGTCTTCCACAAAGGTCATGGCACTTGGTTTGTCGCTACCGGTATGAAGCATAGGCTTAATAGGGTACATGTGGTTGACAGCAACTTCTTCTGCAGCCTCCAGATCCTTTAAGACGTTATGTCAGAGGCTCACAGGTCCTGCCTTGCAACAACGTGCATGATTTGTGACGGACAGTACACCGTTGGTACCTCGGTTGGTACCGATATCTGCCTCAAGGTTGGAGCGGGCTCCCAATACGGTACGCCTAGATGTATAGTGGTTCTCTCATCTCATAACTTCATACTTTACCGCGGGATGTGCATGGTATCTTTCAGGTCTAAAGGATAATTTTTCTGGACAAGTGGAAGCCCTGAATTCCGAGGGTGTGTGGAACCGAGCCCTGCTGTCCACTGTCACACAGGAACACAGAGTTTGGCAGGGGGAATGTCACCGAAGCAGACTTGTTTAGCAACAAACAGATCTTGAAGGCCCCAAATGAAGATGCACCCCCCCATCACGGATGTTCTATGATCAAACATGGTGTGGGCCGCCCTTGGAAATCCAAACGGGAATGTACCGGTTTGCAGGACTGCAGGAGTTGTGTATACGTCTATCCCTGCTGGTGAGAGCCTAGACATCAATAGCGGGCCTTTGCTGGTCGTATGGCGCCCTCGAATGGAGCAGCATTTCCTCAACAGTAATACAGCATGGCAAAGCATGCCACGTGCGGTGAAGGCTGTTTTCGGAGCAAGTGTTGTCAATTTGACCTCCCGAGCTGCACGCCCCAGCGATATTGCTGAGGCCCGTAATAAATTTAATTGCTTACAGTTTGTACGGGCTAGCTTGCCATGGCATCTACGTTAGCGTCCACTGCTCAGGACTCAACTGCCCCGCTGCGTGGACCTGCAGGGGAGAAGTCTAAGGATGAGGACCGTGAGGAAGAGGGTGAGAAATGTTCGTGCATGTACACAGGATCTGAGATTGTGAGCGTCGAGGTATGTCTGACATGCTTGCATGGGCGATTGCAGCCGAGTTTTCGCCTTTCTACGGAATAGACAAGGGCGCTGTCATACAGGAAGTGAGGTAAGGACATACACGTTTTCCAAAACACCCATGTCGGACGAAGATCTTCATTTGCTGATTTCATTTGGTTCACAGGTGCTTCAATGATCCACAGCCGGACGCCAGGAAATGTCAGCAGGTATGATACAAATCTGTTTGCGTTTGCAGGAGGGGAGGTGTGAGTTGGAGATGACGAGACTCGGTTTTGATCACGCAGGTCATCACCAAGCTGCTCTACTTGCTAAACCAAGGCGAGACGTTCACCAAGAAGGAGGCATCAGAGATCTTCTTCGCAAGCACCAAGCTGTTTCAAAACAAGGACACCAACCTCCGCAGGTAGACACAGCACGCATTCGCGGCCCGCTGTGCCGATCCCCCCGACATAACAAAATTACAAATGTATGCACAAATCTTGGTATCGCAGGATGGTGTACTTGTGCATCAAGGACATCTGCCCTGGGTCCGACGAGGTCATCATCGTCACGTCCTCGCTCATGAAGGACATGAACTCGAAGACCGATCTGTACCGCTCCAACTCCGTGCGCGTGCTCTGCAAGATCATCGACTCGCAGCTGCTGATGCAGATCGAGCGCTACATCAAGCAGGCCATCGTGGACAAGAGCACTGTTGTGGCCAGTGCAGCGCTGGTGGGGGCCATGCACCTGCTGGGCAACAATATGGAGATTGTCAAGCGTTGGGTCAACGAGATTCAGGAGGCGGCCCAGAGCAAGAACAACATGGTGCAGGTGTGAGGTTGTAAAAGTGCTTTAACCATGTGTAGTAGGCCTCATTAAGCGACCCTCACATGACAGGGATGCATGTAACAGCAGGGGTCTGGTTAAGGCCATGCACCAACTGGGCAATAACATCCAAAATTGTAAGCTCTGGGTGAACGAAATCCAGGAGGCGACCCAGAGCTAGAATAATGTGGAGCGGGGACGATGCTGAGGAGATGCCTGCGACAGGGGGGGAGGGAGGAAGGCGAGGAACCCCTAGTCCAACATGGACAGGACATTGCATGACTGACAGGTTAGGGTGGGTTAGGGATAAGGGAGCAGGGAAGATTGATAGCTGGACAAGACAGCACCGACAGGTGTAGGCTAGGAAGGGAAGAGAGAGCCGCAAGTTGAATCTGCAGGACATTGCATCACCAACAAGGGGCGGGAGGGAGGGGGGAGGACGGGGCAGAATGGTAAGCCCAGCCTGGGCATAAGGGGCCCTACAAAGCTCCCCCAATGTTTCTTTATATGGCCAGAAAATTTGTACGCCCCATCATTGAGACTGAAACACCAGCCGGGTGTTGCGGAACTTTGGAATCCCCCTGCCCTCTGACCCAGCTGTCACACGGAATTGGAATTTGTTGTGAATGCAGCGAAGGACGTCAGCCCGTGTAAGGTTGAGGCAGTGACTTGGCGGCCACCTGTCTTAAAGAGACGGGCAAGCGACCACAGCCACTTAATGACGCCAGCATCACAGCCGCTCGCTTCATGACCCACCCAGCCAGTCACACTCTTCGCTGCCCGGACAGCACCCAACTTAATCCGTACTTCCGTCATGCTCTGCCTGGCCCTTAAAAAGGGCTGTCCAGTGGATGATTTGACGCTGTAATATCAGTTTGCCCCTGATGCCCCCCCCACGTCGCAGTTCCATGCGGTGGCCTTACTGCATGCGCTGCGCGCTACGGACCGTTTGGCCATCAGCAAGCTTGTCAGCAGCCTGACCAAGGCAGCTGTCAAGTCACCTCTGGCGCAGTGCCTTCTAGTGCGCTACGTTGCCCAGGTGAAAGGGAGCTCTGATCGCTTAACAGGTTTTCCTGTATTCCCCCTCATGCCTAGGTACAGGTTTTAGGTGAACGGTTCCTGCAACCTCACACTGAGCTCCCAGGTGAAGAGGAGCTTAGGTGCGTAATAAGGTTCCTAAACTCTTACTCCAAACCCCAAGCTTCTCCCAACTAAAAGCGAGCCCATTAAGTAAAGCTCTTATTCAATGTGTGCGTCAGAAGATGTGTTTGTGTGCAGGTCATGATGTCGCGCACACGAGCATATTGTTTGACACCCTGCCTGCCCTCCACTCTATTAACACCCATTTCGGGATCTGTGTTGTAGGTCATTCAAACGAGCAGGCGTATAAATACTCCATAAATATGTAGGGTTAGAAACTGATCCAGTTAATCCTAAATACAGAGTGCGGGATGTGTGCCTGCTGGTCATCCAGGACTCCCAGCGTGGTGCCAAGTAGCGCTCCTTTTACGACTTACCTGCCAGCCTGCTGAATCTGGACGCTGTGCTTGTGCAGGTCATCCAGGACTCCCAGCCCGGTGCTGGCGGCGAGCAGCGCCCCTTCTACGACTTCCTCGAGGGCTGCCTGCGTCACAAGGCAGAGATGGTCATCTTTGAGGCGGCCCGCGCCATCTGCAACATGCGCGATGTCACGACCAAGGAGCTGACGCCGGTGAGAAGAGGGAGCCTGATAATTGTTGTTATTTGTGTGCGCTCTTGACTACCTGAATGTCCGGCCGGTTGGCCACCACTTGGCCAGGGTGGTCATGGAGGTGGTGGGAGGGAGGGAGCCAGTGCAGGCACACGCTTGGAAGAAATTGAGAAGAGGCTGACCCCCTTCATCGTAATTTTTTGCTGGATGACGGAGGGATGCTGGCCGCTGGTACTCGTTGAGTCTTGCTGATCCATCCTTGTGCACGCACAATCATGAGACCCTGGCTCCCCGTGGCGGATCTGAGACCCAAGATCTGACCTGATCTGAGATCTGAAGCCGGATCTGATGCCATTTTTGTTGTTGTTGCTTCTTTTAGGTCATGACGGTGCTGCAGCTTTTGATGTCCATGTCCAAGTCTGTCCTCCCCCAAGATCTGATCAGATTCGAGGTCTGACGCTAGATCTTGTCTCTGTTCCCCCCCTTCACCCGGCAGGCCATCACGGTGCTGCAGCTGTTCCTGTCCAGCAGCAAGCCCGTCCTCCGCTTCGCCGCGGTGCGCACGCTCAACAAGGTGGCCATGACGCACCCGCTGGCCGTGACCAACTGCAACGTCGACATGGAGGGCCTCATCTCTGACCAGAACAGGTCCATCGCCACGCTGGCAATCACGACGCTGCTCAAGACAGGTGTGTGTTAACCTCCTTCCTCGTTTCCTTTTCTGTTTGCATCTCTCCTTTCGCCAAATGTCTGTTTCTTTGACCTCGTTACAATTAGGCGCGGCCCCTTTCTAATTGTTGTTTGAACAGGCTCAGGGGACAATGTAAGTGTCTTCAGAGACTTGTGAAGGTGTCTAAAGAAGCAACAGCAGCAATCATTAAAGATACTATATACCCAAGTGAATGAAAGGGACGAAAAGGGATAGGGGAATTGATAGGGGGTTGGGATTTCATTTGGATCAAAAGGGAAATTGGTTCCCAAATAGCTCACTGCATTCAGCCAACATAGCAGAGCAACATAAGGCAACTCGGAATCAGACAGAGTCGGGCACTTCGGGTAGGGCATGAATGAATAAACAAAGAAATTTCATCCTGGGGGACTTAATAACACAAAAAAAGGGGTGTGGGGCTTAATATATGTTTTTCTCCTAGGGGTGCGGGAATGCAAACCTAATCTACGGGAGTTTCTTTACGTGAAGAAGGTCTCTTCAGGAAAAAGTGCTGTGGTGATAAGACTGCTAAGGGCTCATGCAGGCTACCTCCTGGCCAGTGTGATGTTTAGCCAGGACCATACCAGATGCTGGCTGTCCCTGCACAGACACTCAGCAAGTGGAGTTTTGAGATGTTGCTGAAGCAGGTTGGCTGCTTCATGGTGTCTGTCATGGTGTGCGACTGCATGTCTCTTTATCTGGGATGTCCCTGTGGGTGGCACATCATGGCAGCAAGTCGAGTGTGCAGAGGCTTCTGCAACAGATTGACAGCTTTATGGGGAACATTGTGCTGTGCACAATGCATTCTGGTGTTTTAAATGTGGTACGTTCCCCTCCGCCCCTATTGATGGCAGTGAATTGAGCAATGAGAAGACACTCAAGCAGATGGGCAGTATCATGGGCGACATTTCAGACATGGTTTCGTGTGAGACATGGTGCTGTGCATCTTTTAATTGTATTCTTTTTTGCCCCAATTGATGGCACCCAGGCAGCGAGTCGAGCGTTGAGAAGCTGCTCAAGCAGATAGGCAGCATCATGGGCGACATATCAGACATGGTTTTGTGGGAGATATGGTGCTGTGCATAATGCATCTTTCAATTTTGTTCTTCATTGCCCCAATTGATGGCACCCAGGCAGCGAGTCGAGCGTTGAGAAGCTGCTTAAGCAGATCGGCAGCTTCATGGGCGACATCACGGACGACTTCAAGATTGTGGTCGTGGAGGCCATCCGCTCGCTGTGCCTCAAGTTCCCGGCTAAGCACCGCGCGCTCATGAACTTTCTGTCGGGTGTGCTGCGAGAGGAGGGCGGCTTTGAGTACAAGAAGGCCATCGTCAGCGCAATCTTGGCGCTCATTCAGGTGAGGGCAGTGGGGGGGCGGTTCAGTGTTACCTTGGTGGCACAGGGGGCTGTGTGAAGAGGGCGGCTTTGTGTATAAGAGGGCCATTGTCAGCGGCATTCCTGGTACACGTGCGGGCGGTGGGTGGGGTAGCTCAGGGTTCATCCGAGTGCAGTGGTGGGGAGACAGAAAGGGGGCTGATAAACCTTGAAGCGCCTTGTAAGCATAATCCTGGCGCTTGTACAGGTACAGGGTGTGTGTGGGGGGGGGTCGGCTCAGGGGTCATGGAAGTGCAGGGGAGTTTGCTATGTTTGTCCTTGTCACCCTGTTTGTAGGAGATCCCTGATACTGAGGACGCTGGTCTGGCCCACTTATGGGTTATGGAGAAATTGTTTTTCCTGCAGTGGGCTTAAGGAGTAATTTAGGACAGGCGGGAGTTTCTGGATATCACTGAAATGCTCATGGCTTGCTTCCCTTGTTTGCAGGAAATCCCGGATGCCAAGGAGTCCGGGCTGGCGCATTTGTGCGAGTTCATTGAGGACTGCGAGTTCACCTATCTGTCCACTCAGATCCTGCACGTGCTGGGTGAGCAGGGGGGGTGGGGAGTGGCTTGAGACAGCGATTCGAGCAGGTGATCTCGGTAGGTAATTTCAGGTTGGGGAGTGGGGGGGCGTTGGATTTTCGGTCATGTAAGCAGGGCGGCTATGGGCAGCAGTTGAAGCATGTCATGGGAGAGGGAGAGGAGGTCAGTCGCTGAGGTTGCTATCGACAACAGGTTCTATGGGGGTGAAGGGGGACGACGTGGGAGTCCTGGGCTTTCGGTTATATTTTATTTCCTCAGCCTTTCTTCGGTCACGGATCTGCTGTGGATTTCACTGCCCTGGACAGCAGGATGTGTGGGGGATTCACAGGTGATCTTCAATCGCATTCTGTCCCGTCATTATGTCCTGTGTCCCCCTATATAGGGTAATGTATACCGTATTCCGGTACGAATACAAACCCTCTGTATATTTATAATTATCACCGTGACGATGGCCATCCCCTCATATCAGGCACTGAGGGCCCTAAGACCAAGGACCCCAGCAAGTACATCCGGTACATCTTCAACCGCATCATCCTAGAGAACGCAACGGTGCGGGCGGCAGCGGTCAGCTCGCTGGCCAGCTTTGGTGCCATGGCAGAAGCTCTCAGGCCGCGCGTCATCACGCTGCTGCAGCGCGCCCTGTCAGACAACGATGATGAAGTGAGGGGATAGTGTTTGTCACGGTGGGGCAGCCCTGCCGATAAACTGAGCCATGTACCAGCTAGGCACCTAACCCTGGCACACCTCAGCCATGTACGTGAGCCATGTACCAGATAGTTGCCTAACCCTGGCACACTTCAGCCATGTACGCAAGCCATGTACCAGCTAGTCGCCTAACCCTGGCACACCTCAGCCATGTACGTGAGCCATGTACCAGATAGTTGCCTAACCCTGGCACACCTCAGCCATGTATGCAAGCCATGTACCAGCTAGTCGCCTAACCCTGGCACACCCCAGCCTGAACCCTGAAAGCTTCTGTGCTGAACCTGATTGCATGTGCATGACCGTGCGACCCTGTAACTCACGCATGTGGGCAAGGAGGCAGGCGGCCCCTCTCCACCTGTTGCCCCCTGAACCCTGCTGCAGGTGCGTGACCGCGCTACCCTGTACCTCAAGCAGCTGGGTGGCGAGGCCGGCGGTCCCGCACAGCTGGGTCGCCAGCTAGACGTGTCGCTGGTGGGCCTGGAGCGACAGCTGCAGGAGTACCTGGCCATTGGGGCGACCGAGAGGGTGTTTGACATGGTGAGTGGCAGTAGGCATGATTTCCTTTGATGTGAGCAAATAAGGCGTCGGCAGCGAGCGAAATCCGAACCATGAAGTTATGTCCAGGACCTGTTATCTAGTACTGTCATACTCTTAAAACAAATGTGCCATCGTGACTCAGAACTGAAAATAGTCCGGCATTAATGGGGAGCAGGACAAAGGATGTTGGAGGGCAGGGTGGGGGGGGGGTGATTGACAGGGCGCAGGTTCTGTGGGCAGCAGGATGCAGATGGCCTTAAGACTGAATGTTCCTGCCAGGTGTCAGATGCTGGGGCTGGTGTGGTGGCGCAGGGGTCAAGAGGGGGCCAGGCTCTAAAAGGATACACGTTTTTTCCTTGTTTCTTTAGCTAAGTTCAGTGCGTGCTGCGCAGTCAAACTTTGATCGCTTAAGCGGGGACAGTCCGAGGTGACATGTGTTGAGGCTTGGGATGTTTTCTTGTCAGCTGCTGCTGGATCAGCACTTGTTTTTTAGCCAATCGCAGCTCCGGGCCAACACGTCCCCCTAATCAAACTCAACTGACAACCAAAACCCCAAGTGACACATAACTCTGACCTGCAGCTCTACCCAGGCAGCCCTGGCCAAGAAGGCTTGGAACCACACCGCACAACCAGGGCCGGCACGCAGAAACTGCAATTGACAACGAACCCCCCTCTGGGATTCTGCATCAAGCGAAGTTGCAGGGCCTGAAACTGCACTTGATGACAAAACCCAACTGCAACTCCACGCAGGCGGCCATGCTCAAGAAGTCTTGGCCCCGCATTGCACCACCAAGGCTGACGCGCATGTCCTCCTGACCCCCCAGCTGACACGTAACTCTCCATTGTCACTCCAGCTCGGCGACTGTTCCCAAGGAAGCTTCAGCGCCGCTGCGCGCGACCCGGGCTAATGTGTATCCATTTACCCCCAACTCAACGACCCACCCCGACTGACAAGCCATTCCCAACTATTACTCCACCCAGGCGGCTGTTCCAAAGAAGTCTTCAGAGCCGCAGCGTGCATCCCGGGCCGGCGGCCTGCCCAGCGCCTCTAGCGCGGCGCCTGGCTCTGGTGCGGCCACGTCTGCGCTCAAGACGTCCACCACAGAGGAATACCTCGAGCTTCTCAACTCCATCCCGTGAGTGTGCCCCCTTATCATTATGATGTGCGTCAGCTGCATCCCAGTCTATGGACGGGAAAGCTTGGTACTGGTATATCAAGACCTGTTTCTTGGGGGTTTAACCCTTAGCCTCAAACCCAGTTCCCTGGGGCTTGCCTGCAGGGATGGTAGGTCTCCTGGTTTGTTTACGAGGTGGACACTGTACCTTCACCTGACATCCTAATCGCTGCTGCCTGTACTTGCAGGGAGCTTGCGTCCCTCGGCTCGGTGTTCAAGTCCTGCGAGCCCGTGCGGCTGACGGAGGAGGACACTGAGTACACCATCTTTGCGGTGAAGCACGTTTTCGACTCAGCTGTGGTGCTGCAGTTCAACTGCACCAACACGGTCTCGGAGCAGGTTCTGGAGCAGGTCACGGTTGCAACAGACCTCGCCGAAGCGGTGAGTTGGACTCGGCGGTGGTGCTGCAGTACAACTGTCTTGATGCAGGTTCCAACACTGTCTCGATGCAGGTTCCGAACAAGTCATGGTTGCGGGGGACCTCGCTTTGATGCTCTGGATAACTCTTCCCGGCCCTTGTGGACTGCTGTGTCCATGTTTCTCACTGTGTACCCACTTCGTCTGACAGATCTTTTGTGTGGTCTGCTTCTCTGCTTCGAAGCTCTTGATGCCCACTCAGTCCCTGCCCTGCTTTGATGCTTCGACTTCCCGCCCGGCCCTGGGTTTGCTTTGTCTTCTGCGTCTCCCTCACCTCACCTGCCCAACCTGCTGCACAATCTGCTTTGATGCTCTTAACGCCGCTCAGGCCCTACTCTGTTTTGATGCTCCGGATCCCCACTCAGCCCTTGTTGCTTTGCCTTGTCTGCTGTGTCTCCTCTCCTTACCTGCCTAACTTACAGCGTGACCTGCTGTGTTGCTCCCGATGCCCAAATTGCTACCTACCGCATGACCTGCTGCGATGCCACCGATGCCCAAACCGCTATGAGATCTGCTCACGCTCACCCCCAACGCAGGAGGAGTTTGATGAGGACATTGTGGTGCCTCTCGACGTGATGCCGCTGAACGGCGTCGGCCACACCTTCACGGTGCTGCGGCGGCCGGCCGGCAGCGTGGCGCTGGGCAAGCTCGCTAACATCTTGCGCTTCAAGCTCAAGGAGATCGATCCATCCACAGGTGAGAGGCTGGGCGCGTCAATGAGGTTTCACCTCTGGGACCTGCTCGAAAGGCCCGGCCGCGCAAGTGCTCGACAGATTGGTGAGGAGGAAAGAAACAAAATTAAGTTGGTCAGGACGAACAAAGAACAAGGGAAATAATGTCAGGGGCACACAAAGGGCTGGGCTGGTAAAAAGTTTGTGTCCGTGTTAGGACAACATCTGCATGTTGGGTAGTGTTGGTTCTGGTTGGTTACACGTGTCCCGTGCAGAATATCAGCCGTAGGATCTGGGAACCCTGCCATCCTAAAATAATTTGCATGGGCAAGGACAAAGTACTGCTTCTGTACATCTATGTGCGCATGCTGAGCAGTGGAGCACGTATGATGATGTGCATCAGCTAGGAGATCTTAAGATCCTCCCTTTCTTGAAAAACAACTCACCTTGCTGCGGCTGCGGCTGTCAATGATTGTGTGCAGGCGAGGACAAGTATGGAGATTTGTACCAATTAGGAGATCTAAAGATCCTCTTTTCCTTAAAAAACAACCCACCCTGCCAATGATTGTGTGCAGGCGAGGCGGAGGAGGATGGGTATGATGATGAGTACCAGCTTGAGGATCTGGAGATCCTGCCTGCTGATTACGTGAAGCCTGTAGTGGTGGCCAACTTCCGCAATAGCTGGGAAGAGCTCAACCCGGACAGCGAGCGGGCAGACGATTACGGGCTGGGGCACAGGGAGGGGCTGCAGGTGTGTGGGGTGGGGTGGGTCACGGGCTTAGGCACAAGAAAGGGCTGCAGGTGTGGGGTGGACCCTCGCACAGCCATGTCTGGACCACCTGGGCATGGCCAGCAAAGTACCATAATGGTCTTCAGTCCCCTTTCTTATGTCGTTGGACTTGTATCTGCGCCACCCGTGTCCCCTCCCATTTTTATCAATTCGACCCAAAGATTGAACTGCACATTCTAATTGAACAGCAGTTGGCTACCCATGCACCTCGAGCGCCCTTAGGAGGCTGTGGAGGCCATGGCCAGTATTCTGTCGTTGTCTCCCTGCTATTTGTACCGGAACAGGACACTTCAGCTACTGTAACATAGCATGACGCATCAGCTAAATAAAACGACTGAGCTTTGCAATTGAAACCCGCAAGAAGTATTTACTCCTGCGCCCCTCGTGTCCCCTTCCCCCTCTCAGGAGGCGGTGGAGGCTGTCATCAGCACATTTGGCATGCAGCCCTGCGAGGGCACAGAGGCTGTCCCGCCCAACGCGAGGTCTCATACGGTCCTCATGGCAGGGATGTTTGTCGGAAACCAGCAGGTAGGTGGCCTTGTTCTGCCTCTGCAGGCGGGATTAAACCCTGAACAACTTGGCAGGTTGCTTGTGGAGAGCCAGCAGTGATGTTGTCAGGGTTAAGGCCCAAACGTCAACATTTCAACGCGGTTGTCACGGCGGGGGCGTCAATGGGGATACTGCAGGTGTTCGTGTTTATGATGCATAGATTACTACCCATTATGTCGCCCAAACCCATGCCCGCACACAGGTCCTGGTGCGGATGAGCTTTGGCATCGATGCATCCAACGAGGTTGCCATGAAGCTGATGGTGCGGGCCGACACGCCGGAGATCAGCGACGCGGTGCACCAAATCATCCAGAGTGCTTGAGATGCTTGAGTGGGCCGGACAGAACCAAATGCAGAGCGCTTGGGTGGAGAAACCTTCAGGGGTGGGCCCACCCCACCGGTGGGGTCCCGTTTGTAGACTGGGATCTTGGCAGGGTTGTGTATTTTAGTGAGCATGAGAGTGCACCTGTCAGGCCGCCGTGCGCTAGGTCCGCCAGAGGGCTCCAGTGTGGAGCAAAGGGGATGAGGGGCCTATTCGCTGGCTGGAACTTTGGTTGGTGGTACCAAGTATTGGTGGAGCTCTCTTTGGGCAATGGTTGGGTGTCGTCGTAACTTCTTATTAGTTTGGTGATATGCTGTCGCAAAACAAGCCTAATGATGTTGATTGTTTGCCGTGTGAGGAGGCGCATAGGGCTGCTTTGCCCGCCAATCATTTCAAGCTGCCAATTAAAACAATTATTAAGTCGTGACAGACCACTATATATTGCTTCCCCTGTCAGCAATTCCTTCAGCCTTCCTACTTGGTGATGTGGGAAGCCAGCCTTAGTGTCTCACTGGGATGAGGGACAGACAGAGGCTGTTCCTCCCTTAGCCTTCAGCCTCCGTCAGCTATGCCTCTAGGGGCTGTGGCTGAGGGCGTGTGGTTCGATGATACTAAACCTCTGGACCATGCTACCTTATGCTAAGGGTGTAATTCTTGTTCAAGCAACTTGACATGCGTATATGAGTAGGGTTGGCATATACCGTAATTCCTGAGCGAGAATATACGGTATATTCCGTACCTATATATGTAAATCGTAACCATAATTCCCATGTTTTTTCTCGGGGTTTTTAACTCTGGCCTCCAAGACAATGTCCAGCCTCAAAATTAAGATACAAATAGGCCTGGCAGTTCCCTATTGCATTGAGTATTGATCCTTGAATTCTCAAAATAAAAGGCATTAAGCAGCCTGAGGAACCTCTTGTCACCAAGCATCCTAGATCCAACAGCCACCCGGTCAGCCCCAAGATCCCAAACTATTAATCCACATTAGGTGGGCCACTTAGGTAACCGTCAGCACCACCTCCTTATATGGACCAGGGGGGACTCCTCATGGAGCAGCTGCGTGGTTGGCGAACGTGCTGTCCATGATCACGCCCAGGATTCGGCTTATGTCATACGGGGTCACTTCCGCTGCGATCCTCCTATGTTGCTTATCTGCCAGCCCTCTCAACCGACCCCCGAATTGTAGGCTATTTCGCCCCCCGTATCCATCACTTCTACATCGTCGTCTGGCATGTTTCGTTGCATCACGTGTCGCCTGTCTAAGAGGGACACGTCGCATCAAGCTGTTGCAGTTGTACTGTTTCGTTCGTCCGCAGTCGGAAACCCCGTAATTTCGCAAAATTCCGTACATACGGTATAATCCATATACCGTATATTGCCACAAATAATTACGTATATACGAACCGTAATCGTATATACGTAATTCGTAAATTACGGATTTTGCCAACCCTATAGATGAGGGCCCCCTGCTAGCGCTCATTTGAACCCCTGGCACGAATACATCTACCAGCTATCAAGGATGAACCAATGCATAATTATGGTTAGCACAGGCGTGTCCAGATTCTGCCGGGCGTAATGTACTCAATTGCATTTGGGACACAGTCAGACGAAAGCAAGGCCACAGAGTTATGAATGAAAGTAGCCTAAATAAAATAAACGACGTCAGCTTATACATTGACTTCATTATAATCAGTGTTGTGCTTTCTTACGGTTCGTGAAATTACGGTTTGCGGTGACGGTGCAATTTGCGCGCAATTTACCAGGACCGCCCAGATTGCACCTCAACTACTGCAATTTGCTTTTCGGCGTAACCACAGACGAAACCCTGGTAACGGACCGCAAATGGGTTTTTTGGCTCGGAACCTACCCGCCAATTGACGAAAAGTCGTGACACGTTAACGTGGAAGTTGTTCTGATCTTCACGATATCTTCTTATGGGTTGACGCGCAACAAACTGCAACTTCCCACCTTCGAAAATGTATGACTGATGTCCCCAAAAGCCAGAAATCTACTAGAACGTGCTTGCGGTCTAGATTACAGCTCGCTCATAATTGCGTGTAAGCTAAAAAGCCTTACTTGCGCGCAATTACGTGTTACGCCGTAATTGACCGTAATTACTTACACAAAAATTGGATTACGGCGTAATCGCGCAGCACTGATTATAATACTGGTCTCTGCACGCGTGCTATGCGCAGTCACGCGCACACATACTTGTGTTGGGGGATAGCGAGCAAATGGAGGATGCGCTACATGTGTGTTTCCAGTGCCCTAGTGTCAGGGAGCAGTTGCGGGAGTGGGGGTGGGCAGGTCCTCCGAGCATTTCCAATAACTTCCGCCAGCTGTACCAGGCAGGGGTGGGATGCACTCGCTTTCGTGGACTGTCATGTGGGCATTATTATCTTATATAGGCCGCCCTCGGCTTACAGCACGTTTTTGATTGGACCTGGGGAAAAAACGTGTACGACGGTCTTCTGGTCTTCGGGAGATTTCCGGGGTGGGTGTTTCTGCAAACACCCCGGAGCCAGACATCGGAACGTGAGGCCGCGTAATCTTTCGTGGTTCAGGGTTTACTGCGATATTGCCGAATGTGTGCCTATATGTTATCTGCGCTGTTGCTGCTGCTTCTGCTGCTGCTAATGATGATAAGGATGATGATAGGGATGACTCGCTCGCGGAGTGACCAAGGCCGAGGCGGCCCGCGGCCTTTCTGTAGGGCCGCCCCCATCATACCCGCCCGATGAGTTCATGGGAAGAAAAATGCGGCGATTGATATTTATAAACAAAAGCCATTCGAAGGCCAGAAAACTCTCCGGGGCCTTAGGAATTTCCGGGGAGGGGGGGGGTCCCCGGAAAAACAAGAGACGTACTGTACGATTCATGGTGGTCTATAGGGCCCGGAGATTTTCCGGGGTCCAGTGTTTCTGCTTAAAACGACCCGGAAACAACCCGGAAAGTTTCCCAGGTCCAATCAGAAACGTGTTGTTAGCCTATAGCTAGTAATAAGCGTTAGGCAAACTCGAATCACGCTGATTTTGCTCGATTTGCCCGCCATTTGCCAACCCGGGTCCCCACTCCGCTCTGAAGTGCGCCTTTCAGCATGTAGAAGGCATGATAGTCTGTATACGTCCTGAGGTGGTTTTAGGCACAATCGCATAATGAAGGAAGGTGCACTTTCAAACGATCTGATAATACAGCCCTCGGGATTGACCTGTCATTCTAGCCAGAATCTACCTGGCACGACGTGGCAGGGACATACACGTCGACTTGAGGTTGCAAAATGCCCCATTACTCCTGTGTACAATCTGTCTTCCTCGGTTAGTGCATTCTATTCGCCAGATGCTTTTACCTGGAATCTGGCGAAGCGTTTCCTTACCCGACATGGGTGTGCCACGTCGCCGACCCTTACAGTCGGCAGGTGCGTATCGTACACGTGGAAGTATCTATGTCGTGTCATTGCTGAACCCCAATCTCCGTAGTACCCGAGCGCTTCATTCAGCTGATGCTCCTTCGAGACTGAAACTAGTAGCGAACGTAGGCTATGCGCTCTTGTTGATGTTGGACGCGCTGAGCGTATGGCTCGTGGGCGCTGTTGTGTGTGATCAGTGTCCTGGAAAGGGTCCGACCCTTTGGGTAGTGGAGTGGTAGATGAGCCGAAGGAATGAGAGACGTGATGGGGTTCAGCTACAATCCACAGTGGTGTGCGCCGTGTTCCGGCTTGTGTGGATTAACGGTTGTGTGACTGGTAGGAGGCAGGTGTGGGGCCTTTGTTATGCGTGCGGCTAGGTTCGTTCGTATCCGTGCCTTGGTGTCGTGTACTCTTGCAGTGACATTGACGTACTCTCACTGATTTGTGCCTTGAAGCTGGATTACAGCGTTTGATTTTGTGATGTCTGGATAGGTTTCATGGACAAGCCGACCACGATGACCGGCTCAGCGGTAGACCCTACTTTCGCTAACACCGGTTCACCCAGACCCTGTAAAACCTGTCCACCCAAACCACGAAAATTAAGAACTGTGCCGGAATATGCATCACGCGACGTCGCCAGTGTCTTGCGCGGATTCTGCAGGACCGCGGCTCTGACACAGTAGTCGGTACGTCAATAGTACTACTGAGCCCTCCAATATATACCAGTACCGTCATGTACCAAACTATGCGCGACTGAGTGTCAAAGCTCGACGCGCACACCCTATCACAAATCGGCCGGCCGCGATGCCCTATAGGCATCACGCAACGGGCGTAGTATATCAGTGCGGCCGACCCTACTTTGGCCATACCCGTATCATACCCTGTAAAACCTCTTGACCCAGACCCCGAAAACCCTCTTCGTACGGCGATGCAAATGCCTGACGGACGACGTTCGTAATAACGCGTCTACTTTACTCTGCTCTATGTTATGTCGTGTATGTGTTGCACAATTGTGTGCATCACCTGGTGGTGGTGAGACCGACAGAGGCATCTATCAGGTAATAATCAGTGCTGTGCTTCCTTACGGTTCGTGAAATTACGGTTTGCGGTGACGGTGCAATTTGCGCGCAATTTACCAGGACCGCCCAGATTACACCGCAATTCCTGCAAGTTGCTTTTCGGCGTAACCACAGACGAAACCCTGGTTACGGACCGCAAATGGGGTTTTTGGCTCGGAACCTACCCGCCAATTGACGAAAAGTCGTGACACGTTAACGTGGACGTTGTTCTGATCTTCACGATATCTTCCTATGGGTTGACGCACAACAATCTGCAACTTCCCACCTTCGAAAATGTATGACTGATGTCCCCCAAAGCCAGAAATCTACTAGAACGTGCTTGCGGTCTAGATTACAGCTCGCTCATAATTGCGTGTAAGCTAAAAAGCCTTACTTGCGCGCAATTACGTGTTACGCCGTAATTGACCGTAATTACTCACACACAAATTGGATTACGGCGTGATCGCACAGCACTGGTAATAATGCTCTATCTGCCTATTCCGCCACGTTTGCCTACGCTGTCCTAACATTCTTGACTGTTTTAGCGGTAAGGACACAAGCGAGGCCTTACTTGGAAAGTGAGAACTTGCTACACTACAAAGACATTGCGTCTTCACAATTTTGTTGTCGCTCTCTTGTGTAACCTGTGTAGTCGAATTTCTTGAGTGACGTGTTTTCATGCATGCGTAGGATTCGTAAGAGACACATGTTTGTCGCACCCGAGCAATTTGGAACAACCTAGCTACCCCCCTGGCCAGTGTCCCCCACCTTAGCCACCAGCCCACCACCCTGGCCACCGTCATACACTTACCCAGAAACCTTCACCTCTTCAACCCTTATCATGAAACATTTAACCATCAACCCTCCACCTGGCTCCACCACTACTGACCTCAAATTGTTGCACATTTTCTAGCGGATGAGGATGCGGCCATGAAATGGTACGCAAATGGAGTGTGGGGCAAGCTAAATGCAGAGGATTTTGCATATGTTTTCTGGAAGAAATTTGATTATCTTTCAGTGTATGATGAAAGGAGAATCATCTCAAAACTTCAAAACTTGCCAAATCTTCCGTCTCCCCCCTAATTTTCTAGGCGGTGCTCAATCGAACTCTTCTTCCCGTCATGTTTTATGGCTGGGGCTTATCATCTGCACTATGGGGGTTCATTCCCACGCTACTGTCGTGGTTGTGTGCTACTTACTTGACCAAGGTAGTCACTGGTTTTCGCTTACCGTAGAATGCCTTAGGGTCCACGCACCCTCCAAAAAATAATTGTTTTTCTCGTCACGCAGCTAAAAAGAATTTAAAAAACGGTCGCCCAGTGACAAATGTTTAATGTAAATTTTCGCCGCGCAGCAGGAAATTGATTGTCATATTGCTCATCCCTGAGAATAATTTAAATTTCCGTCCGCGTTGCACTTTCGGCTTGTACGGTGACACTCAGTTAAAACTTCCTTCAATCCTAGCAATGAACTACCCTTGCATACCGTCGTCGTCTTCCTCCTCCTCCGCCGGTTCCTGGTTTCAGGCTACTGGGGCCCGGTGGGCTCAGTGGTATTACTGTCAGTGACAGTGCACCCTGAGGACTGCGGTTCGAGTCCTCAGCTTACCGTATTCCAGGAGTAAGTGGGGGAAACGTCTGACTCGTTAAATGTGTCCCGCAGAATATCGTGAGTGGGCTACCCTACCAACTTCGATAGAGCTGCTGTGGGTCGAATGGTTCTCACGCCTCCTGTTTCGGCGGAGGGGTAGTCTTTCTTTCTTCTTTCTGGGGCCCCGAAAACTCAAACATTCGCGCGCGTTTTTTTCATATTTGCTGTTTTTAATTTATACCGCGCACCCCCCAAATAATTTATTGGGTACCTGACTGACACGCCGCGCAGCGGCGCTTTTTGAATTATTATTAGCGCGCAGCAGGTCCGCGCACCCCAATAATTAATTAATTTTGAGCGAAGTCAAAGGCATTCTACAATACTGTCCTAATGTATCAAATGTTTGTACCGCTTTACGGGCACATGTCCCATGGATCAAATGTGATGCTCTGATGGACTGTAAAACTTCACTATACTACACCTCCACCTCGTTCATGCACTTGTGGACATTCAATTTTTTATAAGTTTTGTTGAGGGCTAGTCTCTCGTGGAACTCAGGTGTCGGAACTCGGTATGGTCTTCTTTGCCTTCCCGGCCTCTCCTTTTGTTCCTTTTCCCCCTCTTCCTTTTATTGTCTTCTTTTCTCCCTTCTGAACAGTTCTCCCACGCGGCCGAACTTTGAGCGGGCCCAGAGGTTTAACGTTATTGACATACCTGTGTTGAGACTAACTTATGGTCTTGCTCAATTTGGGTCTGAGGTTTATCTGATGAGCTATGATATACACACTGGTGTCGTTGGGGCCATGCATGCAGCTGGAGGTGGGCTTATGAAACGTTTGTTGAATGCCGGTGTTTTCCAGCAGAGATAACCCTGCCCACACAAATGCATGCGGGGCCGAGTGCTGGGCGCTCGTTATTACCATTCTTAACGAGAAAAAAAGCCAGGGACCCCATGCCCCAAAAAGAACAGGTACCCAAGCCTACCACCCACCCACGTGATGAGTGGGCGCGATTGCACGGCCATGTCCATCCTGAGCAGTTTGGTGTTCAACGGCGCCGTAGCACGCTCCAGGCTGCTTTCCTCCTCAGGCTTGCAGTCCATGCTCAACGGGCAGCTGCATGCCGTGGCAAGCTGCATGTGGTCTTTGTGGACTTCATAAAGGCCTATGACAGCGTGCCCCAGGAGCAGCTGTGGCGGCATTTATGCGAGCATCTTCACATGCCAGCACACCTATTACGCGCGGTGCAAGCGCTTTATGCCGGTGCAGTTACTCGCTCACTGATGGCCACAAGCGCACTGGTTCTGTGCCTTGCACCAAAGGCATGAAGCAGGGCTGCCCCCTGAGCCCCCTGCTCTTTAGCCTTTACCTCAGTGACCTGCCGGCCATGCTTGCAGTCAAGTGCCCGGCAGAGGGCATTGAGATGCAGGCGGTGCGACAGCTACGCTGCCTGCTGTATGCGGACGACCTCTCCTTGCCAGCCCGCACCCCAGCAGGGTTGCAACGCATGCTTGATGCCTTGCATGGATATGCGGCACATAAAAAGCTTCATGTCATTGTCAGTAAGACAGCGGTCATGGTGTTGGGCAGCCGCTTAGCAGCGCAGCGCCGACCGCCAGCCCATGTTTGCGTTTACGGCCCTGACCGTGCCGTATTGAAGCGTGTCCAAGAATTCAAGTTCTTGGGCATCACTCAGCACAAAAGCGGCGGCCTGAAGAGGGCCATGGAGGGTAGAGAGGCGCCTTTGGCTGCCGCGCTGCACCGCGTTCGCCGCATTGCAGCCAAGGTAGGCCTAAGGCGCCATCTTCCAACCCTCATCAGGTTGGCAGCTGTGTACGCAGCACCTGCGGCCAACTACGGCGACGTGGTGTGGGCCACCAGCCACCTTTGGCCGCGGCAATGTCTCTCCAGCAAAATGCAGTCCAGCTTGCTTCAGCACCTATGCCAGGCCGCCTCAGTTTGTAGCTATAATGGTTTCCGGGAGAGACTTGCATAAGGATTTTGTCTCTCCAACTTGTCTTGGCCTTTACCGTCGGTATCGCCTGGGACAGGTGCCTGGCTGGGACCCCCATTGTCGCGGCTGGACTGAGTGGAAGCGATCTTTCCTTCGAAAATCTATATTGCTTGGAACGTCATGCATCGATCGATGGCTTGTTTTCACAATGCTGCGGAGCCGTGCATCGTCTGCGACCCTGCCTGCTCCGACCGGGCCCTCATCGCTCCGACGCGCTGGCAGTGATCCAGATTGCGACTTGCGATCTGAAGGCCTCAATTGTTATATGTCTTACATGTGCAATGCCAAGGTGCAGTGCACAACTTGCACCCCTGCCTGACGACTCTGACCAGTAGGCCGCCCTCGGCTTGTTACAGGTGTGCTCGAACTCTTACGCTGACCTTTGATATCCATTTCCGAGGTACGTTTAATTCATTATCGGTATTGCAATGCCTGCGTGAGGTGCTATATTTTGAGTTCGACGCCTGCCACCACCGACCTCGACCACCGCCTGCTGACTGCAAGCTGCATATCTGCTGCCATGGCTTGAGAAGGGCTGTATTGCTGTGCCTAAGCTAAAGACGTCTGGGCCATGCTCAAAAGACTCGGCCACGTGGGCGTCCCACAGTCAGAAAGGGGGAAAAGGAGAAAAGAAAAACAGGAAATTATTACTCAAGCAAAAAGCAGGCCTACTAGTCGCATGCATGAAAACAGCCATTGATTGCGCTCTTTGCTTGAGACATAAGACCAGGCAATCACGTGTAGCCACATTCCATGCAGCCCCATCTAGAGACTTGCATGGAATGTCGCCCACCCCTCCAGACTTGCATGGCGCACTAGGATGTAGGAAACGGAGGCATGTGCAGCCCGCCCGTTCGGCACCCAGTTCCTGCCCAGTTCCCTCTAGACAAACCTTGCTTGCACATTTCAGGTCATTGGCAACTAAGATGGAATGGGTTTTGTGTATTGTGTTTTTTCTGGGAAAAAATCATGTCCCATGTCACACATCCCGGTGTTCAATAGGCAAAATGCCAAATGGCAGGCCGCAAGGCGGTCACCAAGTTAACTGGCATACAAAATCATTTGTGTTTTTCTCCCTCTTTCCCTCTTACCCACTTTTCCCTCCTTTCTTTTTACGGGCGAGAGAAACATTGCTCGCCACGCTGGCATGTCAGGTGGACTCCTTCATCGCAAGCGTGGTGACCAGCGAATCCTAACTTCTCGCCACCGTTGCGCTCGAAACCCCAGCATGCTCGAAACGGTACGTTTAAGTTCTCTAAGTTTAAGCCCCCACCTACTATAGAGGTTTTCCAAACAAGAGTGGGCTAATAGTGTGACGTCTGGTCTCGGCAGGGATCCGCCTCGACCATGGGGACCCACATAGCGGGCTCTGAGAGAGAGTTGTGTGCGATTGCAAGACGCGCTTGATACACTAAACGTTGGCTTCCGAGCTGCATGCCTCGAGCGACACGTGTACAACTCCAACAGCCAATTAGTGGATAGGGCGCATGGGGCCGCGAGGTCCGCATCGGAAAATCGCAAATAATGAGGGCTGCATGCAGGGCATGGCTGCATGCATGGTAGGGCTGCATGCATGGCAGGGATGCATGCATGGCAGGGCTGCAGGTTAGGGCTGCATGAAGGGCAGGGCTGCATGGCATGGCATGGCTACATGCATGACAGGTCTGTATGGCAGGGCTGCATGTAGGACATGGCTGCAGGGCAGGGCTGCATGCAGGACAGGGCTACAAGGAAGGGCAGGGCTGCATGCATGACAGGGCTGCATGGCATGACTGCATGGCATGACGGGGATGCATGGCCTGACACGACTGCACGTAGGACAGGGCTGCATGGCAGGGCATGGTAGGGCTATATGCATGGCAGGGCTGCATGCATGACATGGTTGCATGCAGGACAGGGCGGCGAGGCAGAGCATGGTAGGACAGTGCATGATTGTACCCTTACCTTAAACATTTTGGGAGCGACTTACGCGATGCACGTGAACGGGACGCGCGAGATAAACTTACTTTTTTCAACCTTGGAGGCACCCCGACGGCACGCTCGCCGGCAATAAATGGCTGGTAAATCTGGCGGGCGGTAGATCTATGGCATGCCCTTTTTCAAGTGGGATATTTGCACTGTGCGGTGATCAGCATATATTTTTGCCCTTCACAGGGGCCTTCGGTCACCCCTTCTGGGGCGGCGACTGAGAGAGAGGCGTTGACGCATGTTCAAGTCAAGAGCCTGTCGGCTGCTGCTGGGGATACGGTGAGAGGGAGTTGGAAATACTTTTGTTTATCGAGCCCAAGGGGAAAGGAGAAGGGAAGGGGATAGGGAGGGAGGAGGGGCAGTGCAGAAAGAAATAAAGGAAACGAAAGTTTGTGGCTTTCGAGGAATGCACCAGCCATAACTAGGTGACGAGATTGCTGATGTGTGTGAATGAGTATCACATGAAAAACGTGCTTCTTGCTTCTTGCTGTTGCTGATGCAGGTCCACCCCAGCATGGGGGGTGGGACCTCTTCCCCAGCACCAGCATCCCCCCAGCCCACACGGCGCCCCGTGGCCCCTTCTCCACACGCCCATGAGATCCAAGGCCAGGTGGGGGTGCTAGTGGAAGGTGGGGGCTGAGAGTGCCGTGGGGCCATGGACAAAAACGAAATGCGCACGAGAACCCACAACCTGGAGCCCCAGCCCTTGCACTCTTAACCTAGTACCCCCCCGATACACTCACACCTTGTGCCCCTCCACTCTCGCACTTGCACCTGGTCGCCCCTCGTCGTAGTTGCCATCCGTCCACCTGGTCGCTCCCCGCCCTTACGTTGTGTCTCCCCACCTGCCAGTGTGCCAGGTGCTGCAGCATACGGCGACTAAAGCGATTCCTTACGCCCTCCCCCACCTGCCTACCTGCAGGCGCCGCAACCCATCGTGTCCCGAGGAGCGTTGCATGACGCTGTGGAGGAGGGAGTTGCGTCAGTCGAAGCGTTGGCAATGCATGACCTCAGAGGTTTTTTGGCAGACCCGGTGAGGATTGAGCCCTTGGGCGGGATCTGAAGGGCATGCCTGGCACTCGTTCTGAGAGGTGGCCCGTTCCCGTACTGGTTCCGGGTGAAAGATTAGGGCCCTCCTGAACCCTGACTGGTTGTCCTGGTGTGCTAAAGTGATAGTGGTTTTTGTTGCTGTCGCTGCAGGATGTTGAGGAGGATGAAAGTGGGGACGAGTACGAGTGCGACAACCATGTGGATGAGGTGAGAGGCTGTGGGCGAAGCGGACTAGGATGTCACACCCCGGCTGCATGAGAGCAGGTGTGCACCAATGGGGCCCGGCCGTCCATAATGGCTCTGCTTTATGATAGTACCCTCTGAGCGCCCATTGCCTTCTAAGCGCCCATTACCTCTTGAGCGCCCATTGCCCTCTGA
Source organism: Limnomonas spitsbergensis (assembly GCA_037349105.1). Lineage (NCBI taxonomy): Eukaryota > Viridiplantae > Chlorophyta > Chlorophyceae > Chlamydomonadales > Limnomonas > Limnomonas spitsbergensis. The sequence goes on along the minus strand of JAYJMM010000084.1, from coordinate 688,542 downwards.
GCGCCCATTACCTCTGAGCGCCCATTACCTCTTGAGCGCCCATTACCTCTTGAGCGCCCGTTGTCCTCTGACCGCCCATTGCCCTCTGACCGCCCATTGCCCTCTGACCGCCCATTGCCCTCTGACCGCCCATTGCCTCAGCGCCCATTGCCCTCTGAGCGCCCATTTCCTCTTGAGCGCCCATTGCCCTCGCTCTGAGCGCCAATTACCTTTTGAGCGCCCATTGCCCTGTGAGCGCCCATTATTTCTTGAGCGCCTACTGCCCTCTGAGCGTCCACTGCCCTTTGAGCGCCCTTGGCCTCTGAGCGCCCATGGCCCTTTGAGGGTGCAGAGAGGGATGCTTCTTGGTGTGTGTGCTGGTTCAGGTTCTGGGAAATGTCTCACTACATCCCATTCACTTTATCTCCGACCACTAATCCACTAAATAAAAACCTACTCAGCACACATACGGTACATATGTGATATATCTCTCTGTTTTTCCTTCCATGCAGCCAATCGCTGGTATCCGTCAATCAAGCACAACACCTGACAGTATCTGTACTGACAGCATCATGATAATTGGAATACTGCGGGTGGGAATATTGCCAACAACGTCCAAGCAGCTCCTTCTCCTCCTGTTGTCTTCGTATTGCTTGTTTGGCCTCGTGGCGACCGCCGGCGTTTCAGCAGGTAGGTCATTCATTCATGATGCTATAAAAGAGCGGCCAAACCCAATGCAATAATAAATTTGTGAATCACTGCCTAATTTAAAAGCTGAAATTTCTGAATCCCTGCCTAATTTAAACTCAGCATGCGGTATATACCGGTATATTGTGCGGTAATGAACTAAGTATATATATAGTAAGGTGATGAACCCAAAATCGTTTCCCTCCCCTCATTATTTAAGCCCCACTCACTATGGGAGGGGTCCTCATTCACAGTCACAGTTTGTACCGCCACACACTCACTCCTGCTCTCACACGGTCATCACACATCACTGATGTGACATCAGTCACTGACTGCTACTTTATTTTATTTGAACTGAACCTATCCACCTTTGCGCCTCCGCCCTTTGTTTGCCCTCCGACTGTTGCTAAGAGGCAGGCAATTCCTTCTTTCCCTTTGTTTGAATGGTTCCTCCCAAGCTCCGCATGCACCTGCCATCTCACCAGGGGAATCTTACGATCATTCCATAAACTGCCCAGTCCCCACGCCTCCCTCGCCGACTGAATCCCGCTCAACCCACTTCTCCTTAGTTGAATGCCTCCCAACTGTGCACATGCCTTCGCCCTGTCTGCCCTGTCCTGCCCTGCCCTGCCCTGACGCCCTGATCAGCCTCCCGCCCGGCATACCTGCCACCCACATGCCCAAACCCTGCTGCCTCCCTGAAATTGTGCCACTCTCTCCCACTCCAGCATCTTCCCTCATTGTGAAATTTCTGTCATTTTGTAGCATCCCGTGCGCCAAATCTGTGTTACACATACGAGCCTCATGATTCAACTTGCTTCATCTGTGACCATGGATCGACAGAGGCCGGCTGTCTGCATCATCGGGTGCAGCCGAACACATATCGCTGTGCGCGCCCAAATGCCTGCAACCTTAGCAGCTGGATTGCGGACATGGAGGGCACGCAAGGGTTCCAAAGCTTTGAAGCCGCGCTTACAGGCGGCTTCGGTGACACCAACATCTGCCCCATCGTCGCCTCAGGGAATTTCTCTGTGGCCCCATGCCCACCGGGCCTGCACCATCATGCACCCTCGGAACATGAAGCCGGTTTGGTTTTGCTGCCCACAGATAGTAACTGCCACCAGCACTGCTCTAACATCTCTGACATGCTCCATGGGTCTTTCACCCAAGATCGGCCTGGTGCCGGCGACGGCTGGCCTCTCGACCACATCTGGCAAACTCACAGCGGGTGCTCCGCAATGAGCATGCGGCCCCGCGAGGCAGTGCCTTATCTTCATGTCAGTGGAGTCACGCGAATCATCTTCGTAGGGGACAGCCTTCTGCGGCAGGTCAGGAATTGAAGGGTCCCTCCCATACATGTTATATACTTACATTCTGCCTTGAGCAATACCAACCCTGATAGATGAAATTCACATGTATTTCCTCTCCCACCAAAGGTCAAAGATCTCATGCCCCAAACCTTGTATGCACATTGTGTCTTGTTGCATGGGTAGCCCTCCCCCCCTGAGTTGTGACACACAAGCAACTTACACTAGGATTATAATGGCATGATACCACCACAGTACTGTTGGATTTAATACTAATCATATAATCTGCATCTCATTCTGCCAAATGCCAGACATTTAGCCGCTTCGTGTCTATGGCAAGGCAGCTTAACAGCCGCATAGAGGCGGCTCACACGTGGAATGATGCGCGCTGTCGACTCTGGAGCCACCGTGACTTATACGAGCTAGGTGGCGAAGGATGCTCAAAGGCTGAACGGGAGGAGTGGTTCACAGACTTACTCCACCCCGTGCGCCGCTTCAAAGTCGCCTTGCTTCTGGGCGGAAGCCACGGCTTTTCCAAGAGGTGGGGCTGCATACCCCACGGCATACCCTATGGCTTTTCAAAGAGGTGAGGTTGCACACCCTTTCAGCACACTTTTGACATTATTTCGATGCCTCACTGCACCTTCCAGGCACCCTACCCACGACACAGTATGTGACCCCCCCATACCTGTCATCATGTCTCCTGAACCAAGCCCACACATTGACAACACTTAGTCACACTTCTTGTGCTACACTTAGCCACAGTTAGCCTCCACTCTCAGCCGCCAGTCGGTGTGCCTGTTTTCCACATAGCTTGTTGACGTTCATCGTGTTGCCAGTGTCCGGTGTATCCGTTTTTCTTGCTCTGCTTGAAGAAGAAAAATGCTGTCAATTTTCAATGCAATAATGTGTGCAGGGTAAAACTGCCTTGTTGCCATTGTACTTGTCTCCTCAATCCTCATTCCCCAAGTGCTTGCTAGAAATTGATGCATGTTTGGTCGGTCATCTTTCTTTTTGTCAGGTGGGATGGAGCAGCGCCAGGAGAGCGTGCCCCTGAGGGCGAGGAACCGCTCTTGGACGTGTTATTTTTCTGGATGAACAATCTTGAGGGACAGGACCATTTCTGGACTGCCATCTCCGCCATGGCTGAGGATCAGGGCAGCAACTTCACGCGCACCATCTTTGTCACCGGTGTGTGGGCATGGTACCGTGAACAGCCGGAGTCTATCGGCCTTCTCTCAGATGTCAACCTGCCCAAGCTCAACAGGTTCCTGGAGGGCTTAGGCAGACTGCATGTGCATGAAGCTGCAGTCCCACGTGTCTACGTGTTCAACATGCACACTTGCACAGGGCAAGCCCAAGGACAGACATCAGGTTGGTGATTTTGCCTGAATTCGCCTAGTTTCGCCTGATGCGGGGTCTTCTTCCTTCATTCACATGTGGGCATTCTGAATTCGCATGACATGTAACCTGAAATCACACAACACCCGAACATCATTGCGTCTCACCTCGTTGGAACTACAACGAATATATATCCAACTGTACTCGGCAGGCGGGGAAGCACGTTGTGCATGTCGACTACAATGTTATTTCGAGTGCCAAAACTTTCCGTCCGGCGTTTGTTGACGGGTTACACCCATCATGCGAAATGGACAGTGACAGCCTGGGCCCATGCATCAAGCTGAACGAGCATGGCGGCTGCACAGACTCTTTGAGCATTGTGGCAATTGCGGCCGTACCAAACGAATTTTGCAACCCACACATGGCGGTGCGGCTTTTATCAAATTTCAAATTTTGTGCAGATGACATGCATCCGGGCTTGAGGCACCAACTCACCAGGGGAAGGGGTTTCCAACTCGCCCCACGGGCCGCATCCCCCAAAACCCCTATTTCTCAGAGGCGCGAAAGTCTCCACCATGGCCGGCAACGGTACAAAAAAACGAATATCTATCAAATTCATTCGTAACTTCGCTTTTTTGTTGTAACGTTGCCGGCCATGGTGGAGACTTTTGCGCCCCCGGGACTGACGCGTTGATTCCGGCTAGTCCCGGGCTTAAAAATCGGCCTGGTGACTTTGTTGAGTCACAAGGGGTGTTTAAAATACGATACATAAAATGTACGTATATATAATCATTCGTGGCACGTCAAGACTCTGAGAAACTTGTAGCAACAACAGAACACGTTGTTCCTGCAGCTGACTCAAGGTTGAGGGAACAACTCAATAGGAGAACCACTGTTAGTTGACCATGTAAATAAATCAAATGTTAATATCAGCCTATCGGACCAAAGTCATGTCTGCCAGGAAAATGCTGACGGTCATGCAAGCCAGGGTCCAGCAGCAAAAGAGGATGTCAAGATAAAAGACAACATCGCATACAGTCTCAAGACACCTCAAGTGGCCGGCATCATGTGGCGTAATTGTCTAGCGTCCTCATTGCATGCATGCATGGAGTGTCACACGCTGATCTATACCTGTCTAACACCATCATCAGGCGAGGGCCCTTGTGCAGTGTCATCACTAGCTATCCTACAGCTCACGACATCTGCATTGCACAGCCAGCTGATCAGCTGCGTTGAGGTCATGCCGTCTATGCGAGACAGCAAATGCCTAAACGGCAAGAAAGGGCGGTTGCCAAGGATCCGCCGCGGGATCTCGGACCGCTCCTCTAGGCGCTCAGCACTCCTGGGAGGTGAGGTGGCTAGCATCACACGCCTCAAACCCACGTTGGATGGCCTTGCGGAGCACTCATGGCCTGGCGATGGAAGCCCACTGCAATGAGGGTGACATTCAGCTCGGGGGATCCAAGCAAGGCATGCGCGGCACGCACGTGCTGCTCATCAGTCCTCTATGAGCTTCTTGAATACGCCCTCAACTAAGCTCTTGGGCATATGTGGCTGCACCCATCAACGGGCTTCCTAACTGTCACAGCATATTGGAATATACGTGACATAACCGTATTGCCACTGTTTGCGGCCAGAGCTACTTTCAGGACGATCTGAGGCAGGATTTCCCGTACTCAGTAATCAGGGCATGCCGGGGCCTTTGTCTCCCGGCGTGCATCCTTGTTTCCACTTCGTCCCTTTCAAGTGGACAGACCTCTAACTGTAAACAACACCGGCTAGTATCAAGGGATATACCCAGTGAAGAGCTTAAAGTCAGTACCGCGATACCAGTCAAGCCTAGATCAACACCAGCTGATATAGCCAGAAGAAGAGAAGACCTGCATAGGTGCCCGGCCCGACTTAGGACTACGTCCGCCATCTACGCCTACGACACCCTCCGCGAGATACGCGGTAAGTTATCCCGAATTCCCTTGTCCGGTTCGTGACCAGAAGGCCAGAAGGCTAACTTGCATATACAAGACCCTGATCATTGTCTGCCACCCATCAGCTTAAGTCACTGCTTAACGCGCTACGCATTCGCGGCAAGTGTGAAGTCACTGAGTCCGCCCGTAGGCATCCGCCACTGCGTGGGGAAGAAGTCCGCCACGGACCTGAAGCAACAATCACGTGTCCACTTAAAAGGGACGAAGTGGATCTAGCCTGATCAGCTTGACCCATCAGTTCCTGCTTAAGGTGCATGTGCTGTGAATTGGAATTTTTTCCTTGACAGCAATCTTGCCTTGGGCAGCTTGAACATTTAGCAGAGATTCTCCAAGGAGAATACCAAGTAAACACATGCAAATACCGGGAGGGCGGAAGTGGCATCCCAGAAGCAGACGCAACTTCAAGATCAGGATGTGGAGTTTATAAACCCAGCTGATTATTACCTGTACACCTGGGGCTCGTTCGCATTGCTCCATATCGAGCGGTAACCGACGGCTTTTGTGTGAATCTTTTCGGCCACACCACAATATGAGCTCGACGACGACTCGATTTGACCCACGTTTCAACTCCATATCGCCATATCCAATACATGCTCCCGACCCAAGTTTTTGGTGTCAATATTGCCAGCGTGTCACTTGACACAATTATGTTTCTTCTCTCGGCTTATTTGCCTCTTCTATTGTATGATGCGTCGATACGAGACTGGGGCGCGTCCCCATGTGTCAGTATCGCATGGTACCCGACAAGATTTGTACGAACATGGCGGGTCAGATGTATCGACACGCTTTAGGAGTACTGAGGTTTGACCCGCCGTCCCAACCTGGTTCACACTAGCAGTACCAACTGCAATTTGAAGTTATCTCTCTAGGAACTGCCTCGATCGACCTGGTGTGTTGCTACATCGTCAAGTGCTGTAATCAGCTTGTCATACACGGTTTGCTGATGTCTGTTGGGGTATCATTTGAATCCGAATGGCAGTTGGATGCCAAAAACTGCCCCTGGTACCAAACTTGCGGCGGCTGGGCCTGAAAAGTGGCAAAAACCCGGAAAAGGGAAAATATTAGTTGTAGTTGGGCCATAGACGGGGGCATTGCCACCTTCCCTGTGTCATTTGGCCAATCCAACATGCAGATATGGCCTTCCATGTGGCCCACATCAGGGCTGTCTTTGATGGATTGGAATTCACTCCATACCTGTCTGATTGCTATGATGTCTGGTGATTCAGAGAGCCTGAGAGTAGCTCATTAAGACTGCCCAACCAATTTTTGCACCATTCCCAACTCCAGAGGCTGCAAAATTGGGGCAAAAGTGGCTTGTCAGGAAGCCATGCCCCTTGCCCCATGCAGCCCCTCAGCCATGCAAGCTCCCATATCACTGCCACTGAGTTCCAGAATGTCTCAAGTCAGGTATCCACTCTTTATTCACACATCTTGATTTTCATGTCCTTTATTCCAGACCCCCCTTCTTATCTGAGCTGAGCCAGCCAGATCTGCCGAGGACTGGTTTTGCGAGAGGATGGAAAAACAGCACTGGTGGTTTCAGAGCCACAACCCTAGGCTTTACAGCAGGTAATACTTCAGCTATGGAGGCCAGCACTGCAATATAACATCCTCAAAAAATTAGAGGCAGGCCCCCCAGCATGGCCAAGTTATCTCAAAACATAAATTTATTGGAGTTGGTGATTCTGTCAAGTGGACTCCTTAAGCCCATTGTGTTTGCGTTTGATGATCTCAAGGGACAGTTGGTGCCTACCAGTATTAGTGCACTGCTAGCAATCAGGTTAGAGCACAGCCAATGTGTGACTGATATCAAGTCATGACCTAACCTCCTTGCACTGCTGGGCCTGTCCACGTTTTTGCGATACATATGACCCGCTTGTGCTGCAGTGGCGGGTGGCAAGAATTTTCAAGATTTTGTCTTGTCGCCTTTCTTGCGGATGCATGCAACATTCCTTTTGGGCATGCTGCCCACCAGCTTAGAGAAGTACTCCTGGGGTACTGCTGCTACCTCCTTGATCAGGGACACCTTAAACTGCTGGAGAGTTCTGCAGCCCTTAGCGTCCATCTTGGCCTGCATATATCCCCAAAAGTTCTCGATCGGACTCAAGTCCGGGCTGTTGGGAGGCCGCTTCTGGAGGAGGCCCACGCTGCTGCCACGCTGGGAGTTCCACCTCTTCACCACAGGTATGGCTGCTCTGTGAGTAGGGTCGTTGTCCTGCTGAAGGTACCATGTAGCAATGTCGTGCTGGGTGAAGAGGCGCTGTCCCTCAGGCAGGAATGTCGCTTTCACGACCTCCTCATACTCCTCTGTGGTGATATTCCTGGCCACCTGGCCCTTCTTGTTCTTGAAGGTGGTCTTCTGGCTGCTGGTGCCTGCCACAAAGTGAAGCTTGCTGATTCCCCACTTGCAGATGCCCGCATACACGTTGAGGACCAGGGGGTGATTTGGAGAGGCTGCCTCACGTACCGCTCTCTCACTCTCACCCTCCACGCCCCAGGACACAGGCTGCACCTTCACCCCTGGGTAGGTAAATGGAAACTTCTTCCGGTCGGTGAAGAGGACGTGGCTCCAGTCCCTTCCCTTGCTGGCTTTGCAGAAGTCCAGCCGCTTCTGTCGAGTTGACCCCGAAAGCTGCTTCCTAGGCGTACCCCGCAGAACCCTCAATTTTTTCCCAATCCGATGCGTGTCTCCGGGCTGCTCGAATGACAATCTTCTTCCCCACTGGCCTGGTGACCAAGCCTAATGTCCCAAGCTCCTGTGCAACTGTTTTTGCACCACCATGCTGGTTGCTCAGCAGCAGGTCATAGGCCCGGGACTCCGCCTCTGGGCTGAGGATCCTCTTCTTGCCGGACTTTGGCGCGACGTGGACAGCTACGGAATCTTTATATCGCTGCACCCAGTGCTCCACAACCCTGTCGGATAGTCCAAGCTGCCTATCTGTCTTGGAGATGTCGTGGTTCTCATTCCACCTCGTTACGATAGCCCAACGGAGTTCTTCAGAGGTGAGCCCCATGGGAGCAAATGAGGCCCTGAAATGAAATAATTTTAGGGATGCCAATTTTGTGCTCTTGAATAGCCAGGTCTTATTTCGCTTTGCGTGGGTGTTGCACTTCCCTAGGGCATGCCCACCATGTGTGTGCATGGTCCGGGTCCCACTGATGATGTTCAAGACCTGCGAGCTTTTCTTCCGGGTACTGTGCTGTAGCGGAGGGTGGCAAGAATTTTCAAAACTTTGTCTTGTCGCCCTTCTTGCGGATGCATGCAACGATCCTTTGGGGCATGCTGCCCACCAGCTTTAAGAATTACTCCTGGGGTACTGCTGCTACCGCCTTGATCAGGGATACCTTAAACTCCTGGAGAGTTCTGCAGCCCTTAGCGTCCATCTTGGCCTGCATATATCCCCAAAAGTTCTCGATCGGACTCAAGTCCGGGCTGTTGGGAGGCCGCTTCTGGAGGAGGCCCACGCTGCTGCCACGCTGGGAGTTCCACCTCTTCATCACAGGTATGGCTGCTCTGTGAGTAGGGTCGTTGTCCTGCTGAAGGTACCATGTAGCAATGTCGTGCTGGGTGAAGAGGCGCTGTCCCTCATGCAGGAATGTCGCCTTCACGACGTCCTCATACTCCTCTGTGGTGATATTCCTGGCCACCTGGCCCTTCTTGTTCTTGAAGGTGGTCTTCTGGCTGCTGGTGCCTGCCACAAAGTGAAGCTTGCTGATTCCCCACTTGCAGATGCCCGCATACACGTTGAGGACCAGGGGGTGATTTGGAGAGGCTGCCTCACGTACCGCTCTCTCACCCTCACCCTCCACGCCCCAGGACACAGGCTGCACCTTCACCCCTGGGTAGGTAAATGGAAACTTCTTCCGGTCGGTGAAGAGGACGTGGCTCCAGTCCCTTCCCTTGCTGGCTTTGCAGAAGTCCAGCCGCTTCTGTCGAGTTGACCCCGAAAGCTGCTTCCTAGGCGCACCCCGCAGAACCCTCAATTTTTTCCCAATCTCCGATGCGTGCCTCCGGGCTGCTCGAAAGACAGTCTTCTTCCCCACTGGCCTGGTGACCAAGCCTAATGTCCCAAGCTCCTGTGCAACTGTTTTTGCACCACCATGCTGGTTGCTCAGCAGCAGGTCATAGGCCCGGGACTCCGCCTCTGGGCTGAGGATCCTCTTCTTGCCGGACTTTGGCGCGACGTGGACAGCTCCGGAATCTTTATATCGCTGCACCCAGTGCTCCACAACCCTGTCGGATAGTCCAAGCTGCCTATCTGTCTTGGAGATGTCGTGGTTCTCATTCCACCTCGTTACGATAGCCCAACGGGGTTCTTCAGAGGTGAGCCCCATGGGAGCAAATGAGGCCCTGAAATGCAATAATTTTAGGGATGCCAATTTGTGCTCTTGAGTACCCTGGTCTGATTTCGCTTTGCGTGGGTGTTGCACTTCCCTAGGGCATGCCCACCATGTGTGTGCATGGTCCGGGTCCCACTGATGATGTTCAAGACCTGCGAGCTTTTCTTCCGGGTACTATTCCCCACTTGCAGATGCCCGCATACACGTTGAGGACCAGGGGGTGATTTGGAGAGGCTGCCTCACGTACCGCTCTCTCACCCTCACCCTCCACGCCCCAGGACACAGGCTGCACCTTCACCCCTGGGTAGGTAAATGGAAACTTCTTCCGGTCGGTGAAGAGGACGTGGCTCCAGTCCCTTCCCTTGCTGGCTTTGCAGAAGTCCAGCCGCTTCTGTCGGGTTGACCCCGAAAGCTGCTTCCTAGGCGCACCCTGCAGAACCCTCATTTTTTTCCCAATCTCCGATGCGTGCCTCCGGGCTGCTCGAATGACAATCTTCTTCCCCACTGGCCTGGTGACCAAGCCTAATGTCCCAAGCTCCTGTGCAACTGTTTTTGCACCACCATGCTGGTTGCTCAGCAGCAGGTCATAGGCCCGGGACTCCGCCTCTGGGCTGAGGATCCTCTTCTTGCCGGACTTTGGCGCGACGTGGACAGCTCCGGAATCTTTATATCGCTGCACCCAGTGCTCCACAACCCTGTCGGATAGTCCAAGCTGCCTATCTGTCTTGGAGATGTCGTGGTTCTCATTCCACCTTGTTACGATAGCCCAACGGGGTTCTTCAGAGGTGAGCCCCATGGGAGCAAATGAGGCCCTGAAATGAAATAATTTTAGGGATGCCAATTTTGTGCTCTTGAGTAGCCAGGTCTTATTTCGCTTTGCGTGGGTGTTGCACTTCCCTAGGGCATGCCCACCATGTGTGTGCATGGTCCGGGTCCCACTGATGATGTTCAAGACCTGCGAGCTTTTCTTCCGGGTACTGTGCTGTAGCGGAGGGTGGCAAGAATTTTCAAAATTTTGTCTTGCCGCTCTTCTTGCGGATGCATGTAACGATCCTTTGGGGCATGCTGCCCACCAGCTTAGAGAAGTCCTCCTGGGGTACTGCTGCTACCTCCTTGATCAGGGATACCTTAAACTCCTGGAGAGTTTTGCAGCCCTTAGCGTCCATCTTGGCCTGCATATATCCCCAAAAGTTCTCGATCGGACTCAAGTCCGGGCTGTTGGGAGGCCACTTCTGGAGGAGGCCCACGCTGCTGCCACGCTGGGAGTTCCACCTCTTCATCACAGGTATGGCTGCTCTGTGAGTAGGGTCGTTGTCCTGCTGAAGGTACCATGTAGCAATGTCGTGCTGGGTGAAGAGGCGCTGTCCCTCAGGCAGGAATGTCGCCTTCACGACCTCCTCATACTCCTCTGTGGTGATATTCCTGGCCACCTGGCCCTTCTTGTTCTTGAAGGTGGTCTTCTGGCTGCTGGTGCCTGCCACAAAGTGAAGCTTGCTGATTTCACACTTGCAGATGCCCGCATACACGTTGAGGACCAGGGGGTGATTTGGAGAGGCTGCCTCACGTACCGCTCTCTCACCCTCACCCTCCACGCCCCAGGACACAGGCTGCACCTTCACCCCTGGGTAGGTAAATGGAAACTTCTTCCGGTCGGTGAAGAGGACGTGGCTCCAGTCCCTTCCCTTGCTGGCTTTGCAGAAGTCCAGCCGCTTCTGTCGGGTTGACCCCGAAAGCTGCTTCCTAGGCGCACCCTGCAGAACCCTCAATTTTTTCCCAATCTCCGATGCGTGCCTCCGGGCTGCTCGAATGACAATCTTCTTCCCCACTGGCCTGGTGACCAAGCCTAATGTCCCAAGCTCCTGTGCAACTGTTTTTGCACCACCATGCTGGTTGCTCAGCAGCAGGTCATAGGCCCGGGACTCCGCCTCTGGGCTGAGGATCCTCTTCTTGCCGGACTTTGGCGCGACGTGGACAGCTCCGGAATCTTTATATCGCTGCACCCAGTGCTCCACAACCCTGTCGGATAGTTCAAGCTGCCTATCTGTCTTGGAGATGTCGTGGTTCTCATTCCACCTTGTTACGATAGCCCAACGGGGTTCTTCAGAGGTGAGCCCCATGGGAGCAAATGAGGCCCTGAAATGAAATAATTTTAGGGATGCCAATTTTGTGCTCTTGAGTAGCCAGATCTTATTTCGTTTTGCGTGGGTGTTGCACTTCCCTAGGGCATGCCCACCAAGTGTGTGCATGGTCCGGGTCCCACTGATGATGTTCAAGACCTGCGAGCTTTTCTTCCGGGTACAGGGCCGGTCAGATGTATCGACACGTTTCAGGGGTACTGAGGTTTGACCCGCCGTCCCAACCTGGTTCACACTAGCAGTACCAACTGCAATTTGAAGTTATCTCTCTAGGAACTGCCTCGATCGACCTGGTGTGTTGCTACATCGTCAAGTGCTGTAATCAGCTTGCCATACACGGTTTATTGAGGTCTGTTGGGGTATCATTTGAATCCGAATGGCAGTAGGATGCCCAAAACTGCCCCGTTGGGTACCAAACTTGCGGCGGCTGAGCCTGAAAAGTGGCCAAAACCCGGTTAAGGTAGAACCTTCAGTGGGTGTAGTTGGGCCATAGACGGAGGCATTGCCACCTTCCCTGGGTCATTTGGCCAATCCAACATGCAGGTATGGCCTTCCATGTGGCCCACATCAGGGCTGTCTTTGATGGATTGGAATTCACTCCATACCTGTCTGATTGCTATGATGTCTGGTGATTCAGAGAGCCTGAGAGTAGCTCATTAAGACTGCCCAACCAATTTTTGCACCATTCCCAACTCCAGAGGCTGCAAAATTGGGGCAAAGGTGGCTTGTCAGGAAGCCATGCCCCTTGCCCCATGCAGCCCCTCAGCCATGCAAGCTCCCATATCACTGCCACTGAGTTCCAGAATGTCTCAAGTCAGGTATCCACTCTTTATTCACACATCTTGATTTTCATGTCCTTTATTCCAGGCCCCCCTTCTTATCTGAGCTGAGCCAGCCAGATCTGCCGAGGACTGGTTTTGCGAGAGGATGGAAAAAAACAGCATTGGTGGTTTCAGAGCCACAACCCTAGGCTTTACAGCAGGTAATACTTCAGCTATGGAGGCCAGCACTGCAATATAACATCCTCAAAAAATTAGAGGCAGGCCCCCTCAGCGTGGCCAAGTTATCTCACAACATAAATTTATTGGAGTTGGTGATTCTGTCAAGTGGACTCCTTAAGCCCATTGTGTTTGCGTTTGATGATCTCAAGGGACAGCTGGTGCCTACCAGTATTAGTGCACTGCTAGCAATCAGGTTAGAGCACAGTCAATGTGTAACTGATATCAAGTCATGACCTAACCTCCTTGCACTGGCCTGTCCACGTTTTTACGATACATATGACCCGCCCTGAACGTCGTCATCCACACCTCGACATAAGCTCTATTCGAGCTCGATGAAAGCGCATCCATACCGAAATATCGCTCACACAAAATCGTCCGCATATTGATATTGAGGCTCCAATGCGAACGCGCCCCTGGCTTTGCAATTCAGGTGGATGGCAAACCTACCAAGTGCATACGAAAGTGAACTTGTGGACCAGGATCCAAGTTTAAAAGCGGTGGCCCGAAACTGTGTTCAAGGAGCAAGTACAGTCCGCGAAGCTGCGCGTCCAACGACACATGAATCTACAGAGCGTCTCAGCGAACCGAAAGATGGGAGGCAAGGGTGTGGGGCGAAGGAGAATTCCGCCAGGCACCGGATTTTGAGGAAATCAGGGAAGGGGGATTGCCCTGTCCGTGAATTTCAAATTGACTGTAGGCCTGACTTGTCTAGCAGAGTTCGGGGGAGCCAGAGACAGCGCGGTTCCAGTCAAGAGGCAGGCAGACGTGTCCATGTTTGAGCCCGCAGTGGTCAGGCATGAGAGAAAAGCGGTCAGGCCAGAGGCGACCCAGCAGGTTTCGCAGAGGTGCAATGAACCGCGGGCCGAGAAAAAGGCAGCGATACCAGTGGGTAGGCCGTGGGCTGATCTGGTGTCCGAGGAGGAACCGCCATTACCCCTGAGAGGAGGCGCGGGCGCCGGTTGGGCTGCCACCAACGTTGGGATTAATCCAGCGGGAGCAGGCAAGGCCGCACCGTATCCTAGTAAGGGAGGAAGTGGGAGCCACGGCGTATGGCACACCCCTGTCAAGGTTTCCCTCCAGCGCAGGCATGCCTGAGCACGGATCCATGGGAGAAGCCAAGAGGCGCAACAACCAAGGAGGCAGTCTGTACGGGTTCTTCAATAACCCAGCGTGGACACCCGTGCCCAGGGATCAAGAGGAACACCCCATGGCGGCAAGGTACTCAGGGGGCGCAAGGCGGGTGGACCCAGAGGAGCGGACAGAGGAAGAGCCACAGCCGATCGGTGGATTGGGATCCTGCAGTGGCCTGTCGCTGGCCAGAATGGCGGAACCACGCAGAGCAAGCAAGCAAGAGTCATACGCAATGCTGCGGATTGCGGAGGATAAGGAAAACAGTGGCCAAGAGGGACAGGTGGACCACATCAAGGAGTTCCTACGTTACATGGCGGCCCATGCAGGCGAAAGGGCGGAAAGGAGGAGTCGCCACTCTGACCAAGGCAGGTTGATCCTGCAGGAAATTGAGCCCGCAGGGAACGCCGGGAGAGGCGAATCGGTGGACAGGGAGGAAGAGCTGTAAGGATCCGAGGCAAGGGAGTACACGGGTGGAACGCAGCCGAGCGGCCCAGCCGTGACCCGCCCAGACAGCAAACAGGATCAGGCAGAGGGGCAGAGCCCCATGGGCCGGGCCGCGAGGAGAGAAGAATCAGAGATGGGCCAGAGCCACCGCCAGGAGGGAGTATGGCCCCCAGAAGCGCGGCGAGCGGGCGGACATCTGGGGACAGACAGTCCCAGAGTAGCGCTAGCCGCAGAGACAGCCGTCGTAAGCACAGCCGCAGCCCGGCAGGTGGCGGTAACGGAGGATCAAGATCCGACCCCAGCCAGTCTGAGTCGGACGGATCTGACGGGAGCGGCCCATGGGACAGGCAGGAGTCGATGAAACATTAGAAGAAGAGGTTGGACATGGAGCAGGTGGAGGTAAGCCTGCAGCGGTAGAAGCAGATGGTCCTGCAGTTGGCGGGGGTGACCAGGTTTACCAAGATCCCGACCATCCAGGGCAGTTTCCTGTGCTGGATATGGCCCACCCCGGGGCTGCCGCGGCAAGGAAGTACTGCCAAGCGTGTGGCTACTTGGGGTCGCGCAACCGGCTGGCATTATCCGATGAGCCACCGGCGCTGGCAGTGGTGGCAGGGGAAATTGCTGGGTCCTGCCAGTCACCCTCGGCCATGGCCATGCTCGTGCGGTCCAAGGTCAGGCCGTGGGGCCATTGATGGTCGCCATAAGGGCAGCGCCGCACAGGGCGGGTCATATGTCTCGTAAAAACGTGGACAGGCCCAGCAGTGCAAGGAGGTTCGGTCATGACTTGATATCAGTTACACATTGACTGTGCTCTAACCTGATTGCTAGCAGTGCACTAATACTGGTAGGCACCAACTGTCCCTTGAGATCATCAAACGCAAACACAATGGGCTTAAGGAGTCCACTTGACAGAATCACCAACTCCAATAAATTTATGTTTTGAGATAACTTGGCCATGCTGAGGGAGTGAGGGGCCTGCCTCTAATCTTTTGAGGATGTTATATTGCAGTGCTGGCCTCCATAGCTGAAGTATTACCTGCTGTAAAGCCTAGGGTTGTGGCTCTGAAACCACCAATGCTGTTTTTTCCATCCTCTCGCAAAACCAGTCCTCGGCAGATCTGGCTGGCTCAGCTCAGATAAGAAGGGGAGCCTGGAATAAAGGACATGAAAATCAAGATGTGTGAATAAAGAGTGGATACCTGACTTGAGGCATTCTGGAACTCAGTGGCAGTGATATGGGAGCTTGCATGGCTGAGGGGCTGCATGGGGCCAGGGGCATGGCTTCCTGACAAGCCACCTTTGCCCCAAATTTGCAGCCTCTGGAGTGGGGAATGGTACAACATTTGGGTGGGCAGTCTTAATGAGCTACTCTCAGGCTCTCTGAATCACCAGACATCATAGCAATCAGACAGGTATGGAGTGAATTCCAATCCATCAAAGACAGCCCTGATGTGGGCCACATGGAAGGCCATACCTGCATGTTGGATTGGCCAAATGACCCAGAAAAGGTGGCAATGCCTCCGTCTATGGCCCACCTACACTCACTTAAGGGTCTACCTTAACCGGGTTTTGGCCACTTTTCAGGCTCAGCCGCCGCAAGTTTGGTACCCAACGGGGCAGTTTTTGGCATCCAACTGCCATTCGGATTCAAATGATACCCCAACATACCTCAATAAACCGTGTATGGCAAGCTGATTACAGCACTTGACGATGTAGCAACACACCAGGCCGATCGAGGCAGTTCCTAGAGAGATTACTTCAAATTGCAGTTGGTACTGCTAGTGTGAACCAGGTTGGGACGGCAGGTCAAACCTCAGTACCCCTAAAACGTGTTGATACATCTGACCCGCCCTGCACACATGGGACAGAGCCACCAAGGAGGTGGAGAGGATCAGGGAGCAGTGGTCAACCCCAGCAGAGAGGCAGGACTGTGAGGTCTCCCTACTTACCCTGTGGATCAGGGTGGTAGAGGAGGAGGTGGGGAAGCCGACCTCGGATGAGAGATCAGCGATTACCAACCTCAAGTTGGGAGTCAAGACCACCTTGGATCCAGAGTTCAAGCCAGCGGAGACGGTGGAAGCGTTAGCACACATAGTCCTGTCCACACCAGAGTTGCTGCAGATCTCCATGGATACAGTAGACCAATTCGGCAGAAGGCACTCGGTTTCGCACATGTTCTACGAAGGGCTGCCGGGGGCCACCAGGGTCAAGCTGAGCGCGTTCGTGATCACTGTGCCAAACAATTTGCACATGACCGATGAGGAGCAGGTCGCTGTGTTGACGCATCAAGTGGTGTTGTTGGAGAAATTCGCCCTGGAAATGGGGGACTTGGCGGTCACAGATCACAGACCCGCGGCAAGCGAAGGGCAGCACAGAGGCCAAGGGGAGCCACCAGCGGGTCGAGGCAGAAGGGAAAGGGAAAACCAGTAGGAGGCCAGGGCGAGGGCGGAAGGGGATGGAGCCGCCGCCGACTTAGCCAACGCCCAGCCCGCTCGGTTTGATGGAAAAGCCAAGGGAGTCACGTGGGCCGACCAGGCGGCGGCACCAGCGCCCATGGAGCTACGGGAGCACCCATGGCGTGATATCAGTGTGGTAGCTTGACGCACTTGGCGTGATATCAGTGTGGTAGCTTGACGCACCAGAGATTGCAAGACGCCTAAAGCTAGGGATGAGCGTTGGCCGGCACCCTTGGCCACGGATATTGCAACGGGGCAGGCCAGGCCGCCGCCGCCGAAGCTCCGCAGCCGCCAAGGGCGCAGCTGGGGCAAGCTGCAGGGAAACCCTATGAAAAAGTCCAGGGCGACAGGCAGTACCAAAGCAGGGGCATGGCCAGGGCGGACATGGCCAGCAGGCGGCACATGTGCCCCACCTGTCCAGTCCATCGGTGTAGGCTGAACCATGGGGTTGGCTCCAAACCGTGGCTGAAATGCTGAGCGAGTCGGTAGCATTGATGACGCAGGTTGGGTTGGGACCCAAGCATGTAGAGTTCAACCAGGCAGCCCATAACGCTCGGCCAAAGTCGTTTATGCCCATAGCCAGGAACGAGGAGGAACATGTGCGCCATATCACAGTGCGCACCTCCCCTAGGGAACCGAGAGGCTAGCCATGAGCAAACTGGCTGCCGGTTTGTGTGACATACGCTTGCAGGTGCTCAGCTTACACGAGAGGCTCACGGCGCTGGCGCACACCACCATGCCCGTCCTCACAACCGACACGTGTGGTGAGACCGGTAGGGGCAGGCAGAGGGGACGCACGGTGGTGGTCAGCCCTAAGCTACAATATTTTGGGAAGGACATGAGGAAGCTCTAGCGACGCGTGGGACTCATGGTGAAAGGAAAAGTGCTAGTGGCTCAGAGGGTGCTCATGGACACATCGTGCTCCTGCCACGTCATCACAGTGAACATTGCCGATCAGTTGGTTGCCATGGGGGCCAAGCTCGTCCGGACTGACGAAATAATCAGGACCACGGACAACTCAGGGGCGGACCTGTATGGAGTGCTATTCATCTGTGGTGTACGGGTTTGGAGGTCCAAATGCCATTGTCGAGTCGGTAGTGGTAAGGGTGGGCAAGACGCCCCCCGATGCATATGAGCACCTTATTGGGAACCCTGAATTCCTCAAGTACGGAGGGGTCATGGAGGTTGCTGACAGGCTGATCATGCGCCCTGATGCGGGAGTCGTAGTGGCTGACTGTGCCAACGAACTGCCACTGCCGCTAGTGTTGGCCTCTCCCGCAAAGGATTACCAGGCGGCAGCCGTGGCATGGGCCGCGCTGGACAATTGCGACATATCGCAGTGGGAGTAGCCCGCAGATGGGAGTGAAGGAGAGTGTGAGTTAAACTCAGTCCCAGGCAGAGGAGCCGTGCGCAGAAACCAGACGCGCTCCCAGCCAGAAGGGCGGGCTGGAGCAGCCAATCAAGGCAGGGCCCACCCATCTGCGGCCCAGCAGGGGCACAGACGGCCACGGTGAGGAAGACGGCCCGCTACAGCCGGCTGTGATGCTCAGACTGCACCATGGCCCATTAAGGGGAGGTGACCGATAACGGGGAAGAAGAGGAGGACGACCATCGGGACCCAAAGAACAGGGAGATCGTTACGCTGGAAGGTCAGCTGCGCGAACTCATGAGGTCGCTCATGACAAAGGACAAGATCCTGATCCACCACATGGAAGCCACAGTGACGTTCCCCACGCTGGTGCTGGCCAGGTGGTGCGAGACCCGGACCGCGGCCGAGATGATAAGCCGCATCCGAAGCGAGCTTGAAACCCAGATTAAGGAGACTAACGCCCGCAAGAGTGACTTCGACATGCACAGGAGGTCAGGGGGTCCCCGCATTGAAGAGCATCGGCAGGGCCCAGGCGGCAGCGAGGGGCCAAGCTGGAGCAAGGGGTGCAACCAGGCGAGGGAGGCCGCACAGCCCCAGCAGCCAGAGGGGCCGAGGGGCAGCAGGGAGCCGCAGCATATCAAGGAGCAGGAGGACCGAGCCGAACGGGCCCCGCAGGGCAGCGCCTGCAGGAACCCATGCACCGGTCCGCATGATCGAGGGGTGGAGGACATCCTCGACTCGCTCAATGACCCCATCATATGGGCTGAGCTGGAAGTACCCGAGCAGCGACAAGATGGCAGCAGCGGAAAGGTGGTGCCAGAAAAGGCGGCGGCTGAATCCCCTAGGGTGCGCACAAGGAGCGCCCAGAGGGACCAGAGGCCAGGAGCGGACCAGGAGCTGGGCCCCTTGAGGGCGCCTGCCCCTGACACCAGCGCCCACCCCTAGGGACCAACGTCCACGGCCGAAAGCCACAGCAGTGACCGCAGCCCCAGCGACAAAGGTAGGGTGAGGCAACCCCCAAGCGCCGGCGGGGAGCGCCACATCAGGGGCAGGAGCCCGGAGCCCCGCGGCAGCAACATGGAGAGACGACTTACAAGCGTTGGAGCCGAGCGCCGCGCTGGATGCCAAAACCCTGAGCTCCGCGGCATGAGCAGGGAGAGGCAATCTGCAAACATTGGCGGGGAGCACCAAGCCAGAGACCAGTCCCCCGAGCTCCGCGGCAGAAGCAGGGAGAGGCGGACAGCCAGCAACGGTAGAGGGCGCCACCCCAGAGGCGGGGCCTACGACAACTCTGAAGGCCACGGCCAGGGGTACCGCGCCAGAAGCCGCAGCCCAGTAGCCCAGGGCAGGGATCTCAGGCGCGAGGGCAGAAGCAGGGAGCGCATGCCGAGGGACGAGGCCCAGAGCCCAGGCGGAAGGACCCAGTGGCAGCCCGGAAGGCAGGGGCAACCACCAGGGCCCGATCGACAAGCCCACCGCCCAGCAGAGGGGCGCATGCTATAACTGTGGGAGAACGGGCCACTTCGCCCACATATGCGCCCGTCAAGAGGAGGGGGCCCGGCAGCACATCGGCTGAGGAGGCGATCGGCCGCCGGCCCAGGGAGGCGCTGGGCCAGGCCAGGCCAGAGCATGGGGGCACGCCCAAGGCGACGGGCAACGTGACCACCTACGCGACATGTTCGAGGCGTCTAAGGCGGAGACCTTCGAAACTTGGAGAGCCAGGTGGGCCGCTGAAAGCTTCACCGACCAGCTTCCCGGGCCGCCAGAGCGACATGGAGCAGGGGGCGGGTAGGCAGAGCCATGGGTCGGTCCCAGCAGAGGCCCATGCTGGGGCCCCGTACCGCGCGAGCCCCAACGCCCGGCTCAGAGAGACGAGCAAGAGGGAGCCAGGTGGGCTGGCACGGGGGTCACGTGTGCTTTATGTCGTTACCAGGGGGTACAACCTGGGAGAGGCCGTGGAAGCCGCCATGGATAGTGGTGAGGGGTGGCCTGACATGGAAAGCAGGGATGTGCTAGAGGGGCAGATGGCCCAGCAACGCCACCATTGGAGGGTGGCGGTGGAAGCATTGGCCACGAACTACTACGGGACCGGGCCCAAGGGAGTGCCCAAATCGTTAGCCCACGCGCGAGGTCTAGAAGGACCTCAAGCGAAGGGGGGCACCGGCCCCATGTGAAGGGTGGACAGCCAAGATGCAGGCGTTCCACATGGAGGAGTGGGCCAGATACAACGAGGCAGCCCATGACAGGCTGCATGGGGTGCGGGAGCAAGCTGCCGGGGAAGAGGACAGTATGGACAGTTCCGGAGGGAACATCCATAGCTCAGATGAACATGAGGCGCATGGGGTGGACCCCATGGAGACCTCCGACCCTGACTCCCCATCGATAGACCATGAGGAACACTCTGCCGTGTCGTGGCCATGTACCCCCAGTCTAGGAAACCCGACATTGCCCTAGGGGCAAAGGAACCGGGGGGCACAAAAGGACCTGGGAGGCCCAGAAGGGGGGAGCTCCCGGGGGCAGCACGAGAACGGCCCAGAAGGAGGCGCTGGAGGACTTGGCGGGAAGCGAGCCGGCCCCCGTCCGGGGCCATCGTAGCACTAAGACGCAGGGAGACCACGGTGCGCCCATGGAGGTGGATAGTGCCCCGGGTCTTAGCAGGAGTGGGGCGAGACGTGCATGGCCGTGGGACGAGAGGGACCAGGTCAAGAGGGAGCGCTCAGAAAGGGGCAGTAGGCAGAACATGGCTACTAGGCCAGGATTACCAGGCCCGGCACCTCTCAAGAGCTTTGTGCAATGGTACTGGTTGGGTGAGGAGATGTCCGATGTCTCCACTACCTGGGCCATGATCACAATCCCAACCATGTACATGGACGGGTCGTGCAAGCTGCAAACCACATGTGCCTGTAGGAAAGGGAGGTGGTCTGTGTGAACCGGAAGGCAGCCATGCAGGCCGTGGCCATGCTAGTGTTCCCGTGGGACGCAGTGACGGCGGTCCTGCTGATAGCAGCCATCAAGGGGTACAAAAAGCCCAGCACCAACATGGGGGAATTATTGCAGAGGAGCTGGGTGCACCCCCTCTATTAGTACGGCGTCAGTGAGCTCATGGAGTACGTAGCCAAGGAGGGAGTTACGGCGGTGGAGGAGCATGCCAGAGCACACCAGGGAGTCCAGGAAACTTCCCGCACAGATGGGATGTAGTGCCCATGAGGGGTTCATGCACACACCATGGGTGGAGGACAGTGTCCAGAGCCTGGTGGCCCACGCATCCCTGAGCGACCGTACTTTAAAAGTACCCACGTAGGCAGCCGTGGGAGTGAGGCCCGACCTCGGGGACGTACTCGCCAGCGGCAGCTATGACGGGGAGGGGCTGTTCCACCATGGCAGGCCCCGGCGGTGCGAGGACGCCATCGAGAGGGGAAGGCTCCACCCTAGGGCCATGTTGGTCCAGGCGGTACCGTGGGGGTACGCGCCAGGGGAAGCCATGGCGGCCATCCCAGTGCGGCAGGCGGTGTCCTACTACTACGACAGCCGGTGGAGGGAGGGAGGAACGGGTTTCAACATCGCGGGCTTGGATTCATATGCACGCGATCAGGGACGACCAGCCCGTGTACTTTTTCGCCATGAGCAGCTGCGAGGTGAGGATCACCAGGTGTGCAAGTGTGAAGGAGGCTGATGAGCACGTCTTTGAGCATGCCATGGGGGCTGAACCAGCGGCCTGGGCAGTCATGATGATGGTCCTGAAAGGGAGCTTGGCGCCATGGCAGCTGTCCATAGCCATGAGGGACATCTGGATAGTGTATGAGCAGTGGGCGCCCTTGGACCGCACAGACTTCCCCACGTGGCCGTACGAGCCCAACAGACCAGCCACGGGAGAGCCAATGCGGGCATGGGAGATGGAGTTAGCTCCCTCATCCTTTGCAGTGGACAAGCTGGATGCCTACGTGGACCAGTGGGTGCAGGCGGAAAAGACGGCCTACTACGAAGGCAGACAAACAAACATGTACCCTCACTGGTCCGCTCCCGCTTCCACTGTCGACCTGTGGAGGCAGCGCCATCCAGCGGGAGTGCGCACGTTGCACCCCTCGTTCCTGTGAGGAGGACATGGGGACTATGGGAGGGAGCTGGTAGCGCTGCTGGGCCTGGGAATCTTCCACGGCGAGATGCCCAGGGGAAGATAAGGGCCAACATGGAACAGGCTAGTCCATACAACATGTACTGCACCCATGAGATGTTCGAGATGCCAGAATCCAACCAAGCGGCCATGTTCACACCCGCATGGGGAGAGGCGTTTGAGGTGGAATGGCCGGCATCGGATGAGGAGTAGACAATGGAGGGGCTGCCGCCGTTGGTGGACGACACGGAGTCCAAGGGGGAACTACCCAGCATGGCAGAGACACCAAGGCTGCCAGTCAACAGCACCGGGCGGCACATGGAGGATGTGCTGAGCCAGGCGCGCGAGGACTGGCAGAGAGGAGAAGGATGACGGGAGAACGCCGACGAGGGGTGGTCGGGCTCTTCATGGAAGGTAGATGACAGGGTGCGCCAGGCCGTGGAGGGCAGGCTCCGGACGGCGGCAGTGCCATGGACCAAGACGTTCCCATAGCCAACGGGGAGCGGTGCCCAAGGCAGAGACAGCAGGGAGGACAGCGAACCAGACGAGGGTGGCCCCAGCACACCAATACATGAGGAGGCAGGGGACCCATGGGGCGACCCCGTGGTCTTTAGCGCAGAGCGCTAGGGCGCGTCGCTGAGAAACTTCGTAGCCAAGCTCGACGAGCAGAGGAGAGAGGAGATGGACCTGAACGGGTCAGACCAAGAGGAGGTCGGTAGCAGAGCTGACATGATTGATGCCAGCTTCTCCCAGTGAAATGATCGAGCTCAAGTCACAAGTAACCGAACTCCTAGCGAAGGGAATCATCACCCCTATCAATTCTCCATACGGAGCTCCAGTCCTCTTTGTCAAGAAACCAAGCGGTGGCTTCAGGTTTTGCCTTGATTACCGAGCCCTCAATGAAATAACTGTCAAGCTCCGGTATCCGCTACCGCGCATTGATGACCTGCTGGATGCAGCCCGCGGTGCCACTTGTTACTCCAGCCTTGACATGACAGGTGGCTTTCACCAGCTGCTGATTTCCGAGGAAGACGTGCCTAAAACCGCGTTCGCGACACCATTCGGTCACTATGCATGGCGATGTCTGCCTATGGGACTTTCCAACGCGCCCAGCCAGTACCAGAGTACTGTTAACAAGATCTTCCAGTCCCTGTCCTTCGTGCTGATTTACATCGATGACATCCTCATCCTGTCGCTATCCCCAGCAGAACATCTAGACCACTTGAACCAGGTGTTTACGAAGATTCGTGAAGCCGGGCTGCAAGTGCGCTTTCGAAGTGCAGATTTTTACAAGAACAAGTCAAGTACCTAGGCCACATTCTTTCCAAAGAGGGAGTGCGCGCAGACCCAGAAAAACTTCGTACCCTGACCGAGTGGGAATTCCCAACCAATGCCACAGGCATACTCCAATTCCTGGGACTTGCGAATTATTTTCGCAAATTCGTACCTAACCTGTCGCGACTAGCAGCTCCCCTGCACCAGCTCACCAAGAAAAAAAGTACAATTCACCAAGGGCGACGATGCCATCCTAGCATTTGAAGCCATCAAGGAGGCGTTAGCTTCACCTCCAGTCCTAGCGTACCCGAATCCAGACTTGCCCTACGAACTAGTATCTGACGCATCCATGACAGGTTGCGGTGCAGTACTCACCCAGCAGGGCCGACCAGTCGCGTACTTCTCCTCCAAGTTCAGCCCAGCCGAGCATAATTACACCACAGGTGAACAAGAAATTCTAGGAATCATCAAGGCACTCAAAGAATGGCGCTGCTATCTTGAGGGCAGCCAAGGACTTTCAATTGTCACTGATCACAATCCCTTGACATTTTTCACCAAGCAACCGACCCTGTCCAGAAGACAAGCGCGATGGAGCGAATTCTTGTCGAGGTTCCAGTTTTCAGTCCGCTACCGGCCCGGTGCAACCAACCCTGCTGACTCCCTGTCGAGATTGCCATACCAAGGTGAAGCAGTAGCGCTCAAGCTTTTCGCGATCACAGTAAACGAGTCCAGTCCAGACCTCATGCAGCAAATAAAAGCTGAATCCCTGACAGATCTAGATTTCAAGGACCCAACTGTCACAAAACAGTGGTCACTCCAGCATGGCTACTGGTCATTCCGCGGTCGAATCATTGTTCCAGCCACTGTCCGAGCACGTGTCCTGAAAGAGCACCATGCAACACTCATTGCCGGCCATTTCAGCTGGACCAAGACCCTAGACTTGATTCAGCGACAGTTCTGGTGGCCCAACATGGCTGCTGATGTCCAACAGTTCGTGTCCACATGCCAAACATGCCAAGCAAACAAGGCCTCGTGCAAACGACCCTATGGGTTGCTCCAGCCCTTGCCCATTCCAGACACTAGGTGGCACACTGTCACTATGGACTTCGTGTTCGATCTTCCCATGTCTTCAGAGAAAAACGATGGAATCATGGTCATTGTTGACAAGCTTACCAAGTATGTCTGCCTAGCACCAGTCCAGAAATCCAGTACCTCAGAGGACATAGCACGAGCCTTTATCAAACATGTTTACCAACACCATGGCCTACCGAAAAATATTATATCGGATCGAGATGTGCGTTTTACCTCACAGTTCTGGCGCAATATGTGCACCCGCATGCGAATCGAGCCGCGTTTTTCAACTGCTTTCCACCCTCAAACCGATGGGCAAACCGAGCGCATGAACCGAGTCGTTGAAGAAATGCTGAGGCATTTCATTGATGGAAATCATGTCACATGGGAAGAACTCTTGCCCATAGTCGCCCTGACTATAAATAATGCAAAATCCAGCGTCACCGGACAGAGCCCATTTTACTTGAACACCGCAAGGCACCCAAACACACCCTTGTCTGTCCAGATGCCTGACAAGCAAATCCCAGCCCTTGACGCGGTATTCGCAGACCTAGACATCACATTTGTACGAGTCAAGCAGCTTTTGCGCTCTGCCCGCTCTGAAAAGACAGACAGAAAACGTACGCTGATTCAAGATTCCGAGCACCACACTCCTTTAAAACAGGAGATCAAGTCATGGTCTCCACCAGAAATTTCAAGTACAAGGCAGGTGTTCAGAAATTGCATCCCAAGTACATTGGCCTAGTCCAGATCCTGTCAATGAAACAAGGAGGCACCGCTGCGAAACTAGCATTGCCTGCCAATTACGAACGAGTTCACCCAGTTTTTCATGTATCCTTGCTCAAGCCCTTCCAATCCTCAAGCGATTCCATGCTTGTACCCGCTGGACCTGAAATGGAAGACGGCCTTCCTTTCTATCAAGTTGAGGCACTCTTGTCCCACCAAATCCGCAAGGTTGGCAAAAAGAAAATCAAACAAGTCCTAGTCAAGTGGAAAGCATACGACGACACCCACAATTCATGGGAACCGCTCGCTAACCTCACTCCAGCCGTGCTCGAGCAACCTAAAACATTTCGCAAGTAATGTTGCAGCCTTCCTTGTCATTAAGGGAACATATTAACACTGTCCAAGTGTCTCTTATTTACCAGCCTAGCCCAGACTATTCTCTCCAGATCTTGCCAAGCAGAATTAAAATCCAGCCTAGCAAATGGAAAAAAAAAATCGTGTCAAGTCATGTAAATTTACAAGATTAATCCCTGTCTTACCAGCCGAGTTATCCAGCTACAAGTCGCTACAGCCTACGCTCCTTGCAGCGCGTTATGCACGCAGCAAAGGGGGAGGTGTGTAGTGGTCTTGGACCCCCCAGTCCAGTTAACTCAGTACATGTCTCCTAGTATCCAGTACGCGAACACAACCGTTGTCACACTGCGTAGCTAACAGTGTGAGAGCAGTTGCGTGTCGTTAAGATCTCTAACAACCTTCGGTTGTACGACATGAACCTTCCAGCCTTTAGAGCCGTATCCGGGCTTGCCATCTGCCGAGCGCCTACATAAGTGCGCCCCGCTAGTAAACCGGGAGTCTCTCTACAGAGATAAGTTCATTCTACCAAGCTCAATACTTGGCTCCCACTTGCAAACCCTTCAGCCAACGCCCCAGTCCCGGAGTCGACATAGCTCCCACGCACCACGTGCGCCTCCCTAGTCTTCCAGCCCAGCCTCTAGCCTAGTATCAGTAGTCTTTGTCCCCTCCCGGGCAGTAGATCACTTCACAAGGGGCGTTCGTGAGCAGCATGGAGGCAGCAGCAAAGCTCGATCCCGGATGGCTGCGCCCGCCTGCTGACGTGCCCATGGGGGGCGCCAGCGGAGCAAGGGGCGCCGGCAGCCAGCACGGCTGGTGGGGGCAGAAGGGCAACACCAGCGCGGAGGCGCCGCCTGTAGGGGTGGAACCGCAGGCAGCCGGGGTGATCGACATGTTCCAGCTAGTAGGGGTGGTGGAACCCCCCTCGGAGTACTTCAAGAATAAGGAGGGGTGGATGCTTGGGAAGCACCCCGACTTCACGGACGAGCAGCATGAGCAGCTGGAGCAGAGTCTTTGGGACCGCCAGGGCTCGATGGAGGATCTACCGGGCTATTGTGGCTCGCATGGGGTGGACACGATGTGCTTGCCAGACCAGGCTGTCCGGGTCATGTAAAAGGAGGGAGTGGTCCTGTTCGATCCCTTTGGAGGTCATGTGTGCTCAGACAGTGGAGACGTAGCAGCGTCATACCGACGTTGCCTGGGAGAGTCCGCAGCGGCTGACTGGGCCGACGCAGCGCAATAACCAGGTGGGCGGGCTGTCCGAGAGGGCGGTCCAGACCCTCGAGGCAGGGCTGTGCAAGTGCTGTGAGGAAGGGAGCAGCGACGACTCCTGGGACAGGATGGTCCCATGGGAGGTCATGGGATTCCGGTGCTCGCCGCAGCAAGCCACGCGCATGGCGCCATATGAGGGGCTATTGGGCAGAAGCCTGTGTTCCCCTCCAGGGTGGGGGCGGACCTGTGGAGCACCGCGCGGGTAGCAACGGTGGAAGAGGCAGCGGACCTCCTCCTGGCCAGGGTGGCCAGGATCAAGGAGGCACTCCCTGTTGCGGGTGAGCACCTCAAGATAGCTCAGCACCGGGACAAGCTGCACTATGCCAGGATCCGTGGGGGAGGATACGTGCCTCATGTCAGGCGATTCGCGGTGGGAGACTACGTTTTCGTTTAATACTTGTCTGAGTGCCGCAGCCTCGACCCCAAGGCCAGGCCAAAGATCTGAGGGTGCTACGGCTGGGAGCGACATGAGTCCTGGTGCTTGAGGGAACAGACGGCCTGACAGTGACAGAAAACGCTGTCAACTGCTCCCCATGCCACTTGCCCAACCTGTGGGGGAAGGTGAACTTCAGCGCAACCAGGCCATGCAACAGCCTAGTTTAGGGTATGCCGCCTGCCCGACCGAGGGGAGGTGATGCTCTTGTGCGACGTGTGCAACACCGGCTGGCACATGAATTGCCTGACACCAGCACTTCAAGGAGGAGCACCGGCTGGCACATGGATTGCCTGACACCAGAACTTCAGGGAGGAGCACCTCACAGTGCAGCATGGCTGGCACTAGTACACAGCAGGCAGTGGGTCGACGGCCAGCGGTCATAGATAGCCGAGTATGCCAATATTGATTAAGCACCGTAGATGCAAGAGCAGCAAGCCACGGGAGTACATAAGGACGATGGCGCTAGCGCTGAAGATTAGTTAACTTGGGATTTTGTTTCAAGACAGTCAAGCGCAGAGGACCGCTATCGTTCAAAACCGGCGGGGGGGCATAGCTAGAGGAGGACACCGCTGCTGCTGCGCACATCTCCTGTGGCCTTACGGGCCAGGTGTCAACGGCGCAGTGGGGCGAGAGCAGCGGCAGTTTCTTACTCTTTCTGTTTTCCCTGGAGCTAGAGAAGCGCCATGATGGATGTGAATGATAAGCGGGCTTACCCAGGGATGACTCTGACGGCTGAATTATATTTATTGGTCCCTGATCACGCCAGGGAGTGATCTAGAGTAGCTCAGGGATCTTTCGGGGTGTTCGTTGAACACGAGCTAGACCACGGGTTAGCAGCAAGTGGATTTTCCCCCCAAGACTGTATGGATTGCAGGCAGATGTTAGGGAACCACAGTTTCTGATTGTACATATTTGAACGGTTTCTCGTTAGCACTACCCCTATTCCGGCTCCCCACGCACGCCTGAAAGGCTTAACGTTAGGAGCGGGGGGCGAGTAAAGTAGTAGGGGCGGTACCCACGAGTCAGGGGCGCCCAGGCAAGCTACCAGTGAGGCTTTTCCACTAGGGCTGTCTTGCTACCAGTACTTCTTACAGTTCCCTTTACAGTCTCTGTATCTCAGCAGTGTAGTACAAGGTGCCTTTGTGTACGGTGATGTACCGTAGTTGTGAGCAGAGGGCGCCTCTCTAATGCGCCCTGGTCGGAGTTTACCATAGTATTGCAGTTACTGTTTTATGGTGCGACAGCTGTCACAGTGTATTGCAATGTACGTGACAGAACCGTATTGTCACCGTTTGCGGCCACGGAGGCTCCGAACCTTCTCTTCGGAGCCCCCGCTTCTAGACCTTAAGCCCATCGTCCTACTTTCAGGACGATCTAATGCAGGATTTCCCGTACTCAGTAATTAGGGTATGTCGCGGCCTTTGTCTCCCGGCGTGCATCCTTATTTCCACTTCGTCCCTTTTTAGTGGACAGACCTCTAATTGTTAACAACACCGGCTAGTATCAAGGGATATACCCAGTGAAGAGCTTTAAGTCAGTACCGCGACACCAGTCAAGCCTAGATCAGCATCCAGCTAATGTAGCCAGAAGAAGAGAAGACATGCACGAACTACTAACATCGCCACACGTCGCAGTTCTGACCGTGTTAGCCGGTCTTGCCGTGTTGGCCGTTCTGAAGAACTAACATCGCCACACGTCGCAGCTCTGACCGTGCTAGCCGGTCTTGCCGTGCTGGCCGTTCTGACGAACTAACATCGCCACACGTCGCAGTTTGACCGTGCTAGCCAGTCTTGCCGTGTTGGCCGTTTTGACGAACACACATCGCCACCCGTCGCAATTCTGACCGTGCTAGCCGATCTTGCCGTGCTGGCCGTTCTGACGAACTAACATCGCCACACGTCGCAGTTCTGACCGGTCTTTCCGTGCTGACTGTCGCACCATAAAGCAGTATCTGCAATACTATGGTAAATACCGTGAACTCCGGCCAGGGCGCCTTAGAGACGCGTCCTCTACTCACAAATACGGTACAGCGCCGTACACTCAGACTCCTTGTACTACATACAAGAGCTGTTAACAGGATAACTGTAAGGCACAGTCCTAGTAGGAGAGTCTTCATGTGTAGGGCCTGTCTGGGTGTCCCTGTCTCGTGGGTCCCGCCCCTACTACTTTACTTCGCGACGTGCGCTTCGGGTCCGTGGCGGACTTCTTTCCTCACGACAGTGAAGGACGCCCACGGGCGGGCTTAGTGACTAATCACATGCTGCGAGTGATCAGCGAGTTAAGCTCTGAAACATGTTGATGTCTGACTAGCAATTAGACTAGGAAGCGCAGGCCTTCTGGCCGTCTGGGCGCGATCCAGCGGGGCTATGTAAAGGGGCACTTACCGCGCGTCACGCGGTGAGGTGGCCGAGGCGTAGACTGCGTACTTCTTCTTCGGCAGCGGTCTCGGTCCTCAACTGAGGGATCTATCTCCTGCTATATCAGCGGAGGCTGTATAGGCTTGACTTGAGTTAGGTACTGACTTATGGGAACGCTGAAGGTCTCATTCACAGATGACGGCCGGAGCTTGTTACAAATAGAGGTCTGTCCTTAAGAAAGGGACGAAGTAACTAGTTTTGGAAACTGCCAGGATACAGGGACCCGGCAGGCCCAATTCAGAGTACGATAGATTCTGCCAAATCACCCTGCGTAAGCGGGTTTATAGGTTCCAGTTCAAATCAGGATACTCCGCATATAAGCTGCGGAGGCTCCACGGCCGCTAACAGCGGCCTAAACGGTTCCGTCACGTATACGGTAATATACTGTGACAGCTGTCGCACCATAAAGCAGTAACTGCAATACTATGGTAAATACCGTGAACTCCGGTCAGGGCGCCTTAGAGAGGCGTCCTCTACTCACAAATACGGTACAGCGCCGTACACTCAGGCTCCTTGTACTACATACAAGAGCTGTTAACAGGATAACTGTAAGGCACAGTCCTAGTAGGAGAGTCTTCCTGTCTAGGGCATGTCTGGGTGTCCCTGTCTTGTGGGTACCGCCCCTACTATTTTACTCGCCCCCCGCTCCCCAGCGTTAAGCCCTCCAGGCATGCGCAGGGAGCCGGAAAAAGGGGTGGTACTGAAAGAAACCTCTGGAATATGTGTACTTAGAAGCTCAAATCGTCTTAGCAAATCTGACTGGTTCAGGCCATCTTCAAAAGAAAAATTCCGCAGAGTCTCAGCTGCTTATGCGCAATTATTGCGCGGAATCTCAGAAATTCTAGCTGCCCAGCCCAATACTGGCTAGCAAACAGAGTCATATCCGAAGTCATCAGGCCGGGCTGGGAATAACCGCTGCTCTCGCCCCACTACGCCATAGACACCTGGTCTTCAAGGCCACAGGAAATGTGCGCCGTAGCAGCGGGATCCTGCCCCCCGCTGTGTTATCAATACACGAATTGACTAATTATCTTCATCCATCGCCTCCAGCGTATGGTATGTACTACCGCAGCCTTGCTGCTACGGTTCTAGAGAAACAAATTTGTACTACGTCGCTGCCATAGCATAGTCCCAATCTTGCATTTCCAGCCTTCGGCCCGCTGGCCGATGGCCCACTGCCTGCCGGGTACTAGGACAAGCCGCGCTGCGCATGAAGGCATCTTCTGCTACGCAGGCGCTTGCCCGCTCCTTGCCGGTTACAGCGTGGGTACCGTCACGTGCTCAGCGGCCTTGCCGCTCTGGGCTCGGCCTTCCCTGAGGTGTAGGCCTCAGTACACCCTTCTAGTGCTGACTCCTTTTCCAACTGCCCTTGGAGTGACATTGGCCTCTCCCCTGCCAGTGGTGTACGAGATGTCGTACAACCCGTTCGCCATTGCCCTTGCGATGCCCCGCTCCATTTGCCTTGTTGCTGGGTTGGTGGCCATAACTTCCACCTCAGGCTTGTCCATGACATCGGCCTCCGGGGCTGCCCTGGCGGCCGCTCTGGCTGCTGGGCTAGGCCGCCCTTGGACCACCACACTGAGGTCCTCCGTGGCGGGCCTTGCTATCACAGCGGGCCCAGCTCCCTCGTCTTCAGGCGTGCATCTTGGGCACAACCACTCGCCCTCAGGCATCTCTTCGAGTGCCGGTACCAAGCAATCTATGTGCCAACCCGCGACTGGCAGTGCCTCCTTGACCCTGGCCACTCTGGCCAAGAGCATGTCCGCCGCTTCCTCCGCCGTTGCCACCTTGGCTGTGTTCCACAGGTCCGCCCCCACTCTGGAGGGAAAGGTGGGCCTTTGCCCAAACAGGACCTCGTATGGTGCCATGCGCGTGGCCTGCTGCGGCGAGCAGCGGAATCCTAGGGCCACCCAAGGCACCATTTTGTCCCATGACTCGTCGTTGCTGCCCTCTTCGCAGCACTTGCGCATGCCTGCCTTGAGGGTCTGGACAGCCCTCTCGGACAGCCCGTCTGCCTGGGGATGGTTGGCAGAAGTGGTGCGGTGATCAATGAAGCATTCCAGCAACATGTCTTGGAACACTTTATGGAACCCCGTTCCCTGGTCCGTCACCACCTATGCGCAGCCCCCGAATCTTGCGACTACATTTAGAAAGAAAGCCAAGGCCGTCACATCAGACGCCTTGCTTGAAATGGGGATCAACTCCACCCATTTGGAGTTATGCTCCGCACACACCATCACAAACCGATTGCCCCTGGGAGTGGTCGTGAATGGTCTACACATGTCCACTCCCCATCGAAAAAATAATCCCTCAATGGGCAGTGGGTGCAGGTCGGGCTGTGTGTGATTGAATGTGGACGCCCTGGCCCTATCACACACACCACATTCCTGCACCACCTTCTTGACTACTGCTCTGAGCCCCCGCCACCAGTGTTGCTGCATGACCATGAAAGCCGTGAGGTGACAACCAAGATGGCCAGTACCAGCATGGGCCTCCTGGATCACTGCCAGCCTGTCCTCTGGCCTGGGCACCACGCAACGTCTACCGTCGGGCATGAGCCTCATCAGCACTCCTCCCCTCTCTGATTCCCACTGGAATGGGGCGGCCCTGCGTTGTACCCTGGTCTGTTCTCCTAGCTCTGTTCCTGGAGCATGTGTTTTCTCTCGGAGATACCGCAAGAGAGGCTCATCTGACCACACATCCACCCTGGCCGACGGTCATGCAGGACACCCCGGCGGGTCTCTTTCCCCCTCTTTGTCCCCGTTTAAATTGCTGCCAGCATCTGTCCTTGCCATAGGCGTGTTCCCACCTGGTTCTTGCGCTGCGTAGGCCCAATCTGCCGCAGCGGATTCTCCCAGGCACTGCCTGTATGACGCGGCCACTTCCCCACTGCCAGAGCACGCATCTCATGCGGTAGCAAGGGCGTAGTGGCTGGACTTTAAAGTTGGACCAAGCGCGGGATACCTGTCCGGGCCCGGCAGCCGTGCTCTGCGCACCATTTCCCCTGGTATGATTTATGCACACTCAAGTGCTACATTGAACCATGCGTCCAGTGCCCACGAATCCATGCACATGCCCAGGGCTGCCCTCCTGGCAGCCTCTGGGAAGTCTGGGCCTGGCATCGTGGACCCCACAGCGTACCCCATGGCACGTTCACGTTCATTCGCATTGGGCTCCTGCAGGTCCCCCATGGGCCTGTACACCATCCCATTTTGCCCGTTCCTGATAGGATATGATGCGGGAGTCGCCATCAAGCAGGGCAGCACCCTCCTGGGCTGTCCTGTCACATTGATGCGATACCCCCCATTGTCTGGGCATGCAACCACTTGGGCCATGCTGCCCTTGTCCAGAATGTCGTTTACAACCCCTCGTGGGGCCTTTCCGAGACACAGATCACATACTCAATATCCGCTGCTGGGGCGATATTTCCCCAATAGTTTCGCGTGCGGTGGGCGTAAGACCCCACCTGTGCCGCATCAAACAATGCAGGTGTCCCCAGGACCCTGCACACCTCATGAAACGCATCCACACTGGCCTTTGCGCCCATCTGATTTAACTGCATCGCTACATTTTCAATCAGGTATGCGGGCGGCCTAGGCCTCTGCAGGATTTGCAACGTGCCCAACAGCTTGACCAACGGGAAGAAATACTTGCTTCTTTCCCCCGCGAGCCCACGCCCCTTGCCTGCGGATGAGAGATCCTGGCACTCCCAGCCTGCCACCATGAACCATTGGCGCCCGTCCTGGGCGCCTGCCCCCTGGAGGTGCTCCGCCGTAATGGCATACACATCTTGGGGCAGCGCTCTGAACGCATCATCAAACGCCTTCATTGGGAGCAACTGGGGATACCGCTTGTGCAACTGCACCAGGCGACCCCCAGCTATCTCCCTCACTTCCTCACTGATATCAGCATACATGTACCGCACCACTGGGATACCTGCCCTGAGGACCATTTCAAGTCCTGAGCACATACCTCCAAAGGGCTCGAAAATGACCACTCCCTCTGCCTCCATGGTCCGAACAGCCTGGACCGGCAGGCACATTGTGTCCACTCCTGCATGTAAGTGAGGTGGCGTCACCCGAGGCAGGTTAGACAGTACATCACTGATCATATTCCTGGCTCGTTCCCGGTTGCCGAACGCCTGCTCTACCGTACTGACAGGCTGCACCTGCTCGTCATCCTCAGTGGCGGCGGAGGTTATCTCCTGCCCCACCGAGGCTGTCACGCAAGCTGCCTCTGCAGCTCGCCACATTTGCACTCTCCTTCTTCCTTCCTGCGCGATGCGCACCACTTGGTCTGCATGCCACTGGTTCACTCTGCCCAATCCTGTGAGCATGGCTACCTGCCTTCCGCTTGCCTCCCCCCTGACCGCTGGCTCGGAGGCGGCTGTATCCAGCCTGGCCCCCGTGCGGTCAGCGGAGGATGGGAGCGGCGACCTGGACGGTATGTCCGCATTCTGGTGGCATGCTCCTCAGCGATGAAAATGGTAATGTCTAGCTCTTGGAGCATGAGAGTAATGAGAGCCCACCGAGCGTGCCGGCCCACCAACGTCTGGTTGTCCATGAGGTAGGTGAGCGGCTCATGGTCAGTGATGAGGTGCACCTTGCACCCAAACAGCATGTGGCGATACGTGCGAGCTGCCTACACTGCAGCCAGCATCTCCCCCTGGAACGAGGAATAGTTCCCCTCGCTCTTGTTCAGGGATCTGGATGTGCATGCTACCATATATTCCCGCCCACTGTCGTAACACTGTTCTAGCACGGCGCCAATGCCATGCTTAGAGAAATCAGTGTACAACAAGAAGGACCTTGGCGGCCCACGGCCATCCGGCCATGTCCCACTGTAATTTGGCCTGCGCAGGACTCTACCGCCCTCACACATCTCCGTTTTGATCAGCTAGAACGCCTGCGACTGCTCTGGCCCCCACACAAACGGGACCCCCTTGACCAGCAATGCGTTGATACATGCCGCCTTTTTCGAGAAGTCTGGGATGTAGCACCGGTAGAAATTCAAGAATCCCATGACTTCCTGGATATTTTTCACCGATGCGGGCTCTGGCAACGCCATAACCGCCGCTATCTTAGCCGCATGCGGCGTGAGCCCCTGGGCCGACACATTGTGACCCAGGTACTCCACAGTCGCACACCCAAACAGGGACTTGTCGGGGTGTGCCCTCAACCCGACATTGTGGAGCATGTCCAACATCAGCTCCACATGCCTGATGTGTTCTGCCGGTGTATCACTGTACACCCGCAGATCATCAATGAATGCCACGCAGAAAGCACTCAGGCCTGCAATGGCAATCTCTTCTTCCATCATACGCTGGAAGAAGGGAGGCCCATTTCGCAGCCCGAAGTTGAGCTTGGTGTACATCCAAAGCTCAGGGCCCATCCAGAAAGCTGTCTTAGGCTGGTCCTCAGCCTTGATAGGGATCTGCATGAACCCCGACCTAAGATCTACCTTGCTGAATATCTTGGCCGTCCCCAGTTTCTGAAAAAAGTCTCCATCCTGGGGATGGCAAACTCCTGCTTAGCCGTACGCAGGTTCAACCTGCGCATATCGTGCGCTATACGGTGGTCAGTCCACTCGCCAGTCTCAGCACTCTTTTTGGCTGCTACCACTGAGTTGGCTGCAAACTTGATAGGCCCCCCCTAGGGAACCTTGACGATGATACCTGCTTGTATCATTGGTTGGCACTTTTCCTTAAAGATGGCCGCCTTGGGAGGCGGCATGTCCCTGGACTTCTGAAAGCACGAACTGACCTCGTCTTCCAAAGCCAGCGTAAACTCACCCTGCGTGCCGCAGTAGCCGGGTAGATCCTCCATGGAGTAAGCGAATGCTCCTTGGCGGTCCCTGAGGCTCTGCTCAAGGCTCTCCTGCTGTTCCGCCGTGAAGCCAGGGTGCTTGCCCAGCAGCCACCCCTCCTTTGTTTTGACGTACTCCGAGGGTGGTTCCACCACTCCCCCCGGCTGGAACATGTCTATCATCTCCGCCGCATGCGGGTCGTCCTCCGCGGGCGGCGCTTCCTTGCCAGTGCTGTTGCTGCGTTGCCAGTCCTCATGCTGGCTGTAGGCGCCCCCAGCCCTGCTGGCACCCCCCATAGGGATGACAGCTGGCGGGCGCAACCAGCCAGATGTAAGCTTTGCTGCTGCTTCTCGACCGGACACAAACGCCCCCTGGCTTGCTGTGAACCCTCCACCTCGTACTCCTTGCCCGGTGGCTCGCGCACCCGGGACGCACACCGACAGCACGAGCCACACCAGTACCAGCTGGAGCATCCCCGTAAGGATCCCCTTAAATGCTGTACAAG
Organism: Limnomonas spitsbergensis; assembly: GCA_037349105.1. Lineage (NCBI taxonomy): Eukaryota > Viridiplantae > Chlorophyta > Chlorophyceae > Chlamydomonadales > Limnomonas > Limnomonas spitsbergensis. The sequence goes on along the minus strand of JAYJMM010000084.1, from coordinate 652,397 downwards.
TGAGGAGTCCCCTGCATGCTGGCAGCTGCCGCGCAGTCTCCTGCGGCTGGTGCACCGTGGGCTGCGTTACCTGTGGCTCCGCAGCCGGCTCTGGCCTCTGCTGCTCTCCGGCCCACGTGATCTCCAGGTCCACCTGGCTGATCCTGACCGGTTGGACTGGGCAATCCACTCCTGGCCTGCTGCCGCGGTCCCTTTCCGCGGCCTTCCTCTTTGCCTTCCTTGCGCGACGCCTAGCCTTCTTTGACTTCTTCCCCTGCAACTCGGCCGTGTCAGCCCAGGCTGCGTCGGTCCCTTCTGGCCACGCCCCTGTATTTTGTCCCTTGCGGCCTTTTGCATGCTGCCCCTGCCTGTGAGCGGGGCACGGCGCTTCCCCGCTGGACAGCATACATGGATCCTTGCTTGGGCCCGCCGCCTGCGATCCTATACCATTCCCTGATCCGCAGAGGCCGCTTGCCCTTAGCCTTAGCCACGGCCGCCTCGTTTTCCCATCGTGTCTCCCTGGCGCGCTGCAGTTCACCTGGCAGGTCCAGACCTTGGACCGCCCGTAACACTACAGCCCTTTCGCTAGGCAGCTCCTCATCCCAGGCGCAATACCATTTGCAGCCTTCCGCCGCGTCCGCAGCCAACTGCCGTTTCCTGATGATACCCAAGGGCATGTCCCCCTCTGGGCACTCCTTGGCCCGATGGCCGCTCTGGGAGCAGATGAGGCACCTGCTTGTCAGCCCCTCAGGTACTGGACATGCAGGGAAATCATGCCCCTTCTTGCCGCATCTCATGCACGGCTCCCCAGTAGCCGAACCATGGCCCCAGGCTGGCGGCGCCGTGTCGCTACACCTGTAGCAAGCCCATTCTCCTCTGCGGCTGCCACGGATGCCCTTTGTGCCTGCGCACGCATCACAGGCGGTACATTGGCACATGCAGCACCTTCTGCTGGTCCCTTCCGCTGTGTCTAAGGTGACCATGCACCCCAGGCACTGCTGAGGCGCGGTTGCGACACCCGGGCACCGCGGCTCCTTGCTTCTAGCCTTGTCGCCCCCGCGGTCTAGCACCCCGCTGTCACCGCTGTGGCTGGTGTGGATGCCCGCCTCTATGGCTGCGTCTCCAGCCCGGCCCTCTGGCCTGGGCGGATGCTGCATCGGCGCCTGGCTGCTGTTGGGCCCCTCCCGGCCACTGCAGTCTGCCCTTGCATGTGCCACCCTTTTGCCCTGCTCATCGCCTGAGCCGGCACTGTCTGTTCCCGCACCATGAGTACAAAGCCTCCAGGTGATGTTGCATGGTAATCACAACACCCCCTGCTTCTCTCTGGATTTGACCTGTTTTGCAAGATGGTGCTTCACTGCACCCATGTTGAGGCAGAGGTTGTCGGCGTACACCAGAGCCCCCTGTTCCGGTCCCTTGCTGTCTCCCCTTCTGGGCGTCTCCCTGAGCTGGCGCACCCTCTGGGCCAGCCCTGTTTGCAGCTGCATGATGGCTGCATTGAAACCCGCTTCCTGCTGACATGCTCCCTCCAGGAGCTCAGGTAGAGCATGCTGAAGCGTTCTTCTATTGTCCTGACGTCATCCTCCTCCGGCTCCACCTCTGTCCCCTCAGCTTTCCTCTGCTGGTATTCCAACACGTGCTTGGCCACCCTCAGACACTCCAGCTGCCTGTCCGACCTCGCCCTGGCGTCGTCCAGGTCTTCCCCGTCCGAGGACTCATCCTCGCCCCACACTTAAAACTCCCCAACACTGTCGTCTCCGCCGTTGTTGCCTGCCAGCCGTTGGGTGACGACACCCTCAGATTCCCTTTCTCTGAGGGTTGCCAGTCTGGCAACTAACTCCTCTTCCAGATCTTCCAGCACCTGGTTGTACTTGCCCCTCCTTGGGTCCGGATCTGGCCTTGGCAGGGTCCTCATTCTGAACAGCAGGTTGGACTCAACCATGGCTGTGCTGCAAGCGAACGATTCATGGTCCGCCTCATGCAGGCCCATTTCCTCCTTTCTCTGCTCATCCAGCTGGCCCACAAAGCTCCTCAGTGTTGCTGCCCAGCGCCGAGTGCTGTACATTGCTGGGTCACCCCAGGGTTCCCTTGCCCATGCTTGCACCGGCGCGCTGGGACCATGAAAGCCGTGCGGTGACAACCAAGATGGCCAGTACCAGCATGGGCCTCCTGGATTACTGCCAGCCTGTCCTCTGGCCTGGGCACCACGCAACGTCAACCGTCGGGCATGAGCCTCATCAGCACTCCTCCCCTCTCTGATTCCCACTGGAATGGGGCGGCCCTGCGTTGTACCCTGGTCTGTTCTCCTGCTAGCTCTGTTCCTGGAGCATGTGTTTTCTCTCGGAGATACCGCAAGACAGGCTCATCTGACCACACATCCACCCTGGCCGACGGTCATGCAGGACACCCCGGCGGGTCTCTTTCCCCCTCTTTGTCCCCGTTCAAATTGCTGCCAGCATCTGTCCTTGCCATATGCGTGTTCCCACCTGGTTCTTGCGCTGCGTCGGCCCAATCTGCCGCAGCGGATTCTCCCAGGCACTGCCTGTATGACGCGGCCACTTCCCCACTGCCAGAGCACGCATCTCATGCGGTAGCAAGGGTGTAGTGGCTGGACTTTAAAGTTGGACCAAGCGCGGGATACCTGTCCGGGCCCGGCAGCCGTGCTCTGCGCACCATTTCCCCTGGTATGATTTTAGCACACTCAAGTGCTACATTGAACCATGCGTCCAGTGCCCACGAATCCATGCACATGCCCAGGGCTGCCCTCCTGGCAGCCTCTGGGAAGTCTGGGCGTGGCATCGTGGACCCCACAGCGTACCCCATGGCACGTTCACGTTCATTCGCATTGGGCTCATGCAGGTCCCCCATGGGCCTGTACACCATCCCATTTTGCCCGTTCCTGATAGGATATGATGCGGGAGTCGCCATCAAGCAGGACAGCACCCTCCTGGGCTGTCCTGTCACATTGAGATGCGATACCCCCCATTGTCTGGGCATGCGACCACTTGGGCCATGCTGCCCTTGTCCAGAATGTCGTCTACGACCCCTCGTGGGGCCTTCCCGAGGCACAGATCACATACTCAATATCCGCTGCTTGGGCGATATTTCCCCAACAGTTTCGCGTGCGGTGGGCGTAAGACCCCACCTGCGCCGCATCAAACAATGCAGGTGTCCCCAGGACCCTGCACACCTCATGAAACGCATCCACACTGGCCTTTGCGCTCATCTGATTTAACTGCATCGCTACATTTTCAATCAGGTATGCGGGTGGCCTAGGCCTCTGCAGGATTTGCAACGTGCCCAGCAGCTTGACCAACGGGAAGAAATACTTGCTTCTTTCCCCCGCGAGCCCACGCCCCTTGCCTGCGGATGAGAGATCCTGGCACTCCCAGCCTGCCACCATGAACCATTGGCGCCCGTCCTGGGCGCCTGCCCCCTGGAGGTGCTCCGCCGTAATGGCATACACATCTTGGGGCAGCGCTCTGAACGCATCATCAAACGCCTTCATTGGGAGCAACTGGGGATACCGCTTGTGCAACTGCACCAGGCGACCCCCAGCTATCTCCCTCACTTCCTCACTGATATCAGCATACATGTACCGCACCACTGGGATACCTGCCCTGAGGACCATTTCAAGTCCTGAGCACATACCTCCAAAGGGCTCGAAAATGACCACTCCCTCTGCCTCCATGGTCCGAACAGCCTGGACCGGCAGGCACATTGTGTCCACTCCTGCATGTAAGTGAGGTGGCGTCACCCTAGGCAGGTTAGACAGTACATCACTGATCATATTCCTGGCTCGTTCCCGGTTGCCGAACGCCTGCTCTACCGTACTGACAGGCTGCACCTGCTCGTCATCCTCAGTGGCGGCGGAGGTTATCTCCTGCCCCACCGAGGCTGTCACGCAAGCTGCCTCTGCAGCTCGCCACATTTGCACTCTCCTTCTTCCTTCCTGCGCGATGCGCACCACTTGGTCTGCATGCCACTGGTTCACTCTGCCCAATCCTGTGAGCATGGCTACCTGCCTTCCGCTTGCCTCCCCCCTGACCGCTGGCTCGGAGGCGGCTGTATCCAGCCTGGCCCCCGTGCGGTCAGCGGAGGATGGGAGCGGCGACCTGGACGGTATGTCCGCATTCTGGTGGCATGCTCCTCAGCGATGAAAATGGTAATGTCTAGCTCTTGGAGCATGAGAGTAATGAGAGCCCACCGAGCGTGCCGGCCCACCAACGTCTGGTTGTCCATGAGGTAGGTGAGCGGCTCATGGTCAGTGATGAGGTGCACCTTGCACCCAAACAGCATGTGGCGATACGTGCGAGCTGCCTACACTGCAGCCAGCATCTCCCCCTGGAACGAGGAATAGTTCCCCTCGCTCTTGTTCAGGGATCTGGATGTGCATGCTACCATATATTCCCGCCCACTGTCGTAACACTGTTCTAGCACGGCGCCAATGCCATGCTTAGAGAAATCAGTGTACAACAAGAAGGACCTTGGCGGCCCACGGCCATCCGGCCATGTCCCACTGTAATTTAGCCTGCGCAGGACTCTACCGCCCTCACACATCTCCGTTTTGATCAGCTAGAACGCCTGCGACTGCTCTGGCCCCCACACAAACGGGACCCCCTTGACCAGCAATGCGTTGATACATGCCGCCTTTTTCGAGAAGTCTGGGATGTAGCACCGGTAGAAATTCAAGAATCCCATGACTTCCTGGATATTTTTCACCGATGCGGGCTCTGGCAACGCCATAACCGCCGCTATCTTAGCCGCATGCGGCGTGAGCCCCTGGGCCGACACATTGTGACCCAGGTACTCCACAGTCGCACACCCAAACAGGGACTTGTCGGGGTGTGCCCTCAACCCGACATTGTGGAGCATGTCCAACATCAGCTCCACATGCCTGATGTGTTCTGCCGGTGTATCACTGTACACCCGCAGATCATCAATGAATGCCACGCAGAAAGCACTCAGGCCTGCAATGGCAATCTCTTCTTCCATCATACGCTGGAAGAAGGGAGGCCCATTTCGCAGCCCGAAGTTGAGCTTGGTGTACATCCAAAGCTCAGGGCCCATCCAGAAAGCTGTCTTAGGCTGGTCCTCAGCCTTGATAGGGATCTGCATGAACCCCGACCTAAGATCTACCTTGCTGAATATCTTGGCCGTCCCCAGTTTCTGAAAAAAGTCTCCATCCTGGGGATGGCAAACTCCTGCTTAGCCGTACGCAGGTTCAACCTGCGCATATCGTGCGCTATACGGTGGTCAGTCCACTCGCCAGTCTCAGCACTCTTTTTGGCTGCTACCACTGAGTTGGCTGCAAACTTGATAGGCCCCCCCTAGGGAACCTTGACGATGATACCTGCTTGTATCATTGGTTGGCACTTTTCCTTAAAGATGGCCGCCTTGGGAGGCGGCATGTCCCTGGACTTCTGAAAGCACGAACTGACCTCGTCTTCCAAAGCCAGCGTAAACTCACCCTGCGTGCCGCAGTAGCCGGGTAGATCCTCCATGGAGTAAGCGAATGCTCCTTGGCGGTCCCTGAGGCTCTGCTCAAGGCTCTCCTGCTGTTCCGCCGTGAAGCCAGGGTGCTTGCCCAGCAGCCACCCCTCCTTTGTTTTGACGTACTCCGAGGGTGGTTCCACCACTCCCCCCGGCTGGAACATGTCTATCATCTCCGCCGCATGCGGGTCGTCCTCCGCGGGCGGCGCTTCCTTGCCAGTGCTGTTGCTGCGTTGCCAGTCCTCATGCTGGCTGTAGGCGCCCCCAGCCCTGCTGGCACCCCCCATAGGGATGACAGCTGGCGGGCGCAACCAGCCAGATGTAAGCTTTGCTGCTGCTTCTCGACCGGACACAAACGCCCCCTGGCTTGCTGTGAACCCTCCACCTCGTACTCCTTGCCCGGTGGCTCGCGCACCCGGGACGCACACCGACAGCACGAGCCACACCAGTACCAGCTGGAGCATCCCCGTAAGGATCCCCTTAAATGCTGTACAAGTGAGGAGTCCCCTGCATGCTGGCAGCTGCCGCGCAGTCTCCTGCGGCTGGTGCACCGTGGGCTGCGTTACCTGTGGCTCCGCAGCCGGCTCTGGCCTCTGCTGCTCTCCGGCCCACGTGATCTCCAGGTCCACCTGGCTGATCCTGACCGGTTGGACTGGGCAATCCACTCCTGGCCTGCTGCCGCGGTCCCTTTCCGCGGCCTTCCTCTTTGCCTTCCTTGCGCGACGCCTAGCCTTCTTTGACTTCTTCCCCTGCAACTCGGCCGTGTCAGCCCAGGCTGCGTCGGTCCCTTCTGGCCACGCCCCTGTATTTTGTCCCTTGCGGCCTTTTGCATGCTGCCCCTGCCTGTGAGCGGGGCACGGCGCTTCCCCGCTGGACAGCATACATGGATCCTTGCTTGGGCCCGCCGCCTGCGATCCTATACCATTCCCTGATCCGCAGAGGCCGCTTGCCCTTAGCCTTAGCCACGGCCGCCTCGTTTTCCCATCGTGTCTCCCTGGCGCGCTGCAGTTCACCTGGCAGGTCCAGACCTTGGACCGCCCGTAACACTACAGCCCTTTCGCTAGGCAGCTCCTCATCCCAGGCGCAATACCATTTGCAGCCTTCCGCCGCGTCCGCAGCCAACTGCCGTTTCCTGATGATACCCAAGGGCATGTCCCCCTCTGGGCACTCCTTGGCCCGATGGCCGCTCTGGGAGCAGATGAGGCACCTGCTTGTCAGCCCCTCAGGTACTGGACATGCAGGGAAATCATGCCCCTTCTTGCCGCATCTCATGCACGGCTCCCCAGTAGCCGAACCATGGCCCCAGGCTGGCGGCGCCGTGTCGCTACACCTGTAGCAAGCCCATTCTCCTCTGCGGCTGCCACGGATGCCCTTTGTGCCTGCGCACGCATCACAGGCGGTACATTGGCACATGCAGCACCTTCTGCTGGTCCCTTCCGCTGTGTCTAAGGTGACCATGCACCCCAGGCACTGCTGAGGCGCGGTTGCGACACCCGGGCACCGCGGCTCCTTGCTTCTAGCCTTGTCGCCCCCGCGGTCTAGCACCCCGCTGTCACCGCTGTGGCTGGTGTGGATGCCCGCCTCTATGGCTGCGTCTCCAGCCCGGCCCTCTGGCCTGGGCGGATGCTGCATCGGCGCCTGGCTGCTGTTGGGCCCCTCCCGGCCACTGCAGTCTGCCCTTGCATGTGCCACCCTTTTGCCCTGCTCATCGCCTGAGCCGGCACTGTCTGTTCCCGCACCATGAGTACAAAGCCTCCAGGTGATGTTGCATGGTAATCACAACACCCCCTGCTTCTCTCTGGATTTGACCTGTTTTGCAAGATGGTGCTTCACTGCACCCATGTTGAGGCAGAGGTTGTCGGCGTACACCAGAGCCCCCTGTTCCGGTCCCTTGCTGTCTCCCCTTCTGGGCGTCTCCCTGAGCTGGCGCACCCTCTGGGCCAGCCCTGTTTGCAGCTGCATGATGGCTGCATTGAAACCCGCTTCCTGCTGACATGCTCCCTCCAGGAGCTCAGGTAGAGCATGCTGAAGCGTTCTTCTATTGTCCTGACGTCATCCTCCTCCGGCTCCACCTCTGTCCCCTCAGCTTTCCTCTGCTGGTATTCCAACACGTGCTTGGCCACCCTCAGACACTCCAGCTGCCTGTCCGACCTCGCCCTGGCGTCGTCCAGGTCTTCCCCGTCCGAGGACTCATCCTCGCCCCACACTTAAAACTCCCCAACACTGTCGTCTCCGCCGTTGTTGCCTGCCAGCCGTTGGGTGACGACACCCTCAGATTCCCTTTCTCTGAGGGTTGCCAGTCTGGCAACTAACTCCTCTTCCAGATCTTCCAGCACCTGGTTGTACTTGCCCCTCCTTGGGTCCGGATCTGGCCTTGGCAGGGTCCTCATTCTGAACAGCAGGTTGGACTCAACCATGGCTGTGCTGCAAGCGAACGATTCATGGTCCGCCTCATGCAGGCCCATTTCCTCCTTTCTCTGCTCATCCAGCTGGCCCACAAAGCTCCTCAGTGTTGCTGCCCAGCGCCGAGTGCTGTACATTGCTGGGTCACCCCAGGGTTCCCTTGCCCATGCTTGCACCGGCGCGCTGGGACCATGAAAGCCGTGCGGTGACAACCAAGATGGCCAGTACCAGCATGGGCCTCCTGGATTACTGCCAGCCTGTCCTCTGGCCTGGGCACCACGCAACGTCAACCGTCGGGCATGAGCCTCATCAGCACTCCTCCCCTCTCTGATTCCCACTGGAATGGGGCGGCCCTGCGTTGTACCCTGGTCTGTTCTCCTGCTAGCTCTGTTCCTGGAGCATGTGTTTTCTCTCGGAGATACCGCAAGACAGGCTCATCTGACCACACATCCACCCTGGCCGACGGTCATGCAGGACACCCCGGCGGGTCTCTTTCCCCCTCTTTGTCCCCGTTCAAATTGCTGCCAGCATCTGTCCTTGCCATATGCGTGTTCCCACCTGGTTCTTGCGCTGCGTCGGCCCAATCTGCCGCAGCGGATTCTCCCAGGCACTGCCTGTATGACGCGGCCACTTCCCCACTGCCAGAGCACGCATCTCATGCGGTAGCAAGGGTGTAGTGGCTGGACTTTAAAGTTGGACCAAGCGCGGGATACCTGTCCGGGCCCGGCAGCCGTGCTCTGCGCACCATTTCCCCTGGTATGATTTTAGCACACTCAAGTGCTACATTGAACCATGCGTCCAGTGCCCACGAATCCATGCACATGCCCAGGGCTGCCCTCCTGGCAGCCTCTGGGAAGTCTGGGCGTGGCATCGTGGACCCCACAGCGTACCCCATGGCACGTTCACGTTCATTCGCATTGGGCTCATGCAGGTCCCCCATGGGCCTGTACACCATCCCATTTTGCCCGTTCCTGATAGGATATGATGCGGGAGTCGCCATCAAGCAGGACAGCACCCTCCTGGGCTGTCCTGTCACATTGAGATGCGATACCCCCCATTGTCTGGGCATGCGACCACTTGGGCCATGCTGCCCTTGTCCAGAATGTCGTCTACGACCCCTCGTGGGGCCTTCCCGAGGCACAGATCACATACTCAATATCCGCTGCTTGGGCGATATTTCCCCAACAGTTTCGCGTGCGGTGGGCGTAAGACCCCACCTGCGCCGCATCAAACAATGCAGGTGTCCCCAGGACCCTGCACACCTCATGAAACGCATCCACACTGGCCTTTGCGCTCATCTGATTTAACTGCATCGCTACATTTTCAATCAGGTATGCGGGTGGCCTAGGCCTCTGCAGGATTTGCAACGTGCCCAGCAGCTTGACCAACGGGAAGAAATACTTGCTTCTTTCCCCCGCGAGCCCACGCCCCTTGCCTGCGGATGAGAGATCCTGGCACTCCCAGCCTGCCACCATGAACCATTGGCGCCCGTCCTGGGCGCCTGCCCCCTGGAGGTGCTCCGCCGTAATGGCATACACATCTTGGGGCAGCGCTCTGAACGCATCATCAAACGCCTTCACTGGAAGCAACTGGGGATACCGCTTGTGCAACTGCACCAGGCGACCCCCAGCTATCTCCCTCACTTCCTCACTGATATCAGCATACATGTACCGCACCACTGGGATACCTGCCCTGAGGACCATTTCAAGTCCTGAGCACATACCTCCAAAGGGCTCGAAAATGACCACTCCCTCTGCCTCCATGGTCCGAACAGCCTGGACCGGCAGGCACATTGTGTCCACTCCTGCATGTAAGTGAGGTGGCGTCACCCGAGGCAGGTTAGACAGTACATCACTGATCATATTCCTGGCTCGTTCCCGGTTGCCGAACGCCTGCTCTGCCGTACTGACAGGCTGCACCTGCTCGTCATCCTCAGTGGCGGCGGAGGTTATCTCCTGCCCCACCGAGGCTGTCACGCAAGCTGCCTCTGCAGCTCGCCACATTTGCACTCTCCTTCTTCCTTCCTGCGCGATGCGCACCACTTGGTCTGCATGCCACTGGTTCACTCTGCCCAATCCTGTGAGCATGGCTACCTGCCTTCCGCTTGCCTCCCCCCTGACCGCTGGCTCGGAGGCGGCTGTATCCAGCCTGGCCCCCGTGCGGTCAGCGGAGGATGGGAGCGGCGACCTGGACGGTATGTCCGCATTCTGGTGGCATGCTCCTCAGCGATGAAAATGGTAATGTCTAGCTCTTGGAGCATGAGAGTAATGAGAGCCCACCGAGCGTGCCGGCCCACCAACGTCTGGTTGTCCATGAGGTAGGTGAGCGGCTCATGGTCAGTGATGAGGTGCACCTTGCACCCAAACAGCATGTGGCGATACGTGCGAGCTGCCTACACTGCAGCCAGCATCTCCCCCTGGAACGAGGAATAGTTCCCCTCGCTCTTGTTCAGGGATCTGGATGTGCATGCTACCATATATTCCCGCCCACTGTCGTAACACTGTTCTAGCACGGCGCCAATGCCATGCTTAGAGAAATCAGTGTACAACAAGAAGGACCTTGGCGGCCCACGGCCATCCGGCCATGTCCCACTGTAATTTGGCCTGCGCAGGACTCTACCGCCCTCACACATCTCCGTTTTGATCAGCTAGAACGCCTGCGACTGCTCTGGCCCCCACACAAACGGGACCCCCTTGACCAGCAATGCGTTGATACATGCCGCCTTTTTCGAGAAGTCTGGGATGTAGCACCGGTAGAAATTCAAGAATCCCATGACTTCCTGGATATTTTTCACCGATGCGGGCTCTGGCAACGCCATAACCGCCGCTATCTTAGCCGCATGCGGCGTGAGCCCCTGGGCCGACACATTGTGACCCAGGTACTCCACAGTCGCACACCCAAACAGGGACTTGTCGGGGTGTGCCCTCAACCCGACATTGTGGAGCATGTCCAACATCAGCTCCACATGCCTGATGTGTTCTGCCGGTGTATCACTGTACACCCGCAGATCATCAATGAATGCCACGCAGAAAGCACTCAGGCCTGCAATGGCAATCTCTTCTTCCATCATACGCTGGAAGAAGGGAGGCCCATTTCGCAGCCCGAAGTTGAGCTTGGTGTACATCCAAAGCTCAGGGCCCATCCAGAAAGCTGTCTTAGGCTGGTCCTCAGCCTTGATAGGGATCTGCATGAACCCCGACCTAAGATCTACCTTGCTGAATATCTTGGCCGTCCCCAGTTTCTGAAAAAAGTCTCCATCCTGGGGATGGCAAACTCCTGCTTAGCCGTACGCAGGTTCAACCTGCGCATATCGTGCGCTATACGGTGGTCAGTCCACTCGCCAGTCTCAGCACTCTTTTTGGCTGCTACCACTGAGTTGGCTGCAAACTTGATAGGCCCCCCCTAGGGAACCTTGACGATGATACCTGCTTGTATCATTGGTTGGCACTTTTCCTTAAAGATGGCCGCCTTGGGAGGCGGCATGTCCCTGGACTTCTGAAAGCACGAACTGACCTCGTCTTCCAAAGCCAGCGTAAACTCACCCTGCGTGCCGCAGTAGCCGGGTAGATCCTCCATGGAGTAAGCGAATGCTCCTTGGCGGTCCCTGAGGCTCTGCTCAAGGCTCTCCTGCTGTTCCGCCGTGAAGCCAGGGTGCTTGCCCAGCAGCCACCCCTCCTTTGTTTTGACGTACTCCGAGGGTGGTTCCACCACTCCCCCCGGCTGGAACATGTCTATCATCTCCGCCGCATGCGGGTCGTCCTCCGCGGGCGGCGCTTCCTTGCCAGTGCTGTTGCTGCGTTGCCAGTCCTCATGCTGGCTGTAGGCGCCCCCAGCCCTGCTGGCACCCCCCATAGGGATGACAGCTGGCGGGCGCAACCAGCCAGATGTAAGCTTTGCTGCTGCTTCTCGACCGGACACAAACGCCCCCTGGCTTGCTGTGAACCCTCCACCTCGTACTCCTTGCCCGGTGGCTCGCGCACCCGGGACGCACACCGACAGCACGAGCCACACCAGTACCAGCTGGAGCATCCCCGTAAGGATCCCCTTAAATGCTGTACAAGTGAGGAGTCCCCTGCATGCTGGCAGCTGCCGCGCAGTCTCCTGCGGCTGGTGCACCGTGGGCTGCGTTACCTGTGGCTCCGCAGCCGGCTCTGGCCTCTGCTGCTCTCCGGCCCACGTGATCTCCAGGTCCACCTGGCTGATCCTGACCGGTTGGACTGGGCAATCCACTCCTGGCCTGCTGCCGCGGTCCCTTTCCGCGGCCTTCCTCTTTGCCTTCCTTGCGCGACGCCTAGCCTTCTTTGACTTCTTCCCCTGCAACTCGGCCGTGTCAGCCCAGGCTGCGTCGGTCCCTTCTGGCCACGCCCCTGTATTTTGTCCCTTGCGGCCTTTTGCATGCTGCCCCTGCCTGTGAGCGGGGCACGGCGCTTCCCCGCTGGACAGCATACATGGATCCTTGCTTGGGCCCGCCGCCTGCGATCCTATACCATTCCCTGATCCGCAGAGGCCGCTTGCCCTTAGCCTTAGCCACGGCCGCCTCGTTTTCCCATCGTGTCTCCCTGGCGCGCTGCAGTTCACCTGGCAGGTCCAGACCTTGGACCGCCCGTAACACTACAGCCCTTTCGCTAGGCAGCTCCTCATCCCAGGCGCAATACCATTTGCAGCCTTCCGCCGCGTCCGCAGCCAACTGCCGTTTCCTGATGATACCCAAGGGCATGTCCCCCTCTGGGCACTCCTTGGCCCGATGGCCGCTCTGGGAGCAGATGAGGCACCTGCTTGTCAGCCCCTCAGGTACTGGACATGCAGGGAAATCATGCCCCTTCTTGCCGCATCTCATGCACGGCTCCCCAGTAGCCGAACCATGGCCCCAGGCTGGCGGCGCCGTGTCGCTACACCTGTAGCAAGCCCATTCTCCTCTGCGGCTGCCACGGATGCCCTTTGTGCCTGCGCACGCATCACAGGCGGTACATTGGCACATGCAGCACCTTCTGCTGGTCCCTTCCGCTGTGTCTAAGGTGACCATGCACCCCAGGCACTGCTGAGGCGCGGTTGCGACACCCGGGCACCGCGGCTCCTTGCTTCTAGCCTTGTCGCCCCCGCGGTCTAGCACCCCGCTGTCACCGCTGTGGCTGGTGTGGATGCCCGCCTCTATGGCTGCGTCTCCAGCCCGGCCCTCTGGCCTGGGCGGATGCTGCATCGGCGCCTGGCTGCTGTTGGGCCCCTCCCGGCCACTGCAGTCTGCCCTTGCATGTGCCACCCTTTTGCCCTGCTCATCGCCTGAGCCGGCACTGTCTGTTCCCGCACCATGAGTACAAAGCCTCCAGGTGATGTTGCATGGTAATCACAACACCCCCTGCTTCTCTCTGGATTTGACCTGTTTTGCAAGATGGTGCTTCACTGCACCCATGTTGAGGCAGAGGTTGTCGGCGTACACCAGAGCCCCCTGTTCCGGTCCCTTGCTGTCTCCCCTTCTGGGCGTCTCCCTGAGCTGGCGCACCCTCTGGGCCAGCCCTGTTTGCAGCTGCATGATGGCTGCATTGAAACCCGCTTCCTGCTGACATGCTCCCTCCAGGAGCTCAGGTAGAGCATGCTGAAGCGTTCTTCTATTGTCCTGACGTCATCCTCCTCCGGCTCCACCTCTGTCCCCTCAGCTTTCCTCTGCTGGTATTCCAACACGTGCTTGGCCACCCTCAGACACTCCAGCTGCCTGTCCGACCTCGCCCTGGCGTCGTCCAGGTCTTCCCCGTCCGAGGACTCATCCTCGCCCCACACTTAAAACTCCCCAACACTGTCGTCTCCGCCGTTGTTGCCTGCCAGCCGTTGGGTGACGACACCCTCAGATTCCCTTTCTCTGAGGGTTGCCAGTCTGGCAACTAACTCCTCTTCCAGATCTTCCAGCACCTGGTTGTACTTGCCCCTCCTTGGGTCCGGATCTGGCCTTGGCAGGGTCCTCATTCTGAACAGCAGGTTGGACTCAACCATGGCTGTGCTGCAAGCGAACGATTCATGGTCCGCCTCATGCAGGCCCATTTCCTCCTTTCTCTGCTCATCCAGCTGGCCCACAAAGCTCCTCAGTGTTGCTGCCCAGCGCCGAGTGCTGTACATTGCTGGGTCACCCCAGGGTTCCCTTGCCCATGCTTGCACCGGCGCGCTGGGACCATGAAAGCCGTGCGGTGACAACCAAGATGGCCAGTACCAGCATGGGCCTCCTGGATTACTGCCAGCCTGTCCTCTGGCCTGGGCACCACGCAACGTCAACCGTCGGGCATGAGCCTCATCAGCACTCCTCCCCTCTCTGATTCCCACTGGAATGGGGCGGCCCTGCGTTGTACCCTGGTCTGTTCTCCTGCTAGCTCTGTTCCTGGAGCATGTGTTTTCTCTCGGAGATACCGCAAGACAGGCTCATCTGACCACACATCCACCCTGGCCGACGGTCATGCAGGACACCCCGGCGGGTCTCTTTCCCCCTCTTTGTCCCCGTTCAAATTGCTGCCAGCATCTGTCCTTGCCATATGCGTGTTCCCACCTGGTTCTTGCGCTGCGTCGGCCCAATCTGCCGCAGCGGATTCTCCCAGGCACTGCCTGTATGACGCGGCCACTTCCCCACTGCCAGAGCACGCATCTCATGCGGTAGCAAGGGTGTAGTGGCTGGACTTTAAAGTTGGACCAAGCGCGGGATACCTGTCCGGGCCCGGCAGCCGTGCTCTGCGCACCATTTCCCCTGGTATGATTTTAGCACACTCAAGTGCTACATTGAACCATGCGTCCAGTGCCCACGAATCCATGCACATGCCCAGGGCTGCCCTCCTGGCAGCCTCTGGGAAGTCTGGGCGTGGCATCGTGGACCCCACAGCGTACCCCATGGCACGTTCACGTTCATTCGCATTGGGCTCATGCAGGTCCCCCATGGGCCTGTACACCATCCCATTTTGCCCGTTCCTGATAGGATATGATGCGGGAGTCGCCATCAAGCAGGACAGCACCCTCCTGGGCTGTCCTGTCACATTGAGATGCGATACCCCCCATTGTCTGGGCATGCGACCACTTGGGCCATGCTGCCCTTGTCCAGAATGTCGTCTACGACCCCTCGTGGGGCCTTCCCGAGGCACAGATCACATACTCAATATCCGCTGCTTGGGCGATATTTCCCCAACAGTTTCGCGTGCGGTGGGCGTAAGACCCCACCTGCGCCGCATCAAACAATGCAGGTGTCCCCAGGACCCTGCACACCTCATGAAACGCATCCACACTGGCCTTTGCGCTCATCTGATTTAACTGCATCGCTACATTTTCAATCAGGTATGCGGGTGGCCTAGGCCTCTGCAGGATTTGCAACGTGCCCAGCAGCTTGACCAACGGGAAGAAATACTTGCTTCTTTCCCCCGCGAGCCCACGCCCCTTGCCTGCGGATGAGAGATCCTGGCACTCCCAGCCTGCCACCATGAACCATTGGCGCCCGTCCTGGGCGCCTGCCCCCTGGAGGTGCTCCGCCGTAATGGCATACACATCTTGGGGCAGCGCTCTGAACGCATCATCAAACGCCTTCATTGGGAGCAACTGGGGATACCGCTTGTGCAACTGCACCAGGCGACCCCCAGCTATCTCCCTCACTTCCTCACTGATATCAGCATACATGTACCGCACCACTGGGATACCTGCCCTGAGGACCATTTCAAGTCCTGAGCACATACCTCCAAAGGGCTCGAAAATGACCACTCCCTCTGCCTCCATGGTCCGAACAGCCTGGACCGGCAGGCACATTGTGTCCACTCCTGCATGTAAGTGAGGTGGCGTCACCCTAGGCAGGTTAGACAGTACATCACTGATCATATTCCTGGCTCGTTCCCGGTTGCCGAACGCCTGCTCTACCGTACTGACAGGCTGCACCTGCTCGTCATCCTCAGTGGCGGCGGAGGTTATCTCCTGCCCCACCGAGGCTGTCACGCAAGCTGCCTCTGCAGCTCGCCACATTTGCACTCTCCTTCTTCCTTCCTGCGCGATGCGCACCACTTGGTCTGCATGCCACTGGTTCACTCTGCCCAATCCTGTGAGCATGGCTACCTGCCTTCCGCTTGCCTCCCCCCTGACCGCTGGCTCGGAGGCGGCTGTATCCAGCCTGGCCCCCGTGCGGTCAGCGGAGGATGGGAGCGGCGACCTGGACGGTATGTCCGCATTCTGGTGGCATGCTCCTCAGCGATGAAAATGGTAATGTCTAGCTCTTGGAGCATGAGAGTAATGAGAGCCCACCGAGCGTGCCGGCCCACCAACGTCTGGTTGTCCATGAGGTAGGTGAGCGGCTCATGGTCAGTGATGAGGTGCACCTTGCACCCAAACAGCATGTGGCGATACGTGCGAGCTGCCTACACTGCAGCCAGCATCTCCCCCTGGAACGAGGAATAGTTCCCCTCGCTCTTGTTCAGGGATCTGGATGTGCATGCTACCATATATTCCCGCCCACTGTCGTAACACTGTTCTAGCACGGCGCCAATGCCATGCTTAGAGAAATCAGTGTACAACAAGAAGGACCTTGGCGGCCCACGGCCATCCGGCCATGTCCCACTGTAATTTAGCCTGCGCAGGACTCTACCGCCCTCACACATCTCCGTTTTGATCAGCTAGAACGCCTGCGACTGCTCTGGCCCCCACACAAACGGGACCCCCTTGACCAGCAATGCGTTGATACATGCCGCCTTTTTCGAGAAGTCTGGGATGTAGCACCGGTAGAAATTCAAGAATCCCATGACTTCCTGGATATTTTTCACCGATGCGGGCTCTGGCAACGCCATAACCGCCGCTATCTTAGCCGCATGCGGCGTGAGCCCCTGGGCCGACACATTGTGACCCAGGTACTCCACAGTCGCACACCCAAACAGGGACTTGTCGGGGTGTGCCCTCAACCCGACATTGTGGAGCATGTCCAACATCAGCTCCACATGCCTGATGTGTTCTGCCGGTGTATCACTGTACACCCGCAGATCATCAATGAATGCCACGCAGAAAGCACTCAGGCCTGCAATGGCAATCTCTTCTTCCATCATACGCTGGAAGAAGGGAGGCCCATTTCGCAGCCCGAAGTTGAGCTTGGTGTACATCCAAAGCTCAGGGCCCATCCAGAAAGCTGTCTTAGGCTGGTCCTCAGCCTTGATAGGGATCTGCATGAACCCCGACCTAAGATCTACCTTGCTGAATATCTTGGCCGTCCCCAGTTTCTGAAAAAAGTCTCCATCCTGGGGATGGCAAACTCCTGCTTAGCCGTACGCAGGTTCAACCTGCGCATATCGTGCGCTATACGGTGGTCAGTCCACTCGCCAGTCTCAGCACTCTTTTTGGCTGCTACCACTGAGTTGGCTGCAAACTTGATAGGCCCCCCCTAGGGAACCTTGACGATGATACCTGCTTGTATCATTGGTTGGCACTTTTCCTTAAAGATGGCCGCCTTGGGAGGCGGCATGTCCCTGGACTTCTGAAAGCACGAACTGACCTCGTCTTCCAAAGCCAGCGTAAACTCACCCTGCGTGCCGCAGTAGCCGGGTAGATCCTCCATGGAGTAAGCGAATGCTCCTTGGCGGTCCCTGAGGCTCTGCTCAAGGCTCTCCTGCTGTTCCGCCGTGAAGCCAGGGTGCTTGCCCAGCAGCCACCCCTCCTTTGTTTTGACGTACTCCGAGGGTGGTTCCACCACTCCCCCCGGCTGGAACATGTCTATCATCTCCGCCGCATGCGGGTCGTCCTCCGCGGGCGGCGCTTCCTTGCCAGTGCTGTTGCTGCGTTGCCAGTCCTCATGCTGGCTGTAGGCGCCCCCAGCCCTGCTGGCACCCCCCATAGGGATGACAGCTGGCGGGCGCAACCAGCCAGATGTAAGCTTTGCTGCTGCTTCTCGACCGGACACAAACGCCCCCTGGCTTGCTGTGAACCCTCCACCTCGTACTCCTTGCCCGGTGGCTCGCGCACCCGGGACGCACACCGACAGCACGAGCCACACCAGTACCAGCTGGAGCATCCCCGTAAGGATCCCCTTAAATGCTGTACAAGTGAGGAGTCCCCTGCATGCTGGCAGCTGCCGCGCAGTCTCCTGCGGCTGGTGCACCGTGGGCTGCGTTACCTGTGGCTCCGCAGCCGGCTCTGGCCTCTGCTGCTCTCCGGCCCACGTGATCTCCAGGTCCACCTGGCTGATCCTGACCGGTTGGACTGGGCAATCCACTCCTGGCCTGCTGCCGCGGTCCCTTTCCGCGGCCTTCCTCTTTGCCTTCCTTGCGCGACGCCTAGCCTTCTTTGACTTCTTCCCCTGCAACTCGGCCGTGTCAGCCCAGGCTGCGTCGGTCCCTTCTGGCCACGCCCCTGTATTTTGTCCCTTGCGGCCTTTTGCATGCTGCCCCTGCCTGTGAGCGGGGCACGGCGCTTCCCCGCTGGACAGCATACATGGATCCTTGCTTGGGCCCGCCGCCTGCGATCCTATACCATTCCCTGATCCGCAGAGGCCGCTTGCCCTTAGCCTTAGCCACGGCCGCCTCGTTTTCCCATCGTGTCTCCCTGGCGCGCTGCAGTTCACCTGGCAGGTCCAGACCTTGGACCGCCCGTAACACTACAGCCCTTTCGCTAGGCAGCTCCTCATCCCAGGCGCAATACCATTTGCAGCCTTCCGCCGCGTCCGCAGCCAACTGCCGTTTCCTGATGATACCCAAGGGCATGTCCCCCTCTGGGCACTCCTTGGCCCGATGGCCGCTCTGGGAGCAGATGAGGCACCTGCTTGTCAGCCCCTCAGGTACTGGACATGCAGGGAAATCATGCCCCTTCTTGCCGCATCTCATGCACGGCTCCCCAGTAGCCGAACCATGGCCCCAGGCTGGCGGCGCCGTGTCGCTACACCTGTAGCAAGCCCATTCTCCTCTGCGGCTGCCACGGATGCCCTTTGTGCCTGCGCACGCATCACAGGCGGTACATTGGCACATGCAGCACCTTCTGCTGGTCCCTTCCGCTGTGTCTAAGGTGACCATGCACCCCAGGCACTGCTGAGGCGCGGTTGCGACACCCGGGCACCGCGGCTCCTTGCTTCTAGCCTTGTCGCCCCCGCGGTCTAGCACCCCGCTGTCACCGCTGTGGCTGGTGTGGATGCCCGCCTCTATGGCTGCGTCTCCAGCCCGGCCCTCTGGCCTGGGCGGATGCTGCATCGGCGCCTGGCTGCTGTTGGGCCCCTCCCGGCCACTGCAGTCTGCCCTTGCATGTGCCACCCTTTTGCCCTGCTCATCGCCTGAGCCGGCACTGTCTGTTCCCGCACCATGAGTACAAAGCCTCCAGGTGATGTTGCATGGTAATCACAACACCCCCTGCTTCTCTCTGGATTTGACCTGTTTTGCAAGATGGTGCTTCACTGCACCCATGTTGAGGCAGAGGTTGTCGGCGTACACCAGAGCCCCCTGTTCCGGTCCCTTGCTGTCTCCCCTTCTGGGCGTCTCCCTGAGCTGGCGCACCCTCTGGGCCAGCCCTGTTTGCAGCTGCATGATGGCTGCATTGAAACCCGCTTCCTGCTGACATGCTCCCTCCAGGAGCTCAGGTAGAGCATGCTGAAGCGTTCTTCTATTGTCCTGACGTCATCCTCCTCCGGCTCCACCTCTGTCCCCTCAGCTTTCCTCTGCTGGTATTCCAACACGTGCTTGGCCACCCTCAGACACTCCAGCTGCCTGTCCGACCTCGCCCTGGCGTCGTCCAGGTCTTCCCCGTCCGAGGACTCATCCTCGCCCCACACTTAAAACTCCCCAACACTGTCGTCTCCGCCGTTGTTGCCTGCCAGCCGTTGGGTGACGACACCCTCAGATTCCCTTTCTCTGAGGGTTGCCAGTCTGGCAACTAACTCCTCTTCCAGATCTTCCAGCACCTGGTTGTACTTGCCCCTCCTTGGGTCCGGATCTGGCCTTGGCAGGGTCCTCATTCTGAACAGCAGGTTGGACTCAACCATGGCTGTGCTGCAAGCGAACGATTCATGGTCCGCCTCATGCAGGCCCATTTCCTCCTTTCTCTGCTCATCCAGCTGGCCCACAAAGCTCCTCAGTGTTGCTGCCCAGCGCCGAGTGCTGTACATTGCTGGGTCACCCCAGGGTTCCCTTGCCCATGCTTGCACCGGCGCGCTGGGACCATGAAAGCCGTGCGGTGACAACCAAGATGGCCAGTACCAGCATGGGCCTCCTGGATTACTGCCAGCCTGTCCTCTGGCCTGGGCACCACGCAACGTCAACCGTCGGGCATGAGCCTCATCAGCACTCCTCCCCTCTCTGATTCCCACTGGAATGGGGCGGCCCTGCGTTGTACCCTGGTCTGTTCTCCTGCTAGCTCTGTTCCTGGAGCATGTGTTTTCTCTCGGAGATACCGCAAGACAGGCTCATCTGACCACACATCCACCCTGGCCGACGGTCATGCAGGACACCCCGGCGGGTCTCTTTCCCCCTCTTTGTCCCCGTTCAAATTGCTGCCAGCATCTGTCCTTGCCATATGCGTGTTCCCACCTGGTTCTTGCGCTGCGTCGGCCCAATCTGCCGCAGCGGATTCTCCCAGGCACTGCCTGTATGACGCGGCCACTTCCCCACTGCCAGAGCACGCATCTCATGCGGTAGCAAGGGTGTAGTGGCTGGACTTTAAAGTTGGACCAAGCGCGGGATACCTGTCCGGGCCCGGCAGCCGTGCTCTGCGCACCATTTCCCCTGGTATGATTTTAGCACACTCAAGTGCTACATTGAACCATGCGTCCAGTGCCCACGAATCCATGCACATGCCCAGGGCTGCCCTCCTGGCAGCCTCTGGGAAGTCTGGGCGTGGCATCGTGGACCCCACAGCGTACCCCATGGCACGTTCACGTTCATTCGCATTGGGCTCATGCAGGTCCCCCATGGGCCTGTACACCATCCCATTTTGCCCGTTCCTGATAGGATATGATGCGGGAGTCGCCATCAAGCAGGACAGCACCCTCCTGGGCTGTCCTGTCACATTGAGATGCGATACCCCCCATTGTCTGGGCATGCGACCACTTGGGCCATGCTGCCCTTGTCCAGAATGTCGTCTACGACCCCTCGTGGGGCCTTCCCGAGGCACAGATCACATACTCAATATCCGCTGCTTGGGCGATATTTCCCCAACAGTTTCGCGTGCGGTGGGCGTAAGACCCCACCTGCGCCGCATCAAACAATGCAGGTGTCCCCAGGACCCTGCACACCTCATGAAACGCATCCACACTGGCCTTTGCGCTCATCTGATTTAACTGCATCGCTACATTTTCAATCAGGTATGCGGGTGGCCTAGGCCTCTGCAGGATTTGCAACGTGCCCAGCAGCTTGACCAACGGGAAGAAATACTTGCTTCTTTCCCCCGCGAGCCCACGCCCCTTGCCTGCGGATGAGAGATCCTGGCACTCCCAGCCTGCCACCATGAACCATTGGCGCCCGTCCTGGGCGCCTGCCCCCTGGAGGTGCTCCGCCGTAATGGCATACACATCTTGGGGCAGCGCTCTGAACGCATCATCAAACGCCTTCACTGGAAGCAACTGGGGATACCGCTTGTGCAACTGCACCAGGCGACCCCCAGCTATCTCCCTCACTTCCTCACTGATATCAGCATACATGTACCGCACCACTGGGATACCTGCCCTGAGGACCATTTCAAGTCCTGAGCACATACCTCCAAAGGGCTCGAAAATGACCACTCCCTCTGCCTCCATGGTCCGAACAGCCTGGACCGGCAGGCACATTGTGTCCACTCCTGCATGTAAGTGAGGTGGCGTCACCCGAGGCAGGTTAGACAGTACATCACTGATCATATTCCTGGCTCGTTCCCGGTTGCCGAACGCCTGCTCTGCCGTACTGACAGGCTGCACCTGCTCGTCATCCTCAGTGGCGGCGGAGGTTATCTCCTGCCCCACCGAGGCTGTCACGCAAGCTGCCTCTGCAGCTCGCCACATTTGCACTCTCCTTCTTCCTTCCTGCGCGATGCGCACCACTTGGTCTGCATGCCACTGGTTCACTCTGCCCAATCCTGTGAGCATGGCTACCTGCCTTCCGCTTGCCTCCCCCCTGACCGCTGGCTCGGAGGCGGCTGTATCCAGCCTGGCCCCCGTGCGGTCAGCGGAGGATGGGAGCGGCGACCTGGACGGTATGTCCGCATTCTGGTGGCATGCTCCTCAGCGATGAAAATGGTAATGTCTAGCTCTTGGAGCATGAGAGTAATGAGAGCCCACCGAGCGTGCCGGCCCACCAACGTCTGGTTGTCCATGAGGTAGGTGAGCGGCTCATGGTCAGTGATGAGGTGCACCTTGCACCCAAACAGCATGTGGCGATACGTGCGAGCTGCCTACACTGCAGCCAGCATCTCCCCCTGGAACGAGGAATAGTTCCCCTCGCTCTTGTTCAGGGATCTGGATGTGCATGCTACCATATATTCCCGCCCACTGTCGTAACACTGTTCTAGCACGGCGCCAATGCCATGCTTAGAGAAATCAGTGTACAACAAGAAGGACCTTGGCGGCCCACGGCCATCCGGCCATGTCCCACTGTAATTTGGCCTGCGCAGGACTCTACCGCCCTCACACATCTCCGTTTTGATCAGCTAGAACGCCTGCGACTGCTCTGGCCCCCACACAAACGGGACCCCCTTGACCAGCAATGCGTTGATACATGCCGCCTTTTTCGAGAAGTCTGGGATGTAGCACCGGTAGAAATTCAAGAATCCCATGACTTCCTGGATATTTTTCACCGATGCGGGCTCTGGCAACGCCATAACCGCCGCTATCTTAGCCGCATGCGGCGTGAGCCCCTGGGCCGACACATTGTGACCCAGGTACTCCACAGTCGCACACCCAAACAGGGACTTGTCGGGGTGTGCCCTCAACCCGACATTGTGGAGCATGTCCAACATCAGCTCCACATGCCTGATGTGTTCTGCCGGTGTATCACTGTACACCCGCAGATCATCAATGAATGCCACGCAGAAAGCACTCAGGCCTGCAATGGCAATCTCTTCTTCCATCATACGCTGGAAGAAGGGAGGCCCATTTCGCAGCCCGAAGTTGAGCTTGGTGTACATCCAAAGCTCAGGGCCCATCCAGAAAGCTGTCTTAGGCTGGTCCTCAGCCTTGATAGGGATCTGCATGAACCCCGACCTAAGATCTACCTTGCTGAATATCTTGGCCGTCCCCAGTTTCTGAAAAAAGTCTCCATCCTGGGGATGGCAAACTCCTGCTTAGCCGTACGCAGGTTCAACCTGCGCATATCGTGCGCTATACGGTGGTCAGTCCACTCGCCAGTCTCAGCACTCTTTTTGGCTGCTACCACTGAGTTGGCTGCAAACTTGATAGGCCCCCCCTAGGGAACCTTGACGATGATACCTGCTTGTATCATTGGTTGGCACTTTTCCTTAAAGATGGCCGCCTTGGGAGGCGGCATGTCCCTGGACTTCTGAAAGCACGAACTGACCTCGTCTTCCAAAGCCAGCGTAAACTCACCCTGCGTGCCGCAGTAGCCGGGTAGATCCTCCATGGAGTAAGCGAATGCTCCTTGGCGGTCCCTGAGGCTCTGCTCAAGGCTCTCCTGCTGTTCCGCCGTGAAGCCAGGGTGCTTGCCCAGCAGCCACCCCTCCTTTGTTTTGACGTACTCCGAGGGTGGTTCCACCACTCCCCCCGGCTGGAACATGTCTATCATCTCCGCCGCATGCGGGTCGTCCTCCGCGGGCGGCGCTTCCTTGCCAGTGCTGTTGCTGCGTTGCCAGTCCTCATGCTGGCTGTAGGCGCCCCCAGCCCTGCTGGCACCCCCCATAGGGATGACAGCTGGCGGGCGCAACCAGCCAGATGTAAGCTTTGCTGCTGCTTCTCGACCGGACACAAACGCCCCCTGGCTTGCTGTGAACCCTCCACCTCGTACTCCTTGCCCGGTGGCTCGCGCACCCGGGACGCACACCGACAGCACGAGCCACACCAGTACCAGCTGGAGCATCCCCGTAAGGATCCCCTTAAATGCTGTACAAGTGAGGAGTCCCCTGCATGCTGGCAGCTGCCGCGCAGTCTCCTGCGGCTGGTGCACCGTGGGCTGCGTTACCTGTGGCTCCGCAGCCGGCTCTGGCCTCTGCTGCTCTCCGGCCCACGTGATCTCCAGGTCCACCTGGCTGATCCTGACCGGTTGGACTGGGCAATCCACTCCTGGCCTGCTGCCGCGGTCCCTTTCCGCGGCCTTCCTCTTTGCCTTCCTTGCGCGACGCCTAGCCTTCTTTGACTTCTTCCCCTGCAACTCGGCCGTGTCAGCCCAGGCTGCGTCGGTCCCTTCTGGCCACGCCCCTGTATTTTGTCCCTTGCGGCCTTTTGCATGCTGCCCCTGCCTGTGAGCGGGGCACGGCGCTTCCCCGCTGGACAGCATACATGGATCCTTGCTTGGGCCCGCCGCCTGCGATCCTATACCATTCCCTGATCCGCAGAGGCCGCTTGCCCTTAGCCTTAGCCACGGCCGCCTCGTTTTCCCATCGTGTCTCCCTGGCGCGCTGCAGTTCACCTGGCAGGTCCAGACCTTGGACCGCCCGTAACACTACAGCCCTTTCGCTAGGCAGCTCCTCATCCCAGGCGCAATACCATTTGCAGCCTTCCGCCGCGTCCGCAGCCAACTGCCGTTTCCTGATGATACCCAAGGGCATGTCCCCCTCTGGGCACTCCTTGGCCCGATGGCCGCTCTGGGAGCAGATGAGGCACCTGCTTGTCAGCCCCTCAGGTACTGGACATGCAGGGAAATCATGCCCCTTCTTGCCGCATCTCATGCACGGCTCCCCAGTAGCCGAACCATGGCCCCAGGCTGGCGGCGCCGTGTCGCTACACCTGTAGCAAGCCCATTCTCCTCTGCGGCTGCCACGGATGCCCTTTGTGCCTGCGCACGCATCACAGGCGGTACATTGGCACATGCAGCACCTTCTGCTGGTCCCTTCCGCTGTGTCTAAGGTGACCATGCACCCCAGGCACTGCTGAGGCGCGGTTGCGACACCCGGGCACCGCGGCTCCTTGCTTCTAGCCTTGTCGCCCCCGCGGTCTAGCACCCCGCTGTCACCGCTGTGGCTGGTGTGGATGCCCGCCTCTATGGCTGCGTCTCCAGCCCGGCCCTCTGGCCTGGGCGGATGCTGCATCGGCGCCTGGCTGCTGTTGGGCCCCTCCCGGCCACTGCAGTCTGCCCTTGCATGTGCCACCCTTTTGCCCTGCTCATCGCCTGAGCCGGCACTGTCTGTTCCCGCACCATGAGTACAAAGCCTCCAGGTGATGTTGCATGGTAATCACAACACCCCCTGCTTCTCTCTGGATTTGACCTGTTTTGCAAGATGGTGCTTCACTGCACCCATGTTGAGGCAGAGG
Organism: Limnomonas spitsbergensis; assembly: GCA_037349105.1. Taxonomy (NCBI): domain Eukaryota; kingdom Viridiplantae; phylum Chlorophyta; class Chlorophyceae; order Chlamydomonadales; genus Limnomonas; species Limnomonas spitsbergensis. The sequence continues at coordinate 627,166 of JAYJMM010000084.1, read as the reverse complement.
TTGTCGGCGTACACCAGAGCCCCCTGTTCCGGTCCCTTGCTGTCTCCCCTTCTGGGCGTCTCCCTGAGCTGGCGCACCCTCTGGGCCAGCCCTGTTTGCAGCTGCATGATGGCTGCATTGAAACCCGCTTCCTGCTGACATGCTCCCTCCAGGAGCTCAGGTAGAGCATGCTGAAGCGTTCTTCTATTGTCCTGACGTCATCCTCCTCCGGCTCCACCTCTGTCCCCTCAGCTTTCCTCTGCTGGTATTCCAACACGTGCTTGGCCACCCTCAGACACTCCAGCTGCCTGTCCGACCTCGCCCTGGCGTCGTCCAGGTCTTCCCCGTCCGAGGACTCATCCTCGCCCCACACTTAAAACTCCCCAACACTGTCGTCTCCGCCGTTGTTGCCTGCCAGCCGTTGGGTGACGACACCCTCAGATTCCCTTTCTCTGAGGGTTGCCAGTCTGGCAACTAACTCCTCTTCCAGATCTTCCAGCACCTGGTTGTACTTGCCCCTCCTTGGGTTCGGATCTGGCCTTGGCAGGGTCCTCATTCTGAACAGCAGGTTGGACTCAACCATGGCTGTGCTGCAAGCGAACGATTCATGGTCCGCCTCATGCAGGCCCATTTCCTCCTTTCTCTGCTCATCCAGCTGGCCCACAAAGCTCCTCAGTGTTGCTGCCCAGCGCCGAGTGCTGTACATTGCTGGGTCACCCCAGGGTTCCCTTGCCCATGCTTGCACCGGCGCGCTGGGACCATGAAAGCCGTGCGGTGACAACCAAGATGGCCAGTACCAGCATGGGCCTCCTGGATTACTGCCAGCCTGTCCTCTGGCCTGGGCACCACGCAACGTCAACCGTCGGGCATGAGCCTCATCAGCACTCCTCCCCTCTCTGATTCCCACTGGAATGGGGCGGCCCTGCGTTGTACCCTGGTCTGTTCTCCTGCTAGCTCTGTTCCTGGAGCATGTGTTTTCTCTCGGAGATACCGCAAGACAGGCTCATCTGACCACACATCCACCCTGGCCGACGGTCATGCAGGACACCCCGGCGGGTCTCTTTCCCCCTCTTTGTCCCCGTTCAAATTGCTGCCAGCATCTGTCCTTGCCATATTAGCCATATGCGTGTTCCCACCTGGTTCTTGCGCTGCGTCGGCCCAATCTTCCGCAGCGGATTCTCCCAGGCACTGCCTGTATGACGCGGCCACTTCCCCACTGCCAGAGCACGCATCTCATGCGGTAGCAAGGGTGTAGTGGCTGGACTTTAAAGTTGGACCAAGCGCGGGATACCTGTCCGGGCCCGGCAGCCGTGCTCTGCGCACCATTTCCCCTGGTATGATTTTAGCACACTCAAGTGCTACATTGAACCATGCGTCCAGTGCCCACGAATCCATGCACATGCCCAGGGCTGCCCTCCTGGCAGCCTCTGGGAAGTCTGGGCGTGGCATCGTGGACCCCACAGCGTACCCCATGGCACGTTCACGTTCATTCGCATTGGGCTCTTGCAGGTCCCCCATGGGCCTGTACACCATCCCATTTTGCCCGTTCCTGATAGGATATGATGCGGGAGTCGCCATCAAGCAGGACAGCACCCTCCTGGGCTGTCCTGTCACATTGAGATGCGATACCCCCCATTGTCTGGGCATGCGACCACTTGGGCCATGCTGCCCTTGTCCAGAATGTCGTCTACGACCCCTCGTGGGGCCTTCCCGAGGCACAGATCACATACTCAATATCCGCTGCTGGGGCGATATTTCCCCAACAGTTTCGCGTGCGGTGGGCGTAAGACCCCACATGCGCCGCATCAAACAATGCAGGTGTCCCCAGGACCCTGCACACCTCATGAAACGCATCCACACTGGCCTTTGCGCTCATCTGATTTAACTGCATCGCTACATTTTCAATCAGGTATGCGGGTGGCCTAGGCCTCTGCAGGATTTGCAACGTGCCCAGCAGCTTGACCAACGGGAAGAAATACTTGCTTCTTTCCCCCGCGAGCCCACGCCCCTTGCCTGCGGATGAGAGATCCTGGCACTCCCAGCCTGCCACCATGAACCATTGGCGCCCGTCCTGGGCGCCTGCCCCCTGGAGGTGCTCCGCCGTAATGGCATACACATCTTGGGGCAGCGCTCTGAACGCATCATCAAACGCCTTCACTGGAAGCAACTGGGGATACCGCTTGTGCAACTGCACCAGGCGACCCCCAGCTATCTCCCTCACTTCCTCACTGATATCAGCATACATGTACCGCACCACTGGGATACCTGCCCTGAGGACCATTTCAAGTCCTGAGCACATACCTCCAAAGGGCTCGAAAATGACCACTCCCTCTGCCTCCATGGTCCGAACAGCCTGGACCGGCAGGCACATTGTGTCCACTCCTGCATGTAAGTGAGGTGGCGTCACCCGAGGCAGGTTAGACAGTACATCACTGATCATATTCCTGGCTCGTTCCCGGTTGCCGAACGCCTGCTCTGCCGTACTGACAGGCTGCACCTGCTCGTCATCCTCAGTGGCGGCGGAGGTTATCTCCTGCCCCACCGAGGCTGTCACGCAAGCTGCCTCTGCAGCTCGCCACATTTGCACTCTCCTTCTTCCTTCCTGCGCGATGCGCACCACTTGGTCTGCATGCCACTGGTTCACTCTGCCCAATCCTGTGAGCATGGCTACCTGCCTTCCGCTTGCCTCCCCCCTGACCGCTGGCTCGGAGGCGGCTGTATCCAGCCTGGCCCCCGTGCGGTCAGCGGAGGATGGGAGCGGCGACCTGGACGGTATGTCCGCATTCTGGTGGCATGCTCCTCAGCGATGAAAATGGTAATGTCTAGCTCTTGGAGCATGAGAGTAATGAGAGCCCACCGAGCATGCCGGCCCACCAACGTCTGGTTGTCCATGAGGTAGGTGAGCGGCTCATGGTCAGTGATGAGGTGCACCTTGCACCCAAACAGCATGTGGCGATACGTGCGAGCTGCCTACACTGCAGCCAGCATCTCCCCCTGGAACGAGGAATAGTTCCCCTCGCTCTTGTTCAGGGATCTGGATGTGCATGCTACCATATATTCCCGCCCACTGTCGTAACACTGTTCTAGCACGGCGCCAATGCCATGCTTAGAGAAATCAGTGTACAACAAGAAGGACCTTGGCGGCCCACGGCCATCCGGCCATGTCCCACTGTAATCCGGCCTGCGCAGGACTCTACCGCCCTCACACATCTCCGTTTTGATCAGCTAGAACGCCTGCGACTGCTCTGGCCCCCACACAAACGGGACCCCCTTGACCAGCAATGCGTTGATACATGCCGCCTTTTTCGAGAAGTCTAGGATGTAGCACCGGTAGAAATTCAAGAATCCCATGACTTCCTGGATATTTTTCACCGATGCGGGCTCTGGCAACGCCATAACCGCCGCTATCTTAGCCGCATGCGGCGTGAGCCCCTGGGCCGACACATTGTGACCCAGGTACTCCACAGTCGCACACCCAAACAGGGACTTGTCGGGGTGTGCCCTCAACCCGACATTGTGGAGCATGTCCAACATCAGCTCCACATGCCTGATGTGTTCTGCCGGTGTATCACTGTACACCCGCAGATCATCAATGAATGCCACGCAGAAAGCACTCAGGCCTGCAATGGCAATCTCTTCTTCCATCATACGCTGGAAGAAGGGAGGCCCATTTCGCAGCCCGAAGTTGAGCTTGGTGTACATCCAAAGCTCAGGGCCCATCCAGAAAGCTGTCTTAGGCTGGTCCTCAGCCTTGATAGGGATCTGCATGAACCCCGACCTAAGATCTACCTTGCTGAATATCTTGGCCGTCCCCAGTTTCTGAAAAAAGTCTCCATCCTGGGGATGGCAAACTCCTGCTTAGCCGTACGCAGGTTCAACCTGCGCATATCGTGCGCTATACGGTGGTCAGTCCACTCGCCAGTCTCAGCACTCTTTTTGGCTGCTACCACTGAGTTGGCTGCAAACTTGATAGGCCCCCCCTAGGGAACCTTGACGATGATACCTGCTTGTATCATTGGTTGGCACTTTTCCTTAAAGATGGCCGCCTTGGGAGGCGGCATGTCCCTGGACTTCTGAAAGCACGAACTGACCTCGTCTTCCAAAGCCAGCGTAAACTCACCCTGCGTGCCGCAGTAGCCGGGTAGATCCTCCATGGAGTAAGCGAATGCTCCTTGGCGGTCCCTGAGGCTCTGCTCAAGGCTCTCCTGCTGTTCCGCCGTGAAGCCAGGGTGCTTGCCCAGCAGCCACCCCTCCTTTGTTTTGACGTACTCCGAGGGTGGTTCCACCACTCCCCCCGGCTGGAACATGTCTATCATCTCCGCCGCATGCGGGTCGTCCTCCGCGGGCGGCGCTTCCTTGCCAGTGCTGTTGCTGCGTTGCCAGTCCTCATGCTGGCTGTAGGCGCCCCCAGCCCTGCTGGCACCCCCCATAGGGATGACAGCTGGCGGGCGCAACCAGCCAGATGTAAGCTTTGCTGCTGCTTCTCGACGGACACAAACGCCCCCTGGCTTGCTGTGAACCCTCCACCTCGTACTCCTTGCCCGGTGGCTCGCGCACCCGGGACGCACACCGACAGCACGAGCCACACCAGTACCAGCTGGAGCATCCCCGTAAGGATCCCCTTAAATGCTGTACAAGTGAGGAGTCCCCTGCATGTTGGCAGCTGCCGCGCAGTCTCCTGCGGCTGGTGCACCGTGGGCTGCGTTACCTGTGGCTCCGCAGCCGGCTCTGTCCTCTGCTGCTCTCCGGCCCACGTGATCTCCAGGTCCACCTGGCTGATCCTGACCGGTTGGACTGGGCAATCCACTCCTGGCCTGCTGCCGCGGTCCCTTTCCGCGGCCTTCCTCTTTGCCTTCCTTGCGCGACGCCTAGCCTTCTTTGACTTCTTCCCCTGCAACTCGGCCGTGTCAGCCCAGGCTGCGTCGGTCCCTTCTGGCCACGCCCCTGTATTTTGTCCCTTGCGGCCTTTTGCATGCTGCCCCTGCCTGTGAGCGGGGCACGGCGCTTCCCCGCTGGACAGCATACATGGATCCTTGCTTGGGCCCGCCGCCTGCGATCCTATACCATTCCCTGATCCGCAGAGGCCGCTTGCCCTTAGCCTTAGCCACGGCCGCCTCGTTTTCCCATCGTGTCTCCCTGGCGCGCTGCAGTTCACCTGGCAGGTCCAGACCTTGGACCGCCCGTAACACTACAGCCCTTTCTCTAGGCAGCTCCTCATCCCAGGCGCAATACCATTTGCAGCCTTCCGCCGCGTCCGCAGCCAACTGCCGTTTCCTGATGATACCCAAGGGCATGTCCCCCTCTGGGCACTCCTTGGCCCGATGGCCGCTCTGGGAGCAGATGAGGCACCTGCTTGTCAGCCCCTCAGGTACTGGACATGCAGGGAAATCATGCCCCTTCTTGCCGCATCTCATGCACGGCTCCCCAGTAGCCGAACCATGGCCCCAGGCTGGCGGCGCCGTGTCGCTACACCTGTAGCAAGCCCATTCTCCTCTGCGGCTGCCACGGATGCCCTTTGTGCCTGCGCACGCATCACAGGCGGTACATTGGCACATGCAGCACCTTCTGCTGGTCCCTTCCGCTGTGTCTAAGGTGACCATGCACCCCAGGCACTGCTGAGGCGCGGTTGCGACACCCGGGCACCGCGGCTCCTTGCTGCTAGCCTTGTCGCCCCCGCGGTCTAGCACCCCGCTGTCACCGCTGTGGCTGGTGTGGATGCCCGCCTCTATGGCTGCGTCTCCAGCCCGGCCCTCTGGCCTGGGCGGATGCTGCATCGGCGCCTGGCTGCTGTTGGGCCCCTCCCGGCCACTGCAGTCTGCCCTTGCATGTGCCACCCTTTTGCCCTGCTCATCGCCTGAGCCGGCACTGTCTGTTCCCGCACCATGAGTACAAAGCCTCCAGGTGATGTTGCATGGTAATCACAACACCCCCTGCTTCTCTCTGGATTTGACCTGTTTTGCAAGATGGTGCTTCACTGCACCCATGATGAGGCAGAGGTTGTCGGCGTACACCAGAGCCCCCTGTTCCGGTCCCTTGCTGTCTCCCCTTCTGGGCGTCTCCCTGAGCTGGCGCACCCTCTGGGCCAGCCCTGTTTGCAGCTGCATGATGGCTGCATTGAAACCCGCTTCCTGCTGACATGCTCCCTCCAGGAGCTCAGGTAGAGCATGCTGAAGCGTTCTTCTATTGTCCTGACGTCATCCTCCTCCGGCTCCACCTCTGTCCCCTCAGCTTTCCTCTGCTGGTATTCCAACACGTGCTTGGCCACCCTCAGACACTCCAGCTGCCTGTCCGACCTCGCCCTGGCGTCGTCCAGGTCTTCCCCGTCCGAGGACTCATCCTCGCCCCACACTTAAAACTCCCCAACACTGTCGTCTCCGCCGTTGTTGCCTGCCAGCCGTTGGGTGACGACACCCTCAGATTCCCTTTCTCTGAGGGTTGCCAGTCTGGCAACTAACTCCTCTTCCAGATCTTCCAGCACCTGGTTGTACTTGCCCCTCCTTGGGTCCGGATCTGGCCTTGGCAGGGTCCTCATTCTGAACAGCAGGTTGGACTCAACCATGGCTGTGCTGCAAGCGAACGATTCATGGTCCGCCTCATGCAGGCCCATTTCCTCCTTTCTCTGCTCATCCAGCTGGCCCACAAAGCTCCTCAGTGTTGCTGCCCAGCGCCGAGTGCTGTACATTGCTGGGTCACCCCAGGGTTCCCTTGCCCATGCTTGCACCGGCGCGCTGGGACCATGAAAGCCGTGCGGTGACAACCAAGATGGCCAGTACCAGCATGGGCCTCCTGGATTACTGCCAGCCTGTCCTCTGGCCTGGGCACCACGCAACGTCAACCGTCGGGCATGAGCCTCATCAGCACTCCTCCCCTCTCTGATTCCCACTGGAATGGGGCGGCCCTGCGTTGTACCCTGGTCTGTTCTCCTGCTAGCTCTGTTCCTGGAGCATGTGTTTTCTCTCGGAGATACCGCAAGACAGGCTCATCTGACCACACATCCACCCTGGCCGACGGTCATGCAGGACACCCCGGCGGGTCTCTTTCCCCCTCTTTGTCCCCGTTCAAATTGCTGCCAGCATCTGTCCTTGCCATATTAGCCATATGCGTGTTCCCACCTGGTTCTTGCGCTGCGTCGGCCCAATCTTCCGCAGCGGATTCTCCCAGGCACTGCCTGTATGACGCGGCCACTTCCCCACTGCCAGAGCACGCATCTCATGCGGTAGCAAGGGTGTAGTGGCTGGACTTTAAAGTTGGACCAAGCGCGGGATACCTGTCCGGGCCCGGCAGCCGTGCTCTGCGCACCATTTCCCCTGGTATGATTTTAGCACACTCAAGTGCTACATTGAACCATGCGTCCAGTGCCCACGAATCCATGCACATGCCCAGGGCTGCCCTCCTGGCAGCCTCTGGGAAGTCTGGGCGTGGCATCGTGGACCCCACAGCGTACCCCATGGCACGTTCACGTTCATTCGCATTGGGCTCCTGCAGGTCCCCCATGGGCCTGTACACCATCCCATTTTGCCCGTTCCTGATAGGATATGATGCGGGAGTCGCCATCAAGCAGGACAGCACCCTCCTGGGCTGTCCTGTCACATTGAGATGCGATACCCCCCATTGTCTGGGCATGCGACCACTTGGGCCATGCTGCCCTTGTCCAGAATGTCGTCTACGACCCCTCGTGGGGCCTTCCCGAGGCACAGATCACATACTCAATATCCGCTGCTTGGGCGATATTTCCCCAACAGTTTCGCGTGCGGTGGGCGTAAGACCCCACATGCGCCGCATCAAACAATGCAGGTGTCCCCAGGACCCTGCACACCTCATGAAACGCATCCACACTGGCCTTTGCGCTCATCTGATTTAACTGCATCGCTACATTTTCAATCAGGTATGCGGGTGGCCTAGGCCTCTGCAGGATTTGCAACGTGCCCAGCAGCTTGACCAACGGGAAGAAATACTTGCTTCTTTCCCCCGCGAGCCCACGCCCCTTGCCTGCGGATGAGAGATCCTGGCACTCCCAGCCTGCCACCATGAACCATTGGCGCCCGTCCTGGGCGCCTGCCCCCTGGAGGTGCTCCGCCGTAATGGCATACACATCTTGGGGCAGCGCTCTGAACGCATCATCAAACGCCTTCACTGGAAGCAACTGGGGATACCGCTTGTGCAACTGCACCAGGCGACCCCCAGCTATCTCCCTCACTTCCTCACTGATATCAGCATACATGTACCGCACCACTGGGATACCTGCCCTGAGGACCATTTCAAGTCCTGAGCACATACCTCCAAAGGGCTCGAAAATGACCACTCCCTCTGCCTCCATGGTCCGAACAGCCTGGACCGGCAGGCACATTGTGTCCACTCCTGCATGTAAGTGAGGTGGCGTCACCCGAGGCAGGTTAGACAGTACATCACTGATCATATTCCTGGCTCGTTCCCGGTTGCCGAACGCCTGCTCTGCCGTACTGACAGGCTGCACCTGCTCGTCATCCTCAGTGGCGGCGGAGGTTATCTCCTGCCCCACCGAGGCTGTCACGCAAGCTGCCTCTGCAGCTCGCCACATTTGCACTCTCCTTCTTCCTTCCTGCGCGATGCGCACCACTTGGTCTGCATGCCACTGGTTCACTCTGCCCAATCCTGTGAGCATGGCTACCTGCCTTCCGCTTGCCTCCCCCCTGACCGCTGGCTCGGAGGCGGCTGTATCCAGCCTGGCCCCCGTGCGGTCAGCGGAGGATGGGAGCGGCGACCTGGACGGTATGTCCGCATTCTGGTGGCATGCTCCTCAGCGATGAAAATGGTAATGTCTAGCTCTTGGAGCATGAGAGTAATGAGAGCCCACCGAGCATGCCGGCCCACCAACGTCTGGTTGTCCATGAGGTAGGTGAGCGGCTCATGGTCAGTGATGAGGTGCACCTTGCACCCAAACAGCATGTGGCGATACGTGCGAGCTGCCTACACTGCAGCCAGCATCTCCCCCTGGAACGAGGAATAGTTCCCCTCGCTCTTGTTCAGGGATCTGGATGTGCATGCTACCATATATTCCCGCCCACTGTCGTAACACTGTTCTAGCACGGCGCCAATGCCATGCTTAGAGAAATCAGTGTACAACAAGAAGGACCTTGGCGGCCCACGGCCATCCGGCCATGTCCCACTGTAATCCGGCCTGCGCAGGACTCTACCGCCCTCACACATCTCCGTTTTGATCAGCTAGAACGCCTGCGACTGCTCTGGCCCCCACACAAACGGGACCCCCTTGACCAGCAATGCGTTGATACATGCCGCCTTTTTCGAGAAGTCTAGGATGTAGCACCGGTAGAAATTCAAGAATCCCATGACTTCCTGGATATTTTTCACCGATGCGGGCTCTGGCAACGCCATAACCGCCGCTATCTTAGCCGCATGCGGCGTGAGCCCCTGGGCCGACACATTGTGACCCAGGTACTCCACAGTCGCACACCCAAACAGGGACTTGTCGGGGTGTGCCCTCAACCCGACATTGTGGAGCATGTCCAACATCAGCTCCACATGCCTGATGTGTTCTGCCGGTGTATCACTGTACACCCGCAGATCATCAATGAATGCCACGCAGAAAGCACTCAGGCCTGCAATGGCAATCTCTTCTTCCATCATACGCTGGAAGAAGGGAGGCCCATTTCGCAGCCCGAAGTTGAGCTTGGTGTACATCCAAAGCTCAGGGCCCATCCAGAAAGCTGTCTTAGGCTGGTCCTCAGCCTTGATAGGGATCTGCATGAACCCCGACCTAAGATCTACCTTGCTGAATATCTTGGCCGTCCCCAGTTTCTGAAAAAAGTCTCCATCCTGGGGATGGCAAACTCCTGCTTAGCCGTACGCAGGTTCAACCTGCGCATATCGTGCGCTATACGGTGGTCAGTCCACTCGCCCATCTCAGCACTCTTTTTGGCTGCTACCACTGAGTTGGCTGCAAACTTGATAGGCCCCCCCTAGGGAACCTTGACGATGATACCTGCTTGTATCATTGGTTGGCACTTTTCCTTAAAGATGGCCGCCTTGGGAGGCGGCATGTCCCTGGACTTCTGAAAGCACGAACTGACCTCGTCTTCCAAAGCCAGCGTAAACTCACCCTGCGTGCCGCAGTAGCCGGGTAGATCCTCCATGGAGTAAGCGAATGCTCCTTGGCGGTCCCTGAGGCTCTGCTCAAGGCTCTCCTGCTGTTCCGCCGTGAAGCCAAGGTGCTTGCCCAGCAGCCACCCCTCCTTTGTTTTGACGTACTCCGAGGGTGGTTCCACCACTCCCCCCGGCTGGAACATGTCTATCATCTCCGCCGCATGCGGGTCGTCCTCCGCGGGCGGCGCTTCCTTGCCAGTGCTGTTGCTGCGTTGCCAGTCCTCATGCTGGCTGTAGGCGCCCCCAGCCCTGCTGGCACCCCCCATAGGGATGACAGCTGGCGGGCGCAACCAGCCAGATGTAAGCTTTGCTACTGCTTCTCGACCGGACACAAACGCCCCCTGGCTTGCTGTGAACCCTCCACCTCGTACTCCTTGCCCGGTGGCTCGCGCACCCGGGACGCACACCGACAGCACGAGCCACACCAGTACCAGCTGGAGCATCCCCGTAAGGATCCCCTTAAATGCTGTACAAGTGAGGAGTCCCCTGCATGCTGGCAGCTGCCGCGCAGTCTCCTGCGGCTGGTGCACCGTGGGCTGCGTTACCTGTGGCTCCGCAGCCGGCTCTGGCCTCTGCTGCTCTCCGGCCCACGTGATCTCCAGGTCCACCTGGCTGATCCTGACCGGTTGGACTGGGCAATCCACTCCTGGCCTGCTGCCGCGGTCCCTTTCCGCGGCCTTCCTCTTTGCCTTCCTTGCGCGACGCCTAGCCTTTTTTGACTTCTTCCCCTGCAACTCGGCCGTGTCAGCCCAGGCTGCGTCGGTCCCTTCTGGCCACGCCCCTGTATTTTGTCCCTTGCGGCCTTTTGCATGCTGCCCCTGCCTGTGAGCGGGGCGCGGCGCTTCCCCGCTGCCGCATGCGCATGCGGACCCTTCTGGTCCCGCGCACTGTCTCCTGCCTCTCCTAGCGTTGGCAAGCTGCATAGCCTGATAGTCCACACCGCTGGCATGTGCTGGACTGCGCCAATGTTTTTGCCAGCCATCAATTGGCCTGCCCTGGCCAGGCTCGACCCCATCTGCATATGCCTGTTCCAGCACGCTCCCAAAAGTCAGGATCTGCGTGCGCTGGACAGCATACATGGATCCTTGCTTGGGCCCGCCGCCTGCGATCCTATACCATTCCCTGATCCGCAGAGGCCGCTTGCCCTTAGCCTTAGCCACGGCCGCCTCGTTTTCCCAGAGTCGTGTCTCCCTGGCGCGCTGCAGTTCACCTGGCAGGTCCAGACCTTGGACCGCCCGTAACACTACAGCCCTTTCGCTAGGCAGCTCCTCTTCCCAGGCGCAATACCATTTGCAGCCTTCCGCCGCGTCCGCAGCCAACTGCCGTTTCCTGATGATACTTAAGGGCATGTCCCCCTCTGGGCACTCCTTGGCCCGATGGCCGCTCTGGGAGCAGATGAGGCACCTGCTTGTCAGCCCCTCAGGTACTGGACATGCAGGGAAATCATGCCCCTTCTTGCCGCATCTCATGCACGGCTCCCCAGTAGCCGAACCATGGCCCCAGGCTGGCGGCGCCGTGTCGTTGCACCTGTAGCAAGCCCATTCTCCTCTGCGGCTGCCACGGATGCCCTTTGTGTCTGCGCACGCATCACAGGCGGTACATTGGCACATGCAGCACCTTCTGCTGGTCCCTTCCGCTGTGTCTAAGGTGACCATGCACCCCAGGCACTGCTGAGGCGCGGTTGCGACACCCGGGCACCGCGGCTCCTTGCTGCTAGCCTTGTCGCCCCCGCGGTCTAGCACCCCGCTGTCACCGCTGTGGCTGTTGTGGATGCCCGCCTCTATGGCTGCGTCTCCAGCCCGGCCCTCTGGCCTGGGCGGATGCTGCATCGGCGCCTGGCTGCTGCTGGGCCCCTCCCGGCCACTGTAGTCAGACCAGGTGCCGCCCTTTTGCCCTGCTCATCGCCTGAGCCGGCACTGTCTGTTCCCGCACCATGAGTACAAAGCCTCCAGGTGATGTTGCATGGTAATCACAACACCCCCTGCTTCTCTCTGGATTTGACCTGTTTTGCAAGATGGTGCTTCACTGCACCCATGTTGAGGCAGATGTTGTCGGCGTACACCAGAGCCCCCTATTCCGGTCCCCTGCTGTCTCCCCTTCTGGGCGTCTCCCTGAGCTGGTGCACCCTCTGGGCCAGCCCTGTTTGCAGCTGCATGATGGCTGCATTGAAACCCGCTTCCTGCGGACCTGCTCCCTCCAGGAGCTCAGGTAGCATGCTGAAGCGTTCTTCTATTGTCTTGACGTCGTCCTCCTCCGGCTCCACCTCTGTCCCCTCAGCTTTCCTCTGCTGGTATTCCAACACGTGCCTAGCCACCCTCAGACACTCCAGCTGCCAGTCCGACCGCGCCCTGGCGTCGTCCAGGTCTTCCCCCTCTGAGGACTCATCCTCGCCCCACACTTCAAACTCCCCAACATTGTCGTCTCCGCCGTTGTTGCCTGCCAGCCGTTGGGTGACGACACCCTCAGATTCCCTTTCTCTGAGGGCTGCCAGTCTGGCAACTAACTCCTGTTCCAGATCTTCCAGCACCTGGTTGTACTTGCCCCTCCTTGGGTCCGGATCTGACCTTGGCAGGGTCCTCATTCTGAACAGCAGGTTGGACTCAACCATGGCTGTGCTGCAAGCGACCGATTCATGGTCCGCCTCATGCAGGCCCATTTCCTCCTTTCTCTGCTCATCCAGCTGGCCCACAAAGCTCCTCAGTGTTGCTGCCCAGCGCTGAGTGTTGTACATTGCTGGGTCTACCCAGGGTTCCCTTGCCCATGCTTGCACCGGCGCGCTGGGATGGGCACCCTTGGGGCTGTCACTGCCTGTCCCACATGCCACTGCGTCCCCTGGAGCTGAGGTTTGTGAAGCCGCTGCCTGCCGCGATTTCACCTACGGGAACACGGTGACCGACGACACGCGACTTGACGTGCCGTCGTCACGACACGTAAGGAGACGTTACCGGCGTTACGTGCCGGAACACGATGACACAGGAAGTGAACACGGACACTTTCGAACATCACGCGATCCGCAACATGCGATACCCGACACCACATCGAACCGGATTTTCGTGCCCGAAATCGGCAACCCCGGGAACACGGTCACGCTACCACGGTACGCAAACATGGTCTACGTGTGCTTTGGACCGAGAACACGAACGCCATCGGACATCACCCGATCCTCAAAAGATGCAAACCGACACTACGTCGGGCCTACCACCGCAGCCACGGTCACGCTACCACGACAGCCACGCACGCGGCACGTGACACTGCCGGCATGCCACCGACCATTCCGGGCACCGACGTCCAAACCCAGAAAATCACAGCCACACGCGAAATTTCGGCCGAGTTCTGGGTCCGAAACCGGCAGACCGGCAAGCACACGTAGCAAACCACGCCAGCCGTCAGCACGCGGTCGACTGGAACACGCGCCTCTCCCCAAGGACTCGCCCAACGCCAGTCACGTGGGACACACCCACCCGATTACAACAGGCACACGCGCCACACCGCGCCCCATCACACGCCCAACGACTCCCACGACGGCACAACCTAACTCGTCACACACACAAACACGACACAAAAAACTTAAATATACACAAAATACACAGGAAATGTAGGCGTATTGGCATACACACGTAAAAATACTATGTCATTAGGCTTCTCTATGCCGTTGACACGTGTATATGGCACTCTTTGCCAACCGTGGAGCCAAGCGTGTGGACGCTGGAGACTTCCAGGCGTTGGGCATCGAGCGTGGGCGTTGAGGGAGCCAGGAGTTGAGCATGTGCACCGTTCGTTGCGATGATAGGTGACAATTGACAGGTCAACATCGAGATCACCGTTCGTTGCGATGATAGGTGACAATTGGCAGGTCAACATCGATCGACCGGTCGCTAACACAGCTGCAATGCCCAAAGGAGGTGCAATTGCTGCCGCGCAAAGAAGAGGAATTCAAAATGGGAAAGCTGACCTCGGTCGCACCAAGTAGCCCGCGCTATGACATGTGACAACTATCGACAACTAGTGATAAGTGTGGCATCGATCGCAGTGAAGTTCACACACAGAGCCGATGTCAGCCTATCTAGTAAAACATGCCGATAACAACATGGATAGGCTCGTGCAGGCAACACTCACGAATATTCAGCATCTTGAAAGCGGACGTACAAAATTCGTTACGTCACTACTTAAAAGGTTTTCCACGTTATAGTGACGCAGTTCAACTTAACGTTGGTCTCGGCAGGGACGCGCCTCGGCCAGGAGGACCCACATCGTGGGCTCAGAGAGAATGTTGCGTGGAATTTTATGAACCGTTTGATACACTGAACGGTGGCTTCCGAGTTGCCGGCCTCGAGCGACACGTGTACAACTCCAACTGCCAATTAGTGGATAGGGCACATGAGGCCGCGAGCTCGACATCAAAAATCGCAAATAATGCGTGCAACTAAGCGAATGCTAAATGGTATACCATTTGGCTTCTTTGTGTCGTTGACACGTGTTGGCGACACGCTTTGCCAACCGTGGAGCCAGGCGTGTGGACTCTGGAGACTTCCTGGTGCTCGGCCTTGAGCTGGGGCGCAGAGGGAGCACATGAATGAGCAAGTGCACCGTCCGTTGCGATGATAGGTGACAATTGACCGGTCGGTATCGGCCGACCGGTCGCTAACACAGTTGTACGACCCAATGGAGGGTGGGATTGCAAACGCGCCGAGATGACACCTTCAAATACAGAAAGCTAGCCCCGAAGCATAAACCAAATAGCCTGCGCCATGACAAGTCGCAGCCAACTAGCTCGGCATTCGTCGCAAGGAAGTTCACACCATGTTCCGATTTATTTGCAATATATGTAGCGAAGCATAAATAATGCCGATGGTAGCATGGGCAGGCTCGTGCATGCAACATTCAGGGATATTCAACAATCAGAGAGTGGACGTACAAGTTCGTTTCAGTTAGGCGCCCACGCGGCCGAGCCTTTTTGAGCAAGGCCCAGAGGTGTAAAGTCATTACGTCCGCTCCTATATAGGTTTCACGCTTTAGAGTGGGCTAATAGTATGTCTCGGCATGGACGTGCCTCGGCCAGGGGGGCCCACATCGCGGGCTATGAGAGAGAGTTGCGTGAAATCGCAAACGCGTTTGATACACGTGACGGAGGCTTCCGAGCTGCTAGCCTCGAACGACACGTGTACAACTCCAACTTCCAATTAGTGGACAGGGCACATGGGGCCGCGAGCTCGACATAAAAAAATCGCAAAATATGAGAACAAGCAAATGCTAAAAGGTGTGCCAGTTGGCTTCTCTGTGTCGCTGACGCGTGTCTGCGACACTTTTTGCCAACCGTGGAGCCAAGCGTGTAGGCTCTGAATACTTCCAGGCGCTGGGCCTCGAGCGTGGGTGCCGAGGGAACCAGGGACTGGGCATGTGGCTTGTGCACCGTCCGTCTGATAGGTGACGATTGACAGTTCAACATCGACCGACCTGTCGCTAACACAGCTGCAATGCCCAATGAAGGGTGGGATAGCTAACACGCATAGAAGATGAATTCATAATACGGACAGCTGACCTCGGCCGCACCAAGTAGCCCGCGCCATGACATGTCACAACTAGTGACAAGTGTGGCATCGATCGCAGTGAAGTTCACACAGTGTACCGATGTCAGCCAGCGAAGCATAAAATATGGGCAGGTTCGTGCAGGCAACACTCAGGGATATTCAACAACCAGAGAGCGGACGTACAAAATCGTTATGACAGTTAACTAAGGTACGTTTCAGAGATAAGCCGTACAAGAAACCATTTCCGTACAATAAAAGGTCAATTACACTTGGGCGCGCTAAATCCTACGACTCGAGGCCTGAGATCAAGAATGGAACAAGATAACGAGTTGTTCTCTAGAATTTTGTACAAGAAAAGAAAAGGGAATGCTGACGCGGCGTGGATTTCGGGAAGTACAGGCTGACGAAGTGACGAGACGCCCAAGCCCCGGCATGTATACCCTTGGGAAGGGAAATGAGAATAGGGCGGGTCAGTAAGAACGGGGGGGGGGAAACTAAACGACAATCGGTGGGGCTGTTTTCAAGATAACGTCGAAGACGGCCACCACCTCTCTGAGGTGCTGGTGGGCTGGCCGTGACTTCCAGCTGGCTACCTCCCCTCGGGCGACCCAGGGAGGCAACGCCAATTTAACGACACCCGGTTGCAGCCTTTTCTAGCGAGCAGTTCAGTGCCAGTCATTTGGCTGGCGACTGGACCTTCACTCCAGAGTGGCGGCGAGACCAATTGCAGTTGGCGGCATCTCGGCAAGGGCCTCCCATCACCAGGATGAGGGCCTGGTCCACTCTATGGCCTCCCTTTCCTCTGTCGTGGTAGAGCTAGAGCTAGTCCCCCCGCGTCTTCCGCTGTGTAGCCTCTTACCTCACAGTTTCAGATCACCGGGCCGAGCTGTTTTACCACCTCCCCATCAGACTAATGGATCAAGGGCGTGGCGTGTATGGCACTCGGTTGGATTTCATGAAGATAAGGGAATGGGGCATGTGAAATCTTCGAACTGCCTTTCCTTTGGGGGAGAGTCTTCTCTTTTGTGTCAATGACATAACACCTTTGGGGCTTGTTTAAAAAGGCTCGGCGGTGCGGGCGCCCAACTGTCCCGTTGGAAGAAAAGAAACTTAAGGCAAGAGGGGATAAGGAGAAGAAAACAAAGGAGAAAGAACTACCCGCCCAAAGGAAAAGGCATCCCGAAGCGAGGGCCCGAAGTATCTTTGCCCCTCTCAAGCCTATTCCCCAAGAAGGCAAAGAAAAGCAACACAACTAGGCCTCAACAAAGCGTACGACGTCCTCAACAAAGGTCAGTGATGGGAGGCAAAGCCTGGCTGGAGACGGGGGGTGATGGGAGGCAAAGCCTGGCTGGGGATGGGGGGTGATGGGAGGCAAAGCCTGGATGGAGATGGGGGGTGATGGGAGGCAAAGCCTGGCTGGGGATGGGGGGTGATGGGAGGCAAAGCCTGGCTGGGGATGGGGGTGATGGGAGGCAAAGCCTGGCTGGGGAAGGGGGGTGATGGGAGGCAAATCCTGGCTGGGGAAGAGGGGTGATGGGAGGCAAAGCCTGCTGGGGAAGGGGGGTGATGGGAGGCAAAGCCTGGCTGGGGAAGGCGCTCGTATGCTGCATCATCTAGCGCTAGCACCTCTGGGACAGGTAGCGGATGCAGGTCAGTTGTTGTCTGACGCAGTTGGGGGATGGCTGATCCCCAAACTCTTTTGTGTGTTAATCTTGTTCATTACTTTTCCCTCCAGCCTTTAATTTCCCTTTCTTTCAATCAGATAGTTCGGTGCCCAGTCCTTGCGATCAAGCCTTTTTTAGCTGGGCCCAGAAGTGTTATGTCATTGGCTTTGTCGGTCTGCCGGGGTTACATATTTTATAACTGGCATAAGGGTGACCGCTGCCATGCGGATGACCCAGCCAGTGATGGGGGAGCCTCTGAGACAGAACTTGTTTTGGGTGCTATCTCTGTGCCTCCTACCTGTTACGAGCAGCCTACAATTTTGGGGGGAGAGAGCTTTTTTCACCTTGAAATCCATACGATAGCTGTTTAAGGAACTTATAAATGCATGGTCTTGTTTGCTGAGCTAACCGATTGAGTTCACTGGTCATGCAAGGATCACGATTGAACATAGGCTAGCCTCCCTGGTTAAGGAAAAAACATGTACCGGTACCAGTATCAATAAGAAAAGTCGCACTGCTTATTTTTGTGCCATGAGGTGATGCAGAGGGGGCACAGTGCCACAGGTTACCTTCAGGACGAAAACATGAAACTTGCATACCAGCTCTTTCATTTGCAATGACGCCGACGACCGAGTGGCCTTGAAATAAGATACGTCCTACTTCTACGGCCTCTGGAAGTAGGCCAGTCCGGGATTGATCCTCACCTCCAGGCAAAGCCATTCCACGCTTTCGCGGTGCCCCTGAGATGGCCTGGCGCATTTGCAGCTACATAAACACTGAAAAAGTCTCAAAAGAGTTGGCTGCGTACTTTTGCTTTGCTCATGTGAGCTGCTTTGGTGTATGTCCAAATGTCACGAGGCACTCGATTCATCCCATATTTACAAGTGGTCATGAAATTGCAGGATCCAATTCCAGGGATTAGGCAACTACATGCAAGGACAAAGCTTGAATCCTGCTTTCACAATAATTGATGGTCTGCCATTCGGAAGGAATGGTAATTTGCCCCAAACGAAAAGTAGGACCTCTTCGCAGGGAAGAGCACATACAAGGACATGGAGAACGGCAATCTGTCGGAAACTTGTCCCTAACTTGGTAATTTTTTGTCAATGCTCTGGACTGCAAGAAATGGCATTTTTCACTCGAAAGATGGCAGATACTCAGCACGGTAATGGGCGCCATACAGCTCTCAATCAGAACTGTGTGGGAGCAAAAGAAAAGTAAAATAAATGTACTCATTACTGCTTCCAGTACTGGTTTTAACCAGAAATCCAACCTCGGACTCTCTACAAAAACAACTGTATAAAATACATGATCAAGGTATACAACATGACTAGGCGCTGTGAAATTGTGCGTGCGTTCACAGTAATCGGGAGTGAATCAGACGAATGCAACAGTAGCATCATTAAGGGTGGCATAATGGCGTGGCAGGCCAAGCGATATATGCAGTTCAGCGCACTCCCGCAGCGACTGTACGTCAACAGAAATAGAGGGACTGTGTCCACAGCTCAAGCTCCCTCCCAAGTAAACCGAGCCTTTTTGCTCTAGTATCCAGCATTATCATGAAACTTGAAGAGGCTGCGCCACCATCACAAACTGTTTTCACAGTGACAGCCTCTTCCGGTGCAGGGGCGACTTGGCCTGCTCTGATTCAAGCAGTGCAGCTTCATCTCCTCTTCTTCAGGGCATTCCTCCCATGGCGCGTCCCAGCATCCGATCTGGTTACTGCTTTCTGCGCGACGTGGCGGTGCCGCGCTCCATCTCGCTCAATGTGTCGCAGCTTCCGCTTTGTGTGCCTGGTTGCACCCCTCCTCACTCAGCTCATCTACCAATGTATCCAGGGCAGGCCCCAGAATAATGTCCAAGTCAGGCAGGACCATGTCACGAAACTTGGAGTCTGCAAGGAAGCGTAAAGGGTACCAGAAATCAGTTCAGGGTTTGAATGTCCGTCTATGAAGGCACAAGACAGAGAGGACAGCACTCAGTCATAAATCATGGATGCAAACAGAACTTGCTGGTTCCCATTGCACTATTTGTTTGTGCCAATTATTTTTTATTAGACTGCGAAAGGTGGCCTGGTGCGAACTACAAGAAACATTATGACTTGATGGGCACAAGCTGCCTAGCCATTGCCTGAACTGACCAGGTCACATAATGCACACACCTGCTCTCAGCAGCTGCCTGGCTGTCGATGCTGCGAGGCCACTGCCGCCAAGGATGCCCTCCACACCAGTCGACGTCACCCGCTCAAAAGACGCCCGCTCCACCGAGGCCACCAGCGACGATGATCGGTCCGAGGCGGTCAAGACTGGCGCCGGGGCGGCGGCGAACGCGGAGTGCATGTTCTGTGTTATCTGCTGCGTAGCCTGTTGTGTCGCCAGGTCCACTTGCTGAGACATGTGCTCCATTGCAGCCAACGGGGATTGGGCGCCTGGTATGCTGCTCTGGACAAAGGAGGAAATGTCGGATGCCGCCGCCGAGCCACCGAGGTGCACCGCACCACTCATGATAACCGACAGCAGCAGGGACAGCGCCTTGTCTGCACAACAGCAGAGGCAGCGCCTTGTCAGAACAGCAGCGGGGAGAGCGCAAGGATTAGCTCATGTATGAGAGGCAGGCGCCCAAAGCAAAATATTTTATTATAAAGAAATGAAAAACGGAGGGGTCCCAAGAAAGAGGGAAGGGGGGGAAGGAAAAGGCTTTGATTGGGGCCTCCCCAAAGGGTCCCGGGAAAGAGGAAAAGGGGAGAAGACCATTAGCTGCCCCCCCTTTGCTTGGGGCACCCCCCATAGGAGGGGGCCCCGTAGAAGCTGAAATGCAGGCCCAAGAATCCCCCCTTCGGAGGTAGGCGGTGGGGGAAAGGAGCGGAAGTCTCTCCTCCTTACCTCTGTTTCTTGGGACCCCCATTGGGTCCCAAAAACCATTTCCTCCACCCCTTACTCCCCCCCCCTTTGGGAGATCTCAAGAAAGAGGGGGGTACCCCAAGAACAGGGGGGGTAGGGGGGCAGAAGCCTTCCCCAAGAAAAAGAGGAGGCCCCAAGCAGAGGATTTGTACGCTAAAAATGCAGCGCATATTTTTTATTTAATTTGACCTCTAGCAATGGTCTTTCGTTTCAAAAATAAGATTGCGAAGATGATGATTATGCAAGACTGTGATTTTCCAGCAATGCTTCTCACTTCAAAACAAAATGCTCTTTCCTCCCCCTCATTCTTGGGGGACAGCGCCGCTCTTGACAGACAGCATGTCATGTAATGGTTTAAAGTTTCAGGGGCCGCGCTGGGGCAGGTGTTGGGATTAATGTTTGGGCATTAGGAACCACTGAAGGGCAAATATTGTCTAGGGGAGGAGTGCAGGTCACTGAGAAGGCCCGTGACTCACCATGAATACCATTGATACGAGGTCTCGGCAAGTCCCAGTCATCCTTGCTGTGGGAGCAGCAAACGCAGGTGGGTGACTTCGGAGCATCATCAGACCAGAACCGGAGCGCCAGGGGCGGTGACGAGGAGCTGCCGTGCGCGTCACTGTCACGAGCAGCGGCGGAGCTAGCGATCACGGCGCGTCCTGCAGCCCACTTCTGCTCCACCTCGGTTTCCTCGCAGCATGGCGTGCATGCAACATCCGTGCCTTTCGAGGCGATCAGTTGCTTCAGGAGCATGTGGCTCCCCACGTCGGCCAGCGCGTCCGCAAATCCACTTGCAGGGCTCTGGAAGAACTGCGCGGCCTTGCTGGTGTCCGCGACACCGCGGGCTAGGAGCTTCACCAGGTGGCGCTGCAGGCCAGCAGGTTGCAGATGAGGAATTTGATGATATTCAAATTTGTATTCGATGAGATTCAAATTAAGGATGCAGGCGGGCAATCGACCTCCAGGGGAGGGCGCTGCAGTTGAGCAGGGTGCAGAGACTATCAAACTCAATTATAGCACACGAACAATATGTGTGCCGTTATGGATGTGCAGGCGGTAAATGCAGTCCACTATGTTTGGATTCAAATTTTGAAATGCGGGCTGGGTCAGCAAGCAGTAGGCAATATTGAGCAGCAAGCAGCAGGGTCATTATCTCTTGGTGCACCGGTATTGGTCATTGCACATACCGGTATGGTACAAATCAACGAGCAGAACGAGGCTAAATTCCCCTCTTTGCTTCAATCTATACGGTAGATCCAACGTGCCCCACCTGCATAGATCCGTTGGAGGAAGTGCACTCTGCCAGCAGAGACAGGTAGCCCTCAGCCCAAGCTGGCATGCTGGGAGGGTCATTGTCTGATCTCTCCCTGGTCAGCGGCCGCAGCAGCTCTGCGGAGGACCCAGGGGTGGGACTGGGGACCTCATTGGGCATGCTGGCCACCACATAGGCGGGGCGGGGCGGGAGCGGAGGTTCCTCGATAGTGGGGGTGACGGGGGCTGGAGGGGCCACTTGAGCCATGAAAGAAGTCTGAGGAGAGCCGAATACCCCAGGGAACAAGTTTCGGGAGGAGGTTTTGCGTGGCACTCCTGAAGTAGGGTGATGATGTTTTTGAGTGTTCACAGTGACAGCGACTGAGAGCATGTCAGGTCGTGAGATTGAGACAAGGGCAGCTAAAAGGTCTGAGACCAGCCATGAAGAACCGGACAAACATTGTGGTGCTAGGATTTAACGACCATGCATTGTGCCACAGGCTAATAATCCGGCTTGTGAGCCGGCCAGAACAGGGCCATATCTGCTGATTTAACAAAGATTTCTTCGCGTCCACTCAGACAGCATATGGGCAACGTGGAAGAGGCTTGTTCGGTTCCATCTTCCCGAAGATCCATGATGCGCATGGCCTGCACCCACCCGGTCGCACCCACCTTTGTTGTGCCTCACATTCGCCAGTGATACGCTGTTAACGGAGGCAGCGACAGACATGGTGGCAGATACTAGGCGTGGCAAATTGGAGGTCTATGTATAATTAACGGGAATGTGATGCCAACGACTGTGACTTTATATATGAGGTTGGCGAGCATCGCTGCCGTACTGCCAGCTCCTGCGAAGTTTGGGTCATCAGGGGACCTCCGAAAGCCATGTGTTAGATTTGCGTTAGCTAGCTTATACTGTTCCGGATGTGGGAAAATAGTGACTTCTGTGGGGGGAAAAGCTTGGGAGTAGGGGGAAAGTAGGCATATCGCGCAGCGCGCAGCGCTGCGCCTGCTACCAATGTAAATACGTATTTGGGGGAAGGTGCACCTCGGGTGAAGTTGCGACCAGCGGTCTCCCTTGTGGAGGAAGTAGCCTGCACCAGCTCGTCGAATTTCAGTGGACAGCGTGCAAACGAAAGCAAAATTATAGTTGCTATATTATAAATTTCACTTTTCCATTCCATTCTGGTCACTAGTCAACAAAAAGTTGGTGCACAGTCATGGCACACTGGTACACCTCTCACACTTCTGTCAGCATGCACAAAATCAGCAAGCACACAATAAATAGCAAGCCTCATAGTCATATTAGAGGCAAACAATGATTGGAATGCCATAAATTGGCACCCACCAGCATGCAACACCATGCAAAGATACTCTGTCATACCCATGCGGCATCATGACAAGATGAGGACAAGGTAATTAAAGAATGCAGGGAGACAATTGCTCAGTCTCATTTGGGGTCTCATTACACTTATGAAGCTTCTACTCTACTCTAGGCTTCTTGCCGTTAACGAAGGCCTGGTATGCCTGGCATGTGACCCGGTGCTTGCTGAGAACCAGACCATCTTAGCCAGGCTTCCAGCCACAACGGCATGACTTGGGTCCCTGGCCCTGCTTGTTGGCCTTGTTGGGCCTCTCTAGGTTCGCCCTGCTGGGGTGTGCTGGGCGGGATCCTGGATCAGGCTGTTGGCTAGGCTCCAGGTTTTCTCCCTTCCTCTTGGTGCTGGCCTTGGCAGCCACCATCATGTGGCCAAAAGCAGAAATGACATTCTGCACAACAGGAGAGACCACATGTGGGGCAAGTGCAGTGGAAGACAGAGCCTCCATCATGCCAGCTGCCCCCCTCCGGCTCAACTCCTTCGCAACTGTTCGGTCAAATGCTGAAAGCTGCTTTTCAGTCTTGGGCTTTAGGGCATTGCCTTGCTGCCCGGCAATGTGAGGAACTTGCAAGGCGTTGATGACCTCCTGATTGTACTCCCTGACCATGCTGGAAAAATCTGATTTAATGCCCCGGGTGTGTTTGGGCAGGAGCTCATTAAACAGAGCAATCTCCGCAGTAGTGCTGATGGGGCTCCTGCAACTGAGGATAGTGGCACGTCGAGCACCCATGTGTTGTCTCATCCACATTCCCTTCCTCTGCCTTAGCTTCGCAACTCCCACCTTGCTGTTGCTTGCTTGACTGGTCTCCAGCGGCCTCCTCAGACTGGAGCACTCAGCTTGGATGACACCTCGCAGGGGGGGAAGGAGTGCATGCTGCCCCTTGTCCTGACCCTTGGTCGGAGGAGGAAGCCCCGCTGCTCCTAGCTGTTGTAGCAATGACGGCATGGGAGACCTTTAAAGGGAGGGGGAGGCAGAGGCAGCTGCTCTTGGCTGCATGAACCCCCCATGCCCCAACCCCTGGTGGGTGGAGGGAGCCCCAGCTGCTCCTAGCAGCTGTTGCAATGACGGCAGGGGAGACCTCTGAAGGGAGGGGGAGGCAGAGGCAGCTGCTCCTGGCTGCATGAACCACCCCCCATGCCCTGACCCCTGGTGGGTGGAGGGAGCCCCAGCTGCTCCTAGCTGCTGTAGCAATGCAGGCAGGGGAGACCTCTGAAGGGAGGGGGAGGCAGAGGCAGCTGCTCATGGCTGCATGAACCCCCCACGGCCCACGCCCCGACCCCTGGTGGCATTTTTCATAAGAAATTGCAGCGACATCCGCAACTTCATCATTTTGCGCCCCTGTTCATACCAGAGGTGACTTGCCTACTTTACTGCCTTGTCCCCGGGGAAGGGGATGTAAACAAAATAGGTATGTACTACAACCCTCAACCGCCATTTAACCGCCATGTACGATCGCGATTTCTGGCCGTTCAGCTGGGATGGCACGGCCAGAATGAAATAGCGTGACAAAGATGATTTCTAGCATTCGTACACGTTGACAACGTCAGTCGACGACCGTCATCGTGGGGCCGGCACCTCGCGTCGAGCGCAAACCTGCTTGTCTCGACTGTTTCTAGGAAGTGACAGATGTCACTGGCCGTTCGTGCAGAGGATGGTCGCGGCCGGATTTACGGCCATGCGGCCGTGATACGTCCTAGATTCCAGTGCCTATCAAATCTCTTGACGAATCCTTGTCTTGAAGCATACAATTTGTCATACCCGTAATAGCAAGCACAATAGTTTAAAAGCTCACATTTCAACATGGTTGGATCCTCGACTTCTGTTCACAAACGGCATTCCTGTCATGTTTCCAACTGCCCATGCTCAAATCCGCTATATTTTTAGTGAATCTACCCGGTGCATTCCCGGTGCCCTTTATTTTGAACTCAGCTCCCGACCCATTCCCATTCGCAGGATGACGACAGTGGCGAACTCGACAACAATGCAATGCACGCATCCAGGCAAAACAGGTACGTGTTTGACGAAGTGGAAGTCGTGCTTACACAAGCTCACCGTACGATATGCCACACGCACGCTGATCCCTACTGATCTCTTATGTGAAGGGTAATAGTGTTCAGGTAATCAAGTTGCATCCAGGTTGAGACTGCCCGAATCGGTTAGCGCTTTAGAATGCTGAAGTCGAGGTCAGGGCCCTAAGCTCGAGGTGAGGGCCCTGGGGTCAGGGTCCGGGCATGGTAGCACGATACAATACGATGCAATACGATACGATACGAATACGATACAATACGATGCATTGAACGTATCGTATCACTTCAGTGAAAAATCATTTTTAGACTGAGCTGATAACCAGAGTCTGTGGGGTCAAGCTGAGTAGTTTTGACTGAGCTGGATAGCTCAATAGCTGATGGCCTGAGTAAGTTGTGTAATGTTGAGACTGAGTCAGTTGAGGGCCGGCAAAGCATTTTTCGTCCATGCCAGCACAGCATGATTCCAGCATTTGTCGGCCGGCACAACAATGGCTATTGTATCATTTTCATTTACACTGCAACACAGCAGCAGCAGCAACAAAACAGACGTGGGTGCATGGCAATCAAAGCATCAAAGCATAGCAACCAAAGGATGGTTTAGATGGTTGCATGGCAATCAGGGGCTCAGGGCAGGTCCGTAGGGCAGGCTGGCACTCAGGGCAGGCTGGCAGGGAAATTCAGAGCACCCATGCACTACCCGGCCAGTCACCGAATTATCACCGGATAACTCTGCAATTATATTTACTTTTTAAGCTCACCTTGTCGAGCAGTGTAGTACCGGTACGCAACAGGTTGCTGTAGCCAGGAGGCTTGTAACCAGCTCCGAACGCAGCCACCTTGCGCATCATCCTCTTCCAGTAGCGGTTGCGGGAGACGTTGAAGGGGATGCCGTTGGCGTAGAATGCCATTGCGACTGATAGGTCGACGTCGTCTTTCTGCAACTTGTTGGCGAAGTAAGGAATCGTCCCCGGCGTAGGTGGAATGGGCTTGTTTACACAAGAGCATACGAATTCATTCTTGCATTTCAGGCGTTTCCGCTTTCTGTTTGAGGTAAACTTGCTTGGGTCGCCTTTCTACGGCACTTTTCCGAGGTTCTGACAGTATCTACTGAGGACGTCAACCTCATCATCATCCGACATTGTGCAGCGCTTCGTCGGAGACGAGACACGTCCCAGTTTTGCTAGTGTGTACATCGGCACGGCATACCCTAAATAACGAGAGGGGGGCACTGAGGCTCTATTGTCCATCCTGTGGACTGGACTGGGCTGGGCAGCATCGTATCGTTTCGAATCAACCGTATCGTTTCGTATCATCGAAACGATACGAATACGAAGGCCTGAACATCGTATCAGTCGTGCTACCAAGGGTCCGGGCTTTTATCACCACAGACACGACGAACAAAAAGAACATGCCAATGCCACTGCCCATGCCTTAGAGCGGGGGGGCTTTGTCTCTTCTCTTTGTTGTATCCACTTTACCTACTGTACATTTTATATTTATGTCTCACCCCTTCTCTTTAGTCCTCTTTGTTATTTTCTTTTAACCACTTCATATTTTTGCCTCGTCCTTTCTCCTTTGAAAGGTACCTTTTCGTCCTCAGGTACATTTTCGTACAGATAGGGTCGATGCCGTGCGTTACTTCGGCAAAACCCCCGCGATGCTACACCAACATGCATCAAACGCAAATCTCCCCGTTCCGGCGGTACATGTCGAAATTCGCCCCCCTCCGACCATGCCCACCCCCGGCAGGCCGTTGCACGTCGATTCTTATTAACTTGATGCGAATACTTTCTATCTCATGAGATTCGAATTGTCGGAACGGGGTTGCAAGCTGACTCAGGGGGTTGAACTAATTAGCTAAATCGTTTGGATTTAGACTGACGCTGCAGGTTCCACAGTTTGAAGTAGGAGAAGGCTTTTGTAAAGACATTTGTAAAAGCTGTGCCTATGGCGCAGCCCCCGAGTGACGTGTATGCTCTGATAACTGCTGAGGTGTGCTAGGCTGCTTTGTGTTGTAGTGGAATTGAGGAGGTTTTCCAAGTTTGGTGTCGTGTTTGATTCTGGTGGGACATTGCAACGTTAATGGGTTGGAAGGATGCCCTTATTTGTATGGTTGCATTGCTTTGTAAGTGGTGGTTTTTTTGTGCTGGAACCTGTTGCGTGCACTTGCTGCATGTTTTCTATAAGGTGCCTTGCATGCTGCGCCACTGCAGCACTGTGCATGCCCCAGCCCCCCGTCCCTCTGCTCTGAGGCAGTGTGGCATGCAAGTGTAGGCAGGAAAGTCGGCATTTGGCAGGTTGGCAGGCATGTGGCAGGCATGCCGGTAGGCTGTCAAAGCAGGCTGTCGGGCAGGCATTAGGCAGGCAGGTACGCAGGCAGCAGTTCAGTCGCTGGGCAGCATGCAGGTAGGCCGGCAGGCATAAGGTTCGCAGGTATGCAGGTTTCTGGCTAAGCTGCTGCAGTTGTGGTGTGTCAGGATGTGTAGCTGGTGCATGGCACCGGACGCTGTGTCGAAATGTCATCGCACATCATGCACGGCAATCTGAAGAAGTCTAGCAATTCTTCCAGCATTGCCAAATCTTACAGACGAAACGAGGTCGCGCCTAACGCAAAGCTGCACGATAGTCCCAATCAACGATGGGCTTTCGCATGTCCTTCAGCCTGAACTGTCATCCTGCAAGTTCGAAAACTAGTCAGCCGCTGGCTGCAGCGATACGGAATGCGAGCAGCCCTGTCATCACGGCTAAGCTGTTAAACTAGTTTGCGCTTTAAGCAGCGCAACGCGAGTGCACGTCACGTACTGCGCAGTATGAACTTTCGGTGAACAAGGTCAAAAACCAATGTGGCCGAGGCCATAGCTGCCCCGCCACGCGCATATACATTCGAGCAGACATGCAAACGACATTCCGCCCAACTCAGAGCAACGCGATGGCCTGTTTCTGAAATCGGGACCACTTTTCACCTCGAACCTCTAAAAATAGCATGTCCAAAAAAGTACGGCTCGTTACATCCACTCCGCGCGCCTCCATTTCAGTGCACTGTCATAAGGTAGGGAGCCGCGAGATACGCCACTGGAATAAAAGATGACTCGAAACACTGGGGCGACCGCGAAGAACGAGCCTTTGACAAATGCAACAACTTTGGCGGTTGGTAACCGATGTCCCAGTGAACTCAACTGAAAACCCAAACCCTATCCCTTTTCGTTCCTTTCAGTCACTCGGGTATGCATATTATTGATATTTGTCGAGGTCAGGCTAACGCGTGACGCCAGAAACATTTTATGGAAGGGAAATCGTCCGTGTGTCGCATGTACGTCTGCCGGGCTGTGATTTTTCGCTGGTTGAACGCCTTGGACAAATTCCTTCGCACAATGACTTGTCACATGGCAAAGAAGTGCTGATAACTCCGGCATGCATAGAGAACTCTTAAGTCTTGCAGCAGCTTGGTATGGAAGGAAAAGTGTGTATTTCAGAGCATGCACCTACGCCGAGCTGGTATTTTTCGCTGGCTGGGCGGATGCGTCATATTTTTTGTCACAAGAAATCCTAATAAGACAAAGAAGTGCTGATATATCCAGCGTTAAAAACAGAAGCACGTATGACCCGCGCCAACATTGGGGCGTGGGGGTGAAGGAACCTCCAAGTGCCAGTTCAGAAATGGATGAAGAGGACGCTGAGGAGACCAGAGAGGCGCCCATGGAGAAGAATCAAGAGGGTATGTAAAGCTGGGGAGCTGCTTTCAACTAGCATGCGAGGCCTGAGGTGGTACTGCAACATGCTCTACGGCTTGCACAAGATTGTCGATTGTCATGCACTGCAACTTTGAGGGGGGCAGCCCGGAGCTTGCACATGTGGCGGATGTCGGGCGCATGATGGTCCAGTGGAAGGCTGACCTGGATGAGCATCTGCAACAGTTGCAGCCGGCTCTGAGCAAGGATACATCAGCCCGCCGCTTCATCAGCCCGCAGTTGTTCCATGACACCTGCATGTATTGCAAGTGTCACCATCGTCCTCCACCACGTCATCTTCCATGACCTCCTGCGCTTGTTCTCCATGTCGGCTGTCACGATCCCATCTGCCAATAAGGCAGCTAATAGAGTGGCCAAGCAGGCCGCTACCCGGCATGCCGCAGCCATGACCGAAGCAGCCCCCGGCGCTAAGCCATCAACTCCAGTCCCAG
Source organism: Limnomonas spitsbergensis (assembly GCA_037349105.1). Taxonomy (NCBI): domain Eukaryota; kingdom Viridiplantae; phylum Chlorophyta; class Chlorophyceae; order Chlamydomonadales; genus Limnomonas; species Limnomonas spitsbergensis. The sequence continues at coordinate 598,117 of JAYJMM010000084.1, read as the reverse complement.
CCGCTCATCAAGTGGTGCCCCCTCCTCCCGAGCTGAATGAGAGTAGCCTGGCTCGCGTGGCAGGCTGGGTGGTCCTGAAGGCAGCAGGGCCGGGTCAGACTTGCGAGCTGATCAAGCTGCTTGCGTAGTTGCGTGCACGATGGACATCAGGATTGTTGGCGAGGTTTGCGGCCGCAGACGATCTGGATATGCAGCTCACGTCTCATCGTATATTCGTATGCAAAGCGTGTTTGTGCAGAAGTTCATGCATGCTATGAACAACGACATCTTGTCTTGTCACGGGGCAGTGAGGCCGGGTGAGAAGCCAGAGATGGCCCTCCGGGACAAGCTCAAGGGTGAGATCTCCAAGGGGATTGACGACCGCAAGCGAGCAGAGAGGCGGCTGGCGACAGCTGCAGATCTAGCCGTTACAGCGCAGTTGGTGGCAGCATGTACTTCACTTCTACAACGCAGCAGTCGCACCAGCAGCACAGCAAGACAGCCCACTCATGGCGGCAGCCATGGCGGCCGACATGCAGCTTGCTGTCAGGCAGGGCACCGGAGGCCGCAATTGGTGCAGTGTTTTGCTAGGTGCCTTGCTAGAGCTGGAGCTGGGATCAGCCGATCCCAAACTGCGTTAGACAGCAACTGACTTGCAGCTGCTGCCTGTCAGAGAGGTGCTAGAGCTAGTTGATGCAGCATACGAGCGGGCGCAGCTGGGTGCCGCTGGCAGACGGGACCCCAGAGATTCTGCCACTGAACACAGGTCTGCGGCCGTCTACTGCACCTGGTTTCAGTCTACGGCGGGCACCGTGCTGGCGCAGGCCAGGGGCCGCACCAGCCGAAAGGAGTGTGCTTGCGTGCGCACGAACTTACGGCTGCGGCTCGGCGCCGTCAGCACGGCTGACACTAGAGGCCGGCACAGTGGTCAGCAGCGTGACATGCGGTGCTGCCTGCGATGTTGGGCTAGGGGAGACGGCGACCATGTGGAGGACGCGCTGCATGCTTGTTTTCAATGCCCCAGCGTGCAGGATCGAGTTAGAGAGCGGGGATGGGCAGGTCCTTCTGGAGTTATACCGGGGCAGGCTTGGCTGGGATGCCCTGGCCTTTGTGGACGACGTGGTAGATATTGTTGAGGCGTAGACTCTTTCAGAGGATGGAATTTACTTTGTTCTTTGTGTTTTCCAGCCTTTTGTTTTGTCCCTTCACTTTTTCCCCACGTCCCCCCCCTTTCTTTTGTCCTGCCCCCTTCTGTGTTTCTTTCCAACTTCCTCCAAACTCTTTAGTTAGGCGCCCACGCGGCCGAGCCTTATTTGAGCAGGGCCCAGAGGTGTAACGTCATTGACTTAATTGGCCCCGCGATCAGCACGGCTGATACCAGAGGACGGCGCAACGGTCAGCGGCAAGAGGCACGCTGCTGCCAGCGGTGTTGGGCACGGGGGGATAGTGAGCAGGTGGAGGATGCTCTACATGTGTGCCTCCAGTGCCCCAGTGTCAGGGAGCAGTTACGGGAGCGGGGGTGGGCAGGTCCTCAGGGCGCTGCCACTAACTTCCACCAGCTGTACTTGGCTGAGCAGGAGTGGGATGCACTTGCTTTTGTGGACTGTGATGTGGGCATTGTTGAGGGTTAGTCTCTATGGATTCTGAGGCGCTGGTGTCGTTTGCCTTTCCAGTCTTCCCTTTTGGTCATATTTTTTTTGTTTGCCCCCTTTTTAGTTTCTTCTCTTCTCCCTCCTGATCAGTGGGGCGCCCTCGCGGCCAAGCACGGGTGGGATATGCTTGCTTTTAGGACTTTTCTTTTTAAGAGGCTTTGTTGAGGGCTAGTCTCTAGTGGAACTCAGGTGTCGGACTTGGTCTTCTTGGCCATCCCGGCCTCTCCTTTTGTTCCTTTCCCCCCCTCTTCTCTTCTCCCTTCTGAACAAAGTTGGGCGCCCACGCGGCTGAGCTTTGAGCGGGCCCAGAGGTGTAACGTTATTGACTTAATTGGCCCTAGTGGGCGACTGATCTTTTTCCCAGCCTTTGTGTCCCTTGACCTCCTCTCCCCTAATTGTTTTCTTGACTCACTGGCCGGTATTTTGTATCCTTTACCCCAACCGATTAGTCGGGCGACCCCGCGGCCGAGCCTTTTGAGCAGGGCCCAGAGGTGTTACGTCATTGACTTCATTGCAGGGTGCCTCAGCCACAACCGGACCAACAGCTTGCAGAGCCTGCTACGGCTATTCCTGTTGCTAAGGGCTCCAGCCGTATGCCAGTTTATGTTTGGTCCCCGTGGGCCGATTGTGTCATGCTGATGTAGCGCACCGCCCGTATTACTGAATGATCAGTTCCTTGTTTAAGGATTCCTGCAGTTGAACTCTGTTTACGGAACTGCTGTTGCAGTTACACTTTTGTGTTTTCTCTGGATATCAGAGAAGTGTGTATTTTCACACTTTAGCCTCCTTCTTAGTGGCTGCTTGGTTTTCTGCTGCCACTATTTCTTTCTTACTTGAAGCCCTGATTTCGTAATCACCCTTTAATCTGAAGTTACATAGTCACTCCTCATCGAGCAAGCACAAACACTGCTCACTTTATTCCAGCAAGCACAAACACTGCTCGAATATCGATCCATCATACAGAACAAGCACAAACACTGTTCGACCCTTCAGTCCAAGCAAGCACAAACACTGCTTAGTCTTGGAGGTATTCTCTTGATATTTCGGCCCTTATCAGGCATTCTCCAGCCTTCCAGCTGGTTTATCACCACCAACTCCATCAACACTTCATCAACAGCCAGTCCAGAGGCTCCAAGTCGACTCACTGATAGATCATCAAGCGAGTCTCCCCATCTGAAGATCGCCTACAAGCGACTTCCCATTGAAGATCATCATACCCTGTCACTAGTGTACTACATCTTCAACTGCTACTTCAGTCACCTTCGGAAGGGTCGACCCATCAGGCAATCTTGTTAACAATAGAGAATAGTCAGGTAAGTAGTCCAGGGGATACTTATCTTAAATATATCGACTGATCCCCAGGCTTACAGCTAGGGATTCGAGTCTCAACAGCAGTGATCAGGAATCTGTCATATTCCTGAAGTCACAGCACTTTTCTAAGAAAGAAATAGTCCGACTGGTCGCACCTCCAGTTGTCTGTAAACAGGTCGACTCTAAGAGTCGACTCAAGTAGGTGCCAGAGATCGTCTGTCGACCACTTGATCGATCACAAGGAGTATTTTTCAGTACTCTGGAACCTTTCATGTCAACAGTCAGGACTGGTTTCATGACTGATGAATCAGAAGATGAACATGGCAGTTTAATGTATGTTCAGGCCAAGTATGATCAAGACTTAGAGATTGCGATCATCAAAAAGGAACTAGAGGATATGACTGCGCAGGACCAGATCCATTTGTTAATTCGATCTAAGGTCAGAGATAAAGACGGTTTGATAATCACTGATTTGCTATACTTGAGTAAGAATGAGCAAAGAAGCCTACGCAACGCGATTAGACATGCTAAGCGGTGCGAGGGTGATAGGGAACTTATAATGAACCAAGAGCATAGGGAGGTTTCGGAAAGGAACGCTACTAAAGAAAAAGAAGCACAACGCAAAGCTGATCTTGCTTTGCAAGATGAAGAGGAAATGGCTTACTATAAATTACAGAGTGACTATAACTGGGCATCAGTTGAATTAGCAGCTACCCCAAAGATTATTATGATCCCTGTTAGTGACGACAATTATAACGATAGAATTCCCTTTTCTTCAATGGACAATCCTGCTTACAGCCTAAAAAAATCTGCAGCCGATTATTCAGCCAGTAAGCTTAACCAATGTGCATACGTTACGAAGAGATCTGGGCAAACTAGTGAGCATAGCGATTCACTATCAGTCAAACGTGAAGATGGTTATCAAGGAGGAGCACCCGTATTGCATTTTATCGCAAAGAAACTTAGAGCAGATGGTACTTTCTCACCAAGCTGTGATAGCTCCAATAACTTCTCAGTTATAGGCGAAGGAGACCAAGCAGCGGGATTCGAGCACATCACTCCGAAAGAGGGATATGTCCAAAGTCAAGTTCAGAAATGAATACTGCGAATAATACTGGGTATAAGTCAGCAGTCAGTGTGTTCAGCAAAACGCCACCACCACCGGTACAAACTCCAATCAGTGGTCAACCAATTAATCAGGACACTGTTGGGGTAGGCCGAGGGGTAAAACAAGAACAGCCGGACGTTCCCCAGCGGTATTCTAGAGAAGAAAAAGAAAAGTTTTATGCCAGGGAAAACGAGTCCTTGAGAAATCAAATAAAACAACTTAAAATTCAGAATTCTCGTTACGCTAAAGTGGCACGTGACAGCTCACCTGAATTATTGTTCGCTGTCCCAAATACTGGAATCAAAGATGGACATTTTGCATCTGGTCAACGCAACAGTCCCTCTGCTAACACCTCTCACTCCTATAAAAAGGAAGTTAAACATGAGCCACCCCAAGAAACCAGTGACTTTGAAAAAAATTCAAATTCCGAAGTAGAAGTACCTCGCAAAGATGAGGTAGTGGGAGTTGAGACTGCCATGTATATCCATGCAGACATGACTCCTACCATCATGGCACTTGAGGTAGTGGTAGTTGAGACCGCCATGCAGAATCCTGTGTACGCGCCTCACGATGTTCTGACACATAAAGGGCTTGAAGGTGTGCCAGCCAATCATGCTGAGATTGCTTGCTCGTGGTCAAGACCCGAGCTGATTAGTAAACTTGAGAGGAATATGCCAGAGTTCGCACAACCACAGACTAAGGGTTACTATATGCTTCTTCGTCAAGAGGAGCACATTCTCAAGGCTCTCATCGACATTCCGGACCAAATTAGGGTGAGAAGCAATAAACTTGCATTCTTCTGGTTAAACGAATTAATGGCAGTTCACGAGTTCCTGGACGATAGATTAAAGAGTTCTTTGTTTATAGCCATGCACAGCCATGAGGAGCTGCCTCCCGTCATTAAACCGCATGAGCAATGGCAAGTTGAAATTGCCATGCACAGTCATGTAGAGCTGCCTTCCGCTTTCATGGTGCACGAGGTGATGATTTACTCAGAAACTCCCTCGTCCACACATCCCCCAACATATGACATCATCAATGTGTGCTCCTCCAAAACCAAGCCCATGCAGGAAACTGATTCCGTTGAGAAGTACAAGACCACACGAGGTGGAGAGGGCAACAACATGCCGCGTTCCTCCGGGCCCATCCTGATTAACAGTGCTCCACGAATTTGGTCACTCATGGCTTCAAAGGTGAAGGGTTTGTTTGGGACAGGCCTAGACAAACACACTGATGTCCCTAAGATTCAAGACAGAGACACCCGTCCCCATGAAGACCCGGGTGGAAGTATGCAACCTACGGGGTATAGAGCTGAGACTTCCTTCGACAGTTACCCAGTCAGTAAAGAGCGTGTCATTGAAACAGAAGAGCTCAGTGAGATTTCCTCAGGCCTAGAGACTCCGGTGCGCATGGTGCATGAGGTACACCGACAGAGTGGGAATTTTATGATGGATTCATGGGGGCCTAGAGGACAGGTTTCAATGGCTTCTGAGCTGTGCTTTGAGCAAAGCAAACCTCCATTTGAAATTAAAAATCCTGTCACGCCTGGTCAGTCGCCAGTGCCCCATCGATCCAAGCACCGAAACAAGTCGGTTGAAAATGTGGACCATGCAGAGCGTGATCCGAACCAGTTCACACTTTCATCCGCACAGAGCATTGCGAAGTCGGAGCTTAGTCAGTTGTGAATTGACACCGGTGAATTGACACCGCCGCAAGATGCTTGACCACTGCGAGACGCTTGCTCCCTCCCTTCCTACCCAAAGTCAGGGTGTACACCTTCTGCGTGCGGCCCTGGATAAACCAGCGGTTAAGGGTTTCCACAGCTCCCACCTTCGGTAACGTGGCAGCGGCATGGTGATGTTCGGTTGACCTGTCTTGGTCAATGTTAATTTCTTTTGTTTCCTTGTTGCATGGTGACCCATGCAATGAAAGTAGCACTGCCCGTTATAGCAGTTGGCTGGTGCCTCTAGATGCTAGTTGTAATGTCGTTGTTGTTCTTGCCTTCTCGACTTTGATTGACTTTCTTAGAGATATGTACTGTGTGTATTGCAATCTGCTATGCTGTACATTCCTGCTGATACAAACAGCGTGTTCATACCTGCTGGTTACTACCTGCTTGTTCACACTGGTGGTACGCCCCTGATTGTTCACACATATTGTATGCACCTGGTGGTACACACATGTTCATACTTGCGTGTCATTCACACCTAGTTGTACGTACTCCCAGTTCACACTTGGTTGAGGACCGGTTACAACTACCGTGATGTGCTGTCTTTTTCAGTAGACATATGCGCAAACACTAACTCCTAATTCCTGATAGGACTGTAATAAATGCAGTCTCCTGCAGGACTGCTAAGCTTGCCTATTGTCCAGCTCAGAGCTGGTTTATGGTCACAGCTCAGAGCTGGGGGGGGATGTCTGTACATATGTATGCTTTATTCATGCTCTTTGCTTAAAACTTTTCCCTACCCATGGTTTCTCCCATGTGCAGAATGGTCCAGTGAGGAATCAATCGCCAACCGAATGCAGCGCACACCGCAGCGCACAACGTATTGAGCAAGCCTCTGCATAATACTACTGTGTGCCTGCACATTACTACTTCAGACTCCCCAAACCGGTGTAGTTAACCCTCGTCGCGTAATGTCTCAAGTGCAGTTTAGATGTGCTATGTTTGACGATACTGTTAAGGCAACCGAAAGAGTACTCGGGCTAGTAGAACGCCATGTACTGCAGTCCTATCAGAGCTGGGGATGTACTGGGACTTAAAATGGGGGACTCTGTTGACCCTGATGTGCAGCAGCATCACCTATCCCAGCAGCAGCAGCAGCATCTTGCTAAAAAAAAAAAATCAAGAACCAAGAAAGAGACAGGTTAGCTAACTGGGACCATGCAAATATTAGAAAGTTCGCTGGTTATGAGTTTTGTTCTGGTCCCGCGTGGTCCCCATCTTTAGGGGGACCCGGGATGCGCCCTGGGCCCCCATGTGTCGGGGGCCCCGGGCCACGCCGTGAGTCTCCACCTGTCGGAAACTCCGGCAGAACAGCTATTGTGCCTCCATTTGTCGGAGGCCAGAGCCCTGTGAATCCTCCACCTGTCGGAGGTTCCAGAAGAGTTGAAGGGCCCCCATTTGTCGGGGGCCCCAGCTTCATTGGTGAGCCTCTAAATGTTGGAGGGTCCCTTAGCAACCGTGGGCCCTCACATGTCGAGGGCCCCGGACCTAGCATTAGGCTTCCAATTGCCGGAAGCTCTATGGCCCAGCTGGTGGCTATTCGCAATTCTTTAGCGCTAGAGAGCTGGGGATCTCAGTGGGAACCCCTGTTGAATGGGATCAAATTCCCTCACAACTTCTCCACCTCTATAGAGTAGCTCAGGATGCGGAGGCCATGATTGAATTCTGGCATGAGCAGTCGACCCGTTTCGGAGAGGACTGTGTTGCTATTTCAGCAAAGGCGCCTAATTAGGTGGCTGCTCTGTCCCTGGGCCATGTTTTCGATGAGGAAATGGAGGTTTTCAGATTTGTCCTTAGCTTTGTCAAAGGTCGCCACACTGACTATGCCTTTTATCAGAGCTGGTGGCTGTGCAGTCCGAAGCTGACAGCCTCATGAATGTTGACCGTCGCTAGAAATTTTCGCAGTTCAGATGACTGTTACGTAATGGAATTAAAATCAACCGATACTTTTATTGCGATTCAGACTCTTCTGCTAGAAAGATAGCAATGCACAGAGTAAGATTACTCCGCCAGCAATATCCTACACTTTTAAATAAAGATGTGTGCCTCAATTCCTTCACTGACCTTCCGCAGGATGTATACAAGATCCAAGAGTCATATCTTCTTAACATCGGCTCTTTAGACGGGTGTCAATGGCTGCTGTATGCAGGATTTATGTGTTCCGACCTTTCTTTTGTTGGGTTAAAAACTGGACTACATGGTACTAAAATTTATACTTTCTTCCCACTTCTCAAGATATTGGGTACGACTCAAGCTCTACAAGTTCATCAAGCTCCTGTGGTTTATTTTATAGAGAACACAACAGTAAAATTCGCCAAGGGTCAATCTGCTGATATGCGTGAACCATTTACTGAATTATGTGAGCGTCTGGGCATCCCTATTACATTTGACGTTGTTGCTGTTGGTGTTGGTTGTTGCTCACTGGTTAAGGAATTATTGGTGCAACATCTGTGCGCCTACTGCCTTGCAATTGATCTAAATTCCTTTGTTAGGGATCCTGATCGTTCTGGAGCCCAACCGTCAAGCGCAACTGTGCAAATTGGAGCACCGCTATCCTTACCACACTGTCAACAGAAAAGGCCACCTACTTCAAGTGTTACCTACTCTGGTTGCATGAGTTCACTCATGGGCCTTCAGCAGAGACGGTGCGGGGCTAGTTTGGGAAGACAACAAACTGTTTGACCTAACTAATTTAGAAAGAGGACGGATTCTTGGCTATGCGGATCACTGCACTTCAGGCAAGGGTGCTTCTTTCGATGCTAGACACAAAGTCAATGGAGGAGCTTTTGATGCAAACGCCGTAAGTCATCTTATTGCTACCAGCTTTGCATATAGAGCTGCTAATATCGTGCAGCCCTCGCAACATAAGTTAGTTGCTGCAGTTTCTTGCCTAGAGCTTGGGGGGGGACGAAATCCTGATCAAAATTTGACAAAATTTATTTGCATTAGTAGCTGACATGATTTTGCATGCAGCTCAGGCAGAAGCTGCAGAATTGTCTGAGGTAGACATTCAATCTGTTAATGAGGAAAATGATGTTGACATTAATGCAAAGGGTGCCACTCAGGATGGTGCAATTCATCGTGTTGCGGCACCCAAAATTGCTGTTGCACCCAAAATTATTGCTGCACCAAACCATATTAAATTAACCTTCATTCCGGTACCACTGAGAATGGGGGCAAGGGATAGGCAACCCGTTCGTTCGTAAAATGCGCTGTCCTCTTTGTCCTCATGTCCTATTGCTGTGTGCTGACTTGATCTTGCATACAGCTCAAACATTAGCTGCTGAGTTGATATATGTACTTGTGTTGCATAATCACCCTGTTCGGCCGGTGAAAAGTGCGTAAGTGCGGTACCTACATCAAACGTTAGATTTAAAAATAAATTAGATATGGACCTGCCTCGGAGTGATATGTGTACTGTGTAACTGTACATACGGGTAATGGTGCTAATTTGAGTTCTGCTAGCCACTCTGACCTTAAGACCCAGTGATGATTCCAAATGCGGTGGGAAAACTGCCACTGCCATGTGCTAAAATTACCTGGTCAGTGAAATTGTGGCTTAATTACGGCCAAAAGTCATAGATCCTGCCTGGTAATCATTTTATGGTTGGAAGAAGCTATCTTGTTGTTTAGCATTGTGATACGCCGCTCTATTCTAAAACTGCGGCCTAGATCTTACCTCTATCTGATAGCTAGGTGTTGAAGGACTGCTTGTACTCTGCTGCCATACCTGTTGGGGTCATAATGTCAGGCCCAGGGTGGTCCTACTGGTGCCGCCGCAAGGATGTGATACCCAGAGATGGGACAGTTTTAAACTATGACCTGCTTCCCATGCCGCTTGTATGATCATGATGATCTGATAATTTAAACTTCTGTTAGATTGTGATTTACACCATGTGTCAAATCATAATCCTATGAGTATAGATCAATTGTACTGTGACACAGGTTTGATTTTTAGTCCACACTTTTAAATGGGTTCACACTTATGCATGTTCCTGTTGAGTTTGGCTATGTTGAGTACCTTGCTGCATTATGTACCCAAATAAAAGCTTTCTTACTGTAGCTGCTTTCGCTCGCAAGATCGGCTGTGGAGGATGTTACCTTGAAGACTAAGGCCCCAGCGCAACGGCGCCTGGGGACCGCAGCCCCATCCGGAATCAGTCCAAGGTCCTCGCCAATTACGGAGCTAGATGAAAATAGCATCAGCCACTGCCCTGGGATTTTTCTAGCAAGTCCTGAAACGTTTCTCCAGAGCTGGCTTAATTTGTGGAAGGTTCCTCAACTATAACTGATTGGCTATTGCAATTTAGAACTCTAGTTACCACGGGCAATTAACAATTGCTGTCAATTTGAAGATTTTGTGTGCATCCCACGCACGGCTGTTGTGCGTTTCGCTTTTAGCGTTTGTTTTGATTTAAGCTTGCGACGGTTATTTTTGGCTAAAGACAGTCTCAAGGCTTTCATCAGTATTGTGCTGATCTGTTTCTGCAGTGACCTTAAACCAAGTTAAAAAAAATGTTATTTAGCTGATTTTCTTCTCAAAAGTTCTATGATTGAACTGAGTAAAATTCGTAACCCTTAATGAAGGTTAAGCTGTAGTCTTTTAAGAATTTCCCCTCGGGGTTTTTCACCCTTTTTGACAGTCCTCTATAAGTGTCTCCTTCGTCTCTTATTTCGGACTGGGGGGGGAGTGAAAGGGTGTCTTTAATACTTGCTTTATTTGTTTGCTGTACTTGCGCAGTCATTTACTAGGCGCAGCGCTTAGCCCCGACAGCTGTCATGCTGATGTAGCGCACCGCCCGTATTACTGAATTATCAGTTCCTTGTTTAAGGATTCCTGCAGTTGAACTCTGTTTACGGAACTGCTGTTGCAGTTACACTTTTGTGTTTTCTCTGGATATCAGAGAAGTGTGTATTTTCACACTTTAGCCTCCTTCTTAGTGGCTGCTTGGTTTTCTGTTGCCACTATTTCTTTCTTACTTGAAGCCCTGATTTCGTAATCACCCTTTAATCTGAAGTTATATAGTCACTCCTCATCGAGCAAGCACAAACACTGCTCACTTTATTCCAGCAAGCACAAACACTGCTCGAATATCGATCCATCATACAGAACAAGCACAAACACTGTTCGACCCTTCAGTCTAAGCAAGCACAAACACTGCTTAGTCTTGGAGGTCTTCTCTTGATATTTCGGCCCTTATCAGGCATTCTCCAGCCTTCCAGCTGGTTTATCACCACCAACTCCATCAACACTTCATCAACAGCCAGTCCAGAGGCTCCAAGTCGACTCACTGATAGATCATCAAGCGAGTCTCCCCATCTGAAGATCGCCTACAAGCGACTTCCCACTGAAGATCATCATACCCTGTCATCAGTGTACTACATCTTCAACTGCTACTTCAGTCACCTTCGGAAGGGTCGACCCATCAGGCAATCTTGTCAACAGTAGAGAATAGTCAGGTAAGTAGTCCAGGGGATACTTATCTTAAATATATCGACTGATCCCCAGGTTTACAGCTGGGGATTCGAGTCTCAACAGCAGTGATCAGGAATCTGTCATATTCCTGAAGTCACAGCACTTTTCTAAATTTAGTATAGAAATAGAAATTCGTAACCCTTAATGAAGGTTAAGCTGTAGTCTTTTAAGAATTTCCCCTCGGGGTTTTTCACCCTTTTTGACAGTCCTCTGTAAGTGTCTCCTTCGTCTCTTATTTCGGACTGGGGGGGGAGTGAAAGGGTGTCTTTAATACTTGCTTTATTTGTTTGCTGTACTTGCGCAGTCATTTACTAGGCGCAGCGCTTAGCCCCGACAGCTGTCATGCTGATGTAGCGCACCGCCCGTATTACTGAATTATCAGTTCCTTGTTTAAGGATTCCTGCAGTTGAACTCTGTTTACGGAACTGCTGTTGCAGTTACACTTTTGTGTTTTCTCTGGATATCAGAGAAGTGTGTATTTTCACACTTTATCCTCCTTCTTAGTGGCTGCTTGGTTTTCTGCTGCCACTATTTCTTTCTTACTTGAAGCCCTGATTTCGTAATCACCCTTTAATCTGAAGTTATATAGTCACTCCTCATCGAGCAAGCACAAACACTGCTCACTTTATTCCAGCAAGCACAAACACTGCTCGAATATCGATCCATCATACAGAACAAGCACAAACACTGTTCGACCCTTCAGTCTAAGCAAGCACAAACACTGCTTAGTCTTGGAGGTCTTCTCTTGATATTTCGGCCCTTATCAGGCATTCTCCAGCCTTCCAGCTGGTTTTACCACCACCAACCCCATCAACACTTCATCAACAGCCAGTCCAGAGGCTCCAAGTCGGCTCCTTGATAGATCATCAAACGAGTCTCCCCATCTGAAGATCGCCTACAAGCGACTTCCCACTGAAGATCACCGTACCCTGTCACTAGTGTACTACAACTTCGACTGCTACTACAGTCACCTTCGGAAGGGTCGACCCATCAGGCAATCTTGTCATCAGTAGAGAATAGTCAGGTAAGTAGTCCAGGGGATACTTATCTTAAATATATCGACTGATCCCCAGGTTTACAGCTGGGGATTCGAGTCTCAACAGCAGTGATCAGGAATCTGTCACATTCCTGAAGTCACAGCACTTTTATAAGAAAGAAATAGTATGGCTGGCCGGCAACCCCAAAGGTCCAAAACACACACACACACACACTGCTTGGCATGCCAGAAACAGCCATGCCAACTGGTGCGATACTGCAGAAATTGAAGGTGACTCTGCAAGTACATTGTTGCGGCTCAAAAACGATGATGCAACTCTGGCGAAGTCAAAGGTGCAATAAGGCCGGTGGTGCATTTGGCCATCTGAGCATGCACACCTATTTCGTCATATATGTTTGACAGTTTGACTGTCGCATGAACATTAGTACACTTCATAAGACGCAACACATACAACATCTTCGATTCAAGGCCTCCTTGTTCCAATGAGTGATACATGAAGGGCCCTCGACTGTTTACTTTAGGGTGTTTCAGCTACTTTTCAGCTAGATAATGGCATAAACTCAGGTAGGCCTGGCGCAGAAAGCCCTTCTGCTTGGGCCACCGGCTGTAGGTCCATGTTTGTCCCCATTTGCCCAGTGATGGCTGCCTAGCAGCTTGCCATAGGAGGCCTGACACACATTGAAATAAAAACTGGCATCCTCCTAGTTCCAGTGGGTTTGAATAAGGAACGGTGCAGATACCAGTATGAAAAAGTATGATACATAGATAAAGGCAGCGCATACCGCTCAGAGTTCCGTATTACTTCCTGTCCCTTCAAGAAAGGTAGCATCGGCGCATGCCAGCGCCTAAACTCACAAGCCCCCCTCTCCCCCCTTATATGCTCGCTCCGAACGACAAGCACCTTGCATACTGCATGTGGAATACAAGAGCCTTGCCTACATGGAGACGCACGAGCCATGCCTACATGGGGCAGTGCGTCGAACCTGCTTGCACCATGCCATGGCCGCCTGCGCTCCGAGGATTTATTCCAGGCCATGATCCATGGGCATCTCACACTCACGATACTTTCGCCGTCCTCATTTTGCCACATCCCTGCCCTTCCGCTCATTTCGCCGCATCTCTGCCTTGAACGACATCATCCTCATGAGGAGCGGCAGCATCATCAGCAGCAGCAGAAGCTGACTGACTGGCACTGGTGCCGAACACCCTCCCATCCTCATTATTAATTTCATCATCGTCAGCAGCAGCAGCAGCATCTATCGGCATCATCAACAGCAGCAGCAGCTGACTGTAATGGAACTGGTGCCAGCGCCCTATCACGATCATTTCCATTGTTAGTTTAATCATCATCATCATCATCATCAGCAGCAGCAGCAGCAGCCTCACTTCTTCACTCCAAGCTTGCCGCCCATGAGCGGGTCGGGCGAGGCAGAGAAGCTTCCCGAGGCACCCTTCCAATCCTCAAACCCGAGGCTGACCCCCCAATCACTCTGCGTCTCTATTTCGCAGTCGGACGTGGGGCGGCTCATGCAGATCAAAGCCATGCCTGCGGCCTGCTCCTCGGGGCTGACCTGCAAGGAATAAGGAAATGAGGTAAACAAATTGCAGCGCTGGACACAAGGTGGTGTGAAAAAGGGCGACGGATGTGCACAATTTCAATCTTTTGGCCTGCTCGTCTAGGCTCACCTGCAAAGAGTAAGGATATGAGAGCAACATTAAATGTTAGAAAGTGTGAACAACAGCGCAGGAGAATAGCAGGAGTTCAAAATGCAGATCAGCGCCATTCCTTTGGCCTGCCCCTTTATGCCGATTTGCGGAGAATAAGGATCTGCGAGGAATGGTGAGATGACTAAATTCACAGCGCTAGGCGTTAGCTATGGCTCACGAGAGTGACAGACATGAAGATCAACGCCAAACCCTTGGCCCCGTCCTCCGGGAAGGCTGATCTGCCAGGGATGGTGAGAATTTGAGGTGAGCAAATCTACTGCAATAGGCGCTGGATGGTCCGACCCCCCTGGTGCGAACAATGATGTACGCACATGCAGATCAGCAGCGTGCCTTTGGGCTGCTCCTCTGGACTGACCTGCGCAGCAGAACGGGGAACAACCATGAATGCCAGGACATGCGGAGACATGCTTCCTTTGTTATACTTCTGGTGCATCGTATTCGCAAGGTAACACTGTCTTGTCCGAGCCTGTCTGGGGGGCTTCCGGCATTCAGCTTCCGGTTTCCAAAGCTTGCGGTCAATGGGGCGCCAAGAGGTGTGGGGGACAGAGGCCTGCTGCATTGTTTATTTACTTATTATTTGCCAGAGTGAAAGAGTCGATTTCTATTTACACCAAGAGGCCTTCCATGCGTTTCCTTATCACAAGGTAAGACTTGAGGGCAGGGTGCAATGGCCACATGCTACTGCACGATCCTCTGTCCAATATGTTCTCTTCAGATTTCGGTTTGTTCTATTCTCGGGCACTAAGGGTGCCATGTTCTTGTCCTTGCCAATACCGGTACATTGGCAAGGACAAGGTTATTGGCATACATTAACATGTTATATTATCTTGGTATCAGTCGAATTTAGTTTTTATCCTGAATTTATGTTACCTTGGAGATCTCTAATTCAGCCAGTCATGTGATCTGTTTCTGTGGTTTGTTCCTTTATTTGGTACTGTAAAACCGGTTTGACTCTGCGTTTAATTAATTATTTTTGGAGGGGCGCGGAGTGGTGCGCGACCGAAGAATAATTGACAACTATTTTTCGGGGTGCGCGAAGTAGTGGTTCCGGCACCAAATATCAAAAGCCTTGAGCTGCGCGTGTGGAGTAGGGTACTTTTTGCCTGCGCGATGAATTTGATATACCGATATTAGTTCTCAACTGGGGTGCGCAGACCCTTTCCGGTTTTCGGTACACAGAACTATTTGAAATTTGAAGTCACTGATCCGTTCCTGGTATACAAAAAATATACTGAAATTTCGTGTTCCCCCTGACAACCTGTCAATAAGCTTGCAGCACTCCTGGCTGCTAATGCTAATGAAATTGAATCGCGCTTGTACTTCAATTGTTATCAGCAACCAGCTGGAACAGTTTGTTAAAATAAAATGCATCCATGCTCGAGCCTCACGCGGTCTAAAGGCCCGCTTCTTCTTCCCTCCGGCCGGGGCAGGGAGAGGAGGAGGGGGATAGGGAGGGGCAGGACAGGGAGGGGCGAGACAGGGAGGGGTGCTGACAAGTGAGATCTTGACTCCCTTGATGATGGTGCTTTGCTGGGGCCCCGCTGCAAGTCCCTCCTCCGACCTGGCAGGGTCCGCCAAGGACGTTACATTAACAAATAACGTGTTGAGGGACATGGCTCTGACCTAGAATATGGAGCAGTTTTATTATAATTTCTTCCTTCCTTTCTTTCGTGCATGCTTGCTGCAATGCCCTTGACGGCTGGGTAGTGAGCTTTAGCAAGTCCCAATTACCCCTCCGTTTCCCTTTGGAAAGTTCAAACAATACCAGGAATGAGGCACATGATTGATAACTCGAAATCCAGGAAATCACTAACACAGGCATTTCATATTCCAAAAAGCAACAGTCGTGAGGCCTTACAGTGAACTCCAGGTCCAGGATGTCGCTTTGATCCACACTGCCTTTGAAGATTCTCGAAACACAAGCCCCACAGATACCTCCTACGGGTGCCACAACCAGGACCAAAGATGCCAGGATGCAAGATAATCAGTATTTTCTTCAGTGATTTCAGCAATCTATCCCATGGAGACTCTCGCCATGCACATCCAGCAAAATCCACCTACCATCAGAATCGTCAGTGCTACTTTGATCAATTGTGGTCAGTGATTTTTCAGTCTTAGTGATCTAGGATGCCTAACAAGCATTGAAGCACAGCAAACGTTGGGGTGCGGGTCGTAACTACCGCATACCCGTATTGTTTATCATGTGTGCAGGGTTTGCATGTGAGTGAGCGTGTGTGTGTTGGGGAATATTAATGCTGATCAGTAACGTAGGGCTTAAAATGGAGAGTGTGGGGTTCCTTTTGCTAATCAATTACTTAAAGCTCTACATGCACAATGATTTTAACAACCAACCAAAGGATCAGGCAACCAGCCAACTAACCAACCGACCAATGCATATGCAATATGCATGCACCCATGCACACTCTAGTACTCTATCAATCGGCAGCTCTCACCCCTGCATGTCGCTGGAAGGTCAATGCCTGCCTTGTCAGCCGCATCCAAGATGTACATGTTATCAGGGCAGTCCGCCTCGCGGTACTCGCCCCCGCTCGCGAGGAATCTGAGCTTGAACACCTGCCCCCCGGACGCGATGTCGCGCCGCTCTCCAACCATGTCCCGGCATTTTTTGTCTGCGGCCAAGACAAGCACGCTGGCCGCCTTTCTTTCTCTCGTCTGACGGGGTGTTGAGCTACTACTGCTAATCCTGCTGCTGCTGATGCCTGCTTGCTGGAAGTGGCTGTGGCTTGTCGATGCAGATGTGCCGACGCTACTGCCCATTCGCATCATAGCAGAGGATGGTATGGCAGTAATTATTTTGAATTTGTTGCGTGCGGGGGGAAACTGCTGCTTCTCGGTGCTGCCACTGTGATCGGGATAGGGACTACAGCCACCCGACCACCACTACAGCTGCGGAGATAACTGCTTAGGCACACGTCACCACGCGACTGATCATATCCTTACCGGGGTTTACCGCCCTGGCCCAACCCTGAAAACGAAACTATCGACCTATCACCAGCCACGCTGCGGCCTACGCGAGTTCGTTCCGAGAGATCATCAACAAACTTCATTATGGCACTTCGCGCACTCCCCACCAACAAGATGGCTTCGCGCCAGGCTGCTGATGCCAGACCCGTCGCCGTGCGTGGGGTTGCGACTTGCAAGCCCGTGGCTCGCTTCGTCCATGCTATCCAGGTATAGACCATCTCCACAAATATCTCAATCTACTTTTGAATTGCACGGGCTAACTCACTTTCTCCACGGCCCCTTGCATCACCTTCCGGCGGATCGTCCATGCTTTCAGAGCATCAAGTGCAACCGAGGAACCCTCCAGGGTAAGCATGCATAGCTGTTTGTGTTTAGGTGCTACTGATGCTCCCTGCTCTACTTTTGCGGCTGCTACCTCGACCTAGGACCGTGGGGCCTGATGGGACGTACCAGCATCCACCGATTTTCATACCGTCTCTTCGGATTTCTCACCCACTGCCCTTTTGCATTTATGCAGTTCGCGCTGCTGCCACAATGGACAAGCCTGCTTCAAAAGCAGCCAAGATGGAGAGTGAGTGACTGACCTATCAGCGATTCAACTATTCCCCACACTTAAAGTTCAGGAGACTGCATCACCCCGCTTGCCACCAGAGTAGCACGCTCTTACGAGTGTAGGCAGTTAGACTTGCCAGTACCCCCCGCCATCCCAATGTAACCAAGTTGCTAACCCTAGAGCACTAGGTAACGCCCATGCGCATGCCCAATGATGCTCATTGCCCTCACCTCTCCAGCAGAACCTCCTGTTACCTCTGCTGCAAATTAATAACTCCTGAACACTGGACCCCTCGCAGCGCAGACATGACCCACCCCGCCTAACCGTACCCTGCAATTATTGGCCTGTAGGAGATGAAGCAACCCCTGCCCCCAGCAAAACCACTCTTTCCCGCTTTTGAAACCTCTGCACTCACTCTTGCCATGCGCAGACCAGGCCCGCCCCGTCTATCCCTTCACCGCCATTGTTGGCCAGGAGGAGATGAAGCTGGCGCTCATCCTCAACGTCATTGACCCCAAGATCGGAGGCGTCATGGTCATGGGAGACAGGGGCACTGGAAAGTCAACCACCATCCGCGCTCTCGCCGATCTGCTGCCTGAGATGAAGGTGCGACAGATGCTGCGGCTGCTGCTGCCTATGCTCAACAGGTACACTCTTATGGTCTCTGTGGGTACACTTAGGGTCTTTTTGGCAGTTGGCTTACTGTATGGCCTCAGCTCGCACTCTGACAGGCTCCGAGGGAACTGGGTACACATTCTCATCAACTCAGGCTTAGGCAGCTAGTGCACATGCAAATTATTGTGCGTTTTTCATATGCCATGCATGAGAAATTGGGGTGCCGTTCATAGGCCGGGACCTCGATATCTGCCCAGGTACGTGTGCTCTGTAGGGCCTAGTGAATGGTGATGTGAATTAAGACTGCTTTCAGTTGTGTGTCACTAGGATGTCGTTTTCCTTTTGCTGCATTGAGTTGAAATCATTTGAGCTGGTCAATAGGGGTAGCTCAATTTACAAAATAAAACTCAGGCTTCTAGCTTGAGCTGTGGATGCTGAAGCAGTCTTCAGACCAGAGATACAGGCATAGCAGTATAGGAATATATAAGCATATAGGCAATATAGCTTCTTTGGGCCCTGGCGATGGGATGAAGTAGGACAGGACAGGAAGTGCCTGATGGAGGGTTGGAGATTATGCCCGGTCTGGCTGAATGGCCTACCGCCTGTCCCCTATGACCTTGCAAAGGCCCCCATTGAGTGCGGCAGCGGTGGGAGCAGCACACTGGCCTTTACAGGACCCTTCAGGTTATGCTGGATTGCCTCCCCGTGGAATGTGTCAGGCTCTTCTTTTCTTGGTAGGGCATCCACCGCACGACAAGGTATCAGCCCTGACGCTGACAAAAAAAGAAATCTGAAGTTTTCGAACCACAAAGGTTGAACACCCCCCCCCCTCTGCTGGCCATCAGGTTGTCGCCAAGGATCCTTTCAACAGCGACCCTGAGGACCCCGAGGGAATGTCCTCCGAGGTGGGTTCTGCCCATTGGCTAGAGCATTGGCTAGGCCCCAAGCCTTATCCCTCGACACCAAGGACCCCCAGGGAAGTGGGGGGATGAGTGTCTGCTAGAGCGACGATAGCATAAAACGGTCAAGACCATAGGTTTGAACTGCTTAACTCTGAAAGCCCTTGGTAAAAGTATGTGCCTGGAATTTCCTCCGACGTGGGTGCTGTCCAGGGGCAACCAGTGGTGCGTGGGTCTTGCAGGAATTTCCGAAGACTCAGAACCCCACATTTACCACTTTAAAGCCGATGAAGCTGCCCCGGGGGGGGACGTGCCCCCCTCTATGTGTCTTGCGTTCAAGTCTCTCTCTTTCTCTCCAGTGCCCGCGCCCACGCCGCCCATTCTACAAGGTCCTGAAATGCACGTCGCTTGAACGAAGTGTGCGACCCCCCCCCCCTCTCCCAACACGCTCAGGTTCGCGAGCGCCTGAAGAACGGCGAGGTGCTGCCTGTGGGCACCATGAAGATCCCCATGGTTGACCTGCCTCTGGGCGCCACTGAGGACCGCGTATGCGGCACCATCGACATTGAGAAGGCGCTGACGGAGGGTGCGTTTCGGCGCTCACATTGAACCTGAGATCGGCCCTGCTGTTCCCCAGCATGCTGTCCCGTTGACAGAGGGTGTGTTGCGGCGCTCATGTTCAACCTGAGGCTGGCCCAACTGTGAACCCATGCGCTGTCCCACTGCCATCACCGTCTTTCCTCGCTGCTGGTCCCTAAACCGTTATGACCGCAAAATGTGAACTGGTATCGGAGGGTTAACAGAGCCTCACTTCCCTTGGAAAATATCTACGGCCCCTCATCAAGCGAGCGATTTGGGTTTCAAAGAGGGGGGTTAAAATTGTGCGCGCTGGCTGCTGCAGAAAAGCGGGACTGGCTTCTTCAGTCTGGTTTTGTAGGTCTAGGCTGTGAAGCGCTCATTGCAGCAACTACTGCGGTAACCATGCTGCTCTCTGTCTCTATCTATAAGCTGCATTCAATCGGATGATGACATTTGTTTGAATTATAGGGCTTTGGGCTTAACCCTGCATACAAGAGGTTCTTAGCCCCGCACTCGTGCTCCCTTCCCCCGCATACGTCAGATGTGTACAACACCTGTCGTCCCCGCTCAGGAGTGAAGGCGTGTGTTTACACTGCTTTCCCCACTTCCAGGTGTGAAGGCGTGTGTTTACACTGCTTTCCCCACTTCCAGGTGTGAAGGCGTGTGTTTACACTGCTTTCCCCACTTCCAGGTGTGAAGGCGTGTGTTTACACTGCTTTCCCCACTTCCAGGAGTGAAGGCGTGTGTTTACACTGCTTTCCCCACTTCCAGGTGTGAAGGCGTGTGTTTACACTGCTTTCCCCACTTCCAGGTGTGAAGGCGTGTGTTTACACTGCTTTCCCCACTTCCAGGTGTGAAGGCGTGTGTTTACACTGCTTTCCCCACGTCCAGGTGTGAAGGCGTGTGTTTACACTGCTTTCCCCACTTCCAGGTGTGAAGGTTTGTGTTTACACTGCTCTCCCCACGTCCAGGTGTGAAGGCGTGTGTTTACACTGCTTTCCCCACTTCCAGGTGTGAAGGCGTGTGTTTACACTGCTTTCCCCACTTCCAGGTGTGAAGGCGTGTGTTTACACTGCTTTCCCCACTTCCAGGTGTGAAGGTTTGTGTTTACACTGCTCTCCCCACTTCCAGGTGTGAAGGCGTGTGTTTACACTGCTTTCCCCACTTCCAGGTGTGAAGGCGTGTGTTTACACTGCTTTCCCCACTTCCAGGTGTGAAGGCGTGTGTTTACACTGCTTTCCCCACTTCCAGGTGTGAAGGCGTGTGTTTACACTGCTTTCCCCACTTCCAGGTGTGAAGGCGTGTGTTTACACTGCTTTCCCCACTTCCAGGTGTAAAGGCGTGTGTTTACACTGCTCTCCCCACTTCCAGGTGTGAAGGCGTGTGTTTACACTGCTTTCCCCACTTCCAGGTGTGAAGGCGTGTGTTTACACTGCTTTCCCCACTTCCAGGTGTGAAGGCGTGTGTTTACACTGCTCTCCCCACTTCCAGGTGTGAAGGCGTGTGTTTACACTGCTTTCCCCACTTCCAGGTGTGAAGGCGTGTGTTTACACTGCTTTCCCCACGTCCAGGTGTGAAGGCGTGTGTTTACACTGCTTTCCCCACTTCCAGGTGTGAAGGTTTGTGTTTACACTGCTCTCCCCACGTCCAGGTGTGAAGGCGTGTGTTTACACTGCTTTCCCCACTTCCAGGTGTGAAGGCGTGTGTTTACACTGCTTTCCCCACTTCCAGGTGTGAAGGCGTGTGTTTACACTGCTTTCCCCACTTCCAGGTGTGAAGGTTTGTGTTTACACTGCTCTCCCCACTTCCAGGTGTGAAGGCGTGTGTTTACACTGCTCTCCCCACGTCCAGGTGTGAAGGCGTGTGTTTACACTGCTTTCCCCACTTCCAGGTGTGAAGGCGTGTGTTTACACTGCTTTCCCCACTTCCAGGTGAAGGCGTGTGTTTACACTGCTCTCCCCACTTCCAGGTGTGAAGGTTTGTGTTTACACTGCTCTCCCCACTTCCAGGTGTGAAGGCGTGTGTTTACACTGCTTTCCCCACTTCCAGGTGTGAAGGCGTGTGTTTACACTGCTTTCCCCACTTCCAGGTGTGAAGGCGTGTGTTTACACTGCTTTCCCCACTTCCAGGTGTGAAGGCGTGTGTTTACACTGCTTTCCCCACTTCCGGGTGTGAAGGCGTGTGTTTACACTGCTTTCCCCACTTCCAGGTGTGAAGGCGTTTGAGCCGGGTCTTCTGGCCAAGGCCAACCGCGGTATCCTGTATGTGGATGAGGTCAACCTGCTGGATGATCACCTCGTGGATGTGCTGCTGGACTCTGCAGCGTCAGGTCAGGCACCAGGGAGAAGTAGGAGGACTTGGGGGAGGGTTTTTACTGGGGGCACTTTGTGGGGGGGGGGGAAGTTTGGAGAACAAGGATGGTGCAGCATCAGCCCTTCGCCTGTTGTGGTTCGAGGGCGTGACGGCGCGTGGTGTCGAACCGGTTCAGGCTCCTGACGAGAGGCAGGAAACAAACATTTTAAAACGGTTTTGAGTTGAAACTACATTCGAAACGTCGTCCTGGCTGCAGGTTGGAACACGGTGGAGCGTGAGGGCATTTCCATCAGCCACCCCGCCCGCTTCATCCTCGTCGGCAGCGGAAACCCCGAGGAGGGCGAGCTGCGGCCGCAGCTGCTGGACAGGTTCGGCATGCACGCGCAGATCGGCACCGTGCGCGAGCCCATCCTCCGCGTGGAGATTGTGACGCAGCGCCAGATCTTCGATGACAACCCCATGGCGTTCAGGTGCGGCCGTACTAACCTCCATTTCCTAAATGTAGCGAGCTGTTTCTTTGAGGCAAAAGAGGGCGACACGTTCTTTAGGTTCAGTAACTACGCGCAAAGTATGTGATGCAACACGAGATCTTGGATGATAACCCAGTGACTTCATACTTAACGTTCAATCCCGTCTCCTGGCAGCAGTATGACGTAAAGTAGCAGGCGTTGACTGACCGTATTGTGGCTGTGAGGGGGACCTGTTGGGGAATTCCGAGGTGTCCTCTGACCTATACTTCCCCTTTTCCTCCTTCTCCTTGCAGGGCCCAGTACGACGAGAAGCAACAAGCGCTGACCGACCGCATCGTGGCGGCCCGCACGCTGCTGAGGCAGTCCGAGGTGCCGTATGATTTCCGCGTCAAGATCTCCCAGATCTGCAGCGACCTCAACGTTGACGGAATCCGAGGGGACATCGTGACCAACAGGGCAGCTAAGGTAGGCAGGGTGAAGGGAGAAGAAGAAGTGAGCGATGGGGTGGAGAAATCAGTCGACACAGATTTCTAATCCGAGGGGACATCGTGGCCAACAGGGCGGCCAAGGTGGTCAGGGTTCTCAAGGTCTTAAGGAAATCAAGCGATGGGGTGAATAAGGTAGTGGACCCTGGGTCCTAATCAGAGGGGACATTCGGCATTGTGTCTAACAGGGTAGAAAATGTGTGGCGGGGTTGAGATGACATGGAGCGTTGCTGTGGAGAAATCAGCCAACCCTCACATCCTTAATCCAAGGGGACATAACGACCAACAGGGCCACAGCCGCATTTGACGGTTGAGCCGGGTTCAGTTGCGACTCAGAGCCTGAACCCTAAATCGTGCCCTGGTTGCAGGCCCTTGTTTTTAGGGTTTTACGGGTTGGACAGTTGCGCCGGGTACATTTGCAACAGAGAGCCCGGACCCTGATCCCCATTCGTCGCGACAGAGCCTGAACCCTTACCTGCTTGCAGGCCATTGCCGCGTTCGAGGGGCGCGCCGACGTGACACCCGAGGACATCTACCGAGTCATCCCTCTCTGCTTGAGGTGCGCCTGGGGCTGTGGGCTACTGAACTGTCCTATAGGCTGTGGGCTTTCCAGTGGGCTATGGGCTACTGAGCTGTCATGTGGGCTAGTGGGCTGTGGGCCTTCTTGAGGGCTGCTGGACTTTCCCGTGGGCTGTCCAGAGGGCTGCCAGCTGTCCAGTGTTTGTTCAGCGCACTTCAGATACATTTTAGCGACGTCTCAGTTTGCTAACTAGGGTTCCTGGTGTAGCCATGCCTCTTCATGCAATCGCCTGCCGCAGGCCGGGGAAGGTTGGGCCCCATTGGTCCCTAGAGGGATAGCCGCCCGGTGGCCCCCAAGGGTGTCTTGGTGTGCACTGTAAAAAACACGAGGGCTCAGCCCCTCCTTACTAAGCAGGCCTTTTAGATGTTGTGCATATTTCTCAAAGAATCTCGATTCATACGTCAATTAAATATATATAGAGGATTGGAGATCCATGGACTTAAAACCATCTATCGCAAAAAACCAGCACCTGGACGCAGCCTTCAGCCCACCCTCCTTCCCCTTGACCCCTTCCTGCTTGCAGGCAGTGTCCACGATGGACCCCCTGGCCAGGCCAGGACCTGCTCATCCACTTTATAACACCAACATGGCCCTGCCCCAACTCCTGCCCATTGACCCCATGACCCCACTTCCAGGCATCGTCTACGAAAGGACCCCCTGGCGCAAATCGACGACGGAGAGCGGGTGCGGGACATCTTCAAGGTCGTCTTCGGCATGGAATAGATGAAGGAACGCGATGCGCCTGGCATGCGGCATGCCATGGCCACAGGGTGTCAATGACGTGACACCTCTAGGCCCTGTTGATAACAGCTTGGCCGTGTGGGCGCCCTACTGTCTGGCCACAGGCTATGCTGCATGTAATAGATGTCAAGCCTCCTGGCAGGCAGCATGGAAAAACGTGCAGCGAGGTGCATGGAGTGCAGTTTAGAGTATAGTGGAAACAAGGCAGGGAGCCTGGCGAGTGCAAGTGTTGATATACACGTTCAGCCTTTAAGGCTTGCCGCTCACAAACTTGCCCATGCCTGGGGTAGCCTGTTGCTTGGGCAGTCGACTGTAGGCCGGTCAAGATGTCATCCCACTGGGCCCGTGGTATTGATGCACTCTTGCTGCCCCTCAGCAATGTGGCCCGCTGACGCGCCCGCCTCTACCAGTGGGCCTCTGAAAAGGAAGCGACGCTGCTGTACTTAAATCGACACGATTCATAACTGGATATATGGTACCGGTATCTCTTCGTTTTACTAGCGCTTTAATGTAAATGACGCGCAAACAAGATCCGATGTAATGGGCCATGGAGGACGGTTCGCTGTATGACTGTTGCCTCAAACTTGCACGTCTTACCAAACGATTTTGAAGCTTAGAACAGAGAAAAGCCTCAGTGTGTCCATAGAAAGAAAGAAAACGCCTGAGCGTGTCTTTTGGAATACGACATTTGAAATGCCGTACGCCGGTACAGTATGAACTCGTTGGATATGTCTGTCACCTGAACAACGTGCGGTGTACGGGGGGAACGGAGCCACAGAGTCGGTCATTCCGGAAACGCCATCACTTCCGCTTTTGACAACGTTCTCGAGATCATAGAAATCCGTTGGTGCGACGGGAATAGCCGTGGTCTCATAACTACGAGAGGGCGGCAGAGCGCAATTAAGACACTCACCGTCTACCAAATTATCGAGGTTTACACCGCTACTCCTAGGACAAGCCTTGTCTAAGGCTTGGCTCGGTATGGCCGCTTACTGAAGTCATACATAGGTTTCGACTCTGACGGGAAGACTACCTGAAGTGCAAGCAAGTGGGGTGTAAAGTCTGAACTCTCAAACTGCACAGCATTGCACACAGTGTGGCCATCATGATGCTGAGAGCTACAGTCCTCCTGCCGTCTCACCTCATGCTGGCGAGGCCAGGTACCCTCAGCTCCAGCCCCACAGCGGCCTCGCACCCTGCCAGCCACTATGGCCTAGCAGTGGCCATGGCGGCTGCGGCGCCTGCGTCCAATGACGGCCTGCGAGCACATGCGAGCCGGGGCCGTAGCAGCAACCACCATGCCAGGCTGGCCTGGCCGATGGCGACTGCGGGCCTGGGGTTCGGCAGTTGCTGCTACAGTCGCTGGGAGAGGCATGCGTGCCAGTTCATGGAAGGGTCGAAGACGCGCGCCATGCAGGATGCTGCAGCCAGCGTCTCCTGCCGGGCACCCATCAAATCAGAGGCAAGCGAGGCCCTAAACCCTAAACCCTAAATCCTAAATTCAATTTTGACTTGTTGTTGTGAAAGCCTCCATGCGTCTGTTCAATACATTTTCCACCAGAATGGGCCAGACTTCCGGAATGGGCCAGAAAGCACTTTGGATGCGAGGCTTGATTGCCTGACTTTGGGCCATGTTATGCATTTGTTTATTTAAGGCTGCTTCAGCTACGAGACTGCCTCAGCTACAAGACTGCCTCAGCTACATCATGGCCTACGGCTAGGGGGGTCTATTTCATTAAGCCATCTTGCTTGGGCCACCAGCTATAGGGCGGTCAAGGCTTGGCCACCATTGGCCCAGCAGTTGCCACCCAGCAACCAACCAAGGGGCTTTGTTGCGCACTAAATGGGGTTCATTGCCACGTCACTGCTCTGTGGTTGTGTGTTGGCTGCTTGACAAAGGGGGTCACCGGTTTCCGCTGGCTGTCCTAGTGTATTCAGTGCTTGTACCACTTTACGGGCACATGTCTCACCCATCAAATGTGATGTTCTGCTGGACTGTAAACACTTCACACACTTTACTGGTCACCATTGGCCCAGTGGTGTCACCCAGCAGCCACCCGGAGGGCTTTGTAGCACACTAAAACAGACACCAATGTGTTGCAGGTGGCGACGTTACATGACCATGAGGATGCGGCGCCAGCAGAGAACGGTAAATGTAGGGGCAGTGTGAGTTTGAAGGATTGTGGGGAACCCTAATCTCGCTCCATTAGTTATATTCTGTTAAAATATATTATATAAATGTAATAATACCGGTACCAGTAAGATTTAAAAGTGTGATAGTAAAAAATTGATAAGTTTGTGTACGGTAGAAGTTTTTATTTATTTATTATTATTATTATTATTATTTTCATTGTTACCCGTAGACTATTGTCCTGGATCCCAAGGAAATAATTATGTTGTCACAGTCTCTCATATCTTTAAATTCAGAAACCTCTCGTCTCAGCGTGCCTCTATTTTGGAGATTTTCTGACCCCCTGCGAGGCCTCTAGGCCCCTTGATATGAAGGGGAAGTGCTGAGTGGGCTTCAAATCCTATCAATAGAATACATAATAAAAATCGCGAGCCTTGCTGGCCTGCTAGGGCGAGGGAGGAGGAAATGCAACTGGGGAGGAGTAAACGAAATGCCTTACTGGCCTGCCACGGCTCCCTACTGACCTGCCAGGATGCCCTACAACACTACCTGTTGCTCAAGCAACAGATGAACAGGCTCATGTTCTTGTCCTGAATGAAGGCTGAAGAGTCAAGAACCCTAAAACCTTGACCCTGACCCCACTCGTGCCCTGGACAAGGATCAGGTGGAGGGGTCAAGGAGGCGAGCAGATGCCTACCCGCAGCGGGCATGAGCGGTTTGATCGGCTTCCGGCGGCTTAAAAATCACGCGCATCACCAACGACAGCAATAATAGCAGCAAGGGCAGGCCCGACGTCAAAACCAGCAGCAGCAGCAACAGAAGCAGCCATAACAGAGGCAACACAACCAGAGGCAAAAACAGCAATATCACCATCGGCAACAAGAGCAGCAGCAGCAGCAGCTAGGGCAGCAACGGCAGCAGCTGCAGCGGCAGCAGCGGCAGCGGCGGCAAGAGCAGCACAACCAGAAGTAACACCAGGAGTAGCAGCAGCAGCAGCAATAACAGTTGCAGCAATAATAGCAGCAGCAGTACCAGCAGCAACAGCAGTATCAAAAGCATCAGCATTAGTACCAGCAGCAGCCGCAGCACCACCAGCAGCAGCAACAGAAGCCGCAGCGGCAGCAGCAGTAGCAGTAGGAATAGCAGCAGCAGCGGCAACAGCAGCAGCGGCAATTGCAGATGCAGCCGCGCCACCGGCAGCAAGAGCAACAGCCGCCGTTGCAGCCGCCATCGCAGCAACATTTGCAGCAGCTGCGGCGACAGCAGCAACGGCAGCGGCAACAGCAGCGGCGGTGGCGGCGTAGGCGGAGGTGGAGGCTGGACTGCCAGACCGGCCACAGCGCAGCATCATAAGGCACCGGCGCACAGCTGTGAAACACAGGTGCCTCGGCCGGCGCCGGCAGCTGGGCAGCAGGCTGGCCTGTCATGGCTGTATGGCAAGGTCGTGGCGGTCACTGTTAAGGAGGTCTTCCGCATGGAGTAGATGAAGTGTTGTGAGGCCCACGGCGTGCAGCATGCCGGCCATGGCCAGAGGGAGCGCGGCATGGCACAGTTTCATGTGCTGCGATGTGTCCCTCTGGCACGCGGACAGTGGAGGACCTCATGCGAGGTGCCAGGAGTATGGCATGTAGACCATGGTGTGTCTTTATTCACACTTTCGGGCCGGGTGGCTTCGGAGCCTCTGACCTGCCTGTGGCTGGGGTACCTGGTGCAACAAATCTTGCGGCCGCCTTAATGCCAGTTATAGTCTGGTCCCCATTGGCCATATGATATTCATGCATACGTGCTGTTGTTAGAAGCTTTTGACCCATTAACATGATTGCCTGAGTGTCTGCTCCTACTGATAGGTATCTGAGAGGACCGCGATACTCCTGTATTTAGCTCAACATGATCCGTGACTTATCAGTTGACTATATGCATGGCATCATCCTTTTTCTGGCATCGATAGAAATGCCGCTTAATCAACGTGCCGGAGCATGGGTCTTATGCATGAGTTAAAGAGGACTAAGGAAAGGGGGGCATCAGCATACTAATTGAAATGGCCCGAAAAAGATGCACCGGTGAAAGAAAAGGAATGGAAAGAACTCCGTTTAAGGCGTGGAAGTGAGGATGGCAAAGTGTACTCACAGACTTGCCGCACTCAAGCGATCGCCTCTCGAGAGAGGGCCTGTCCACCTGCAACCACGGTTTCGGGGGCCCTTTTATTCACCAACCGATTCGCACACCAAATGATGCACTCGGGACCATGTCTTTATTAGTCAGACTCATCTTGCCAAGCACGAAGAGGGGTCTTTCCAGTCCATCCGGAGAGGGCGTAATGGCGGATCCAAACCCTCGACCATGTGCTGTGGATCTCCGCTTCTTCTACTCTTAAAAGACGCAGCGCGCTTCAATCTATGCCACTAGATTGGAGCTCGGCTGAAAGTTGTAATACCCAGCGGTGATACCTGAGCGGTATGAGGTGTACGGCAGCAACGGAACCGGAGGGCCGGTGAAGTTGGTCGGTCGTTCCGGAAACACAAACAAACCGGCATTACCGCGTATTTACTTCCACCATATCTCACGCCGAAGAGATTTGTAAGCTATTCTTGTCTAACGAGCACAGTCATCGTCTGGATAAAGAGTGCGAGAGGGCGTCAACGCGAAATTTGCGACACTCAAGGCTTGCCCCAGAGGTCCACCGGCATCGTCCCGACTATTTTAATTTCGATACATCAAGGAAAAGAAGTGTCTACGGATTTGCGCGGTATGACTGATAAGCTAACTGTTATGACTAGGGTTCGATCATGGAGGGAAGAGCCGGAGAACCCTAAAGCCTCATGCCCCTCATTCCGGATTTCCGGGATTTCCTGCCGCATTGGGCCTTCTGCCACACAACTGAAGCTTAAGCACGACTATTTCTTGTTTAGATTATGCCCCATTCGGCCTCATGCTCTACATCTAGGGCATTAGCATAGTCCAACACTCCTATCTACCGTCCCTTGGAATTTCAGAAGTGATTTTTGTCAGCGGCCAGCTACTCAGGCAGCATCCCTCTATGCCTTTGTTTACTCATATGTTTGTGAAGATTCATGGTTTGCATCTGTCCAGGAGGTAAGTCCCCCAAGCCAGCCCTGTAAGCGATATATACTCAAGTGCCTCGGCACTTACTAATCTGGGCCGCATGCCCGTTTGACCGGCAGCAACTAAAGAGGGCTCTGTTTACTAATCATCCCAGGGAGCGCACCGCATTCACAATTTCAGCACATAACCCTTTGATGAATTGCCTGATATTTTGTCAACAATTCGTGATATTTTATGACAAACTGGTGAGCCGGGAGCGTGCTCGCCTGACCTGCACTTCATGAAGGTTTTGCAGCATTATGCAACGCCTGCAGAGACCATTTCAATTTCAGCTCTTAGGCCTTTGCTGCATTTCAGGGACTGGTTGAGAGGGTGTCCTGCATATTGTTAGAATCTGACACAGTGGTTTATGCATGCACGGGTCTCCTACCCGTGCTTGTCCCCAAGGAGCTATTAATACTGAAATTTAGGGCCTGGTTGAGGGTTCCCCTGCATTGGTTAGCACCTGACACTCTGGATTGCAGGCACATGGGTCTCATGCCCTTGCCGTGCACAATTTTGAATGCATCGGTGACTGTCAGTGTCATGGGCCTTGCTGGTGACCAACGAGCTGTCAACAATGCATTTTTTTGGCACCTGACACAGTGGTTCTGTATGCATGGGTCTCATCGGCCTTGCTGGTGACCAACGAGCTGTCAACAATGCTGACACCAGGAAGGTGCTGACCTTCAAAGTGTGAATGCGTCTGGAGGACGGTGCGTCTGCCTCATAAAGGGCATGCATACCTTCCTAAACCTTCCTGCACCAACCGCATAAAATAGAATTTATCAGGATGCCTCAGGGACAGAAAAAGCCACTGGGGTATGCTCAGCCTCTCTGACCTGGCGAAAGTGCGTCTGGGAATCTGCACACAGCAAACAATTTAATATTTTCCTTCTCCCTTCCTTCATACAATAACTTCAGACCCATGTTGTCGCACTGCTCCGCACAGTGCTCCCCGTGGTCGTCACATCATGATGCTCAGGGCCGCGGCCCCCCTGCCGTCCCGCAACGCCTCCACGTCGCCAGGGAACATGCCAGCACGGTCAGGGACCTTACCCGCCGGCCCAGCAGCGGCGTCGCGCCCTACCGGCCTGCAGCGCCCTGCTGCTGCTGCGGCGGCGTCGGCGTCGGCGGCAGCTGCGGCACCCTATGCCAGGCTGCTGGTGCCCGCGGGCTATGGGCGCATCAGCGGCTGCTGCTGCAGGCGCGGGGAGAGGCAGACGTGCCGGTTTAAGGAGAAGGCCGAGACGGAGGCTTTACAGGAAGCTGCGGCGGGTACTGCCTCCTGGGAACCCACTGGAACAGAGGCAAGTGAGGCTGTAAACCGTGAACCCTAAAACCTGAGCCCTGAACCGCATCAAGATCAGAGAGAGTTTCGAGGCTGAGCAGGGCGGCCTTTCTCAGCCCGCAGCAAAATTCGAAACCATGAATTCCGAAAACCCGAGAGGCCTTCCGACTGAATGGGGGGCCTGATATTGACAGCCCTCCGCTGACTGCACTTTGCTGATGGGGGCGTGTAGAGGCCAGTGCCTTGAAAATGTGATAACTTTGCGTGACGATAACGTTACCCTAAATCCTGGGGGGATTTTCCAATCTCTCAACCCAGGCATTTCACAGCATAGCGATAGCTTGCCCCCCCCCCCATGCACACAGTGAGGTCGCTCCACTCCTCAACATACTAGTATGGCCCGGGATTTGCTGGTGTGCAACGCTTTTAATCTTAGGGTTTAGGGTCAAATTGTTTGTAGGCGTGCAGACAGGCCTCTCATTTAAGTTATTGTTGTTGTAACTGCACTACCGTGTCCACCCTAAAGCCTGTTGCGCAATGGCAGGCATTGGCCCTGCTAGGTTTGATGCTGAGACAAGGTCTTTCTTGATATAATAAGTACCGTAGGGCGAATTTGTATGGGGAACCACCTCTACCTCAGACTACAATCGGAAAATTGATACACTCGCCCGTCTTTTTCCCCTGGTGTGCTGCAGGTGGAGGCGTCCCACGACCACGCAGAGGCTGAGACGGCAGAGAACGGTGAAGTGTACGGAGCAGTGCCAGGTTATTGGGGTGTAGGAAACTCCTGTCTCATTTGGAAACCCTGATCTCACCTAACTTACGAAATCCTTATGTCATTTCCCCCCATCATTAAGTCATGTGCTGGACAAAGGCTCCTTAACCCTTAACCTGAACCCTTTTTTCTGAACAAAGGCGCTGGCGGAGGTGTGAAGGAGGCCCGCGGCCTCCACCCTGCAGCGGGCATGAGCGGCTTGATCGGCTTCCGGCAGCTTCAACCACCATCACCAGTAACAGCACCAGCAGCAGCACCAGCTGCAGCACCGGCTGCACTAGCAGCAACTGAGGAGAAGGCTGGACTATCGGACCAGCAGCAGCATAGTTTTATAAGGCAATGGCACTTGGCCGCCCCACGCAGGCGCCTCGGCCGCCGCCGCCGCCTGGCAGCCGCGGAGGCCGTCGCCGCCTCCGCGGCTACCACCCAGCTGCCCACATCGCTGGCCGGCGCAGAGGGCCCGCCGCCGTCGTTGGCCCAGGCCGTGGTGGATGGGAGGCTCCCCCCCGCTATACCGCCGCCGCCGCCGCGACCGGTGTACCCCTTTGTTGCGTTGATTGGCCAGGCAAGCGGGAGGCTTGGGCTGGAGGAGGGGTCAGAATGTTGCATGGCGCCCGCGGTGGATCTAGCAGGATCTGGATCCTGTTCCGGATCACCTCCCTTTACCTGGATGACAAGCAGGGCTTGCCCTCATTTGAACTTGAAGATGCGATGCCTCAAGTAGCCTAGGGCTGCCATTGTCGATGGCCGATCTTTGTTCAAATTTATGCAACTCACACTGTACGGAAACATAACCTAAACCCACAAACCCGCACCTCCCTCACTATGAGGGTACTGGATACCCGTAGTTCAGAGTTGATAGATACCCCCCCCCCTCTTCCCCTCTCCATCTGGCCTTGGGCATGCTTCCAATCGTATGGTTATGCGCTGTGCCTTTCAAGTTTGAAATCTCTGGGAGCCAAACCCTAAACCCCAGACCCTGAACCCTGAACCCTACAACCCTATCCCTCAACCCTCAAGCTCTTCAGCCTTCTCTGCCTTCTCCGAAGAGAATGAAGCTCTGTCCGATCGTCACTGTGATCGATCTGCACAATAGTAGATCATCATGGTGATGGGTGACCGCGCTTGCTCCAAAACACATCTGGGAATAATGGAAACCCCAACCTCCACATGGCCTATCCTTCAGGAGGAGACGAGGCTCCCATTGGTCTTCATTATGCTTGATCCGTGCATACAAGGCATCATGGCCATGATGGTCGACCGCACTCAATTTGCTCCTCCAGGACTCGAAAGCTTATCCCCCTACAACGTTAACCCTAGAAACTCAACCCCTAGACCCTTGACCCTAGACTCTTGACCCTAAATCTTTCACCTTAACCCTTTCACCCTAAATCCTTCGCCCTTATCCCTTAACTCTTAACCGCTCAACCCTAAGCCGTTGACCCTAACCCTTTGACCCTGACCCCTTAACCCTAACCTCTTAACGTCTAGGCCCTTGATCCTACACCCTGTACCCTTAACCTCCACAGGAGGAGATGAAGCTCTCTCTGGTCCTCAATGTGATTGATCCACGCATTGGCGGCGTCATGGTCATGGGCGACCGCGGCACTGGCAAGACGACTGCGGTGCGGGCGCTAGCAGACCTGCTGCCACAAATACAGGTACGCACCCTAGCAGGCATGATTTCCGAAATCCAGGTGCTGCATTGTAGCTAGAATTTGGCTTACAAGCGCTTATATTATAAGTAAACAGCACTGCAGGAAGGGCGCTAGCGGAACTGCTGCCTGAGATAAAGGTACGCACCCTAGCAGACATGCTTTCCGAAATCCCGGTGCTGTATTGTTGCTGGATTTTAGCTACAAAAGACGCTTATAAAACAGCACGGTGGTGCGGGCGCTGGCAGAGCTGCAGCCTGATATCCAGGAGGACCCTGAGCCCGGCCTCTGCCCAGCATTGATTTTCTCGTAACGCTTGTCAGCTGCAGTACAGTTCAGCTGCACTTAAGATGTGTGGTTTAGTTACAGTCCAGCTACTATTCAGCTACTATTCAGCAGTTCAGCTACAATTCGGTAACAATGCCGTTCTAATTCTGCCACAATTCAGCTGTAATTCAGCTACATTTTAGTCACGTAATTTAGTAGCAATTCAGCTGTTTCAAGCCTGGGGCTCTAGCGGCCTGGCGCAGTATGCCCTGTGGCTGAGGCTGCATTCCGGTCAAGGCACGGTCCACATTGGCCCAGTGACCACTGTGGACCTGAACCGTGAACCACCGTGAAATACTGCATGTTAATCTGACTGAAGTATATGGTACAATTCTAGTATATGGTACAGTTGGCCCAGTGCTCGCTGTGAACCTGGACTGGCTAGACCACTTGATTGATCCCCCATCAGAGGTCCCTCACCTCTGTCCTCGAGTGCGGCCATTGCGTGGCAAGGTGTGCCCTGAGTGCCGCCTCTGTCCGCTTTCTAGCATGTCTGGCCCACTGGCCAACCACGCCCTGAAAGGGAGATTAACAGCCACATTGTCGAATTGGGATATAGAAGGTCATTGAAGATGGTACCTGTATGTGCCCCGAGTGACCCGCCTTGTTTAAACAATATTTTTATACGGTATCCTCTCCAACTCCCGTCACATCCGACCCAGTGGCGGGCACGCTGGTGATGATTCTCTCTGCCCCTTCCACAACTTGAAAATTTTGCGCAGCTAAAAATGACATGAACATCGGTACCACTTCAACATTGACACAATAGTTGCAACAAAAGGTGTTATTAAGAAAACGTAAAATGTGGACACCAATGCTGAGGGCAGAAACAAGGACTTGGGCTTTAAAAGTGCTTGCTAATCTGACGAGAGTACATGGTATAATGCCTCAAGTTTCTTTCAAACTTGGGTCTCACTCTCTATCTTCTCTCTCTATCTATGTTTGTTTGTATGTATATATATATATATGTATATAAATATATAAATATATATATATATATATATATATATATATATATATATATATATATATATATATATATATATATATATATATATATATATATATATATATATAAATATGTATGCATGCATGTATGTTGAAGGTGTCATACCGTACCGGTATGCGTATTCATGTCTCTCTGTGCCTGTCCCAACTTTGCAGGCGGTTGTTGGTGACCCTTTCAACAGCGACCCAAAGGACCCCGACCTCATGGGACCTCAGGTATGGAGCGCAAACCCTACTCCATAGGATCTGATCCGTTTACCCTAAGCCCTAGCTCCGTATGCGGATCTTGATCTGGATGCCTTTAACAGGGCCCCAAAGGACCCTGACCTCATGGGACCTCAAGTATGGAGCGCAAACCCTGCACCCTTATCCCGAGACCCGGATCCCAAAACCCGAGACCAGTAGACCCTGTACATGGATCATGAAATGCGCAGCCTAATATCCAGATACTGGATTTGGTCATCGTTGGTGCTATTTACTTCAGTGCTCTTCAGCTACATTTCAGCTACACCTTGCCTACAATTCAGCTACATCATGGGCTACTTCCAGAGGGGCACCAGGGGTGCCTGGTGCTTGGGTGTGTGGCTGTCGGCCGGTCCAGCTTGGTTCACTTGAAGACTGTGGTGGCTGCCCAGCTGGCTACCACAGGCAGCGGCCCGCCAAAGGGCCCGAAAACTGAAATGTGTAGTGAAATAAAACTTGCTTGTCACCTCTTATGCTCCAGCGATCAAGCTCCAGTCTCATTGCCTCGCCCGTTTTCAACACTGCATCTCCTTTCACACTCTTCCTCTTTCCACCACATTCCACACCCTTCTTCCTCACATCACCTTTCCCACCCTTTCTTTTTCACCACCCTCCACCATCTTTCACCCCCTTCTTTTTCCAAGGCCATTTCCAGAGGCGCCCAAAACGACTGTGAGCTCTTGCTGCAGACTATTTTTAAACCCTAGAATGGATCTCAAGGGTTCAGGTTCTGGTAGCGGCATATAATTTAGTTTAAACTTAAAACCCATCCTAGCTCAAGACCGCGTTCCAGGCTTTACTTTTGCCTGCCTGCTCACTGCCCGCCTGTGTCCCTCAGCTGGAGGCAAGGCAGCAGGTGGCTACGAACGGCCCCTCCGTTGAACCCTGGACCCTGAACCCTGGACCCTGGGCCCTGGGCCCTGGGACCCTGGGACCCTGGGACCCTGGGACCCTGGGACCCTGAACCCTGAACCCTGAACCCTGAACCCTGAACCCTGAACCCTGAACCCCCAATCTTGAAGCGGTCGTGGGGCCCAAGGCGGAAAAGGGGTTTCAAGGCCGCTTGCTTTGCCAACCCTCAACCCTGAGCCATGTATCCTGTACCCTTAACCCACCTCAAGGTGAGGCAGCAGCTGGCTGCCACTGGCGATCCCGGCCCAGTGACTTACGTCCGCACGCCACTGGTGGATCTGCCCCTGGGAGCTACAGAGGACCGTGTGTGTGGCACCATTGACTTTGAGAGGGCACTCATCGAAGGTGTGAAACGAGGTTTTGGGATTAAAAACCGTGGTCGTAGACGCTTTACCCTGCACTGTAAACGCTGACGGCTGAAAATGCTGAAATGCTGAAAACACCTGCACGGCACTGTTCAATTTCTAGAGGGCGCTCATCGATAGTGTGCAGTGAGGTTTGGGGTTAAGGGTGGTCGTAAAACTGTCCACCCTTAACACTTAACCGTAGACCCTAACGAATGTGTGTGGAACCATTGGCCTTCAGAGGGTGCTCACCAGAGGTGCAAGGTCAGGGGGTTCAGGATTTTGACGGGGTGAGGTTAAGGGTTCTGGGGCATAAGGTTTGGTTTTCAGGGTACTCAGGGACCAGCAGTCAGTCAGGCTCTTATGACCTTGGGTCGAGTTTTAATCATGGAGTTCCTAGAGTTCCTAATTTGAGGACTGCAAGCACTTCTTGATACTTGAAATCTTGCTGCCCTGGCTTGGTCCCTCGGAGCATTTTGAAGCAACACGCAGCAGTGATGTTTTTCGCGCCCTGGGCAAACTAAAGATGCCTGCTGGGCGGCCATTACTGAGGTCTCATTGGGATCATAAACGACCGGCCTTTGGCCATGATCAGCCTGAGGCCTGGGGCCCAAGTATCAGGGCATGTTGCACAAGGCACCCAGGAACGGGGACCGTGATGCTGCTCGATAGTAGCTGACGTGCAAAACAAAAGCCATCTGGTAGAGGATGCTACAAGCCTTTCAGATTTCAATCGCATCCCAGCAAACACACACACACGCACACACACACACGGGTTTTTTTCTTACTGTGTGTTGGGCCCTAAACAGGGGGAAAATGCGCGTGTGTTGGGGAAGGGGAGGAGAGGGAGAGGGAAAAGATAGGTAAAAAGAGAAAATAAAGGGAGGGAAATGCCATCCAGGCCGGATCGGGTTGAAATGTCACCAAATAGATTTCCCGCCCTGCGTCCCAGAATTCCCGTGACGAATCACCGTTGCTCACCACCTGAGTAGCTCTTACTGCACCATAAGCAATTATATGTTTAAAAATAGCATTCGGAAACTTTGCCAGTCCCATCCATGCCACTGATGGTAACGGCAGTGCTTGTCCACTGGTGGGAGGAATAATGGATTTGACTAACAAGCACGAAATCAAGCTACATTATTCAAACAAGTGAATTGCACTGTCAGAGCACACCAGCATGGCGTGAGAACTGAAGAGGCATGGCATCAAGGATGGGCAAGCAGGGCATGAGGTGTGAAGAAGCATGGCGTGAGGTACGAAGAGGCATGGCATCAGGGATGGGCAGGCATGGCGTGAGGTTATGAAGAGGCAGGGCATCAGGGATGGGCATGCATGTTGATGGGCATGAGGGATGGGCATGCATGTTGCTGGGCACGGGCATGTCGTGAGAACTGAAGAGGCATTGCATCAGGGATAGGCAAGCATGGCATGAGGTATGAAGAGGCATGGCATGAGGTATGAAGAGGCATGGCGTGAGGTGTGAAGAGGCATGGCGTGAGGTGTGAAGAGGGATAGCATCAGGGATGGGCAGGCATGGCATAAGGTATGAAGAGGTATGGCATAAGGGATGGGCAGGCATGGTGTGATGTGTGAAGAGGCATGGCATCAGGGGTGGGCAGGCATGGTGTGAGGTGTGAAGAAGTATGGCATCATGGATGGGCATGCATGGTGTAAAGTGTGAAGAAGCATGGCATCAGGGATGGACAGGCATGGCATGAGGTATGAATGGACATGGCGTGAGGTATGAAGAGGTATGGCATCAGGGAAGGGCAGGCATGGCGTGAGGTGTGAAGAGGCATGGCATCAGGGATGGGCAGGCATGGTGTGAGGTGTGAAGAGGCATAGCATGAGGTAGGAATAGACATGGTGTGAGGTATGAAGAGGTAGGGCATCAGGGAAGGGCAGGCGTGGCGTGAGGTGTGAAGAGGCATGACATCAGGGATGGGCAGGCATGGCATGAGGTGCGAAGAAGCATGGCATCAGGGATGGGCATGCATGTTGCTGGGCATGAGGGGTGGAGGAAGATGGGCATGATGCTGGGCATGAGGGGTGGAGGAAGATGGGCATGATGCTGAGCATGAGGGGTGGAGGAGGCTGGGCATGATGCTGGGCATGAGTAGTGGAGGAGGCTGGACATGTTGCTAGACATGGGGGTGGAGGAGGCTGGACATGATGATGGGCATGAGGGGTGGAGGAGGTTGGGCATACAGGGTGGAGGAGGGTTGGGCATGAGGGAGGATGCAGGGCATGTGGGTGGAGGAGGCTGGGCATGGGGGTAGAGGAGGCATGGCATCAGGGAGGATGCTGGACATGGGGGTGGAGGAGGCTGGGCATGGGGGTAGAGGAGGCATGGCATGAGGGAGGAGGCTGGGCATAAGGGTGGAGGAGGCTGGGCATGGGGGTAGAGGAGGCATGGCATGAGGGAGGATGCAGGGCATGTGGGTGGAGGAGGCTGGGCATGGGGGTAGAGGAGGCATGGCATGAGGGAGGATGCTGGACATGGGGGTGGAGGAGGTTGGGCATGGGGGTAGAGGAGGCATGGCATGAGGGAGGAGGCTTTGCATGGGGGTGGAGGAGGCTGGGCATGGAGGTAGAGGAGACATGGCATGAGGGAGGACGCTGGGCATGGGGGTGGAGGAGGCTGGGCATGGAGGTAGAGGAGACATGGCATGAGGGAGGAGGCTGGGCATGGGGGTGGAGGAGGCTGGGCATGGGGGTAGAGGAGACATGGCATGAGGGATGAGGCTGGGCATGGGGGTAGAGGAGCCATGGCATGAGGGAGGAGGATGGGCATGGGGGTGGAGGAGGCATGGCATGAGGGAGGATGCTGGGCATGGGGCTGTACGATTCAGGGCATGAGGGATGATGCTGAGTATTGGGGTGGAGGAGGCAGGGCATGGATGTGGATGCATGGCATGAGGGAGGGGCCGACATGCATGAGGAAGGGAAGGCAGGCATGGAGGAGGATGCATGGCATGCGGGAGTGGAAGACAGGCATGGAGGAGGATGCATGGCATGCGGGAGGGGAAGGTAGGCATGGGGGAGGGGAAGGCAAGCATGGGGAGGATGCATGGCATGAGGGAGGGGGGGGGGGGGGGGTAGGCATGGAGGAGGATGCATATCGTGAGAGAGGGGATGGATATGCATGGAGGAGGATGTGAAAAGAGGGAAGGGGTTTGAGCATCAAGGATGGTGCTTGGCATGAGAGAGGATGCATGGCATGCAATGGGGGAGTAGGAGACAGGGCATACAACGGCAGAGTATGAGGCATGACATGGCGGAGTATGAGGCATGACATGGGTGAGTATTAGGCAGGTAATGGGAGAGCTTTCGACATAACAGTAGGGCAGACATGCGCATTCTCACGAGCATGTTCGAAATACCCAGGCTTATCGGGTCGAGATGACGATGATGGCGCCATGCGATGTCGACCATATTGGCACGGTGGCTGTCGAGATACTGGCCCAGTGCAGCGCTCACGCGATACATTAAAAACTCGTATTCAAGAAGAAAAATTAGTTTAGCTCGTCGCAGGGCGTGTTGGGCCCGCAAAAGGTCTGGTTCTGAGTCTGTCCGCTGGGTTTGACTTGTGCGCTGTACAGTTCGATCAGCTGGGAGCTTCGAAATGCATCGAATGTCGGAAATGCATTGTTTCGTAGCGTGTCTGATCGACCTTGGCGACTCTGACGTTCTTCATTTTCCCCGCGTCACGGGAATTCTACGGGAAATATTTCCCTGTACGGCAACACACAGTAAGACACACACATGTGCCCACGCACACGCACACGCACCCCCCCTCCCCCACACACACTGCCATTGACGGTCGCCGCCAGAGGAAGTGCACAAGCTAGGGACCTGGGGTGTGCCAAACGCGAGCAACCCTAGGCTGGACAGACAGGCCTGTAGTAGAAGGAAGGACCACGCTGTGGTAGAAGGAAGGACCACGCTGTGGTTGAAGGAACGACCACGCTGCTTGCACTTGATTATGCTGCCAAAGCAATTGCTGAGATGAGGTTGACCTTTTCAGGCTTTGGTTTCAGGGTAATGGGTGATGGATATGGATTCCTGTGCAGGAGGAGGTAGGGCAATGCAATCCTTTCATGGGCAGTGTTTCTTATTGCGTGACTCCGTGAAAGGTCAGCTACACTGCGGCCTCTGGAGAGGGGACCCATTTGTGACATGCCATGCTGCTTTGGCCACAGATTGTGGGCTGGAACAGGTTTGGTCCCGATTGGGCCTTTCACGGCCGCAGGGCGGCCTTTCAAATGTAGACATGTAGACGGAAAAAGCAATGTTGTTCGTGAGCGGGTCAGGCTGGATACCTCCCAGCCGCCTATGTCCTGCGCCTGCATCCAATTTGCCTCCCCCTCCTTGAGGGCAGGGAGGATCTACCTCTTAAGCAGGTTTAAGCCTCTGATAAGATAAGCCTCTAAATAAGGGAATCATAAGGTAAAAGAAGAGGGGAGATACCACCTGCCAGCTCCCTAGTCCTGCGCCCCCTCCCACTGCGCCAGCTTCCCACCTCTCGAAGATATCGGGGCGTAGGAGCCAGGTCTCAGCCAGACATGTGAATGTTTGAGAAAGAGACGCCTGGGCTCTCTGCTTTTTCAAATCTCTCCCGAAACCCCATTAAAGCAAAACGTATGCCCCACTTATGCGCTGCTCATTCCCTCTTTCAGGTGTCAAGGCCTCGGAGCTTTGTCGCAGCCATATCAGTTTGCATTTTTTTAAACGCCCGGGCTCTCTTATCGTCCAAATCTCTACTTCCCCCCTATTCAAATTCAAAATGTTAGCCCCACACAGACCCGCGCTGCGCTGCTTATCCCCTCTTTCAGGTGTCAAGGCGTTGGAGCCGGGTCTAGGCCAGGTCTCTTTAGTCTTGAGATTCTTTTGCTCTTTCAAATCACTACCGAAATTCCTCGAAAACAAAATGTATGCACCACTCAGATGTGCGGTGGCACTGCTTTCCACTGTTTCAGGTGTCAAGGCGTTCCAGCCGGGTCTCAGCCAGAGATCTGTCTTTGAGGAAAAGACACCTGTTCATTGTTCAAATTTCTACTGCCCCCTCTAACAAAAAAATGTATGCCCCCCATTGAGACATTATATGTACACTCCCTCTTCTTTCCCCACTTCCAGGTGTGAAGGCGTTTGAGCCGGGTCTTCTGGCCAAGGCCAACCGCGGCATCCTGTATGTGGATGAGGTCAACCTGCTGGATGATCACCTCGTGGATGTGCTGCTGGACTCGGCAGCATCAGGTCAGGTACCAGGGAGCGTATTCTGTATGGAGGGGGTCGCCTCAGTCTTGTATGTGGGGCGCCAATTTTTTGTTCGGGAGTTTTCGCTTGACTCGATTGTGGATGGGGACGTATTTTGTACAGGAGTTTTCATTTGACTCTGCCATGGGGAGGTCGTAATCTGGTGCCGCGTTCTTTACGAGACTTTTCCCTCCGATTTACAAGGACCCTATCTGCAAATGGAAGGAGGACGTGATGGAGGTTTGGCATCGGAGGATGTTGGAGGTGTTAGCGCCATTGGGTCCGCTTTGCTTCTGGAGGGGTTTGGGAGGGGGTCTTTATTTACTTTCTTCTTTAAATTGCGTATTTTTCACTTACACGAGATCAGCAGGGTAAGGACAGAAGTAGACGAGGGTAGATGTTTGATGTGGGCAAGGGTTTATTTTGCATGCTTAAGCTACATGCCAGCTAAATGTCAGCTACACGTCAGCTACACCCAAGGCCGGAGGCCCCAGGAGTGACCAGACAAGCTGCTTGGGCTGCTGGCCGTACACCGGTCTAAGTAGGCTGGCCCCAAACGGGCTTTTGGTGGCAGTGGGGCGGTGGCTGCAGGCAGGAAGATGAAAACTTCAACCCAAACCTGTCCAAAGGATGCAATTTTAATTCAAATTTTGGTCGATGAACGTATTCAAATTTCACAGCTTTGCTGTAGATTTGGCAAGGG
Organism: Limnomonas spitsbergensis; assembly: GCA_037349105.1. Taxonomy (NCBI): domain Eukaryota; kingdom Viridiplantae; phylum Chlorophyta; class Chlorophyceae; order Chlamydomonadales; genus Limnomonas; species Limnomonas spitsbergensis. The sequence continues at coordinate 556,167 of JAYJMM010000084.1, read as the reverse complement.
AGCTGAATCCCCGTGCTCTGTCCAAAATCTCAACAGAAACCCGGATTCAAATATTCAAATACGCTACAGCCCCAGAGTACGAAAATATCATACTTTGCATGCAGGTTGGAATACTGTTCAGCGCGAGTGCAATAGTGCATATCCTCCGGCTATCCCGCCCGTCTCATCCTCGTCGGCAGCGGAGACTCCGATGATTCTAAATTCAAAAGTCTATTGAAATATACCATATCTTGGCTGAGAGTTGGAATACTCTTGAGTGTGAGGGTATCTCCATCGGCCACCCCGCTAGCTTCATCCTCATCGGCAGCAGAAAGACGAATTAAAAGTCAATTTCAAATACCATATCCTGGCTGCAGGCTAGGACACGGTTGAGCGTGAGGGTATCTCCATCGGCCATCCCGCCCGCTTTATCCTCGTCGGCAGCAGAAACTCAGACGGATTCAAATTGAGCAGTCCATTGAAAAATCATACCGGTATTCTGGCTGCAGGTTCGAATACTGTTAAACGTGAGGGTATCGCCATCGGCCACCCTGCCCGCTTCATTCTCGTCGGCAGCAGAAAGACGAATTCAAATTCAGATTCAAATACCACATCCTGGCTGCAGGTTGGAACACGGTCGAGCGTGAGGGTATCTCCATCGGCCATCCCGCCCGCTTCATCCTCGTCGGCAGCGGAAATCCCGAGGAGGGCGAGCTGCGGCCGCAACTGCTAGACAGGTGAGCGGCTGAGCACCCACAGCCTGGGCGGGTGCGCAGTGGCTTGGGTGGGTGGGTGGGTGGGTGGGTGGGTGGGCATAGGATTTGGTGGCCTGCGCGGCCTGGACATAGGTATAGTGGGCGACCTGGATGGGTGGATGGGCCAACTTTGTGGGTGGGTGGGTGAGCAGCTGCTGGGCAGGACATCAGGTGACCAGGTGAGCACGCACAGTTTCGGCAGGTGGGTGTTCAGGAAGGGGCTTCTTTGGAGGAAAGTAGAATCCCTTAATGGGGAAGTATGCAGGTGTAGGGAGGGAGGGGAAATAAAATTCGATAGGGAACAAATGACCTGTTTTCAACCCTGCGGCCAAAGGGCTGAAAATATACTATATGGCGTTTCACGGGTGAAATAAATGTACCAATAACATACCGTGCCCTGGGGAGAGTGCCTCTCAAGGAAAGGATGGGTGACTGGGCTTGCCGAGCAGTACGCAATTTGCTGATTCCTTCCTCCGCATTTACGGTGCCAGCGTATGCTGCTTGGACTGCCACACAGGTTTGGCATCATTAGACACGCCCATGGCATGCACGTGCTCAACATGATACAGGGCTCAGTGTCTTTTCTGGGCTGCAAAGTTAGTTCCTGCTGAGAAAGCGATGCCAGCGTGTGCTGCCTGAAAGGTTTTGCGGGCTCGGCATGTATGTGTTCTTGCTTACAAGGAAGGCTCGTTGTCTTGACCTGCTAAACCTGGCGCACCAAGGCTATGTTTTGTAAACCTGGAAGCCCAAAACCCTGAAAGCCAGGGGCTGCAAACTCTCAACCTGGAAAATGCTCACCCTAAACCTGAAAATTCTCAATCTTCGTCCTGAAAACCCTAAATCCTCAACCTGAAAACCTTGACCCATGACCTGCAAACAAATTTGGGGTGCTGTGCAGGTTTGGGATGCATGCGTTCATCAAGACGGTACGCGATCCGCAGCTCAGGGTGCAGATCGTGCAGGAGAGGCAACTGTTTGACGACGATCCCTTTGCGTTCAGGTAGGGACGGAGGGATCTATAGATCTAGGAGGTGTGAAGGTGGGATCCGCATATGCAAAGGTGTGGATCGTCAAAGACAGGCAGGTCTTTGAACATGATTCCTTTGCATTCGGGTAGATCTTCAGATCTGGGAGGTGTGAAGGTGGGATAAGCAGATCCAAGGGTGCAGATCCGAGGGTGTCAATGAGCGACACAAATTTGACGACAACCCCTTTTGCGTTCTGGTAGGGGCGGTGGGATGTGTGGATTAAGGAGGTATGAAGGTGGGATCTGAGCTAGCAGCGGTGCATCTCTGTGTGCCTGCAACACTCCAATGCAGGGTCTCAAAACGTTTACCTTTGGCTCTGAAACCGGCTGAGGGCCGTTTCAGTCGTGAAAGTGAAGCACCACGCGGCCATGCTGCCTCAAGCAGAGATGTCCCAATCTCTGGTCATCGCCTAAACTGCCAGTGACCTACCTATTTCCGGTGACCCGCCCCCGCTGCGCCCACACATTTGCAAGGAAAGGTATAAACTGACACAACGAGCCCTGGCGGAGCGTATCCTAGAGGCACACAATCATGCTGCCACGGGCAGAGATGCCTCAATTGCTAGAGATCCACTTACCAGTTGCCTGCTGCCACCCCTTCTGCCCCCCCCCTGATGCCTTTTAGGGAACGGTTCGAACCAGCACAACGAGCCCTGGCGGCACGCATTCTGGAGGCACGTGGCCGCCTAAAGAAAGTTGATGTGCCGCATGAACTCAAGGTTGACGTATCCAGGTGCGCAGTACAGGGCCTCCCAATACGAGTGTCATCCAGGTTGCCGGTACAGGTGCATCGAGATTTGAAGGTGGACATATCCACGTGGGCAGTACCAGTGTCATCCAGGTTGGCAGTACAGGTGCATCGTGATTTGAAGGTGGACATATCCACGTGGGCAGTGCCAGTGTCATCCAGGTTGGCAGTACAGGTGCATCGTGATTTGAAGGTGGACATATCCACGTGGGCAGTGACAGTGCCATCCAGGTTGGCAGTACAGGTGCATCGTGATTTGAGGGTGGACATATCCACGTGGGCAGTGCCAGTGCCATCCAGGTTGGCAGTACAGGTGCATCGTGATTTGAAGGTGGACATATCCACGTGGGCAGTGCCAGTGTCATCCAGGTTGGCAGTACAGGTGCATCGTGATTTGAATGTGGACATATCCAGGTGGGCAGTGCCAGTGCCATCCAGGTTGGCAGTACAGGTGCATCGTGATTTGAAGGTGGACATATCCACGCGGGCAGTACCAGTGTCATCCATGTTGGCAGTACAGGTGCATCGTGATTTGAAGGTGGACATGTCCAGGTGGGCAGTATCAGTGCCATCCAGGTTGGCAGTACAGGTGCATCGTGATCTGAAGGTGGACATATCCAGGTGGGCAGTACAAGTGCCTTGCAGGTTGGCAGTACAGGTGCATCATGAGCTGAAGGTGGGCATTGCCAGGAGGGCGGTACAACTGTCTAGGAGCAGGTGCCCTACTGCCCTGTGAACTCGAGGTGGACGTATCCAGCTGGGCAGTACAAGTGTCATTTAGTTTGGCGGTACATGTGCCCCGCACACTGAAGATAGACGTATCCAGGAAGGCAGTACAGTGTCATCCAGGTGCGCGGTGCAGGTGCTCTACTGCCCTGTGAACTCCAGGTGGATGTATCCAGGTGGGCAGTACATGTGTCATTCACTTCGGCGGTACATGTGCCCCGTGAACTGAAGGTGGACGTATCCAGGTGGTTAGTACGAGCGTCATTCAGGTTGGTAGTGCATGTTCCCCATAAAGATGGACGTTTCCATAAGACCGCCATTTGCTGCCCCAGCTATTTTTGCCATGTCCCCATCTCCCTGCATGCTCGCAGAGAGAGTTGTTTTAAATATAAACCGGTAATTGAAAGCTCGTTTGTTGCCCCGCCTCATTTCTTCACATTCCCTCCTCCCTGCCTCTGATTCCCTTCTCCTTGCCTCAGATCCCCTCCCCCCTGGTTCACGATGACCCCGCAGGGTTTGCAGTAACCTCAACATAGACGGGATCCGTGGCGATATGGTGACAGTGAGGTCTTCACGCGCGCTTGCCGCATTCGAAGACCGAACCGAGGTGTGGAGTCATGGGGCCGTTTCAAGGAATGGGGGATCTGGGCTGTTTCATTGTGTATGGTGCATGGGCCATTTTGAGGTTTAGGGTGCATGGGACATATCTCGAGGTGTGAGGCGCATGGGACGTTTTGAGATGTCGGGCACACGGGGTTCTTGGTGCCCCAAGGACTGCAGGGTAGTATAGACTGTGTCCCTTCCCCCCGTCTGAACGCTGCTGCTTGATTACGAAAGTTGACTGCAAACAATGTTTTGTATATGCACCGTTTAACCGCCTTCTAACCTTCACTTTTGTTCCTCGACTGTATGTCTGCGCCCGCCCCTCCTGCTCTGCTTCTGCTTTGACCTCTGGAGATGACTGCAAAAAGTGCCAAGGAAATGTAAAAAGTCATCATCATCATCATCATCACCATCACCATCACCATCACCATCACCATCACCATCACCATCCTCATCGTCATCGTCATCGTCATCGTCATCGTCATCGTCATCTTCATCGTCATCGTCATCGTCATCATCATCATCATCATCATCATCATCATCATCATCATCATCATCGTCATCATCATCATCATCGCTATCATCTGTTAACAACCTTTCACCTTCACTTTTGCTGCCTGTACCCTGGCAATGATCCACCTGCATCCTCCCCCCCCTCCGCTGCTGCTGGCCGTCCTCAGGTGACGGCCAAGGACATCGGACGCGTCATCACCATGAGCATCAGGTGGGCCCACCATTCACTTTTTTTTCGCCCGCCATTCACATTTTCAAATCAACTTCAGCAACAATTCCACTACGCCCCCGCCTCCAGCAGCAAGGGGATCCTGATGCAGATGCCCTGCCCCTTGGGCCACCATCTCCCCCATTGGTCCTGGTTTAGTCCCAATGAACCCAGTGGTGGCCGTCTGGAGGCCCAGCGAAAGTGCTCTGGTGGGCACTGAAAACTAAGCTGGTGCCTGCCGTCCAGCTAATGCCGCGTTGCCGCCGGCACACACCCATGTTGCACCACCCGGACCCTCCTGAAATATTTAGTCCTGCTGAAACGTTTGAACCTGCTGAAATGCTTAAAACCTGTTGACAAATGTTATACCTGCTGGATCGTTTAAACCCAGCTGAGACGTGTAAACTCTGCAGAAATGTTCCAACCCTGCTGAAGTGCTTAAACCCTGCTGAAATAGTTGAACCTAGATGAAGTGCTTAAGCCCTGCTGAAATGCTTACACCCTGCTGAAATATTACAACCCTAATGAAATGTTTAAACCCTGCTGAAGTGCTTAAAAGCCTGCTCTGCTGGGACCATGGGCTATTTTGACTGTGGCTCTTTTCCTTTGACAAGCCTCCTCCTGTGTGACGCTCCACTAGTGCACCTGACGCTTATACGGCCAAGGGGGTGACAAGCCTCTTATGTTCGTGCAATGTGCCACTAGTAGGCATTGCATGGCAGGTTTATTTTAGTGAGTGGTTTACCACTATCAGCTACAGTTCAGGTACACTGTGGCTCCCTGCCACGAGCCCCTGGTGCGGCCAGCCCTGCTGCTTGGGGCACCAGCCGTACGCCGGTCCAGGTTTGGTGGGAGTCAGCCCAGGGGTGGCCGTTGGGCGGCCCAGCAAAGGTGGTCCGGTAACCACTAAATTAAACACTGCTACATACTTACATGAACTCCTTGACGCTCCTCTCTTGCACCTCATGCTGCGTGGACCAGGCCTGAGGGTCGACCAGCTCTCTCCTTGCTGCATGAAGCCCCTCCCTTAATGGTGTCCCTCCTTACTTGCAGGCATCGACTCCGCAAAGACCCTCTGGGTGCCATCGATTCCGGCGAGAGAGTGCTCGAGGAGTTCGAGAGGGTGTTTGGAGGGGCGGCGTTGCCTACGCCGACCGGTGTGTGAAGGGCTGTCGGAGCAGTAACGCCAAGAAGGGGCTACCCTGTAAGGCAAAAGTGAAATCGCCTACTGAGCTGATGCAGCAAAAGGGCATTGCTTAAAGTGGGCGTGTCCCTCAAGTGGGCGCTGCCGCAAGTGGAGTTTTAGCGGGCGTTTGAGAGTGGCGGAGCTGCCCTTGACCCTAGGTGTGCCTGCTGAGGCGATGGAGCCAAGTGGGCTTTGCCCTTGGAAGTGGACTGTCCCATTTGCCTTTCTAGTGCCCAATGGACTGACCCCCCCTACTAACTGGAAGTGTTTGTCAATGACATTACACCTCTGGGCCATGCTTAAGAAGGCTCGGCCGTGATTGAGGTCGCCCAACTTTCCGGTTGGGGTGGAGCTTAGGTCAGGAAATTGAAAAGTGTCCATATGTTTTAGACTGATGAAGTGAGGGAGCCAAACGGATTGGAGAGTATTTATCTTTATCAGGTTGTTTACTGACATCCTTGATCTCTCGTGGCATCTGAGCAGAGGCCTTGCACATGATGTTGATTTGTTGATAACGCCCTCTCCGTACCCTTCCGGCCTTCCTGCTGTCCCCCCCCTTCCCTCCCTGGGCACGGACATGTGCCGGGGCAGAAGATTAACATGAACGCGGGTAGTAACTGGGGCAGGGGCTGGGGTAGGATCTGGGACAGGTGCAGTGGCAGTTACATGACCTTGGACAGGGATAGGGACAGGAACATGAGCAGAAGACTGAGCACCGGTAGTGGCAGGAGCAGACCCTTGGGGAGGTATGGGGGCAGATGCATAGGCATGGGCAAGACAGGAAAATTGGCAGCCATGCGCAGCAATATGGATAAGGACGAGGTCGGGGGCAAGTGCATCAATGGGAGAATGGCCGACAACAACTGCAATATAGGCAAAGACTTGGAAAGGAGCTCGGACAAGCAATGGAGCAGGAGCACATGCATGGCTGCGCTGGGATAGGAGCAGAGACATGTGCGGGTACGCGGACAGGGCATGGGAATGGACAACAGAAAGAGATAGATCAGGAGCAGAGAACTAAACAGGGGTAGTGACGGGGACAGGGGATGGGCCACTGCATGGGGCCCAGCTAAAAACAGTCTCGGCCGCGTGGGCGCCTAACTAAACAGAGTTGGGAGGAAAGATGGAAGGAACAAAAGGGGGCAGGACAAAAGAAAGGAGGAAAAAGTGGGGAAAAGGAGAAGAAGACAAAGGAAAGAAATACCCCCCCCAAAGGAAAAGGCAGCCCGAAGTACCCTTGCCCCTCTCAAGCCTATTCCCCAAGAAGGCAAAGTAAAGCAACAAAACTAGGCCATAACAATGCGTACGACGTTCTCAACAAAAGTTAGAGCCTCACATCTAAGCCTGCCCCGGTATAACTGTTAAAAATCTGTGGCGCCCTCCTAGTGCCCGCCCAACCTCTCTCCCTAAGCCTCTCCTTCACGCTAGGGCACTGGAAGCAGACATGTAGCGCATCCTCCACATGCTCGCCATCTCCCATAGCCCAACACCATTGGCAGCACCGTCCATCACGCTGCTGACGGCTGCGCCGTCCTCGAGTGTCAGCCGTGCTGACGGCGCCAAGCCGCAGCCCTAAGTTCGTGCGCACGCAAGCACACTCCCTTCGACTGGTGCGGCCCCTGGCCTACGCCAACACGGCGCCCGCCGCAGACTGAAACCAGGTGCGTTAGGCTGCTGTAGACCTGTGTTCAGTGGCAGGATATCTGGGGTCCCCTCTGCCACCTGCATCCAGCTGCACCCGCTCGTATGCTGCATCAACTAGCGCTAGCACCTCTGGGACAGGTAGCGGCTACATGTCAGTCCTCCAGCTCCTCCAAAGCACCTAGCAATTCCTGCACCAATTGCGCCCTCCGGTGCCCTGTCTGACAGCGAGCTCCATGTCGACTGCCATGGCTGCGGCCATGAGTGGGCTGTCTTGCTGTGCTGCTGGTGCGACCGCAGCGGTGTAGAAGCGAAGTACATACAGCCATCAACTTCGCTGTAACGGCTGGATCTGCAGCTCCTTTATGACCCCCAACTGGCAGCAGACGGAGGTAGCCCTGCAGCATGGCGCAGATGTTGGAGGAAGCTGGACTGCATCTTGCTCTTGAGGCAATGCCGCGGCCTGAGGTGATCGGTGGACCACACCACATCACCGTAGTTGGCCGCAGGTGCTGCATAGACAGACGCCAACCGGATGCGTGTAGGCAGATGATGCCTGAGGCGCACCTTGGCGGCCATGCAACAGACACGCTGCAACGCGGCAGCCAAGGGCCCCTCTCTTCCTTGCATGGCCTTCCTCATACTGCCGCTCTGGTGCTGGATTATGCCCAAGAACTTGAATTATTGGACACGCTTCAGCGCTATCCTATCGGGGCCGTACACGCAAGTATGCGCTGATTGCCGGCGCTGTGCTGCTAAGCGGCTGCCAAACTCCAGTATCTTTGTCTTGCTGACGTTGACCTGGAGCTGTTTAACTGCTGCATATACATGCAGGGCATCTAGCATGTGCTGCAGCCCTGCCGGGCTGCTGGCTAGCAGGGAGAGATCATCAGCACATAAGAGGCACCTGAGTCTTAGCCCCGCCCCCAGCACAATGCCCTCTGCCGGGCACTCGACTGCGATCTTGCCCGGCAGATCGCTGATATACCGTAGAGGCTGAAGATGAGGGGGCTGAGTGGGCAGTCCTGCTTGATACCTCGGGTGCAAGGCACAGGGCCAGTGTTTTTATGGCCGTCTGCGAGCGTGTAGACTGCACCTTTGTAGAGCGCTTGCACAGCTCGTAACAGGCCTGAAGGCATGTGAAGCCGCTCAGACAGGTGCTGCCATAGCTGCTCCTGTGGCACACAGTCATAGGCCTTGGTGAAACTGTCCAAGTAATCCACCAGACCGGTCGTCAGTTCGTCACAGTTTCTCAAGCGCCCTACGCACTCTCTACGCCCTGAGGGCCAGCCCTCCCCATATGATAAGGACTGGCCAACATAAGAATTTCGATTGCATTAAAAGCATGCACAACCGGATGCACATTCTGCATGTTGGATTGGCCAAATGACCCAGGGAAGGTGGCAATGCCTCCGTCTATGGCCCACCTACACCCACTGCAGGTTCTACCACAAGCGGGTTTTGGCCACTTTTCAGGCTCATCAGCCGCAAGTTTGGTACCCAACGGGGCAGTTTTTGGCATCCAACTGCCATTCGGATTCAAATGATACCCCAACAGACCTCAATGAACCGTTTATGGCAAGCTGATTACAGCACTTGACGATGTAGCAACACACCAGGTCGATCGAGGCAGTTCCTAGAGAGATTACTTCAAATTGCAGTTGGTACTGCTAGTGTGAACCAGGTTGGGAGGGCGGGTCAAACCTCAGTACCCCTAAAACGTGTCGATACATCTGACCCGCCCTGAACGTTGTCGGCAGGGTTGTCGGCAACCGACTAACAACTTTCGGGAGTAATATTTGCTGTCACGAATTTGTAGACCAATTCGAGCTGTGCCATACTCTCTGATGCCAGTGTTAAAGTCGAACAGTGCAGGGCGCGCCAAGGGCATGTCATTTTCTCTCGTTCCTTGACGGATTGCAGATATGGCCTTCCATGTGGCCCACATCAGGGCTGTCTTTGATGGATTGGAATTCACTCCATACCTGTCTGATTGCTATGATGTCTGGTGATTCAGAGAGCCTGAGAGTAGCTCATTAAGACTGCCCACCCAATTTGTGCACCATTCCCAACTCCAGAGGCTGCAAATTTGGGGCAAAGGTGGCTTGTCAGGAAGCCATGCCCCTTGCCCCATGCAGCCCCTCAGCCATGCAAGCTCCCATATTACTGCCACTGAGTTCCAGAATGCCTCAAGTCAGGTATCCACTCTTTATTCACACACCTTGATTTTCATGTCCTTAATTCCAGGCCCCCCTTTTTATCTGAGCTGAGCCAGCCAGGTCTGCCGAGGACTGTTTTTTCGAGAGGATGAAAAAAACAGCACTGGTGCTTTCAGATAAAGCCACAACCCTAGGCTTACATCAGGTAATACTTCAGCTATGGAGGCCAGCACTGCAATATAACATCCTCAAAAAATTAGAGGCAGGCCCCTCAGCATGGCCAAGTTATCTCAACACTTAAATTTATTGGAGTTGGTGATTCTGTCAAGTGGACTCCTTAAGCCCATTGTGTTTGCGTTTGATTATCTCAAGGGACAGTTGGTGCCTACCAGTATTGGTGCACTGCTAGCAATCAGGTTAGAGCACAGTCAATGTGTAACTGATATCAAGTCATGACCCAACCTCCTTGCACTGCTGGGCCTGTCCACGTTTTTACGATACATATGACCCGCGCTGTTCGGGTGGACAACGTTCATGTCCCAGCGGCCAGCGCCCTGCTTCGAGTCCACACTTTCAACACACTTAACAATCACGTCACGATCATCTCACCATTAGTCCCTGATAGGAGGGCGTCTATTTCCCAATCACATTCTTATTTCATGGGTCTTCGTTCTTCCCTCTTGGCCTTGATCTTGCTTGCATTATCTGTTTCGTCGAATGGGTCATTTGAGGAAGTCCCTACCTTGGACAGCCCCAGACAGTTTGATTACTTCATGTTCGTAAGGTAATATTTACCCAAAGTTCCAGGAGGAGGCAGCATCTACTGGAAACCCTTGTTCGCAATGTTGTGTTGAATATTTTAATCGATGAGTTCAGAGTTGACAAGTTGACGCTTATCGCTTGTGCAGGCAGTGGACTGGGACTTTCTGCTCGGCACACAATTGCCCGCTTATCCACACCCATAGGTGAGAGTCAGTCGAAGGCGCACCGGTTGGATCTTGCATCTTGCATCTCGTGTGATAAGGAGCCTCCTTGTTGAGACATCCTGTCCTCAAATCACACGAACTTTGGGGAAATTCGTATCGAAGCCGTCTTTTCCACTCCGCCTTCACAGGTTCAGGTTCACGATCCACGGTCTTTGGCCAAACTATAACGATGGCACGTACCCCCAGTTCTGCGACAACACCTACGATTTCAACCGTGATGACCTTGGTGACCTGATTGCTGATCTCAAAGAGGAATGGTGCGTTGAAATTACCCTCGTGTATGCCCCCCTTCGCCTGTCTGCCCACCAGATGTGTTGTCACGTGCACCTCTGCACGCACCGTCATGTTCGTCATAACCTTGGACTGAAATTGCGTATTCCTTTGCGCATGCTGACATATGTCGGTCTCGGAGCTAAATGCGTATGCGTCATACGTCACGTCAAGGGGCAGGGTTCGGCTGGACGCACAGCTTCCATTGACGTATATATTAACATAGGATGCAATTGTCGCTTTGTTAGGTCTCAAGAGGGCACATTCAATTCTTGAATCCCGCCTTTTCCCTTCCCTCCTCCCCAGGCCGACTGTGTTCAATGACTACCGCATTTTCTGGGCCCACGAATGGAGCAAGCATGGCACGTGCGCCTTGCAGGTAATATCTTGACTACCCCATGCTAAGGGAGCTTTCAAGGCACTCTAAGCATGTCACTTCTGGTCCTATGGGGAAGGGGCGGCAGTTGCTGATGTGCATACACATGTGTGAGATGCATTGTAGATGCCCAAGTAGCATATAGTCCCACTCTTTTCAGCGAGTCTTGTGTGTGGCAAGGCTACTTTGCACCGGGATGACTGCTGTCATGGGTTTGAACTAAAATGCACTCATCAAACATCCCGCCATGCAGCTTGCAAGGAGCCAGCCACACTCAGGTTTGACAGCCATGACCCCCATGAGCAGTGACCAGGCTTGAGGTCCATGATAAGAGCCTTTCCTCGTTACCAGAGTCTTGCCCTGAGGTCATGGAACTGCAGATTCTTCCCGATATATGAACCCCACATAACGCACACTATTTCAGTATGGGTGATATGACTGAAATGTTTAACGCCGCCTTGCCGACACCTCTGATGCCGCCCATCACAATGAACGGAACGTCTCTGTGCTCATACCTGGCAAATCTCCTTGTTCCTGTTTTTCCGACCCCTCTCAGATGCAGCCACCAGACTGACCATCTTGTCTGACTCCTGCCTGTGGCACCTGCTGTAACACCAGGTGCTGACCAACGAGCACGGCTATTTCAAAGGCGCCCTTGATCTGCACCAGAAGTATGATATTGAGGTGAGCGCCAGCTAGGAGCTAGTATCTGTGCCCCAATGTGCGGGTGAACAGCAAATTAATGCTAATGAGCTCTGGCTTGTGAGTTCCGTTAGGGATTTGGGACCCAAGCAGGGGGGGTCGATTGGGACCAAAGAACAACTTCCACACAGCCCGGTGCCCTAGCAACAGCCAACAGGGCACGCTGCGATATGCACCCTCTGCCGCAGACCAAGATGTAGCTGAAACGCAGGTGGACTGCACGAATGAATGACACTGGTCAGCCACTACTCGCGTCATCCCCCTGCACCTGTAGTCCTTGCATGCATCCTGTGAAAGCCTCCAGGATGCACATCTGTCCTCAGTGTGTGGCTGTTCTGCTTGTCGTAAGCTCTTATCATGAAAAATCTGACATGCCCCCCCCCAGATCTGCTTGTGCGAGTGCGCACACCACTCTTTTCCAGAGGACGCCCCTCAAAATCTGGCTTATTTTCCTGCTAGTCTCACGCGCTGTTCGCAATGCCTACCTGTCCCACCTTTTTCTGGGGCAGCCTCACATTAAGATCTGCCTGGTCTACCTGCTTCTTGCACACACTTCCTGTGACATCTGGACACCCTCTGTGCATGAACATCATTCCCAAAGCCAACCAGATCAGGGTTCATTAACCACACAAATTTCCAAGGACCTCAGGATGCGCTCTCGGCTGTGAGCATCATCCCTGGGCCTAGTGGATGATCCGCCTCTCAACATCATCTGGCTGACCTGCTTGCTTGTCCCACCCTGCATTAACTCAGGATGCCCTCTCGGCTGTGAACATCATCCCCTCGGCCTCACGGACATTCCGCCACGACGACATCATCAACGCCATGGAGGACAGTTTTGGCGTCCGGCCAGCGCTGCACTGCGACCCGAAAGGAGACCTGAATGAGGTCAGACCCCGTGGATTATTACAAGCATCTAAAAGTGCCGTAACGGGGAATTCTTACACGTGTCTGAAATCATCTGGGAAGCTTTACCAGTATCTAGGAGGTCCATGCCATGGGAGGGCAGCCAGTTGAGCATGCCGGTGCAGCGCGCAAGCAGGAGCATTCGTTCTCCTCAGTATCGTCAAAGGCCACACTATTGATGACCCTGTTTGAACGAAGGGATGGATAAGCAGACTAGGTTATGTTTTGCTCGGAGGGCTGCTGGAGGTTGGATTGAGGTTGACCCTGGTGGGTGCGCTCGGCTGCCCTGGATGTGAATTAGGAAGCCCCTGGATTACACTAGAGGTGGCATCCTGTTGTCCTACCTGCTTCATTTATGGACGTGTGGGGGCCTTAACTGCCGGGCCATGGACCCAGGACGAATGCCCGCCTTCCTGGAATGATTGTCCTGATTATAACTCGCGGTTGCTTCCTGTCGCCCTGCCTGCTGCAGGTTTGGATGTGTGTGGGCCGGGACCTCAGGGCCATGGACTGCCCCAAAGCCGACACCCGACAGTGCGGCGACCACATCCGCATCCCTCCGATGCCGGACTCGGCCACGAGGGCTAAGGTGGCTGTGGCCGAGGGCGAGGATGCCGCTTCAATGATTGATCTGGTGGGTGGACGGTGCTGCTGGGTCCTGCTGCATTTTCCATGTTAAGCGCCTCCCCTGTGTCACCCGTGAGCTTAATGAGCGTGTCGGCATTTGGAGGTTCAAATTGTGGTAAGGAAGGGCTGATTCAAACATGGCCAGGATGGACGGTGAAATCAATTACGGTGTGTGCAAGCCAATTCAAATGATGATATGTGATGGGATGTCCGGGCGGATTTCAATTTCAATATGTTGGGGGCCGATTCAAAACCAGATATTCCAGGATCATGTGCATGAAATTGTGGATTCAAACCAGGTTCCTGAAACGCTTCACAACTTACGTGTTTTGTGCAACGCTGTAGAGCTATGCCAATGACAACGAGAGGGAGTATCTCGTGTCATCGCTCTTGGCCCAGGACAGCGTTGATGAGGAGAAGGGGCATCTGGATGATGACACCAAACACGAAGATGAGGATGGAGACAATGACCAGGATGATGATGATCGCGGGGATGCAGATGATGATGATGATGACGACGAGGCTGAAGGCGATGGGGATGATGAGGAGGATGACGACGAAGGCGATGATGATGAGGATGATGGATACAACGAGGAGGAGGCGGAGGATGGATACGTGAGTTGATTAGTGATTCCCCTATCTTCTGTGCAAATGCCCCTCTGATATTTCCATGTTGCCCTCCTCATGCTTGGTGGTCCGGTGACTTTTCACAAATTCACAAGCATCAACCCAAGGCTAGGAACAATTTATATCCGTTTTCTTGCACAGGATAACGAGGGTGAAGACAAGAAGAGCGACGACGAGGAACAGGTAGGAAAACTTGTTTTGTTTTGGGTACTCATCCTCCTCGCTTGTATAGCTAACTTTAAATTCATTCCGGAAACGGGTTCTGGAGTATTGTGTGCTTTCTGGTTCCGTTACGGACTTACGGCACCTTGTGACCTTTGAGCAGTGGTGACTTAAACTGGCATACCATAAAGCGACTATTATTTTGCTTAATATTTTTGCCTTCACAAGGACTGTTGCACCTTTGTGTGCTGCACACTCTGTCCCTTTTGTCAAGGTAGAAAAAGATGTGCATGCCGCTGTGTTTCTTTTTTCGATCACTTTCTTTTCTTTAGACTCAGCTACATGTCAGCTACACTCCAACCTCAGGCAGGAGCCCGGATGCCCCATTTGTGGCTAGCCATGCTGCTTTGGCCATAAATTGTAGGCCAGTCCATATTTGGTTCCAATTGGGCCTTCACCGGCCACAGGACGGCCTGCCGAAGGTGCACTGGTAGCCAAAAAAAGAAACACTGATTATTTGTACGCGAACCTAAAACCTACCCTGAACCTCCTTCTTCAGGACAACCAGGATAGCAGTGATTTGGAGCAGAGCCTGCGCCACCGCCGCACGGGCCCCTGCAAGAAGATGAAGCACAATGCCCAGGCGTACAGCCGCCCTTGCCGCTTTTGGAGCTTTCTTGTCCCGGTGGCCACGTTCCTGCTGATGGTTGCGGCTGCTGCTGTGTGCACCGTGCTGGCCCTTCGGAGACGCAGCCGGGCCAAGGCAGCAGACTGTCTGCTGTCTGAGCCGCTAATCGCCCTCGAAAGCACTGTTCGTTGTCTGTATGGATAAAATTCCAAGGTCGCCACATGGGGTTTTGGTGTCCTGTGTGTTTCTTGCCCACCCCACCCCACTGAGTGCCAAGTTTGTCCTGAAGGCTAGAACGGATTAGATTCCATGGATGTATGGACTACCGTAATTATAAAATGTGACCGAGGTGACTGTGCAGGTAGTGACATTTTATTTGTCTGACTGCGACCATGAATTTTCACTGAGGTGGCTGAAGGAAGTGACATTTAGATTGTCATTACGAGTCGAGAGCTGTAGAGCTCCCATAGGAGAGGGATTTATACCATGTTGTCCATGTACCAGTAGTGTGATAGTTAGGGCTGACGGGTGGCGTATATGGAAATATACGTATATACGTATATACGCCGTATATACGTGTATATTTGAACACAATATACGCGTACATGTTTGAAAAGCATATATACGGCATGCCGTACATAGTCAACTTTTAGAAGCGCTCGTCATGCTTTGAAGTGCACAATCGCTCGTTAATCCACGCCGAATCAGCGTTCTCGTCTCTTCTTTTCACTCGCTTTCAATGGACGACTGGGCTGCATTCGACATTGATGGAAACGAATTTACCCCCGCGTATCGACAGTCCGTACTCACATGTAAAGACCTCACACCCCAAGAAGCCTACGTGAAACTCATCGACATGAAAGATAAAGGCAGAACTCCGTGATGGAACAAGCTGAAAGTTTGCCAGGTAGCAAATGAGGAGAAGGACCCATCAGGCAGCTGGCCGTACTTGGCCAAGCTGCTGTGCATCGAGTGTGCCTGAGGCCTTCCTAATGCCTTCGAATCCGGCCAGGCTCGGATCGACCCACTTCAACAAGGCTGGAGTTCTAGGTGGAGGTCAAGGCATGAAATGCCCTAGATTTTTGACGCTGATCAGACTGCGATGTCCAGCATATGTTAGTGCCCTCAGGCCGCGAACCCGATACTTGATTTGTTGTTGTATTTGAGCTAAATTTGAGGCTGGCATGAGTAAACTCAAATTTTTAAATGATGAAGTGATAGGTGGAGGTTAGGGCATGAAATGCCCTAGGTTCCAAGGCTTTTTAAGATTTTTAGGTCCCCATATACGTATACGTATACGGTATATACGCTTATACACGTATATACGTGTATATTTCGGCAGAATATACGGTATATACCAGCCCTAGTGATAGTATTTTATAAATTTGAGTGACTGAACCAGCTCCAGGACATGGGAACCATTTTGAAAGCCAGATGGCTTTGGCCTTTTTTTCCAGGATTGACTGATTTAGCTGCTGGTACGAAGCATTATGGTGTTTCCATGCAGGCCTTCCTAATGATCTCCCACACTGTTAACTTCAAACTTGCTTCGGCTCTACTTCAGCTACACCACGGTTTTCTGCCAGGATGGCAGCACGCCCTATTGCTAGCCTACGGTTTGCCTGGCCATTTCGTTGTTCTTATTATTTTAAAGGTGAACTTGCTTTCCTTTTTCCCTCTTGTGCCTTCCCCCTTCACATTCCCAGCTGACTCCATGTTTGCTGACGTGTCCAAGCTTTATTTAAGCAGGGCCCAGATGTGCAACGTCGTTAATCTGAAATGAAGAGTTGTTTGAGGGTTAACAAAATTGACCCTGTATCGGTCGGTCGGGGCATTAACTGCCACCAGCCGAAGGACGGTAAAGGTTTGGTCCTAACCTCCAGACAGCCTGAACTTGTAAGCACATATTCATCTACTCTTGTACAGTCAACCTGAGCCTTAAGACATGTATTAACTACAGATGAACGGGTAGCTGGAAATCTTTGGCAAACATTCATTTACCGGCGATTGGTCAGGAACCTTTAGTCAGTCAGTTTCCATCTTCTGGTACCATGTCCATTATACAGTCAAAAATGACGTTTTCACTTCAGGTATTTGGGCAGGCCCAGAGGTGTTATGTCGTTGACGTACAGGTAGTTGTGCAAGGCCCAGAGGTGTAGAAAAGTGCATACCCGCTGGGCCATGTGGGGCTGGTAGGGAATGACTAGGCTCAGTTCCAGCTACCATGCACAGCCTGGGCCATGGTGCAGCCATGCCATCCTCCTATGTGAGGGGGCAGGAACATGGCAAGGCCCAGAGGTGTAACGTCATTGACATACAGGTTTGCCGGTCCGTACAGACCACTGCATATTCGTCTTATGTTGTAAGAACGACACTGATTACTTCAAGGTGCTTTAGCCGCACATCAGCTAAATCTAGGCTTCGGCTGTGGGAGGCTAGAGTAGCAGGCCCTGCTGCTTGGTCAACCACTCCACCACCCGTATGCCGATCAAGGCTTCATCCCCCTAGGCCCAGTGGTGGCCCCCTCAGGTGGTCAAATCAGGCGCGGTCCACAAAAAGCACGAGTAAGACGAGTGAACGTTCGCCTGTTTACAATAAATTAAACCTGCTGAGGGTGCGCAGCCACACAGCGAGCACAATCAGAAATGGCCTCCAGCGGGGCATATTATTTTAAACAGCGATTTTCAATCTAACAATTAGCTAGTGCCCCAAATACCGGTAATCCCAATCACAAGTCCTGGAGTATGACCATGGGCCCCAGGAGAGCCAACCTGCCATATTTGTAATCCCAACCACAAACAGAGATTTCTTGTTTGTTGTTTGTTGCATGTACCAGTATTACAAAGGTGCATGTGATGCATACCATGTGTTGATATGCACCATACCTACTGCATGTAGTACGTGTGACAAGTACCGCATGCACCGTATGGTATGTATGCATGTTCAACACTGAACCACAAGCGCACATGCATCGACTCATTTGAGTCGATTTAAAAAGGCAGGCAGTCGAGAGCTGCAAGCAGATCTGCTGAGATCCTCGGGACACAAAATTGATGCGTGGGGAGCGCATGGACCAGGAGCGCGAGTATGCGCTGCATGCACGTGCTGTACAAATGATTTACTGCATATTTACCGCATATGTACACAGTCGCATGCGCTGTCCTGCTTCTGCCTCCTGGTTTCTCCCCACTTGGGTTCAGTCTTGCCGATATCAGCCTCTGAAGTAAAAGCACATGTACAACGCATGGATCTGGCCTGCGTGGGCAGGGTTCAGGGTTAAAGTTTCAGTGTCAGGGTTTCAGTTTGAAGGGTTAGAAGACAGGCAGCCGAGAAGAGGCCTCAGTTGGGCAATGCAGTGGTAGGTTGAATTTGGGAGAGGGCAGGAAGGATGAGACTCTTGTCCACAAATATATTCGAGCGCTGCCAAAATATTAGATTGTTGGCAACGTTATTGAGCTGGCCGGGCACTGGCCATGTACCATGCTGGATGGCCCAAATACGGTAGTCATAATGTGGCTCTGACTCTTCTAACTTGGCCATTGTTGGATGCGAAAGGAATGACATTCTTGGAGCCATCTTAACCTGAGCCAATGACCCACCAAGGTGCAGATGTTTGTCCCTGCCTGTTGAGCCTACTGATGGCAAGCCTCTGATATGAAAATCAGTGTTTGGTGTGTGCGTGAAACAGCTGCTGTACATAACGCCTACGTGTGAAGAAAAATAAATGCATCTACTCTATCGGTAAGCACCATCGGCTGTGGGCTAGCGGGCAAGCCTCTTGACAGAAAGGGCTTCCGGTACCAGAATATATGTATCCCCAACAGGGCACGAGATACGGTATCTGAGCTGGTCTATCTACTGCCCATCCTTAGGGCACTGCCCTCCTTGGGTATTGACGTCCTCAAAAGCAATGCCCAATTTTCTAACGCCGAGCTGACGAACAATCGGCCTCGAGAGCGGAACTATCCACATCGTTCCAACCAAGACGCTGCCTAACTGCCACATTCGCCCTCTCTCTCCTCCCTGCATCTCTGCCTCACCGGGTAGCCACAGGAATAAGCAGAGGACCAAGTTAATGAGGACGTGCGAGTCGCACTGGCGCCGCTTGAAGTAGAGACCCAGCGGGGGGAGGAAGAGGCAGAGCAGCACGATCACGATGACCTCGACACAGGTCTCCACCCTGCGCGAATCGCTGGAGCTGATGAGCGGGGCGTTGAGCGAGGGCATGTCGACAATATATGACTGTATGTGTAGTCTGCCTTGCTGGAGGGTATTAGGGGGGCAACTTCACAATGGTATTCATACTGGCAAGGGGTTTGACACACCGCGGTGTCATCTCATGCAGGTGACAACGCATCAAATGAATGTTTGCCCGCAAACCAACCCACCCATACCCAGCGGGTTTCGACACTGACGAGACTCGCGGGGCCAGTACACGCAAAGCTTTAGCTCAAGCCTGCGCTTGGCCTTCAGATCCACTGTGGCTTCCTGGGAGCTTCCCAGCATGCCTGCTCTAGCCCCCCGTTCCAAACTTCCTGGATCCGTCTCATTTTGTTTTCGTTCTCAGCAGCACCGTTTCCTCAGCACCTCTCCCATGTTATCCCCTCAGGGCTGCACTGCTTTCAGGTGTATCAGTCACTCGGTACTCTGCACAATCCTGCTAATGCTGTAGGTCGTGGTATTGAAACATGTGGCACCCAAATATAGTGCAGTCCTCCTGTGCTTGTTTTAAGTGCTAGGGCTACAATTCAGCTAAATCACTAATTAGTCAGAGGTGCCTAAAGAGCCTGCACAGGTCGTTGTCATGGTACAACCCTCATATGACGGCTGGAATGGTAATGGCACGGATGATGTGGCTTCGGCCTTGATCTACGCGGTTACTGGAACATTCTCGCCCCAGGGGACGCACAATTTCTTTTCACTCCCTCTCATCATGGCTGGATGCCCGCCCCTGCGCCAAATGCCTGCTCCGCCAGGTCCACCGCTCTGCCCAATGCCGCCGCCTTGTTCACCGTCTCCTCAAACTCCTTCTCAGGCACGCTGTCAGCAACTACGCCAGCGCCCGCCTGGGGCAGATCAGAGGGGATAAGAGGGTTCAGGTTCCAGGCATCAGATTTCAAACCCAGATTTCAGATACTTCAAACCACACTACAGGATCTGCCTAGTGCACATCAGATTGGAGGAACCAGATATCAGAATTCAGATATCCGGAAATTCCACACAGCCCATTGAGCGCCAATGTGAAGTTTTTCCAAGCCTTTTTCCACGCCAAACTGGGCAAAACATTTGCAGGCATCAAATGGTCTTCAAGCTTCAGGCTCATACTGAGAGGACTGGCATGACATCATCGACACACTTCTACCTGACCCTCTAAAATTATCTAGCCCGGTATGGATGTGATACGTCAGTATAATAGTGTGATGAGGTATCACATGATAAAGCGCAAACAAAGCACATTGCACATGGTGACGGATCGACCGACCAGCAGGCTATGAGCATGCTATGAGCAAGCTCATGCATTAATGCACTCAGTATGTCACCCTTGACCCCTTAGTGCTATCAGTCCAGCACTGCGTACAGCTCTAGAGGGACTGGAGAATCGAACTTCCTTTCTTCTCACAGGTTATTCTGTTTCATTTCTCTCGTGCTCTCTTTCCTTGCTTTCTTTTCAAACCAGACAGTTCCACGGACGCGGCTGAGGCCTCTTAAGCAGGGCCAAGAGGTGTGACGTTTTTTTGACATGCACATCACTCACATCCGCATCTGTGAACCCACAGCCCTATCCCGACCTGTCTAAACCCCAACCCTGCACCCACCTGTATATGCACCACCCACTCCTTCCTGCTTTTGCTTGAACCTGTCTCATCCCGGTTGTACCGGTAGATTGTGTCATCCCTGAAAGCATGGCCGTGACATCACAGAAGTTACAAGCCAGCCACAGGAGGAACAATAATGTAACAGAAGTTACAAGCCAGCCACAGGAGGAGCAATTATGCCACAGGAGTTACAAGCCAGCCACAGGAGGAACAATATAGTAATGGAAGCTAGAAGCAGCCTGCAACGGTAGATCGTGTCATCCCTAAGAGCATGGCCGTGACATCATAGGGGTTACAAGACGGACACAGGAGTGAACAGTGTGTCACAGTAGATTGCGTCATCCCAGATTTCTTGGCCCTGACGCACGACATGCAAGTCCGGCCGGGTCACGGGAGTTACAATGGGTTCAGGGGGTCACAAGTGGGATACAGGAGTTACAATGGGTTCAGGGGGTCACAAGTGGGTTGCAGGAGTTACAATGGGTTCAGGGGGTCACAAGTGGGTTGCAGGAGTTACAATGGGTTCAGGGGGTCACAAGTGGGTTGCAGGAGTTACAATGGGTTCAGGGGGTCACAAGTGGGTTGCAGGAGTTACAATGGGTTCAGGGGGTCACAAGTGGGTTGCAGGAGTTACAATGGGTTCAGGGGGTCACAAGTGGGTTGCAGGAGTTACAATGGGTTCAGGGGGTCACAAGTGGGTTGCAGGAGTTACAATGGGTTCAGGGGGTCACAAGTGAGTTACAGGAGTTCAAATCCGATCAGGGGCTTACGATCCTGTCAAGTGAGTCTCAGGTAGGTCCCGTGGGTTGCAACCAGGTACAGGGAGGTACGAGCAGAACACGGGAGTCACAAGTCGTTCACAGGTGCAGGCCAGCGTTGCGGTGCAGGCTAGTGTTGTGGTGCAGGCAAGGTTACCCGGTACGGAAATGCGGTACAGTAGGGATACGGAAACGGTACGGCTAAATGGCCAAACTGGTCAGGAAATGGCTGATGTGGTGTTTTAACACGTTGCGGTACTGGTGTACGGTGTGGGCAACGATACGGGATTTGGGCCCAAACGGCCGTACTGGGTAACCCTGGGTGCAGGCCAGTGTTGCTGGAACTGATTTGCCCACCTGGTTGTGGGGATGACCATGGTGCGCAGGCCCAGCGCCATATCCATCGCACCGGTGAAGCCAAGGTGGCCGATGCCACCGCCATACGGACCGCGGCGGTTCACCTCCAACCGGTCAATGATCTGCATGGCGCTTACCTGGGCGGGGCGGGAGGTTAGGGTTTAGGGGTTGCTGAATCTGCCATAGGCCCTAAACCCTGCTGCACCCAAACTCACATACGACCTTTCATGAGTTGCTGATGTTTTTAAAAGGGTCTTTCGTTTTTTGACGTACCGTAGGTTTGGATTGCCTTCCTTCGGGTATGAATTAATTGGCTATTTTATGCTTCCCTCAGAATAAAACATGGAAAGAAAAATGTATTTACGACCAAAACTGCCATACACTTAGCAGGAATCAGTATTGAAATCCCCACCCGGCCACCCCCAAACAACGTGAATTATAAGGGAAGGCAATCCGAGTCTACTGTATTTAAAGAATACCACTTAGCACGGCGGCGCTCACCTGGTTGGGGCAGGAGTGAAGGGTTCAAGATTTTATAAATCTGCCATAAACCCTGAACCCTAAACAAACATGTAAATGGCTTGAAGCCTTGATCACTGTTCGCAATCACCGGTGTCTTTGTATAAATACTGTGGCCGCAGACCACTTTCAATGTTATGATAGTCCCAAAGGGAGCATCGAAATCAAGTGTACAGATATTTTCACTGGACAAAACTCGTCCTCAAGGGGCGGCGAATCATACAATTTGATTAGCCACGATTTTGTTTAAGCAAAGCCAAACTCTGGTGACCCTGAAATCGGTCTGCGACTGCGGCAGTCCATTTGTCACGATGCGTTTTTCCAGACATACCCTGTCCTTCTCCGCCTGATCTGCTCTGGTCAGGATCCCAAACCCATCCTGGGCTTCTGGGACCCTGGTCAGAGACACTAATCATTTTATAGTTGTATAGGGTGCTTCAGCTGAAATCCAGCTAGGTCGTAACAAGATGTCCTAGTGGCAGTGTAGCTCGTACCAACGACCTATGGACAAGGGGGGCCTGATGCACTTAAAAGGATACGGGGCATCTCAGAGTTTCTTAAAGTGCGCACCAGGTCACCTCAGGATGGCAACCGGCCAGCCACCACCAGGCAGACTGGGACCAAAACTTGACCGGCCAACGTTCGGAAGCCCGAGCAGCAGAGATCGCTGCACCAGCCCTCCACAGCCATGGGATCTGGTACGAGATGTACAACACCTCAACAGGCACCTAGGGCGCCCTGCAGACAGAACGCGGCCCTAGGTCAAACCCTAAACCCTTAACCCTAGGTTCAGAGTGCAGGGAGCAGGGTTATAAGGGTTCAGGACCTAGGCTGTGAACTGCAGCACACCTTGGGCGCCCCGCTGACGGTCCCTGCGGGCAGTGCGGCCCTCAACGCGTCCCAGGCGTCCAGCTCAGGCAGCAGCTTGCCCGTGACTGTACTGCTGATGTGCATCACGTGGCTGTACCGCTCCACTTGCATGAGCGCCTCGAGGTTCACGCTGCCGGAAACGGACACCTGATGGTTGGTTGGTTAGAAGGGTGGGTGGGTGGGTGAGCGATGCTTGGTTGGGGTGGGTGGTGACCCCTGGGTGATGGGTGGTTGGATGGTTGGTGAGTGGGTTACGTGTGTGTGTGGGTGGGGGATAGGTGGGGGATGGGAGTGTGGTGGGTGTGTGAGCAACAGGTGGGTGGGTGACGGGTGGATGGGTGATGGGTGGGTAGCAGGTGAGTGAGGGAGTGGCAGGTGGTGGGTTGCGAGTAATTGGGTGGCAGCTGGGATAATACAAGGATTCTACTACTTTCTAACATCGGTACAAACCATTCCATACCTTTCCGGCATGGTTGCACCCCAGGTCAACCAGTATGACGTTCTGAACATTTAGCTTGCCCCGCATTGGCAAGCCTGCCCACATTCTCCCCCCCATTTAACCCGAACAAAATCAAGCATGTAAGAATAATTAACCGGCAAGGGTATTACGCCGCCGCAGGCACAGAAGCATTCATTGGCTTGCACCTTTCCGACATCATTACGTCCCAGGTCGACCAGCATGACGTGCTCAGCGCGCTCCTTCTCATCAGCTAGCAGCTCCCTCTCCAGGGCAAGGTCCTCCTCCTTGTTTGCGCCGCGCTTCCGCGTGCCCGCCAGCGGCCGGTTGGTCACTATGCGGTCCTTGTCCACCCTGGAAAACGAAATGACACCGATTGAAAGGGGCAAGAGAGGCATGGCAGGGGGGGGGAGGGCAACTCTGAAAAATGCAACAGCTGTGAGGGGCAAGAGTGTGTGTGTGTGTGTGGTGGTGGTGGTGTGTGTGTGTGGGGGGGGCAATTGGACCAATTGAAAGGGGCAAGAGAGGCAGGTGTGTGTGTGTGTGTGTGGGGGGGGGGGGGGGGGTCGGAAAAAGGGTAACAGTTGTGAGGTGCAAGAGTGTAGGTGTAAACTATGAAATATGGCACCAATTGAAAGGGGGCAAGAGAGGGGGGGGGGAACTCTGAAAAAGGGCAACAGGTGTGAGGTGCAAGAGTTTGTGTGGGGGGGTGTTAAGTAAAAAAACACCGATTGAAAGGGGGCAAGACAGGGTGGGGGGTGGGGGGTAACTATGAAACAAATGCACTTTTATCCCTTAATCATACCCTTACTTGTACAGCCCAACCATTGCACCTACCTAGCCAGGATATCCGGGTCTTAGGTTTCAGGGTCCAGCCTTTCCACACCATTGAGTCACACCCTCAGTTGTACAGCCCACCCATTGCAACCACCCAGACAGGATCTTCCTGATAATTTATTTCAGGGTTTTGGGTTTAAAACTCGTCTACCCATTGCAATCCCAAGCCAGGATCTTCAGATTTTGGTTGTGGGGTAAGGGTTGAAGAATTTTAGTATTCAGAGCTAAAACATGTGTAGCCCTTGCCCCCACCTTGCCAGGATCTCCGGGCTGGATGACACGAGGATACAGCCCCGCGCCTGGCACACGTGAAAATGAAGTAGAGGAGCGGCAAGGATTCAAACTTAAAAACAAGGGACAGGGGTGACAAGGAATCAATCATGACAACAACAAAAGAGTGACAGGATTCAAACGTGAAAACAAAGGAGCAACAGGGTGGCAAGGAATCAAACGTGACAACAACAAAAGAGTGGCACGATTCAAATGTGAAAAAGGGGAGGGAGGGTGGAAAGGATTCAAACGCGAAAACAAGGCGAAGAGTGACAAGGCGAAGAGTGAAGAGCGAAAGGCGAAGAGTGACAAGGAATCGAGCGATATCCACATTTGAGGGAACACGCAAGGAGGGGTCCGGGAATCAAGCGACCAAAACTGGTCCTCGGAACGCTTAATCCCGTGCGTCCAGATCCTCCCGTCTTGTTCAGTCTATTAAGTGCCGAGAGGGGCACGTCTATTAAGTGCCGAGCGTGGCATACCGTAGGCTAGATGACCAGATCTATCTACTTTTGTAAATACATTTCCTGACTTGGTGAAATCAATTGGCCGGTTGTGACCACCCATTTGTATGCCTAGGGGGGGGACACAACTGGCTGATTTCTCGCTTCATCTCCTGTGAGTGCTCTCAAATCAGCTATCCGGCAAATCCCTGGAATTCCGCACAGAGCTATTTGACCAGTAGTGTAGATTGATTTGCCTTCCCTCGGGCATCAGAACATGATTTCTTTCAATGCTGCCTTAAGGGCAAACTGTCGCCAAAAACTCTTAATTTCCTACTGAAAAATGGCGTCGACAATGACGAGTAATTTCATGGATCCCTCAACCCCAAACAACATTATTTAAGAGGGAAGGCAAAGCAAATCTACAGTCAGAGTAAATGGCCAGTAACTGAAGGCAGGGTTTATTGTTGTTTAGGGGTTAAGGGTTCAGGGTTAAACCTCCTAGCGCGCCTGGCCTGTTAAGTCCCTTCTAGAGTAATCGACTGGTAGCTGGAGGAGGCTGTCTGGTATAGCACGCATCCTGCTCTAAGGACTGTGGACAAAATACGAATGATGCAATGTGCGCTCAGTAGCTCGCACCTGCATGTAGACCATGTACGGCGAAGGGTTGACGACACGAAGCGCGCGGTAGATCTCAAAGGGCTCCGCGAACGTGCGTCGCTCAAACCGCTGGCTGAGCACCAGCTGGAAAATGTCGCCGTCTGTGATGTGCTCCTTGATGGTCGATATCGCAGCCATGAAGTCAGCCTGGGGAGGGAGGGAGGGGAGCAGGGTTGGGCGTGAGCTAAGAGAAGCTGAGCCCTCAACCCTAAGATAAGGCAGCCATGAAGTTGGCCCGGGAAGCAGGGGGGAGAGCAAGGGGGGCAAGAGCGGGAGAGAGTATTAAATACCACGAACGGGATATCACCGCCTAAGATGTGCTCTGCCACGTTCGATATGGGAGCAATCCATCCGGACTGGGAAGGGGGTACGGGAAGGGGGGGCAGGGAGCAAGAAGCAGAAGAGAGGTTTAAAGACCACCTGGAGATGTTGCTGCCTATGATGCGCTCCTTTATATTCCACATGGCAGCCATAATTATATATTGGAGAGGGGGGGGTAGGATAGGGCTCGAGAGGCGCTTTAAAACCTGAGCTCTTAAGCCTGGGGTATCGTGGCCATTAAGTTGGCCTCGCCGGGGGCGGGAGAGGGGATTGAGAATTTCAACCCTGCACCCTAAGATAAGGCAGCCATTTCGTCAGCCTGGGCCGGGGACAGAGGAGGGGTTGGAAAACCTGAAACCTTAATCCAAAGTTACCCATGGCGACCAAGCATTTGGTCACGTCAGGTGTTGGCCAGGTCAGGTGGCGCAAAGAGGGTGAAGGAGGGGGGTTGAGGAGCAGTCTTGAGGCGGAAATTCGGAGGTTCAAAAGAGGGGAGTAGGGAACGCGGGGCGCAGGGGTGAGAAAAGGGGCCTTTTGTGGTGAATCCAACTCCAAGGTTTAGGGGGGGATCTTTTGGGAGGGGTGATGCCACCTGGCATTCAAGACTTTAGCTAGGGCGGTGAATTATAATGGCCTTTGATCAGACCATCCAAGGTCTTATGTCTTGAGATAATTACAATCCATGGTCCATAGCGGTACCTCAACAAGGTCTAGTACCTCACCTCGGGCATGTTAACAGGCCTAACGAATTATTGCAGGTGTTGAAGGCCATCGTCACGCAGCCAGGGGGGAGCTCCGGCCGCGGTGTGTCCAGTATCTCACCTCGGACATGTTTGACAGGCCGGGCGACGAAGGGCGGCTGTTTAGGGCCATCGTCACCCGTCCAGTGGGGAGCTCCGGCAGCGGGGACGCGGTCAGCAGCCGCACAAGGTGGTCCACGCGGCCCACGCCATCACTATACACGCGGCGCAACTTGGAGGGGTTTGTTGCGGCCTGGGCAGGGGGGCGGAGGGACAGGATGGGTGGGGGGTCAATAGCCATGGTTCATGGTTCATGGTTCATGGTTCATGGTTCATGGTTCATGGTTCATGGTTCATGGTTCATGGTTCATGATTTATGGCTCATGGCTCATGGCTCATGGTTCAGGGTTTGAAGTGTAGGATGTAGGTGCGCGCACCTCCTCCTCGACGTGCACCCAAGCGATCGCGTATATGATTTTGGTGGCCTGGTCAAACACCACCACGTCGTTGTACAGCGCCAGGTGCATGTCGGCCAGGCCTCGGTCATCCGGCGGAGAGGAGGAGAACGGCAGCTTGCCTGTACAGGGGCGTGGGAGAGGGGTGGAAGATGGTATAAGCATGTGAGGTGTGTGCAAGGGAGTGGAAAGGGTTGGGGGGTCGGATGTGGTAAGCCCTGTTGCTTGGGCCACTGTCGGTAGGCCGGTCAAGGTACTAATTGGCCCGATGGTGGCTGCCCACTGAATGTGGTCTCGTATGTAGCTTTGTGCTGAAATAAGACTGCAACCCACCCAACCACACCTGTGCCCATCCACTTACCCAGGGCATACAACAGCATCCACCACTCACCCACACACATATGACATATTGTAACATATAGCCACACTCCACCATCCACTTAGCCACACCTGCACCCACCCTCCCACACCTGCACCCAACCACTCCTGCATTAATGGGTCATAAAACGTCATAGCCTGTGTAGCCAGCCCACCCTTTCTTGCATCCACACCTGCGTTAACGGTGACCGGCAGTTTTGTAGCCTGCGTGGTCCACACTCTTGTTCCACACTCTTGTTCCACCCATAGGTTTTATTTTACACCACACACTCACAAACTCCCTTCAATTCAGACCGTCATTGCCTCACAGTGCCGTAGCCAGCGTAGCCCACCCAACCCCCGGTACCACCCAGAGCTTCACACCTATCCCTCCCCCGGACACAAATACCCCCCCCCCCACACACACACATCCACACCTGCGTAAACGTATCTGACCGTGTCGTAGCCAGCGTAGCCCACCCAGCCCCCGGTGAAAACCTCCGGCAGCTCCTCAATGGAGGCAGGCTTCCAGGCCCGGCTCAGGGTCTCCGGGACCTGCATGGACAAGGACATGGAAAGGAAACAGATATGTGGGACAGAGAATGGGCATCACCGACCAGGTTAGACAGGACAAAAGGATAGAGGCACGAAGCACAAATATGAAACAGAGAATGGGCATCTCTGACGAAATTGTAAAGGGCATGGACATGGAAAGGAAACAAATATGTGGGACAGAGAATGCCCGAGTTCAGCCCTCACCTCCATTGGGTCGCGCTCCACAGTGGTTTTCCGCGTCCCCTTGGCATGGTCCAGCACCGTCACGTTGCCTTGCGTCGCGATAATTTCCATGGCAGGCATTGCACCCACAAAGGAGTACCTAGGGGCATTGGGCAGCAGGCAGCAGGTAGCGGGCATTAGGGGAGGCTCGCGTGTTTGCCATGGCAGGAGGAGGAAAGAGTGCATATAGATAGGAAGCTAGGATACATTTAGATAGGAAGCTAGGGTGGATGGGCTGGGTGGGGGCGATAAGAGGCTTAGGAGGAAAGAGTGCATTTAGATAGGAAGCTAAGGTGCATCAAGAGGGATTTGGAGGTAGGTTTGGTTGGGAAGATCAGATGCATTGCGATGAAAAGAGAGGGAGCATTGCTAAGGATAGGAAGGGTGGTTACAGTGGGTAGAGAGGTTGCGGGTGCGGGTGGATGTATATGAACGATTGTCATCTTCCAACAAGCATACACAGATTTGAAAAGTGCAGTTCCTTCCGCGGCCAGCACACCTGCCCTGCTGGTCTCCGTTGACCACCGACTCAAGCAGGAAGCTGGGTGCATTGACATCGTTTTCCTGCAGGCAGGCAGGGGCGCGGGCATGTGGGATCAGGATCTGGTTGAGGGTTGGTTGTTGTCCTGGAAAGAGAGGGGGGGGCTGACATGGGGGTCCAGGGTTTGGTGCAAGGCGAAAATACCACTGAACCCTATACACTAGACATTTGAACCCTAATCTCTACAGAATCTGACCTGGAACCCTAAACATTTTTTCCAAACCCTCAGTTCAATTATAAACAAAAAATACCCCGGGGATCTTGGCACCTTCCCCGGGTTTCTTTTGGCGTATTTTCTTTTTTTCTTGAACCCTTCGCTCTTTTTCAGGTTTGTTCCATTTCGGGTGCGAACATCTCCGTGTCAGTAACTTTTTTGCCAACGGCAGGTGTCGTGTTGGCGCTAGGCGATAAGCAGCTGTATTAGATGTGGACCGTATTAGATTAAGGTGCGCGGTGCCTAGCCCAAACGGACAAGCTAATCTTGATTCATGTAGGATCCCACATCTTATCAGATATAGATCTTATCTTCCGGGCCAGGATATTCCTAACCGTACTCATTACGCATGGTCGAAATTCAATGCGCTGGGCCCCAGTTCACCCTCCATTAGATACAGAGGTTGCAGACTTCAGGACACCGCCCCATCGGCCGCTTTGAAACCTGTTGCGTCGCTCACTCCATCGTCTTCTTCTTGGATCGTGGACTCCTTCACAGTAAGTTCGTTGCCAGAGCCAGACGAGCTGGGTCTACATTGTCTGCTAGCATAGGCTGATACAATCAGCCACTACTTCAGGTCGCTGCCAGGGAAACTGTTCTATTTCAAGAATCCAACCGATCGATCAGGTGAGCACCTTGGGATTTACTGGTTCAATCTGTTCCCGCCCTCATTCGTTCAGATGATCATAATCAGGGACCGAGATGATTCCCTCGAAGACCTTTGGGAGTGGATTCAAAGGTCATATGTGCTGGACGGTCAACATACCTCCATACTGTCAGGCGGTACCAGGCAGTACGGATCTTTGTACTACTAAGGGCGACTTATGGCCTGAGCCTCTACGGGTCTACCCTATGCTGGTTTCAAGAATCAATTCTTGGGCCTTCAGCAAGCTGGCTCAGGCATGGCAATTCAAAGGGAAATTTAATCCTTGCTTGACTGATAATAAAATGTAAGCAATTTAGCTTGGGTGGGTGGCCGGCGAGAGATTTCATCACCGCGCAGCCCAATAGCTTTTCGAATACGCATCGCCTACACCCGACATTGAATGTCATAGAACCACAATTCTAAATGCTAATTCGCTTCTTTTGATCGAGGCCGCACTGGAGGCGGAATACTACGTAGCAACCCAGCCCGTACGTGCCGAGCGTCGCCATTCGTTTGGGTAGGTTTGGTGGTGGGCCGGCGAGAGATGTCATCGCCGCGCAACGCATACAGTGCAAGAACTTTTCGAATACATATCGCCTGCACCCAACGTTGAGAACATTGGAACTGCATTGTTAATGCGCTTCTTCTGATCGAAGGCGCGCTTCCGACGGAACACCACGTCGCAACCCACCCCGGTGCCTGCCGAGCGTCGTCAGCCGTCGCGTCGGCATAGTGGGGTTTGGGCGACAGTTTTTTTTTAGTCCTATTTTTTGTTCTTGGCTCACTTTTTTTACAGTCTCCCATAAAGGAGATCCCTAAATAAATAACAATACCGGTACATAAACAACACAGTTACACCCAATCTGACCCGGAACCCTCAACACATTTTCCTACACCCACAGTTAAATCATAAACTAACACAGTTAAACCCTACACAATTGACCTCAAACCCTGCACATTTTAACCCTTCAACCTACACAGTTTAATTACAATCCCTTCAAATGTAAACCCTACACCCTGTGCAGCTTAACCTGTACCCCCTACCCTACACAGTTGCCGCAATCCGCGCACCGCCCTAAATATTAATTCATTATAACATTCACGCAAAATGTACCGGTAATTGCTTCACGCAGGGCCGACAATAATAAAAAAATCCGTGCAGCTCTTAAACTCGCGGTGTAACGTAGTCAAAAGCCGCCGTTTCAGGCCTATAAGGTCCTCAGTCAGCAGACATTATTGCTGCCAAAGCAATGCAGCAAACTACCCAGTCAGCAGTAAATCAGAGGTCAGTCAGATCCTCCTCCTCCTCCCTTGCCGCTGAGGAACACCATATACATTAGGGAGCGATAGGCTTGGGACTCTCTCGCCTGTGCCGCTGACACTGGCCAGGGAGAGATAATTGTAAGAATTGAAGTCATGGCCGGTACATGGAACTCCTCGTGAAGCTTAAAATGTTAGGACCCAGGGTCTGAACCTGCTGTACTGGCCTGCACGCAGGTCAGCGATTTCCCCCCCCCCCCCCACCACCACTGCCATATGCTCGCGCAGCTTAAGTCCTATAATTAATCAAATAGCGTGCATCTCTTCCGCCTACTCCACGCACCCACATAAATTAAAAATTACATGCAGACCAGAATTCGTACTGCGGAAAAGCAATAACCCTACATAGTTAACCCCCCAACCCTAGACATGTCAACCGTCGAACCTTAAACCTAAATCCTTGACCCACACCCTAAACCCTCGAACCTTAACGTGAGGATCTCACTTTGATGAGGCAGCGGTACGCAACCACCGGCGTCAACTGGTCCGAGAAGATGCGCCGAAACACCGGCACCACATTCCCGCCTGAGGCCACGGCTTGGGAGAAGCGCTCAAACTCGTCGGGAGCAAGGCTGTTGGCCACTGTTGCGTCAGCAGCTGCGGCAGCTGGGGGGCTGGCGGGGGCAGCGGCCTGTGGCGCCACCGCTGAGCCATTAGAAAGGGACCGACCTAAAAGAGGGGGGGGGATAAAGACAGGGGGGGAGGAGGAGGAGGTTGAGGCTTGTGCAGGCGGGGATGGCAGTAAGCGGGCGATTTAGGGGTCGGGTCAGACAGCGCTCTGCTGCGCAGCCCCAAGTGTGCACGGGCCAGTGGGTGGTGGTGAGGGTGCCCTTTTTGGCATTAGCATGGCGCAAGGCGCATGGGGCGGGCTGCAAGGCTGCATGGCCGCATGGCACATGCAGCAGCTGAAATCGTCTCCAGTGTAATCATACCTGATCAACACAAAACTTGGGGGTGGCCCCGCCAAGCGGCCACCACTGGGCCCAAGGGGACTGACCCATGACTGGTCGGTGCCCCAGGGAACAGGGCATGCTCAACCAGACATGCTCAGCCCAACGCCAGCATGCAGCCAGCATGCTGCTGGAGTGCGCTACAAATATCAATGCCGGACACTCTCAGCCTGGCAGCCTTGCCCCCACCCCCTTACGCTGTGTGGCATGATAAATGCATGATGTGGCCGAGTTAGGGCGCCTCCCGTTCAGGTGGTGCTGAGCAGCTGCAAGTGCATGCTGCAGCTTTCAACCTTGCGTCCGTGGAAGTGGGTGCGGGGGGTAGTGAGGCCTTTCAACCATGGCGAGGCGGAGATTAATGCTTCTTATAACGCAGGATGAGCGCATGCATGGGGACCCGATGACATGGGGAGGCGCAGATGTGCGCTCGTGACAGGGTATCACACACTGTTGTGCCAACCACTGTCCTTACGATACCCAGTTGCTGGGTTCAGAGGGGGGACTTGCTGTGTGCTGGAAGCCTCCTGGTTTCAAAGGGGGGACTTGCTGCGCAGCAGAGCTTCAGCCACTGTAATTGCAAGGCCAATCCAGCTACTTTTATCAGTAAGGGAGTAAAGGGACCGTAACTATGTTCATCATTTCTGAATTACGGCACTACCAAATGGAACAGCACTGGTAGCATAGCCGGGGCCTGGTTCCTCCCACACCCATGCAAACGCAGTGCATGCATGGTTGAGGCAGGAGCCAGCCTCCGGCTGTGACCTCCTCGAGTGGCACACCTGCCATGCTGTCGCACCTCCCCGCTGTCCCATGCATGCATGTGTGCGCGTGTCAGCGTATGTGTGTGGGGGGGGAGAGGTCCCTGAGTGTGCTGGTGTGTGATTGTTGCAGCCTCTTGCAGACGTGTGCATGTGCATGTGCATGTGTTTGTGCTTGTGCATGTGCCCCAGGAAAGTGGATCCTCTCAGACTCCCCTCCCAGCTGAATCTGCACAGCGAAATGCATGCGAAAAGGGGGCTGCCACGTGCATGTGTACAGTGGGCTGCTATGTGCATGGTGTAGGGAGCTGCCATGCGCAAGCGTACAGGGGGCTGCCATGCACATCCATATAGGGGGCTGCCATGTATATGCGTACAGTGGTCTGCCAAGTGCATGGGTATAGGGTCTACCATGCGCACGCGCATAGGGAACTGTCATGCACATGCGTGTAGGAGGCAACCACGTGCATGCATGTGGGGGGCTGCCATGTGCCCCCCAAAACAGGGGCTCAGTCCGTCCGTTGCCCCGCGCAGTGCAGTTGGGACAGTCGCTAACAGTTTTGAAAATAACTCTCAGGCTTGACGTGCATACAGCGCATACCTGGCAGGTTGCGACATCGCACATGCGTCGGTGCTCCCGACGGCGCCACCTGCACGTCAGCATGGTGGTTGGGTTAACGACCGTGCGCACCGTTCACCAAGCTGCTAGATTTGATGGACGGGAAGGCATTTCGTGCACATGTACATCCCCTGGATCCCGTCAGTATGCGCTTGGGATCGGGGCGCCACCAGGTTTGGCTTCGAGTCGGCAGCGTACCCGGGATCGCAGGATCGAGGGTGCGGAGACTAAACGGTGGAATACTTGGTTGATTTGTCGATTATCGGGAAGGGACTGCGCCTGTCCGCTGGCACGCGCAAATCGAGACAGTGCCATGGCGTCGACAGAGCCAATAAAAGGGGTGCCACTATCTAACGGTGTTAAGAGGATGACGTGTCGAAAATATGATAAGAATGCGTCTAAACGTCGGATGGTGACGGAATTTCGGACAGATCGCAAAGCATGGGGAGTCGCAGTGTCGTACTAGTTTCGGAGCAGGAAATATCAGCTCGGAAGAGGGACGCACTGAGCATTTCAACGTCAACCTCGACATCTGGAAAATCCCCCTGCCCATTATTGTCCGATACCCCTTGACGACCCTCCTTAACCACCAGTTTTTTCGTCTCCCGGTGTACGGCATTTAAAATCCCGTATTCCTCAAGCCACGCTCAGGCGTTTTCTTTCTTTCTTTCTTTCTTGAGACGCTCTCACGCACATTCAATTCTGCCGATGCATATACCACGACTTATATATCATATATAACAATACTCTGTTAGTGGGCTTGAATCGATAGTCAGCCAAAACATAGCTCTGCCACCAGCCGCAGCACGGAGCTAGACAACTTACACTTGCCGTGGAATCACACATGCGCCATGCATGGAGGATGGCGCATTTGAGAGAGACATTGGGCTAAATCAGCGTGATGCCTCTGCGGTAGGTGCGCCCGCCACTTGCGACACACAAGGCGACCCTATAAGCCGAAACCGGACACAGCTTAACACCAAATGCAAGCATTATCTTATTGGAGAGAAAGGGATTTAAAATGAAATGCATTAGCCAACGGCTGAAGAGGGGAGACACTCTGTCAACGCCCTATCATGCATGGGGCCATGGGCCAACACGGCCGGTAATGTCAGTGCAATGCAAAGCACCATGCAGCCATGCAAGGTTTAATTTAGTACGATGCAGCCACGTCAATTAGGCTGCATCACGGCCTTTGCCGTGGGGGGCGGGTGTAGCAAGCCCTCCTGCTTTAACCAGCGGTCGATCAGGCCGTTGGTTGCTCCATGTTTGGTCCCCATCAGCTCACTAGTGGCCAGTGATTCATTTATTGGTTTGAATAATAAAGCTTCCTGTACTGAAATCCTGCTGACATGCGCCACTGGCGTGCAATTTCCCCAGTTTTCCAGGATTTCCAGCTCTTATTGGCTTCAATTCTGCTCCAAGTAGAATTATGGTTGATACCGTGTTTCAGTAGGAGTCCTACATGGTGCTGACAAAAGCAATTACTGATGGTGGCTTCCCAGTGGCCTGCTTTAAAAGGCTTGGAGGCATAAACAAATAAACACTGCAGTCAGGCATGCCTAATGCTGTTCTTCGCAGAGAGAGAGTCCATCCATATATCAGCCCCTGCTTGTCGTACCTTGTGAAGACTTGCCTCCCTTCGGCTATGACATAATCATATATTTCGACCATAACTGTCGATTCTCGACTGAAATCTGGCGTTCACAGTCGATTTTCAGTATGTTACTGGTACACCTTCCCCATCAACATATGAGGGAGGGAAAAGCACCTCGACAGGTGCTCAGCCTCATTTGACTATTTTTCTACCCACCACCGACATATTTTCTCAATGTCTAATGATTAAGGCAATCCTGCTGCTCACTGACATCACCATGTCCCGCAGGCGAGTGCCTCATCTGGCCCTAGCTGCGCTGTCTCTGGCATTTCTTTCGCATTACTGCAATGCACAGTCCACCGTCCTTACCACAATACAGCTCGCGCCAAACAGCTTCATTGCCACCTGCGGGTGGTATACATTCCAGTACCAGACCTGGTGCAACACGTCCACATTAGCATACATTGCCACAAGCTCGGTGAGTGAATACCTCAGAGTTTCCTTCCTCCGAAGTGAGTCTGGGAAGGATACCTGAAGGTGGGAAGGATACCGGAAATCCCACACTCTCCGGTGAATTTCCTTTCTCCGGTCAGTAGTCCACGTGTGCCTGGCCGCCCCGCAGCTGCCTTCAATCGGGCCTTGGGGATAACCTTGAAAGCTTGGCCCAAAGGCCCGATTGGTTTCAAGCCGTCAATGTTCGGCCCCGATCGGGCCCAATTGGCCAAACCTTGACTAGTCTTCGGACACAGGCCCAAGCAAGCAGCATGGCTGGCTGCTCATAGAGCCTCTGGCCTGGGCGGGAAGGTAGCTGAACTGTAGCCGAAGTATAGCCGTGCCATACGAACACAATGTGAGCAATGCCATCTTCTTTATCGACACCTGGACTGTTTCCTTGTTATAGCCGTGACTCTGTATCCCATGCATTTTTACAACACTGAATGGGCTGTCAAGATCTGTGGAATAACAAATCCGTTAAACCTGAAAGGGTCTAGAGATTGGTTCATATTTAGAGTAGCCGGTGCTACCACCGAACGGATGACGGTAGCTTCCTTTCTCCACGCTTCAGGGCGTATTATTTATTTTTATCGTAGAGATTGGCAAGCCCGGTCTCGTACTTTTGATTTCCATGTAAGCTAATTATCGAGTCGTGAGCTTTAGATCACCAAGTACCCTGTATGACTATCATGCTAGGGTGAGACCCTAGTCCGAGCCAGGGGTACTGCTGATGCTGTGATAGATTCTCATGATATCGTTGTCTCATTCAAACACAGACGAACTTCGATTCACCCTGAATCCCTGAGGCAAACTCCGAATTTCCCACTGTTTCATGCTCTGATGAACTCTGATTCGTTGGATGATTCCTGTGCAATGACGCCAGCATTCAAAGACATCCAAATTACAGTATTTCAGTAGCTGTTTTTTCCTTTCATTTCCGTGCCTATAATGCATTACGTGATGAACTCTGATGCACTCTGAGAGTCTGAGGTGTAGATACTGATTTTCATACCCTGGCAACATGCCCAGATGTGTACCACCTCCCACTGCCCAGGAGCGAGTACAATGCCTCCCCCTACCCATTTGTGAATGGGCTGGGGGAGGCATTTTACTCACACCCAGAGTCTCCCACTGCATGCCTGCCATCCCGCTTTTCAGAGGTGCAGGGCCTGAAACTGCCCAGTCTCATCTTAAAATCTCAAAACATCGTACCTGCTCATCTGAACTCATACTCCTCTCCTGCCCCATACACCCTGTACCTTGCACAGGCCTGCGGCGCCTCCAGCTGCCCAGCCTCATCCACGTATGCAGCCTCATCTTGCCCCTCTGCCGCCACCTCCTGCATCCAGTCCGTGCCTGCACCCAATGATATCGAGCTGTGCGTGGTTATAAGAAGTGGCAGCCTGGCAGCTGACTGTGATTTAAGGATTATAGGTGAGTTGATCTAAGAAGCCGCTGCCTGGCAGCTGCCTGTGATCTGATGATCATGGGTGAGGTGATAAGAAGCAGCTGTCTGGCAGCTGCCTGTGGTCTAAGGATGATAGGTGAGTTGATGTGAGAAGCAGCTGTCTAGCACCTGCATGTATGTGATCTAAGAACCATTTGTGTTGGATTTAAGGATCTTGGGTAGATCTGGGGTGCGTCTGCTTGACCAAAGGTGTCAATATCCAGCCCCAATGCTGATGTTCATGCCGGGCCAGGGTGGCTGCTTTGAGTGCTGAGGGTCACCGCTTTGTGCGCCAAGCATGCAAGCATGGCCAGGCTCACGGGGTCGCTCCAATGCTGATGTTCATTCCGGGCCAGGGTCGCTGCTTTGGGCGCTAAGGGTGCATGCATGGCCAGGGTTTACTGTTGTAAAACCCTGCTACTGCTGCCCAACACTGATGTCCAACACTGCTGTCCAACACTGATGTCCAACATTGCTGTCCAACACTGATGTCCAACACTGATGTCCAACACTGATGTCCAACACTGATGTCCAACACTGATGTCCAACACTGATGTCCAACACTGCTGTCCAACACTGATGTCCAACACTGCTGCCCAACATTGATGACCAACACTGATGTCCAACACTGCTGTCCAACACTGATGTCCAACACTGCTGTCCAACACTGATGTCCAACACTGCTGTCCAACACTAATGTCCAACACTGCTGTCCAACACTGATGTCCAACACTGATGTCCAACACTGATGTCCAACACTGATGTCCAACACTGCTGTCCAACACTGATGTCCAACACTGATGTCCAACACTGATGTCCAACACTGATGTCCAACACTGATGTCCAACACTGATGTCCAACACTGATGTCCAACACTGCTGTCCAACACTGATGTCCAACACTGATGTCCAACACTGATGTCCAACACTGATGTCCAACACTGCTGTCTAACACTGATGTCCAACACTGATGTCCAACACTGCTGTCCAACACTGATGTCCAACACTGCTGTCCAACACTGATGTCCAACACTGCTGTCCAACACTGATGTCCAACACTGATGTCCAACACTGATGTCCAACACTGATGTCCAACACTGATGTCCAACACTGATGTCCAACACTGCTGTCCAACACTGATGTCCAACACTGCTGCCCAACATTGATGACCAACACTGATGTCCAACACTGCTGTCCAACACTGATGTCCAACACTGCTGTCCAACACTGCTGTCCAACACTGATGTCCAACACTGATGTCCAACACTGATGTCCAACACTGCTGTCCAACACTGATGTCCAACACTGATGTCCAACACTGATGTCCAACACTGATGTCCAACACTGATGTCCAACACTGATGCCCAACACTGATGCCCAACACTGATGTCCAACACTGCTGTCCAACACTGATGTCCAACACTGCTGTCCAACACTGATGTCCAACACTGATGTCCAACACTGATGTCCAACACTGATGTCCAACACTGCTGTCCAACACTGATGTCCAACACTGATGTCCAACACTGATGTCCAACACTGCTGTCCAACACTGATGTCCAACACTGATGTCCAACACTGATGTCCAACACTGATGTCCAACACTGCTGTCCAACACTGATGTCCAACACTGATGTCCAACACTGATGTCCAACACTGCTGTCCAACACTGATGTCCAACACTGATGTCCAACACTGCTGTCCAACACTGATGTCCAACACTGATGTCCAACACTGCTGTCCAACACTGATGTCCAACACTGATGTCCAACACTGATGTCCAACACTGCTGTCCAACACTGATGTCCAACACTGATGTCCAACACTGCTGTCCAACACTGATGTCCAACACTGCTGTCCAACACTGCTGTCCAACACTGATGTCCAACACTGATGTCCAACACTGCTGTCCAACACTGATGTCCAACACTGATGTCCAACACTGATGTCCAACACTGCTGTCCAACACTGATGTCCAACACTGATGTCCAACACTGATGTCCAACACTGATGTCCAACACTGATGTCCAACACTGATGTCCAACACTGATGTCCAACACTGCTGTCCAACACTGATGTCCAACACTGATGTCCAACACTGATGTCCAACACTGATGTCCAACACTGATGTCCAACACTGCTGTCCAACACTGCTGTCCAACACTGATGTCCAACACTGCTGTCCAACACTGCTGTCCAACACTGATGTCCAACACTGATGTCCAACACTGATGTCCAACACTGCTGTCCAACACTGATGTCCAACACTGATGTCCAACATTGCTGTCCAACACTGATGTCCAACACTGCTGTCCAACATTGCTGTCCAACACTGATGTCCAACACTGATGTCCAACACTGATGTCCAACACTGATGTCCAACACTGATGTCCAACATTGATGTCCAACACTGATGTCCAACACTGCTGTCCAACACTGATGTCCAACACTGCTGTCCAACACTGATGTCCAACACTGATGTCCAACACTGCTGTCCAACACTGATGTCCAACACTGATGTCCAACACTGCTGTCCAACACTGATGTCCAACACTGCTGTCCAACACTGATGTCCAACACTGATGTCCAACACTGCTGTCTAACACTGATGTCCAACACTGATGTCCAACACTGATGTCCAACACTGATGTCCAACACTGATGTCCAACACTGATGTCCAACACTGCTGTCCAACATTGATGACCAACACTGATGTCCAACACTGCTGTCCAACATTGATGACCAACACTGATGTCCAACACTGATGTCCAACACTGCTGTCCAACACTGATGTCCAACACTGATGTCCAACACTGATGTCCAACACTGATGTCCAACACTGCTGTCCAACACTGATGTCCAACACTGATGTCCAACACTGATGTCCAACACTGCTGTCCAACACTGCTGTCCAACATTGATGTCCAACACTGATGTCCAACACTGATGTCCAACATTGCTGTCTAACACTGCTGTCCAACACTGTTGTCCAACACTGCTGTCCAACACTGATGTCCAACACTGATGTCCAACACTGATGTCCAACACTGATGTCTAACACTGATGTCCAACACTGATGTCTAACACTGATGTCCAACACTGTTGTCCAACACTGATGTCCAACACTGATGTCCAACACTGATGTCCAACACTGATGTCCAACACTGATGTCCAACACTGATGTCCAACACTGTTGTCCAACACTGATGTCCAACACTGATGTCCAACACTGATGTCCAACATTGCTGTCTAACACTGTTGTCCAACACTGATGTCTAACACTGATGTCCAACACTGATGTCCAACACTGTTGTCCAACACTGTTGTCCAACACTGATGTCCAACACTGCTGTCCAACATTGCTGTCTAACACTGATGTCCAACACTGATGTCCAACACTGATGTCCAACACTGATGTCCAACACTGATGTCCAACACTGATGTCCAACACTGATGTCCAACACTGTTGTCCAACATTGCTGTCCAACACTGATGTCCAACACTGTTGTCCAACACTGATGTCCAACACTGATGTCCAACACTGTTGTCCAACACTGTTGTCCAACATTGCTGTCTAACACTGTTGTCCAACACTGTTGTCCAACATTGCTGTCTAACACTGTTGTCCAACACTGCTGTCCAACATTGCTGTCTAACACTGATGTCCAACACTGTTGTCCAACACTGCTGTCCAACATTGCTGTCTAACACTGATGTCCAACACTGATGTCCAACACTGCTGTCCAACACTGCTGTCCAACACTGATGTCCAACACTGCTGTCCAACATTGCTGTCCAACACTGCTGTCCAACACTGATGTCCAACATTGCTGTCCATCATTGCTGTCCAACACTGTTGTCCAACACTGATGTCCAACACTGCTGTCCAACATTGCTGTCTAACACTGCTGTCCAACACTGCTGACCAACATTGCTGTCTAACACTGATGTCCAACACTGCTGTCTAACACTGATGTCCAACACTGCTGTCTAACACTGATGTCCAACACTTCTGTCTAACACTGCTGTCCAACACTGCTGTCCAACACTGATGTCCAACACTGATGTCCAACACTGCTGTCCAACACTGATGTCCAACACTGCTGTCCAACACTGCTGTCCAACACTGTTGTCCAACACTGCTGTCCAACACTGATGTCCAACACTGATGTCCAACACTGATGTCCAACACTGCTGTCCAACACTGCTGTCCAACACTGTTGTCCAACACTGCTGTCCAACACTGCTGTCCAACACTGATGTCCAACACTGCTGTCCAACACTGATGTCCAACACTGATGTCCAACACTGCTGTCTAACACTGTTGTCCAACACTGATGTCCAACACTGTTGTCCAACACTGCTGTCCAACACTGATGTCCAACACTGCTGTCCAACACTGCTGTCCAACACTGATGTCCAACACTGCTGTCCAACACTGATGTCCAACACTGATGTCCAACACTGCTGTCCAACATTGCTGTCCAACACTGATGTCCAACACTGATGTCCAACACTGCTGTCTAACACTGTTGTCCAACACTGCTGTCCAACACTGATGTCCAACACTGCTGTCCAACACTGCTGTCCAACACTGATGTCCAACACTGCTGTCCAACACTGATGTCCAACACTGATGTCCAACACTGCTGTCCAACACTGATGTCCAACACTGATGTCCAACACTGCTGTCTAACACTGTTGTCCAACACTGATGTCCAACACTGATGTCCAACACTGATGTCCAACACTGATGTCCAACACTGCTGTCTAACACTGATGTCCAACACTGCTGTCTAACACTGATGTCCAACACTGATGTCCAACACTGATGTCCAACACTGCTGTCCAACACTGATGTCCAACATTGCTGTCCAACATTGCTGTCCAACATTGCTGTCTAACACTGTTGTCCAACACTGCTGTCCAACATTGCTGTCTAACACTGATGTCCAACACTGATGTCCAACACTGATGTCCAACACTGCTGTCCAACATTGCTGTCCAACATTGCTGTCCAACACTGTTGTCCAACACTGCTGTCCAACATTGCTGTCTAACACTGTTGTCCAACACTGTTGTCCAACACTGTTGTCCAACATTGCTGTCCAACACTGATGCCCAACACTGATGCCCAACACTGATGTCCAACACTGATGTCCAACACTGATGTCCAACACTGATGTCCAACACTGATGTCCAGCACTGCTGTCCAACATTGCTGTCTAACACTGTTGTCCAACATTGCTGTCCAACACTGATGTCCAACACTGATGTCCAACACTGATGTCCAACACTGATGTCCAACACTGATGTCCAACATTGCTGTCCAACACTGATGTCCAACACTGTTGTCCAACACTGCTGTCCAACACTGATGTCCAACACTGCTGTCTAACACTGTTGTCCAACACTGCTGTCCAACACTGATGTCCAACACTGCTGTCCAACACTGCTGTCCAACACTGCTGTCCAACACTGCTGTCCAACATTGCTGTCCAACACTGATGTCCAACACTGATGTCCAACACTGTTGTCCAACACTGATGTCCAACACTGCTGTCCAACACTGATGTCCAACACTGATGTCCAACACTGATGTCCAACACTGCTGTCCAACACTGCTGTCCAACACTGCTGTCCAACACTGATGTCCAACACTGATGCCCAACACTGATGTCCAACACTGATGTCCAACACTGTTGTCCAACACTGATGTCCAACACTGTTGTCCAACACTGATGTCCAACACTGTTGTCCAACACTGATGCCCAACACTGATGCCCAACACTGATGTCCAACACTGATGTCCAACACTGATGTCCAACACTGATGCCCAACACTGATGTCCAACACTGATGTCCAACACTGCTGTCTAACACTGCTGTCCAACATTGCTGTCTAACACTGCTGTCCAACATTGCTGTCTAACACTGCTGTCCAACATTGCTGTCTAACACTGATGTCCAACACTAATGTCCAACATTGCTGTCTAACACTGTTGTCCAACACTGATGTCCAACATTGATGACCAACACTGATGTCCAACACTGTTGTCCAACACTGATGCCCAACACTGATGCCCAACACTGATGTCCAACACTGATGTCCAACACTGATGTCCAACACTGCTGTCCAACACTGTTGTCCAACACTGTTGTCCAACACTGCTGTCCAACACTGTTGTCCAACACTGCTGTCCAACACTGCTGTCCAACACTGATGTCCAACACTGATGTCCAACACTGATGTCCAACACTGATGTCCAACACTGATGTCCAACACTGATGTCCAACACTGA
Source organism: Limnomonas spitsbergensis (assembly GCA_037349105.1). NCBI lineage: Eukaryota > Viridiplantae > Chlorophyta > Chlorophyceae > Chlamydomonadales > Limnomonas > Limnomonas spitsbergensis. Next base: position 512,814 of record JAYJMM010000084.1, on the reverse strand, counting down.
TGTCCAACACTGATGTCCAACACTGATGTCCAACACTGCTGTCCAACACTGATGTCCAACACTGATGTCCAACACTGATGTCCAACACTGCTGTCCAACACTGATGTCCAACACTGTTGTCCAACACTGATGTCCAACACTGATGTCCAACACTGATGTCCAACACTGATGTCCAACACTGATGTCCAACACTGATGTCCAACACTGATGTCCAACACTGATGTCCAACACTGATGTCCAACACTGATGTCCAACACTGATGTCCAACACTGATGTCCAACACTGATGTCCAACACTGATGTCCAACACTGATGTCCAACACTGATGTCCAACACTGCTGTCCAACACTGATGTCCAACACTGATGTCCAACACTGATGTCCAACACTGCTGTCCAACACTGATGTCCAACACTGTTGTCCAACACTGATGTCCAACACTGATGTCCAACACTGATGTCCAACACTGCTGTCCAACATTGATGACCAACACTGATGTCCAACACTGCTGTCCAACATTGATGACCAACACTGATGTCCAACACTGATGTCCAACACTGCTGTCCAACACTGATGTCCAACACTGATGTCCAACACTGATGTCCAACACTGATGTCCAACACTGATGTCCAACATTGATGTCCAACACTGATGTCCAACACTGATGTCCAACACTGCTGTCCAACACTGCTGTCCAACATTGATGTCCAACACTGATGTCCAACACTGCTGTCCAACACTGATGTCCAACACTGTTGTCCAACACTGCTGTCCAACACTGATGTCCAACACTGATGTCCAACACTGATGTCCAACACTGTTGTCCAACACTGCTGTCTAACACTGATGTCCAACACTGATGTCCAACATTGATGTCCAACACTGCTGTCCAACACTGATGCCCAACACTGATGTCCAACACTGATGTCCAACACTGATGTCCAACACTGATGTCCAACACTGTTGTCCAACACTGCTGTCTAACACTGATGTCCAACACTGATGTCCAACACTGTTGTCCAACATTGCTGTCTAACACTGCTGTCCAACACTGTTGTCCAACACTGCTGTCCAACACTGATGTCCAACACTGATGTCCAACACTGATGTCCAACACTGATGTCTAACACTGATGTCCAACACTGATGTCTAACACTGATGTCCAACACTGTTGTCCAACACTGATGTCCAACACTGATGTCTAACACTGCTGTCCAACACTGATGTCCAACACTGTTGTCCAACACTGATGTCCAACACTGTTGTCCAACACTGATGTCCAACACTGATGTCCAACACTGATGTCCAACATTGCTGTCTAACACTGTTGTCCAACACTGATGTCTAACACTGATGTCCAACACTGATGTCTAACACTGATGTCCAACACTGTTGTCCAACACTGATGTCCAACACTGATGTCTAACACTGATGTCCAACACTGTTGTCCAACACTGTTGTCCAACACTGATGTCCAACACTGCTGTCCAACATTGCTGTCTAACACTGATGTCCAACACTGATGTCCAACACTGATGTCCAACACTGATGTCCAACACTGTTGTCCAACATTGCTGTCCAACACTGATGTCCAACATTGCTGTCCATCATTGCTGTCCAACACTGTTGTCCAACACTGATGTCCAACACTGCTGTCCAACATTGCTGTCTAACACTGCTGTCCAACACTGCTGACCAACATTGCTGTCTAACACTGATCTCCAACACTGCTGTCTAACACTGATGTCCAACACTGCTGTCTAACACTGATGTCCAACACTGCTGTCTAACACTGCTGTCCAACACTGCTGTCCAACACTGATGTCCAACACTGATGTCCAACACTGATGTCCAACACTGATGTCCAACACTGCTGTCCAACACTGCTGTCCAACACTGATGTCCAACACTGATGTCCAACACTGTTGTCCAACACTGCTGTCCAACACTGATGTCCAACACTGATGTCCAACACTGTTGTCCAACACTGCTGTCCAACACTGATGTCCAACACTGATGTCCAACACTGTTGTCCAACACTGCTGTCCAACACTGATGTCCAACACTGATGCCCAACACTGATGTCCAACACTGATGTCCAACACTGCTGTCCAACACTGCTGTCCAACACTGTTGTCCAACACTGATGTCCAACACTGATGTCCAACACTGATGTCCAACACTGATGTCCAACACTGCTGTCCAACACTGATGTCCAACACTGTTGTCCAACACTGCTGTCCAACACTGCTGTCCAACACTGATGTCCAACACTGTTGTCCAACACTGCTGTCCAACACTGATGTCCAACACTGATGCCCAACACTGATGTCCAACACTGATGTCCAACACTGCTGTCCAACACTGATGTCTAACACTGATGTCCAACACTGATGTCCAACACTGATGTCCAACACTGATGTCCAACACTGATGTCTAACACTGCTGTCCAACACTGATGTCCAACACTGATGTCCAACACTGATGTCCAACACTGTTGTCCAACACTGCTGTCCAACACTGATGTCCAACACTGCTGTCCAACACTGCTGTCCAACACTGATGTCCAACACTGCTGTCCAACACTGATGTCCAACACTGATGTCCAACACTGCTGTCCAACATTGCTGTCCAACACTGATGTCCAACACTGATGTCCAACACTGCTGTCTAACACTGTTGTCCAACACTGCTGTCCAACACTGATGTCCAACACTGCTGTCCAACACTGCTGTCCAACATTGCTGTCCAACATTGCTGTCTAACACTGTTGTCCAACACTGCTGTCCAACATTGCTGTCTAACACTGATGTCCAACACTGTTGTCCAACACTGTTGTCCAACACTGATGTCCAACATTGCTGTCCAACATTGCTGTCCAACATTGCTGTCTAACACTGTTGTCCAACACTGCTGTCCAACATTGCTGTCTAACACTGATGTCCAACACTGCTGTCCAACACTGCTGTCCAACACTGATGTCCAACACTGTTGTCCAACACTGATGTCCAACATTGCTGTCCAACATTGCTGTCCAACATTGCTGTCTAACACTGTTGTCCAACACTGCTGTCCAACATTGATGTCTAACACTGATGTCCAACACTGATGTCCAACACTGATGTCCAACACTGCTGTCCAACATTGCTGTCCAACATTGCTGTCCAACACTGTTGTCCAACACTGCTGTCCAACACTGCTGTCTAACACTGTTGTCCAACACTGATGTCCAACACTGATGTCCAACACTGCTGTCCAACACTGTTGTCCAACACTGTTGTCCAACACTGTTGTCCAACATTGCTGTCCAACACTGATGCCCAACACTGATGCCCAACACTGATGTCCAACACTGATGTCCAACACTGATGTCCAACACTGATGTCCAACACTGCTGTCCAACACTGTTGTCCAACACTGTTGTCCAACACTGTTGTCCAACACTGTTGTCCAACATTGCTGTCCAACACTGATGCCCAACACTGATGCCCAACACTGATGTCCAACACTGATGTCCAACACTGATGTCCAACACTGATGTCCAACACTGTTGTCCAACACTGTTGTCCAACACTGTTGTCCAACACTGTTGTCCAACATTGCTGTCCAACACTGATGCCCAACACTGATGCCCAACACTGATGTCCAACACTGATGTCCAACACTGATGTCCAACACTGATGTCCAACACTGCTGTCCAACATTGCTGTCTAACACTGTTGTCCAACATTGCTGTCCAACACTGATGTCCAACACTGATGTCCAACACTGATGTCCAACACTGATGTCCAACACTGATGTCCAACATTGCTGTCCAACACTGATGTCCAACACTGTTGTCCAACACTGCTGTCCAACACTGATGTCCAACACTGCTGTCTAACACTGTTGTCCAACACTGCTGTCCAACACTGATGTCCAACACTGCTGTCCAACACTGCTATCCAACACTGCTGTCCAACACTGCTGTCCAACATTGCTGTCCAACACTGATGTCCAACACTGATGTCCAACACTGTTGTCCAACACTGATGTCCAACACTGCTGTCCAACACTGATGTCCAACACTGATGTCCAACACTGATGTCCAACACTGCTGTCCAACACTGCTGTCCAACACTGCTGTCCAACACTGATGTCCAACACTGATGCCCAACACTGATGTCCAACACTGATGTCCAACACTGTTGTCCAACACTGATGTCCAACACTGTTGTCCAACATTGCTGTCTAACACTGCTGTCCAACATTGCTGTCTAACACTGTTGTCCAACATTGCTGTCTAACACTGTTGTCCAACACTGATGTCCAACATTGATGCCCAACACTGATGCCCAACACTGATGTCCAACACTGATGTCCAACATTGCTGTCCAACATTGCTGTCTAACACTGTTGTCCAACACTGCTGTCCAACATTGCTGTCTAACACTGATGTCCAACACTGTTGTCCAACACTGATGTCTAACATTGCTGTCCAACACTGATGTCCAACACTGATGTCCAACACTGCTGTCTAACACTGCTGTCCAACATTGCTGTCTAACACTGCTGTCCAACATTGCTGTCTAACACTGCTGTCCAACATTGCTGTCTAACACTGATGTCCAACACTAATGTCCAACATTGCTGTCTAACACTGTTGTCCAACACTGATGTCCAACATTGATGACCAACACTGATGTCCAACACTGATGCCCAACACTGATGCCCAACACTGATGTCCAACACTGATGTCCAACACTGATGTCCAACACTGATGCCCAACACTGATGTCCAACACTGATGTCTAACACTGCTGTCCAACATTGCTGTCTAACACTGCTGTCCAACATTGCTGTCTAACACTGATGTCCAACACTAATGTCCAACACTGCTGTCTAACACTGTTGTCCAACACTGTTGTCCAACACTGATGCCCAACACTGATGCCCAACACTGATGCCCAACACTGATGTCCAACACTGATGTCCAACATTGCTGTCCAACATTGCTGTCTAACACTGTTGTCCAACACTGCTGTCCAACATTGCTGTCTAACACTGATGTCCAACACTGTTGTCCAACACTGTTGTCCAACACTGATGTCCAACATTGCTGTCCAACATTGCTGTCCAACATTGCTGTCTAACACTGTTGTCCAACACTGCTGTCCAACATTGCTGTCTAACACTGATGTCCAACACTGCTGTCCAACACTGCTGTCCAACACTGATGTCCAACACTGTTGTCCAACACTGATGTCCAACACTGATGTCCAACACTGATGCCCAACACTGATGTCCAACACTGATGTCCAACACTGATGCCCAACACTGATGTCCAACACTGATGTCTAACACTGCTGTCCAACACTGATGTCCAACACTGCTGTCCAACATTGCTGTCTAACACTGATGTCCAACACTAATGTCCAACACTGCTGTCTAACACTGTTGTCCAACACTGTTGTCCAACACTGATGCCCAACACTGATGCCCAACACTGATGCCCAACACTGATGTCCAACACTGATGTCCAACATTGCTGTCCAACATTGCTGTCTAACACTGTTGTCCAACACTGCTGTCCAACATTGCTGTCTAACACTGATGTCCAACACTGTTGTCCAACACTGTTGTCCAACACTGATGTCCAACATTGCTGTCCAACATTGCTGTCCAACATTGCTGTCTAACACTGTTGTCCAACACTGCTGTCCAACACTGCTGTCCAACATTGCTGTCCAACATTGCTGTCTAACACTGATGTCCAACACTGATGTCCAACACTGATGTCCAACACTGATGTCCAACATTGCTGTCTAACACTGTTGTCCAACACTGCTGTCCAACATTGCTGTCTAACACTGATGTCCAACACTGCTGTCCAACACTGCTGTCCAACACTGATGTCCAACACTGTTGTCCAACACTGATGTCCAACATTGCTGTCCAACATTGCTGTCCAACACTGATGTCCAACACTGATGTCCAACATTGCTGTCCAACATTGATGTCCAACACTGTTGTCCAACACTGATGTCCAACATTGCTGTCCAACATTGCTGTCTAACACTGTTGTCCAACACTGCTGTCCAACATTGCTGTCTAACACTGATGTCCAACACTGATGTCCAACACTGATGTCCAACACTGATGTCCAACACTGATGTCCAACACTGATGTCCAACACTGATGTCCAACACTGTTGTCCAACACTGTTGTCCAACATTGCTGTCCAACACTGATGCCCAACACTGATGCCCAACACTGATGTCCAACACTGATGTCCAACACTGATGTCCAACACTGATGTCCAACACTGATGTCCAACACTGCTGTCCAACATTGCTGTCTAACACTGTTGTCCAACATTGCTGTCCAACACTGATGTCCAACACTGATGTCCAACACTGATGTCCAACACTGATGTCCAACACTGATGTCCAACACTGCTGTCCAACACTGATGTCCAACACTGATGTCCAACACTGATGTCCAACACTGCTGTCCAACACTGCTGTCCAACACTGCTGTCCAACACTGATGTCCAACACTGCTGTCCAACACTGATGTCCAACACTGCTGTCCAACACTGATGTCCAACACTGATGTCCAACACTGATGTCCAACACTGCTGTCTAACACTGCTGCCCAACACTGATGTCCAACACTGATGTCCAACACTGATGTCCAACACTGTTGTCCAACACTGATGTCCAACACTGCTGTCCAACACTGATGTCCAACACTGATGTCCAACACTGCTGTCCAACACTGATGTCCAACACTGATGTCCAACACTGATGTCCAACACTGCTGTCTAACACTGCTGCCCAACACTGATGTCCAACACTGCTGTCCAACACTGATGTCCAACACTGATGTCCAACACTGATGTCCAACACTGATGTCCAACACTGATGTCCAACACTGATGTCCAACACTGCTGTCCAACACTGCTGTCCAACACTGCTGTCCAACACTGATGTCCAACACTGATGCCCAACACTGATGTCCAACACTGATGTCCAACACTGTTGTCCAACACTGATGTCCAACACTGTTGTCCAACACTGATGTCCAACACTGTTGTCCAACACTGATGCCCAACACTGATGCCCAACACTGATGTCCAACACTGATGTCCAACACTGATGTCCAACACTGATGTCCAACACTGATGTCCAACACTGTTGTCCAACACTGATGCCCAACACTGATGCCCAACACTGCTGTCCAACACTGATGTCCAACACTGCTGTCCAACACTGATGTCCAACACTGATGTCCAACACTGCTGTCCAACACTGATGCCCAACACTGATGCCCAACACTGATGTCCAACACTGATGTCCAACACTGATGTCCAACACTGCTGTCCAACACTGCTGTCCAACACTGTTGTCCAACACTGCTGTCCAACACTGATGTCCAACACTGCTGTCCAACACTGATGTCCAACACTGATGTCCAACACTGATGTCCAACACTGATGTCCAACACTGATGTCCAACACTGATGTCCAACACTGATGCCCAACACTGATGTCCAACACTGATGTCCAACACTGATGTCCAACACTAATGTCCAACACTGATGTCCAACACTGCTGTCCAACACTGATGTCCAACACTGATGTCCAACACTGCTGTCCAACACTGATGTCCAACACTGATGTCCAACACTGATGTCCAACACTGATGTCCAACACTGTTGTCCAACACTGATGTCCAACACTGCTGTCCAACACTGATGTCCAACACTGATGTCCAACACTGATGTCCAACACTGATGTCCAACACTGATGCCCAACACTGATGTCCAACACTGATGTCCAACACTGATGTCCAACACTGATGTCCAACACTGATGTCCAACACTGATGTCCAACACTGCTGTCCAACACTGCTGTCCAACACTGCTGTCCAACACTGATGTCCAACACTGATGCCCAACACTGATGTCCAACACTGATGTCCAACACTGTTGTCCAACACTGATGTCCAACACTGATGTCCAACACTGCTGCCCAACACTGCTGTCTAACACTGTTGTCCAACACTGATGTCCAACACTGCTGTCCAACACTGATGTCCAACACTGATGTCCAACACTGCTGTCCAACACTGATGCCCAACACTGATGTCCAACACTGATGTCCAACACTGCTGTCTAACACTGCTGTCCAACATTGCTGTCTAACACTGCTGTCCAACATTGCTGTCTAACACTGCTGTCCAACATTGCTGTCCAACACTGATGTCTAACACTGCTGTCTAACACTGCTGCCCAACACTGTTGTCCAACACTGATGTCCAACACTGCTGTCCAACACTGATGTCCAACACTGATGTCCAACACTGCTGTCCAACACTGATGCCCAACACTGATGTCCAACACTGATGTCCAACACTGCTGTCTAACACTGCTGTCCAACATTGCTGTCTAACACTGCTGTCCAACATTGCTGTCTAACACTGCTGTCCAACATTGCTGTCCAACACTGATGTCTAACACTGCTGTCCAACACTGATGTCTAACACTGATGTCCAACACTAATGTCCAACATTGCTGTCTAACACTGTTGTCCAACGCTGATGTCCAGCATTGATGACCAACACTGATGTCCAACACTGATGTCCAACACTGATGCCCAACACTGATGCCCAACACTGATGCCCAACACTGATGTCCAACACTGATGTCCAACACTGATGTCCAACACTGATGCCCAACACTGATGTCCAACACTGATGTCTAACACTGCTGTCCAACATTGCTGTCTAACACTGCTGTCCAACATTGCTGTCTAACACTGTTGTCCAACACTGTTGTCCAACACTGATGCCCAACACTGATGCCCAACACTGATGCCCAACACTGATGTCCAACACTGATGTCCAACACTGATGTCCAACACTGATGCCCAACACTGATGTCCAACACTGATGTCCAACACTGATGTCCAACACTGATGCCCAACACTGATGTCCAACACTGATGTCTAACACTGCTGTCCAACATTGCTGTCTAACACTGCTGTCCAACATTGCTGTCTAACACTGTTGTCCAACACTGTTGTCCAACACTGATGCCCAACACTGATGCCCAACACTGATGCCCAACACTGATGTCCAACACTGATGTCCAACACTGATGTCCAACACTGATGCCCAACACTGATGTCCAACACTGATGTCTAACACTGCTGTCCAACATTGCTGTCTAACACTGCTGTCCAACATTGCTGTCTAACACTGATGTCCAACACTAATGTCCAACACTGCTGTCTAACACTGCTGTCCAACATTGCTGTCCAACACTGATGTCCAACACTGCTGTCCAACATTGCTGTCCAACACTGCTGTCTAACACTGCTGTCCAACATTGCTGTCCAACACTGATGTCCAACACTGCTGTCCAACACTGATGCCCAACACTGATGTCCAACACTGATGTCCAACACTGATGCCCAACACTGATGTCCAACACTGCTGTCTAATACTGCTGTCCAACGTTGCGGTCTAACACTGATGTCCAACACTGATGTCCAACACTTATGTCCAACTTTGCCACTGCTCTAGCTGCTGCTCATCGTGTTTAATGTACGATCTCGGGCCCTAGATTATGGTGATGGTGGTGGCGGCCTTGCTTCTGCTGTTGCTGTTGCTGCTGTTGTTGCTGCTGCTTTTTAACCCTGTTGCTGTTGCTGCTGCTTCTCATCGTTTTTTCTTTGATGTAGGATCACGAGTCTTAGATTATGGTGATGGTGGTGGTGGCCTTGCGTGGCCAGTGTGGCGGATCGTGGTGGTGGCCGTTGGAGGTTTCCTTGCTCTAGTGCTCCTCGTGCTCGTCGTTACATGGTGAGGGGGTGGAACATCTGACCACAAAGAGACACAGGGATTAGTAGGTGTTGGCAAACAAAAGAACCAATCATTAAGGTAAAAACAAAGACACAAGATAAATTTGAACACATAAAATGCAAGCAAATTAGTGGATAAAAACATGCCCCCCCTAGGCTAGGTCGGCTAGGACATTATAGGGTCCAAGAGAGTTGGAGAGTTCCATGAAGTCTGAACCTTCGCACTCGTCATTTCATGGTGAGTGCCATGGTGAGTTTCATGGTGCGGTTCATGGACACTCCTGCTATCGGCATTGTACACATTTTCTCTAGTAAATACTAACCAGTGTGGCGGATTGTGGTAGGGTCCGCGAGATGACTCCTTGCCCTGCTGCGCCTCGCATGCGTCATACGTGGTCAGTTGAATGGAGCTTTCTACACGCCTCCCTTATTCAGCCCATCTCTCTTGACCTTCCAATTGTTTACATCACTCACTTGGACCTGAACCTTTCAGTCCTAATACTACATGTGCACCATATCACCAGCTTCGACCCCCAACCCTTAACCCTAAATCTGCAACCCTAAACCCTAGACATATACTGATGTTTTCACAACCCTCGTCCTTCGTTCAAAGCCCTGAACCCAGCAGCTTGCCAGCAAGCCCACTTGTTTTTCCACCTCACTTCAAGTACTGGCACCTTCTCGCCCTCTGTAGTACCTGCTGCAGGAGCATACCTTGCATAGGCAGGTCAATAACCCTGCCTTGACCCTTTAACCCTAAGCCCTAAACCTCAGAAACCTCTGCCGCACGAGCATCTGGTATGCAGTCAGGTTGCTGAGTGTGTGGGTGCGCCCTGAGCTAAACCCCGAACTCTGAACACGAAACACTGGAACCTTCGGACTGAACTTCCAAACATAATCACTGCACCCTTAAGCCTCAACCCTAAACCCTTGGCTGTGACCCTTGACCTCTAAAACTTCCGTCGCAGGAGCATCTGGTATGCAGTCCGCTTGCCGAGTATTCGTGTGCATCCTGAACCTGACCCGCCGGGAATGAACCTGGCCAAGCTTCCCCTGCCCGGGCGCTACCCTGCCACCTTCATGCCGTCAAGCCTGGCAAGGGGACCCTTGCTACCACAGGGGATGGCCCCCTCTGCCCACGATCAGGTATGAAGTAGGTGTGTGGGGGGGGGATGTTGCTGCCAAAGGGAATGACCCCCTCTGCCCACGATCAGGTATGAACCAAGTGTGGACCAGGTGTGGGTGAGTGGGTGGGTATTACTACCTAAGGGAACGACCCCCTCTGCCCACCATCAGGTGAGAACCAGGTGCGGGTGGGTTTTACTGCCTCGGGGATGGCGTCTTCAGATTTCAGTTTTTTTGTATCTGGCAACGCAGTCTAGGATTTTGTAGATCTCAGTGCGCACATGGGGCTCGTACCTGCAAACCTCCTCAGGTTGGATGGTTCATTCAATACAAACAAATGCTGCTGACGCTTAAAAGCTCATCATCCTCCCCTCAGTACAGGGCTACTATAAGATTAGGAGGTATGAACCCTACACGGATCCGTCATCAGTGATGAAAGGAGCGATCAGCACAAGTGGATTTCACTGATCAAGCAACAAAAGCAGGCAGCGAAGTAGACTGACCGCTGCTTTTGCACCAGCTGCCAGCTACATCGTGCTGAAGCACGCTCAGAAACTTGGTTTTTATGTATCGTACATTCCCTGAGCCTGAAAACTCCAGCCTTTTAACCCTAAATTCCACACTCTCTCATACCCAGGGCGCTGCCACCAGCTACTACATCGGCTATCCGGCACCGATGCGGCCTGCCACATATGCGGCGACCTACAACGAGCTGCCTCAGGGCATGGGGGGTATGGGACGTGCCAGCCAGCTTCCGCCACTGGGAGTCTACACGCAGGTGAAGACCTGCCAGATTGAAATAAAGATCGTCGGGTTGAAAAATGATGTGACGTACATATCCCAAATGGAAATCACAAAGATCAGAAGTTGGGTACTGACGGGCCTGATCAACCCAGGCGATCCCCACTGCTGGTGTATGGTTTGTGTAATTGTTTAAGCGCACTTCAGCTTCATCTAAGCTACATCACGGCCCATGGCCAGGGGGGCCTGGTGTAGCATGCCCTGCTGCTTGGACCCCCTGCCGCACGCCGGTCCAGGTTTGGTCTTGATCTGTGGAAGCCGCTCAGCAGGTTGTGACCTGGCGTGTACAAACACGAACTCTCCTGATCCTAAGCAATAGTCCAAACACACAGACAAGTGATTTCATTTCCTTTCGTTTTCGTTTTTAATTGTTTACAGTCGTACAAACGTTTCCCCTGCGCCGCTGCTGCCTCCTCATCAGGCGCCCACCCCTTGACACTGCTTGAAACCTTCCCCCCGCCTCTCGAATGCAGGCCTACCCCGCCTTCATGACCGTGCGGCAGCCTGGCTATCAGCCCAAGTAGTGCAGGCCCAAGGCCGCGGATTCACTCATTGCTCAACACTTCTTAGATCTTCAGATCTTAAGTGCTTAAATGCCTCATTGGCTCTGGCACAGCCACCCCTGTTTGGATCATCTTGCCACCAAGCTGGGGCAGGCTCTGCATAAAGCTTAGAGGGCGTTTAAGGCTCTCTGCGAATTCCAGCAGCCACCGAGCTGGATGGCCTGATCTCAACATACGTCTGCTGCGGGCATGCCACTTTGGGGATGCCGCTGTGGGCATGCGCCTCACAACTGTGGGCATGCTGATGTCAGGCTGTCAGCACGCCAATCCTCTTCAGATCTCAGGTGCATGATGAACAGGGTGTATGGGCCCCACCTAAGCCACATTGGGAACCCTGAAAACACCCAGCTTGGAGCGCGGGAGCAAAATTAGCGGCTTGACCAGACAGATAGAGTTCTGGCTGAGTCAAAGGAAAATTAATTCTTTAGCATTCTACTCTCCATTCTTTACGATTTATTTTGCTTGAGGCGACATGCATTGCTTTGGTTGTTTGGGCACCTTGCTGGGAGAGAACCTATCCAAGCCCTTTTGTGTATTTTTATTATGACATCACACACCTCGATACAAATATGAGCTTCTGTAGTGCATTTTTACAGCCTGTTAATTAGCCTGAGGCCACTCTGAGGGTTCAGGCTCAACCCCTTACCCTTGGATCGAGCCTGCCCGCGAGCCCTATGGTTTAGGCTTGACCCTGATCCTTTGGATTAGCCTGCCATCAAGCCGTGTGATTTAGGCTTTATTTCCAAACCTTTGGATTAAGTCTGTCTGACTAGGTGGCACCTAAGGAGCCTTGTTGAGGTACAATTTGTCAATTAAATGTGAATAAATACTTATCCCTGAAGCTTTAGCTGCAGAAGGGAACGAAACGGCCGAAGCTGGTGGCGCACGATGGATATGTGAGCTGTGCAGAAATGGAAACTAGTAACCACCCGTCAAAGGAATCTAGTACATGGTCGGACATCCCTTGACAGTGGTTTATATTCAATGAAGTAACACTTCTGGGCCCAGCCCAAAAGGCTTGGTCACGCAGGCACCCAACCTGCCTGGTCGGACGGAAAATGAACTGGTGGCTAAAGGAGAAAGGAAAGAAACAGAGGGGAAAAGGAGACAGACAATACCTACCCCTAAAATGAAGTCCTAAGATTCCCCAGCCCTTTCTGAGCCATCCCTACAAACCTAATAATGGTGTCACAGTATATTACCGTATACGTGACAGAACCGTTTGAGCCGCCACTAGCGGCCACGGAGCCTCCGCAGCTTCTCTGCGGAGTCTCCTGATTTGAACTGAGACCTAGAAACCCGCTTACGCAGGGTGAAGTGCATAATCTACCGTACTCTGAATTGGGCCTGCCGCCGGGTCCCTGTATCCCGGCAATTGCCTAAACTAGTCACTTCGTCCCTTTCTAAAGGACAGACCTCTATTGTAACAAGCACCGGCCGTCATCTGTGAATGAGACCTTCTGCGTTCCCATAAGTCAATACCTTAACTCAAGTCAAGCCTATACAACCTCCGCTGGTATAGCAGGAGATAGAATCCTCAGTTGAGGACCGAGACCCCTGCCGAAGAAGAAGTACGCAGTCTACGCCTCGGCCACCTCACCGCGTGACGCGCGGTAAGGGCCCCTTTACATAGCCCAGCTGGATCGCGCCCAGACGGCCAGAAGGCCTACGCTCCCAAAGCTATTTGCTAGTCTTACATCATTCAGCTCCACAGCTTAACTCGCTGAGCACTCGCAGCCAGTGAGTAGTCACTGAGCCTGCCCGTAGGCGTCCTTCACTGTCGGTTGTGAGGAAATAAGTCCGCCACGGACCCGAAGCGCACATCGCGTGTCCTTTAGAAAGGGACGAAGTGGATCTAGCCTGGTCAGCCTGATTTGCCAATCCCTGCAAAAGGTGCTTGTGTTGTGGAATTGGAATTTTGTTTGCCAGCAAACGACCTTGGACAGTGTTTGAACTGCACTTTGCTGAGGTAATCTCCAGAGAGAGATTGCCAAGTTAAGCCCTGAGAATCATTGAGTGTGGCAGCTCAGTGCTGAGTCCAGGAGAGGCTTGAAGATTTGGCTGCGGATTTATACACCCAGCAGATAAATTACCTGTGTGATTGAGGATTGTGATCAGGTGGATCCAAGCTGTCATCATTGACAGAAGTGAGCTTGTGGATAGAAGATCCAAGGTTTAATTTTTTTGGTGGGCCAAAGCATCCCCGCAGGACCGCAGAGCTGAACGGACACCACGCAAGAGACTACATCCACGCAGGGCGTGTGACATCTAGAAGCTGCCCAGCCAGAAAGGTGGGAAGTGCTGAAGGCGACGAAGGATTCCGCCAGATACCGATTATTTAGCAGAAAAGCAGGAAGGTGAGGCCTGTCCTGCAAATTGCTGTACCTGCCATCCAAACCTGACTTGCAAACCCTCACCATGCCGCAGTAGGAACAAGAGGCAGAAGCCTGACGTTAGCATATTCTGTAGTTGGTGTTGCCAGCACAACTGCAGGACCGTGTGGTTCGTAAATTGCCTGTAGGAATGACAGACGTAGATCTGAATCCTGATAGGCACCAGCACCATGACGCCCAACGGAGGAGTGGGCGTCTGAGGGGGCTGGAGCCAGGTGTAGACCTGATGGATGCTAGCGATGAGCTCATTGCAGAAGCCCTGTTGGTGGCAGAGAAGCTAGCAGGGCTAGTGGAACCACCTGCAGGGGATTGCAAGGTGCCTGAACCGGACCGCGCCCTGCCCAGAGAGGCAGGGATGCAGGCAGATGGCTCAGTGCGTGTGACACGTAAAGGCATCGGTCGAGGGGGTCCAGTGCCAGCTGATTCCAGGACCAGCCTGGAATTTGAGCAGTGGCTGACTCAAGCGGGAACTCCAGAGCTGATCTTGGATCAGGCGGCGGAAGTGTCCCAGAGCAGTGACACACGGCGGGACTGTTAGCCTGAGGCCACGCCGCAGCAGAATCCGCCCAGGGTGGCAAGGGTCGCGCAGCGGATCAAAGATGAGCCCAGCTATCCGGATCAAAGGCCAGAGGTCGCCGCAGCCCCTGGTGGGTTCCGGGGTGGCACCTGCCCAGACCGGCCGTGGATAAGAGCAGAAGGAGCGGAGGGCATGAGTGTGCCTGCAGGGGTCAAACGCGAGGGGGCTGAGGCCCAGCCAGCGGTGACCAGGCAGGACTTGCAGGTCAGCAAGGAGAGGGAAAAATCAGCTGTGCCGGTGGGAAAGCCTTGGGCTGACCTAATATCCGAGGAAGAGCTGTCAGACCCAGTCCAGGAAGAGAAGGGGCGGCAGCCTAAGGCAGGGCTGCGTCCAAGGCAGCAGCTGCGACCGCGCAGAGTGCTGGTTAGAAGAGGAGCAGGATCCACAGTCTGCGGGACGCCGCTGTCCAGGTTTCCGCCCAGTGTGGGCAGACATGTGCAGAAATCCAAGGAGGGATCTAGCTGCCAGATGCGAAGAGGCGACAGCCACAAGGAAATCCTGCGCGAATTTTTTCTCGATCCATCACGAGCGTAGGATACCAGCCCTAGAGAGCCAGAGCGCTCCGGGGCAGTGGAAGTAGTGAACGGCGAAGAGGAGTCAGAGAGGCAGATGCAGCCAATCGGTTGGGCAGGAATTTTGCAGTGGGCGACAGACCTGTGGAAGCAAGTTTGCTCCAGGACGTTCTTGCATTTCCAGGACCAAGTCACAGCCATTGAGGAGTTCAAGGCCCATCATCTGCAGGGATGGGCAACAAAGGCCATGATGGGTATTCCCCACACAGGGCAGGACAGGGCGACGCTGTTAGCCGCCCTTGTACAGGTGTCCAAGGGAGGGGAGGGACGCGAAGCAGCCTTGGCTGTTAAGGCCTTCGCAGATGAATGGTGCAACGAGGTAACAGGAAATCAGGTGGAACCTGGATCCGAGCCAGAAGATGAGGAGGACCAGGCATGGGAAGGATTTGAAACAGCGGTGCAACGGCCGGAGGAGCTCAGGGAGGTCCAAAGGTGGCAGCAGCATGCAAGGGCCGCGCCAACCCCAACACTCAGATCTGAAGTTTTCGAGGTCAGCAGCGAGCCAAGCCTCAGGGGGCGGCCAAGGGGCAGGGAAGCGCCCAGAGCCAGCAGCCCAGCCGCCAGCGAAAGGGCAGAGTTGACTAGCCGATCGCTTGCCAGGATGGCAGAGCAAGGCGTAGCAACACGCAGAGCAAACAGGCAAGAGTCTTATGCACTGCTGCGCATAGTCGAGGACAAGGAGAACACATGCCAGGAAACCCAGGTGGATTACATCGAGGAATTCCTGAGGAACAGGCAGGCGTGCACAGCAAAATGAACCAGGCAGGATGAGCCTGCAGGCAGTGTGCGGAGCAGTGGACCCAGAAGGCAGGAAGTCAGAGGTGAAACGCAGTCTGATTCCTACGCCAGGAATTACACAGGCGGGACGCAGCCAGGATGGCAGAGCCAGGGTCCGCCCAGGGGGCAGGCAGACGGCGAAGAACAGCCGCAATAGCAAAGCCAGGAGCCGCCCAGGGGGCAGGCATACAGCAGAGAACAACCAAGCTGCTACAGCCAGGAGCCGCCCAAGGGCAGGCAGATGGCAGGGAACAGCCAAGCCGGCATAGCCAGGAGCCGCCCAGGGGGCAGGCAGATGGCAGGGAACAGCCAAGCCGGCATAGCCAGGAGCCGCCCAGGGGGCCAGCTGAATACAGCGGGGGGACGCAGCAAGATTGGCAAAACCAGGAGCCGCCCAGGGGGCAGGCAGAACCTAGCAGAGCGCAGCCTTGGAGGTCCGGCCCTGACAGCAGACCAAGCAGAAGTGAGTCTGAACGGCCGCCACCTGATGGGAGTAGAAGCTCCGCAGGAAGAGCAGGCAGACAACCGTCACGAGAAGATCATGCTCAGGAGGAAGATGATAACAGACATGACAGATACCATCCAGGTCGCAGCCCATCGGGGGGCGGCGGAGGCGGATCTGGGCCACGATCAGAATCAGTAGATTCGGGACCAGGAGGAGCGGACAGGCGCAGGCCGGGGGCCAGGCAGGAGTCCAGCGACCAGGAAATGAAAAGGCTCGATAGGGAGCAGGCAAGGGTGAACCTGCAGCTGCAGCAGCAGATGGTCCTGCAGCTGGCAGGGGTAGCCAAATTCACCAAAATCCCAGCTATCCAAGGCAACGTGCCGGTGTTGGATATGTCGCACCCGGGCGCGGTTGCAGCCAGGAAATATTGCCAGGCGTGTGGATATTGGGGATCGCACAACAGGCTGGCGCTGTCAGATGACCCGCCAGCCCTGGCTGTGGTGGCCGGAGAAATAGCTGGGTCGTGTCAATCACCATCGGCTATGACAATGCTGGTGACATCGCTGGTCAAGCTATGGGACAGCAAGCCGGCTAGCGTGGGGCCGCTGATGGTAGCCATCAGGGCGGCGCCCCATGCAGGAGACAGGGCTACCAGAGAAGTGGAAAGGATCAAGGGGCTGTGGATTGCCCCAGCAGAGGAGCAGTGCTGCGAAGCCTCGCTGCTAACCTTGTGGATCAAGGTGGTTCAAGCAGAAGTGGGGAAGCCAACCTCAGAGGAAAGGACAGCCATCTCCAACCTCAGGCTAGGAGTGAAGACCACTCTCGACCCTGACGTCAAGCCAGAGGAGACGGTGGAAGCATTTGCTCACAGAGTACTGTCGACAGCAGAGTTGCTGCATATCTCAAGGGATGCAGTGGACCACTTCGGCAGGAGGCACTCTGTCTCGAACCTGTTCCATGACGGACTTCCAGCGGTTGCTAAAGCCAAGCTGAGCAAGTTTGTTATGACAGTACCGGGGTACCTCAGCATGACTGATGAAGATCAGATTGCAGTGCTCACACAGCAGGTGGTGATGTGGGAGAAATTTGCCCTGGAAATGGGGGACCTGGGAGGTGCAAGCCTCAAGCAGATGACCAACAGCGGGCCTAGCCAGGGAGAGGCGCAGTCCAACAGAACAAGAAGGGAGAGAACAGGACAGTGGGAGATGCGGACGCGCCTTGAAGGGGCAGTGATCCCCGCAGGCTCAGCAGCTGCCCAACAACTGCGGATTGAGGGTAAACCCAGAGGAGTTACCTGGGCAGACCAATCCGGGGCACCAAATTACAGCGCAGAAGACGCTGCGGGGGCAGCCAAGGCGTGCTACCAGTGTGGCAGCACGGCGCACCTGGCCAGGGACTGCAGGGTGCCCAGGGCCAGGGATGAGCGCAGGCTTGCGCCACTCGCTACAGACATCACAACTGGGCAGGCAAGGCCGCCGCCGCAGCAGTACCCTCTACCGCCAAGGCCACACCAGGGTCAGACTGCAGGCAGGCCGTACGAGCGGAATCAGAACAATAGGCAGTACCAAAGGCCAGGGCCTGGCCAGGGGGGTCAGGTTCAGCAGGCGGCACACGTGTCGCACCTAAGCAGCCCAACGGGGCAAGCTGAGCCAGAAGGCTGGCACCAGACTATGGCTGAGATGCTCAGCGAGTCTGTGGCACTAATGACGCAGATTGGGCTGGTGCCCAAGCCTGCTGAATTCAAACAAGCGGCTCACAACGCCCGCCCTAGGTCGTTCCTGTCTGAACCTTGCCAGGAGGAGGAACCTGAGCGCAGGCTCATGGAACCTGCCTCCAGGAAGGGAGCAAAGAGGCTGGTTTTGAGTAAATTGGCTGATGATATGTCTGACATCCGCCTGCAGGTGTTCAGGCTGAACGAGAGGCTGACATCGTTGTCCTTCACCACTATGCCCATGGGTTCAGACGACCACAGGGTTGAGGCCAGTAAAGGCAGGCAGGAGAGCAGGGATGTGACAGCTGCACCCAAGCTGCAGTACTTTAAGAATGACAGAAGCAACCTGGAGCAATGTGTGGGACTTATGGTCAAAGGGAAAGTCCTGGTGGCTCAGAAAGCCCTCATGGACTCAGCATGCTCCTGCCATGTGATCACCGTCAACATCGCTGAACAGTTAGTCGCCATGGGGGCTGAGCTGATCCGTACGGATGAGAAAATCCGTACCACAGACAATGCAGGGGCAGATCTGTATGGGGTGCTATTCATTTATGTGGTGTACGGGTACGGTGGGCCCAACGCCATTATGGAACCCACGGTGGTCAGGGTCGTTAAGACGCCACCCGATGTATATGAACACTTGGTAGGGAACCCGGAGGTCCTCAATTACAGCGGGGTGTTGGAGGCAGCAGGATGGCTGACCTTACGCCCCAGAGAAGGTCACCAGAGGGCACGGGGGGTCAGGGACCTCACGCTGCCGCTGGTGCTGGCATCCCCGGCAGGGGGGTACCAGGCAGCAGCAGTGACATGGGCAGGAATCCAGTGCGGATTTGCAGAACGAGAAGGGTGGCCTGCGGCCAGTGTGGAAGAAGAACACGAGCCACTCTTACAGCATGCCATGGCCACACACGCAGGTGCCGCCATGCGGGCTGAACAAGAAGGGGGACAGAGCCGCGGAAAAGCCGCAGATGCAGGCAGAAGTGCCGCAGATGCAGGCATGCGTAGCCGTGGGGGCACACAGGAGGCCCCTTCCAGGCCGCGCCAGCACAGGCAGGTGCCGGCTGCAGTGCCCAGGGAGGGCAAGGTGGAAGCAAGGGCTGCTGCATCACAGCAGAGCCAGGCGGCAGCATAGGCAGAGGCCGGTGCTGCAGTATCAGATGAGACAAAGAGGGCGTGCAAGGCAGCATTGATGCCAGCATCAGAGAAGGAAATCATCAGGAGGTGCTTGGCGTCAAGCCCAAGCCACCCGTGCGTCTCGTGCGGAGCGCCAAGCCAGCACTCACCAGAGGAGTGTGAGCAGAGGATCCGGGAACTGACGCAGAGTGCTGTGGCAGTCCCCGCGGCCCAGGTGGCATCACCAGTGGCAACGCAGAGGGTGGCATTCGGGGCAGCTGCAGCTGGAAGAGCTGCACTCTCGGGATCAGCAAGGCGCTCGGAGATGCGTGTACCCAGCAGGGGCGAGAGGGCTTGTGAGGACCAGCTGCCAGGGCCGCCACAAGATACCAACTCGCGCATGATCCCTGCGGAGACGCCACCAGCTGGGGCAGGGCCCAGCGCGCAAACAGGGAAGACCGATGGTGGCGATGGGGGAGACGCCCCAGATGCAGAAGGCAGAACGCGGGGGTTACCAGCAAACCGCGGCCAGGGGGAGCCTGGCAGCGAGGAGGAGGAGGAAGAGCCAGAGGATTCCGATGAGGAAGAGGCCCAGGAGGCGATGCCCAGTAGGAAATCCAGGCAAGTGACAAGGCTACAAAACCAGGTGAAGGTGCTGCAGCAGGACATCAGGTGGAAAGAGGAACAGCTACTCCGCCAGGCGGCAGCGACAATCGAATACCTGCGGTTGCAGCAGGTCAGGTGGACGTGCCTCCAGGATGCAAATGAGCGACTCACGGAAGTACAGCAACAGTACATCTTGCGCGCAGACCAGCTGCGTGAGCTGTACATCGCCCTCGGAAACCAGCAGGCAGGAGGGGGCCGCTGAACCAGGGGAAGCAGTTCCCAGTCCCAGTAGACCCGGAGCTGGCAGAGTGCTTCAACGTAATGATTCAGCCCCCGCCCTCGCTCACAAACGATGAGAGCGAGAATCCCGGCCAGGGGGAGCCGCAGGAAGAGGAGCAACATGCCACAGGTCAGCAAGACCAGGGGGCAATGAAAGGGCCAGGGAGGCCAGTGCGGAGGAACGCGCGCAGCACGGGGGGGCAGCTCCAGAGGCTGCAAAGAACCAGGGGCCCAGAGAGCGCAGCAGGAGCGCGCAAAGGGCCCACAACGTAGAACGCCACGGGGTGGTGCCTACGCCTGAGGCTAGGACCCAGCGGCCGGACCGCGCTGAACGATACAACCAGCCTAACGAACAAGGCAGGGGCAGAAGGCAGCAGTCACCCAGCAGGTAACGCGGGAGCCAGCCCAGGGGCAGGTCACAGGAGCGCGGCCCAGGTGGCCAAGCCATGACATACAGGCGGGAGGAGAGAGAGCAGGATAAGAGGAGAGCCTCCGGCCAGAGTCCGCCGGGCAGGGCCCCGGCAGGGCGCAGTTGGATGGGGGGACAGAAGAGCGTCCTCGGACCCCATGATGGGGGAGTCTGCTTCAATTGCTTGAAGCCAGGGCACTACGCTAATGCGTGCCCAGAGCAGGGGGAGGCCTTGCAGGCAGGCGAGAGCAGCCGCTTCGACCGGCTGCGAGCGCAAGCAGGCCCAGAGCGGGGCTGGGGAGTCAGGGGGCCTGGCATGAGCCTGGACGCCTCAGAAGACAGCATGCGGCGGGCATATGAGGCTGCCCAGGGGAACTCATACGCAGACTGGAGGGAGCTGCAGACGGCAGCATGACCAAGTGTGCTGCCAGGCCCGCCAGGATGGCCGGGGCCAGCAGGGCAGTCAGAAGATTCCAGGTGGGCAGACCAAGAGAGGCACATTTGCCTGATGTCTATCCACGGGGGATATGGCCATGACACAGGCGCAGATCAGGTTGAAAGAAACCAAGCAGCAGAGGTGCCTGTAGCCTTCCAAGTGGTGCCAGAGGGGCAGGTAGCCCGGCAAAAACACCATTGGAAGATGGCATTGGAATCCCTGGCAATGAACCATTATGGTACTATGCCAGCAGGTTCAGCCAGATCCATGGCACACGCAGTGGGTTTCCTGGGGGACCTCCAGCAGAGGGGGTGCCCAGCCCCGTGTGAGGGATGGCCTGGCATGTTCCAGCGATTCCTAACCAAAGAATGTGACAATTATGATGCCCAGATGGATGAGTTTGCGAGGCTAGAGCGGGAGGCAGTGCCCCAGCACAGAGTAGAAGAGTGGGAGACCAGTTCCAGTGGGGACGGCTCCAACTTCTCAGAGGGAGGCTACGAGCCTCAGGATCCTTTAACATTGCATGAGGAGGAGGCTGCCTTGTTCTGTCCAGGTACCCCGGAGGGCATCAACGACACAGGCGGCGAGGTAGCGGGAGCAGCCGCCAGGACCCAGGATTACCAGGATCCGCTCAGCGTGCAGGCTCGCCACCCTAGGGCCAGGGGGGCAGCAGCTATGAGTCAAGAGGACGATACGGCGGGGCCCGTTAGGGCCCATCAAATTACCACCTCTCAGTACAATCCTGGAAGATGGGAAGAGGCGGACAGAGAGCCGCGGCGCAGCCGCAGCAGGGACGGGAGGTCCGCTGCGTGGAGTGAGGATTCCCAGTTCGACCAGGCCGGTGAGGACCGCCGCGACAGGTCGGGCAGCAGAGGGCGTATTCGCCTCGGGCCAGACCCGCCGAGCCCGCCAGAGAGCAGGTGCTTCGTGCAGTGGTACCGCCTGGGGGAAGAGATGCCAGAGGCGTCGTCTTCGGAGGCCATGATCACTCTGCCAGCAGAGTCCAAGGACGGGCTGTGTAGGTTGCAGAACCACAGGCTCCTGGACGGCAGGATGCAGACGTGCGTAAACATAACGGCAGCCATGCAGGCCGTGGCCAGGATGATTTTCCCGTGGGACGCGGTGACCGCAGTACTGCTGGGCGCAGCACTCAAGGGGTTCATACAGCCCAGCACGAGGATGGCGGATTATATGCAGAGGGGGTGGTCACGGCACCCCATCTACGCATACTGCGTACATGAGATGGTGGGACTGGCCATCAAAGAAGGCATCACAACAGTGGAAGCAGCCGACAGGGCGCACCCAGACGTGCCAGACAGCACGCGCACCGAGGGGATGTGGCAGGGCGCGCAACCTGGGTTCATGCGCACGCCGTGGGCAGTGGACTGCGTCCATCAGTTGATGGAGCATCCCGCTCTCAGAGACCGCGCTTTCTACGTGCCCGTGCAGGCCATAGGAGGGCACGGAAGGGGTGAGGGGTCAGCGGATGGAACCTACGACGGGGCAGGGCTGTGCCATTCCGGCAGGCCAAGGCGGTGTGAGGCCACCATTGAGGCGTCAGTCATCATCCCCAGGATGGTCGCAGGTCAAGCTGTACCGTTGGGAGTGGCTCATGGGAAGCCAGGACAGCCATCCCAGTACAGCAGCTGGTATCTTACTACTACGAGGAGCTGCAAGAGGGAGAAATGCCCGTTTCAGCGGCATGGATCCACATGCATGCATCGCAAGATGACATGCCAGTCTTCCGGTTCGCAAGGAGCGAAGGGAATGTAGCGATCACCAAGTGCGCATCAGTGGACGAGGCAGAGTTCCACGCACAACACACGCCAGGGGAGCAGACCCAGCAACGTAGGCGGTCATGTTCATGGCGCTGCAGCGGGACCTGCTGCCAGGACAGCTGTCAGCAGCCATGCGGCACGTGTGGAGAGTGGATGATCAGTGGGCACCGGTGGAGGTGACAGACTGCCCCACATGGCCGTATGGGACCCAGAAGTCGCCTGCAGATGGGTCCATGTGGGAAGGAGAAGAGGAGCTAGCGCGCTCGCCGTTCGCAGTGGAGCGGTTGGAGGCGTGCGTGCACCAGTGGGTGCGTTGGGAGAGGAGAGCGTGGCGTAACAACAGGGCCAGCAGCGTGGCGCCTTATTGGCAGGCAAATGTCATGACAGTGCAGCTGTGGAGGCAAGCGCACCCGGCAGGGGTGCGCACGCTGCATCCCTTGTTCAGAGGGACAGGATCAGACACCTACGAGGAGGAGCTGGAAGAACTGAGGAACCAACCCGTGCTGGGGCGCTGGATAGTGGACAGACATGGATCCCACTGGTGGGACCCCGCTGCCGACAGCGACGGACCGGTCCAGGAAACGTTTGAGCCGCCAGAACAGTTGCATGTGGCTTTTGTCACCACACTCGGGGCAACAGCATCCTCTTGGGAATGGCTGGAGCCCATGGAGGAGATGGAGGTGTCAGCACCGGATACTGAGCCCGGGGATCGGGCGGAGCCCCAGACGCCCCGGACAGTACCAGCAGACCAATTGCAGGGACCTGGACAGCGGGAACCCAAGGTCCAGCGAGGAGCTTCACTCCCGCCAGGGGGGCATGAGTCTGCTAGGAGGGGAGAGCGAAGACCCTTCGGAAGGGCCGCCATCACTGGTGAAGGATTCAGAGTCAGAAGAGGAGTGGTGCTGGCGGAGCCCCGTCCCCGGAGCGGATCAGCATCACAAGAGCAGAGGCTCAGGATGCACTCAGATAGGATGGAGGAGCCAACCGACGCAGGCCCATGACCAGGGAGTCCAGGGCGGGACCTCGAGGAGGAGTTGGTACAGCTGCGGCAAGAGTGGATGAGCAGCGTTAGTCAGGAGAGGGCTGCGCGCGATGAAGAGCGCAGCAGCAAGAGGGAGCTGGGGGTTGGGGCGCGCCAGGCCGCAGTGGGGGTCAACCCACGGCAGGCGGCAGCCCCACGTACCTCAGGCTCAGGGGATGCAGCAGCCTGCGGAGCAGGCAGTGACCGCCCATGGGGTGCCCATTCCAGCACGCCAGTGCCGGCAAAGGCAAGGGAACCCTGGGGTGACCCAGCAGCGTACAGTACAGGATGCTGGACAGCTGTGCTAAAGACCTTTGTAGATCAGCTGGACGAGCAGAGGAGGAAGGACATGGGCCTGCAGGAAGCAGGCCAGGAGTCCAGCCTGCGGTTCCAGCTGAGAGCGCTGCCAGAGCCCGATATGGACCCAAGGATGGGAGGGTACAACCAAGCGCTCAGGGATCTGCAAGAGGAGTTGGCAGGGAAAGTATCAGCTCTCGGAAAGACAGGAGCGAAGGGAGTAGCCACCCAACAGCCGTCAGACAATCGCTGCAGCCAGGCCCCAGGAATGCAGCAGTCCAGGCCAGTGGGCCGGGCTGGCGGCGCAGCCACATGGGGAGCAGCCACGCCCGCACCAGCGGGGTGGACGGCCCAGCGAGGCAGTTTGCCAACGCTCGGAGAGGCATGAGACAGTGCGGGGGGCCAGAGGAGTCCACGTGTGCAGGCAGCAGCGAGGCTGTGCAGCGTGCCACTCACATGCAGGAGCAGCTGGCACAAGGCAGCACAAGACAAAACCCAGGGGCAGGGCCAGAAAGGGCCGGTACAGGTTGGGCTGACACAGCCGAGTTGCGGGGGAAAAAGTCAAAGAAGGCTAGGCGACGCGCAAGGAAGGCGCAGAGGACGGCCGCGGACAGGGACCGCGGCAGCAGGCCGGGAGTGGACTGCCCAGTCCTACCACTCAGGATCAGCCAGGTAGACCTGGAGATCACGTGGGCCAGAGGGCAGCAGAGGCCAGCGCAGAGTGCAGAGCCACACGTACAGCCCACAGCGCACCAGCCACAGGAAAACGCTCGGCAGCTGCCAGCATGCAGAGGACTCCTGACTTGTACAGCATTTAAGGAGATCCTTACGGGGACGCTCCAGCTGATACTGGTGTGGCTCCTGCTGTCGGTGTGTGTCCCGGGGGCGCGAGCCACCGGGCAGGGAGTGCGGGGTGGAGGATTTACGGCGAGCCAGGGGGCTTTTGTGTCCGGTCAAGAGGCAGCAGCGAAGCTAACATCCGGCTGGTTGCGCCCGCCAGCGGTCATCCCCATGGGGGGTGCCAGCAGGGCTGGGGGCGCCTACAGCCAGCATGAGGACTGGCAACGCAGCAACATCACTGGCGAGGAAGCGCCGCCCGCGGAGGACGACCCGCAGGCGGCAGAGATGATCGACATGTTCCAGCCGGGGGGAGTGGTGGAACCACCCTCGGAGTACGTCAAAACAAAGGAGGGTGGCTGCTGGGCAAGCACCCTGACTTCACTGCGGAACAGTAGGAGAGCCTTGAGCAGAGCCTCAGGGAGCGCCAAGGAGCGTTCGCTTACTCCATGGAGGATCTACCCGGCTACTGCGGCACGCAGGGAGAGGACACAATGTGCCTGCCGGTCCAGGCTTTGCAGGCCATGGAGGCAGAGGGAGTGGTCCTTTTCGAGCCCTTTGGAGGAAACGCGTGCTCTGGCAGTGGGGAAGTAGCCGCGTCGTACAGGCAGTGCCTGGGAGAATCTGCTGCGGCAGATTGGGCCGACGCAGCACAAGAACCAGGCAGACGGGATGTCCGAGAGGGTTGTCCAGACCCTCAAGGCAGGCATGCGCAAGTGCTGCGAGGAGGGCAGCAGCGACGAATCCTGGGACAAAATGGTGCCTTGGGTGGCCCTAGGCTTCCGCTGCTCGCCGCAGCAGGCCACGCGCATGGCGCCGTACGAGGTGCTGTTCGGGCAGAGACCCACCTTTCCCTCCAGAGTGGGGGCGGACCTGTGGAACACAGCCAAGGTGGCAGCAGCAGAGGAGGCGGCAGACCTGCTCTTGGCCAGAGTGGCCAGGATCAAGGAGGCACTGCCAGTCGCGGGTTGGCACATGGATTGCTTGGTACCGGCACTCGAAGAGGTGCCTGAGGGCGAGTGGGTGTGCCCAAGGTGTACACCTGAAGACAAAGGAGCTGGGCCCGCTGCGATAGCAGGGCCCGCTAAGGAAGCCCACAGTGTGGTGGGCCAGGGGCGGCCTAGCCCAGCAGCCAGAGCGGCTGCCAGAGTGGCTCCGGAAGCCAATGTCATGGACAAGCCTGAGGTGGAAGTTATGGCCACCATCCCAGCAACCAGACAAATGGAGCGGGGCATCGCAAGGCCAATGGCGAACGGGTTGTACGACATTTCGTACACCACTGGCAGGGGAGAGGCCAATGTCACCCCGAGGGCAGTTGCGAGAAGGGCTAAGGTGGCCAAGGAAGCGGCAAAGGAGGAAGAGGAGTCAGCACTTGAAGGGTGTACTGAGACCTGATCCTCAGGGAAGGCCGAGCCCAGAGCGGCAAGGCCGCTGAGCATGTGACGATGCCGGCAAGGAGCGGGCAGGCGTCTGCGTAGCAAAAGATGCCTTCAGACGCAGCACGGCTCGTCTGAAATTTGTTTCTCAAAGAACCGTAGCAGCAAGGCTGCAGTAGTACATATGCTGGGGAGATGATGGATGAAGATAATTATTCAATTCGTGTGATGATAACACAGCGGGGGGCAGATCCCGCTGCTACGGCGCACATTTCCCGTGGCCTTGAAGACCAGGTGTCTATGGCGCAGTGGGGCGAGAGCAGCGGTTATTCTTGGCCTTCCATGATAACTTTGGAGAAAACTCTGTTTGCTAGCCAGTAGTGGGCTGAACAGTTAGGATTTGTAGGATTCCGCGCATGTGCGCATCAGCAGCTGAACTCTGTGGAATTTTTCTTTTGAAGAAGGCCTGAACCAGGCAGATTTGCTAAAAGACGATTTGAGCTTCTACCTACATATTTTCCAGAAGTTTCTTTCAGTACCACCCCTTTTCCGGCTCCTCGCGCATGCCTGAAGGGCTTAACGCTGGGGAGCGGGGGGCGAGTTAAGTAGTAGGGGCGGTACCCACGAGACAGGGACACCCAGACAGGCCCTACACAGGAAGACTCTCCTACTAGGGCTGTACCTTTCTTATCATGTTAACAGCTCTTGTATGTAGTACAAGGAGCCTGAGTGTACGGCGCTGTACCGTATTTGTGAGTAGAGGACGCCTCTAGCTAAGGCGTCCTGACCGGAGTTCACGGTATTTACCATAGTATTGCAGTTACTGCTTTATGGTGCGAGTAAAGTAGCAGGGGCGGTACCCACGAGACAGGGACACCAAGACAGGCCCTAGACAGGAAGACTCTCCTACTAGGGCTGTACCTTTCTTATCTTGTTAACAGCTCTTGTATGTAGTACAAGGAGCCTGAGTGCACGGCGCTGTACCGTATTTGTGAGTAGGGGACGCCTCTCTAAGGCGTCCTGACCGGAGTGCACGGTATTTACCATAGTATTGCAGTTACTGCTTTATGGTGCGACAGCGGGTACATATCACTGCATCCCCCCCCCCCCCCACCCACACATTATACAGTGTAAGGGATGAAAGCTTGGCCCAAAGGCCTGATTTGGATCAAGCCGTCAATGTTCGGCCCCGACAGGGCCTTTGGGCCGAATTGGCCAAAGACTTGATTGTGGCCAAACCTTGACTAGTCTTTGGACACATGCCCAAGCACGCAGCATGGCTGGCTGCTCATAGAGCCTCTGGCCTTGGGCCGGAAGGTAGCTGAACTGTAGCTGAAGTATAGCCGAGCCACAGGAACATAATGTGAGCAATGCCATCTTCTTTATCGGCACCTGGGCTGTTTCCTTGTCATAGCCGTGACTCAGCATCCCATGCATTTTTACGACACTGAATTGGCTGTCAAGATCTGTGGGATAACAAATCCGTTAAACCTGAAATCTGAAAGGGTATAGAGATTGGTTCATATTTTTAGTAGCCGGTGCTACCACCGAACGCGAACGGATGACCAAAATCGGTACCCGTGGTCTTGGTTGGATTCTGCCGTACTCTTGGCTGGGATTCGGTTGTGCCTGGGCGCGCTCGCCCAAGCCGAAAACAAATCGCGTTTGCAGTTGTGGCAGGGCCGCGAGCCAACCTGCCTGGCAAAGTTGTGGATTTGTGTGTTGCTCGTCCTACTTGGCCAGACCGTGGCCCCGCAGGACCGCGAGCCTTTGAGCTTGCCAGTTGCCAGGAATTATTGCGACTCTGTCATGGGTTGCGGCCTCTTCCGGTCTGGGGCAGTTCTCGGCTGGTTTGTCGTCGAGGTTTTAAATGCTTGGTTCGGATCCGTGACCGCAGGGTCGCGCGCCATTAGGATTGTCCGGAAACTACCTTTGCTTTTGTAGTGCACGGACAGCTAGCGTTCTGCCATCGCCATGTATCGGTATGTGTAAAGGTCTTAGGCCCCAGTGGGACTAGTGGGACTAAGGTCTTTAATGCTAGACTAGGACTCACTGGTAGAGGAGCGTAGAGAGGTAGTCGGGAAGGTGTAGTCGGTAGCTACATATATATAGGACAATTGACCGGAGGGGGGGACTGGGTGCTCACGAAGGGAGACTGCTGGAGAGTTGTAAAAGAATAGTGGGACATTCAGGTATTGAGCCTGATGGATTTATCTTGTCTGAGACTTCCCGATAACTAGAAGTGCTCGCTTATAAGGGAGATACAGGGTTCTACCTGTGAGGGTTCAAGACTGGGCTTGCCAGGCGACCCTGCAACTTCCGTATGGAGCGTAAGCGCCGATAACGTAAGGCAGGTCGCGTCTGCGACTGGTAATTCTGGGGTACTGGTTACATGACCATTACATACCTCCCCCCTTGGCTGCGTGCCGAGCGCGGTGGAAGGTAAACGTCAGTGGTACTGGATCTTGGAATGTTGCAGAGTGTAAGGAATTAAATCTCAACGTGGAAACTGGAAGTGGTTATCACTAGACTGGTTCAGAGAATTTAATTCTGCTTGTGTACATGACTGTCCGGCAGGATAGAAATTTAATTCTCTGGTACTGGTCTCTGGACCTGGAAAAAAAATCATGGGGATCTTTGGCACCCGTCAGGTTAATTTTCCGAAGGCTGGAAGTTTGTCATGGCAGGTCTTGGCTGGCTGAACTCCCCACTGACAAGGGGTTATATGGGGCGCATGGGTTGCTTTAACACAGGCTTGTAGCAGTGGTCAGAAAAGGTGAAGGTCAGACTACGCAGGAATGTGCGAGGCTTCCGAGTGCAGAGGATGAACCACGCATGCAGTACTGCCATGTGCGCATCATTCAGTAATTGGCTTAGAGTTAGGCTGTATTAACCTTGATGAGGTCATTGCACATGATGCAGGTGTGTGGAGTTGTGTGTTTGCGTTTTCCCAGATGGATGTAATTTGTTGTAGCCCGATGGAGTGCACAGCAACTGGGCCATTCCCAGTGGAGGCTGCACGTGTGTGCAGGCGCGGCGTAAGGCTCGCATGGTGTCAGGCTGTAGTGTTTAAGGTTGGAGGGGCATTAAGCAGGAAGGGATGGGATGGTGAGGCTGATGAACAGGGATGTTTGAAAGATGGACTGACTTGATGATCTATGATTGTTTGGTAGGACCTGAAATGGTAGGACAGATTCTGTTAGGCTATTAGGCATGTTTGGCTGACACCAAGCTGTATGGCTAATTTTGTTTGGCTAAGATAGATGTATATGATAATGATTGGTCATCAGGTTTGATGTGGGCTTGGAATAACTGTAAGGTGTGGCCATTAAGTTGATGGTTAGGAAAGATGCTCAAGAATTGGGCGAACTGCTTGTTATGTTGGCTAGGATTGTACATGTAGTGTTGTATGTAAATGTCTGTATTGCAAGTGAGGTGCTGTGGCTGCTGAAAGCCTGAAGGTTTAAAGTGGATGTGTCACAAAAGGGATTGACTGAACTTGGTTGTATTGTTAAAATCGATTGGCCCTTATGTTATGTTGTAAAATCAGGCCTGACAGTTTTTAGGGTGGGGATCTTTGCCACCTTCCCCGGGTTTCTTTTTGTGTCTTTTCTTTTTCTTGAACCCTTCGCACTCTTTCAGGGTTGAACAACCATCGACGTGTCAGTGCTATAACGCACAGTCTGCGATATTTATTTCTGCAATCGGCAGGTATCGAACTCGCGACCTTCGCTTGATCAGTCTTGTCTGTGCGAGGCGATAAGCGACTGACACCTGTAAGGCATTACTCACGGGCAGTTAGTTTGGGTGGGTGGGTGGCAGGTGAGCGACGTCATCGCCGCGCAGCGCATAATGTGCGATTGCTTTTCGAATACACATCGCCTACACCCGACGTTGAGTACAATATAACCACATTGCTAATGCGCTGCTTTCAATCGAGGGCGCACTTGCGGCGGAACACTGCGTAGCAACAAAGGCCGTGCATGCCGAGCGTCGCCACTCGTTTCGGTATGTAGCATGGGTGGTTGGCCGGCGAGAGATGTCATCGGCCCCCAATTCGCAGCGACTGCAATTACTTTTCAAATACATATCGCCTACACCCGACGTTGAGTGCATTAGAATCACATTGTCAATGCGCATCTTTTGATCGCCTGCCCGGTGCCTGCTGAGCGTCGTGAGTCGTCCAGGCCGGAATAGTAGGTTCTGTTGCGCGTCTTTGTTGTTTTTTTTGTTTTTTTAGTCACTTTTTTTTTCTAGGCACATTTTTTTTACAGTCTCCCATGAAGGAGATCCCTAAAAAATTAACTCACTGGATTGGCTCTTGTGTACTTGTTAGAATAAAATTCTCTTTAGCTAGTAATTCGAGGAGGTTTCATGAGTTAGGTCTCGATCTGGGTACTAGGTGTATGGACCTTGTTAACTGTCGGTTGGTTCTGGTTACCCAAAGAGTTTCTGGGCGACAAGGAGTAGTTCTGGAGTCAGGTTCTTGAGTGGCTCCCACGAATTGTGAGTATCGTCATAGCCAACCCATTTGATTAGAACTTGCTTAATTCTTTTTTTGCCGACTGTTCGAATGCGATGTGACAAGAGCGACTCGACTAGGTACAGCGGTAAACCGTGGATGACTTGAGGCTCGACAGGTACTGGATTTGAACCTTTGCTGGGCTTGAACGGTCGTAAGAGTGATGCATGAAAGACTGGGTGTACTCGAGTGTAATTCTCTGGAAGTTGCACCCTAGCAGCGTTATTACCAGGGGCCATGTTCAGGATTGTTACTGGTCCATTATATTTGGGATGCAGCTTTTTAACTCCGGTCTGGAATTTGAACTTTCTCGTCGACAAAAGGACTTGGTCACCTGTTTGAAAAGTGTGAGGTGCTCGGAAGCGCGTGTCAGCGTACGATGTCTGTCGGCAGCTCGCAACAGTTTTTGAACTTGAACAAGTGTGTCCAGAACACTTAAGACTGAATCTAGTGCCGGAATTCGCTTGTCTGGAATGTCGATTGACAAAGGTGTATGCGGGTTTCGACCGCAGTTCAGGTAAAACGGGGTATGTCTGGTGGTACTGGTCTTGGCGTTGTAATTAACATAGCAACAACTGGTAGGAGCTCTTCCCAAGTGACATGGTTTCCATCGATGAAATGCCTACGCACTTCTTCAACGACTCGGTTCATTCGCTCTGTTTGTCCATCTGTCTGGGGGTGAAAAGGAGTTCAAAATCTGGGCTGCATACCGAGTCGTACGCACATGGTTCTCCAGAATGACGAAGTGAATCGTACATCTCTGTCAGAAATGATGTTTCGAGGGAAACCGTGATGCTGGAATACATGGGAGATGAAAACTCGAGCAATATCTTCAGATGTGCTGGATTTCCTGACTGGAGCTAGGCAGACAAAAGATTTCCTGACTTGGTAAGCTTATCCACAATGACCATGATGCCATCATGACCACTGGCAGACTGGGGCAAGTCAAACACAAAGTCCATGGTGACAGTGTGCCATCTGGAGTCAGGGATTGCTAGAGGCTGGTTTAGACCAAAATGCCTCTTGTTTGCAGACTTGTTCCTCTGGCATGAGGCACATGATGAGACATACTGCTGTACATCTGCTTGGATGAAGGGCCACCAAAATTGGCGCTTGATGTGGTATAATGTTGTCTTCCAATTGAAATGACTTGCAAGGGGTGTATCATGGTGATCTCGAATGACTTGTTGGCGAAGTGCTGCCGGTATGATGACTAGTCCTTCTCGTGACCAGTAGCCATTAGGCAGTGACAAATCTCGAGTAGTACTAGTGTTTTTGAATTCTGGGTCAATGCTAGACTCATTTTTGACTTGTTGCATGAAATCTGGACTGAATTCGTTGACAGTGATTGCAAACAAGATTGCAGCTTGGGAAGGTCCTTGGTGAGGCAACCTGGAAAGGGAATCAGCTGGGTTGGTAGCACCTGGTCTGTACTTCACAGTGAACTCGAACTGTGACAGAAACTCGCTCCATCTTGCTTGCCTACGTGACGTGGTGGGCTGTTTTGAAAAAAAATGTCAGAGGGTTATGATCAGTTACAATGTTAAGGCCATTGCTGCCTTCTAGATAGCATCGCCACTCCTTGAGTGCCTTAATGATGCCCAAACGTTCTTGTTCGCCATTAATGTAATTGCGCTCGGCTGGTGAGAACTTGGCAGAGAAGTACGCGACAGGTCGACCAAGTTGCGTAAGCACTGCACCACAGCCAGTGATGGAGGCATCAGAAATGAGTTCGTACTGTTGATCTGGGTCTGGGTATGCAAGGACTGGTGGCGAAGCTAAAGCTTCCTTGATAGCTGTAAAAGCCAGTAGTGCATCAGCACCACCTTCGGACAGTACTGTTTTCTTGGTCAAATGGTACAAGGGTGCTGCCAGCCTGGAGAGGTTCGGAATGAACTAGCGAAAGTAATTTGCTAGGCCTAGAAATTGCAAGACGCCTGTTGCACTGGTCGGAAATTCCCACTCGGTAAGCGCTCGAATTTTGTTAGGATCGGCAGCCACACCTTCTTTCGAAAGAATGTGCCCTAGGTACTTGACTTGAGCCTGCAAAAATTTGCACTTGGAAAATTTGACCTGCAGTCCTGATTCTCGTATTTTGTCAAATACCTGTCGTAAGTGCTGGAGGTGCTGCTCGGGTGTCTGTGACATGATCATGATTTCATCAATGTAATTATAAATGAGAACAAATGCAAGGTCAGCAAAGATTTTGTTTACGGTGCTCTGGTATTGACTGGGTGCGTTTGAAAGACCCATGGGCAGACAACGCCATGCATAATGGCCGAAGGGTGTAGCAAAAGCTGTCTTGGGCTGGTCTTCCTCAGAAATAAGCAGTTGGTGAAAGCCACCTGCCATGTCAAGGCAAGACAAACAGGATGCTCCTCGAGCTGCATCTAGGAGATCATAGATCCTCGGCAAAGGGTAGCGCAGTTTAACGGTCAGCTTGTTTAACGCTCGGTATGTCACGACGTATGGGTGCACCGCACACAGGGGTGGCTTGTACATTCTTTTTGGTTTCGGATCCATTATGTTTTGTGGTACTTCGAGAATGCCTGGCTCGTTCCAGGCATTCTTCTCTTCTTACTCAAGTATACACGAAGTTGAATCACCCCGTTTTAATCTGTTCTGGGACTAATTGTCTACCTGCGATATTTCGGCCCCTTATCAAGGCCAGGAAACTACACTGGAAGGAGATCTCTAGTTAACTCTACACTGATCCTTTCGCTCTTAAGACCACATCACTAAGTATCGAAGCCTGGACACTACACTGTGCGAATAGCTCTAGTTACACACTACACTTATTCGCTATCTCTAGTTCCATCTCCTCTACTTCCACTCCTCATTCTTCTTGCTCTCTCGCTTGACACCTCTACACTGCGAGCTCTCAGCTCAATCTCTAGAACTCAAGTCGACACTGCAAGCTGCTTCCCCAGCCTTTCCTGGCTACCAAGTCGATCATCTGATCTTTCAGTTGATCTTCTCCATCAAGAGTCGTTCAGTCAGCTCTACACTCTTCATCACTTCGGGCAGTTTCGTCCACAAGTCCGATCTAAGCCGCCCCAACCTGTCAACTGTCGACATCAGTGCATCAGTCTTCACCAGGGTCGACTTCACTTCGTAACTTCTGTCAACAGTAAGGTAAGAATCATCAAAGGTTAGTGCAGTAACCTGAGGATTAAGTCGAGGATAATCTGCTCACCAGACAGATTATCGCTCCTGCACAGCAGGTTACCCTTGGTAAAGGGCTCCTAGCACTCCTTTAAGAAGAGAAGAATCCGGATTCGTTAGCACCTCGAATTCGCTGGTAACTGAGTCGTTAAAAAGGTGCTTGAACCGGTCGAGTGTCGATAAATCCTAGTCGCATCCTTGATTAAGCAAGAGATCTGTACCATCCAGCTCAGCTCAGTATGAGTCATGAGGCTGGGAAGGGCAAGAAAGCCCTTCCTGGTGAATTGCCCACCATCCCAGAGCTTGACAAGGCTCAACCGGGTGTATCAGCGCGGGACACAAGAGCTATCGTGCGTGATGTTAATAAGGAAGTCGCAATTCAGAAGCAGAACATGGTCCGGCAGGACATGGAGGCTGCGGCCAAGATTAGCCGGGATACCGCTGCGTCGTCTGGAAGGGACCCGCATGTCCCAGTCCTCACTGCCATGCAAGAGTTCGAAAACAACGAACAGTTGAGGATACAGAAGCAACTTGCCGTTAGGGCCAGGGCCAAGGAGGCGCATGATCGTAGAGTCACCGCAGATGCGCTTGCTGCAATTGCGCGGCTTGATGAAGAGCGACGGGAAGAAAGGGAAGACCTGGACCTAAGTATCCTCAACGCCGATAAGTGTAGGGATAGTACCCCGAAAAAGGTGGCAGAGTCATACAGTGACGGAGAGAAAATGTGCCTACGGATGGTCGATAACCCCCTGTATTTTTCAGCTGTCCAAAAATGCCAGAGCGTGCGAACTCCAGTAAAGTCGCTGCGTGTTGCTGAAGAACCAGCAGGAAGTGGGATGTGTGCCCTTTCCTCAGCACCTGTATTGCAGGTGCCCCTAATGGAGATTGAAGCTGCTCCCTTGCGTGAGTCAATCGTCAAGCCTGTACCCGAGTCGCTGGAACTGGCCTTGAGACCAGTCACACCTACCGCGTCAAGGCCATTGGCAGAACCTGAGGTGCAGATGATATCCACACCTACCTCTACATCATTCGGATCAGGTGAGGAGGGGCAGTCATGGCTGCATCAGAGTGCGCCCGAACCTGTTAAAGACAAGGGACGGCACTCTGAGCACCAAGGTCGTCAAGTGGACATGGGCCAGAATGTGATGGTCCCAGTTGCCCAAGGTGAGGATGATGGGGCAGTCACCAAAGGTGATTTTATGCGGATTCTGCAAGCCTTGCTGGACCGCATGGACAAGAGGCCAGGTGAGCGACCCGTTGAGGAATTGAGGTCGCATCCCCAGAACCACGGTAGCGGCCAGTCTGCTGAAGACCTGTCTAGAGGTCGTGAGGTCAGAGAATGGCAGCAGTTCCAGCTTGAGGCAGGACTTCCTTCTAGTGAGCCGTCAATGGCCCCTGTGTATGAGGGTCAGCCCCAAGCTGGAGCAGGAAGGGCACCATGTCTCAGTCATCCGTGGGCGGACAGCAACCAACGTCATGCCCATGACCCGCTGGGGCCTTCTATCCAGGGAGGGCATATGCACCGAGCCCCAAGAGGCAGTGGAGGGGCCCCAAATGGTCCTGGCATGTCGTACAATGGTGTTGGTTCGAATGGTCAGTCAGGTGCCCAGGGTGATGAACAGGGTTCCGGTGGACCTGCGTATCCAGGTGGAAATGGGAACTCGAGGGGGTCAGGCTACCCAACTGGTACCGGAGGGGTAGGTGGATATGGGGGTCCTGGACAACCAGCTAGGAAAGGTGGATCTGAGGGTCATGAAGGTTCTAAGTACACTGGTGGATCAGGAGGACCAGGCGGGCCTGGCAGGCCAGGAGATTCAGGTTACAGCCCCAAGTGGCACTCGCATGGCCATGACTATGACGATAAAGGCCAGGTCAGTGATCGGGGCAATGTCAAGTCGAAAATCTTGCCTCAACTGGTGGCAATTGAGGGAATGCTCGTGGGGGGCATGGGCAACACCACAGCCGAGAGTCAAGCTCCTAACCGAGGTTCCCATCAGCATGACCCGGGTGGAAGCATGCAAATCCCCGAAACATTTCTTGGATTCCCCGCCGATGAGAACCCGGTAAGCAATGAGCTGTTCAGGGAATTACGGGGGTCCCGTGAGGTCACCTCAGATCAAGCCACAAGGTTGTTTGGCTTGTGCACCGGAGGTGGGGTATCAATCACAACTAAGGGGGGGACCCCCACAAGTTCTCATACAGGTGAGCCGTGGTTTGAATGGCAAAACCCCCTCTTTGAGGACTATCACCGACCATGTGAGTTGGCAGATCAGGTTGAGCCTGATGCACCCCGCTTCGCGCTGTTCACCACACACGTGATTGGGGAATGGGAGATTCGGCAGATGTGGGCTGACACAGGCCAGGCCGCAAGTGAGCGTGGCCAGATAATCCCATGCTCTGCCCTGGCCATGCTGACTGACCACGACCATGAGCTTGTCCCTTTTCTTGCCCAGAGCCAGGGTGCCCTCGACCAACATGATGGACATGGCAGTCTGAGCAAGAAAATCCAGAGCAACCAGCGTCACAGATGTGTGCCTTGTGCCCCCTTCAAGGCTTGGTCTCCCCTTCCCCATGCGGGACAAGACGTCCTGGCCGCGGGTGATCGACGCAAGCCGCACCTCCGGTAATGTGGAAGGCCGATACTTTCTATGGTTTAAGAAAGTGCACTGCCAACTTGAGGTATGTGGGTTCTCCAGGTTCCCTGCCCCAAGCGTGGCTCATGATCAATCCATTGGAAAGGACATCAGTGGTGGGCCCCGCATGTCACACCTAGTTCTTGAAAATATTTCCCCGATATTTTGCTCTCCTACCCATCCTATGCGGGAGCACACACCTGTCTTGCAGTGCAACCATCTAGATCACCTGCCACTTAACACTTGTGGTGCAACCTTGTTGTTCACAGTTCACACGTGTCGGTGCTTGCTCGGTGTTCTGTCATATCATATTTCTGGTACACACCTGCGGTACACCTGTCAGCATGCGCCTAGTCACGCGCCAATCCCACCGCTATACACACCTGTCAGCATGTGCCTGACTGTTTGCACATGCGATACGAAGTGTAGCTTTTATTTTATATCCAGGAAATCCGTCTTGCCTTTATTGCTTGCAACCCTCTCCAATGATGTGCTTGGCTCAGGTTGGTGGGGGACAGTAGGTCTGTCCTGATTTCTTGTCTACTTGCATTTTATTCTGGAAGAAAAAAATGGAAAAAAAAAATGTTGCTCCCATGCACAGAGCCAACTGATCAGCGGACCTACTGTTGGTTCGGGATCTTGCACAGCGGACGTGGCAGCTACGGGGGCTGATGCCATCATGGTAGTCACGGTCAACTGAGGAGACAAGGTTATCAGCGCCGGCGCAACGGCGTGTGGCGCTGACTATTGGCCGTTCACCATGATCGGTATTGGCGTAGCCACTAGCCACCTGAGTTCTGCTCGCATGCTCACCAATAATTCCGAGGCTCCCCTGATTAATTGTCCGTACCTTCACACGCACACCTTGCGCGCTGCCGAATCTGACTTGCATATCCTGATTGCATGTTGCAGATCTGGCATTCCAGCTGTTCAGTATGGCAGATCTTGACCTGCTGATCTTGAGTGATGTAGATCTTCAGTGCAGATCTCGACCTGCCGATCTCTAGTGATGAAGATTTCGAGTGCTGTAGATCTCAGCTTTGCTGTTCTTTTATGCTGCATTTTACTTACAGGTCTTCAATGATGCAGATCTTGACCTGTAGGTCCTGAGGAGACAAGGTTATCAGCGCTGGCGCAACGTCGTGTGGCGCTGTCTACTGGTCGCTGCATCATGATCGGTATTGGCAAGGTCCCCTGAGTTCTGCTCGCATGCTCACCAAGAGTTCCGAGTCTCCCCTGATTTAATTGTTCGTATCTTCACACGCATGCCTTGAGTGCTTCCGGACCTGACTTGCATGTCCTGATTGCATGTTGCAGATCTGGCATTACAGATGCCCAGTGTTGCAGATCTGGACCTACAGATCTTGAGCGATGTAGATCTTCAGTACAGATCTTGATCTGCAGATCTCGAGTGATGTGGATCTCGAGTGCTGTATATCGCAGCCTTGCTGTTCGCTTGTGCTGGATTTTCTGACTTGCAGACTATCTTTAATGATGCAGATCTTGACCCGCATGTTATGACTTGCAGATCCAGATAAGTAGATTTGCAGTGATTCAGATCCTGACTTGCAGATCATGCATTGCCGATCTGCTGTATTGCCGATCTGCTGTGTTGCAGATCTTGACTTCGCCGGTAAACTGCAAATCTGTTGTGGTGCAGATCTTGACATTGCCAGTACATTAAATTCTGACTTGCAGATCTTGACTTACAGATCTGCAACGATGTAGATCTTGACCTGAGGGACTTGACTTGCAGCACCTGATAGTAGATCTGTAGTGATACAGATCTTGCCTTGCAGATCTTTAATGATGCAGATCTTGACCCGCATGTTATGACTTGTTCATTAATTGTGCTCCCCACTCTTGTTGCCCGCCAGCACTCATGGTCCTTCGCTCTGCCTGGAGTTTTGCCCCCTGGTCAGGGGCTTGTGTGGGAAACCGGCAAGGGTCTGTGTGACCTCACCATCCTGGAAAGGGAGAGAGCCTTGGGGTATGCGGACAACTGCACGGCCGCACCAGGTATATCTTTCCATGCTCGGCACATTCTCACGGGAGGTGCGTTTGACGCCAATGCGGTGAGTTCATTGGGTGCTTTCAGCCTGGCTATCAGATTTGGTTTTAATCAGGGCCTTCATCTTTTACAGTTGATGCTGCATTTGAGCCTAGCCTTGAGCTGGGGGGGAGAGCCATCAGATGCACCAGGAACTGCATGATCGATTTAGTGCAGGATCGCATCTGATGTTTCATTCAGCTCAGGCCCAGGCTGCTGAGATGGAAGAACTCAGCGGTAGTCCAGATTCCACTATGCATGTGGATGTCTGGCTTGACCTTGCAGTTATGAAGTATCTGCAACACCCAGACGCAGACGGGCTTTCCCAATGCTCAATGGCTGAGCGTAGACGGATACTGAGAAGAGCTGCACATTTTGAGTGGTCAGTTGGCAAACAGCTGCACAGACGCATGCCAGGGGGGGGCTTGAAGATTGTGCCCGCCCCCGATGATCGCCTGTTATTAGTAAGACGCATGCATACAGAGAATGGGCATTTGGGTCGGAGGCGCACTACCGCACTGGTCACCATGAAGCATTGGTGGGTGGGAATATGGAATGACTGCAAGCTTGTAGTGCAGTCATGTGCAGCTTGTGACTTCACCAAAGCTGCATTCAACCAGCAGCATGCTGTGCTGAACCCCCTTCCCATTAAGGGCATGATGTATCGTTGGCACCTAGATTTATCTGGTCCATATGCTGTGTCTGACCAGGGAAACAAGTACGTCATGGTGGCTATCGAGAGCTACTCGAAATGGGTGGAAGTGTTCCCCATGAAGGACAAGTCATCTGCTGAGGTAGCGTACCATTTCTTACACGGCATCATGGCCAGCGTGCAGCAGCGCTGGCTGAGGAGCCATCGGCAAAGCAAGTCACGCTGAAGCCTGTGACCAGAAAGGCGCCACAGCCACCAGCTGCTCCTAAGACACTTGATGTCCGTCCGCCTATCACTTATGGCAGGGCTCCTCGGCGGGTTACACCCATTACGAGCGGTCAGCCACCGTCACCCGCATTGGTGACGGAAGTGCTGCCTATTCAACGACCAACGCAACCAGCGGACGGTCTACGACTGACACCGTCTCCACCGCTGACCAGCCCAAGCGGTCGGCCAGTTCGGGTAAGCAGACTCCCGCTGCAGCTTGAGGCGCATGTCACTGGCATTTGTGAGCGCTTGGTTCCCACGATGTTTTTGGACTGGACCACTATTGAGGGCGTGCTGGATGGTATGACTTGGCTGATGCCAGGGGTTTGGTCGGGAAGGACCGCAGCTGCTAAAGCGGTACTGGCACACTTAGCACGTGTCAGGGGGGGCCACCCTGCTAATACATTGGGGATAACCACAGGAGAATGCAAAACCCTGTGTAACGTCCTTGATTTAAGTTTATCCCCAAGCACTGTCATTATGTGCGCTGAGCCTGGTCTTTCCCCTGCCATGTATGAGGACCATTGGCCAGGTGTGATCACCAATTACGGATGGGCCGCTGGGGTGGCGGACTACTACTTGAACCCGATGCAGCTGACATCGTATCGCTTCCTCTGGGCAAGCATCACGGCATGCACGTCATCATTGTCAACCCATCACCAGCACTGGCTGACATCGTGTGCGTCGTGGCTGTGTTAGCAGTTCCGCATGTAGTTTGTTGTTTGGTAGAGAGAGGGTTTTTGCAGTGCGCACCAGCGCGGTTTGAGTGGCTATGGCAGCTACAATTGCAGGGCAGGATAGCCATCAGACCAGCAGATGCTACGGTGGTTAGTGGGACGGCCAGTGGGTCTGGTAGGATTGATCGAGTGTGGATCTTAGTTTTCGCTTCACGGGAGGTCATGGGTCGCATGCTGCGTTAAACAGGAAGTTGGGTGCGATGTACTGCGCAAGTTAGTAGGATGGTGGGTCAGCGATTAGGGGCAGGGTGCACAGCAGTGCAAAAAGGGTTTAGGGAAGAGGTATGTGGAAAATCTGCGTAGCAGAGGGAAGATGAGGGGATCGGGTCGGGGCGTGCTTACGCTGGCAGGTCTAGTAGTTGGGGCGCATAACGCGTGGTGTGCAGATTTGAGGTTAAGAGAGTTGAATCAGGATGTGTAAGCGCAGGTGGGGGTTTGGGATGCATAACGCGTAGTTCTGAGGTGAGTGTTACGGGCGCATAATGCGGAGGGAAATAGGGAGTGTCAGGGTAGGTAGGCCTGCCAAAAAAAGGACGCGTCGTGGAGCATGGAGTCTTGGAGTCAAGACAGAGAGGATCATCGCAGTGGATCATCGTAGATTGTCTCAAGACCTTACAAGGTTTCCCCACGAGGGTTTTCATCCTGTAATTGGTCCACTCACGGCTTATCCGTGTAAGAATCCTTGAGGTGCTAGAGTGGAGGGCACAGAGGCATTTTGACGTGCATGAT
Source organism: Limnomonas spitsbergensis (assembly GCA_037349105.1). NCBI lineage: Eukaryota > Viridiplantae > Chlorophyta > Chlorophyceae > Chlamydomonadales > Limnomonas > Limnomonas spitsbergensis. The sequence goes on along the minus strand of JAYJMM010000084.1, from coordinate 471,099 downwards.
ATGTCAAAACATCAGCCGTAATCTCGCATGGCTGTGCCCACCTCAAGGATTAAGAGGGTCTTTTTACAGTCCTCTATTGATAATTGCTCCGCCTTCTGAATTTCGGACTGGGGGGGGAGTGACTGCTGTGCGCAGTGATACGTCAAGGTCACTGGTACCTCGTGACAGCTGTCACGACGTATGGGTGCACCGCACACAGGGGTGGCTTGTACATTCTTTTTGGTTTCGGATCCATTATGTTTTGTGGTACTTCGAGAATGCCTGGCTCGTTCCAGGCATTCTTCTCTTCTTACTCAAGTATACACGAAGTTGAATCACCCCGTTTTAATCTGTTCTGGGACTAATTGTCTACCTGCGATATTTCGGCCCCTTATCAAGGCCAGGAAACTACACTGGAAGGAGATCTCTAGTTAACTCTACACTGATCCTTTCGCTCTTAAGACCACATCACTAAGTATCGAAGCCTGGACACTACACTGTGCGAATAGCTCTAGTTACACACTACACTTATTCGCTATCTCTAGTTCCATCTCCTCTACTTCCACTCCTCATTCTTCTTGCTCTCTCGCTTGACACCTCTACACTGCGAGCTCTCAGCTCAATCTCTAGAACTCAAGTCGACACTGCAAGCTGCTTCCCCAGCCTTTCCTGGCTACCAAGTCGATCATCTGATCTTTCAGTTGATCTTCTCCATCAAGAGTCGTTCAGTCAGCTCTACACTCTTCATCACTTCGGGCAGTTTCGTCCACAAGTCCGATCTAAGCCGCCCCAACCTGTCAACTGTCGACATCAGTGCATCAGTCTTCACCAGGGTCGACTTCACTTCGTAACTTCTGTCAACAGTAAGGGAAGAATCATCAAAGGTTAGTGCAGTAACCTGAGGATTAAGTCGAGGATAATCTGCTCACCAGACAGATTATCGCTCCTGCACAGCAGGTTACCCTTGGTAAAGGGCTCCTAGCACTCCTTTACCTCGTGACACAAAAGGCTGTGAAGTATTGTCCAGCTGGCGTTTGGAGCGGAATCCAGGGTCCAGGACCCGAAGTGGTTTTGGGTGACGTTTGGGCAGAAGGGGCGGGCAAACCAACTCGACTGAGGGCCCAATTCCACTTGGGCGCTCACCGTAACGCGTTCCGGTGGCGGTTTATCTGGTTTGGCGAGGCTTCTGCCACGCTGGATGAAAATACTTGAAACGCAATTCCACTTGTATCCGGAACGTGTTCGGGTACGGCTGAGACCGACTCTCTCTAGTGAACAGCCTGTCAGGCATTTGCCTTATCGCTTCGTGTATCTAGAGTGTTCTGTCTGCTTGTCTCGCTTAGCATGATACCGTAGTCATGCTTGACAAAATGTCGAGTTGCAAGGTACGTGCAGCAAGGGATGCCCTGGCACTGTCGAAGTTGGTTGTAGCAAATGGCAGGCCGCTGCTAAACGATAGCCCAGGCGATCGGAGGGACTGTTAGGGGGCACGCGTCGAAATTCGCCATTGGGTTGGCCAGATCGGTGCCAACTTCTACGCGGGAAAGATTCAAATGATGCTCCTGTTAAGGATATGCGTCGGCCATGGCAGCAGGAACGGGCGAAAAGGAGTATTCGGAACGAACGAAAGATGACGGCGATGAAAATTTGAAGATGAGGACGAAGTTATCCACGCTGTCGGAGCGTTGATGCGAAGTATGTTTGCATCGCTCAAAATAGGAGCGATGCAAAATATGGCACTTAACGGGTACGGCAGCGCCACGCTGGCGTTCCGGTGCCATTCCGGTGACAAGTGGAATTGGGGAGGGTGAGCTGGCATGCCATTTCCGCGTTCCGGTGACAAGCGGAATTGGGCCCTGACGGCGTCCAATGGAAACGTTTTCGTCGGAGCGGTCTAGCTGCGCCTAGCTGGCAGCCCGCTCCGACGTCAAAACAGCCTATGGAAACGCAGCCTAGGGGTAGGACTTTCGCTCCGCCAGCTCGAGGGGTTTCCGGAAAAAAATGTCAGCGAACTCGTCGATCAGTGTAGTAATCGATGTACGCATGTCTGGATGTACATGGTCCATGTGGAAAGTTTTCTTTTCTCGACTGGTAGTACTCGGCTCGTCTGGATCTCCTTCTGGGTTTGGTACTAGTTGTAGTTCCTCGTCTAGGTCGATAGCATGTGGTGTCAAGACAGCTATGAATGCGCGATGTCGACCAGACTTGAGGTACCTGGCTGCGAGGCCAGCTGGGATTTGATCAGTACTGGTTGGGGATTCGTCTTCGGCTTCACTCAGTCCTGTATTATTGCCATGAGTCGGATCCACCAGTATATCTAGGTTTTCTAGTGTGGTCTTCACAGTCTGCGTAACTATCACAGCCGCTGTGCCATGTAAACACACGGTTTGCTTGCGCTCACGCTCTCCTTTTTGGAGAGTGAGAAAAGAAGACTTGGCTGGACCGTACTATAGTTGACATGAGTGTGTTTTCATGAAGTCCTCGCCGATGATAATATCAACCGAATCGAGAAACGCTGGTAGGATGTGAACCACAGTATCCAAATCAGTCCGGCCGAACTTAATTAAGAGACTCGCGGGACCTAGGACAGTACAATCTCGACCAGCCGCAGTGGCCACTGCTCGATATTTACTAGTACGAATCTGGAGTCCCAACTTCTTGACAAGTTTTGCACCCATGAAGCTGGGAGATGCGCCCGAATCAAATAGACACTTGAGCTTGGTGCCATGTACTAGGCCGTCATAGATTGCTGCTAGTTGCTCGTCTTTCTCGTTCCTACTATCTATATCAACTGGTTGTCTTGTCTGGTATGTCTCATCTCCCTGTACTTGTGCTAGAACTTTACACTGGGCGGTTTCTCTTGTATCAGCAGGGATTACAAATGCTAGAATGGGAGATGGTTTCATACCCTGGTTCACAGAAGTACCAACGGCTGAGTTTGACTCGAATGTTTGAATTAGGCTGGAGTGTCTGAGTAGCGATTATAATCCCGCTGCTTGTCTGGAGAGAATGAATTATTCAGTCAAGAGGGAGCCTTTATGTCAAGACAAGACTGGTCGTCCGAAATTCTAACCGCGGAATTTGAAGTCGAACAGGCAACTGTTGCGAACTCACTCGTCTGGGTCAACGTTGAAACGTTGCTGGTGTTGCTGGGGAGCGGGGGAAACGCTGCTAGTCCTCGTAGGGAGTTGTACTAGTAGTAGATACTCACGTGAAGTTGAATAATGCAACCCTAGCGGTCTATTGGGACGCGAGTGCCCGACACGCGTGTCTCAAAACTCTTTCGAGCCGACGTCAGGGTTCTGGCAAGGAGCGAAGCGACATGATCGGACCGATTGAGCCCTGAAACCACTGTAAAGGTCTTAGGCCCCAGTGGGACTAAGGTCTTTAATGCTAGACTAGGACTCACTAGTAGAGGAGCGTAGAGAGGTAGTCGGGAAGGTGTAGTCGGTAGGACAGTTGACCGGAGGGGGGGACTGGGTGCTCACGAAGGGAAACTGCTGGAGACTTGTAAAAGAATAGTGGGACAGTCAGGTATTGAGCCTGATGGATTTATCTCGTCTGAGACTTCCCGATAACTAGCAGAGCTCGCTTATAAGGGAGATGCATGGTTTAACATGTGAGGGTTCAAGACTGGGCTTGCCAGGCGACCCTGCAACTTCCGTATGGAGCGTAAGCGCCGATAACGTAAGGCATGTCGCGTCAGCGACTGGTAAATCTGGGGTACTGGTTACATGACCATTACAGTATGTCGGACTAGCACGCTTGGAGACGTGGATGTTGCGTGGCAGCTACTGTTGTTCTTTATCTTGTTTTTTTTCGCTAGTCTATGTGTAATAAACACTACTCCATTTCACGGTAAATACTCTGACAATGTTCATTCGTCGATGGTGTGGGCTGAATTTCCGTTTGGACGACTGGCTTGATCGCCGTACTGGGATATTTTTTTCCTCTGCCTTGACTACTTCGGCCATCGCTGCAAGTTGCGTTCCTAGCGTTCCTTCGGTTACCGTATGCATGTCTACATTCCTTTTGCGCGGTCTGGGGATCTGCTCAGTGACATGGCGCTAGATACAGTGTTGTGCTTCCTTACGGTTCGTGAATTACGGTTTGCGGTGACGGTGCAATTTGCGCGCAATTTACCAGGACCGCTCAGATTGCACCGCAATTACTGCAAGTTGCTTTCAGCGTAACCACAGACGAAACCCTGGTTACGGACCGCAAATGGGGTTTTCGGCTCGGAACCTACCCGCCAATTGACAAAAGCCGTGACACGTTAACGTGTAAGTTGTTCTGAACGTCACGATGTCTACCTATGAGTTGACGCACAACGACCTGCAACTTCCCACCTTCAAAACTGTATGGCTGATGTCCCCAAAAGCCAGAAATCGACTAGAACGTGCTTGCGGTCTAGATAACAGCTCGCTCTTAATTGCGTGTAAGCTAAACAGCCTAACTTGCGCGCAATTACGTGTTACGCCGTGATTGACCGTAATTACTTATACACAAAATGGATTACGGCGTAATTGCACTGGCTAGATACCTGCCATTTTGTACCGCACCCTAGTGCCTGGTGCCCTGGTGGCCATGCAAGTTGGTCGCATGTGATCTTGATTCGGTGCTGAAATCGTGAATTTTGTGCAGCTCTCTTCCCAATTACGTCGTATGATGTTGCTATATGAGACACTGGTTTTAGTCTTGTGAAGCGTGCCTAAACCTTCGCGTCCTACCATATAGGAGCATTCAAAGCATTTCATAATGCAATTCCAACCCACATGCACAGCTTTCAGCCAACAACCATCCCACAATTATACCGGTACGCAGAATTTAACCTGCATTCGCAACTTCTGGCCGAGTCTGGAGCACTGCAATGCATGCACATTACCCTAGCCCTTGCACGAATGCACATGTTCTCGCCCTCAAACACACCACCCGCATGCGCACCACATACATATCCACATGCACAATGCATGCACGCACACTCCCCTGCCCATAAGCCCAGCACCCCGTGTGCATCCACATTGTTTCAATGTACAGCTCATAGCGCAAATTCACAGCCCCTGCCCTCATTCGCGGCCATCCACCTGCATTATCAGCCCCTGACCATGAACACAACACCCTTGCTTGCACATTCAGCCCCCGCTTACTCAGCACCACCGCTTGCAAATTCAGCCCCGGCAGGCACAGCAATACAGCACCCCAACACGCAAATCCAGCCCTTTGCGTTGTAAGAAATCCTGAATTACGTGTGTTGGTCTCCCCATGGGTGCGCACCCCATGACCCCACCCCCTGCACAGTCCCGGATGGGCAGCATCTCCAAGTTTCATACCTAGTGCATGTGGTGCATGACGGAATCTGATGGTTTTGACAGTGGCCTACGTGGTTAGTTTTTTTGTAATCTGAAATGAGACAAGTCTGAGTGAAGCCATGAATGAAGCCGTCTAAATGAAGTCACGTCAAAAATACTCCGTTCATACCAGGTCGGACCCACCAATACAAAATGCCCCCCCCCCCCAACTGAACGCCGTAAATAGAACCGGGGCATATAGCCACCATTACACGTGGTGATTAGCGATTACCTCTTCGCCGAAATCCACCACCAAACCCAACAGGGCAGGAGGGTAGCTCATTGATCGGCTCCTTTAAAGTGCTGACACGAAATGACGGTACACAAGTACGCCCCCCCCTATAGAGAGGCAGACACGGAATGGCCATGAATAGTCATGACGTTCTTGAATGCGTCTCTTAGTCAGCGCCTGGTGAATGTTTATGACATGTACTGCTGGCACAGAGAGATTTGCGTTTTGTTGAAGTGAACGTCAGCTGTAGGGCATGGGCAGTGGCCTTGTCATGTTCTGTGGCTGTCGCCGCTACACGCTCTCGAGCTCCGCACAACTTTCAAGCAGGTGATTACGTTCTCGTGTGTACTGCAAATTTCAAGTTCCAGACAGGTGTCCGGAAATTTCATCCAAAGTTCATCGGCCCAGTTCGTATCATTTCTATGAGTCCTGGCGGATATGCTGCTAAATTGGAACTGCCTGCGAGCTACATTAGGGTTCACCCTGTCTTCCATGTCTCATTGTTGCAGGTTATTTCATTATTTGCCTGGTGCTGTTGTCGCACCATAAAGCAGTAAACGTGCTAATATGGTAAACTCCGGAATCTCCGGTAAAGGCGCCTTAGAGAGGTGTCCTTCTACTCATAAACACGGTACATTACCGTACACACAGACTCCTTGTACTTCAGACAGGAGCTGTAACTGGCTACTGTAAGGTTCAGCCCTAGCAGGAAGTCTCTCTGCCTAGGGGTAAGGCCTGGGTGTCCCTGTCTTGAGGGTACCGCCCCCACTACTTCACTCGCGATGTGCGCTTCAGGTCCGTGGCGGACTTCTTTCCTCACGGCATTGACGGACGCCTACGGGCAGGCTCAGTGACTACACACTGGCTGCGAGTGCTCAGCGAGTTAAGCAGCTGAGATGGATATTTGTATGTCTAGCAATTGACTATGGTAGTGTAGGCCTTCTGGCCGTCTGGGCGCGATCCAGCTGGGCTATGTTAAGGGGCACTTACCGCGCGACTCGCGGCGGAGCAGCCGAGGCGTAGACTGCGTACTTCTTCTTCTGCAGTGCCTCGGTTCTCGTTACTGGGTACTTGTCTCCAGCTAGTTCGACTGAGGCTGAACTAGTCTTGACTTGTGTAGAGGTACTGACTTATTGGGGTGCTGAAGGTCTCATACTCTGATGTAGGCCGTTGCTTGTTACAATAGAGGTCTGTCCTTTAGAAAGGGACGAAGTAACTAGTTTAGGCAATTGCCGGGATACAGGGACCCGGCAGGCCCAATTCAGAGTACGGTACAATCTGTCAAATCACCCTGCGTAAGCGGGCTCCTAGGTCTCAGCTCAAACCCGGAGACTCCGCAGAGAAGCTGCGGAGGCTCCGTGGCCGCTAGTGGCGGCTCCAACGGTTCTGTCACGTAAACGGTAATATACTGTGACACTGTTCCTGGTGCGTGAATGAAATAATGGCTGTCACATGATCGTCAGATTCTTTTGACAGTTTTCGGCGTATGTGAGCCACGGCGAGCTCTCTAATGATGCGTGAGGGGATAACTGTAAAGTGTTCAATGCTGTCAAAAAGCAGTCACCAACGTTGAATTGATAAAGGGGATAATGAACTTCTTCCAAGTTTACGTGGGCTAGTTTACTGGCTAACATGTTGGTTGAGTGAGCTAAAAGGCCTTCTGGCCTGAAGACTGAGGTTTGAGGACTGAGATCTGAAGATTGTGGTCTGAAGTCTGAGAACTGAGATCTGAGATCTGAGGTATGGGGACTGAGGACTGAGGACTGAGGTATGCACAATGACGACTGCAGACTGAAGACTGATCAACCTGCGCAACTGCAAAGTTAGAGATTCAATTCAAGGATAGCCTATCTTGTGTACAACGTTCAAGAAGCAATCCTCTAGTGCCTTGTTCGCGCGTGACATGCTTTCTTCAGCCGAGTCGATCGAGTACATTGGACCCATCACGGGCGCAATGTCGGTCGCAATTCCTCTTTCCCCAGAAGACACCTGTCACTTCCTAGAAACAGTGCAGACTGGCAATCGCGCGCCCGACGCGATCGCACATTCACCGAGCGGGCTGTGTACGAATGCTAGAAATCATCTTTGTCACGCTATTTCTGGCCGTGCCATCCCAGCTGAACGGCCAGAAATCGCGATCGTACATGGCGGTTAAATGGCGGTTAAGGGTTAGTTGTAGTACATATCTATTTTGTTTACATCCCGAACAATATAAGCTAGCTAACGCAAATCTAATAGTTAACTAACAGCCCGTTTCTGATTGACTGCGGAGAAAAACAAATGTACGATGGTCTAATGGTCTGCGGAAGAGTTCCGCAGAGGTCGTTTCTGATTGGACCATGCGGAGTGTAGTTGTCCAGGGCATAGGTCGTACACGTGGCTGCCGATTTTGAATCGCTTTGGTGTCTATCTCCTATTCTTTCGAGTCGACTAAGTCCTGCTCGACACCAAACCGCATTTCTACCTGCTCTGCTTCATCTGCTGATTCGCTTGCTGTGCTTCATGAAAGGCGCGGCCTGACGCGGCCCATGTCCAGAGGCGCTCACACGACCACCCCCCGATACGGCCATGAGCAGAAAAATATGGCGATTCCAATAGATAATTAGTATCAGTTCGAAGGCCTAAAATCTTTCCGCTGACTGTGGAAGTTCCGAGGAGGGGGGAGGGTCCTCGGAGAAAAGGCCGCACGTGGGTCTTCTAAAGGCATGCGGAAGAATTCCACATACCCCGTTTCTGTACGACAGGGCATGCGGAGGAGTTCCGCAGCCAATCAGAAACGAGCTGTAAGGGGGTGTTTCCCTTGGCGCCTTAAACCAGCGCGGTTTGAATCCGGTTGCTCGCGATCGCGATTTTTCACGCCTTAAACCAAAACTGTTTTCACTGAAATCCAGGAAGTGCACAGTAAACTTCCTGGTGTCAGAGGTCTGATCTAGGGGCGCCGATACGTTCTGCGACGATTCGTGACCTCGTAACCACAAGTGGTATCTTAGCCTATGCTATCTATTAGGTTTAGGCATACACGCTTCTTCAGATTTGGTTGGTTCACGCTGACGTGTTTCCGTTAAGCTTTGCGGGTTCAGCTGCCAGCTTGATCGCATCTTGGAATATAACGTCATGTAAGAGTATTCGCTGACGCGTGTCGTGAAATCTTGGCGAATTCGCTGATGTGGAATGCCAGCATTGCTCCTTAGGTTTCTATACAGTCTCCCGAACCGCATTTTTGTTTAGGTTGCCCTTGACGTTGGTAGTCGCGTGTTCCGGATTGCGATGACGTGTCGTGCCAGCATTGTCGCTGTGCATGTCAGAGGTTGATGCCGTACTTATTCCGATCCACATTTCCACTCCTGTCCTAACGTTTCGCATGCTATCTTAGCCTATAGCTAGTTATAAGCGTTGGCCACGCTGATTTTGCTCGATTTGCCCGCCATTCACCAACCCGGGTCCCCACAGTGGGGGCCCCACTCCGCTCTGAAGTGCGCCTTTCAGCCTGTAGGAGGCATAATAGTTTATAAACGTGCCAAGGTGGTTTAAGACAAAATCGCATTGTGCAGGAAGGTGCACTTTCAACCGATCGGATAATACAGCCCTCGGGATTGACCTGTCATGCTTGCCAGAATCTACCGTACCAAGCACGACCTGGCAGGGACACGTCGATGTCAGGGCATCCATGTCCCATTTCTCCTGTGTTCAATCTGTCTACCCAATCTATTCGCCAATTGCATATATCTGGAATCTGTTGTAGCGGAGAGCCACGTCGCCGACCCACACTGTCGACATGAGTGCGCGTATAGGTCTGATAAGTGGGCTCCTTTGTCGCAAGTACCGTGTGAAGGGTAAACCGGTAGAAAAGGAGTTTCCACTTGTTTGTGTGCCGAGTGGCCTGATTTATTTTGTGATGTGAGACTAAGCCTGTGACACTTCACCCGAGGGCTTTCCACTTCATCCTAGGGCTTAGTTTCTACTTCACGCCGAGGCTTTCCACTTCTCTCCTAGGCTTTCCACTTCACCCCATGGTTTTCCACTTCACCCCATGGCTTTCCATTTCACCTCATGGCTTTCCACTTCACCCCTTTGTACCCTTGGCTTTCCACCTCACCCAAGGGCTTTCCAATTCACCCCATGGCTTTCCACTTCACCCCAGGGCTTTCCACTTCACCTAATGGCTTTCCACTTCACCCTAGGGCTTTTCACTTCACCTCATGGCTTTCCAGGGCTTTTAGGGCTTTCCACTTCATCCCCGGGCTTTCTACTTCACCACGGGGCTTTCCACTTGTCCCCAAGGCTTTCCACTTCACCCCATGGTTTTCCACTTCACCCCGTGGCTTTCCACTTCACCCCATGGCTTTCCACTTCACCCCATGGCTTTCTACTTCACCCGAGGGCTTTATACTTCACCTTGGGGCTTTCCACTTCACCCCAAGGCTTTCCAATTCACCTCATGGCTTTCCACTTCAACCCTTGGTGTAAGGGTTTTACCCTTCCCGGTCGTTCGGTAGTTGACCTGTCGACTAGACTTACCTTCGGTAGTTAGAAGTTGAACGTTGATCTTACTACGGCAGTTGAACCCTCTCGTGTCTCTCTATTTATTCTAGGCCCTCTGCCTTTTTCTTTGCCCTAGTCTTACGAACTAGTGTGCCATCACTGTCATTCTCATTGCCCTAGTCTTACGAACTAGTGTGCCACCACTGTCATTCTCCTTGCCCTAGTAGCCCTAGCCTGACGAACTAGAGTGCCACCCCTTGTAATCTCTTGAACACCTCTGAACCCCCGCCCCTTCGAACGTCTCCGATCCCGGCTCTCTGTGTCCATACCAGTCAGCCAGAACTTACATCCCTTTCACTTGGTACCCTTGGCTCTCCACCTCACCCCAGGGCTTTCCACTTCACCCATAGATTTCCACTTCACCCCATGGCTTTCTACTTCACCTATGGCTTCCACCTCACCCCAGGGCTTTCCACTTCACCTAATGGTTGTCCACTCCACCCAAGGGCTTTTCACTTCACCTCATGTCCTGCCAGGGCTTTTAGGGCTTTCCACTTCACCCAACGCGTTGCAAAAGACTCCGTCACGTTATGCTATCTACCGAAACAATGGACATCGACAGCGAAAACAAGCGAAAGACTCACGAAATACTCGTGAAAGACTACCGAACACCAGTCGCTACCGAACTAACGTAAGGCTACCGAAACATTGTCTTAAGTCAGCGACATAATCACGAAAGGCTACCGAAAACATCGCTACCGAACAACAACGCTAACACTTTGCGAAAGACTAACGAAAGTCTACCGAAAAATAAGCGAAACTGGTAAGCGTTGGCTACTGAAAATAGGATTTTCAACGGATATTCGGGGGACAGTCGTAATTCACACAGCCCGCTAACATCCATTACCACGCTTCGGGACAAACTCGCGAAAGCTTTGCGAACGACTGTCGAAAGCCAACCGAAAACATTGCCTGCGACCAGCTGCGAAAAATAAGCGGAACTTGTATGCGATGGTTGCAGAAACCATTACCATTTCAACAGATATTCGGTCGGAAAGTCGCAATTCACATTTTTTCATATTTTTTGCACGGTGATTACATTGCACAGTTCGTGCATTATCCACTGCATAAAATTTTATTTCAATTGGAGGAGATTATTTTTTACTCAATCAGACACATACCTACCTACATACACATTTACCCCCCTAACATGCAAAAATAAAATATCAAGATTTCTTTCCCGCCGCTATTTTTTCAACATACCGTATAACCAGGGTCACTCCGCATTTGATTAATTATTCTGGGGGGTGCGCAAACACTATGTGCGGTAAAATAAGTCAAAAATTCACGTTGCACGATTTAGTATTCACGGGCTAAAAACAACATGTGAAGTAGTGCGCGGATTAATTACCGGTACAAAATACAGAAAATGTCGGCATGACGTTGTTATCGATTGTCTAGCAACACTCTCTAGCAGTATTGTGGAGTTCAGGGCAGTCGGCCTCTTCTTCTGCCGGACAACACACGACCAAGGCATGCATTCGGTGGTATTTACGTAGCGCCAAGTTGGTTTGATTGTAGTTGCACGGACATTTATTTATAAAAGCTTAAATGTTGCGCGCTCAGGAAATACCATTATTTGCTGAAAATGGGTATTGCGTGGTAAATGCGTATCACGGACACATACCTTATTTTGCTGCACGGACGATTGGCTAAAATATTCAAATCCGGGGTGCACGAGCCCTATACGATTATATGGTTGTCATATGACAAAGTAATGGTGTACATTCCTGGTGCCTACCGTATTTTCTTGACAGGATACGACCGTAGGATAACCAATCCGTGACACCAAGCATAACATATGACCATCCATAACATGCATATCATACACAGGTTGCGAGCATGTTAGACGCCATCAACGCAGTCAGGGCCAGACATGGCATCTTTCTTGGCCCGCATTCCCCGAGCTATCGTCTTACGCAACAATCTAAAACCCGGCATCAATCTATCTCTCGCCCAAAACCATGCGCAAGTATTGGGGCAGCGTTTCATCATGTGGAGATGCAAGGACGTGGAGAAGACATCAAAGAAACAACTGCGCGAACGAGTTTTGCAAGAGCTTGATATTCAAGATCAAACAAAAACCGGGGACATGCCAACATTCGTGGCGTTCTTCCCCGGATGTAAATACGTGCACTATGATAGCTCCATTCCTGAAATAGGATGGGTCAACAACATGGAGACCATTGGCGTCCAATACTTCACCCATATGAGCCTGCAGACGACCGTGACAATGCAATATGGATATTGCAGTACCCACCGATAGCAGTATGTGCAACACCTTTCGGGACCTCCCTCTGCAAAATTTTCAAGGGCGACATGGATGTTCCGGAGGGATCCGCCCCCGTTCCCACAAGATCAACGACATTTTCGGTACCGTCGCACCTCCGCGTCTTTAGAGAATTGGAGAGGCGAAGTACCCCCCTTTAGGGGGGTCACTTCGCCTCTCCAATTCTCTAAAGACGCATCACGTCTTTAAAGAGTAGGTGAAGAAGCGGAGCCCCCAAAGGGGGGCTCCGCTTCTTCACCTACTCTTTAAAGACGTGTACCGGTCAATTGATTCAGCAAGTGATGTATATTTACCAGGACTTCCAGTAAATACTTCTGCAACAAAGAATGGTTGAGAAAGGAATCGTTCAATTTTTCTTGCACGAGCAACTGTTTGACGATCTTCTTCAGATAATTCATCTAAACCTAGAATTGCAATAATATCTTGTAATTCTTTGTAACGTTGAAGTGTTTTTTTAACGTTTTGTTTGGTAATGTTTGTCACCTAAAATCCAAGGTTGAAGCATAGTAGAAGTTGATTCTAATGGATCAACTGCTGGGTAAATTCCTTTAGCAGCTAATTTACGAGATAATACAGTTATCCACCCGTTTTCTTTACGTTTCTAAATCCGCATATTAAGGGATCTTCCAATCCACTTGTCTTTCATATTGTCAAGCATGACATCCAAACCAGTATAACATGTCAACTCAGTCAATAGTACACATGCATGCATGAATATTGATTAACATGATATCATGATGACCTAGTTGTGTGACAAGGACAAATGCATCCACCCTTGTATCGCACCGCAGATCACGTTCGCACACGAGAAAGTGCAAGTTACCGACGACAGCATTGACGTTGCATCAATGGTGTCTGTCAAACGCAATGGCACCCCCCTTCACCTAGGTTACGCTGTCACTGACTACTTTGCACAAGGCGTATCTTTCCTCGATGAGGCGTGGTTCTTGCACATGGTTACATCTGATAGTCATCTCAATGCAGGAAATATGCGAGTGCCATTGACTAGGCCTAGTTCTTTGTCCGATGTCTCCTCGCCTCCATGTGGACATCCCCTATGGAACGGGAACGCTTCATCGACAAAAGATGTGCAAAGCACTTAAGCCCAATCCGGCGTACGTCTCGGAAATGGAAAGACTACGCAAATCACAAGATGTCCCTTTCGCATTGGAAGCCGCTCTAGGGAATACCCCACCCCAATGACTCGCTCGTCATAAATGACTGTGACACAATATTCGGCATTAAACTAATCATGTGTTATGTACATTTAAAGATGGTCCCAAGTTTTATCACAACTACCTAGATTTTTGACAGCGCAGTTAGACTCCAATCCCAAGTCAGTAGTATAACACAATTCCTTGATGCTCTTTGGATGTCACCTTCGAGAGAAATTGCTAAATTTTCATAACTATTATATGTTTCTTTTTGTGTACACTCAGTTCATGCTCAAGCCAATCCACCATTTGCCCTTTCAACCCAGGACTGACAATTATGCATTATGAATTTTATAATCATGATATGTACATAAATGCAACCAATAGTCGATTTCCTTTCTTATTTCATGGACATATGCCACGTTTCCCACTTGTAGAGGAATAACCAGCTTATGCCGCCTACCCCTACCACCTAGCTACTGGCTGCCATCATTTACATAGCCGTTTTGGTCAGGATCGCAAGACAGCCGTAAGCCAAAATGTGGTATATTTTCGAGCACATCACTGTAACACTCTCAAAAATGAAACATACGCGTCATGAACCCTTTCGATTACTCACCGGCAGGCCCTGAACCCTTTACATTACCCACCGACATGCCATGAACCCTTTTTATTACTCACCGACAGGCGCCGCCAAGAGGAGGGCAGCTGAGACAAGGAGGGCGCACAACGCTTGGCAGCGCTCGCGCAGGGCCAACAGGAGGGCAGCAGACAAGATGCACAGCAACCATGCCTCTGCAGGATGCCCAGCGCCGCCTACCAGGATCAGCCAGGTGGAGATGGAGAGCTCGTGGGCCGCAGGACACAGCGGGCAGCACCAGCAGCCCAACCAGCCGCCGCCTCCCGCCAAGCAGCATCAACCCACCCCCAAGCGGCCGCCTGCATGCAAAGGGCTGCTCTCGTGCACGGTATACCGATGCCTCATGGTGTGCTTGTGCCAGCTATGCCAGCTGGCTGTGGTGTGGCTGCTCATATCTTGCGTGTCCGGGGCCCAAGCGACGGGAGTGGGGGCGCGAGGAGGAGGTGTCACGACAGGGCAGGGGGCGTTTGTGAGCAGCATGCTGGCTGCTGCAAAGCTTGAGCCTGGATGGCTGCGGCCGCCGGTGGACATGCCCGCCAGGAGCATTGGCCCCCAGCAGGATAGGTGGGGCATGCAAGGCAACGCCAGCGAACCAGCGCCAGCGGCAGTGGGAGTGATCAATATATTACAGCATGGAGGAGTGGTGGAGGCTCCTTCAGAGTTCGTCAAGACGGGGGACGGGTGGCAGCTCGGAAATCACCCCGACTTCACAGACGAACAGCAAGAGCAGCTGGAACAGAGTCGGCGGGACCGCAAGGGCGCGTTCGCTTACTCCATGGGGGACCTACCTGGCTACTGCGGCACGCAGGGTGAGTTCACGTTGGCTTTGGAGGATGAGGACAGTTCGTGCTTCCAGAAGTCCAGGGACATGCCACCCCCTAAAGCCGCCATCTTCAAAGATAAGTGCCAACCCATGATTGTGGCGGGGATCATCGTCAGGGTAACCCAGGGGGGACCCATCAAGTTTGCAGCCAACTCTGTGGTAGCCGCTAAAAAGAGTGCTGAGACAGGGCAGTGGTCAGACCATCGCATCGCGCATGACATGAGAAGGTTAAACGTACGCACGGCCAAGCAGGAGTTTGCCATCCCTAGGATGGAGACAATTTTCCAGAACCTGGGCACGGCCAAGGTGTTTAGCAAGGTGGATCTGAGGTCGGGGTTCATGCAGATCCCCATCAAGGTTGAGGACCAGCCTAAGACGGCTTTCTGAATGGGGCCTGAGTTGTGGATGTACACCAAGCTGAACTTTGGGCTTCGCAATGGGCCTCCCTTTTTCCAGCGTATGCTTTCATAGATGGCCTGCTGGTGTACAGTGACACGCATGCAGAGCACATCAGGCACGTGGAACTCATGCTAGACATGCTCCATAGGGTGGGGCTGAGAGCACATCCAGACAAGTCCCTCTTCGGGTGCGCAACGGTTGAGTACCTAGGCCACAATGTGTCAGCCCAGGGGCTCACGCCGCACGCAGCCAAGATAGCAGCCGTCATGGCGCTGCCTGAACCCGCATCGGTAAAAAAAACATCCAGGAGGTCATGGGGTTTTGAAATTCTACCGGTGCTACATCCCAGACTTCTCCAGGAAGGTTGCGTGCATCAATGCACTGCTGGTCTGCTGTTTTTACACAGACTTATATTTCACTTAGATCTTCTCCTTTCCTTCTTAATTTTCCTAGGAGGCGTCCAAACGAACTCTTTTGCACCCACGTCATGTTCTATGGCTGGGGCTAATCTTCTGCACTATGGGGTACATTCCCACGCTACTGCTCAGTGGTTGTGTGTTGGTTGCTTGCCCAGGGGGGTCACTGGTTTTCGCTCGCTGTCCTAGCGTATTTAGTGCATGTCCCGGTTTACGGGTACAAGTCCCATGCATCAAATGTGATGCCCCGTTTGACTGTAAAAACTTCACAAAAACTTCACTAACGCAGGCCAGATTACAGCGGAACAGGGCCGGGGGGTCGAGGGCCGCCGCGGCCGTTCCTGCTGTACACCGACTACTTCTCTATACAGGTATTAGGGGCGGTGCTAGGGCAGTGCGACGACAATGGCAGGGAGTACATGGTAGCCTGAACCTCTCGATCCCTGAACAAGAGCGAGAAGAATTACTCTTCGTTCCAGGGATAGATGCTAGCCGCTGTATATGCAGCCCGCACGTACCGCCATATGCTGTTTGGATGCAAGGTGCACCTGATCACGGACCACGAGCATCTCACCTACCTCATGGACAACCAGGCTCTGGTAGGGCAGCATGCCCGATGGGCCCTCATGCTCCAGGAGCTAGACATTACCATCGTCCACAGGTCAGGGGCATGCCACCAGAATGCAGATGTCCCGTCTAGGTCGCCACTCCCGTCCACCACCGATCGCAAGGGGGCCCGGCTGGATGATGCCGCCCCCGAGACAGGGGGGGTTGGTGCGCAAGGAAGTGAACTGCAAGTAGCCATGCTCACTGGGCTGGGAAGGGTGAACCAGTGACACGCAGACCAGGTGGTACGGCTGGCACAAGAGGGCAGGAGAGGGGTCCAAAGGCTGAGGGCCGCAGAGGCAGCGTGTGTAGTAGCCCAGTGCGGCCAGGCTATCTCCAGTGCAATGGATGAGGACGATGAGCAGGCACAGCCAACAAGCACCGAGGAAAGGGCATTCAACAGCAGGACCAGAGCAAAGTCCATGATCAGCAACGTGCTGACACACCTGCCCCGGGCGACCCCCCTTCCCCACCCTCACGTAGGAGTTGACACGGTGTGCTTGCCAAAGGAGTCAATCCAGGCCATGGAAAAGGAGGGAGGCGTCCTGTTTGAGCCCTTCGGAGGTATGTGCTCGGGGCTCGAGATGGTTCTCAGGGCAGGTATCCCTGTCACAAAGTACTTGTATGCGGACACCAGTGCGGCAATGAGGGAAATTGCCGGCGGACGGTTGGTGCAGTTGCACAGGCAGTACCCCATTTTGCTCCAAGCATCAGCGTTTGTGGGGGCGTTCAGGACACTACCCAGCACTTCGTGTACGTTATCACTACCCAGCACTTCCTAGAAGCAGGGTACCAGGAGGGGCGCCAGTGGTTCATGGTAGCGGTATGGGAGTGCCACGACCTCTCGTCTGCTGGGAAGGGCAAGGGGCTCGGGACAGGCACTAAATACGCTAGGACAGCGAGCGGAAACCAGTGACCCCCCTGGGCAAGCAACCAACACACAACCACTGAGCAGTAGCGTGGGAATGAGCCCCATAGTGCAGAAGATTAGCCCCAGCCATAGAACATGACGTGGGTGCAAAAGAGTTCGGTTGGACGCCTCCTAGGAAAATTAAGAAGGAAAGAAGAAGATCCAAGTGAATTTGCATAAGTCTGTGTAAAGACTGTGTGATGCGTGAGGTGGAGTGCCCCCCCTCGGATGATGAGGACCCGCTGGAGGATCTGCCGCCGCTGATAGACGATACAGAGTCGGAGAAGGACCCGCCATGCAGAGACGCCTCAGAGCCTAAGGAGAGCAGCGGGCTCGGAGGGAGCAGCAGCGAGGCCGGCAGCTCGGTCAGCAGAGGCCCATGCGCACCATCCTTGGTTCTCGTGAGGGACCCTGCGAGCGAGCAGGGGGACTTCAGCACCGAGCAGTGGAGCAATGAGCTGAGGAGCTTCGTGGCCCGGCTCGACCGACAGAGGAAAGAAAAGGAAGCCCTAGGGGAGCAGGACCAAGGGGGGCACAGTACCAGAGCCAGCAGGCTTGAAGCCAGGATGCGGTACAGGCTGAGCATGGTACCAGACCCCGACCCAGACCCTAGGATGAGCTGCTTCAGCCAGGCAGCAAGGGACATGTGGCTCGACTTTGAGGGCAGTTTGCTTGCCCACATGAGCAAGAAAAGCGCCGAGGCCGGGGACCAGCCGCCAGCTACAGACAGCCAAACAGAAGAGAAGCTGGGGCCCGGGGAGGAGCCCCTGAGCGCAAACATTGGACAGGAAGCTGTGGAGCCTGCAGGGGAGCAGCTGGAGGACTTGGGAGGTGCCAAGGGGACACAGCAGGGCCAGCAGCCGCGGGTCGATCAGCCACCAGCGGGCCATGTTCAGCTGGACTGCATGGTCACGGGCAGCTGCAGCGGCGGGCCGCGTAGCGCATGCAGAAGGGAGGACCAGCAGGCACGCGGACCTAGTGAGCAGCGGGAGCCTGAAGAGAAGATAGGCAATAGCAGCGTTGACCAGGCAGGCGGCGAGGCCGAAGCAGACAGCAACCTACCCCGCAAGAGCATGACCATGGGCGCTGGGGGCGACAGCCCATGCACAGGATGCGATAAGCGCATCAGCGGTGAGCTCGTAGTCCAGTGCAACAAGTGTGGAGCGCCAGGGCATGCCCTGTGCATGCAAACAACCGGGGCTGGAGAAGCCAGGATCTGCAGACGCTGCGCGGAAGCCAAGCAGGAGCAGCAGAGGTGCATAGGCTGCGGAAAGGACCCCCGTTCAGCAGGACAACCCAGCAAGCAGTGTTGCAGGTGCCACGGTGCGGCCTGTGGAAGCTGCACAGGCAGGCGGGACATCGGAGGCAGCCGCCGAGGGGTGTGGGCGTGCTACAGCTGCAGCGAAGCGGTACCCCCAGCATGGGGGCATGGCTCAGCCATCGGAGAGCCATGCATGCGCTGCGGTAAGGAAGGGCACGACTACCCAGCATGCCCAGCACCCGAGGAGCGAGCGCGGCGGTGCGCCATCTGCTGGAAGCGGGGCCACCAGGCCAAGCCATGCCCGGAACAGGACCAGCCGCTAGGCAGCATCAGGAGGAAGCAGCTGACAGAGGAGGCGCGGAACGGAGTAAAGCGGTGGTGCGCCGCGTAGGAGGAGCTGACCAGCGAGAGAGAGGTGGTGCTGAGAGCGGTACAGGGCAGGGCGACGATCAGCGAGGTGCAGCGGGCCATCGAGAGCCGCAGGACGAAGGATGCATGCTGGGCCAGGAAGGGGGCCCACCGGCCATCGCCCTGCAGGGAGTGGTACAGGGAAGTCAAGGGCCACCCCATGCAGCCGTCCATGCATGCCGTCCAGTGTGCCCAGATCCTTACGTTGGGAGCAGCCCTGGCTCAGGCCAGTGAAGAAGGCGTGTGGCCCGACACGGGCAGGCCAGCGCATACCTGGCCCGTCGAATGGAGGATGCCAGAAAGAACACGTGTGTGGGACTACCAGGGTATCCAGAGATCTATGCACCAGCCGGGCCAGCAGACCCGCGGGCCGCAGGGGGCGGCCATTGGAGGCAGCGGGCAGTGGCACGGGCCCGCTGACCAGGAGTACGTGAGGACCCAGACCTCAGAAGGAGAAGACGTGGCGGTACCGGCCAGGGCCGCCAAGAGGAGGGCAGCTGATCCGCCGGTGGACATGCCCGCCAGGAGCATTGGCCCCCAGCAGGATAGGTGGGGCAGGCAAGGCAACGCCAGCGAACCAGCGCCAGCGGCAGTGGGAGTGATCAATATATTACAGCATGGAGGAGTGGTGGAGGCTCCTTCAGAGTTCGTCAAGACGGGGGACGGGTGGCTGCTCGGAAATCACCCCGACTTCACAGACGAACAGCAAGAGCAGCTGGAACAGAGTCGGCGGGACCGCAAGGGCGCGTTCGCTTACTCCATGGGGGACCTACCTGGCTACTGCGGCACGCAGGGTGAGTTCACGTTGGCTTTGGAGGATGAGGACAGTTCGTGCTTCCAGAAGTCCAGGGACATGCCACCCCCTAAAGCCGCCATCTTCAAAGATAAGTGCCAACCCATGATTGTGGCGGGGATCATCGTCAGGGTAACCCAGGGGGGACCCATCAAGTTTGCAGCCAACCCTGTGGTAGCCGCTAAAAAGAGTGCTGAGACAGGGCAGTGGTCAGACCATCGCATCGCGCATGACATGAGAAGGTTAAACGTACGCACGGCCAAGCAGGAGTTTGCCATCCCTAGGATGGAGACAATTTTCCAGAACATGGGCACGGCCAAGGTGTTTAGCAAGGTGGATCTGAGGTCGGGGTTCATGCAGATCCCCATCAAGGTTGAAGACCAGCCTAAGACGGCTTTCTGAATGGGGCCTGAGTTGTGGATGTACACCAAGCTGAACTTTGGGCTTCGCAATGGGCCTCCCTTTTTCCAGCGTATGCTTTCATAGATGGCCTGCTGGTGTACAGTGACACGCATGCAGAGCACATCAGGCACGTGGAACTCATGCTAGACATGCTCCATAGGGTGGGGCTGAGAGCACATCCAGACAAGTCCCTCTTCGGGTGCGCAACGGTTGAGTACCTAGGCCACAATGTGTCAGCCCAGGGGCTCACGCCGCACGCAGCCAAGATAGCAGCCGTCATGGCGCTGCCTGAACCCGCATCGGTAAAAAAAACATCCAGGAGGTCATGGGGTTTTGAAATTCTACCGGTGCTACATCCCAGACTTCTCCAGGAAGGTTGCGTGCATCAATGCACTGCTGGTCTGCTGTTTTTACACAGACTTATATTTCACTTAGATCTTCTCCTTTCCTTCTTAATTTTCCTAGGAGGCGTCCAAACGAACTCTTTTGCACCCACGTCATGTTCTATGGCTGGGGCTAATCTTCTGCACTATGGGGTTCATTCCCACGCTACTGCTCAATGGTTGTGTGTTGGTTGCTTGCCCAGGGGGGTCACTGGTTTTCGCTCGCTGTCCTAGCGTATTTAGTGCATGTCCCGGTTTACGGGTACAAGTCCCATGCATCAAATGTGATGCCCCGTTTGACTGTAAAAACTTCACAAAAACTTCACTAACGCAGGCCAGATTACAGCGGAACAGGGCCGGGGGGTCGAGGGCCGCCGCGGCCGTTCCTGCTGTACACCGACTACTTCTCTATACAGGTATTAGGGGCGGTGCTAGGGCAGTGCGACGACAATGGCAGGGAGTACATGGTAGCCTGAACCTCTCGATCCCTGAACAAGAGCGAGAAGAATTACTCTTCGTTCCAGGGATAGATGCTAGCCGCTGTATATGCAGCCCGCACGTACCGCCATATGCTGTTTGGATGCAAGGTGCACCTGATCACGGACCACGAGCATCTCACCTACCTCATGGACAACCAGGCTCTGGTAGGGCAGCATGCCCGATGGGCCCTCATGCTCCAGGAGCTAGACATTACCATCGTCCACAGGTCAGGGGCATGCCACCAGAATGCAGATGTCCCGTCTAGGTCGCCACTCCCGTCCACCACCGATCGCAAGGGGGCCCGGCTGGATGATGCCGCCCCCGAGACAGGGGGGGTTGGTGCGCAAGGAAGTGAACTGCAAGTAGCCATGCTCACTGGGCTGGGAAGGGTGAACCAGTGACACGCAGACCAGGTGGTACGGCTGGCACAAGAGGGCAGGAGAGGGGTCCAAAGGCTGAGGGCCGCAGAGGCAGCGTGTGTAGTAGCCCAGTGCGGCCAGGCTATCTCCAGTGCAATGGATGAGGACGATGAGCAGGCACAGCCAACAAGCACCGAGGAAAGGGCATTCAACAGCAGGACCAGAGCAAAGTCCATGATCAGCAACGTGCTGACACACCTGCCCCGGGCGACCCCCCTTCCCCACCCTCACGTAGGAGTTGACACGGTGTGCTTGCCAAAGGAGTCAATCCAGGCCATGGAAAAGGAGGGAGGCGTCCTGTTTGAGCCCTTCGGAGGTATGTGCTCGGGGCTCGAGATGGTTCTCAGGGCAGGTATCCCTGTCACAAAGTACTTGTATGCGGACACCAGTGCGGCAATGAGGGAAATTGCCGGCGGACGGTTGGTGCAGTTGCACAGGCAGTACCCCATTTTGCTCCAAGCATCAGCGTTTGTGGGGGCGTTCAGGACACTACCCAGCACTTCGTGTACGTTATCACTACCCAGCACTTCCTAGAAGCAGGGTACCAGGAGGGGCGCCAGTGGTTCATGGTAGCGGTATGGGAGTGCCACGACCTCTCGTCTGCTGGGAAGGGCAAGGGGCTCGGGACAGGCACTAAATACGCTAGGACAGCGAGCGGAAACCAGTGACCCCCCTGGGCAAGCAACCAACACACAACCACTGAGCAGTAGCGTGGGAATGAGCCCCCATAGTGCAGAAGATTAGCCCCAGCCATAGAACATGACGTGGGTGCAAAAGAGTTCGGTTGGACGCCTCCTAGGAAAATTAAGAAGGAAAGAAGAAGATCCAAGTGAATTTGCATAAGTCTGTGTAAAGACTGTGTGATGCGTGAGGTGGAGTGCCCCCCCTCGGATGATGAGGACCCGCTGGAGGATCTGCCGCCGCTGATAGACGATACAGAGTCGGAGAAGGACCCGCCATGCAGAGACGCCTCAGAGCCTAAGGAGAGCAGCGGGCTCGGAGGGAGCAGCAGCGAGGCCGGCAGCTCGGTCAGCAGAGGCCCATGCGCACCATCCTTGGTTCTCGTGAGGGACCCTGCGAGCGAGCAGGGGGACTTCAGCACCGAGCAGTGGAGCAATGAGCTGAGGAGCTTCGTGGCCCGGCTCGACCGACAGAGGAAAGAAAAGGAAGCCCTAGGGGAGCAGGACCAAGGGGGGCACAGTACCAGAGCCAGCAGGCTTGAAGCCAGGATGCGGTACAGGCTGAGCATGGTACCAGACCCCGACCCAGACCCTAGGATGAGCTGCTTCAGCCAGGCAGCAAGGGACATGTGGCTCGACTTTGAGGGCAGTTTGCTTGCCCACATGAGCAAGAAAAGCGCCGAGGCCGGGGACCAGCCGCCAGCTACAGACAGCCAAACAGAAGAGAAGCTGGGGCCCGGGGAGGAGCCCCTGAGCGCAAACATTGGACAGGAAGCTGTGGAGCCTGCAGGGGAGCAGCTGGAGGACTTGGGAGGTGCCAAGGGGACACAGCAGGGCCAGCAGCCGCGGGTCGATCAGCCACCAGCGGGCCATGTTCAGCTGGACTGCATGGTCACGGGCAGCTGCAGCGGCGGGCCGCGTAGCGCATGCAGAAGGGAGGACCAGCAGGCACGCGGACCTAGTGAGCAGCGGGAGCCTGAAGAGAAGATAGGCAATAGCAGCGTTGACCAGGCAGGCGGCGAGGCCGAAGCAGACAGCAACCTACCCCGCAAGAGCATGACCATGGGCGCTGGGGGCGACAGCCCATGCACAGGATGCGATAAGCGCATCAGCGGTGAGCTCGTAGTCCAGTGCAACAAGTGTGGAGCGCCAGGGCATGCCCTGTGCATGCAAACAACCGGGGCTGGAGAAGCCAGGATCTGCAGACGCTGCGCGGAAGCCAAGCAGGAGCAGCAGAGGTGCATAGGCTGCGGAAAGGACCCCCGTTCAGCAGGACAACCCAGCAAGCAGTGTTGCAGGTGCCACGGTGCGGCCTGTGGAAGCTGCACAGGCAGGCGGGACATCGGAGGCAGCCGCCGAGGGGTGTGGGCGTGCTACAGCTGCAGCGAAGCGGTACCCCCAGCATGGGGGCATGGCTCAGCCATCGGAGAGCCATGCATGCGCTGCGGTAAGGAAGGGCACGACTACCCAGCATGCCCAGCACCCGAGGAGCGAGCGCGGCGGTGTGCCATCTGCTGGAAGCGGGGCCACCAGGCCAAGCCATGCCCGGAACAGGACCAGCCGCTAGGCAGCATCAGGAGGAAGCAGCTGACAGAGGAGGCGCGGAACGGAGTAAAGCGGTGGTGCGCCGCGTAGGAGGAGCTGACCAGCGAGAGAGAGGTGGTGCTGAGAGCGGTACAGGGCAGGGCGACGATCAGCGAGGTGCAGCGGGCCATCGAGAGCCGCAGGACGAAGGATGCATGCTGGGCCAGGAAGGGGGCCCACCGGCCATCGCCCTGCAGGGAGTGGTACAGGGAAGTCAAGGGCCACCCCATGCAGCCGTCCATGCATGCCGTCCAGTGTGCCCAGATCCTTACGTTGGGAGCAGCCCTGGCTCAGGCCAGTGAAGAAGGCGTGTGGCCCGACACGGGCAGGCCAGCGCATACCTGGCCCGTCGAATGGAGGATGCCAGAAAGAACACGTGTGTGGGACTACCAGGGTATCCAGAGATCTATGCACCAGCCGGGCCAGCAGACCCGCGGGCCGCAGGGGGCGGCCATTGGAGGCAGCGGGCAGTGGCACGGGCCCGCTGACCAGGAGTACGTGAGGACCCAGACCTCAGAAGGAGAAGACGTGGCGGTACCGGCCAGGGCCGCCAAGAGGAGGGCAGCTGATCCGCCGGTGGACATGCCCGCCAGGAGCATTGGCCCCCAGCAGGATAGGTGGGGCAGGCAAGGCAACGCCAGCGAACCAGCGCCAGCGGCAGTGGGAGTGATCAATATATTACAGCATGGAGGAGTGGTGGAGGCTCCTTCAGAGTTCGTCAAGACGGGGGACGGGTGGCTGCTCGGAAATCACCCCGACTTCACAGACGAACAGCAAGAGCAGCTGGAACAGAGTCGGCGGGACCGCAAGGGCGCGTTCGCTTACTCCATGGGGGACCTACCTGGCTACTGCGGCACGCAGGGTGAGTTCACGTTGGCTTTGGAGGATGAGGACAGTTCGTGCTTCCAGAAGTCCAGGGACATGCCACCCCCTAAAGCCGCCATCTTCAAAGATAAGTGCCAACCCATGATTGTGGCGGGGATCATCGTCAGGGTAACCCAGGGGGGACCCATCAAGTTTGCAGCCAACTCTGTGGTAGCCGCTAAAAAGAGTGCTGAGACAGGGCAGTGGTCAGACCATCGCATCGCGCATGACATGAGAAGGTTAAACCTACGCACGGCCAAGCAGGAGTTTGCCATCCCTAGGATGGAGACAATTTTCCAGAACCTGGGCACGGCCAAGGTGTTTAGCAAGGTGGATCTGAGGTCGGGGTTCATGCAGATCCCCATCAAGGTTGAGGACCAGCCTAAGACGGCTTTCTGAATGGGGCCTGAGTTGTGGATGTACACCAAGCTGAACTTTGGGCTTCGCAATGGGCCTCCCTTTTTCTAGCGTATGCTTTCATAGATGGCCTGCTGGTGTACAGTGACACGCATGCAGAGCACATCAGGCACGTGGAGCTCATGCTAGACATGCTCCATAGGGTGGGGCTGAGAGCACATCCAGACAAGTCCCTCTTCGGGTGCGCAACGGTTGAGTACCTAGGCCACAATGTGTCAGCCCGGGGGCTCACGCCGCACGCAGCCAAGATAGCAGCCGTCATGGCGCTGCCTGGACCCGCATCGGTAAAAAAAACATCCAGGAGGTCATGGGGTTTTGAACTTCTACCGGTGCTACATCCCAGACTTCTCTTGGAAGGTTGCGTGCATCAATGCACTGCTGGTCTGCTGTTTTTACACAGACTTATATTTCACTTAGATCTTCTCCGTTCCTTCTTAATTTTCCTAGGAGGCGTCCAAACGAACTCTTTTGCACCCACGTCATGTTCTATGGCTGGGGCTAATCTTCTGCACTATGGGGTTCATTCCCACGCTACTGCTCAGTGGTTGTGTGTTGGTTGCTTGCCCAGGCCGGGGGGTCACTGGTTTTCGCTCGCTGTCCTAGCGTATTTAGTGCATGTCCCGGTTTACGGGTACAAGTCCCATGCATCAAATGTGATGCCCCGTTGGACTGTAAAAACTTCACAAAAACTGCACTTACGCAGGCCAGATTACAGCGGGACAGGGCCGGGGGGTCGAGGGCCGCCGCGGCCGTTCCTGCTGTACACCGACTACTTCTCTAAACAGGGAATATGGGCGGTGCTAGGGCAGTGCGACGACAATGACAGGGAGTACATGGTAGCCTGGACCTCTCGATCCCTGAACAAGAGCGAGAAGAATTACTCTTCGTTCCAGGGATAGATGCTAGCCGCTGTATATGCAGCCCGCACTTACCGCCATATGCTGTTTGGATGCAAGGTGCACCTGATCACGGACCACGAGCATCTCACCTACCTCATGGACAACCAGGCTCTGGTAGGGCAGCATGCCCGATGGGCCCTCATGCTCCAGGAGCTAGACATTACCATCGTCCACAGGTCAGGGGCATGCTACCAGAATGCAGATGTCCCGTCTAGGTCGCCACTCCCGTCCACCACCGATCGCAAGGGGGCCCGGCTGGATGATGCCGCCCCCGAGACAGGGGGGGTTGGTGCGCAAGGAAGTGAACTGCAAGTAGCCATGCTCACTGGGCTGGGCAGGGTGAACCAGTGACACGCAGACCAGGTGGTACGGCTGGCACAAGAGGGCAGGAGAGGGGTCCAAAGGCTGAGGGCCGCAGAGGCAGCGTGTGTAGTAGCCCAGTGCGGCCAGGCTATCTCCAGTGCAATGGATGAGGACGATGAGCAGGCACAGCCAACAAGCACCGAGGAAAGGGCATTCAACAGCAGGACCAGAGCAAAGTCCATGATCAGCGACGTGCTGTCACACCTGCCCCGGACGATCCCCCCCCCCACCCTCACGTAGGAGTTGACACGGTGTGCTTGCCAAAGGAGTCAATCCAGGCCATGGAAAAGGAGGGAGGCGTCCTGTTTGAGCCCTTCGGAGGTATGTGCTCGGGGCTCGAGATGGTTCTCAGGGCAGGTATCCCTGTCACAAAGTACTTGTATGCGGACACCAGTGCGGCAATGAGGGAAATTGCCGGCGGACGGTTGGTGCAGTTGCACAGGCAGTACCCCATTTTGCTCCAAGCATCAGCGTTTGTGGGGGCGTTCAGGACACTACCCAGCACTTCGTGTACGTTATCACTACCCAGCACTTCCTAGAAGCAGGGTACCAGGAGGGGCGCCAGTGGTTCATGGTAGCGGTATGGGAGTGCCACGACCTCTCGTCTGCTGGGAAGGGCAAGGGGCTCGGGACAGGCACTAAATACGCTAGGACAGCGAGCGGAAACCAGTGACCCCCCTGGGCAAGCAACCAACACACAACCACTGAGCAGTAGCGTGGGAATGAGCCCCATAGTGCAGAAGATTAGCCCCAGCCATAGAACATGACGTGGGTGCAAAAGAGTTCGGTTGGACGCCTCCTAGGAAAATTAAGAAGGAAAGAAGAAGATCCAAGTGAATTTGCATAAGTCTGTGTAAAGACTGTGTGATGCGTGAGGTGGAGTGCCCCCCCCTCGGATGATGAGGACCCGCTGGAGGATCTGCCGCCGCTGATAGACGATACAGAGTCGGAGAAGGACCCGCCATGCAGAGACGCCTCAGAGCCTAAGGAGAGCAGCGGGCTCGGAGGGAGCAGCAGCGAGGCCGGCAGCTCGGTCAGCAGAGGCCCATGCTCACCATCCTTGGTTCTCGTGAGGGACCCTGCGAGCGAGCAGGGGGACTTCAGCACCGAGCAGTGGAGCAATGAGCTGAGGAGCTTCGTGGCCCGGCTCGACCGACAGAGGAAAGAAAAGGAAGCCCTAGGGGAGCAGGACCAAGGGGGGCACAGTACCAGAGCCAGCAGGCTTGAAGCCAGTATGCGGTACAGGCTGAGCATGGTACCAGACCCCGACCCAGACCCTAGGATGAGCTGCTTCAACCAGGCAGCAAGGGACATGTGGCTCGACTTTGAGGGCAGTTTTCTTGCCCACATGAGCAAGAAAAGCGCCGAGGCCGGGGACCAGCCGCCAGCTACAGACAGCCAAACAGAAGAGAAGCTGGGGCCCGGGGAGGAGCCCCTGAGCGCAAACATTGGACAGGAAGCTGTGGAGCCTGCAGGGGAGCAGCTGGAGGACTTGGGAGGTGCCAAGGGGGCACAGCAGGGCCAGCAGCCGCAGGTCGATCAGCCACCAGCGGGCCATGTTCAGCTGGACTGCATGGTCACGGGCAGCTGCAGCGGCGGGCCGCGTAGCGCATGCAGAAGGGAGGACCAGCAGGCACGCGGACCTAGTGAGCAGCGGGAGCCTGAAGAGAAGATAGGCAATAGCAGCGTTGACCAGGCAGGCGGCGAGGCCGAAGCAGACAGCAACCTACCCCGCAAGAGCATGACCATGGGCGTTGGGGGCGACAGCCCATGCACAGGATGCGATAAGCGCATCAGCGGTGAGCTCGTAGTCCAGTGCAACAAGTGTGGAGCGCCAGGGCATGCCCTGTGCATGCAAACAACCGGGGCTGGAGAAGCCAGGATCTGCAGACGCTGCGCGGAAGCCAAGCAGGAGCAGCAGAGGTGCATAGGCTGCGGAAAGGACCCCCGTTCAGCAGGACAACCCAGCAAGCAGTGTTGCAGGTGCCACGGTGCGGCCTGTGGAAGCTGCACAGGCAGGCGGGACATCGGAGGCAGCCGCCGAGGGGTGTGGGCGTGCTACAGCTGCAGCGAAGCGGTACCCCCAGCATGGGGGCATGGCTCAGCCATCGGAGAGCCATGCATGCGCTGCGGTAAGGAAGGGCACGACTACCCAGTATGCCCAGCACCCGAGGAGCGAGCGCGGCGGTGCGCCATCTGCTGGAAGCGGGGCCACCAGGCCAAGCCATGCCTGGAACAGGACCAGCCGCTAGGCAGCATCAGGAGGAAGCAGCTGACAGAGGAGGCGCGGAACGGAGTAAAGCGGTGGTGCGCCGCGTAGGAGGAGCTGACCAGCGAGAGAGAGGTGGTGCTGAGAGCGGTACAGGGCAGGGCGACGATCAGCGAGGTGCAGCGGGCCATCGAGAGCCGCAGGACGAAGGATGCATGCTGGGCCAGGAAGGGGGCCCACTGGCCATCGCCCTGCAGGGAGTGGTACAGGGAAGTCAAGGGCCACCCCATGCAGCCGTCCATGCATGCCGTCCAGTGTGCCCAGATCCTTACGTTGGGAGCAGCCCTGGCTCAGGCCAGTGAAGAAGGCGTGTGGCCCGACACGGGCAGGCCAGCGCATACCTGGCCCGTCGAATAGAGGATGCCAGAAAGAACACGTGTGTGGGACTACCAGGGTATCCAGAGATCTATGCACCAGCCGGGCCAGCAGACCCGCGGGCCGCAGGGGGCGGCCATTGGAGGCAGCGGGCAGTGGCACGGGCCCGCCGACCAGGAGTACGTGAGGACCCAGACCTCAGAAGGAGATGACGTGGCGGTACCGGCCAGGGCCGCCAAGAGGAGGGCAGCTGAGACAAGGAGGCTTGGCAGGTGCATGGATTCATGGGCCCTCGAAGCATGGCTAACAGTGGCACTGGAAGTGGCCAAATCATCCCAGGGGAAGTGGCCCGCCGGGTAGGAGGGACTACCCTCCTACCCGGCCCTGAAGTAGACCCCGCGCTTGGAATAACCCTTACGTCCACCCATTGCGCCCTCGCTACCGCAGGCGAGGCAAGCTCGGGCAGCGGGGAGGTGGCAGAAACTTACCGACAGTGCCTGGGGGAGTCTGCAACGGCCGACTGGGCAGACGCCGCGCAGGAGCCAGGTGGGAAGCTGCCGGGGGTAGAGGCCGAGCCCGCAAGTGACAGGGACGGTGATGCCCAGGTGGATGTGTGGCTGGATCAGCCAGTATTGCAGTACCTACGCCAGAAGATCCATGCACTAGGGACAGACCAGGGGGAACAAACCAGGGTGCAGCGCAGGGCCGAACCGTTCCAGTGGGAACCCGAGCGAGGAGGGGTTCTGATGAGGCTCATGCCAGATGGAAGACGCTGCGTCGTGCCCAGGCCCGAGGACAGGTCGGCATTGATCAGGGAGGCACATGCTAGCACTGGCCACTTTGGCAGCCACCGCACGGCCTTCATGGTCATGCAGCAGCATTGGTGGCGAGGGGTCAGGGCAGCGGTTAAAAGGGTGGTCCAGGAGTGCGGGGTGTGCGACAGGGCCAGGGCGTCCACGTTCAATCACACGCAGCCTGACTTGCACCCACTCCCTATCGAAGGCTTGTTTTCTGTTGCGGGGTGGACACGTGTGGGCCATTCACGACCACAACCAGGGGCAACCGGTATATCATGGTGTGTGTAGAACACTACTCCAAGTGGGTCGAGTTGATCCCCATCCCCATCAAGACATCAGATGTGACGGCCTTGGCACTTTTTCAGAACGTGGTAGCACGGTTTGGGGGATGCGCGGAGGTGGTCACTGACCAGGGAACGGAGTTCCAGGAGGAATTCCATGACATGTTACTTGACGGTTTTATTGAACACTGCACCACCTCCGCCAACCATCCCCAGGCAGACGGGCTGTCCGATAGGGCTGTCCAGACTCTCAAGGAAGGCTTGCACTCCGCAGAAGTACCTGAGTCCCAGGCTGATCCTGGGTGGTCCTGGGGGAACCTGCGCAGTCCCACTGCACATGACCTTGATCCCAGCAACAGTCCTGAGTCCCATGGCTGGGATCACCTTCTGGGACCAGTGGTAGACATGTTTATAAACATGTTGTTAAGCACACTTGAACTAAGTGGTCACTATGCACCACTACCTAGTAAGTTTGTATGCCCATGCAAGCTCGGAAACGACGGTATTGCAGCAATTTCCCACTATGATGCAGCAACTATGGTTAAGGCTGTAGCGGCCAGGAAGCAGCCCTCTGTGGAAAAGTTGGCTGCGAACTAATAATTGCTACAAACCCTGGACTGCTCCTTAAGCTGGCAGAGGTAAGCTACCGGTATGATGAACATGTAATTGAATGACAAAGTCATGAGAGCCATGCATGTGCCACATTAAACCAATCCATATCTTCATTTCTGAACCTCAGGGGATGGACGCCATTATTCGACATCAAGAGGCGCTGTCATTTCGAGGGAAATATGCATGGGAACAAGAATCTTGCCAAGGTACTAATGAGCTTGGCACGTTTCTGGCTGTAACAGAGCTGGCACCTAACAAGTGCCATGCTAATGCCTGTCAGAGATGGTAGCTAGGATGCCATGCTTTTAGTCATGCTAGTTCGCATATTACTCTGTGCGGATTGAAGCTCGTTTCCGTGTGTGTTTGTTTTAAGTAACTTCCTTCCGAAGGTATGTGATTACTTAAGTTGCCATGACTAGTGACACGTTAGCCATGACACTATGACTGTGCTCATAACTCTACTATGCGTGGTAGTAATTCTGATTTGTCATAGGCTAGGGCATGCCTTGTTTGCCTAGCCTTCTTATTCTGAGACTCTGTTGATTCGTGATATGATTGTACGCCGACTCTTTTGTTCTACGATAGTATCAAGATGTAACCAGCGATTCTCCACCGAGTTCCTGACTCCCCGGTCTCCGCTTCCTCTCCCAGCGTTGACAGTTAAGAGATACAAGTAAGGGCATTATTGTCTATACTGCCCTGCTTCACTGGCTGCCTGCTAGCTGAGGTCTTTTGTCTATGATTGGCCTTCGATCTTTATGTCATATTGTCTTTGCGTTGTGCTTCACTTTGTTTTATCACTCCCTCCCTTCAGGGCAAGAGGTCCAGAGCACCGAACGCGCACGTGAGATGGGAACAACACTATCAAGGAAGAAGATGCTTGTGAGCTTGGACGCGGCCGATGAGGATGAATATTTCGTTTGCATTTTCATTTGTTTTCATAGTAAACCCTTACGGTACTTCTTGCATTACTGAATTGTAGATGTGCTTCATATGAGCAGTAGTGGTTTTATTAACACGCAAGGATTGTTGCTGAGTGAACAGGAAATTAGCCTGGCACATAGAGACTTAAGCTGACGAGGCAAATGTAAATCGTGGACGCATTTTCATGGCTGGTTCCAAATTGAGTCCTTAATGTGGTCCTAGCCTGATCCCAACATGGTCCTGTAGCTGATCCCAGCGTGAACCTGTAGCTGATCCCAGCGTGGTCCTGTAGTTGATCCCAACATGGTCCTGGAGATGGTCCCAGCCTGATCCTGTAGTTGATCCCAACACGATCCTGTAGCTGATCCCAGCATGATTCTCAGTTGATCCCACCCTGATCCCAGCTTAGTCCCAGTCCCATGGGACCAATCCCATGACGATCCTGGGACCTATGACACTATGGGGACCAGTCCCACGATATTGGGATCGATCCCATGGGACCATGTGTGGGTTGATGGGATCACTCCGGGACCAGCCGGGACTCGGGACCTTCTGCGGAGTGCGCAATTGCGCAAATGCTGCGAGGAGGGGAACAACGACGACTCATGGGACAGGATGGTCCCGTGGGTAGCCCTGGGCTTCATGTGCTCACCTCAGCAAGCCACGCGCATGGCGCCAGGGACACAGGGAACGGGTTACGGTATCACGTTACGTTACGATACGTTACGTTTCGATACGGGCCTTTGGCCTGATACGGGATTCAATACGACCTCCCCCCCCCCCCAAATCCCACATTTGAGGTGGAGGTGCCATGGCCCAAACCGGCATGCATGGCTGCATGCCAGCCCCCATGCATTCTTGCATGGCCCCCAAGTAACCCCTAAGGGTCACCATGTATGCATGCAGATTGCAGATTGACCATGCAGAATGCTAGTTTAAGCAGACAATCATCCGGGCAATGATGGATATCTAACTCATGATTTCACCCAGTCTGTGTAAGCACTAGCACATCCCCTCTCAGTTGAGTACCGGTACTTGAGTCAGTTCCTCTTACGCACGTCTCACTCTCCCACCTCATGATCTCTTACATCTGACCAGCTGAGCAGTTGAGCTGCAGGCTTGAATTCCGTGAGCTCCTGAAGTGCTAGTTCATCGGAAGTTAAACATGAGAGACGAATGAAGGATCCCCAAGCGTTAAACGGGTGCATTATCCTCGAAATTTCGAACGGGCTGTCCGAACATGACTTGCGTCTGTTCCCTACACTCTGTGCGGAACGGAGTAAAGCGGTGGTGCGCCGCGTAGGAGGAGCTGACCAGCGAGAGAGAGGTGGTGCTGAGAGCGGTACAGGGCAGGGCGACGATCAGCGAGGTGCAGCGGGCCATCGAGAGCCGCAGGACGAAGGATGCATGCTGGGCCAGGAAGGGGGCCCACCGGCCATCGCCCTGCAGGGAGTGGTACAGGGAAGTCAAGGGCCACCCCATGCAGCCGTCCATGCATGCCGTCCAGTGTGCCCAGATCCTTACGTTGGGAGCAGCCCTGGCTCAGGCCAGTGAAGAAGGCGTGTGGCCCGACACGGGCAGGCCAGCGCATACCTGGCCCGTCGAATGGAGGATGCCAGAAAGAACACGTGTGTGGGACTACCAGGATATCCAGAGATCTATGCACCAGCCGGGCCAGCAGACCCGCGGGCCGCAGGGGGCGGCCATTGGAGGCAGCGGGCAGTGGCACGGGCCCGCTGACCAGGAGTACGTGAGGACCCAGACCTCAGAAGGAGAAGACGTGGCGGTACCGGCCAGGGCCGCCAAGAGGAGGGCAGCTGATCCGCCGGTGGACATGCCCGCCAGGAGCATTGGCCCCCAGCAGGATAGGTGGGGCAGGCAAGGCAACGCCAGCGAACCAGCGCCAGCGGCAGTGGGAGTGATCAATATATTACAGCATGGAGGAGTGGTGGAGGCTCCTTCAGAGTTCGTCAAGACGGGGGACGGGTGGCTGCTCGGAAATCACCCCGACTTCACAGACGAACAGCAAGAGCAGCTGGAACAGAGTCGGCGGGACCGCAAGGGCGCGTTCGCTTACTCCATGGGGGACCTACCTGGCTACTGCGGCACGCAGGGTGAGTTCACGTTGGCTTTGGAGGATGAGGACAGTTCGTGCTTCCAGAAGTCCAGGGACATGCCACCCCCTAAAGCCGCCATCTTCAAAGATAAGTGCCAACCCATGATTGTGGCGGGGATCATCGTCAGGGTAACCCAGGGGGGACCCATCAAGTTTGCAGCCAACTCTGTGGTAGCCGCTAAAAAGAGTGCTGAGACAGGGCAGTGGTCAGACCATCGCATCGCGCATGACATGAGAAGGTTAAACCTACGCACGGCCAAGCAGGAGTTTGCCATCCCTAGGATGGAGACAATTTTCCAGAACCTGGGCACGGCCAAGGTGTTTAGCAAGGTGGATCTGAGGTCGGGGTTCATGCAGATCCCCATCAAGGTTGAGGACCAGCCTAAGACGGCTTTCTGAATGGGGCCTGAGTTGTGGATGTACACCAAGCTGAACTTTGGGCTTCGCAATGGGCCTCCCTTTTTCTAGCGTATGCTTTCATAGATGGCCTGCTGGTGTACAGTGACACGCATGCAGAGCACATCAGGCACGTGGAGCTCATGCTAGACATGCTCCATAGGGTGGGGCTGAGAGCACATCCAGACAAGTCCCTCTTCGGGTGCGCAACGGTTGAGTACCTAGGCCACAATGTGTCAGCCCGGGGGCTCACGCCGCACGCAGCCAAGATAGCAGCCGTCATGGCGCTGCCTGGACCCGCATCGGTAAAAAAAACATCCAGGAGGTCATGGGGTTTTGAACTTCTACCGGTGCTACATCCCAGACTTCTCTTGGAAGGTTGCGTGCATCAATGCACTGCTGGTCTGCTGTTTTTACACAGACTTATATTTCACTTAGATCTTCTCCGTTCCTTCTTAATTTTCCTAGGAGGCGTCCAAACGAACTCTTTTGCACCCACGTCATGTTCTATGGCTGGGGCTAATCTTCTGCACTATGGGGTTCATTCCCACGCTACTGCTCAGTGGTTGTGTGTTGGTTGCTTGCCCAGGCCGGGGGGTCACTGGTTTTCGCTCGCTGTCCTAGCGTATTTAGTGCATGTCCCGGTTTACGGGTACAAGTCCCATGCATCAAATGTGATGCCCCGTTGGACTGTAAAAACTTCACAAAAACTGCACTTACGCAGGCCAGATTACAGCGGGACAGGGCCGGGGGGTCGAGGGCCGCCGCGGCCGTTCCTGCTGTACACCGACTACTTCTCTAAACAGGGAATATGGGCGGTGCTAGGGCAGTGCGACGACAATGACAGGGAGTACATGATAGCCTGGACCTCTCGATCCCTGAACAAGAGCGAGAAGAATTACTCTTCGTTCCAGGGATAGATGCTAGCCGCTGTATATGCAGCCCGCACTTACCGCCATATGCTGTTTGGATGCAAGGTGCACCTGATCACGGACCACGAGCATCTCACCTACCTCATGGACAACCAGGCTCTGGTAGGGCAGCATGCCCGATGGGCCCTCATGCTCCAGGAGCTAGACATTACCATCGTCCACAGGTCAGGGGCATGCTACCAGAATGCAGATGTCCCGTCTAGGTCGCCACTCCCGTCCACCACCGATCGCAAGGGGGCCCGGCTGGATGATGCCGCCCCCGAGACAGGGGGGGTTGGTGCGCAAGGAAGTGAACTGCAAGTAGCCATGCTCACTGGGCTGGGCAGGGTGAACCAGTGACACGCAGACCAGGTGGTACGGCTGGCACAAGAGGGCAGGAGAGGGGTCCAAAGGCTGAGGGCCGCAGAGGCAGCGTGTGTAGTAGCCCAGTGCGGCCAGGCTATCTCCAGTGCAATGGATGAGGACGATGAGCAGGCACAGCCAACAAGCACCGAGGAAAGGGCATTCAACAGCAGGACCAGAGCAAAGTCCATGATCAGCGACGTGCTGTCACACCTGCCCCGGACGACCCCCCCCCCCCACCCTCACGTAGGAGTTGACACGGTGTGCTTGCCAAAGGAGTCAATCCAGGCCATGGAAAAGGAGGGAGGCGTCCTGTTTGAGCCCTTCGGAGGTATGTGCTCGGGGCTCGAGATGGTTCTCAGGGCAGGTATCCCTGTCACAAAGTACTTGTATGCGGACACCAGTGCGGCAATGAGGGAAATTGCCGGCGGACGGTTGGTGCAGTTGCACAGGCAGTACCCCATTTTGCTCCAAGCATCAGCGTTTGTGGGGGCGTTCAGGACACTACCCAGCACTTCGTGTACGTTATCACTACCCAGCACTTCCTAGAAGCAGGGTACCAGGAGGGGCGCCAGTGGTTCATGGTAGCGGTATGGGAGTGCCACGACCTCTCGTCTGCTGGGAAGGGCAAGGGGCTCGGGACAGGCACTAAATACGCTAGGACAGCGAGCGGAAACCAGTGACCCCCCTGGGCAAGCAACCAACACACAACCACTGAGCAGTAGCGTGGGAATGAGCCCCATAGTGCAGAAGATTAGCCCCAGCCATAGAACATGACGTGGGTGCAAAAGAGTTCGGTTGGACGCCTCCTAGGAAAATTAAGAAGGAAAGAAGAAGATCCAAGTGAATTTGCATAAGTCTGTGTAAAGACTGTGTGATGCGTGAGGTGGAGTGCCCCCCCTCGGATGATGAGGACCCGCTGGAGGATCTGCCGCCGCTGATAGACGATACAGAGTCGGAGAAGGACCCGCCATGCAGAGACGCCTCAGAGCCTAAGGAGAGCAGCGGGCTCGGAGGGAGCAGCAGCGAGGCCGGCAGCTCGGTCAGCAGAGGCCCATGCTCACCATCCTTGGTTCTCGTGAGGGACCCTGCGAGCGAGCAGGGGGACTTCAGCACCGAGCAGTGGAGCAATGAGCTGAGGAGCTTCGTGGCCCGGCTCGACCGACAGAGGAAAGAAAAGGAAGCCCTAGGGGAGCAGGACCAAGGGGGGCACAGTACCAGAGCCAGCAGGCTTGAAGCCAGTATGCGGTACAGGCTGAGCATGGTACCAGACCCCGACCCAGACCCTAGGATGAGCTGCTTCAACCAGGCAGCAAGGGACATGTGGCTCGACTTTGAGGGCAGTTTTCTTGCCCACATGAGCAAGAAAAGCGCCGAGGCCGGGGACCAGCCGCCAGCTACAGACAGCCAAACAGAAGAGAAGCTGGGGCCCGGGGAGGAGCCCCTGAGCGCAAACATTGGACAGGAAGCTGTGGAGCCTGCAGGGGAGCAGCTGGAGGACTTGGGAGGTGCCAAGGGGGCACAGCAGGGCCAGCAGCCGCAGGTCGATCAGCCACCAGCGGGCCATGTTCAGCTGGACTGCATGGTCACGGGCAGCTGCAGCGGCGGGCCGCGTAGCGCATGCAGAAGGGAGGACCAGCAGGCACGCGGACCTAGTGAGCAGCGGGAGCCTGAAGAGAAGATAGGCAATAGCAGCGTTGACCAGGCAGGCGGCGAGGCCGAAGCAGACAGCAACCTACCCCGCAAGAGCATGACCATGGGCGTTGGGGGCGACAGCCCATGCACAGGATGCGATAAGCGCATCAGCGGTGAGCTCGTAGTCCAGTGCAACAAGTGTGGAGCGCCAGGGCATGCCCTGTGCATGCAAACAACCGGGGCTGGAGAAGCCAGGATCTGCAGACGCTGCGCGGAAGCCAAGCAGGAGCAGCAGAGGTGCATAGGCTGCGGAAAGGACCCCCGTTCAGCAGGACAACCCAGCAAGCAGTGTTGCAGGTGCCACGGTGCGGCCTGTGGAAGCTGCACAGGCAGGCGGGACATCGGAGGCAGCCGCCGAGGGGTGTGGGCGTGCTACAGCTGCAGCGAAGCGGTACCCCCAGCATGGGGGCATGGCTCAGCCATCGGAGAGCCATGCATGCGCTGCGGTAAGGAAGGGCACGACTACCCAGCATGCCCAGCACCCGAGGAGCGAGCGCGGCGGTGCGCCATCTGCTGGAAGCGGGGCCACCAGGCCAAGCCATGCCTGGAACAGGACCAGCCGCTAGGCAGCATCAGGAGGAAGCAGCTGACAGAGGAGGCGCGGAACGGAGTAAAGCGGTGGTGCGCCGCGTAGGAGGAGCTGACCAGCGAGAGAGAGGTGGTGCTGAGAGCGGTACAGGGCAGGGCGACGATCAGCGAGGTGCAGCGGGCCATCGAGAGCCGCAGGACGAAGGATGCATGCTGGGCCAGGAAGGGGGCCCACCGGCCATCGCCCTGCAGGGAGTGGTACAGGGAAGTCAAGGGCCACCCCATGCAGCCGTCCATGCATGCCGTCCAGTGTGCCCAGATCCTTACGTTGGGAGCAGCCCTGGCTCAGGCCAGTGAAGAAGGCGTGTGGCCCGACACGGGCAGGCCAGCGCATACCTGGCCCGTCGAATAGAGGATGCCAGAAAGAACACGTGTGTGGGACTACCAGGGTATCCAGAGATCTATGCACCAGCCGGGCCAGCAGACCCGCGGGCCGCAGGGGGCGGCCATTGGAGGCAGCGGGCAGTGGCACGGGCCCGCCGACCAGGAGTACGTGAGGACCCAGACCTCAGAAGGAGAAGACGTGGCGGTACCGGCCAGGGCCGCCAAGAGGAGGGCAGCTGAGACAAGGAGGCTTGGCAGGTGCATGGATTCATGGGCCCTCGAAGCATGGCTAACAGTGGCACTGGAAGTGGCCAAATCATCCCAGGGGAAGTGGCCCGCCGGGTAGGAGGGACTACCCTCCTACCCGGCCCTGAAGTAGACCCCGCGCTTGGAATAACCCTTACGTCCACCCATTGCGC
Organism: Limnomonas spitsbergensis; assembly: GCA_037349105.1. Classification (NCBI taxonomy): domain Eukaryota; kingdom Viridiplantae; phylum Chlorophyta; class Chlorophyceae; order Chlamydomonadales; genus Limnomonas; species Limnomonas spitsbergensis. The sequence continues at coordinate 432,797 of JAYJMM010000084.1, read as the reverse complement.
CCTCGCTACCGCAGGCGAGGCAAGCTCGGGCAGCGGGGAGGTGGCAGAAACTTACCGACAGTGCCTGGGGGAGTCTGCAACGGCCGACTGGGCAGACGCCGCGCAGGAGCCAGGTGGGAAGCTGCCGGGGGTAGAGGCCGAGCCCGCAAGTGACAGGGACGGTGATGCCCAGGTGGATGTGTGGCTGGATCAGCCAGTATTGCAGTACCTACGCCAGAAGATCCATGCACTAGGGACAGACCAGGGGGAACAAACCAGGGTGCAGCGCAGGGCCGAACCGTTCCAGTGGGAACCCGAGCGAGGAGGGGTTCTGATGAGGCTCATGCCAGATGGAAGACGCTGCGTCGTGCCCAGGCCCGAGGACAGGTCGGCATTGATCAGGGAGGCACATGCTAGCACTGGCCACTTTGGCAGCCACCGCACGGCCTTCATGGTCATGCAGCAGCATTGGTGGCGAGGGGTCAGGGCAGCGGTTAAAAGGGTGGTCCAGGAGTGCGGGGTGTGCGACAGGGCCAGGGCGTCCACGTTCAATCACACGCAGCCTGACTTGCACCCACTCCCTATCGAAGGCTTGTTTTCTGTTGCGGGGTGGACACGTGTGGGCCATTCACGACCACAACCAGGGGCAACCGGTATATCATGGTGTGTGTAGAACACTACTCCAAGTGGGTCGAGTTGATCCCCATCCCCATCAAGGCATCAGATGTGACGGCCTTGGCACTTTTTCAGAACGTGGTAGCACGGTTTGGGGGATGCGCGGAGGTGGTCACTGACCAGGGAACGGAGTTCCAGGAGGAATTCCATGACATGTTACTTGACGGTTTTATTGAACACTGCACCACCTCCGCCAACCATCCCCAGGCAGACGGGCTGTCCGATAGGGCTGTCCAGACTCTCAAGGAAGGCTTGCACTCCGCAGAAGTACCTGAGTCCCAGGCTGCTCCTGGGTGGTCCTGGGGGAACCTGCGCAGTCCCACTGCACATGACCTTGATCCCAGCAACAGTCCTGAGTCCCATGGCTGGGATCACCTTCTGGGACCAGTGGTAGACATGTTTATAAACATGTTGTTAAGCACACTTGAACTAAGTGGTCACTATGCACCACTACCTAGTAAGTTTGTATGCCCATGCAAGCTCGGAAACGACGGTATTGCAGCAATTTCCCACTATGATGCAGCAACTATGGTTAAGGCTGTAGCGGCCAGGAAGCAGCCCTCTGTGGAAAAGTTGGCTGCGAACTAATAATTGCTACAAACCCTGGACTGCTCCTTAAGCTGGCAGAGGTAAGCTACCGGTATGATGAACATGTAATTGAATGACAAAGTCATGAGAGCCATGCATGTGCCACATTAAACCAATCCATATCTTCATTTCTGAACCTCAGGGGATGGACGCCATTATTCGAGATCAAGAGGCGCTGTCATTTCGAGGGAAATATGCATGGGAACAAGAATCTTGCCAAGGTACTAATGAGCTTGGCACGTTTCTGGCTGTAACAGAGCTGGCACCTAACAAGTGCCATGATAATGCCTGTCAGAGATGGTAGCTAGGATGCCATGCTTTTAGTCATGCTAGTTCGCATATTACTCTGTGCGGATTGAAGCTCGTTTCCGTGTGTGTTTGTTTTAAGTAACTTCCTTCCGAAGGTATGTGATTACTTAAGTTGCCATGACTAGTGACACGTTAGCCATGACACTATGACTGTGCTCATGACTCTACTATGCGTGGTAGTAATTCTGATTTGTCATAGGCTAGGGCATGCCTTGTTTGCCTAGCCTTCTTATTCTGAGACTCTGTTGATTCGTGATATGATTGTACGCCGACTCTTTTGTTCTACGATAGTATCAAGATGTAACCAGCGATTCTCCACCGAGTTCCTGACTCCCCGGTCTCCGCTTCCTCTCCCAGCGTTGACAGTTAAGAGATACAAGTAAGGGCATTATTGTCTATACTGCCCTGCTTCACTGGCTGCCTGCTAGCTGAGGTCTTTTGTCTATGATTGGCCTTCGATCTTTATGTCATATTGTCTTTGCGTTGTGCTTCACTTTGTTGTATCACTCCCTCCCTTCAGGGCAAGAGGTCCAGAGCACCGAACGCGCACGTGAGATGGGAACAACACTATCAAGGAAGAAGATGCTTGTGAGCTTGGACGCGGCCGATGAGGATGAATATTTCGTTTGCATTTTCATTTGTTTTCATAGTAAACCCTTACGGTACTTCTTGCATTACTGAATTGTAGATGTGCTTCATATGAGCAGTAGTGGTTTTATTAACACGCAAGGATTGTTGCTGAGTGAACAGGAAATTAGCCTGGCACATAGAGACTTAAGCTGACGAGGCAAATGTAAATCGTGGACGCATTTTCATGGCTGGTTCCAAATTGAGTCCTTAATGTGGTCCTAGCCTGATCCCAACATGGTCTTGTAGCTGATCCCAGCGTGAACCTGTAGCTGATCCCAGCGTGGTCCTGTAGTTGATCCCAACATGGTCCTGGAGATGGTCCCAGCCTGATCCTGTAGTTGATCCCAACACGATCCTGTAGCTGATCCCAGCATGATTCTCAGTTGATCCCACCCTGATCCCAGCTTAGTCCCAGTCCCATGGGACCAATCCCATGACGATCCTGGGACCTATGACACTATGGGGACCAGTCCCACGATATTGGGATCGATCCCATGGGACCATGTGTGGGTTGCTGGGATCACTCCGGGACCAGCCGGGACTCGGGACCTTCTGCGGAGTGCGCAATTGCGCAAATGCTGCGAGGAGGGGAACAACGACGACTCATGGGACAGGATGGTCCCGTGGGTAGCCCTGGGCTTCAGGTGCTCACCTCAGCAAGCCACGCGCATGGCGCCAGGGACACAGGGAACGGGTTACGGTATCACGTTACGTTACGATACGTTACGTTTCGATACGGGCCTTTGGCCTGATACGGGATTCAATACGACCTCCCCCCCCCCCCAAATCCCACATTTGAGGTGGAGGTGCCATGGCCCAAACCGGCATGCATGGCTGCATGCCAGCCCCCATGCATTCTTGCATGGCCCCCAAGTAACCCCTAAGGGTCACCATGTATGCATGCAGATTGCAGATTGACCATGCAGAATGCTAGTTTAAGCAGACAATCATCCGGGCAATGATGGATATCTAACTCATGATTTCACCCAGTCTGTGTAAGCACTAGCACATCCCCTCTCAGTTGAGTACCGGTACTTGAGTCAGTTCCTCTTACGCACGTCTCACTCTCCCACCTCATGATCTCTTACATCTGACCAGCTGAGCAGTTGAGCTGCAGGCTTGAATTCCGTGAGCTCCTGAAGTGCTAGTTCATCGGAAGTTAAACATGAGAGACGAATGAAGGATCCCCAAGCGTTAAACGGGTGCATTATCCTCGAAATTTCGAACGGGCTGTCCGAACATGACTTGCGTCTGTTCCCTACACTCTGTGCTCACAAACTCTCAATGCCATAGTAAAGTAGAAGCATATTTTTAGCGCGATACATCGCAGGAATTGTGCAATGCACGAGTTGCTGGGCTTATCACTAGCGATGGTCGTGTCGCTGTGTGGAATCTCAGCGCGGTCATTCCACACATACTCAAGAAGTGCGGATTTTCAGTCGGTGCACCGTAGTGGACCGTAACGATACGTTACGTTACGATACGTTACGTTACGGGATTTTTGGCCCATACGGGCCGTATCCTGTGTCCCTGCATGGCGCCGTACGAGGTCATGTACGGGCAGAAGCTTGTGTTTCCCTCCAAAGTGGGGGCGCACCTGTGGAGCACCGCGCGGGTGGCTACAGCGGAGGAAGCAGCAGGTCTCCTCCTGACCAGGGTGGCCAGGATCAAGGAGGCACTCCCGGTCGCGGGCGAGCATCTCAAGATCGCACAGCACCGGGACAAGCTGCGCTATGCCAGGATCCGCGGAGGAGGGTATGTCCCGCAGGTCAGGCGGTTCGCAGTGGGGGACTACGTGTACGGTATGTCAAGTACGCATCCGAGCGCCGCAGCCTCGACCCCAAGGCCAGGCCAGAGATCCTGAGGGTGCAGCGGCTGAGGGAGACGGGAGCCTTGGTATTGGAGGGAGCGGATGGCCTGACGGTGACGGAGAACGCGATCAAGTGCTCCTCATGCCACCTGCCCAATCTGAAAGAGGAGGTGAGCTTCGGCGCCTCCAGGCCTAACGTAAGCCTGTCGTGTGAAGTCTGCCGTCTGCCCGACCGTGAGGAAGTCATGCTCATGTGCGACGCCTGCAACTCCGACTGGCACATGGATTGCCTGACACCAGCGCTGCCGGCAGTGCCCAAGGGGGACTGGGAGTGCCCAAGGTGCCAGCCAGGGCCGAGGCCCGAGGCTGCAAGTCAAGGGGCAGAGCCAGTAGCAGCGGGAGGAGCCAGCTCGGCAGCCCTTGACGGCACAGCCACCAGGGCAGCAAGAGCAGCAGCCAAGGAGTCATTGGAGGCCGGGGCATTGGACACGCCGGAAGTGGAGGTCATAGCCACCAACCCAGCAACGAAGCTGATGGAGCGGGGCATCGCTGTACGACATTTCGTACACCACGGGCAGGGGAGAGGCCAACATCACCCCGAGGGCAGTCCAGCACAGGGCTAAGGTGGCCAGAGAAGCAGCTAAGGAGGAGGAGTCAGCCGCCAACGGGCAGACAGCCAGGAAGGGCTGTGAGAGGGATAGGGAATCCCGGGAACGGCTGGACAAGCTGAGCACGTGTCGACACCCACGCCATACCTGGAAGAACGAGCCGGCGCCTCCCTAGGAAACTTTTCTGGACGGGCTTGACAGGCACTAGTAGGCAGCAGGCCGTGGGCCGACGGCCAGCAGGGTCACAGCGTAGTCAGCAAGTATTTTTTTTCCACCCCAATGTACCGTAGCAGCAGGAGCAGCGAGCCGGTGGAGTACATAAGGAGGAAGGCTACAACGCTGAATAGGTATTAGATCTGGTTATCATTCCAAGCATAGTTGAAATTCCCTGCAGGGCCAGACATCGCGGGGGGCCAGGTTAGGGTAGGCCACCGTTGCTGCGGCGCACATCTCTTGTGACCTAGGGGCCAGGCGTCAACGGCGCAGTGAGGCGAGAGCAGCCGGTGCCCTGTTCCTGCCTGCCATTATTTCCTTATGACTGTCGCGTGCCAGTAGTCTGATTCAGTAGTGTGAATTATGATGGCTTGATGATTTTACCCAGGCATACCCTTGATGGCGGAATTCCGGATTCTTTGTGCTTTGATCAGGCCAGGGAGCAATCTGGACTAGCTCAAGAGCTTGTTTTTTAGGGGCATGTAAGGAACGTGGGCTGGACCAGGGGTTGGCCACGGGAGCGAGTGGATTTCTGTTCAGGGACACAGGATACGGCCCGTATGGGCAAAAAATCCCGTAACTCTTGACGAGACTTAACAATTGCATTGTGAGTTTGTGAGCACAGATAGGGAACAGACGCAAGTCATGTTCGGACAGCCCGTTCGAAATTTCGTGGATAATGCACCCGTTTAACGCTTGGGGATCCTTCATTCGTGTCATATGTTTACCCTCCGATGAACTCCGATCAAGCCTGCAGCTCAGCAGCTCAGCTTGTCAGATGTAACAGATCAGGTGGGACTGTGGGAGTGTGAGACGTAAGAGGAACTGACTCAACTGAGAGGGGATGTGCTAGTGCTTATACAGACTGGGTGTAATTAGGAGTTAAATATCCATTATTGCCCGAATGATTGTCTGCTTAAACTAGCATTCCGCATGGTCAATCTGCATGCATACATGGTGACCCTTAGGGGTTACTTGCCGGGGCCATGCAAGATTGCATGGGGGCTGGCATGCAGCCATGCATGCGGATTTGGGCCATGGCACCTCCCCCTCAAATGTGAGATTCGGGGGGGGGAGGTCATATTGAATCCCGTTTCGGGCCAAAGGCCCGTATCGTAACGTATCGTAACGTAACGTGATACCGTAACCCGTTCCCTGTGTCCCTGTTTCTGTTTCAAGAAGCTGTCTGGTCTGCATGCAGGCTTTAGGAGCTTTGAGTTTCTGTGTGTACATATCTCTTTCCGAATTCGTTTTCAGTACCACCCCTAGTACGTCTCCCCACGCAAGCCCGGAAGGCTTAACGATGGGAGCGGGGGGCGAGTAACAGAAGGGCGGTACCCACAAGTAAGGGGCGCCCAGTGTCACAGTATATTACCGTATACGTGACAGAACCGTGTAGACCGCAGTTGGCGGCCTCGGGGCCTCCGCAGCTTCTCTGCGGAGTCTCCGGATTTGAGCTGAGACCTAGAAACCCGCTTACGCAGGGTGATTTGACAGGTTCTACCGTACTCTGAATTGGGCCTGCCGGGTCCCTGTATCCCGGCAATTGCCTAAACTAGTTACTTCGTCCCTTTCTAAAGGACAGACCTCTATTTGTAACAAGCACCGGCCGTCTTCGAGACCTGCAGCTTTCACTTAAGTCAGTACCTTAACCCGAGTCAAGACTAGCTCAGCCTCAGCTGAGATAGCTGGAGACAAGTACCCCAGTAAGAGAGCCGAGACCCTGCAGAAGAAGAAGTACGCAGTCTACGTCCCGTCACCCTCACCGCGAGTCGCGCGGTAAGTGCCCCTTGACATAGCCCAGCTGGATCGCGCCCAGACGGCCAGAAGGCCTACGCTACCTAAGTCAATTGCTATACATACAAATAACCGGTTTAGCTGCTTAACTCGCTGAGCACTCGCAGCCAGTGAAGAGTCACTGAGCCTGCCCGTAGGCGTCCATCACTGCCGTGAGGAAAGAAGTCCGCCACGGACCTGAAGCGCACATCGCGTGTCCTTTAGAAAGGGACGAAGTGGATTTAGCCTGATCAGCTTGATTTTCTAATTCCTGCTAAAGGTGCTTGAACAGCGAAATTGGAATTTTGTTTGCATGCAAACGACCTTGGACAGCGTTTGAACTACACTTTGCTGTGGTAATCTCCAGAGAGAGATTGCCAAGTTATACCCTGAGAATCACTGAGCGTGGCAGCTTAGTGTTGAGTCCAGGAGTGGCTTGAAGATCTGGCTGTGGATTTATACACCCAGCAGATAATTTCCTGTGTGACTGCAGATTGTGATCAGGTGGATCCAATCTTTCATCATTGACAGAAGTGAACTTGTGGATAGAACATCCAAGTTTGAAATCTTGTGGGTGTGCCAAAGGATCCCCGCAGGAACGCAGAGCTGAGCGGACACTACGCAAGAGGCAACATCCACGCAGGGCGTGTGACATCCACGCAGGACGTGAGACATCTAGAAGCAGCCCAGCCAGCAAGGTGGGAAGAACTGAAAGGGCAAAGGAGGATTCCGCCAGATTGAAACTAGTGAGCAGAAAAGCAGGAAGGCGAGGCCTTTCCTGCATAGTGCTTTACCTGCCATCCGATCTTGACTTGCAAGCCCTCACCAGATTGCAGTAGGAACAAGGGGGCAGAAGCCTAGCGTTAGCAGATCTTGTAGGGAGTGTCGCCAGCACGCTTGCAGGACCGTGCGGTTCGTTAATTGCCTATAAGGAATGACAGACATAGATCTAAATCCCGATAGGCACCAGCACCCTGACGCCCAACGGAGAAGTGGGCGTCTGAGGGGGCTGGAGCCGGGTGTAAACCTGATGGAAGCTAGTGATGAGCTGGCTGCAGAAGCACTGTTGGTGGCGGCAAAGCTGGCAGGGCCAGTGGAACCGCCCTCAGGAAACTGCAAGGTGCCATAGCCGGGCCGCGTACCGCCCAGAGAGGCAGGGGCGCAGGCAGACGGCTCAGCGCTAGTGACGCGTAAAGGCATTGGCCGAGGGGGTCCAGTGCCCGCCGATTTCAGGGGCAGCCTGGAATTCGAGCAGTGGCAGACTCAAGCGGGAACACCAGAGCTGATTTTGGATCAAGCAACGGAAGTGTCCCAGAGCTGTGACACGCGGCAGAACTGCGAGCCTGAGGCCACGCCCCAGCAGAATCCGCCCAGGGTGGCCAGGGTCGCACAACGGGTCAAAGACGAACCCAGCCAGCCGGATCAAAGGGCCGAGGAAGCCGCAGCACCAAGAGGGGTTGCAGGCTGTGATAAAGCCTGCCCAGACAAACCGCGAATGAAAGCAGAGGAAATGGAGGCCAGGAGTATGCCTGCAGGGGTCAAACACGAGGAAGCTGAGCCCCAGCCAGCAGCGGGCAGGCAGAGCTCGCAGGTCGGCAAGGAAAGGGAAAAATCAGCTGCACCGGTAGGAAAGCCTTGGGCTGACCTAATATTCGAGGAAGAACTGTCAGACCCAGTTCAGGAGGAGAAGGGGCAGCAGCCTAAGGCAGGGCTGCGTCCAAGGCAGCAGCTGCGACCGCGCAGGGTGCTGGTTAGAAGAGGAGCTGGATCCACAGTCTATGGGACGCCGCTGTCCAGGTTTCCGCCCAGTGTGGGCAGACCTGTGCAGAAATCCAAGGAGGGATCTAGCAGCCAGATGCAAAGAGACGACAGCCACAAGGAAATCCTGCGAGGATTTTTTCACGATCCATCAAGAGCGCAGGATACCAGCCCTAGTGAGCCAGAGCGCTCCGGGGCTGGGGGGGTAGTGTGCGGCGAAAAGGAGTCAGAAGGACAGATGCAGCCGATCGGTTGGGCAGGAATTTTGCAGTGGGCAACGGACCTGTGGAAGCAAGTTTGCTCCAGGACGTTCTTGCATTTCCAGGACCAGGTCACAGCCATTGAGGAGTTCAAGGCCCATCATCTGCGGGGATGGGCAACAAAGGCCATGTTGGGTATCCCCCACACAGGGCAGGACAGGGCAACGCTGTTAGCCGCCCTTGGACAGGTGTCCAAGGGAAGGGCGGGACGCGAAGCAGCCCTGGCGGTTAAGGCCTTCGCAGACGAGTGCTGCAACGAGGTAACAGGAAATCAGGTGGAACCTGGATCCGAGCCAGAAGAGGAGGAGGACCAGGCATGGGAAGGATTTGAAACAGCAGTGCAGCGGCCGGAGGAGCTCAGGGAGGTGCAAAGGTGGCAGCAGCAGGCAAGAGCCGCGCCAACCCCAACACTCAGATCTGAGGTCTTCGAGGTCAGCAGCGAGCCAAGCCTCAGAGGGCGACCAAGGGGCAGGGAAGCGCCCAGAGCCAGCAGTCCAGCCGCCAGCGAAAGGGCGGAGTTGACTAGCCGATCACTCGCCAGGATGGCAGAGCAAGGCATAGCAACGCGCAGAGCAAGCAGGCAAGAGTCTTATGCATTGCTACGCATAGTCGACTGAGGACAAAGAGAACACATGCCAGGAAACCCAGGTGGATAACATCAAGGAATTCCTGAGGATCAGGCAAGCGGGCACAACGAGTGGAACCAGGAGGAATGAGCCTGCAGGCAGCGCACGGAGCAGTTGTCCAAGAATGCAGGAAGCCAGAGAGGAAACGCAGTCTGATTCCTATGCCAGGAATTACACAGGCGGGACGCAGCCAGGTTGGCAGAGCCAGGAGCCGCCCAGGGGGCAGGCATACAACAGAGAACAGCCAAGCCGGCATAGCCAGGAGCCGCCCAGAGGGCAGGCAGATGGCAGGGAACAGCCAAGCCGGCATAGCCAGGAGCCGCCCAGAGGGCAGGCAGATGGCAGGGAACAGCCAAGCCAGCATAGCCGGGAACCGCCCAGAGGGCAGGCAGAGGGCAGGGAACAGCCAAGCCAGCAAAGCCAGGAGCAACCCAGGGGACCAGCGGAACACAGCAGAGGGGCACGGCAGGATTGGCAAGACCAGGAGCTGCCCAGGGGACAGGCAGAGCCTGGCAGAGCACAGTCTTGGAGGCCTGGCTCTGACAGCAGACCAGGCAGAAGCGAATCAGAACGGCCGCCACCCGAGGGAAGTAGAAGCTCTGCAGGAAGAGCAGGCAGACAGCCATCACGAGAAGATCATGATCAGGAGGAGGATTATTACAGACATGACAGATACCACTCAGGTCGCAGCCCATCAAGGGGCGGTGGTGGAGGATCTGGGTCGCGGTCAGAATCAGTAGATTCGGGACCAGGGGGAGCGGACAGGCGCAGGCCAGGAGCCAGGCAGGAGTCCAGCGACCAGGAAATGAAGAGGCTCGATAGGGAGCAGGCAAGGGTGAACCTGCAGCTGCAGCAGCAGATGGTCCTGCAGCTGGCAGGGGTAGCCAAATTCACCAAAATCCCAGCCATCCAAGGCAACGTGCCAGTGTTGGATATGTCGCACCCAGGCGCGGTTGCAGCCAGGAAATATTGCCAGGCATGTGGATATTGGGGATCGCACAACAGGCTGGCGTTGTCAGATGACCCGCCAGCGCTGGCTGTGGTGGCCGGAGAAATAGCTGGGTCGTGCCAGTCGCCATCAGCTATGACGATGTTGGTGAAATCACTGGTCAAGCTGTGGGACAGCAAGCCGGCTAGCGTGGGGCCGCTGATGGTAGCCATCAGGGCGGCGCCCCATGCAGGAGACAGGGCTGCCAAAGAAGCAGAAAGGATAAGGGGGATGTGGGTTGCCCCAGCAGAGGAGCAGTGTTGTGAAGCCTCGCTGCTAACCTTGTGGATCAAGGTAGTTCAAGCAGAAGTGGGGAAGCCAACCTCGGATGAGAGGACAGCCATCTCCAACCTCAGGCTAGGAGTGAAGACCACTCTCGATCCTGACGTCAAGCCAGAGGAGACGGTGGAAGCATTTGCTCACAGAGTGCTGTCGACAGCAGAGTTGCTGCAGATCTCAAGGGATGCAGTGGACCACTTTGGCAGGAGGCACTCGGTCTCGCATCTGTTCCATGACGGACTTCCAACGCTCGCTAAAGCCAAACTGAGCAAGTTTGTTATGACCGTACCAGGGTACCTCAGCATGACAGACGAAGATCAGATTGCAGTGCTCACACAGCAGGTGGTGCTGTGGGAGAAGTTTGCCCTGGAAATGGGGGACCTAGGAGGCGCAAGCCTCAAACAGATGGCCAGTGGGCCTGGCCAGGGAGAGGCGCAGTCCAACAGAACGAGGAAGGAGAGAACAGGACAGTGGGAGATGCGGACACGCCTTGAAGGGGCAGGGAACCCCGCAGGAGCAGCAGCTGCCCAGCAACGGCGGAGTGACAAACCCAGAGGAGTTACCTGGGCAGATCAATCAGGGGCACCAAATTACAGCGCAGAAGGCGCTGCAGGGGCAGCCAAGGCATGCTACCAGTGTGGTAGCACGGCGCACCTGGCCAGGGACTGCAGGGCGCCCAGGCCCAGGGATGAGCGCAGGCCTGCGCCACTCGCTACTGACATTACAGCTGGGCAGGCAAGGCCGCCGCAGCAGCAGTACCCGCTCCCACCAAGGCCACAGCAGGGTCAACCTGCAGGCAGACCGTACGAGCGGAATCAGAACAACAGGCAGTACCAACGGCCAGGGCCTGGCCAGGGGGGTCAGGCTCAGCAAGCGGCACACGTATCTCACCTAAGCAGCCCAACGGGGCAAGCCGAGCCAGAGGGCTGGCAACAGACTATGGCAGAGATGCTCAGCGAGTCTGTAGCACTCATGACGCAGGTTGGGCTGGTGCCCAAATCCGCAGGATTCAAACAGGCGGCTCACAACGCTCGTCCTAGGTCATTCTTGCCAGAACCCTGTCCGGAGGAGGAACCTGAGCAAAGGCTCGTGGAACCTGCCTCCAGGAAGGGAGCAAAGAGACTGGTTTTGAGCAAATTAGCTGACGATATGTCTGACATTCGACTGCAGGTGTTCAAGTTGAACGAGAGGCTGACAGCGCTGTCGTTCACCACTATGCCCATGGGTTCAGAAGACCACAGGGGTAAGGCCAGTAAAGGCAGGCAGGAAAGCATGGTGGTCACAGCTGCACCAAGGCTGCAGTATTTTAAGAATGACAGAAGCAACCTGGAGCAATGTGTGGGACTAATGGTCAAAGGAAAGGTCCTGGTGGCCCAGAAGGCCCTCATGGACTCAGCATGCTCCTGTCATGTGATCACAGTCAACATTGCAGAACAGTTAGTCGCCATGGGGGCAGAACTGATCCGGACGGATGAGAAGATCCGTACGACAGACAATGCAGGGGCAGATCTGTATGGGGTGCTATTCATTTATGTGGTGTACGGATATGGGGGGCCAATGCTATTATGGAACCCACGGTGGTCAGGGTCGTAAAAACGCCACCCGATGCATACGAACACTTGGTGGGGAACCCAGAGTTTCTCAAGTACAATGGGGTTTTGGAGGCAGCAGGAAGGCTGACCTTACGCCCCAGAGATGGTCCCTAGACAGTACGAGGGGTCAGGGACCTGACGTTGCCGCTGGTGCTAGCATCCCCAGCAGGGGGGTACCAGGCAGCAGCAATAGCATGGGCAGGAATCCAGTGTGGATTTGCAGAACGGGAAGGGTGGCCCGCGGCCAGTGTGGAGGAAGAACACGAGCCGCTCTTACAGCATGCCATGGCCACACACGCAGGTGCCGCCATGAGGACAGACCAGAAGGTGGGACAGAGCCGCGGAACAGCCGCAGGTGCAGGCAGAAGCACCGCAGATGCGAGCAGGAGCAGCCGTGGGGGCCCACAGGAGACCACTTCCAGGCCGCGCCAGTGCGGACAAGCGCAGGCTGCAGTGCCCAGGGAGGTCAAGGTGGATGCCAAGGCCGCTGCGTCACAGCCAGGCCAGGCAGCAGCACAGGCAGAGGCCAATGCTGAGGTAGCAATGGCACTCAAGGCAGAGTCGAAGCCGGCATACGAAAAGGAGATCATCAGGAGGTGCGTGGAGGCAAGCCCACGCTACCCATGTGTCTTGTGCGGAGAACCTGGCCCGCACTCACCAGAGGAGTGTGACCAGAGAATCCGGAAGATACTGCAGAAGCCTGCGGCAGTCCCCGTAGCCCAGGGGACATCACCAGGTTGCAGCAGGTCAGGTGGACAGGCCTCCAGGACGCCAACATACGGCTCACGGAGGTACAGCAGCAGTACATGTTGCGTGCAGACCAGTTGCGAGCACTGTACGCCAACCTTGGGAACCAGCAGGCAGGAGAGCCGCTGCAGTCCACAATCCCAGGAGACCCGGAGCTGGCAGAGCATATGGGAATCATGTTTCAAACCGCGGCCGAGCTCGCAGAGGAGGACGAGGGTCTGAGCCAGGATAAGCTGCAGGAACAGGAGCAGCAAGCCACTGGTCAGCAAGGACCAGGGGGCAGTGGCGGGGCCAGGCAGGCCAGTGGGGAGAAGCGAGTGCAGCACAGGGGGTCAACCCCAGATGTCGCAATACACACAGAAACCAGAGAGCGCAGCAGGAGTGCGCAGAGGGCTCGCAGTGTAGAACGCCGCGGGGCGGTGCCTACACCGGAGGCTCGAACCCAGCGGCCAGACCGCGATGATAGCTTCGACCGGCCTAGAGGCAGGACGCAGCAGTCACCCAGCGGGGATCGCGGGAGCCAGCCCAGGGGCAGGTCACAAGAGCGAGGCACAGGTAGCCACGCCAGGCCATACCAGCTGGAAGGGAGAACGCAGGATAGAAGGGGAGCCCCCGGCCAGAGTCCGCCGGGCAGGGCCCAGGCAGGGCGCAGCTGGATGGGGGGACAGAGAAGTGTCCTCGGACCCCACGATGGGGGAGTGTGCTTCAACTGTGGTAAGCCAGGGCACTTCGCTAATGCGTGCCCAGAGCAGGGAGAGGCCTCGCAGCCAGGGGACAGCAGCCAGTTTGACCGATCGCGGGCAGCAGGAGGCCCGGAAAGGAGCTGGGGAGTCAGGGGACCTGGCAGGAGCCAGGAGGTTTCGGAAGACAACATGAGGCGAGCTTACGAGGCCGCCAAGGAGGTCTCCTTTGAAGAATGGAAAAAGCAGCAGGAGACAGCTGGACCGAGTGAGCTGCCAGGCCCGCCAGGACGGCCGGGGCCAGCAGGGCAGTCTTACAACTCCAGGTGGGTCAGCCAGGAGAGGCACACGTGTATGATGTCTGTCCATGAAGGGTTTGGGCAGAACGCAGCGACTCAAGTTGTGAGCCACCAGGCCGCAGCAATGCCTGACACGTTCCAGGTGGTGCCAGAGGGGCAGGTGGCCCAGCAAAGACACCACTGGCAGATGGTGGTAGAGGCCCTAGCCATGAATCACTATGGTACTCGGCCCGCAGGGTCAGTCAGGTCCATGGCACATGCAGTGGAGTTTCTCAGGAACCTCCAGCAAAGGAGATGCCCGGCCCCATGTGAGGGATGGCCTGGCATTCTCCAGCAGTTTCTCGACAAAGAATGGGACATCTACAATGCCCAGATGGATGAGTTTGAGAGGCTAGAGCAGGAGGCAGGGCTCCAGCACAGGGTAGACGAATGGGAAACCAGTTCCAGTGGGGACGGCACCAGCGCCTCAGAGGAAGGCTATGAGCCTCAAGCTCCTTTAACAGTGCGTGAGGAGGAAGCTGCCATGCTCTGCCCAGGTACCCCGGAGGGCAACGCGGACACAGGCGGCGAGGTAGCGGGAGCAGCCACCGGGACCCGGGATTGGCTCAGCATGCAGGTTCACCACCCAGGGGCCAAGGGGGCAGCAGCTATGAGTCCAGAGGACAATACGGCGGGGGCCGTTAGGACCCATCACAGTACCACCTCTCTGTCCAACACTTTCAGATGGGAAGAGGAGGACAGAGGGATGCAGCGCAGCCGCAGCAGGGGCGAGAGACCCGCTGCACGGCATGAGGATTCCCGGTTCACCCAGGGCGGTACAGGGCGCCGGGACAGGTCGGGCAGCAGAGGGCGGGTTCGCCCTGAGCCAGACCCGCCGAGATTGCCAGAAAGCAGGTGCTTCGTACAGTGGTACCGCCTGGGGGAAGAAATGCCAGAGGCGTCGTCTTCAGAGGCTATGATCACTCTGCCTGCACAGTCCAAGGATGGGCTATGTAGGGTGCAGAACCACAGGCTCCTGGAAGGCAGGACGCAGACGTGTGTCAACATAGCGGCAGCTATGCAGGCAGTGGCCAGACTGATCTTTCCATGGGACGCGGTGACAGCAGTCCTGCTGGGTGCAGCACTCAAGGGGTTCATACAGCCCAGCACAAGGATGGAGGATTATATGCAGAGGGGATGGTCACTATATATACATACTGCGTCAGCGAGATGGTGGACCTAGCCGTCAAAGAAGGCATCACAGCGGTGGCCGCAGCCGACAGGGCGCACCCAGACGTGCCGGATAGCACGCGCACCGAGGGGGTGTGGCAGGGTGCGCAGCCCGGGTTCATGCGCACGCCATGGGCGGAGGACTGCGTCCATCAGTTGATGGAGCACCCCGCTCTCAGAGACCGCGCTTTCTACGTGCCAGTGCAGGCCTTAGGAGGGCACGGAGGGGGTGACAGGTCCGAGGATGGAACCTACGGCGGGGCAGGGCTGTGCCATTCTGATAGGCCACGGCGGTGTGAGGCCACCGTTGAGGCGTTGGTCACCATCCCCAGGATGGTCGCAGGGCAAGCTGTACCGTGGGGAATGGCTCATGGGGAAGCCAGGGCAGCCATCCCAGTTCAGCAGCTGGTAACTTACTACTACGAGGAGCTGGAAGAGGGAGAGCTGCCTGTTTCAGCGGCATGGATCCACATGCATGCGTCGCGGGATGATATGCCAGTCTTCATGTTCGCAAGGTGCGAAGGGAACGTGGCGATCACCAAGTGCGCATCAGTCGACGAGGCAGAGTTCCACGCGCACACGCACGCCAGGTGAGCAGACCCAGCGACATGGGCAGTCATGCTCATGGCGTTGCAACGGATTCTGCTTCCGGGACAGCTGTCGGCAGCCATGCGGCATGTCTGGGGCGTGGATGATCAGTGGGCGCCGCTGGAAATGACAGACTGCCCCACATGGCCATATGGGGCCCAGAGGTCGCCAGCGGATGGACCCATGTGGGAAGACGAGGAGGAGTTCGCGCGCTCGCCGTTCGCAGTGGAACGGTTAGAAGCGTGCGTGCACCAGTGGGTGCGCTGGGAGAGAAGAGCGTGGCGCGACAACAGGGCCAGCAGCGTGGGCCCTTATTGGCAGGCAAACGGCATGACAGTACAGCTGTGGAGGCAGGCGCACCCGGCAGGGGTGCGCACGCTGCATCCCTTGTTCAGAGGAGCAGGATCGGATACCTACATGGAGGAACTGGAAGAGCTGAGGACTCAGCCCGTGCTGGGACGCTGGATACTGGGCAGGTGGGGTTCCCGCTATTGGGACCCCGCTGCTGACAGTGACGGACCAATCCAGGACGCATACCAGGAGCCAACAGAGCAGGGCCATGTCGCCTTTGTCACCACACTCGGGGCAACAGCATCCTCTTGGGAATGGCTGGAGCCCATGGGGGAAATGGAGGTGTCAGCCCTGGAGGCTGAGACCGGGGATCGGGCGGAGCCCCAGACACCCCCGGACAGTACCAGCAGACCACTTGCAGGAGACCTGGACAGCAGGGAGCCAAGGTCCAGCAATGAGCTTCGCCCCCGCCAGGAGGGCAGGGGGCTGCTAGGAGAGGAGAATGAAGACCCTTCGGAAGGGCCACCATCACTGGTGCAGGATTCAGAGTCGGAAGAGGAGTGGGGCGCTGACGGAAGCCCGTTCCCAGCAAGGATCAGCCTCACAAGAGCTGATGCCGGGGATGCAGATGGGATGGAAGAGCCAACCGACGCAGGCCCTGGACCAGGGAGTCCAGGATGGGGCCGCGAGGAGGAGTTGTTACAGCTACGGCAGGAGTGGATGCGCGGTGTTGTTCAGGAGCAAGCAGCCATGGAAGAGCGCAGAACCAGGAGAGCCGAGATAGAACGCAGCAGCAAGGTCGCATTAGAAGAGGAGGCACACCAGGTCGCAGTGGGGGTCAGCCCGCGGCAGGCAGCAGACCAGTACGCTTGCGAGCCCAAGGGGGCAGCAGCAGGCGAGGCGAGCAGCAGGCGCCCAGGGGACGCCCAGATCGGCCCGCCAGCACAGGCAGCAGCAAGGGAGCCCTGGGGTGACCCGGCAGCATACAGCACGGGACGCTGGGTGGCAGTGCTCAGGAACTTCGTGGATCAGCTGGACGTGCTAAGAAGGCAGGAAATGGGGCAGCAAGAGGCAAGCCAGGAGGCTAGCCTGCTTTTCCGACTCAGAATGCTGCCACAGCCCGATCCGAACCCCAGGATGGGAGGTTACAGCAGGGCGGTCAGGGAGCTACAGGAGGAGCTGACGGAGAAAGTATCAGCCCTCAAAACGATGGAAGCAAAGGGAGAGGCCACCCAACAGCCGTCGGACAGTCGCAGCAGCCAAGCCCGAACCAGCAGGGGGGAGGACCTTGCAAGACGGGCTGCCAGCGCTCGGGAAACCATGCGACACGGCTGTGGGCCAGAGGAGCCCGGGGGTGCAGGCAGCAGCAAGGCTGTGCAGCGCGCCACTCACAGGCAGGAGCGGCTGGCACAGGGCAGCACAGGCCAGACCCCAGGAGCAGGGCCAGAAAGGGCCGGTGCGGCTTGGGCTGACACTGCCGAGTTGCGGGGGGAAAAGTCAAAGAAGGCTAGGCGACGCGCAGGAAAGGCGCAGAGGGCAGCCGCGGACAGGGACCGTGGCAGCAGACCAGGAATGGACTGCCCAGTCCTGCCACTCAGGATCAGCCAGGTAGACCTGGAGATCACATGGGCCAGAGGGCAGCAGAGGCCAGCGCAGAGTGCAGAGCCATGCGTACAGCCCACAGAGCACCTACCGCAGAAACCCACGAGGCAGATGCCAGCTTGCAGAGGACTCCTCACCTGTACAGCATTTAAGGGGATCCTTACGGGGACGCTCCAGCTGATACTGGTGTGGCTCCTGCTGTCGGTGTGTGTGCCAGGGGCGCGAGCCACCGAGCAGGGGGTACGAGGAGGAGGATTTACAGCAGGCCAAGGGGCTTTTGTGTCTGGACAAGAGGCAGCAGCGAAGCTGTCGTCTGGATGGTTGCGCCTGCCAGCAGTCATTCCCATGGGGGGTGCCAGCAGGAGGGGTGCCTGCAGCCAGCAGGAGAGCTGGCAAAGCGGCAACGACACTGACAGGGAAGAGCCGCCCGCGGAGGACGACCTGCAGGCGGCTGAGATGATCAACATGTTCCAGCCGGGGGGAGTAGTGGAGCCGCCCGCGGAGTACGTCAAAACCAAGGAGGGGTGGCTGCTGGGCCAGCACCCCGACTTCACTGCGGAACAGCAGGAGAGCCTGGAGCAGAGCCTCAGGGATCGCCAAGGAGCATTCGCTTACTCCATGGAGGATCTACCAGGCTACTGCGGCACGCAGGGTGAGTTTACGCTGGCTTTAGAAGACGAGGTCAGTTCGTGCTTTCAAAAGTCCAGGGACATGCCGCCACCCAAAGCAGCCATTTTTAAAGAAAAGTGCCAGCCAATGATACAGGCAGGTATCATCGTCAAAGTACCCCAGGGGGGCCTATCAAGTTTGCGGCCAACTCAGTAGTAGCAGCCAAGAAGAGTGCTGAGACTGGGGAGTGGACTGACCACCGGATAGCGCACGATATGCGCAGGTTAAACCTGCGTACGGCTAAGCAGGAGTTTGTAATCCCCAGGATGGAGACTATTTTTCAGAACCTGGGAACTGCCAAGATATTCAGCAAGGTTGATCTCCGGTCGGGGTTCATGCAGATCCCTATAAAGGTCGAGGACCAGCCTAAGACAGCTTTCTGGATGGGACCTGAGCTTTGGATGTACACAAAGCTCAACTTCGGTCTGCGCAATGGACCTCCCTTCTTTCAGCGTATGATGGAAGAGGAGATTGCCAGGGCAGGCCTGAGTGCGTTCTGCGTGGCATTCATTGACGATCTGCTAGTGTACAGTGACACACCGGCAGAACACATCAGGCATGTGGAGCTGATGTTAGACATGCTCCACAGTGTAGGATTAAGGGCGCACCCCGACAAGTCCCTGTTTGGGTGTGCAACGGTAGAGTACCTGGGTCACAATGTGTCGGCCCAGGGGCTCACGCCGCACACAGCCAAGATAGCAGCGGTTATGGCGCTGCCAGAGCCCACATCGGTGAAAAACATTTAGGAGGTCATGGGATTCTTGAATTTCTACCGGTGCTACGTCCCGGATTTCTCGTAAAAGGCGGCATGCATCAACGCATTGCTGGTCAAGGGGGTCCCGTTTGTGTGGGGGCCAGAGCAGTCGCAGGCGTTCCAGTTGATCAAAACAGAGATGTGCGAGGGCGGAAGAGTCCTGCGCAGACCAGATTACAGTGGGACAGGGCCAGACGGCAAGGGACCGCCAAGGCCGTTCTTGTTGTACACAGATTTCTCTAAGCAGGGCATAAGCGCCGTGCTAGGGCAGTGTGATGACAGCGGGCGGGAGTATATGGTGGCATGCACGTCCAGATCCCTGAACAAGAGCGAGAGGAACTATTCCTCGTTCCAGGGGGAGATGCTGGCCGCAGTGTATGCAGCACGCACATACCGCCACATGCTGTTTGGGTGCAAGGTGCATCTCATCACTGACCATGAGCCGCTCACTTACCTCATGGACAATCAGACGTTGGTGGGCCAGCACGCTAGGTGGGCTCTCATGCTTCAAGAGCTGGACATTACCATTGTCCACCGCTCAGGGGCATGCCACCAGAATGCGGACATCCCGTCCAGATCGCCACTCCCATCCTCAGCTGACCGCACGGGGGCCAGGCTTGATACAGCCGCTCCCGAGCCGTCAGTCCAGGAGGAGGCAGGTGGGAAGCAAGTAGCTTTACTCACGGGGTTGGGCAGAGTGAACCAGTGGCATGCAGACCAGATAGTGCGCATGGCACAGGAGGGCAGAAGAAGAGTACAGATACTGCGAGCTGCAGAGGCAGCTTGCGTGACAGCGCCGGTGGGGCAGGAGATATCCTCTGCCGCCACTGACGATGATGAGCAGGCGCAGCCTGTCAGTACGGCAGAACAGGCATTCAGCAACAGGGAGCGGGCCAGGACAATGATCAGTGATGTTCTTGCTGACCTGCCTCGGGTGACGCCCCCTCATTTACATGCAGGCCTGGACACAGCTTGCCTGTCGAGTGGGGCTGTGCGGGCCATGGAGACCGAGGGAGTCGTCATTTTCGAGCCCTTTGGAGGTATGTGCTCAGGGCTGGAGATGGTGCTCAGGGCGGGTATCCCAGTGGTGCAGTACTTGTATGCTGATATCAGTGAGGAAGTCAGAGAGATCGCAGGGGGTCGCCTGGTGCAGTTGCACAGGAGATACCCTCAGTTGTTTCCGGTCAAAGCGTTTGATAAGGCGTTCAGAGCGTTGCCCCAAGATGTGTATGCCATTACGGCGGAGCACCTCCAGGAGGCGGGCGCCCAGGATGGGCGCCAGTGGTTCATGGTAGCAGGCTGGGAGTGCCAGGACCTCTCGTCGGCAGGCAAGGGGCGTGGGCTCGAGGGAGAGAGAAGCAAGTCTTTCTTCCCGTTAGTCAAGCTGTTGGGTACACTACAGTTCCTGCAGGGGCCTAGGCCGCCAGCGTACCTGATTGAGAATGTGGCAATGCAGTTGAATCAGAAGAGTGTGAAGGCCAGTGTTGAGGCTTTTCAGGAGGTGTGCAGGATTCTTGGAACACCGGCGTTGTTTGACGCAGCGCAGGTGGGGTCTTACGCCCACCGCACCCGCAACTATTGGGGGAATATCGCCCCTGCAGCAGATATTGAGTTTGTGATTCGTGCGTCGACCAGACCCCACGAGGGGATAGTAGATGACATTCTGGACAAGGGCAGCAAGGCCCAGGTAGTCTCATGTCCGGACAATGGGGGGTACCGCATCAACGTAACAGGCCAGCCCAGGAAGGTGCTGCCGTGTTTGATGGCCACGCCCTCATCATATTCTTTTCGGAACGGGCAAAATGGGATGGTGTACAGACCCATGGGGGACTTGCAGGAGCCCAACGCAAACGAGCGTGAGCGAGCCATGGGGTACGCTGTGGGGTCCACATTGCCGCGCCCAGACTTCCCAGAGGCGACCAGGAGGGCAGCCTTGGGCAGGTGCATGGATTCGTGGGCACTAGGAGCATGGCTCAATGTGGCACTTGAGTGTGCTAAAATCATACCAGAGGAATTGAAACGCAGAGCAAGGCTGCCAGGCCAGGACAGGGACCCAGTGCTGGGTGCAACTTTAATGTCCAGCCACTATGCCCTTGCTACTGCAGGAAACGCATGCTCTGGCAGCGGAGAGGTGGCCGCGTCATACAGGCAGTGCCTGGGAGAATCAGCTGCGGCAGACTGGGCCGACGCGGCACAGGAACCAGGTGGGAACACACCTGAGGAACAGGTTGATATTGAAATCAAGGTGACCAGGGACACAGAGGGTGAGAAGGACCCGCCAGGATGCCCTGCAGGACCATCGGTCAGGGTTGATGTGTGGGCAGATGAACCTGTATTGAGGTTTCTCCGTGAGAAGACATATGTTCAGGGAACAGAGCTAGGAGAACAGACCAGAATACAGCGCAGGGCGGCGCCATTCCAGTGGGAATCAGAGAGGGGAGGAGTACTGATGAGACTCATGCCTGACGGTAGACGTTGTGTGGTGCCCAGGCCAGAGGACAGGCTTGCAGTGATCCAGACAGCCCATGCCGGTACGGGCCATTTTGGCAGCCACCGCACGGCTTTCATGGTCATGCAGCAGCATTGGTGGCGGGGGCTCAGAGCAGCAGTCAAGAGGGCAGTGCAGGAATGTGGTGTGTGTGACAGGGCCAGGGCGTCCACATTCAATCACATACAGCCCAACCTGCACCCGCTACCCATTGAGGGGTTGTTTTTCCGGTGGGGAGTGGACCTGTGTGGTCCATTCACAACCACTTCCAGAGGCAATCGGTGTGTGATGGTGTGTGTGGAGCATTACTCCAAATGGGTGGAGTTGATCCCCATTCCAAGCAAGGCGTCTGATGTGACGGCCTTGGCATTCTTTCAAAATGTTGTTGCACGATTCGGGGGATGCGCAGAAGTGGTGACAGACCAGGGAACAGAGTTCCAGGGTGAATTTCAGGACATGTTGTTGGACTGCTTCATTGACCACCGCACCACTTCTGCCAACCACCCCCAGGCAGACGGGCTATCAGAGAGGGCTGTCCAGACCCTCAAGGCAGGCCTGCGCAAGTGCTGCGAGGAGGGCAGCAGCGACGAGTCCTGGGACAAGATGGTGCCCTGGGTAGCCCTAGGCTTCCGATGCTCGCCGCAGCAGGCCACGCGCATGGCGCCGTACGAGGTGCTGTTCGGGCAGAGACCCACCTTCCCCTCCAGAGTGGGGGCGGACCTCTGGAGCACAGCCAATGTGGCAACAGCAGAGGAGGCAGCAGACCTGCTCTTGGCCAGAGTGGCCAGGATCAAAGAGGCACTACCAGTCGCTGGTGAGCATCTGAAAATTGCGCAGCACCGCGACAAGCTGCGATATGCACGCATTCGTGGGGGAGGGTATGTCCCCCAGGTCAGGCGTTTTGCAGAGGGAGATTACGTGTATGTGAAGTATTCATCAGAGCGACGCAGCCTCGATCCCAAGGCCAGGCCTGAGATCCTAAGGGTAAAAACACTGGGGGCGACGGGAACCTTGGTGTTGGAGGGGGCAGATGGCCTCACAGTAACAGAGAATGCTGTCAATTGTTCTCCATGCCACTTGCCCAACCTCAGGGGAGTGGTTGATTTCAGTGGAACCAGACCCAATAACAGCCTGTCATGCGAGGTGTGCCAGCTGCCTGATCGCGGAGAGGTGATGCTTTTGTGTGATGCCTGCAATACAGGTTGGCACATGGATTGCTTGGTGCCAGTACTCGAGAAGGTGCCTGAGGGCGAGTGGGTGTGCCCACAATGCACACCTGAGGACAAGGGGGCTGGGCCCGCTGCAAGAGCAGGGCCCGCTACAGAGGATCGCAGTTTGCAGGTCCAGGGGCGGCCGAGCCCAGCAGCCAGAGCGGCTGCCAGGACAGCCCAGGAGGCCAACGTCATGGACAGGCCTGAGGTGGAAGTCATGGCAACCAACCCAGCAACAAGGCAAATGGAGCGGGGCATCGCAAGACCAATGGCGAACGGGTTGTACGACATCTCGTACACCACTGGCCGGGGAGAGGCCAATGTCACCCCGAGAGCAGTTACAAGAAGGGCTAAGGTGGCCAAGGAAGCAGCAAGGGAAGAAGAGGAGTCAGCCCTTGAGGAGCTTACCGAGACCTGAGGCCGAGCCCAGAGCGGCAAGGCCGCTGAGCACGTGACGTCACCCACGCCGTAACTGGCAAGGAGCGGGCAGGCGCCTACAGAGCAGAAATGCAGACGCAGCGCGGCTTGTCCTAGTACCCGGCAGGCAGTGGGCCGGCAGCCAGCGGACCGAAGACGGAAGATGCAGGAGTGGAGTTAAAGCTATCGCAGCAGCATAGTGAAAATTTGTTTCTCAAAACACCATAGCAGCAAGGCTACGGTAGTGCATATGTTATGACGATGATGAGCGAGGAGAATTAGTCAACTCGGGCAATGATACCACAGTAGGGAGCACATCACGCTGCTACGGCGCACATTTCCTGTGGCCAGTGAAGACCAGGCGGCTATGGCGCAGTGGGGCGAGAGCAGCAGTTATTCTTAGCTTGACCTGATAACTTTGAAAATTTCTCAGTTTGCTAGCCAGTAGTGGGCTGAACAGCTTGAATTTGTAGGATTCTGCGCATTGCGCTTCAGCAGAAACTCGGTGGATTTTTCTTAGTTCTGATTGAAGAAGGCCTGAACCAGGCAGATTTGCGGAAGATGATTTGAGCTTCTACGTACATATTTTTCCAGAAGTTCTTTCAGTACCACCCCTTTTCCGGCTCCCCGCGCATGCCTGGAGGGCTTAACGCTGGGGAGCGGGGGGCGAGTACAGTAGTAGGGGCGGTACCCACGAGACGGAGACTTCTAGGCAGAGACATCCAGTTAGGGACTTCCAGTTATAGTTATCTTGTTAAACACGCTCTTGTCTGAAGTACAAGGAGCATGAGTGTACGGTGATGTACCGTATTTGTGAGTAGAGGACACCTCTCTAAGGTGTCCTGACCGGAGTTTACGGTATTTACCATAGTATTGCAGTTACTGCTTTATGGTGCGACAGCTGTCACAGTATATTACCGTATACGTGACAGAACCGTGTAGACCGCAGTTGGCGGCCTCGGGGCCTCCGCAGCTTCTCTGCGGAGTCTCCGGATTTGAGCTGAGACCTAGAAACCCGCTTACGCAGGGTGATTTGACAGGTTCTACCTTACTCTGAATTGGGCCTGCCGGGTCCCTGTATCCCGGCAATTGCCTAAACTAGTTACTTCGTCCCTTTCTAAAGGACAGACCTCTATTTGTAACAAGCACCGGCCGTCTTCGAGACCTGCAGCTTTCACTTAAGTCAGTACCTTAACCCGAGTCAAGACTAGCTCAGCCTCAGCTGAGATAGCTGGAGACAAGTACCCCAGTAAGAGAGCCGAGACCCTGCAGAAGAAGAAGTACGCAGTCTACGTCCCGTCACCCTCACCGCGAGTCGCGCGGTAAGTGCCCCTTGACATAGCCCAGCTGGATCGCGCCCAGACGGCCAGAAGGCCTACGCTACCTAAGTCAATTGCTATACATACAAATAACCAGTTTAGCTGCTTAACTCGCTGAGCACTCGCAGCCAGTGAAGAGTCACTGAGCCTGCCCGTAGGCGTCCATCACTGCCGTGAGGAAAGAAGTCCGCCACGGACCTGAAGCGCACATCGCGAGTAAAGTAGTAGGGGCGGTACCCACGAGAAGGAGACTCTCTAAGGTGTCCTGACCGGAGTTTACGGTTTATACCATAGTATTGCAGTTACTGCTTTATGGTGCGACACCAGGCAGGCTGCTAGGGAATACCATCTTCTAGGGCTGTCTTGATAACAGTACGTTGTACAGTTTCCCCTTTACAACCCTTATATCTCAGTAGCGCAGTACAAGGAGCCTTTGTGTATGGTGATGTACCGTAGTTGTGAGTAGAGGGAGCCTCTCTAAGGCCCTTGGACCAGCATTTACCATTATATCACGGTTACTGCTTTATGGTGCGACACGTACCCCTCTTGGCAAGGTATTTTTGGATGTAGGGGGGGCATGGCTCTGTAACAAACCAATTGCTATGGATTAAGCAATGCCAACCTGTTGTTAAGCCCGCAGCAGCAGCGCCCATCCCCGGATGTAGCGATCTAAGCGTGTTATGATCAAGGTGCCAGCCCACAGGGCTTTCCCCTTTGCAATGGCAGCCTTCCCTTCTCTGGTATCATTGCGGCGTGCGAAGTGTCGACCCTTGACGCCATCTTCAGCTGCCTGCTAGCCCAGCTGGTGGGGGTACCTGGTCAGCTTCCACCAGCTTCTAGCCACAGCTTGAGCATGGCAGCTGAGTTCCCGTACAGAGGTGATAATGCCCTGGCCACTTTGCGGTGACACCCCCCGAGAGTTGTAGGATCCTCAGCAAGAATATTGACCACCAGTAGTTGGGGATGCGCCGGCGGTTTGCAAGGTGCATGGCTGTGGGAAGATAACCAAGCTATCAGCTATGCGGTTGCACGTCGGAGAGCACATATTGCTGCGCCAATGTGGGGCAGCCTGTAGCTTGGAGCCAAGTGGTGTTGATGCATGCGGCTTCTGTGGCATTTTGTGTGACGACAGGACATCAGGCCTATGCAAAACAGACTGGGGCAAAGGCTCTAACAGCAGCACGCTAGCAGTCGAATCCCGCTGTCCCCTGAAGTACAAGATTTCATATGCGGCTGCTGAGAGGGGTTATGCAGTGGCTTGCACCATCTGCAGGAGCATCGCGGATAACATCCGCCCTTATGTGTAGAGTTATCTCTAGATCACATGGAGTCAGCCCACCCTGGTCGGGAGCTGACGGAGGCAGATGTGACGAGATATGCCATCAGCACTGAGGAGCTTGAGAGGGGGGGGGGAAGAAGCTGCCCAAGAGGCAGAAGACTAAGCTTCTGAAGCAGCACACCAGCACGCTCAAGTTAGATGCTAGTTTGATGCCATTTATGTGTGAGTCCTCTCGATTCTGGAACCTCATGGTCTCTAGCTCAGATGGGTAGCTGGAAGGTGGTAGCTAGAGATATGGTATATTCTTTTGTTTCACCGCTTAATATTTGTTAACCAGCGACATTAATCGACACCATTAGAAGCGCACTGTTGAGCTGATTGAAATCGACCCCTCTCCCTTCCCTAAATTCTGATTTTTGACTGAGAAATCAAAGGTTTTACTAGGTTCCGGAGGCAGGGGGGGGGGGGGGGGGGAGGTAGCCAGGGGTTGTTTCACGTTTTTTTTATGATGGGGTGTTTGACTTTTTTATTTGCCCCCCCCCTCGTCGATGCTCCCCAGGCTTGCCACTCTAGGAGACCCAAGCACGGCTCTAGAGTGGAATCATAAATGCACTGATGCACCCCAAGCATGTCACTCTAGAAGATCCAAGCTGGATTGAAGGTTGAAATCTTGAGGGTGGATCCCTGTGATACTGTTATGCCATTGAAGGATACTGTTGCTAAGCCACTTTCACTGGGTAAGGCTGTTGAGTCAAGATCAAAACCACTGTAAATTACATAACAGAAACCTCAATATTGGCGGAAATACGAGCCAAGCATAGACAACTGAAGACAGGCTGAAGTTTCTTGTCACTTCGCAAAGAATCGCTCCCCTGACTCCTTCTCCCTCTGAACTCATGTGGTGCACAAAGTACCGCACGCACAGAAGGAAAACAATATGAGACATGTATCCGCAGTTGCTTTCCAAACTCCTGATTAGTTTTGCTGAGTGCCCGGAGCGGTCGCTGCGCATCCTAGCGAAAGCAGCCCTCAAGTCATCAAGCTTCTCCTCAGAGATACCAGCAGAGTAGCTGCTGTCTTGCACGAGGGCTAGCCGTGATATACGGTGGCTATGGTCCTGGACAAAGCATCTGTCCTTGAAGCTTGACCCCAAAACAAGCGGCGCCTCAAGATCTGCCAAACAAGGGGCCGCGATGCAACACCTGTCCTGGTGAAAGCCAATTGTGATACCATCATACTGCTGCATGATGACGTCAAGCGTGGCACGCTGAAAGAGCGGCGACTCGTTGCTGAGCAAGCGCTGCTTTGCTGTTGCAACAACGGCCGCAGTGACCTCTATGGAGCCTGTCATAGGCACTATGTGATAGCTTCTTAAGGCATGAATGGTAGAACTGAGCAAATGGAGCAGGTGCAATGTGCCAAACCTTGACCATCCTACGGCCGGTGGCCCGGGCAAAACAGGGATTGATGCACGTGGATCCCCGGGCCTTAGCTGAATCACAGCAGAGGCTCCCTAAAATAAACACGTGTAGCATACCCTGGGTTGCACCTTTTTGTTTGCAAGTGGCAGTTCAGGATATCTGACTGACCTGAGCAGCAAGTTGCGGTAGAAGTTCCATCAGCCGATACATTGCGCTGACCAGTCACACATGACCTCATACGAGAAGCAGCACATGGGGCTGTACCTAAGCGGGGTAAGGGAAAGAGAAATTTATACATTACAAAGGCTTGATCCATGGCGTCCTCTGTATAAATCCACTCGTGATGCACATTTGCCCCTGTTTATAGAAAAGCTTGGGGTTAGCGAATTTACAGTCTAGCCCAGGGCAAATTTACCTCAGCAAGGCGAACTCTGATCCATCTGCCTCGAAACGCCCAGGCGGGATTAAAGCACGGTGCATACGGGTATGCAACTTGACCTTCAGCAGTCCACCCAACCTGAAGACGCCACATATCATGTCAGGCAGCTTCTGGTCCCCCCACGAGATATGGCCGCATGTCTGGCCACACCTCTTTGCAGAGCAGCTGTGAGTCGTTAGCCCCTCCTCTGTCATGGATCACGCAGTGAAATCATCGCCGGTATTCTCGCAGATGCAGACCAGATCCCCTCGTGAACTGCAGCCAGTGCGAATGTTCATGACTCGTGGATCCTTGGCTGTGTTCTCTAGCATACAGTCACGAGAGATGCTGCGATATTGGCAGGCGGGGGGTAGTGCGTATGCGGGCGGTGTGTTTGCATGTGGGAAGGAGCTGAGAATGCAGGTGGAGGGTCGCGAGCGCGGCTACGTGATGTGAATGCAAGCAAGGACCTGTGCATGCAAGGAATGCGCATGCGTGTGGGGCGCTCTGCAAGCAGGCGGGATGCTGTGCATGTGGGCAGGGGTGTGTGCATGTAGGCAGTGTGCATGTGGGTGGGAGCTGTGCATGCAAGCGGTGCGCATGCGGCCGGGGGGTAGTCCGGTAGTGCATGCAAGCGAGCGGGGTAACGGCATGCATGCGGGGGGCTGGACATGCATTCGGGGGCTGCCAGTGCTGGTAGGAGCTGCGCATGCTTGTAAGATGTTGCCCCAAAAGGGTGGGATGCTGTGTTCGCCAGCTCAATGCTGTGCATGTGGGCTGAAACTGCACACCAAAATGCAGTGAATGCTCTTGTAGTAGGCGAAGGTTCAGGCACGCTTCATACCAGTAAAAGTAGTACCTGCAGCACTAGATAATCGCGCCTCAGGATGGGCTGCAGCAGCGATTAGTCCACGCTCGCCTGCAAAACTACCCTCGCTTCCATGGAGGCCCTCAGGGCACTTGGTACGATCGAAATCGAGGTCGATAAATAACAAGTAATGCACATATTTAATGGCATGCGCTCCTCTTTAAAGATGACGGACTTAGGAAAAAATGACGTCACTCACTTGCCAACGTTGGCAAGTAATGCCATGCCATTTGACTGAAACGTTGGAGAGTAAAAGTACGTTTTTAAGGGAGATCGATACCTCCAAAGGGAACGCGCCCCTGTTCCGCGAGATCGGGTGGAGGAAAAGTTCCTCCACGGAGGAAACAAGTTCCTCAACCAATCAGAAACGGGCTGTTAGAGGGTTCTACACCGATTCGCGTTTTATGGCGCGTTGGAAAGCCTTTGCACACCCCCATCGAATCACACCCACCTGCCCATACCGGGGTCGACTCGGATCCATGTACCATTACATTTCTTAGTCGTCAGGACGCTGCTTTCTACAGGAATAAGTGCGTTGGAAAACCTAATCAATTGCTTTCTAACGCACTAGGCTTCTGTGCGTGAAGCTTTTTTTCGGCAGAGCCCCCCCGGGCGGCCGAAGGTCGCGGGGGCGGGTGCCCCCAGTTTCCACCCGTTTCCGTCCTGTTCGTCCGTCCGTCCGTCCGTCCGTCCGTCCGTCCGTCCGCCTGATGTTTCTGGAACGTCACGGAAACTTTATGCGCTACAGCGCAAATCAACCGGCTGTATTTATGAAGGTTATTCCTGTCAGACCTCAAAGGCCGAGGTGCAGAAATGAGAAACTCAGCTACCAAGGCTGGATCTCACAGCGGATGACGTCAGCGTGAGGTGTCACGCGACAGCTGCACCTTCGCTTCTCTATGCGCAATTCGATGCGCATCATTACCAACACGCACTTGGCCAGTGATAGAGTTGCGACAAATATTTTGAAATCCTGTAGCATGACAAGGGGGTTTGCATGGGGTCCTGGTGACCCCGTCCACACCTGAGCCTGCCCTCTGAAAAGTCACGTACCCGACTGCTCTGCCGTTTTTCGTGCTGCGCAGCAGCACCTCTGATTACTTGTCTTCTGGCCCTCCTCTGTCTAGAGCCAATCTTTTAGATGATTTGATCATACTCTGACACACCGTTATTTCCCTTCTCCGCTGGAGTCTGAGAGTACACGAGCATGATTTGCCGGCCGTGGCTGTATGCCCTGATCATAGCATTTTTCGCGAGAGAGGTGTGCTTGACAGACGTCCGACCCAAAATATATGCTTACGATCTGCCGGAAAAATACCACAACAAGACAAAATACGGGAACGAGATCTCCTCCCCCGGCTGCTTCTACTCTCTGGACGTGATTTTTCCAGGTCTTCTCAGGGAGAGTCCCTACTACACCACTGAGCCCAGTGAGGCTGATTACTTTTATGTGAGATTCATCACGACTGGAAGTATCTGGATCTACTTCCCATCATTGCCTGGTGAATGAACGAGGGAGGGCATGTAACAACCAATGTCTTGCAGGTGGATGCCTGGTGAGGAGGGACTCGTTCATGTGGCAAGTAGCATGCAGCAGCGCATGAGCAGCGCCAAATTGGCTCAAAGAAGGCTGGGCGCAGTGATGAACCAAATACTACAGAACATTGGTGGCATGTTCATGTTTTAGAGGTTCACAAGGGCACAATTCGTTGTTTATGGGCTGTGGCTGCCCTGCCTAGCTGAGCAAGGGCAGCATGGATGAAAGTGTTCATCTGAAGTTAACTCTTATTACTGAAAACATGCGAGAGGCTGAATTTTGCTGGTGTGAGGTTCCTGATGTTTCCCTGTCGTGTAGGATATACTGGGGATGGATCGACATGAACGAAGTTATTTTTGAGCTGAAGAAAGTGGGCCCTTATTGGGACAGAAAAGAAGGAGCTGACCATATTTGGGCAGTGTCAGGAGATCCTGGAAGGTGTGTGCTGTACTGAAATGTGTGAGAACGGGTGAGGTCCCATGCGTATGGAAATGTGTGAGATGGCGTGAGTTCCCTTGCATGGTTATGCAACTACTTGGTCGCCTTTATTGCAATGTTCCATGAATTTGAATATTAGCTACCATTCTGCTGCATCATGGCCTCCGGCTGAGTGGGCCTGGGGCAGCAAACCCTGGTGCCTGGGCTTTGGGCCTGTCAAGCATCGGCCCCGTTTGTCTCAGTGGTTTCCCGAACAAGGGTCTGACTGATGAATAAGGATGGAGGACCCATGCATGACGTGCACGCCCAACTTGATTTCAAAGCTCAGCACACGGCCCGCCAGAGGCTGTGTGCTGAACACTGAAATTAAGTCAGGCATGCACGTCACTGTCCGTGGCCACTGTCCTTCTCCGCTTGAGAATAACTTTGCTGCTCCAACATCGTGCAGGTGCATGTATTCAGGTCGGGAGTCAAGAAAATCCATATATCTGCATCACTTTGGGTTGCTGAGGCATTTGGAGACCGATCGCTGCAACCTTTTTGACAAGTGGGGAGGCGAGTGTGACGATCTCATGCAAGTGTCGCTGGGCGTCATTAAAGGGGACCTGCGAGGGGGGTGCCACATTCCTCATCAGGACATTATAGTGCCGCCCTCTATGTACGAGTACGAGCCTGACGGGAGGGCTAACCAGTTCATGACCCCGTACCTTAACAAGGAGCTGCAAGGCCTCAACCGGACGCACAAGCTGTACTATGCAGGGGAGATAGGTCAGTGAACAGACTGGCTGGCAGACGGTCCCTTTGCAAGTCCACACGTGTTGCCAAAACATAGTTAGACAAGTACATTGTTTCATGCTTGCTTGGATCAATATGTTACTTTTCAACAGCTTGACTACGAACTTACACAACTGTTGTTTGAAGGCATGCTCGTTCTCATTGCCATCCAGACATCCATGCCAAGGAGGCTACGGCCAAAGAGGAGCCCTGGTCTGATGCCTCGTACAGGTGTGTGTGGGGGGGGGCACTGTTAATATTACTGATGCCTCGTACAGGTGTGTGGGGGGGGGGGCACTGTTAATATTACTGATGCCTCGTACAGGTGTGTGTGGGGGGGGGCACTGTTAATATTACTGATGCCTCGTACAGGTGTGTGTGGGGGGGGGCACTGTTAATATTACTGATGCCTCGTACAGGTGTGTGTGGGGGGGGGCACTGTTAATATTACTGATGCCTCGTACAGGTGTGTGTGGGGGGGGGCACTGTTAATATTACTGATGCCTCGTACAGGTGTGTGTGGGGGGGGGCACTGTTAATATTACTGATGCCTCGTACAGGTGTGTGTGGGGGGGGGGCACTGTTAATATTACTGATGCCTCGTACAGGTGTGTGTGGGGGGGGGGCACTGTTAATATTACTGATGCCTCGTACAGGTGTGTGGGGGGGGGGGGGCACTGTTGATGTTACCGATGCCTCGTGCAGGCAGGGGGAGCCCTAGAGGATGTTACTGATGCCTCGTACAGGTGGGGGGGAGGGGGGCACTGTTGATGTTACAGCTCACCAGACTGACTTAGGGGAGCTGCTGGGCCTCCTCCACTGGGCCCAAGGGGACCAAACCTTGACCGGCCAACGGGCTACAGCCCCAGCAACAGGGCTGGCTGCTCCAAAGCTCAGTTGGACGTAGACCAGGTTGCAGCCGAAGTGCGGCTGAAGCAGCATGAAATGGACACTGCTGCCAAGCTGTCCTTGAGGCACATTGAAAGAAAGAAAGAAATAAACATATAAGCCCTGAGGCGTGGATTAAGGAAGGCACCCGTTCGGCAGCAGCAGTGAGTAGCCTACCATCTAGTTTTGTGCGCAGCTTACCGGCCCCCGGAAATACCTGAGATTTGCCATCCCCCATCCATTATTTTGCATCATGTGCACGTTTGGCTGATCTCACTCTTGCCATGTTGTTCATGATGCAAGACCCGACGAAGCCTCACCTGACTGTCCCTCCTTCCGATGTCTTCAACGCAGCTTCGGTGGCCGTCAGACTGTTTTTCGCATGCACGGCGCTGCTGAGGGTTTCAAGATCCGCACCTCTCACGCGCATGGCTCCTACTGGCAAGATCTCTCAGAGTCCATCTTCTGCCTGGCTGCTGCTGGCTGGGCCTGGGGCGGGCGCATGAAGGCAGCAGTCACGAGAGGCTGCATCCCCGTCATCATTCAGGTAATCAGGTGCCGCTGCTTTTTGAAGGGCACGCAAAGCCACCTCCGGGGCGGAGCCGCCGGGCCTCTGGGCTGATGGGGATCAAACCTTGGCCAGCCTAAGGCTGGCGGCCCCAGCAGCAAGAGATTTTAATCAATGTAGCCCAGTGACGATTGCGGTCCTTGTCTTTCTCTGTCCACGGCGTTAAAACCTGAGGATGCCCGCGCAGTGCGTATGATACAGACATGGCTTTTGTGAATAGCCGTGGATAGGATAAAAAAATCTTTCAAAAGGGAGTCTCCTATGTGAGCCTCTGTCCATGTCCCGAACGCCCCTTCCCTGTCAGGATATTATCAGGATAGAGGACCAGGAGTAACTGCTACTCAACCCCTTCACCACAACGCTAAACCCTCTCTCCTTATCAGGAAAATACCAGGTTGGGGTGCAAGGAGCAAGTACCCCGTACCGTAAAACCACTTACCGTAGTGTCAGTCCAAAATCGTTTTATGGATCGTTTTTCAAGAAAAGGGATGGTTGATTTCGATGATTTTTGTACCAAAACGAAGAAACGAACCAAAAACGAATATTTTCCGACCCAAACCCTAAATCGTCGCCAACACAGTGCGCAGCGCCGTTCACTGCACATGCATCTGTTACACTCTGTGTTCCTATTAAAATAATGTCAATATGAGAAAACAGCTTTCTTTTGCCGAGTCATTCACTTGGGCGAAGGCAAGACGCGTGCTTGCACCGGATGCGAGCCCTGAGCAAAAACGAACCGTTGATCGGGAATAAAACCAGCTTCCAATCAGAAAAACGAACCAATAAATCGAGCAGCGTGACTGTGGTAAAAGAAGGTTTCAGAACGAAAAACGAGCTCAGAATAGATCGTTTTTTGACTGACACAACAGTAGGGTCCGCGCAGGCAAACATAATTAATCTCTTTTTTCACCGTGCAGCCAGAAAGGATTAAAAACGGCCGCGCAGCGGCGAAATTTTAATTTGATTTAACGTTGCGCAGCAGGGAATTTAATTATCGTCGCGCACGAGGTCGCGCATCTGTTAAAATATTATTAATTTCCATCCGCGCAGCACTTTCAGCCAGTACAGTAAAACTCTGTTCAAAATTTAAGCCCTTGTTTGATGCTAGGAAGGATAGTACACGGTCAGCAATACTCAGCAAAAGGCGTCACCCTCCTCCTCCGCCGGTTCCTGGCATCAGGAAACGTGTGGCTGTTGGGGCCCCAAACGTCAGCAGTCGTCAGCACCCGTCTCTGCCCCCAGGATCGAGCTTCGCTACGGGGACTGGCGTAAGGATCACTCGACGGATGTCAAATCAAACGGTTGCACGCTAGCGTGCGCCTTTTTTTATATTTCCTGTTCTCTATTTGTATTGTGACCCACAAAATAGTTGTTTTGGGCTCCTGACTGTCACTCCGCGCAGCGGCGATTTCCGAATTCTTATGAGTGTGCACCTATGTCCACGCAGGCCAATCATACATTAATCATGAGCAAAGTCTGTGTGGTTCTAAGGAAACCCTGAACCCTCTCTTCCTGTCAGGATAGCATCAGGGATACAGGCAAGGAGCAACTGCCAGCAAAATCGTCACCTGAAACCCTTGAATCAAAACCCTCAATCATCTATTCCTGTAAGGAGGACATCAGGGTGCATTACGAGGAGCCGTTGCACTCAATCCTCAACCCTGAGCCCTTTCGTCCTGACAGGAAAACATCAGGGTGACGTACGAGGGCAGCTGCCTTTGGAAGACTATGCCATGGTGTCGCTGAATTGCAGCTGAAGCACGCTAACGTAGAAACAAGTGTCCGCACCCTCTCTATCTGTCAGGATAATATCAAGGTGGAGTACGAGGAGCAGCTGCCAATGCAAGACTATGCTGTGCGCGTTCCCACGTGGCTTGTGCACAAGCTGCCGGACATCCTCGACTACTACATCAAGTCTGGGCGAGTGGAGAAAATGCAGAAGGTGCTCGACTGTGCATGGAGACTGCACTGGTGAGCAAACGTGTTTTTATGCCAGTGCTGTGCAATGTTTGCGCCGTAATTCAGAAGTATTTTTAGTAATCACAGTCCCTTGCTGGTGAAAGTAACTGAATTTGCCTCACTAATTACGGTGACTAAAATCAGGTGAATAATAAAGCCACCTCAAGGACGGTAATTGACACAGTACTGTTTTGGACGGTGAAGTGCATAAAAGACCACCTTCGGGTGGCCACCACTGGGCGGATGAGAAATAAACTTTGACTTGCCCCGGCCAGTGGCCCGAGCAGCAGGGCTTGCTGCACGAAGTCCCCCCATGATATATAGCTTAAGTGTAGCAGACCAGCGCTGAAATCAGCGGTGCTGGCGAGGCCTGTCATCTCCAGTTATCCCTCGGGAACGTCCAGCTTGTGCATCAAATGTCTTCACTCGCTACACTTGTTCTTACAGGTTGCTAACGGTAACGGCGCGGATGTGGCTTCGGCCCAGGCTGCTCTGTTTCCTTAACTCTCACGCCCCCCACGGGGCGTGGCATTCTTTCTTTCTTACAGGTTGCTGCCTCTTGCTCTGTTTGCAGTAGCTGATGTGTTTGCGGTCAATGGTCCCATGCGCCTGCTGGCGCCCCTTGGACAGGGAAGCAAGAGATCTGAAGCGCTGAACCAGGCACTGATGGCCACTTTGCACAGGTGGCGGCGGCCATCCGGGCGCAGCTTCGAGATGGTCATCTGCGAGCTCAAGAGGCGGCTACTGGGCGTGGCCTTGACTGAGAAGCGCATTGACTGGGAGACCTGTGCCCTGTACTGCGGAGGCAGTACGCCATCGTTCATGATACCGGAAGATGGCTTTAACAACATTTAGGGTCGCTTGACGGCTTGCTTTCAGAGTTGATACGGCGCAGAGCTGCTCAAGGGACCCCCACGGGTATGCCCTCACGTACAAACACCCCTGTCCATTTCAGGCTGATTCAGGAACACAGCAGCCAAGCATTCAGCAGGGCCAAGCGGGTATGCACTGTTCTAAACCTGCACAGCGGCTTTGGCCTGGCGCTTGAATGAACACTGACCGGCACTGCCGCACTGTGTTGATGGTCAAGATCAGACCAGGGTTGACTGAGCAGGCCGCCCCTGAGTTTTGGACGGTGCATACCCGCTGGGCCCTACTGAACTTGGACGCGTGGGGCTGGTAGGGAATGACTATGCTCAGTTCCAGCTACCATACACAACCAGGACCATGGTGCAGCCATGCCACGCTCCTATTTGAAGGGGCAGGAACAAGGAACACGGCGTTCTAGGCGGGGGGGGAGAGAGGATCATGTGGATTTTGAGCAGGCCGCCCCTTAGTGAAGCACGGGGTGTCCTACACAGTAGAGGCAGTGGATACTGCCCTGCATCAGTGCCAGAGGAGAGAAATGCGGAAGCTATAATGCCTCTGGATGGGTCTACGCAGCCTCCACGGCCAAGGTGTTTCAGAGGAAAATCCTTGACATGTGAACCTTGTTGCCACCACAGGATGGAGTAGGAACGACTTGTTGTGTGAGCTGACATGACTGCAGACAGGTCGCTTTGTGCATTATCTAGTTGTTGTGGATTCTGAGTTCATTTTTGTGATCACGGTGAATCAGGTGTAACAATTACGTGTCTATGCACCACCGGTGTCTGTTTCAACTGTGTCAGTACCTTCAGTGGCCCAGAGGTGTAATGTAATTGAGAAGCATTTGTGTTGGATTTAAGGATCTTGGGTAGATCTGGAGTGCGTCTGCTTGACCAAAGGTGTCAATGGTGTGAATGGTGTGAGGGCTATGAGAAGGTGCTGTGAGTACCGAGGTGACATATCATGGTCCAGTGAGCGGAGGTTGTGCAAGGAGTGGGGAAGAGTACCCGGCAACCCGCACACATGTAGTGGACATTGTTGGGACGTGCTTATGATATCAGGACTGAACTTGACAGAAATGTACCTGGGAGGGGGGCATTTATATTTCGGGTCAAGTTGGTCGATGTGGTGCTGAAATGCATGTGCTGCGCGTGCCAGCAAACCATGTCCAGCAATTCCAACGAAGGGGGAGTGCAGCTAATGCTCCATACCGCAATATGTATCATGCCTCGTCCAAACAGGGCGTGACAAGTAGTTATTTCCTCATCACTATCCAGCCCCAATGCTGGTGTTCATTCCGGGCCAAGGTGGCTGCTTTGAGTGCTAAGGGTCACCGCTTTGT
Source organism: Limnomonas spitsbergensis (assembly GCA_037349105.1). Lineage (NCBI taxonomy): Eukaryota > Viridiplantae > Chlorophyta > Chlorophyceae > Chlamydomonadales > Limnomonas > Limnomonas spitsbergensis. Next base: position 396,073 of record JAYJMM010000084.1, on the reverse strand, counting down.
GCGCCAAGCGTGCAAGCGTGGCGAGGCTCACGGGTTAGCTCCAATGCAGATGTTCATGCCGGGCCAGGGTCGTTGGTTTGGGCGCTAAGGGTGCATGCAGGGCCAGGGTTTACTGTTGTAAAACCCTGCTATTGCTGTCCAACACTGATGTCCAACACTGTTGTCTAACACTGCTGTCCAACACTGATGTCCAACACTGATGTCCAACACTGCTGTCTAACACTCCTGTCCAACACTGCTGTCTAACACTGATGTCCAACACTGATGTCCAACCCTGATGTCCAACACTGCTGTCCTTGGACAGCAGTATTGGACAGCAGTGCTGCTGTCCAATACTGATGTCTAACACTGCTGTCCAACACTACTGTCCTACACTGCTGTCCAACACTGTTGTCCATCACTGTTGTCTAACACTGATGTCTAACTTTGCCACTGCTCTTGTTGCTGCTCATCGTGTTTTATGTACGATCACGAGCCCCAGAGTATGGTGATGGTGGTGGCGGCCTTACTTATGTTGTTGTTGTTGCTGATGTTGTTGTTGCTGCTGTTTTTCAACCCTGTTGCTGCTGCTGCTACTCATTGTTTTGTCTTTGATGTAGGATCACGAGTATTAGATCATGGTGATGGTGGTGACGGCCTTGCGTGGCCAGTGTGGCGGATCGTGGTGGTGGCCGTTGGAGGATTCCTTGCTCTAGTGCTCCTCGTGCTCGTCGTTACATGGTGAGGGGGTGGAACATCTGACCACAAAGAGACACAGGGATTAGTAGGTGTTGGCAAACAAAAGAACCAATCATTAAGATAAAAACAAAGACACAAGATAAATTTGAACAAACAAAATGCAAGCAAATTAGTGGATAAAAACATGCCCCCCCTAGGCTAGGTCGGCTAGGAAATTATAGGGTCCAAGAGAGTTGGAGAGTTCCATGAAGTCTGACCCTTCGCACTCGTCATTTCATGGTGAGTGCCATGGCGAGTTTCATGGTGCGGTTCATGGACACTCCTGCTATCGGCATTGCACACATTTTCTCTAGTAAATACTAACCAGTGTGGCGGATTGTGGTAGGGTCCGCGAGATGACTCCTTGCCCTGGTGCGCCTCGCATGCGTCATACGTGGTCAGTTGAATAGAGCTTTCTACACGCCTCCCTTATTCAGCCCACCTTCCAATTGTTTACATCACGCACTTGGACCTGAACATTTCAGTCATAATACTACATGTGCACCACATCACCAGCTTCGACCCCCAACCCGCAACCCTAAATCTGCAACCCTAAACCCTAGACATATACTGATGTTGTCTCAACCCTCGTACTTCGTTCAAAGCCCTGAACCCAGCAGCTTGCCAGCAAGGCCACTTGTTTTTCAACCCCACTTCTAGTACTGGCACCTTCTCGCCCTCTGTAGTACCTGCTGCAGGAGCACACCTTGCACATGCAGGTTAATAACCCTGCCTTGACCCTTTAACCCTAAGCCCTAAACCTCAGAAACCTCTGCCGCACGAGCATCTGGTATGCAGTCAGGTTGCTGAGTGTGTGGGTGCGCCCTGAGCCTAAACCCCGAACTCTGAACACGAAACACTGGAACCTTCGGACTGAACTTCCAAACATAATCACTGCACCCTTAAGCCTCAATCCTAAACCCTTGGCTGTGACCCTTGACCTCTAAAACTTCCGTCGCAGGAGCATCTGGTATGCAGTCCGCTTGCCGAGTATTCGTGTGCATCCTGGACCTGAACCGCCGGGAATGAACCTGGCCAAGCTGCCCCTGCCCGGGCGCTACCCTACCACCTTCATGCCGCCAAGCCTGGCGAGGGTACCCTTGCTACCACAGGGGATGACTCCCTCTGCCCACGATCAGGTATGAAGTAGGTGGGGGTGGGGGGGATGTTGCTGCCAACGGGAATGACCCCCCCCTGCCAACCATCAGGTATGAACCAGGTGTGGATGGGTGTGAGTGGGTGGGTGTTGCTGCCACATGGGATGACTCCCTCTGCCCACATTCATGTGTGAACCAAGTGTGGAACAGGTGTGGGTGAGTGGGTGGGTATTACAGCCAAAGGGAATGACCCCCTCTGTCCACGATCAGGTGAGAACCAGGTGCGGGTGGGTTGTACTGCCACGGGGATGGCGTCTTCAGATTTCAGTTTTTGTATCTGGCAACGCAGTCTAGGATTTTGTAGATCTCAGTCCGCACATGGGGCTCGTACCTGCAAACCTCCTCAGGTTGGATGGTTCATTCAATACAAACAAATGCTGCTGACGCTTAAAAGCTCATCATCCTCCCCTCAGTACAGGGCTAATATGAGATTAGGAGGTATGAACCCTACACGGATCCGTGATCAGTGATGAAAGGAGCGATCAGCACGAGTGGATTTCACTGATCAAGCAACAAAAGCAGGCAGCGAAGTAGACTGACCGCTGCTTTTGCACCAGCTGCCAGCTACATCGTGCTGAAGCACGCTCAGAAACTTGGTTTTTATGTATCGTACATTTCCTGAGCCTGAAAACTCCAGCCTTTTAACCCTACATTCCACACTCTCTCATACCCAGGGCGCTGCCACCAGCAACGGCTATCCGGCACCGATGCCGCCTGCCACATATGCGGCGACCTACAACGAGCTGCCTCAGGGCATGGGGGGTATGGGACGTGCCAGCCAGCTTCCGCCACTGGGAGTCTACACGCAGGTGAAGACCTGCCAGATTGAAATAAAGATCGTCGGGTTGAAAAATGATGTGACGTACATATCCCAAATGGAAATCACAAAGATCAGAAGTTGGGCCCTGACGGGCCTGATCAACCCAGGCGATCCCCACTGCTGGTGTATGGTTTGTGTAATTGTTTAAGCGCACTTCAGCTGCATCTAAGCGACATCACGGCCCACGGCCAGGGGGGCCTGGTGCAGCATGCCCTGCTGCTTGGACCCCCTGCCGCACGCCAGTCCAGGTTTGGTCTTGATCTGTGGGTTGTTACAGGTGGCCTGGCGTGCACAAAAACGAACACTTCTGATCCTAACCGATAGTCCAAACACACAGACAAGTGATTTCATTTCCTTTCGTTTCCGTCTTTTAGTTGTTTACAGTCTTACAAACGTTTCCCCTGTGCCGCTGCTGCCTCCTCATCAGGCGCCCACCCCTTGACACTGCTTGAAACCTTCCCCCTGCCTCTCGAATGCAGGCCTACCCCGCCTTCATGACCGTGCGGCAGCCTGGCTATCAGCCCAAGTAGTGTAGGCCCAGGGCCGCGGATTCACTCATTCCTCCACACTTCTTAGATCTACAGATCTAAAGTGCTTAAATGCCTCATTGGCTCTGGCACAGCCATCCCTGCTTGGATCGTCTTGCCACCAAGCTGGGGCAGGCTCTGCATAAAGCTTAGAAGGCGTTTGAGGCTCTCTGCGAATTCCAGCAGCCACCGAGCTGGATGGCCTGATCTCAACATACGTCTGCTGTGGGCATGCCACTTTGGGCATGCTGCTGTCAGGCTGTCAGCACGCCAATCCTCTTCAGATCTCAGGTGCATGATGAACAGGGTGTATGGGTCCCACCTAAGCCACATTAGGAACCCTGAAAACACCCAGCTTGGAGCGCGGGAGCAAAATTAGCGACTTGACCAAAGAGAGATAGAGTTTTGGCTGAGTCAAAGGAAATTAATTCTTTAGCATTCTACTCTCCATTCTTAACGCTTTGTTTTCCTTGTGGCGACATGCATTGCCTTGGTTGTTTGGGCACCTTGCTGGGAGAGGACCTATACAAGCCCATTTTGTGTATTTTTGTTATGACATCACACACTTCGATACACATATGAACGTCTATAGTGCATTTTTACGGCTTGTGAATTGGCCTGAGGGTTCAGGCTCAAACTTTGCCACGTGGGCGCCCAACCTGCCTGGTCGGACGGAAAATAAACTGGTGGCTAGAGGAGAAAGGAAAGAAACAGAGGGGAAAAGGAGACAGACAATACCTACCCCTAAAATGAAGTCCTAAGATTCCCCAGCCCTTTCTGAGCCATCCCTACAAAACTAATAATGGGTACAGGGCACTGCATACCCCCCCACCCACAATATACACTGTAGGGGATGAAAGGCTCGCTTCTCTACGAATGCCTTTCCGGGCCATGCATGAGCGTGCTGCATGAAGCTCACCCTTGTTTCACACTTGAAACTGTTCATACTTCATTGGGCGCCACCAGGCGAACGGACCCTCATTCAAAAAAGTGTTTATTCAAATAAAAGAATGACAGGCACGCTAAGCCCCAGCATCCTTCAGGGACCCCACTAATCTATCAACTGCGCCTAGTATTATTGGGATTGTCCTCTGAAGCCTGACAGCCCACCACTTCAAAGTTTTTGAAGTTTTACAGGCCAGCGGGACATCATATTTGAATATTTGATGCAAGGGTCAGGTGCCCGAAAACAAGTTTCTGTGAAAATGAATTAGGATGCCGAGCAAAACATAGTGCCCCCCTGGGCAAGCTGCCAACACCCACCCACAGATGCGTGGGAATGAACCCCAGCCAGCTGAAGCTATCCATCACCCACAGCGACGTCGTGGGATGAGCCCCTTGTTTGATATTCACTGCATTGACTGCTGAACGTAAGCGTCCGGGCACACGCACAGCCAACGTTTGAGCAGAAGTTGCTTCTGAGATTTCAGCCACTGTTTGAACAGCAGTTGTTTCATACAGCCCTCACAGCCACCGTTTGAGCATCAGCTGTTTCATGGCCATCCCAGCCAACAATTTAACTAACTGTCGCCCAACTCGCGCCTCTAGTGTGGATGTTGTCAGGATCCAGTTGTCCCAGGGCCCACACCTCCACCGCTTGAAGAGCAATTAGTTTAGAGCCCTCACAGCCACCGTTTGAACAGCAGTTGTCCCAGCCCCCACACCTCCACCGCTTGAAGAGCAATTTATTCAGAGCCCTCACAGCCACAACTTGAATAGCAGTTATCCCAGCGCCCACACCTCACCGCTTAAAGAGCAAATTATTCAGAGCCCTCACAGCCACCGGTTGAATAGCATTTATCCCAGCGCCCACACCTCACCGCTTGAGCAGCAGTTGATTCAGAGCCCTCACGGCCACCGCTTGAACAGCAGTTGATTCAGAGCCCTCACAGCCACCGCTTAAATAGCAGTTGCCCCAGCGCCATGCCTGCAAAAGTCCCCAGGGCATACCCCAGTGTCGAGGTGAGGATACTGGGGACCAGGCTGGACGTCCACCCCTTTGCAGCGGCCATCCCAGCCACCGTGGAAGGACCTGCGGCGACCAAATTCAAAATTGAAATTCTAACGGATATTGCACAAAATGATATGCCAATCGAGATGGATAAAAATGGCAATAGAAGAAATACCTTACAAGGGAGCCGGAACCAGTTTTCCTAAGCGCTGCACGAAATCTGCCCCGACCTTTTCTTATGTTTTAATAACAAATATCCGGCATTCTGAGCTTAAAGTTTAATTTTATGTGATTATCCTGTTGGAATCCCATGTAATATAGCCATGTTGAGTAACAGGTACCGTAAATACATACCGGTAATGAATGATAACAATTCTGTATCCTATCAGCAGAGACAGATTATCTGCATTTCCTTCCACCCCTCCTCGCAATGACATGCAACATGAATATACAAGCATCAAGCATACACAAAACTCGTAACTTCATTTATTAAATCAAAGCACAACAAACCGCCAGGACTCACCCCCAATGTTTGCGTTCGAGGCAAGCAGCAGGTCCCGCCGCGTGAAGCCCAGTGCCGCCCCGGCAGCCAGCAGCAGCCCCAGGTGTCCGGCTAGAGCGACGAACGAGAACAGGAACAGGATGGGCGCCGTCTTGATCACGAGCGCCACATTGGCACTGGCCCCGATGGTCGCATAAAACACCTGGGCGGAGCACATGGCGGCGGGCCACAACCATTACAAAGCCTGCTCTCCTAGACCCTATTAAATCCCCCTGGTCACACATCATCCCCCCTGGGTCACACCTGGTCACACATCAACCCCCCTGGTCACACATCAACCCCCTGGTCCAACATCGGCCCCCCATGTTCACACCTGGTCACACCCCTCCCCTCAGTCCCACCAGGCCACCCCCAATAACTATCGCTATGTAAATGAACTGACCAATGCCTGACCTGCATTAGGATTTGAGCCAGGCCCTGTGCCGAGGAGACCAACGGCCCCAGGGGCCCCGGCGCGATCGTTGCAGCCACCACGGTCAGCGCCGTGATGACCGTAATGAACTGCCCGGGGACGCCCAGGGAGCGAGATATCGTGAAGCCGGCGTGGCAAATCAGGCACGACAGCGCCAGAGACAGGAGCCCCTCGCGCACCTGACAGGAGTGGGTGGGCGGGTGGGTGGGTGGAGGGCAGCGTTAGGGCACTCAGTGTCGATGCACCTTTGGCAGGCCGCCATTTGGCCCCTTAAGGACGAATCAGGACCAAGTCTTGATTGGCCTTCTGCCGGCGGCCTAAGCATCATGCCTGGCCACTCCTTTGGGGCCTCCCGGCGGAGTGTAGCTGAGAATTAGTTTGAGTGTAGCTGAGCTTTGCACAAGGAAATGCACAGAGACGCGGCAGGTGGAAGGGGCGTAGAAGATCAGGCATGACAGGTCAGATACCAACGTGCTCCTCGTCAACCTGGCCGGGAGGGTGGAAGGTGTGCGTGAGATATCGGGCAAGGCGGGTCAGAGACAAAAGCTCCTCGCACACCCGACCAGGGAGTGGGAGGAGGGAGGGGAGCGTGTCCAGGTGGTGTGGGTGGCTGGGAGGGACAGGTGGGAGAGGGGGGGGGGCGGGTGTCCAGGTGGAAGGGACTAGTGGGAGGGGCGGCTGGGAGGAGCAGATAGGGGAGGCAGGTATTGCCTCGGAGGAGTCGAGATGGCATGGATGAGGCAGGTATTCAGATGGCCAGGGGGAGGGGTGGGTGGGAAGATTGAAAAATTAGGGGTCCGCCTTTTGTTATTTAGTAAACATAGCAGGGGAAAAAAACTGCGGCAAACAAATTAGGCTTCGGGGAATCAACGCAGAGCACCCCCTAATAATAACAGCAGAGGTGAGCCCCGCTCCCCTGCTCTCACCTGAATGGGCATCATACCTTAATGGGCATCATACCTGAATGGGCTTCACACCTGAATGGGCTTCATACCTGCATGGGTTTCATACCTGAATGGGCTTCATACCTGCATGGGTTTCATACCTGAATGGGCTTCATACCTGAATGGGCTTCATACCTGAATGGGCTTCATACCGGCATGGGCTTCAAACCTGAATGGGCTTCATACCTGAGCGGCCTTCAAACCTGAATGGGCTTCATACCTGAATGGGCTTCAGCACCACACCAGTGTGCCCCCCTGCCGGCGAGCCCTCGGCGCTGCCAGACAGGCCACTCGTCTCCGCGGGATCGCTACCGCCAGGATGCTGCCCGGTGCCTCCTGGCTCCGAAGCCTGAACCGGATCCATGTCAGATCCAGAGGGGGGCGCCGGCGCCGCACTTTGATTGTTGGCGTTGAGACAGGTCTTCGAGCTGCTGCTGCTGCTGTTGCTGTTGCTGCTATCGGAGGCCGTCGATGCAACAGGGGGTGGTTGTGTAGGGGGTGCATCAGGTGGGATGGACTTGGCCAACGCGTAGATGGTCGTGAAGTACAGCGTGAGGATCAGGTCGTCGGCAGCCAGACCCGCACCTGCACGACCGGGGAAAACACACGGTGGTGGGTAAGTAGATGGAAAGATAACAAAGGCATTTTTGGTGTGCGTGAAAGCTCGTGAAGTTGAGAAATATTGTGTGAGGATGGTGTGGGTGGCGGCCAGTCTCGCACCAGCATCCCATGACAGAGGGCACTTCAGTCGCCATCCCTGATTTGCTTGCTCGTTCTACTTCTTAGGACTAGAAACTGAGGCAGTACAGTGTGAGGATAGGGTGGTCGCCGGCAACACTTGTCCTGCAGGAGTGAATGTGAGGATCCATCTCCACAGGGGGTGAAGACACACCCAAGACACTTGTGTACATCAGGGTGACTTGTACCAAATCTTGGATGGTTAAGTAAGGTCAAGGATCCTTGTGCAAAAATTGAGAACTTGAGCAAGGTCAGGGATGCAAGGACACAACCCTGATGGAGATATTTCCATTGTTTTTTAATATCCGTAGGGACATTTGAACATTTCCATGTTTAATTAAGAACTGTGAGGACATGTTCATTTAAAATACCAGAAGGGACATTTGTATTGCTTATTACGACCTGCAGGAGAAAACAACATTTTAATCATCTCTGCACCGCCGGACTCTGTCCGACCTGGTCTGACTATGTCGTTTGTGTACCAATACCAATACTGGTTAATACTTTTTCCTCTGAATCTGCACCCTTTATTAAGAGCTCCAGGTACAAGTCACTCGGCGGAAACACTGCCAACCTTAAGCATCAGAAATAAGTATCGAGTGATAAAATGATGTGCAAGAAAGTAAGTGTTTATTGAAATTGAAATTAGTTCAACAAAATTGAAATTTAACCTGACAGGAACACACTGTTTGGGTCAACCCCGACGCGCAGTTCAACTGACCTTCCCTTCAAACCATGATCGAGGACCACTAGTGTACAGGTAAATTTTACCAATTTTGCTAGGTGTCAACGTAAGGCTGTCCGTGACGGAAATGTACTAGTTTACGGCCAACCAAACAATTACAAATAAAGATTCCACTCATTTGGTTCCGGTATTCCAAATTTACCAAATACGCTGGGTGACACCCCGAGGCTGTCCGTGACGGCCATGTAGTTTACAGCGCCTCCGATGTGTCGGGCCGTGAGGGCGGACGCGACCTTCCACCCATCCTCCCCCAAGAAACGACCTGCACCAACATCAGCGGTGAAACCAAGGGGTGGGCGATCACAACCAAGGGGGGGGCCATCAGGCCCGGATGGCGGATACCATAGCTGGCGCATCAACCCATAAGGAAATTTCAGCGCCAGGATCATCCCTTCCTGGGACCCAGATACGGGAGGTAGAAATCCTATATTTTTAACTTATATTCGGCAAATTCCTCAACCCCACGAGGAGCTTTATGTCACTTCTCCTATGACCTAAGAATGTGAAGTTTCTTACCGTCTAGCAGAGCATCACATTTGATGCATGGGACATGTGCCCGTAAACCGGTACAGGCACTTGATACGCTAGGACAGCGAGCGAAAACCAGCGATCCCCAGGGCAAGCAACTAACACACAACCACAAGACAGTGGCATGGGAATGAACCCCTAAGAAGATTAAAAAGTGTGAAGGCCACTACAGCCCTGGTACAGGTTATTCAGGCGGCACTGCAATCAGATCGGAGCAGGAACGACAGGCACATCAGGCAGCGTGGACATGCCTTGTGCATGCCATGGACATGCCTTGTGCAGGTAGCATGGACATGCCTTGTGCTCCTGTTTCCAGTCACACTGCATTCTCACAGAAAGGCAGGATCAGGAGGGCAATCGCGATTATAGGGCGCTTCCGCTACACTTCAGCTACAATGTGCTGCATCATGGCGCTTCAGCTACACTTCAGCTACAATGTGCTGCATCATGGCGCTTCAGCTACACTTCAGCTACAATGTGCTGCATCATGGCGTTTCAGCTACACTTCAGCTACAATATGCTGTATCATGGCGTTTCAGCTACACTTCAGCTACAATATGCTGCATGACCAGGAAGGCCATCGCGATGCCCCCCTCCAACACATACACGCCCTCCCACCCAGAGGCATGATGAGGAAGGCGATCGCGCTCCCCGCTACTGTGGTGAGTGAGCCAAGCAGGAAGGCGGGTAGGAGGCGTCCAGTCTCGCCAACGATGCGTCTGGAAGGGGGGACACGTCATAAAGTTTTGATGGCGGAAGGAGAGGAGATCAGCAGGACAGATCCAGGGGGCGGATCAGCAGGATGGATCCCGAGAGACCCCTGCAAGATCTAGATCCAGATCTGAGGCCAGCCTCACCGTAAGTTTGCAGAGAACAAGAGCATGGGGATGGCCAGCGGGAGCACGAACTTGTACACCACCCCGAGCTCCGGAGCTGAGGCGGGCAGCATGCCAACGTTAGCCATGAACATGCCAGCCAGGGTGGCCACGAGCGCCCTGACAGGCAGGAAGTGCATTAGAAGAGAAGGAGGGAGGGCAGCGTGAGGGAGGGAGGGAGGGAGGGAAGGAGAAAGGGAGGGTGAGGTGCGCACTGTAGGCTAGGGCCCAGACCCTAGGAGGACGTGAGGTGCATGTGCGGTTTCTGCACCAGGTGGGGGCGTATGAGGCATGGCTGACAGGGTACGGTGGGTGCAGCGGGCGTGGTCCGTGAGGCAAGACCGCCAGGGCGGGCGCACGCGTGAGGCATCCCGCAGGATCCTGTTCCACAGGGCCCTCCAGGGCGCTGGCTGCTGGCTTTGAGGGGGGCGCTGACATGGGTCACGGGGAAAGTGGGTCAGTGGGCCCATCTTGCCGTAGGCAAATGTTAAAACTTCCCAGGCAAAGACCCTGAGCATTCTGAGCAGACTAAGTCTGGGTGCAGAGTTGGCATGTCTTCATGATTTAAATTGTTCCTTGCGTTGATTAGGCTCAAGGCTCAAGGGCCGATTAATATCAGCCCCCTTTCCCTACAGCCTCAGGTCCATGCCAAAAACGTCTTTTACAATTTTTGCCTACCGGTAAAACATTCATCCAATCTTCTGATTCCTTTATTTATTTGTTGATTGGATTCGTGGAGGCGTTCTTTTCTTCTGTAGCTTCCGGGTGCTTCTCATAATCAATTAGCCTGTGCCTGCTTAAGGTCGAATAACAAGCCAGGCGTGACAGGGCCTAGAGCACTCACCCGCTGAGCTCCTTCCCCAGCCTCGTTCGTTCAGACCTGGGCAGGAGGGGATCAGAAGAAACAGGGAGGAGCTGGCACAGGCGTTGATACTTGCATGCAGAGCGACACCAGACATTCACACTACTTGTTTGCAGTGCACCATTGCAGCACTCTATATACACACCAGTGCAGCAGCACATATTCACACTTGTGTGCAGTGCAGCATCATTTTTCACACTCACATGTTGACCACACATTCACACTTGTGTGCGGTGCAGCATCATCTATTCACACTCACATACAGTGAACACATATTCACACTTGTGTGCGGTGCAGCATCATATATTGACACTCACATGCCGTGACCACATATTCACACTTGTGTGCGGTGCAGCATCATATATTCATACTTCTGAACAGGTCAGCTCCAGGCATTCGTACTTATGTGCAGTACAGCACCACATATGCACACTTGTGTAATTTTGTGCAGTGCAGCGCCATGGATTCACACTGTTTGCAGTATGCTAGCACCAGGGATCAAATTTGTGCGCAGTGCAGCTCCAGTCATTTATGTCAGTTGAGTGCTTGCTGGTGCGACAGCCTCAAGCAAAGACTCTGGGCAGCTTATTGTGGGCAGTATGGCATCACAACATCCACACAGGGCTCGACAAACTGGTCAGTTCCTGGACAGAATCGGAGGTGAGAAAAAACCCGGGGGAAAAGCTGGAGGGGGCCCCGGCGAAGCCAGCAAAAAAATGATGATCCACACATCCACCCACCCATGTGCATGCACATCTGGCTGAATTTATTTAGGCAGCAGCTGGTAAGAAGCTGTGATGTGCCTGTAGTTTCCTAACAGCTTTTTGCTGGCTTGAGTAACCGGGCTTGCACCTGGGGCCCGCTCGTTAAGGCATGTTTAGCTTACCAGAGTCCAAATGCGCCAGCCACAACAAGGGCTGACCAGACTCCCCAAGGCCCGGACACAGGGAACATTCCGGCAGGCATGGATGCTTGGCTGAGAGTTTCCGCCACTGCTGAAGGCATGACTGCCACCACCGATTTTGGCGAGCTGGGGCGCCCAAGGCGGCGTGTCGGGCGTCCTTGGAGCGATGACTTGGTTTTGATGATAATGTGAGGAGCGATGTGAGGGTCATGCTGTTGGTGGGGGCTTGGTGTTGTCGCCACTGTAGCAGCAGCGCGTGGTGGTGCATGGCGTGCACTCATTGCAGCGCATGAGGAACCGGCACGGGTTAACGCTTGCGAGCGCATGTTGTCAAGCTTTCGCAGGGGATTCGAAGAACGGGTGGTTGTTCCGTCTCACAGCCTTTTTGACATCGTTCGGGGGTGTAAGTCCGTCGCAAGGTTTGAATGCCTGCCTCGTTAGATCTAGCGGTCATCCGAGCGGAGACAGCGAAGCGACTCCATTGCGCTGCTTTGAAGATTGCAGGTAAATCAATAAACCATTATAGGAGAAGAAAAAATCGATGCAGTAAGAATTGCGTGATTTCTTTGCATTTCGCTCTCTTTACAACATCTGATATGTTGAGGACCCGGATTCGATACACGCAACCTCAGGACCGTAGGACAAGCAGTTTCAGTGCAGAACGGCGGGTCAGCAGCAAGCAAGTGGGAGAGGTTCAGTACTGTCCGACCTCTCACTGGCCTGCCTAATGCAGTGATGGTCATCAGTGATGGCCTGATGATCACTAAAAACGACGGGTGGACAGCGGTTCAAGACGGAAAACGGGTCAATACCGGTCATAACAAAAGAGGACCATGGTCATGAGCATGTGTATGAGCATGTGCATTTGAGCACGACCAAGCTCATGTTGTGAGCAGGTCGTGAGCATGCTCAAATGACAGCTAGATACTCATCGCATCCACACAGAACACCTCCCGATTTCAAATGCCCGCCTACGTTTACCACAATGATATTATTTGGCCCATGTTGTCACTCCACCGAAACACTACATCTAAGAAACGAGAGCCTGATCGTCATTTGAGGCAAGAGGCGCGTTACCTGCAGCAGCAGAGGCAGCATATGCAGCATCAGATGGTGATGCGGGAGATGCGCCAGGCCAGTGAAGGACAGCAGCATGGTTTGTTGGGTGATGAACTTGTCACGCCTGTTTGATAGGAGTGAACAGGCCACGCTTGTTTGATAGAAAGTGCACATAATATATTTCTTCTATCCACATTTACACTCCTCCAATCTTCTCCAGCAACCCAGAAATGTCTGCGGCATTACCATTCAGAAGCATATCTTTTGTCAACCATACGATCGACGGCAGTCAGGCAGGCATCTCCTCCAGCTAGCTCAAACAATTACTCCTCCCAGCGGCGCACTTGCACACAGCCGCCGGTAGAGTGCCCATCTAAAGTAGCCATACTTGGCCATTAAAAAATTGAACAATTGACAGCAGGCCCAAAAGGCGTAGCTGCACTTTTTGACCTAGTTTAGCAAAGGTTGGCCCTCAAAAAATGTGATGACCACGCCAGTACCGTACAAGGAAATAAATTTCAAAACAAGGGACGGACTCCCAGTTACGGAGCGTCAGTCTTAAGTCAGTCAACAAGGGGTCACCAGTCATGCTACTTAGCCTCTAACTGTCGTGCTTGACTTTTGAGTGTGCATTCAACAAAAAAATGCCCGCCACCCACAAGTCTGCTGCCCACAGCACTGAGGCTGAAGCTATCTGACCCATCCTTCTGGACGGACCTTTGGGCGATGAAACGGTTCTTATGAAAGAAGACAAGTCAGGACGCACGTTCAACTAGGCCAGCGCTGGTGGCATCCATACCCTAAGGTTGAGAGATCGAACCCGCCACACGATCGTCTCTCTCCCCCTGTCTAGATCGCCGGGTTCCATGTTCCTGCCCCTCACATAGGAGGTTAGCATGGCTGCACCATGGTCCTGGCTGTGCATGGTAGCTGAAATTGAGCTTAGTCATTCCCAACCAGCCCCACGTTGCCGAGCCTTCAGCAAGGCCCAGCAGGTATGCACCGTTCTAAATTAGGCCAGCTAATTTGTGCCCCTGTGCCTTGTAGTAAGAGGCCTACTAAGTGGTGGAGTTCACACATTCTCAAACTCAAAGAATTCCACCGAACGGGGGCAAACAAATGTACCGCACAAGGACTGGCGGTTGGGGGGCTGGTAGTGCCAGGAGGTGTGGGGACTGTTACAATTCAAATCAGGTGATTCAAATGATTTCCTCTGCCGCCACTTAATGCAAGAACAGTGGGGTGTCCGCCCACTTGGTGCTACACTCCAAGCAGGGGCTCTGTGAGAAGCCTGTGGTCTTCAGGCTCTGTCTCGTACCGAGGACGGTGTTGCGGCACGTCAGGCTTGAGGACGAGCCACCCTGGACAGAGGCAGGCCAGGGGAAGTGAGAGGTGAGAGGGGGCAGAGTAGGGACAAAGACTGAGAAGCCTGAGGTCTTCAGGCTTCGCCTCACACTGGGGACCGTATTGCGGCATGCCAGGGGGCAGGCCGCGCCACCCTTAGACCTCTGAATGCGTTTTGAGAGAACTATTATTTACATTCCAGCGGCTCATCACAACTAACGCTAGGTGCCCGCAAACCCAGGCAGGCAAAGGGCACCAAAACACCACCAAATGCAGCCATGGGGTTTAATGACGTGAAAAGCAGCGGGACAGCAGTGCGTGAAGCAGCGATGGACGGCAGGGAGACGAGGGAGGGGGCACACACAGTAATTTAACTACCGCTATCAGTTATTCTATACCAAGACCGCCTGATCGGTAATCGCCTTTGCCGCATGTTCCTTGGCCACCGCCACAAAGCCCTGGCACTATGGACTAATCTCTGCCATCGACGTATGGCGACTCACCAATGCCGCATGGTTGTCATATTGCCGTCTCACCTTTGCCGCATGGTCCTTTGCCACCGCTACCAAAGCGTTGGTGAATGCACCGTAAGCCTTGCCATTGGCCGGACGAGCATCAGCACTCGTCTCATGGTCCTGATGAGGAGGACGGTGGAGGGTTTAGGGTTTAGGGTTTAAAGATAATTAGGAGTAAGAGTTTGAAGAGGGTTTCCAGGCAAGAGCTTGAAAATGATGCAAGGGTGCACGTGGAAGCCATACAGGGTTTAGGTTTAGGGTCAAGGGTGTAGGGTTTAGGGGAAGTTGTGATTTGTACTGAACAGTGGCAGGGATTGGTTGCAGTATCAGTGCAGTACATCAGTTGGTACATGACTGTACAGTGCAGTTAAGTACACACATGCAGTACAGTGTGTATGCACTATTGTGTACATCGGTGCATCAATACAGTTAAGTGTAGTGTGCCTTGACCTCCTATGGCCTGCAGAGATTGGTGCAGTAAGACCTGCTGCTTGGGCTGCCACTCGTAGCCTGGTCAAGGTTTGGGCACCATCGGCCCAGGGGTGGCCGCCCGTACGCCCCCGGTCAGGTGGCCTGGTGCACGCTTCAATAAACATCGAGGCCGTGCACCTGAGTCTCCCACATGCGTAATGAAGATGACACTTTCCCTATGGAGGTTTTCATAGCGGCAGCCACCTCTATGCATCCTCTATACTTTGGAAGTATTTAATATACCACTGAAAGAAAGTCCTTGGCATGAAGAGCTGAAGAGCCCCCGCACACCTCACCTGACAGCCTGAGAAGAGAATTCCAATATCGGGATCCAGCTGGCTGGGGGCACTGGGCTGGGCCGAAGGGGAGGGCTGCGGCCCCGCTCCTCCAACCCCAGCAGCCCCCCCGCCTCCAGCTCCTGCTCCTGGATCTAGCTGAGGGGGCTTGGCCGCCCCCCCCCATCCTCCTCCTCCCCCGCCGCCGCCAAACAAATGTCCGATGCCAGCAGATATCTTGCCTCCTCCTCCTCCGCCACCGCCGGCCCCTCCCCCTCCTCCTCCTCCGGCCCCTCCCCCTCCTCCTCCAAGCAAGTGGCCGATGCCAGAGGCTAACCCCTGGCTGATTGCTGCTCCGTGTTGCCCTCCAATCAGCTTCCCGAGGCCGCTGCCGAGATGCTGCAGACCCTGTGCATGGAGGCACACACCAAGTCCCCTGCTCATCACTCTGCCTATAATGCTCACCATTGAAATGGTACTTTCACACCATCACACTTTCCAAATGCAGCTATAGTTCTCACCATTGCAATCACACAGTCCCAGTGTCACACCATATCACATTATTACACCATCACACTGTCCCTCCGTTACTCCAGTTCCCATATTTGCAATCACACAGTCTCAAGGTTATGCCATATCACACGATCACACAATCACAAGGTCCCTGAGTTGCTTCATATGTCATTATTGCAATTACACCAGCACACCATCACACTGTGATGCACTTCATTTCTCACAATTGACATGACACTATCACACTACTGATTTCACACTTCCACGCTGTGTTGCACTCCCTCTCTCACCATTATAATCACACTATCACAGAACCTGTCCCACACTTCCACGCTGTGTTACACTCCCTCTCTTACCATTGCGATTTTCGTCTTTCCGCTGGCATCCTCCCCAAACAGCCCCATCATGGTGGTGTGCATGTTCTGGCTGTTGACCTGGGTAGTGCCGCCTTGCATGCCAGACAGAATGCCGCACAGCTCAGAGTAGGGGAGAGACCGCAAGATGGCACCTGAGAACAAACAGCAAAGGTGCTGGATCACGGCCAGTATGGTATCAGCCACAGGGTTCATCTAGGTCGCCACCAGGCCGCCTATGGCAGGCCGCTTGGCGACCCACACTGGGCAGATCCGGAGCAGGCTTTGGGTGGTTGCGTAAACTAGTAACAAAAGAACCCTACTAGACTGGGAATCCTAACATAATCCGAACGCGGCATGTGGACGTGTGTCTCGATGACACCATCAAACGTGGCAGAGGACACGCAATCAACCAAGTGGGGCATTTCATACTTTGACCTCGGGGTACACAAATGGATGTCAACGTCCTGATATGAGCCACAATATCAGGCAAGGTCCTATCCCGCCGTGCCATAGCGGCACTTCTCACCTGACGCGGCATTCGCTCCCTCCTCGGGTGTCGTGACCTCTTTGTTCCCGCCGGCGCCCATCCCTGCCAGCATGCTCTGCGTGGCGGCTACACTGGCTGGGTCGGGGGGTGGCGGGCCGTCCACCTGATGGGGGGGGAGGTGAGAGCTTAGTAGAAGCTTCAAAGCGTAGCGGGAGATTTCATTCAAACAAACCCTGAAACATGATGCCGACAGCATGCTCTACGTGGCGGCTACACTGGCTGGGTCATGGGGGGGGGGGGGCGCCCACCTGATGGGGGGGAGGTGACAGCGGGGGGGTGCTCTGAGGGAGCTTGGCCAGCCCGTTCTGACAGGAGGCTGCAATGTATCTGTTTCTCAAGCTAAAACATCCTAAACGAGATAGTCGTGTTGACCACACAGCACATTAACCCCAATCAACACAATATCCGTTAGTTACAAAAATACCCCCACCCCCCCTCGCCACGATGCAGACAAGATAAAGTAGTGCTGGTGCGGCATAAAGGCTCAGGAGGGGGGTTGTTCCACATCCAGCATCCCCCTTCCCCTTCTCCCTCTCCCTCTCTCACCCCCTCTTGCCCCCCCCTCCTCACCCCCCACTCCCTCCCTCCCTCCTCCCACTCCCTCTCCTTCCTCTCCCTGCTCTCTCCCTGCCCTCACCCTGCCCTCTCCCTGCCCTCTCTTTATCTCTCCGTCTATCTCTCCCCCCCCCCCCCCCCTTCCTCACCTCCCTGTCCCTGCCCCCCTCCTCATCTCCTACCTTGGGTCCCGTGATGACCACTTGTTCATGGTCTAGCAATGATCCCGAATGGCAGCAGTCCGCCACAAAGGTGAACTTGGTGTTGGGCCGGTTGGAGAGCGGAGACAGAAGGTCACGCAAGTCGTTGTCACAAATGATGTTCATGTCACAAGGGCAGATGGCCTCATCCTTGCCATCAGTCTCAGCCTGAAGAGCAATTTGAAATATGTAATATGTTATTTTAATATTACATTCATGTCTTAAGCCTTCAAGGGCAGATGGCGCCATTAACCCCAGCCTGCAGATTGTGGATGCAGGATTACAAAATAATTGGCATCAGCAGTGCACTGTTTACTCTTGTGCTTCCAATTCTTTCCACCGCCATAATGGCAAGGGAGCAGTTGCGCCTTCTGCCTCAAGCGTAAGTTTTCCTTCTGACACATGTGTCATACCTTAATTTATGTTGTAGGCCTCTGTGCCCTGTTGCCCTATAATGCTTATCTTGCTCTCCACACGCTTACCTGTTGCAGGCACCTGTACCTTATCGATACGGGTCATAGGGGAGCCTCTTATTTTTGACAAAAAGCCCTTTGCACTTCAGTTGTCTGTTATTGATACCTGTGTCCTCTTGCCCTATCAAGCTTCTCACGCTGTCCTAGGTCTCACCTGATCTGAACAATTCACCTGAAGCCTGTTCATATGGTGCCACTGCGGGAGTCCCTTCTTTTGTTGAGCAGTCCAATTCTGTCCAGTTATCTGATATCGACACCTCAGCTCGTTTGCACCCCATCACCTCTGTTCTCTTCACCGCTCTCACCTGATCTGAGGAGGGCCCCAGAAAGCTTCTCTCGTTCTCCCCAGAAAGCTTCTCTTGGTCTCCACCTCTCACCTGATCTGAGGAGGGCACCTGAGTGCCATGTCCACTGAAGTGAAACAGAAGCTCATCACCATCCTTTGCCGCAGCCACCATCCCAGCGATCTCGGCCTTGATGTTGCGACCAGTAGGCTGAGGGGAGAGGAGGGGGGGCACGCACTCACACACAGCTTTAATGTTGCGACCCAGTGGGCTGAGAGGAGAGGGGGGGTACAGAGGTGTTAACTGAAGCATTCTTGGCCAACCTGTCTTCTGTTTTCCTGTTTTAGTGCACACCGAAACAGCACTGAAAGCTGCATTCCCCCCAGCCAGATCACAGGCTGCTTATTGGTGACCAAACCTTTTGGTGGCTGCCCAAGTGAAAGGCACTGGTGGCTGCCGGACAGCCAGAAAAAATTCAGTGATTTAGAGCACACCATACACCATACTGGAAATGTCCCTCCCCACGGCCAGACCACACTACCACAGACTGCTTGTTGGCAAATAAACGTAGTAGTGGCTACCCAAGAGGTCAGGTTCACACCAGAAAAACAGTCAGATGCCCCCTCTCAGCTATACCATAGACTGCTCAGCTTACTGTTGGTGCATGCTCTTCCCAGACAGAACAAACACAGGCAGATGCCCCATATACACTCAGCCCGACCAAAGGCTGCTTATTGGCAACTTATCTTTTTGCTGGCGCATGCCCCTCCCCCGGCCAGGAAAAGCTCAGGCAGATGACCCTCTCCCAGCCTGGCCATAGACTGCCTGTTGCACCTGCATGTATTGCTTGCCGCACCTGCGTGTATTGCTTGCCGCACCTGCGTGTATTGCTTGTCGGTGTCGACCATGATCGTGATGTCCTGGTCTTTGTAGCCGTACACTGTTTTCAGCAGGTCCTGCGAGCAGCAGCGCATGGAGACGATAATGATCATGAGCAAGAAGAGGAGTACGAGTACGAGCATAGAAACGAGCATAAACATGAGTATGAGCAAGAGCAACATGCGCATGCGTATGAGCATGAACATGGCCATGAACAATGGGCATGTACCTGTGCATGGGCATGAATCTGTGCATGAGCAGGCAAACACAATAGTCTTTATTAACGCACCCTCTTTATCTCAGCACCTCTCCCTTTTCCACCACACTGCGTTGCAGCACTTCGACGGATCTGCCTATTTCAGACCCTGGACCTGATTCATCACGATCTATTCCTTCATGATCTTGTACAACTCACTATTTTTCAACCCCGCTCCACACCTCCAGCCCCTACCTGCATGGCCCACACATCATTCACACATCCCTCCAGGCTGTACTGGGTGCCTGGGTAGTTGCAGCCGACAAGCACGGCTTTGCGCCCGTGCCCGCCCCCATTCTGCGCAGTGGCCCCGCCCCCGCCATCTGTCCTCATGACAACGAACGGGCTGTCCGCCCACTTGGTGCTGCACTCCAAGCAGGGGCTCTGTGAGAAGCCTGTGGTCTTCAGGCTCTGTCTCGTACCGAGGACGGTGTTGCGGCACGTCAGGGTGGAGGACGCGCCACCCTGGACAGAGGCAGGCCAGGGGAAGTGAGAGAGAGCAGAGCAGTGACTAGGACATTAAGTGCCAAAGGGGCTCTTCTCCTGAACCGATACCTTTCAGATATCTAGATATGTATGTTTGAGATATCACATGCTGACATGAGGTGCGGGCAGATAAATTGGAGAGGCCCTGGACTACCAGATCCACTGTTTCTGCATATACTACATACTCCCATAGTAGAAGGTTAAAGGAGGAAGATGCCACCATGACAAATTCCCATGGAAATTGTCTTCGTCATCACGCATGTGAGAAACTCAGGGTTTCTAGTATATCACGTGATCGTGCTTGCAACAGAAGCACACACTTAATGAGCAAGATTGGGTGGGTGGGACGGTACAAACGAGGTGCGACAGAGCACAGAAAACGCAATAAACTCACGATTAGAAGCGCTAAACGAAGCTTCTAATCTCTGTACCGTGATTGACTCATAAAGAAACAACAAGCCTCCTGCCCATAACGGCAGTAAGGACTTGCCCTAGCTCAAACGAAGGTCTTGGTTCAGGTTGATTATTCCACAAATTCAAGTTATTGAAAGAAAAGGAATAAGGGACCATTCCAGATTCCGTACATACAGAAACTAGATTATCTGAATTGCATGAAGAAATCTGTAGACATGAGTACAACAAGGCACGCTACCATAACCACATGGTCATCATTTTGCCGACTTACCATTGCCACATGTTCGTCATATTTCCGTCTCACCTTTGCCGCATGGTCCTTTGCCACCGCTACCAAAGCGTTGGTGAATGCACCGTAAGCCTTGCCATTGGCCGGACGAGCATCAGCACTCGTCTCATGGTCCTGATGAGGAGGACGGTGGAGGGTTTAGTATTTAGGGTTAAGGGTAAGAGTTTGAAAAGGACGCGAGGGTGCACGTGGAAGCCAGAGGTGTAAAGTAGACACAGGATCTAAGGACTGCAGCCTCAAAGGACTGATGGAAACACTTTGTAGTGATTTGCCTCATTCAGGGTTAAGGATTAGGGTACTGTGAAGTGATTTGCCTACAAGAGCATCAGCACTTGTCTCATGTGAGGCAGACAGGCAGAGTTGTGATGGATACTTGAATCGAAGGACTGTAGCCGCATAGGACTGAATTAAATAATGTTTAGTGGTGTGCTTATACCCTTACAATAGACATGTAGCTGATCTGCCGCTGAAGTGTAGCTGAAGTGTAGCTGAAGTGTAGCTGAAGCACACTGAAAGAAACGCTGATGGTGACTGGATTGGATATGAACTCTTCCTCGGCTGGCGCCCCTCCAGACCCTGAAACCCTCTAACGCTCTTACCAAACTCAAAAGTATTGTAATGTATTGGCTTGCATGGTCACTTTTCATTCCTTCATATTATTCATTTAAAATATGTATGCCTGCTTTTAAAGAGGGTCGCTGCCTTTAGATATTGAATGAGACGCCTGAGGGAAGCAAGCTGCCTTCAACACATGCACATGCACATGCACACGCGCAGACGCAAGCACACGCGCAGACACAGGCACAAGCACAGGCAAAGACGCAGGCACAAGCACAGGCACATGGACAAGCGTAGGCGCAGGCGCAAACACAGGCACAAACACAGGCAAGCACAGGCACAGGCGCATGCGCAGGCACAGGCGCATGCGCAGGCACAGGCGCAGGCACAGGCACAAGCGCAAGCGCATGCATGGGCACATGCACAAGCGTAGGCACAGGCACATCCGCAGGCACAAGCACAAGGACAGGCACAGGCACGGCGTAGACGCAGGCACATGCACAAGCGCATGCAAAGGTGCCGGCGCCGGCGCAGGCACAGGCATTGGCACAAGCACAGGCGCATGCGCAAGTGCAAACACAGGCACAGACGCAGGCAGAGGCACAGGCACAGACACAGGCAGAGGCACAAGCATAGGCGCTGGCACAGGCACAAGCACATGCACAGGCACAAGTACAAGCACATGCACATGTACAAGCACATGCACAAGCACAGGCACATGCGCATTCACAGGCACAGGCACAAGCGCAAGCACAGGCTTATGCACAGGCACATGCGCAGGCGCATGCATAGGAGCCGGCACCGGCACATGCACAAGCACATGCGCATACGCAGGCATATGCACATGCGAATGCGCAGGCACAAGCACAGGCACATGCACCTACACATGCACATGCACAGGCACATGCACCTACACATGCACATGCTCAGGCACAGGCATAGGCCCATGCACAGGCTTATGCACAGGCACATGCGCATGCACAAGAGCCGGCACCGGCACCAGCACAAGCACAGGCATGGGCGAAGACGCTGGCACATGTAAAGGCACAGACACTGGCACAAGCACATTCATATGCACATGCGAAGGCGCATGCATAGGCGCTGGCACAGGCACAGACGCAGACACAAGCACAGGCATGGGCGCTGGCACAGACACAGGCACATGCACATGCACAGGTACAAGCACATGCACATGCCCAGGCACAGGCGCATGCACATGCACAGGCGCATGCACAAGCGCATGCACATGCACATCACATGCACATGCGCATGCACATGCACGTGCACATGCACATGCTCAGGCACAGACACTGGCACCAGCATATGCATATGCGAAGGCACAAGCGCAAGCACATGCACAGGCACATGGAACCCGAATCCAAACAAAGTTCCCATACAACGCCACACCCTACATGGCCAAATGTCTCTGTATACATAAGTCTTAACAACCCTGAGATCCTGGTAGCAAACATGTGGTGATACTTCAGTCCCCATACATAGCTGGCCGTCTTGTTAAGCTTTCTGGGTGTCAGGGATAAAGGTGTGGGGTTCAGCGTGTTCCGGCTTTGGGTTGAGGTCTCAGGGGTTGCCAAACTGGCAGCCTGAAAACATGATTCGGATAACGGCTGGCAGCTCTTGGGTTTAGGGTTCAGGATATCCTCAACCTCATAAACCCTAAGCTACTTCAGCCTGAAACCCTTAATGCTAAACCCTAAACAAAGCCTGAATCTCTGCACTCACCTGACAACCTCAGAAAGGGATTCCTCGATTGACATGCAACAGGCAAAGTGAGTGTTTTATAAATCCCAAGCCTTGCAACCTTAACCCTTAACTCACCTGACAGCCAGAGAAAAGGATACCGATGTCGGCTCCAAGCTTCTCCTCCTCAGGCTGAACTGCGGCAAATGGGGAGGGCTGCAGCCCTGCACCTCCCCCCGCTGCCCCTTCGCCCCCTCCTCCTCCACCTCCTCCAGGATTCAATTGAGGCAGAGATCCCAGCCCTCCTCCTCCTCTTCCTATTCCGCCAGGATTCAGTTGGGGTAGAGCTCCCAGCCCCCCTCCTCCCCCCCATCCCCTTCCTCCTCCTCCTCCGCCGCCACTGAACAAGTGGCCTATGCCGGCGGCTATTCCCTGGCTGATTGCTGCTCCGTGTTGCCCTCCAACCAAGTTTCCGATTCCATTTCCGATTTTCCCTGCCAACATCTGTGGACCCAGCAGGAGGCACAGTCAGGTTTTCTCTGCCTCACCCTGTTGAAAAGGCTGTGGGTGGTTGCGTTACCTTGTGGCAACAAGAACGATCACTCATCAAGGCGAGGCATCTTGAGGTTCAACTCCAGTGTGACACTCACACTAGTCTTGAAGAGATGATCCAGTCTGTCTACGGGTCTCACCCATGCAATTACGATTCACATATTACACCATTACACTGCCAGGGTCACACTTAGCCACTACTGATACCACACTCACTCTTCCACACAATATCCCACAAATGCAACCACACTGTCTCACTACCAATTCCACACTTCCACACTGTGTACATGTGTTGCACTCCCTCTCTCACCATTATAATCACACTGTCACACTACCAGTTCCACCCTTCCACCCTGTGTTTCACTCCCTCTCGCACCATTAAAATCACACTGTCACACTACATGTTCCACACTGTGTTGCACTCCCTCTCTCAACATTACAATCACACTATCACACTACCAATTCCACACTTACACACTATGTTGCACTCCCTCTCTCACCATTTAATCACACTATGACACTACCAGTTCCACACTTCCACACTATGGTGCACTCCCTCTCTCACCATTTAATCACACTATGCCACTACCAGTTCCACACTTCTGCACTATGTTGCACTCCCTCTCTCACCATTTTAATCACCCTTTCACACTACCAGTTCCACACTTCCACGCTGTGTTGCACTCCCACTCTCACCATTGCGATTTTCGTCTTTCCGCTGGCATCCTCCCCAAACAGCCCCATCATGGTGGTGTGCATGTTCTGGCTGTTGACCTGGGTAGTGCCGCCTTGCATGCCAGACAGAATGCTGCACAGGTCTGAGTAGGGGAGGGACCGGGGAATGCTCTTCTTGCCGCCCATGCCCGCAAGCATGGCCCGAGTGGCCGCAACGCTCGCGGGGTCGGGGGGCGGAGGCCCACCCACCTGCAATTAGTATTATATTAGGTATTCGTTTTGGGGGGCAGTCGTGCAATAAGATACGGCAATTGCTTTTTTTTGTAGTCCATAACGTAATTAGCACAAGCACCTCATCAACTAGCCAATATCAACCAACAAAACTTCCATGCCCTCTGGCTTGGTTACAATTACGTTACAAGGAATGTTTATAACAAGCACACAGAGGCACTATCCATCCTATATTCTTGATCATGTGATGCAAATCAGTAAGATGGTCGACCTATGCTGACAGCCGGGCATCAAAGCTCATCCTCATATTTAATGTGGCTGCTCCCTAAATCCCAAAATGTTCCCTCCCTCAATGACATGCCCCTCCCGCTCACACATCTGGGGGCCTTCCTTCCGCCTCGTAGCCAAACACCCCCAGTGCCCTCCCTACCACCTTCTCCCTCCTTCACTACCTCCCTCCCCCCTCACTCCCCCCCTACCTCCTTCCCTCCCTCCCCTTTCTCCCTCCCTTTCTCCCTCTCCCTCCCTCCCTCCCTCTCCCTCCCTCTCCCTCCCTCTCCTTACCTCCGTCCATCTCCCTCCCCCCCCCCCCCCTCCTCATCTCCTACCTTGGGTCCTGTGATGACCACTTGTTCATGGTCTAGCAATGTTCCCGAGTGGCAGCAGTCCGCCACAAAGGTGAACTTGGTGTTGGGCCGGTTGGAGAGCGGAGACAGAAGGTCACGCAAGTCGTTGTCACAAATGATGTTCATGTCACAAGGGCAGATGGCCTCGTCCTTGCCATCAGTCTCAGCCTGATGGGCGATACAAATAAATGAAAACTCGTGTTTCCAAATAATATTCATGTTGCATGCCTTTTAGGCTGATGGCCTTTTCCCTGCCTTCAGACTCAGCCAGTAGGTCAGTGCAAATAAATAAATAATTAATATCCCAAAGGATGCTCATGTCGCATGCCTTTATGGTCAGATGACCTTGTCTCTTCCGTCAGTCTCAGCAGTCTGAGCCCTTTTGTAATCTATCACCTCCGTTCTGTTCACCGCTCCCACTTTGCCTGTTGAAGGCACCTGTGCCCTTACCTGTTGAAGGCACATGTGCCCTGTTGCCCCAGAAAGCTTCTCTCGTTCTCCACCTCTCACCTGATCTGAGGAGGGCACCTGCGTGCCATGCCCGCTGAAGTGAAAGACCAGCTCATCACCATCCTTAGCCGCGGCCACCATCTCAGCGATCTTGGCCTTAATGTTGCGACCAGTAGGCTGAAGGGAGAGAGACGATAGTGGGTGTGGGGGGGGGTTAGAGTCAGCGGCTGTTGCTGGCTGTAGCGGAGACTGGTAATACCCCTAACCCCTTAACCCCTACCCCTAAACCCTTGCCCATACACCTTTAACCCATACCCTCACCCTAAACCCCTAACACTAAAGCCCTACCCCTTAACCTTAAGCCTTTACCCTAAACCCTTAACCCCAACCCCTCACCCTAAACCCAACCACTAACCCCTTTACAGTGCAGACAGTCGGACACTGTGGTTACCACCTCCCTTGTCATTTCACCTTACCCTCTTCACTGTAATGTAAATTCTGAGGTCAAGCCCTTGTCTCTCCCTTCGTCTCTTAACCCACAGTCGCTTTAAAGCCCACTTGATCATCCTTGGGTATTACTTCAACAACCTCTATACGGAGCAATCACACGCATTAATGCATTACACCTATTACACCTACATATCAGACCCCGGAGAGCACACCCTGAACACACTGTTACCCTAACTTGAGACTCCCGGCCCTGCTCCCGCCATGACAAATACATCTATCCGCAACACCAACTTGCAAAACCAACTTGCAACAGCTACTCGCAACAGCCATCCACAACGTCCGTCCACAGCAATGGTACCTGTAGCCCTGTCTTGTCCGTGTCAATCAGAATGACGACGTCTTGGTCCTTAAAACCATACACCGTCTTCAACAGGTCCTGCAGCGTGATGGGTTAGGGCTTTAGGGGTAGGGGTTAAGTGTCAAGTGTTAATTGTTAAGTGTTCAGATTTCAGGGTTCAGGCTTGAGGGCTAAGGGTTAAGGGTGTAGGTTTAAGGGTTAAGAATTAACAGTTCAGGGTTATGGGCTAAGGGCGAAGGGTTATGAGTTATGGAGCCTAGACCTCTAGTTCATGGGTTATGTGTTAATGGTTTAGGGTTCTGGATTATGAGTAATGGGTTCAGGTAATGGATTGAGGACTAAACTGTATGGGTATATGGGTTTCAGGTCATTGGATACGGGATATGGGTCAAAACCATCAGCCATCAATAGAACGTCCCATGATGTAGAGCTGTTCCAGATGGGAGTTACAGTAGTCAAGTAATGGCTATGAAAGTTACCGGAACATTATACACATTTAAATTCAAATAAAATGGATTCAAAACAGGATGGAATCCTCCTCATCCACATGTGCTGTCTGATCAGCGGTCATTCAAAGCCTCGTCCTCCAAACGTCCAACACAACTAAAAAGTTGCCAAGAGGTAGTGCATAGATAAGGAGTACATCTGCACCGGCAAGTTCCATCCCGCCCCCTGGCCACGGGAGAATCTCACTGTTCCCGCTAAGGCGTGTTTTGAGAAATTGTGCTGGCTGCCCCTAGATCTAGATCTAGGATGTAGAACCGTCCCAATCCCAACAACAATTGGCCCAAAACGTTGTTCACACATGCACATATTGTGCACACCTCCATCCACACCTGCATGGCCAGCACATCGTTCACACATCCCTGCAGGCTGGACTGGGTGCCCGGGTAGTTGCAGCCGACAAGCACAGCCTTGCGGGACGGAATGCCCTTGGCCGCCATGAAGAAACCCCGGCTTACGGCAGCAGCGTCCCCCCCTTGAGCTCCAGCTCCAGCTGACATAGCGCCCATTTCCATTTTCACTTCTGCTCCCCCTCCCGCTCCCGCACCCACTCGCCCTCCTGCTCCAAATTGCGCTTCTGCTCCTGCAGCGCCCGCTCCCATGGACACCGTGGGCAGCTGCCGGTATGCCTGCTGAGGCAGCGGCAACAGCGCCGGCTTCACACCATCCTGGTGCTGCAACGTCATCGGGCGCCAGGTCCCCCCCTGCTGCCCCCACACGCCGCACGCTCTCTCCGCGCCGATGGTGGCCTTGTAGTTGACAGCGTAGCCGGGGACGAAGGGGGCTGCGACTGGCATGTGCTGGGTGTATGGAGTCACCTGATAAAACGGGGCAGTCACGGGTAGGCATTGGGTGAGAGGGGTGCTGCTTGGCAGGGGTGTCAGTAGGTTCATGCTAGATATGAAAGGAGCAGCAAAGGAGGCGCATGCTGGATTTTTTGGGTATGGCCTCATTCCAGAGGGTGGGAGAAGGTTGGACAGAGGGGTATTCATACCGATGCATGAGTTTTGAAAAACTGTCGAATAGCGGCGAGTTTCAGCCCCTCCCTCTCCCTCTTTCTCCGAGTCGTTCCTGTACGCCCTGAATGGTTATGTTGGGTGAGAGATTGAAAGAGGCATCATAGCACCCCACCAGCACAATAGCTGTGTAAAGCTGAATCCCTAAGCCCTAAGCCCTAAACCCTACACCCTACTCTCTAGGCCCCAGGCCCTACGCCATAAACTACCTTAAAGCCCGATATCATGTTTGCTACCCCCATCTGAGGTTTTCGGCTGCCGCTGTGGCAGGCACCCCAGAGGCTGCCCAATCCAGTGACTGCAGTCCCACCCGATTTTCCAGATCTAGTGAATGCAGGCCCACCCAAGATTTCACAATCTAAGGACGGCAAGCCCACCTTAAGTCTTCTGCTGCAGCAGCGGCCTATCCGAGGTTTCCACTCCAGTGACAGCAGGCCCACCCAAGATTCCCCAATCCAATGATGGCAGGCCCACCTGAGGTCTTTTGCTGCAGCGGCGGCAGGCCGCAATGCCGTAGTACAGGGCTGCTGCCAGCCCCCCCAGGACAAGTATGCTGCCAACGCAGCTGAGCCCAATGACCAGCCCAAGCTTCTCCGCGGACCACTTGGAGTCGGACAGTGCAGCGTCGGGAGAGGTGTTGCCTGAGGTTCAGGGTTCAGGGATTTTGTATGCATAAATATGTTTTTTGTAACTCCTGGATTTGTTTCCAAAGTCCTAACCGCCTCATGGTGTCCCCTACCTTGCGCCATCTGCAACATCTGCATACATCTGCAACATCTGCGCACGTCTGAAATATCTGCAATATCTTGCGTACATCTGCAACATTAGCAGCATCTGCAGTATCTGCAACATCTGTAACATCTGCAATATCTTGCATACATCTGCAACATCTGCAATATCTGCAACATCTGCATACATCTCGAGAGCGTTCGTGAGTGTGCTTCACAAATGTGTGCTGCGACACACATGGGCGCGCACCGTTAATGCTGATGTCACACTTGTTGGTTGTGCCTGCTGCTAGTGCGTTGGATACGTGAAGGCAGAGTTTTTCCACGTTGGAACTGCTGCCTTTGAATGGCACTGCGTAATGGAGGGGGTATTGCGCAGGCTGAGGAGGGGGTCCTTAAAGTATAAAACATGTGGTTCGGGGGAGGGTTATCGAGATATTGGGGGAGCTGCATGCCTTTGAATGGCACTATGTAGTACGGGTCATTGCGGAGGGGGGGGGCTTTATGTACTGGAATAAAACACACTTGGGGGCGTGGTATTGAGATACTGGGGGAGGCATCAGGAAGAGTTGTGTTCCTTTGGAGCTGCTGCCTTTGAATGGCACTATGTATTCGGGGGAATTGTGAATGGGGGGGGCTCCTTTTTAAATTAGTGTTCGAAATGTTTGGAGTGGGCTGTATGACATCAGTGTGAGACACGTTAGGGGGAGGAGTGCTCCATTGAAAGGCGTTGCCTAGTGAAGGGGGGGGTTGGGGTAAGGGTGCCCCTCATTAATCTGGTGAAAAACGAAGGGTTTCAATGTCGTCGTTACAATACTGATTGTGCCGGCAGAAATGTATCAAAGGCTGCAGATGAGGGAATCCAGAGGAAAATCCTGCACGCTCCTCTCGACACCACTTCCAGGTCAGCACCCACTGCGCTAGACTTCTCTGGTGGCGCTGCCATGTCAGCACCCAATTCCCTAAACTGCTCTGGTGGCGCTGCCAGGTCAGCACCGATCTCACTCCTCCGCGGATACCCCAAGCCACACCTCCCTGAATAATTATGAAGGCTGCTTATCAAGGCTGGCTGCACGCACCTGAGCAAGTGGAGGCCGGGCCGCAGGCCATTGACGCGTACAACGAGGTTGCGGTGCAATTGGTGGGTGAGGCACAGGCCTGCAGATGGACGGGGAAATATAAGGGGTTGATGAAGGGGGGAATGGGATGGGGAGAGGGAGAGGAGAAGAGGAAGCATTTTAGGGTTTAGGCTTAAGCTTAAGGGGTATCAGACACGGCACTGCTCCCTGCTTAAGGCTTAGGGTTTAGGGTTTAGGTTCCCTAACCCCAAAAACTGACAAGTTAAAGGTTTTGGGCTTGGGTTGAGGGGCCGGGTCCTCGTCAGGTCCTGACAGGGTAGAAAACAAACATGGGCTGTTTGCCTCCTGCATTTGTTTGCCCCTTATATCTAGCATTATAGCTCCTCTTTCTAGATTTCCTGACGGTCTGATCTACCTGGCCCTTCCAGAAAAGGCTGTGGCCAGAGGGTGGTTGCAGTCCTTTAGTTTTGAAGCAGTAACTCTTCAACTTCCAAGCCCTGTTCCTCCTAACCCCTGTCCCTCCAAACCCCTGTTTCTCCAAATCCCTGTTTCTCCAAACCCCTGTTTCTCCAAACCCCTGTTCCTCCAACCCCCTGTTTCTCCGAACCCCTGTTCCTCCAAAACCCTGTCCCTCCAAACCCCTGTTTCTCCAAACCCCTGTTTCTCCAAACCCCTGTCCCTCCAAACCCCTGTTTCTCCAAACCCCTGTCCCTCCAAACCCCTGTTCCTCCAAAACCCTGTCCCTCCACAACCCTGTCCCTCCAAACCCCTGATCCTCCAAACCCCTGTTTCTCCAAACCCCTGGTTCTCCAGACCCCTGCTCCTCCAAACCCCTGGTTCATCCAACCCCTGTATCTCCAAACCCCTGTTTCTCCAAACCCCTGTTTCTCCAAACCCCTGTTCCTCCAAACCCCTGTTTCTCCAAACCCTTGATCCTCCAAGCCCCAGTTCCTCCAAACCCTGTTTCTATGACAGGGGCACCTCGCACCAATGTCAATTCAATCAGAGCAACGGTGATAACTAGAAGTTGTGTTCTGGTGGTGTGGTGCTACTTTTTGTGTATGATGCTTCAGCTGCAATTCAGCCACATCACCTCCTCCCGCCGTAGGTGCCTGAAGCAAGCACCCCTGCTTGAGCCGCAGGATTTCGGTTGGTCAAGGTTAGGTCTCCATCAGCCAAGGGGTGGCTGCACAGCGACCAGCCAAATGTGGCGGGGTGCTGCGTAATATGAACAATTTCCTGCAACGCTATACCTACTCTAGATGGATTTCTACAAAACCGGCGCTCGAGTCTTTAAGTGACTGCCTCGCATTAACCATCAGATATGGTACATAATAGCAGCTGGACGGTGTTCAGCTATTCGAGCTAGGTACCCTTTATCCTTCTCCCTATCAAGCTATTTGAGCTAGGTACTGGTACCCCTAAACCCTATTAAGCTATCCGAGCTATGTAGCAGCAACCCAGCACTGAACGTGTCATCCGGCCGGACCCAGTGCAGAGACCCCTGCCTGCCCACCTCTCTTCCTGCCATCCCGCCCTCTCTCACCGTTGCGAGTGCGATGTATACATTTGCGTTGCTAGTGCACCATATCTGCAGGTATGCATCAAGGAGGGGTCAGGGGTGGTGGCTCACCTGATGCTATTTTTAGCTATAGTTCAGCTGCATTTCAGCTACAGTTCAGCCACAGTTCAGTTCCCTGCGGATGAGTGGTCCTGATGCAGCATGCCCTGGTGCTGGGCCTTCAAGCCACTGGTTGATCATGGTGCAATGCCAAGCGGTCTCGGGTGGTGGCTTCTGAACCCCATGGACAGGGCCTTCGTCACAACACATGTGAGAAAGGCCCTAAATAATGGATTACTGGGTTCACACTAAAAAGAGTAAATAACTCAGTAATCAGCCTGGGGTGGGGGCAGGGGGCTGCCAACGTGCTAGGTACCTTTCTGCTGCTTTGTTGCATGAGCCAGAACATCACATCCTAGGGGTGCTGGTTGCAGGTGCGAACTGACGGCATTCCGCACATGAAGATTACTGGTACAATGCCAGCTGTCTGTTGCTGCTCCAAACCATGGCATGGAAAACAAAAATGGCTCTCCATGTCTGATGTCAGATGCCTGCTCATCTGTTGCTAGGCTGATGCCTGTTCCTTTGCTTGTACTTAACAAAGTTCGAGTCTATAATAAATAATTTAAGAAGCCTAATGCCTGCTGGCTGCTTGTTTTTGACTGATGTCGGATGCCTGATCTTACTCTGGGCTCATCCAGATTCCAGAGCGGCTCTCCATGTCAGGCCCTCATGCAGGAGCCCGCGCGTTTTGCGCGATGCAACCCCATTTCCCGTAAGCGCCAGGTTGATTTTAATTGTGCCACAATCGCAGTGTTTGCGGCTTGGCTTCATGGTGCGGGGTGGTGGAAGTCGGGTAGCCTTAGAGCGGCCCACCCTCCTAGCGCAGTGTTGCGTGCGCGTGCGTGGCAGCAAATGTTGCAGCATTTCGCACCTGGTAGCCCAGGGTGAAGTAGCCGCAAGCTGTGTATGGCGTCGATGTGATGTCCTCGGAAAAGGACTGTGCGGATGTTGCATGGGCAGTAGCGAGGATTGCTAGGAGGAGCAGTCCGCCATTCTGAAGCAGCATGGCGCGACGAGTTTCCTGTGACATCCCACTCAGTGCATCATGATACCCTACTGACTCCCTGTACAGCCCCTGTGCGTACGCATTTAAGTCCACCTTTTGTGTGACATGCGACGAAAGTGGGACCTCGAAGTTGGACCGGGTTGTCCAAGCTTTTCACACCACCCATACCCGGACCCATACCATCGACAGATACCATCGTTTTACACCGCACGTTATTACGCGTCGGCAACGCACACAAGTGTGTCGTCAAAGCCCTCGACAAACCAAGCAGGAGACGAATACTAGTGACTGTCGCGGGATAGGCTTCATGGGGCGTGGTATGTTTATCTCAGCTGACTCCTGGTCGGTGCGGACCTCGTGTTCCGGACGTCGGTAGGCCAAAACGCTGCGCATGTCCGCTGTCAACAGCAAAACCAGCATCCCATGACCTAATCACTATTTGGAATCTGCTGCGGGAACAGCTTTCCGGGACCAGCCGTAGGCCCAGCGGGGGTGGAGACGGGAAGTCAGAGGAGCTTCAGGGGCGCCCCAACTCAAGCTTCTAATATCTGTGCCTATATGCCTTCGAATGCTGACGGAATGACGACAGGTGAGAGATTATGGAGTTTTCGGATGTTGGGCAGACAAGCGGAAGGAGGTGACGGCAACAACTGCCGTGCTTAGACACGTGTCCTGTCACAACCGACACGCCGCACCGCCCCTGACTGCCGATTTTGCGACCCCCCTTACCATTCCAACAACCGCATGATATCTTCTATAAGAGATGCTGAAATATTCAAGGGAAAAGCTAAACCTTTGTTTTGTAACTGTTGCGGGCTGTTTGAGAGGGTTGGATGCTATACCATGCTATGCCATGCCATGCTATGCCATGCCATGCCGTGCCATGCCATGCCATGCCATGCCATGCATGGAGGGGGGCTGGAGTAAGGTCTCGGAGGATCCCCATGATTAGGAGTAATTCCGCGTGTAGGTAAGGGGTCTGGGGAGACCACAATTGGGGAGATCACAAACGGGCTATTGGGGACCAAACCATGACCGGCCGACAAGCCAAATCCTCAAAATCAACATAATTGTATCGGCAGTTGCCTTCCTCATTGCGACAAGCATAATCCTTGCCCCCTCCCCTGCTGCTTCTGGAATGCACAGGCTGCAACGTCGGGAATCGAAGGCCGGGCACCTCTGCCGCCAGACTCCGCCCGCAGACAGCCCGTGCAGCTGCTCGCAGAATAGGCTCTCAGATAGCTTTGGAGCCATGCTTGCTGCTGCGTGTCCCTTTCCCCGCTCCCATTGCTGGGAAAAGCAGAGGCGGTGGCACCTGCTCCAACAAGCGCTTTATCTGCTGCCGCGCCTCGTCGCCTGATACGCCCTCATTTCTTGAGACGCTAAGGCGGGCACTCGTGGGCGTTTGGGGCCAGCCTAGCGGCGGCAGTGGCAGTACAGCAGGTGGGCGCGAGGCAAGGTCAGGGGGCCATGGTGGGTTGGTGGGATCTTGTGGTGAGTGGCAGTGGGGCTAGGGTGGTTTTGGGAGGGGCGGGTAGGGCCGGCTCGACAGTGCAGTGGGTGTGAGCAAGGCGAGGGCCGGTAAGTGCGGGGTAGAGCGGGGGGCTATGGTGGATTGGCGTGAGGCTGGTGGTGGGTGACAGTGGGGCCAGGGTGGTTCTAGGTGGGTGGGTGGGTGGATGGGTAGGGCCAGCTCGGCAGTGCAGTGGGTGTGAGCGGGGCGAGGGTAAGGCGGGGCTGTCCTGGCGGCGGCATCAACAGAGAAGCGGGTGAGACCGGGTCAAGGGTGGGGCAGTGTAGCGCTTTGCCAATTTGTTGAACATGGATGAGAGTGACGCAATGTTAAGAGCCCCGCCTCGCTCAGTACTGTCAGTATCTCCTCAAGACATATCCTCAAGATATCTTCTAAAAATATCCTCAAGATACAATACACTGCCCATTGTAAAGATGTGCAGCATATACATCTGTATAGCCTTAGACTTGGTAGCATCCAGGGACGCTACAGGCAGGTCACCCTGCAGGCTATCCTCTTTGCTCACTTCCAGATGCTCATCTTCCCCAATCGCTTCCTGTTGCTGTGCCGGCAGTAACAAGCAGTGGGCTGACCGCATTCTCCTGGCTCAGTTACTGGCGCCCAGTTTTCCCCCCCATGATTCAGCTACATGTCAGCTGCACTCTGGCCTATGGCCAGAGGCCCTGTTGTGGCCGTCCAAACTGCCTTGGGCACCAGTTGTAGGCCGGCCCTGGTTTGGTCCCAATCTGGCCTTTGGCAGCTGCAGGGCAGCCTGCCGAAGGTAGAATTGACAAAAAACAAAGAAACGCTGCTGGTGCCCCTCTTTACCACGCATTGCTTAACAGGGTGCCGATTGCTTTCTCCTTCAAGGCTTGTCCACCCACTGATGCCCATCTTCCCCACTTGCTTCCCGCTGCAGCACCTTCAGTTCCGCCGCCATCCCTGGCCCTCTGGGACTTCTCTGCTGCAGAGCAGATGCAGCAGCTCGTGCCGCGGCCGCGCTTGGCTGCGGCGCTCCCGATCATTGCCTCGGCTGCAGCTGCGCTCCCGCTGCCGCCGCAGCTGGAGGGGGCGCGGGCGGCGGCGCTGTTACTGCTGCAGGAGCAGGAGCGGAAGGCACGTCAGAGGCAGCAGGAGAAGATGCAGCAGGGTACAGCTCTGTCTTCTGCTGGGCCGGCGCCCCTGCAGGAGCAGGAACAGCAGGCACATGAGAGGCAGCAGGAGCAGGAGCAGCTGCAGCAGGGTGTGGCTGCGGCTCTGTCCTCTGTAGGGGCTGCAGCGGGGCCGGTGCTACTGCTGGTTCCAAGGCCAGTGGCAAAATATGAGGCTGCCTCTACCGAGTGCGATGACATTGTCCGCTCGGGTGCTGCAGAGATACACAGCGGGCTTAGTAGAAGTGTTGAGGCGGGGCGAACGTTGGGCGAGGGCTCGGAGGAGGACGGGGAGGGAGTGTGCAATGACGGTGTGGAGGGGGAGCAGACGAACTTGGAGGGGGAGTGGGCGGATTTGGAGCGGGCGAACTTGGAGAGCCAGTGGAGTTACAGCGAACCTCCAGGGCAGCAGGAGAGTCCGCCAGGGGAGAGGGAGGAGGAGGCCGAGGCGCCGGGCTACAGGACCGCTGACAGGTGCGTAATGTTTTTTGATGTTTGATGGTAGGTAAAAGATTGTCCTTCGATATATTATCGTGAAATCATTTAATTTCCTACCAGTGTTCCCTTTTTTGGCTGTTGAGTCGATACCTTCGGCAGGCCGCCCCGCAGCATTCCCGTAGCTGCCAAATGCCGGATTGGGACCCGATCAGGACCAGCTTACGACTGGTGCCCAAGGCAGTTAGGCCAGCCACAACTGGGAACTCTGGACATGTAGCTGAGTCACACAAATACGAAAATCGCCTCATTTGACTGCACCGGTACGGTATCTTGTGTCCCCATGTTGCCATGATTAGTGTGATGGAGGCGAGGAAGCTGTGCGGGTAGGAAGCAGGGCTGTTGCAAAGGTGGACGAAAGGCTGTTGCAGTGCGGCTATTCAGTACGGTTGTTTAGGTACACTCCGAAGTGTGGAACTGTAGGCGTATGTGTTGAAGTACAGGTGTATAAGTTTGGGTGTGTTAGGTGTATGCATTTCCTATCCAGGTCACCCTTAACTCTCAACCCTATAAGCTGCTCTTCTGTCTTTGAAAAAACGGGATCCCGAACCAAGAAATAAGTTGGGTCCCAGGACGGTCAAGGCGGTTCGCCGGGACAACCAGCGTAGCTTATTGTCCGTGGCGGATCCCGCCTTTGCGCTGTGCCCAGAGAGACCCTGAGCGATACCGATGATTCTCTAAAGCGTGTTGCGGCCTTTCTTTGCCTCACACACCAAAGGTGTGTGGGGTCCGCCGAGTCCCGCCACCTTCGGTGGAGAGACCTCGATGGGACCCCCACGAGGTCAATTTGGGTCCCTGACAGTGAGCGCGCAACAGTGGTAAGGGTGCTTCTCACTTCAGATTATCATCGGGATTGCTCGAGTGCCCTGGTCCCAGAATTTAATTCTTGGGGCAACGCCTCCGCTTTATAGAATCAGCGGGAGTGCTCGGACGCCCGTAGG
The DNA here is from genome assembly GCA_037349105.1 of Limnomonas spitsbergensis. Lineage (NCBI taxonomy): Eukaryota > Viridiplantae > Chlorophyta > Chlorophyceae > Chlamydomonadales > Limnomonas > Limnomonas spitsbergensis. The sequence continues at coordinate 359,760 of JAYJMM010000084.1, read as the reverse complement.
GCACCTAAGCAATTCCGCTGATTCTCTTAAGCATACCCTTACACCAAGAACCCGCTCCTCTACTACGAGGGACACCGAAACCCGCTACCCCACATAGCAGGGTGCGGGTTTCGGTGATCCTCTGCTAGGTTAGGGGACCGCGCCTGCAAGCAGGCGAGGTCTCCTCACTACGCGGGGGACGCGTAGTGGAGGAATACTTTTGTCTGCGTATGCTTGCGGCCTTAGTTCACCCCCCCCCAAAAGTAAGCACTGTCGCTTCCCATCATGCCCCCGACAAGGCCTGGCTGCCTGGGTAACACTTCATACCCCAAACACGAAATAATGTCACTACTGCCAGTCCCCCCTTGCCCCCTGTTGCCCTCTCTGACTCCTGTCCCCCCTTGAAAAAAGTAAGCTCTGCTGCTGCCCCCTGTCCACTCTTCAAAAAAGATAAGCAGTGCCGCTGATCTTTGCCCTCTGTCCCCCCTTGCCCCGACCCTCCGCCGTGCAGGGTGTCGGTGGTGCGAGTGCCCTCCACCTCAGCTGGGGGGGAGTCAAAGGTCATGGTGGAGAAACACAGCATTTATAATACCAAGGTAGGGAGGAAGGGGGAGAGGGAAGGAAGGAGGGGGGTTGGGAGGGAGGGAGGGAGAAAGAGAGGAGGCAGGGGGGAGGGAGGGAGGGAGGCATGAACAGAAGCACAGCGTGTGCACCTTCAAAGAAGGGAGGGAGGGAGGGAGAGGAGGCGGGGGGGGGGGGGGGGGGGGGGGGGGAGGAGAGAGGAGACAGGGAGGACGGAGGGAGGGAGAGAGGAGGGAGGGAGGGGGGCATGAACAGCATTGACAGGGAGGGAGGGAGGGAGAGAGGAGGCAGGGGGGGAGAGGGAGGGAGGCATGAACAGAAGCACAGCGTGTGCACCTTCAAAGAAGGGAGGGAGGGAGGGAGAGGAGGCGAGGGGGGGGGGGAGGAGGGAGAGAAGAGACAGGGAGGACGGAGGGAGGGAGAGAGGAGGGAGGGAGGGGGGGGGGCATGAACAGCATTGACAGGGAGGGAGGGAGGGAGAGAGGAGGCAGGGGGGAGGGAGGGAGGAAGGGAGGAGGCAGGGAGGTATGGCCACCTCAGGGTCGTAGTTGAGAAGAATAACATTAAAAGGGAGGGAGGGACGGGAGGGAGGGACGGTCGACTAGTGCCAGGGTCATAGAAGGGATAAATAAATAAATAAATACAAAATGATAAAAAATACCCTGGGGTGTGGATTAAGGAGGCCACCCGCTCGGCCGTAGCACTAGGTGGTCTAATAGGTCATGTAAGAGAAGCAAAGCATTGAGAGCCCACCTGCCTGTGTGGAGGAAAGGAGAGCGAGAGGCAGGGTGGGATGGCTGTCTGGTTTCAGGGTCACGATTTGAACGCATTAACAGCATCGAGGTGCGATGAGGGAAGGAAATAGAGTTACAGGGGCACAGCATGTGCAGCACTTCGATAGGGAGGCTGGGAGGGACGGCCACCTGGTTGATGTCTTTGTATGGATGGCCTGGTTGCCCTGTCCCTGTATGGATTGCCTGTGCGATTGGTGTGTGTGTGTGTGTGTGTGTGCCCCTGCCGCTTGAATGCATGATTCTTGGGTTTGGGTAATGCCCCTGCCGCGCCAGGCAGCCTGTCTGCTGCCATCTTCTCACAAAGCTTGCCCTTGCTGCCTCAGACGGTATGTGTTTGTGCATGTGTTTGTTCGCACCTGTCAATCTATCATATGATGAATGGGTGAGAGGAATGATCTATGCTGCTTGCCTGCTGCCATGTTCCCACAAGCATGTCCTTGCTGCCTCAGGCAGACGGAATGGACAGCTTCAAGTATGCCGCTACGCTCAACGAGTGGGACACTTGGGCGCGCCATCATGAACAGGTGAGTGGGAAATTGGGGGAGGAGGGGAGGAGGGAAGTGGGGACGCTGCCCTCCTGATAATTCTGCGGACGCAGCTGTATGGTTGTTTAAACCGCATGAAGCTGCTGTTTGTCCACACTTGCGTGGACACCGTTTTCTGTCTGTTTGCTCCTAGTGAAGCTGTTGTACATTGACAATCCACACTTGCGTGAACGCAGCCCTGTGGCTGTTTGAACCTGGTGAAGCTGGTGCATGTCCACATTCTGGACGCTGTTCCGTCAGTTTGCACCAAGTGAAACTATTGCATGTCCAGACTTCATACTTGTGTGAACGCAGCCCTCTGACTGTTTGAACCACGTGAAGCAGGTGTGTGTCTACACTAGTATGTGTATCGCTCCCTGTCAGTTTGCACCAAGTGAATCTGCTCTATGTCCACACTCCACACTTGTGTCAATACAGCTCTCTGGCAGTTTGAACCTTGTGAAGCTGCTGGGTTTCACCAAGAAGGGCGGTGCGCTCAATATCTACTCGGAGCACTGCCAAGGTGGCGATGTACAGGTGTGAACCTGGGCCAAGGAGGCAATGTAGGGGTGTGAACCAGGGCTGAGGAGAGGATGTACAGGTGTGAACCAGGGCCAAGTTGGCGATGTACAGGTGTGAACCAGGGTGGAAGTGGCGATGTATGGATATGAACCAGGACCGAAGTGGCGATGTATGGGTGTGAACCAGGGTGGAGGTGGTGATGTACGGGTGTGAACCAGGGCCGAGGTAGCGATGTAAGGTGTGAACCTTAAAGTAACACTAGGTGATCTCCCCTAAGTGCCAACCCTATGTTGTTCAGCCTCATTGGTGCAGGGGCTGCTTGTCCCCGGATTGGGTCTGAGCGAGGACCTGGTGCAGCGCATCGCCATGGACGCTCACCTTGAACCCTAAAGCTCAACCCAATGTCGTTGCACTCTTTAATGTTGCAGGGGCTGCTTGTCCCTGGGCTGGGTCTGAGCGAGGAGCTGGTGCAGCGCATCGCCATGGACGTCCTGAGCGGGCTGGACACATTGCACAAGAGCGGGCTGGTGTATGGGGACCTCAAGGTATGGCGGGATGTGTGGGTGGAGGGCTGATGTGGGTTCAACACCTTCTACAGGAGTGGGCTGGTGTACTGCGAATTGAATGTGAAGCCATGTATTAGGGGTCGGGGTGAAAGCTTGGGTATCCCCCTCAACATCTACTCAAGGCCTTGGGCTGTTGTACTCCAGATTGGACAAGGAGGGGGGTGTTAGGGTTTAGGGTGAAAGCTTGGAAGCAGGGTCAACACCTTGGATAGCTGTAGTCTGGTTACAGCGAAGTGAAAGCGAAGCAAATAAGCAATGGATTAGGGTTTAGGGTGAAAGCGGGCTTGTGTACGGCGTGAGTGAAGTGCGGGAATGGAGACCGAAACCATTTAATGCTTAGCGGTATTTTGATGATGATGCGAAAGGGATGAAGATTAAAGGAAGATTATGCACTTTAATGTGCAGCCTGAACAAAACTGGTCTTGTTCCACGTTTTCATTGGGGCCTCCTGTGGGACCGTGATTTGTCGGGGAATCGAGGGCATGGGATCTTTCTTTGGATCTGGGGATCTGGCGGACCAGATCTATCTTGTGATCTGGGGGCCAAGATTTGTTTCGGGATCTGTCCGGGGATTTGGGGACAAGGATGTAGATCAGGGGATCAGGGGTAGGGGAACAGTATGGGGAATTGGAGAAACGGGATGTATCATGAGATCTGAGAGATCTGTCAGGGGACCTGGGCTCGGGCATCTGTTTTATTGTTGTCGGGGTATGTCGGTGACTGCCATCACCCCCTCCTTCCCCAGCACGTGTTGCCGTCCAACATGTTCATCGGCTTGAGGACCATCATTTGTGCAATACTGTGTTTCTGTACGAGTCGTACTCAGTACTGACTAACAGAATCAGTGGCCACACTTTTCATCAGTGTCCGCCTGCCCACACTTTTCATGACTGTCCGCCTGCCCACACTGGTGGTGGTGGTGTGTGTGTGTGTTTGGGGGGGGGGGGCTATCATGAGATTTGAAGGGGCGAGATTGTGTTTCTGTACGAGTCGTACTCAGTACTGAAAAGAATAATCACTGGCCATCACCTCCCTTCCCCCGCACCTGTGGTGCTGCCTTGTGCAGCCCTCCAACGTGTTCATCGGGGGCTCGGATCTTGCCCCGGAATACAAGATTGGGGACTACGGCACGCTCCGGGAGAAGGGCAGGCAGCACATGCACTACTTTGTGAGTTGCTTTGTTTTGTTGCAAAGTTTGCGCAACCACCCACAGCCTATTTTTTCGAAAGAGCCAGGCTGTGCGAAACAAAGGGGGGGGGGGGGTGTAACAGCTACACAAACCATGACAGTGCGAGTCACCAGGAGGTCGGGCCGTCAGCACCTGCCGCTGTAAAATTCAGAAGGCGCCTCAGCTACACGTAACCTACTCTGCGGCGTGTGGCCGAGGGGGCTTGGTGCAGCACACCCTGCTGGCCAGGTATGTCCATCTTCTGTAGTGCCAGTGCCTCAGGCACTGGCCGGAGGTCGATCAAGTTTCTGCCCGCATCAGCCTAATCGGTAGTGCCAAGTATGCTCACGAGAGATATCAGCCAAGATTTGCATTTCTTACTGGTCTCACCGCCTACCCCCTGCTTTAGGCCTGCCTCTGCTTCTACGCTTATAATGCCGCTGGACCGCACCCAACACACGGGCCCCATGCGCCCTTGTTTCTCCTGATCTTGGGCTGAAGCTAACAGTTGTTGCATTTGGCCTGCCTCTGCTTCGTCCCCTCAGGTGTCCGGCTTTGGTTTCACGCCCGAATACGCATCCCCCGAAACCCTGCAGGATGGGACGAGCAGTGCAGGCCCTCAGGTAGGGTTGAAGGTTCAGGGTTGAGGGCCTTGACCCGGTGACTCTGCAGGATGGGACAAGCAGTGTGGGCCTTCGGGTAAGGTTAAATGTAGAGGGTTTAGGGGCTTACTGGTAACCTGGAGATTCTGCAGGCTGGGATGAGCACCGCAGGCCTGCAGGTAAGGGTGAAGGTCGAGGACCTTGCTGATAACTCGGGAACTCTGCAGGATGTGACGAACAGCATGAGCCGATGGGTAGGTTAAGTGTTTAGGGCTTGAACCCGGAGACTTTGCAAGATAGCACGCGCAGGATCGGCCATCAAGAACGAGTTACGGTTTTGCCGCATATATTTTGTTTACGTTGTCTCGTGGACTGCTTGGTGTGGGCATCTATGCCTGTCCGTCCTCATTCCCTCTCCTGAATGATGTATTGAGATGCTTGGCCGTTTCCTGGCACTGAAAGCATGCCCCTGTACCCTGAAAACCTGTCCTTGTATCCTGAAAGCATGTCCCTGCACCCTGAAACCTTGGCATTGTATCCTGAAAGCATGCCCCTGTACCCTGAAACCCTGTCCTTGTATCCTGAAAGCATGTCCCTGTACCCTGAAACCCTGTCCTTGTATCCTGAAAGCATGCCCCTGTACCCTGAAATCCTGTCCTTGTACCCTGAAAGCATGTCCCTGTAACCTGAAACCCTGTCCTTGTATCCTGAAAGCATGCCCCTGTACCCTGAAACCCTGTCCTTGTATCCTGAAAGCATGTCCCTGTACCCTGAAACCCTGTCCTTGTATCCTGAAAGCATGCCCCTGTACCCTGAAACCCTGTCCTTGTATCCTGAAAGCATGCCCCTGTACCCTGAAACCCTGTCCTTGTATCCTGAAAGCATGTCCCTGTACCCTGGAACCCTGTCCTTGTATCCTGAAAGCATGTCCCTGCACCCTGAAACCCTGTCCTTGTATCCTGAAAGCATGTCCCTGTACCCTGAAACCCTGTCCTTGTATCCTGAAAGCATGCCCCTGTACCCTGAAACCCTGTCCTTGTATCCTGAAAGCATGTCCCTGTACCCTGAAACCCTGTCCTTGTACCCTGAAAGCATGCCCCTGTACCCTGAAACCCTGTCCTTGTATCCTGAAAGCATGTCCCTGTACCCTGAAACCCTGTCCTTGTATCCTGAAAGCATGTCCCTGTACCCTGAAACCCTGTCCTTGTATCCTGAAAGCATGCCCCTGTACCCTGAAACCCTGTCCTTGTACCCTGAAAGCATGTCCCTGTACCCTGAAACCCTGTCCTTGTATCCTGAAAGCATGCCCCTGTACCCTGAAACCCTGTCCTTGTATCCTGAAAGCATGTCCCTGTACCCTGAAACCCTGTCCTTGTATCCTGAAAGCATGTCCCTGTACCCTGAAACCCTGTCCTTGTATCCTGAAAGCATGTCCCTGTACCCTGAAACCCTGTCCTTGTATCCTGAAAGCATGTCCCTGCACCCTGAAACCCTGTCCTTGTACCCTGAAAGCATGTCCCTGTACCCTGAAACCCTGTCCTTGTATCCTGAAAGCATGTCCCTGTACCCTGAAACCCTGTCCTTGTACCCTGAAAGCATGTCCCTGTACCCTGAAACCCTGTCCTTGTATCCTGAAAGCATGTCCCTGTACCTTGAAACCCTGTCCTTGTATCCTGAAAGCATGTCCCTGTACCCTGAAACCCTGTCCTTGTATCCTGAAAGCATGTCCCTGTACCCTGAAACCCGGTCCTTGTATCCTGAAAGCATGCCCCTGTACCCTGAAACCCTGTCCTTGTATCCTGAAAGCATGTCCCTGTACCCTGAAACCCTGTCCTTGTATCCTGAAAGCATGTCCCTGTACCCTGAAACCCTGTCCTTGTATCCTGAAAGCATGTCCCTGTACCCTGAAACCCTGTCCTTGTATCCTGAAAGCATGTCCCTGTACCCTGAAACCCTGTCCTTGTATCCTGAAAGCATGTCCCTGTACCCTGAAACCCTGTCCTTGTATCCTGAAAGCATGCCCCTGTACCCTGAAACCCTGTCCTTGTATCCTGAAAGCATGCCCATGTACCCTGAAACCCTGTCCTTGTATCCTGAAAGCATGTCCCTGTACCCTGAAACCCTGTCCTTGTATCCTGAAAGCATGCCCCTGTACCCTGAAACCCTGTCCTTGTATCCTGAAAGCATGTCCCTGTACCCTGAAACCCTGTCCTTGTACCCTGAAAGCATGTCCCTGTACCCTGAAACCCTGTCCTTGTACCCTGAAAGCATGTCCCTGTACCCTGAAACCCTGTCCTTGTACCCTGAAAGCATGCCCCTGTACCCTGAAACCCTGTCCTTGTATCCTGAAAGCATGCCCATGTACCCTGAAACCCTGTCCTTGTACCCTGAAAGCATGTCCCTGTACCCTGAAACCCTGTCCTTGTATCCTGAAAGCATGCCCCTGTACCCTGAAACCCTGTCCTTGTACCCTGAAAGCATGTCCCTGTACCCTGAAACCCTGTCCTTGTATCCTGAAAGCATGCCCCTGTACCCTGAAACCCTGTCCTTGTATCCTGAAAGCATGTCCCTGTACCCTGAAACCCTGTCCTTGTATCCTGAAAGCATGCCCCTGTACCCTGAAACCCTGTCCTTGTATCCTGAAAGCATGCCCCTGTACCCTGAAACCCTGTCCTTGTACCCTGAAAGCATGTCCCTGTACCCTGAAACCCTGTCCTTGTATCCTGAAAGCATGCCCCTGTACCCTGAAACCCTGTCCTTGTATCCTGAAAGCATGTCCCTGTACCCTGAAACCCTGTCCTTGTACCCTGAAAGCATGTCCCTGTACCCTGAAACCCTGTCCTTGTATCCTGAAAGCATGCCCCTGTACCCTGAAACCCGGTCCTTGTATCCTGAAAGCATGTCCCTGTACCCTGAAACCCTGTCCTTGTATCCTGAAAGCATGCCCCTGTACCCTGAAACCCGGTCCTTGTACCCTGAAAGCATGTTCCTGTACCCTGAAACCCTGTCCTTGTATCCTGAAAGCATGCCCCTGTACCCTGAAACCCTGTCCTTGTACCCTGAAAGCATGTCCCTGTACCCTGAAACCCTGTCCTTGTATCCTGAAAGCATGTCCCTGTACCCTGAAACCCTGTCCTTGTATCCTGAAAGCATGTCCCTGTACCCTGAAACCCTGTCCTTGTATCCTGAAAGCATGTCCCTGTACCCTGAAACCCTGTCCTTGTATCCTGAAAGCATGTCCCTGTACCCTGAAACCCTGTCCTTGTATCCTGAAAGCATGTCCCTGTACCCTGAAACCCTGTCCTTGTATCCTGAAAGCATGTCCCTGTACCCTGAAACCCTGTCCTTGTATCCTGAAAGCATGTCCCTGTACCCTGAAACCCTGTCCTTGTATCCTGAAAGCATGCCCCTGTACCCTGAAACCCTGTCCTTGTATCCTGAAAGCATGCCCCTGTACCCTGAAACCCTGTCCTTGTATCCTGAAAGCATGTCCCTGTACCCTGGAACCCTGTCCTTGTATCCTGAAAGCATGTCCCTGTACCCTGAAACCCTGTCCTTGTACCCTGAAAGCATGTCCCTGTACCCTGAAACCCTGTCATTGTATCCTGAGAGCATGTCCCTGTACCCTGAAACCCTGTCCTTGTATCCTGAAAGCATGCCCCTGTACCCTGAAACCCTGTCCTTGTACCCTGAAAGCATGTCCCTGTACCCTGAAACCCTGTCATTGTATCCTGAGAGCATGTCCCTGTACCCTGAAACCCTGTCCTTGTATCCTGAAAGCATGCCCCTGTACCCTGAAACCCTGTCCTTGTATCCTGAAAGCATGTCCCTGTACCCTGAAACCCTGTCCTTGTATCCTGAAAGCATGTCCCTGTACCCTGAAACCCTGTCCTTGTATCCTGAAAGCATGTCCCTGTACCCTGAAACCCTGTCCTTGTATCCTGAAAGCATGTCCCTGTACCCTGAAACCCTGTCCTTGTATCCTGAAAGCATGTCCCTGTACCCTGAAACCCTGTCCTTGTATCCTGAAAGCATGTCCCTGTACCCTGAATCCCTGTCCTTGTATCCTGAAAGCATGTCCCTGTACCCTGAAACCCTGTCCTTGTATCCTGAAAGCATGTCCCTGTACCCTGAAACCCTGTCCTTGTATCCTGAAAGCATGTCCCTGTACCCTGAAACCCTGTCCTTGTATCCTGAAAGCATGTCCCTGTACCCTGAAACCCTGTCCTTGTATCCTGAAAGCATGTCCCTGTACCCTGAAACCCTGTCCTTGTATCCTGAAAGCATGTCCCTGTACCCTGAAACCCTGTCCTTGTATCCTGAAAGCATGTCCCTGTACCCTGAAACCCTGTCCTTGTATCCTGAAAGCATGTCCCTGTACCCTGAAACCCTGTCCTTGTATCCTGAAAGCATGTCCCTGTACCCTGAAACCCTGTCCTTGTATCCTGAAAGCATGTCCCTGTACCCTGAAACCCTGTCCTTGTATCCTGAAAGCATGTCCCTGTACCCTGAAACCCTGTCCTTGTATCCTGAAAGCATGTCCCTGTACCCTGAAACCCTGTCCTTGTATCCTGAAAGCATGTCCCTGTACCCTGAAACCCTGTCCTTGTATCCTGAAAGCATGTCCCTGTACCCTGAAACCCTGTCCTTGTATCCTGAAAGCATGTCCCTGTACCCTGAAACCCTGTCCTTGTATCCTGAAAGCATGTCCCTGTACCCTGAAACCCTGTCCTTGTATCCTGAAAGCATGTCCCTGTACCCTGAAACCCTGTCCTTGTATCCTGAAAGCATGTCCCTGTACCCTGAAACCCTGTCCTTGTATCCTGAAAGCATGTCCCTGTACCCTGAAACCCTGTCCTTGTATCCTGAAAGCATGTCCCTGTACCCTGAAACCCTGTCCTTGTATCCTGAAAGCATGTCCCTGTACCCTGAAACCCTGTCCTTGTATCCTGAAAGCATGTCCCTGTACCCTGAAACCCTGTCCTTGTATCCTGAAAGCATGCCCCTGTACCCTGAAACCCTGTCCTTGTACCCTGAAAGCATGTCCCTGTACCCTGAAACCCTGTCATTGTATCCTGAGAGCATGTCCCTGTACCCTGAAACCCTGTCCTTGTATCCTGAAAGCATGCCCCTGTACCCTGAAACCCTGTCCTTGTATCCTGAAAGCATGTCCCTGTACCCTGAAACCCTGTCCTTGTATCCTGAAAGCATGTCCCTGTACCCTGAAACCCTGTCCTTGTATCCTGAAAGCATGTCCCTGTACCCTGAAACCCTGTCCTTGTATCCTGAAAAGCATGTCCCTGTACCCTGAAACCCTGTCCTTGTATCCTGAAAGCATGTCCCTGTACCCTGAAACCCTGTCCTTGTATCCTGAAAGCATGTCCCTGTACCCTGAAACCCTGTCCTTGTATCCTGAAAGCATGTCCCTGTACCCTGAAACCCTGTCCTTGTATCCTGAAAGCATGTCCCTGTACCCTGAAACCCTGTCCTTGTATCCTGAAAGCATGTCCCTGTACCCTGAAACCCTGTCCTTGTATCCTGAAAGCATGTCCCTGTACCCTGAAACCCTGTCCTTGTATCCTGAAAGCATGTCCCTGCACCCTGAAACCCTGTCCTTGTACCCTGAAAGCATGTCCCTGTACCCTGAAACCCTGTCCTTGTATCCTGAAAGCATGTCCCTGTACCCTGAAACCCTGTCCTTGTACCCTGAAAGCATGTCCCTGTACCCTGAAACCCTGTCCTTGTATCCTGAAAGCATGTCCCTGTACCTTGAAACCCTGTCCTTGTATCCTGAAAGCATGTCCCTGTACCCTGAAACCCTGTCCTTGTATCCTGAAAGCATGTCCCTGTACCCTGAAACCCGGTCCTTGTATCCTGAAAGCATGCCCCTGTACCCTGAAACCCTGTCCTTGTATCCTGAAAGCATGTCCCTGTACCCTGAAACCCTGTCCTTGTATCCTGAAAGCATGTCCCTGTACCCTGAAACCCTGTCCTTGTATCCTGAAAGCATGTCCCTGTACCCTGAAACCCTGTCCTTGTACCCTGAAAGCATGTCCCTGTACCCTGAAACCCTGTCCTTGTACCCTGAAAGCATGTCCCTGTACCCTGAAACCCTGTCCTTGTACCCTGAAAGCATGCCCCTGTACCCTGAAACCCTGTCCTTGTATCCTGAAAGCATGCCCATGTACCCTGAAACCCTGTCCTTGTACCCTGAAAGCATGTCCCTGTACCCTGAAACCCTGTCCTTGTATCCTGAAAGCATGCCCCTGTACCCTGAAACCCTGTCCTTGTACCCTGAAAGCATGTCCCTGTACCCTGAAACCCTGTCCTTGTATCCTGAAAGCATGCCCCTGTACCCTGAAACCCTGTCCTTGTATCCTGAAAGCATGTCCCTGTACCCTGAAACCCTGTCCTTGTATCCTGAAAGCATGCCCCTGTACCCTGAAACCCTGTCCTTGTATCCTGAAAGCATGCCCCTGTACCCTGAAACCCTGTCCTTGTACCCTGAAAGCATGTCCCTGTACCCTGAAACCCTGTCCTTGTATCCTGAAAGCATGCCCCTGTACCCTGAAACCCTGTCCTTGTATCCTGAAAGCATGTCCCTGTACCCTGAAACCCTGTCCTTGTACCCTGAAAGCATGTCCCTGTACCCTGAAACCCTGTCCTTGTATCCTGAAAGCATGCCCCTGTACCCTGAAACCCGGTCCTTGTATCCTGAAAGCATGTCCCTGTACCCTGAAACCCTGTCCTTGTATCCTGAAAGCATGCCCCTGTACCCTGAAACCCGGTCCTTGTACCCTGAAAGCATGTTCCTGTACCCTGAAACCCTGTCCTTGTATCCTGAAAGCATGCCCCTGTACCCTGAAACCCTGTCCTTGTACCCTGAAAGCATGTCCCTGTACCCTGAAACCCTGTCCTTGTATCCTGAAAGCATGTCCCTGTACCCTGAAACCCTGTCCTTGTATCCTGAAAGCATGTCCCTGTACCCTGAAACCCTGTCCTTGTATCCTGAAAGCATGTCCCTGTACCCTGAAACCCTGTCCTTGTATCCTGAAAGCATGTCCCTGTACCCTGAAACCCTGTCCTTGTATCCTGAAAGCATGTCCCTGTACCCTGAAACCCTGTCCTTGTATCCTGAAAGCATGTCCCTGTACCCTGAAACCCTGTCCTTGTATCCTGAAAGCATGTCCCTGTACCCTGAAACCCTGTCCTTGTATCCTGAAAGCATGCCCCTGTACCCTGAAACCCTGTCCTTGTATCCTGAAAGCATGCCCCTGTACCCTGAAACCCTGTCCTTGTATCCTGAAAGCATGTCCCTGTACCCTGGAACCCTGTCCTTGTATCCTGAAAGCATGTCCCTGTACCCTGAAACCCTGTCCTTGTACCCTGAAAGCATGTCCCTGTACCCTGAAACCCTGTCATTGTATCCTGAGAGCATGTCCCTGTACCCTGAAACCCTGTCCTTGTATCCTGAAAGCATGCCCCTGTACCCTGAAACCCTGTCCTTGTACCCTGAAAGCATGTCCCTGTACCCTGAAACCCTGTCATTGTATCCTGAGAGCATGCCCCTGTACCCTGAAACCCTGTCCTTGTATCCTGAAAGCATGCCCCTGTACCCTGAAACCCGGTCCTTGTATCCTGAAAGCATGTCCCTGTACCCTGAAACCCTGTCCTTGTATCCTGAAAGCATGTCCCTGTACCCTGAAACCCTGTCCTTGTATCCTGAAAGCATGTCCCTGTACCCTGAAACCCTGTCCTTGTATCCTGAAAGCATGCCCCTGTACCCTGAAACCCTGTCCTTGTATCCTGAAAGCATGTCCCTGTACCCTGAAACCCTGTCCTTGTATCCTGAAAGCATGTCCCTGTACCCTGAATCCCTGTCCTTGTATCCTGAAAGCATGTCCCTGTACCCTGAAACCCTGTCCTTGTATCCTGAAAGCATGTCCCTGTACCCTGAAACCCTGTCCTTGTATCCTGAAAGCATGTCCCTGTACCCTGAAACCCTGTCCTTGTATCCTGAAAGCATGTCCCTGTACCCTGAAACCCTGTCCTTGTATCCTGAAAGCATGTCCCTGTACCCTGAAACCCTGTCCTTGTATCCTGAAAGCATGTCCCTGTACCCTGAAACCCTGTCCTTGTATCCTGAAAGCATGTCCCTGTACCCTGAAACCCTGTCCTTGTATCCTGAAAGCATGTCCCTGTACCCTGAAACCCTGTCCTTGTATCCTGAAAGCATGTCCCTGTACCCTGAAACCCTGTCCTTGTATCCTGAAAGCATGTCCCTGTACCCTGAAACCCTGTCCTTGTATCCTGAAAGCATGTCCCTGTACCCTGAAACCCTGTCCTTGTATCCTGAAAGCATGTCCCTGTACCCTGAAACCCTGTCCTTGTATCCTGAAAGCATGTCCCTGTACCCTGAAACCCTGTCCTTGTATCCTGAAAGCATGTCCCTGTACCCTGAAACCCTGTCCTTGTATCCTGAAAGCATGTCCCTGTACCCTGAAACCCTGTCCTTGTATCCTGAAAGCATGTCCCTGTACCCTGAAAACCTGTCCTTGTATCCTGAAAGCATGTCCCTGTACCCTGAAACCCTGTCCTTGTACCCTGAAAGCATGTTCCTGTACCCTGAAACCCTGTCATTGTATCCTGAGAGCATGTCCCTGTACCCTGAAACCCTGTCCTTGTATCCTGAAAGCATGCCCCTGTACCCTGAAACCCTGTCCTTGTACCCTGAAAGCATGTCCCTGTACCCTGAAACCCTGTCATTGTATCCTGAGAGCATGTCCCTGTACCCTGAAACCCTGTCCTTGTATCCTGAAAGCATGCCCCTGTACCCTGAAACCCTGTCCTTGTATCCTGAAAGCATGTCCCTGTACCCTGAAACCCGGTCCTTGTATCCTGAAAGCATGTCCCTGTACCCTGAAACCCTGTCCTTGTATCCTGAAAGCATGTCCCTGTACCCTGAAACCCTGTCCTTGTATCCTGAAAGCATGTCCCTGTACCCTGAAACCCTGTCCTTGTATCCTGAAAGCATGTCCCTGTACCCTGAAACCCTGTCCTTGTATCCTGAAAGCATGTCCCTGTACCCTGAAACCCTGTCCTTGTATCCTGAAAGCATGTCCCTGTACCCTGAAACCCTGTCCTTGTATCCTGAAAGCATGTCCCTGTACCCTGAAACCCTGTCCTTGTATCCTGAAAGCATGTCCCTGTACCCTGAAACCCTGTCCTTGTATCCTGAAAGCATGTCCCTGTACCCTGAAACCCTGTCCTTGTATCCTGAAAGCATGTCCCTGTACCCTGAAACCCTGTCCTTGTATCCTGAAAGCATGTCCCTGTACCCTGAAACCCTGTCCTTGTATCCTGAAAGCATGTCCCTGTACCCTGAAACCCTGTCCTTGTATCCTGAAAGCATGTCCCTGTACCCCCCATGCTTCGTGCAGGCTGACCTATGGAGCTTTGGCATCATGCTGCATGAGCTGGCCACCGGGCTGTTGCCAGGGGTTGCGGTGAGCTGGCATGGATGTCACAAAAATGGTGCCTAGATCATTAACGAGACTGACTAATTGACGAATTTCAAAGACAAGCTTAGACAAGCATGGACATCGTGGGGTTTTCTTTTAAGCTGGGCACGTGCAAAGCCTTGAAAAAGTAATTGACCAGGAATTTTGGGTCCTTGCACCCAGTGGGTACCCACTATGATTTAGAGGTCCTACGGTACCTGCCTTTGCATGGCCACATACAAGCCCATGCCCGATCTATCCATTGACCGCTCCTTCTCTCCGCCGACCTACCCAGCTATCTCCTCCTCGAATCTGACCTGCCCTGCGATCTCTCCCTCCCTCCGCCCGATCCATTTAACATTTCCCCCTTTCCCTGCCGACCTATCCAGCGACCCCCTCCTCGCTCGGTGTCTGCCCATCCTGCGACCTCCGTCTCTCTCCCACTACCCAATACATGTGACCCCCCCCCCGCCCGATTCTTCCAACCATTCCTCCTCTCCTCGCCCTTCCATGCGCTTCCAGGTTGAATTCAAGCGCATCCACGACGGAGAGTTCGAGGACCTGCCCCGCATGCGCCGCGAATTCCTGAAAAAACATCCCACGGCCCAGGCGTTAACGACAAGCTCCCAGAACCTCTCGCCTTCGCTGCAACAGGTGAGAAGACTTGTGAAGAAATGCGTATACGTTACCCACTGGGCTTTGCTTAATGCGCGGCGGCGGCGTGGGGCTGGTAGGGGATGGTTAACCTCAAGTTCAGTCACCATGCACAGCCAGGACCATAGTGCAGCCATGCCACCCTCCTATGTGAAAGGGGTAGGAACATGGACCCGGTGATCTGGACAGGGGAAGAGAGAGGATCGCTTGGCAGGTTTAATCCCTCAACCATTGGGTATGGATGCCACCAGTGTTGTACCACTAGCTCAATTTGATGCATCCAGTCTCGAGTTTTGACCCCCATGGCCTCACATGCCCCTTCAAACAAATGCCCATTTTGTGCGCACCAGACCACCCTAGGTTGGCTGGTGGGTGGGGATTTCTGTGTCATTGGTTCAGCGGCCAAACCTTGATTGGCCTTTGGACCGCGGACCAAGCAGTAGGGCCTACTGAATACCAGCCCCCCACGGCCTTAGGATGTGAAGTAGCTGAATTGTAGCTCACGCACCCTGAAAGAAGCCGCGAAGTATCTCACGCACCCTGAAGAAGAAGCTGTGCAGTAGCTGACTTATAGCTGAAATATCCTGAAGGAAGCTATGAAGTAGCTGACACACCCTGAAAGAAGCTGCGAAGTAGCTGAATTGGAGCTGAAGCACCTTGAAAGAAACAGGGCCTCGTGCACTCCGTATCCGAGATGCCTTACATGGCCCGCCTGTTGCTGTTGCCTCTAGGTGTTGCAGGCCTGCATGCATGACGCACCCGGCAAGCGCCCCGTGGATGCGGCGTCACTCCTGTCCTTCCCTTGGTTTACGGAGGCTCCCAATGCGCCCAGTTCAGCCGCGGCATTTGTGGCAGCAGAGGCAGGGACGGTCGCATCAAGTGGGGCAGCAGTAGGAGAGGGAGAGGCCATGGCATCGAGTGGGGTGGCGGAAGCAGAGGGAGGGGCCGTGGCATCAAACAGGGCATCCAGTGTACCGCTTTTGGTTGTGATGGCCGATGTTTCTTCTTTGGTTGTTTGTGTTGCCACGGTACCCGTCCTTGTAGTGGCAGCTCTGCCAGTCGCTGTCGGGACAGGCTCGTCGTCTGAGGCGGCGACGAAGGCGCGCCCCAAGCTCCTACCCATCCTGCCAGTGTTGTTGGTGGCGGATGCTCCCGCAGCAGCGGTTGTTGCGCATTCAGGTGTTGCGGCGGTTGGTCCGGTGATCAGTGCTGCCCCAGTGCTGGTGTCGCCCGGTGTTGCTGTGGGCACTGGGATGGTTGAAACGCCTGCGCTTTGCGACTGGACGCCAGTTGCGACGGGGTGGGAGGAGTGCTGGGGTGGAGATGCGATTGAGCAAAGCGGTGAATTACAAGAACGTTGAGGTCTTTGTTGATTCACGTGTGAAGCATAGCGGAACGTAAGGGATAATAGGGGGGTAAATGGGTAGGTAGGTAGGTAGGTAGGTAGGTAGCACAGTCCGGATACGCTTCTGCTCCGGTCTGCTCCGCACCGCATCGATACAGTGGGCTAGGAGTATCAGACCTTTGCAGTCAAAAACTTGTGTTAGGCACATACTGGCATATAAAGACATGGAAATGGTTGCAGGCAGCATGCATGCATGGATATTAGTTGGGGGTTAGGACCATGCAAATGCTGTGGCAAACAGTCAATGATTGATGCAGTCTCTACCTCCTGAACTGTTCAAGCAATAACAACCCCCGTTGGTAGTTGCCATTTGCCATGCATCACTATTATCTTCTCTCATTTTCCCCTTTGCCCTTTAAATCTGCAACCTCGCCTGATACCGTCGGTATGCAGAACTTGGCAACTTTGGTTAAGGTTCCCCGGATGAAGGCTGGGTTTTCTTAGCTCGTGAAGTGCTGAATTGCTCATCGATCGGACGATTCGAATATGGCTCGGATGCCGTAGTCACGAACGTGTTTCGTTGTTGAAAAGAAAAGAAAAAGCGGATGCTGCGCGGATTTTGGGAAGTACCGGCTGACGAGACGCCCAAGCCCCGGTCTGTATATACCCTTGCGAAGGGAAATGAGACTAGGGCGGGTCAGTAAGAACAGGGGGGGGGTACTAAACTTGTCACCAAACGTAGGCAAGACGAAGAAAGAAGGCACGGTCAATAAGAAAGAAAAGTTCGGCTGGCACCCAAGTGTGATGTCACGTATCCCTCCAAGACGGGCCAGGCCTGACGCGATCACGCGACGTTTGCCTCGGGGACGCAGTCGACCCTAAAAGCGCTATGACCTCTTCCGCCAAACCCTGAAAAACCTGACATCAAAATCTGAGGCACTTGGGCTACTGACGACGTTCGTAACTAGGATGCCGAACGTAAGCAAGACAAACAAAGAAGGAACGTTCAAGATAGAAGAATGGAAAGTTCTGCTGGCGCAAAACGTGTGATGCCACGTAACCCTCCAAGACGGGCCAGGTCGGACGCGACGTCTGCCTCGGGGACGCAGCTTAAGAGGCCAACTGTCCTGAACTGAGCAGCCCTGCTAGATAGTGCTGCTAGATAGTCGACAGTAGCGTTATGCCGACTACCGGTACCGGTCTGGAATTTTTTGATATTTGGTACTGGAAACTAGTCCGCGCACCCCCTCAAAACGTTTTTTTGCTCTGTGACTGACAAGTTCGCGCAGCATAGATTTTGTAATTAGTTTTACCGCGCAGGCTGTCCGCGTACCCTCCAAAATAATTAATTAATAGTGGAGTGAAACCTGTTCTACGGTAGCGTAAAATCTGCAGAATTGACCAAGGACGTGCCCATGCATTTGGCGGGTGCATGACCCTTGACCCCATTCACATACATACTGACATGGCAGGATGCAGCATGCAAGCGCTCCCACTGACACCTACGGCTCAAGGGTCACCATGCGTCCATGCATCCAAATTTCCCATGGTAAATGCCCTATTTGTCGCAAATTCTTGCAACAATTAGGCCCATTCTCACTGGTGTACCATGGTCGGCATGGCAGAAGAGCCCTATTCCCAACTCATTACCAATTCACCATACCCATGCCCATATATAGAGAAGTTAATACCATATCATATCATATTTTACTATATCATATCATATTGCTGATGATATGATATGATGGCTCCAAAGACCAACTATATCGTGCTACCTTGGGTAGAGAGGGTCCTACCAGCGGCGCGGAGAAACTGTACCAATTTTTCATGTTGTGTGGATTTGTGGGACAGGCAGAATTGTAGATTGGAAGTAGAACCAAGTTTGATGATGTGGATAGTACAACGGTGTATCGGTGTTGAAGGAAGGCGGGGTTGGTAAGCCGGGCGGGGGGGAAGCCGTGGAGATCGGCAATGGTCAGGCCAAGAGGAGGTCCGTTCGAAGGCGGCAGAGGGTGTCAGGGGGGACAGCAGGAAGCATCCATTGTGGGATATGTGTGTCGTAGAGTCGTAGACACCCGGAGGGAGAGATGTAGCTGGGGTGGCATCCATAATTGTGAACATACCACTTTTCGTGCCTCTGTGAAAGGAACGTTGGATGAGGCAAAGAGCTTTGTTGTGGCGGGAGATATAGGAGGCCTGCATACAGGGATACCTGCATCTACCAGACATGTGCCCTTGAGTGTCAGATGTAGCATTAGGTGGTCCAATAGGAGGTGGCAAACAGATGGGGCAAAGGCCATCGGTGAACGAGCGGACTGATGTTTTGTAAGCAATACGGAAGAGAAGGGCACGCTTAGCTTTCCACAGGAGGTTGGCTCGCATACGGAGAATGCAACGCTTCAAGGGAAAGTGGCAAGCAGAGGAGTGCCACATGTGATTATTATACAAGGGTAAAGAGGCGGTATTTCTTCACTTATGCGGGTGTAGGTAGCACAAGAGAAAGTGGAATGACCGTCCGTGATGTGGGGGCAAGAAGAGTTAAGATGTGCCTTTATGGAGGAGGTCAGACTTGAAGTGAACCAAGGGGTATCGTTGGTATCTGTCTGAGTATCGTCTGGGGGTAGACATGGCCAAGCTGGGAGGGAGGCCATGTGCTGGTTATTGATATAGGACAAGTTAAATGTGAAAGTGGAGGGTGAAACCAAGGCTCGTGTTGCCCCAGTATTAGGAAGTTCATTGTATTATGTGATTTGACCTTTTGGACGAGAGTATGTAGGCCAGTGTGTGCCCGGGAAAGGAGAAGTTGGCGGATGGCCAGGAGGAGCGGTGCATGCTTGTCCTCAAGGAGATCATGTGGTTAGAAGACAGTTTTCTGTAAGAGGTGTGAGCTGCAAAGACTGTCAGTAAAGAAAGTATGGGAGGGGGCAATGGTGAAAGCGGGATCGGAAGGTGTGTGGGCACGATCGAGAGCTGCATGAATGCCTTCGAGTTCGGCTCTGGTGATAGTACTAGTTTCGCATTGTCCTGCAGGGTTGACCGCATGGGTGGAGCCATCAACAATGTAATAAAAGGCAGCTCCAATCATGTTGGCACCGCCAACAACTTGCACAAGCGCCATCTGTGTAGGAGGCAGGAAGCAGTGGCCAAGCAATTAGGTGGGTACAAGGGTAAAGGGAAGAGAGGTCATCAAGAAGGGCAGGGGAGAAAGTGGCGGGGGCAAGAGGGAGAGGTGTAGGCGGGAGAGAGTTTGAGTGTAAACGGGATGTGGCAGAGAAGCCAGCGGGGTGTTGCCATCGTGCATGCGAACCAGGCCAGTTGCTCCGGTCTATTATTCAAGACACAAAATATGTACAAGTCGTCGGTGTCCGGCACCACAGTAGATTTAAGATAAAAAAAAATGTACTAACAGACCAGTAACCGACCGTCGTCAACCAGTCCACATTCCCACAGCGACATTGTGTGGGGGAAAAGGTGTGGGTTCTACGAAGGTTATTTCGCTCTCGTCGCGTTCGACCCACAACGACGAGTAAGAGGCATCGACATATCTTACTTGCGATTTTGAGATACCGCCCGTTTGTAATAAATAAAGACATGAAGCAGTGGCCGTGACCTCTGGATCAAATGTTATATTTTAAGCAGCCCCAGATTAGGATCAGCCACTCAGTCGTAACCACCCACAGAATACGCCTGAAAGCTCTGTAACACCATCTACCGTATCTAACTCATCCTCCTTGACGGAGTTTATTTCTGCACAAACCGGGAGGTTATTTCGCTCTTGCCGCGTTCGGCCCACAAGGAGGAGTTAGGTGGAGTAATATATATATATATATATATATATATATATATATATATATATATATATATATTACTTGCAATTTGGAAACACCCCCCGTTTGTACTTGTCTGTTGCGTGACATTTTCAACAGCGTGATCTTCCAGCAACGTTCGGTTGGGGAGGTTAATAGGCATAATGGCTGTGCATTGCTCGGAAATCTGCATGGACGCGATGCATTGTTCATGTTGCTTGCAAAAGAAATTCGAATCGGTAGAAAGAACGAAACATCGACCTCATGTTAAAACCTACACTTTCTGTACCACAAAATATTGCTGTGCAGTCCTCACTTGCCCTCGCTCGCCACCGCGATCTCGTAGTATTGTGAACATCTACATCGCTGGTGTATCTAGCTGCTAATATCTCATATCGTTTCGAGTGGAACAACGAGAGGAAACCGCAAGTCAGAGAATGTACAGCGATGACTGCCAGTGAGCACGCCTGTTATAGCTGACTGCTGGGATTCAAACTGTGTACACACTCGGCACACTCGGCACTGCCAGCCGATGCTGGTCTGGCTCGTCGCTGCTAACACCGATTGCTGCTGGTATCGCTCGTCGCGCTCACAGCTGCTTGTCAAGAAGCTGTTGATATCTATCGCTCGTCGCGCTCACGGTTGCTTGTCAATGCGCTGTTAATATCCATCGCTGTAGTGGAACGCCGATGGAAATGCAAGTGCGCAGCGATGACAGCCGTAATTCAAAATGTTCACACTCGTCACTGGCATTCGCTGCTGCTAGATAATAGAACCCCGCCTTTCGCTTGTTCCGTCCCATGGAACAAAACGTGGGCAAAAAACAAACCCATCCTATGTGCCCCATCCGTTCTCGTATGCATTGATTTTCATGTCAAATACAACATATGGTCACACCGTCACAGTGATTACTGATATTGGGCATGCCCTGACAAGTGTGCTGTTTAAGTTGCTGTTCAGTCAGGTAGCCCGCAAGAAGCTAAGAAACACTGGTTTTAATGGTGTGAAGCGTGCCCTACCTTGCAAGAGCATTCACAGAATTTTAGTGCAATTCCAGCCCACATGCACAGTGCTCAGCCAACAAACAAACTAAAAATCCCACAATTATACGCAGCCTTTGACATGCATTTACAACTTCTGCCCGAATCTGGAGCATCGCAATGCATGCAAAATACCCTAGCCGTTGCATTAATGCACATTATCCCGCCCTCAAACGCACTACCTGCAAGCGCACCACATGCATGCACATTATCCGCCCACATGCACACAACCTACATGCTCACTCCCGACCCACATGCACATTACCCCACGCGCATCCGCGTTCCCTGAATGCAGCTTACTGCGCGAACACACAGCCTCTGCCCTCATTCGCGGCCATCCACCTGCATGCTCAGACCCTCACCATGAACACAACACCCCCGCTTGCACATTCAGCCCCCGCTTGCTCATCACCACCGCTTGCAAATTCAGCCCCAGCAGGCATAGCAGTACAGCCCCCCCCGCTTGCACATTCAGCCCATGTCATTGTATGAAATACTGAATTACGTGTGTTGGTCTCACCATGGGCCGGTTCGCCCCCAGACCCTCACCCCATGCTCAGTCCCAAATGGGTAGCCTCTCCAAGTTTCATACATAGTGCTTGTGGTGCATGACCGTATCCAATAGTTTGAATATAGCCATGAAGTCTAAATGAATTCATGATTGAAGCCATCTAAATCAAAGATGAAGCCCCGTCAAAAATACACCGTTCAAACCTCACCAATACCTTACCATACCTCACCATACCTCACCATACACCACCACACCTCACCGGCTCACCATACCTCACCACACCTCACCACACCTCACCATACCATACCTCACCACACCTCACCATACCTCACCATACCTCACCATACCTCACCATTCCTCACCATACCTCACCAATACAAAGTGCCCCCCCCCCCATAACCATAAATATAACCGAGGCCTAAAACCACCATAACACGTGGTGATTTTCGAAGTTCGCTGTCCCTTCAAATAGAGAAATGATTGATCGCAAACATATTTCCCAGTCACTTTGTTGCAATGGGCTGATGGCTTTGTCATACCGGAGCCAGAAAAATCTAGGCATCGCGTATCGGAAGACAACTTGGAGGGGCTAGTGGGTTTGGGCGTTTTCCCGAGCTTATCAACGAGTCTGAGTGCCTAGAACGTCAGCGATGTCATCAAATATATTGGACATGTTGTATAGGCGTACTGTCGCGCGGTTGCTGAAGCAGCCCCCTAAGGCGTCAAAGCCGCACTACTTGTGCCATGCAACCCGGAAGGGCTGCAAAAATAGTCATGCATGGTGAGCCGGATCGGAGCAGAATTGCCGTATCCGGAGCGGCTATTGGTGCGATGGATCATGCACGAACTGTGTGATGTATTCACCGAGCCAAAGTGTGAAATAGTGTAAATCATGAACTTTTCACCCGGAAATTCGTTGAACTGCTACTGTTTTTCGCAGCCATCGCTTACAAGACTTCTAGTGTTTCGCATTCGATGCCAATTTTGTCGATAGCCTTCCATCAGTCTTTCGCAAAGCTTTCGCGACGTTCAATGGCCCGCTTATCTCAAACAACCCAACAAACAGTTTCGAAATGAATCCCCAAACCACCGGTCGCGCCCAGGCGGGGAGGCCCCCAGCCCCCGACCCCTTCCCCCGACGTAATTCGCCCCCCCTCCGGCCACGCCCACCCCCGGCAGGTTGTAGCCGGCGTAACTTATTTGCCGTCGCTAGTCAGTTTTCGGTAGCCTTTCGACAGTTTTTCGCAAACCTTTCGCGACGGTTCCCATGTGAAGTGAAACGGAACGTAAGGGATTCTAGGGGGGTAAGATGGGTAGGTAGGTAGGTAGGTATGTATGTGTCTGATTGAGTAGAAATTAAATCTTCTCCAATTGAATTAAATGTTGATGCAATGGATCATGCACGTACTGCGTGATGTATTCACCGAGCCAAAAGTATGAAAACGTGTGAACTTCGACTCTCCGCCCGAGATATGTTTTCCGCAGACATCGCATACATGGTTCGCTTATGTTTCGCTGGATCGCTGGCAATATTTTCTGTATGCTTCCGACAATCGTTCGCAAAGCTTTCGCGACGCGTGGATCTGTCCCCCGAATATGCGTTGAAAATCCTGTTTTCAGTAGCCAGAGCTTACTAGTTTCGCTTATTTTTCGCTGTCGATGTCAATTTTTTCGGTTCCCGTGTGAAGTTAAACGGCGTTTTCGGTTGGATTTCGACAGTCGTTCGCAAAGCTTTTGCGACGTTCTTCCGAAGCGTGGTAAGGGATAATAGTGGGCTGTGTAAGTTACGTCTGGCCCCCGAATGTGGGCGTTCGCGGTGCGCAGTGGACCGTTGAAAATCCTATTTTTCGTAGCCAATGCATGCTTACCAATTCCGCTTATTTGTCGGTAGACTTTCGTCCGTTTTCGCATGTGTCAGCGTTGTTGTTCGAAATCGATGTTTTTCGATAGCCTTTCGGTAGCCTATCGTAATTCTGTCGCTGCCATAAGACAATGTTCCGGTTGGCTTACATTAGTTCGGTAGCGAATTGTCTTTCGGCAGCCCCCTAAGGCGTCAAAGCCGCACTTGTGCCATGCAACCCGGAAGGGCTGCAAAAATAGTCATGCATGGTGAGCCGGATCGGAGCAGAATTGCCGTATCCGGAGCGGCTATTGGTGCGATGGATCATGCACGAACTGTGTGATGTATTCACCGAGCCAAAGTGTGAAATAGTGTAAATTATGAACTTTTCATCCGGAAATTCGTTGAACTGCTACTGTTATTCGCAGCCATCGCTTACAAGACTTCTAGTGTTTCGCATTCGATGCCAATTTTGTCGATAGCCTTCCATTAGTCTTTCGCAAAGCTTTCGCGACGTTCAAAGGCCCGCTTATCTCAAACAACCCAACAAACAGTTTCGAAATGAATCCCCAAACCACCGGCCGCGCCCAGGCGGGGAGGCCCCCAGCCTCCGACCCCTTCCCCCGACGTAATTCGCCCCCCCTCCGGCCACGCCCACCCCCGGCAGGTTGTAGCCGGCGTATCTTATTTGCCGTCGCTAGTCAGTTTTCGGTAGCCTTTCGACAGTTTTTCGCAAACCTTTCGCGACGGTTCCCGTGTGAAGTGAAACGGAACGTAAGGGATTCTAGGGGGGTAAGATGGGTAGGTAGGTAGGTAGGTATGTATGTGTCTGATTGAGTAACAAATAAATCTTCTCCAATTGTAATAAATGTTGATGCAATGGATCATGCACGTACTGCGTGATGTATTCACCGAGCCAAAAGTATGAAAACGTGTGAACTTCGACTCTCCGCCCGAAAATATGTTTTCCGCAGACATCGCATACATGGTTCGCTTATGTTTCGCTGGATCGCTGGCAATATTTTCTGTATGCTTCCGACAATCGTTCGCAAAGCCTTCGCGACGCGTGGATCTGTCCCCCGAATATGCGTTGAAAATCCTATTTTCAGTAGCCAGAGCTTACTAGTTTCGCTTATTTTCGCTGTCGATGTCAATTTTTTCGCTTCCCGTGTGAAGTTAAACGGCGTTTTCGGTTGGATTTCGACAGTCGTTCGCAAAGCTTTTGCGACGTTGTTCCGAAGCGTGGTAAGGGATTATAGTGGGCTGTGTAAGTTACGACTGGCCCCCGAATGTGGGCGTTCGCGGTGCGCAGTGGACCGTTGAAAATCCTATTTTTCGTAGCCAGCGCTTACCAGTTTCGCTTATTTGTCGGTAGACTTTCGTCCGTTTTCGCAAGTGTCAGCGTTGTTGTTCGAAATCGATGTTTTTCGGTAGCCTTTTGATAGCCTATCGTAATTCTGTCGCTGCTTTAAGACAATGTTCCGGTTGGCTTACATTAGTTCGGTAGCGAACTAATGTAAGCCAACCGGAACATTGTCTTAATTGTCTGTCGGTAGTCTTTCGTGAGTCTTTCGTGAGTCTTTCGCGTAAGAAAGAAAGAAAGGTACGCCCTAATTCACTTTGGGCGTGGAGGAAACAACGCAGCTTGGGGCCGTAGCCACATCGTGCCGTTACCATGAGGCAAAAAGAAAGATGCAACTTCCTCACGGTGGTTTCCTCTTATGGGTGTGCTTTATTGGCCCAGTTGTAGGCTTTGTGGCGGGAAATATTCGATTCTGCGTCTGGTTTGCACTATGCTATGTAAGAGTTTATCGAATGGACATGCATTTTCTGGGCGCATTTCTTAGCATGGAATGCGGTGATCCCAAGAGACATCATGGCTTCAATTGTGTGCTTATTGTAGATAGTGCCCGATGTTCCAATCAAGATTGGAATAATTTTTATGTTGTTTCGCTGGTGCCTGTTCAAGATCAATCGCTCCACAAGGTCAGTGTGCTGGTTGAAGCACGCTTTTAATTGGTCCCCATGCTCGGTGTCTCTGCAATACTTAAATTCCCCAATGTGGACTACAATGTCCTTATTTGTCCTGTCGTTTGCATCAACAACATGTCAGGCTGCATTTTTGTTTTTATTTGGATGGCTCCAAGTGTTGGTGCCGCAACGTGGGCCGGGGATTAAGTACGAGGGGCCTTTATTCATTAGCATGGCTGGTGCTCCTGCTCCCTCACACTTCTCGGCCGTCCCCAGGTCTGCCATGAAGATGTCCCCTCCCATGCTGCCTTTCGATACAGCTGTCGGTAAAATCCTTCCTGTGACATGGTGGCGCTCTATGTACATCTTTTGCATTTCAGGGTGCCTGCATGCGCCTGTGATATGGCCTGCACTGTCATGCTCTCCACACAAGGGGCATTTGTCCGTGGTACTTTTGCCCCACCTGAAAGCCACCTTGTTATTCCAAAGGCATCCATGTCGCCATCGAAGGGCTGTTTTCTTCTCGGCCAGAGTGACTCCCGGGTGGTTAAAGAAACTGTTGTTGAGGGCCCCATCAGCAATCGCGTGCAACCGTTGCAACCCTTGAAAGTATACGCTATCGTTGTTGGATCGGCCCAGCTTTTGGCGCTCGTGAATGTGTGTGTTCAGGGCACCCTTCAGATCTTCTAATCCTTGCGGCTCTCCCTGGCCAGGGTCGTCTTCGTTAGGTTTTGTGAAAAGCCAGAAACTGCGAGGGTTCGGAGCTCACAGGTACGGTCAGATCGTATTCTCCCCGTTGAGTGGCCGCCCGTTTAGCTACCCCGTCGGCTTTCTCGTTTCCAATATCTCCGTTATGGGCTTTCACCTTATGGAATTTGACTATTTTCCCTTGGGACGCTATGAGCTGGAGTTGGCCCACGATATGCTGGAGGAGGTCTCTGTGCTTGTGGTAGGTGAGAGACATGGGGGATCGGATAGCTTTCCGGATTTGGTACAAGGAGGTGGCGCTGTCAACAGCTATTTTTGTCTGTTCTTTCACTAGGGCTCCATAGATCCCTGTCAGCTTGGCCCTGTTTATGGTTTTTGTGGGACCTTCTCCAGCCGGGTTAATGGTGGTGTCTTGTTCATCGGCGGTGGCGCTCGGGATGTGGAGTCCAACGCCAGTTAGTTGAGCTTTCCTGCCATCTTTAAGGCTGATTTCAATGCAACTGCCATCAGTGTAGGCTATCTCCCTCCAATTGTGCTTCAGCGCGCTGTTTTCTTGGAACCACTCTAGGCAATTGCATACGTCCATTGGGTCTGCCTTTGTTGCTCTAGGGATGTCTGTGTCCCTTGGAGATTGTTGGAAGGAGCGTGATCCTATCATGGATTGGGCATGGTTCTGCTGTCCTTGATCCTCTCCCACCCTATCCCCACATGGGGGAGGAGGTCGGATCCATGTTGTGGTTAGCAGGGGGGTGGCCCTGGCTTGCGGGTGTTTATCTACATGTGCGAGGGTTGTGCGGAGCATTCTGATGATGAGGTCATCCTGTTTCCACCGGCTTCGCTGGGACTGGGCTTCTTTGTTCCACACAACGATTATGTCCATGTGGCATTTGTGCATGGGTGGTGGGGTTGCTCCTTGCGTCCAACTCTCCTCTTTCCACAGGGGGAAGGGGGAGCTCTTGGTGCTGGCTATTCTAGTACAGTATTGCGGATATTTGTCCAACCACTTCTGGTATGGGAAGTGGAGTCTTTCGTGAGTATTTCGTGAGTCTTTCGCGTATTTTTCGCTGTCGATGTCGATTGTTTCGGTAGCCTTACATACGTGACAGAGTCTTTTGCAAAGCGTTAGCGATGTTGTTCCGATTTTCCTAAGTGTCTGATTTTCCATATCCAAGGCTTCAATTTTCCGCATGTCGTTAGGGGAAGTGGAAAGCCATGGGGTGAAGTGAAAAGCCATGGGATGAAGTGGAAAGCCCTAGGGTGAAGTGGAAAGCCCTAGGTGAAGTGGAAGCCCTGGGGTGAAGTGGAAAGCCATGAGGTAACGTGAAAAGCCCTGGGTGAAGTGGACAGCCCATGGTTGAAGTGGAAAGCCCTGGGTGAAGTGGAAAGCCCAGGGGTGAAGCGGAAATCCCATGGGTGAAGTGGAAAGCCCTGGGGTGAAGTGAAAAGCCCTGGTGTTAAGTTGAAAGCTATGAGGTGAAGTGAAAAACCCTGTGTGAAATGGAAAGCCCAGGGTTGAAGTGGAAAGCCCTGGGTGAAGTGGAAAGCCCCGGGGTGAAGTGGAAAGCTCATGGGTGAAGTGGAAAGCCCTGGGTGAAGTGGAAAGCACTGGGGTTTAGTTGAAAGCTATGAGGTGGAGTTAAAAACCCTGTGTGAAGTGGAAAGCCCAGGGTTGAAGTGGAAAGCCCAGGGGTGAAGTCGAAATCCCAGGGGTGAAGTGGAAAGCCCCGGGGTGAAGTGGAAAGCCCTGGGGTGAAGTGGAAAGCCATGAGGTGAAGTGGAAAGCCCTGGGGTTAAGTGGAAATCCAGTAGGTCAAGTGGGAAGCCTTGGGGTGGGGTGGAAAGCCTAGGGGTGAAATGGACAGCCTCACCACACCTCACCATACCTCACCATACCTCACCACACCTCACCATACCTCACCATACCTCACCATACCTCACCATACCTCACCATACCTCACCATACCTCACCAATACAAAGTGCCCCCCCCCCCCCCCCATAGCTGTAAATATAACTGATGCCTAACACCACCATAACACGTGGTGATTTTCGAAGTTCGCTGTCCCTTCAAATAGAGAAATGATTGATCGCAAACATATTTCCCAGTCACTTTGTTGCAATTGGCTGTTGGCTTTGTCATACCGGAGCCAGAAAAATCTAGGCATCGCGTATTGGAAGACAACTTGGAGGGGCTAGAGGGTTTGGGCGTTTCCCGAGCTTACCAACGAGTCTGAGTGCCCAAAATGTCAGCGATGTCATCAGTTATATCGGACATGTTGTACCCGGCTACCGTTGGTAACATCATAACCAAGACATAACAATGGTTGATTGTCCTTGCACAAATCAACCATGGTCAACATTGGTGCCACTATGGTAGCACCTTGGCCAGCTATGTAAATTAACCAAGTTGGGCATTTAGTTACCGTGTCTGACCATGCATGGTGTTACTCCGAAATTTGTAGAAGTGTCAAGCTGTCAACTGCGACAAGGGCACCTAGTGCGAGGCTACACTACCGTACTGCTACTTTCATTTGGGAGTTCGATGCCTTTGGGGGTCCGTTTTGAGGCCTTTTAAACTACTCTGGGGGGTTACTTTGGGGGTTCCCAAAAGCATGCAATACATTCTGGTGATACGACTTTGGGGGTTGATTATTTTAGACTGAGCTGGTAAGTGTCGGCGGTGTATCACTCAAATTCCACACTTGCGTTGGAAAATGTGTGGTGATTCGACTTTGGGGGTTCGCGCGGACCCCTAATATCGAAGGTGCTACTATTGGGGGTTGCTACCCCCAAAGTCGAACTCCCAAATGAAAGTAGCAGTACGGTACTGCATACCCGTGCTACCTTCACCTAGAACCTGGTCTGATGATGACATACCTCTTCCCAACTAGTCATACCAGCGTGCTAGACCTAAGAATTTTGGTCCAACGGATTTAATATATGTATGCTTGAGTCCGTCTGCTGCTCGAAGTGGTAATGTTTCTACACATGCTACAGCGGGTTTACCTTCTGATTCTCTGGTGAGGCATGTTACACGTAATGTAGTACCATTTGTTGTTTCGGTCCGCCATGGCACAATTCTGTATGATGCTCCAGTCATATAGCAGCTTCAGTCTGGCTACCTCTCTGATGAATGGTTATCAATCCTTCCCATCTCACTCGTCACTCTCAGAAAGATGGTGTATGGTGGAGGGGAACACAAGTGGCAGTTCTTGATGTTCCGGGCTTACGCCATGCGCTCCTTTATGAACTGCATGATGCGCCTTACAGTGGACAACCCGGAGTTACCAAAACTCTCAAATAGGTATAACACCCTTACTGGTGGTCTACTTTTAGAGTAGATGTCACACAATATGTCCTGATGTGTGCTAGTTGCCGACGCAATACGGCTTATTCTGCCAATCCTGCGGGTCTCTTACAACCCCTTCTTATCCTTGTGTCCCCTTGGGTCACTATGAGCATGGACTTCATTGTTCATCTGCCGAAAACTAAGGCTGGCTTCGATGCCATCGTGATTTGTGTGGATGGATTGACCAAAATGGTGCAAATTGCGCCTACCCACACGTCAGTCACAGCCGAGCAGGCTGCTTTTCTGTTTCTCAGCAATGTGTTAAAGTTGCATGGCATGCCCACATACAATGTTACTGACCGTGGATCAGTGTTCACAGGTCATTTTACGACCGAACTATTACGTCTCATTGGCACCATGCCTTCCATGAGTCTATTGGCACCACGGAGCAACAAGGAGCCAGGGCACATGCAAATGGCGGAAGCGCAGAGGGCGCCACCATGGAGGTGAAAAGACAGGACTGCGCCAGCGCTGTCAGCCGGAAGGAGGAGGCGGGGAGCCAGGCCCCCAGGCCAGACAAAGCCTCAGCCAGCAGAGGCAGCGCCGGGGTTGGAGGCGGCAACCCCAAGGACGTAATGCCCATCCTCATCGGCAGCAACACCAGCGAGGAGGCGGCCAGAGGCAGGCAGTCGCTGGTGGCACCTAGGAGGGCAGGGCCACTGAACAGCATGCCAGCAAGCGTCCACAGAAGGAAACTGTGTGCCAGGATACAGACAGGAGGAGGTATGGCCAAGCGAGCACGAGCATGGAGAGCACGCAGCTCGGAAGGAAGCAGCCAAGAGGACAGCATGCCAGGCACCCCCGCCGGCCTTGCCCCTGCCGTAGCAAGTGGTAGTAGAAGAGGCGAACAGCCGGCGCCCAGCCCAGGGAGACAGCAGGCCCAGCCCAGCGAGGACATAGACATCACCGGCGGCGTCTTCCAGTGCCCCAGCGGGGTGCTCTGGGCCAGGAGGATAGGGCAGGAGCCAATCAAGGATTGGCGGTGCGAGCTGTGCCGCACGAAGAAGGAGGACCGCGATCCATCGGACAAGCCGACATGTGCTGGCGAGGGACAAGGTGTATCGACATCAATGACGACCCAGGAGGTTGGCTGGCATACGAGCGACGATTGAAAGCGCTCCAGGGCTAAGGCACCACCCGCGATGCGCTGGCGCCGACCTGCCCCATGACGGGGACACGGACGCAGCCCCGGATCAAGCCAAGCGCAGGGGAAGACCCCTCAAGGAAAGGGAGACCGATGCCCCGGTAATTCCAGCGGACCACCAGGCTGGAGAGCCCGCTAAGAGGAGGAAGCGCACCCCTAAGCCGCGTCTGCCCAGCATCAGCGAAGGATGGGAGGAAGACAGCGCATGTGGTGCAGAGGGCAGAAGCCCGGGGCGGCGCCTCACCCCGCCACAACAGCCAAGGCGCCCAGGCCGGGCGCAGCGCCATGACATGACACAGCGTCCAGGCAGAACCCCACGCCCATAAGGGACCCGGCATTGCGCAGCCAGAGGCAGCAGCAAAAGACAGCCCATGAGGAGGCGGATGCAGCCCTGGACGATGCGTGCGTGGAAGCCGTCAACCCTAAGACATGTGTACGGTAGCGCGGCATCGCCAGGCGGAACCAGGATGGGACTTACCAGATCACATACATGGCTGACAGGGGGGAGACGGGAATGTCCGCCAGGACCGTTGGAGGCCGGTTTCTGAAGACAGCCAGCCCCACACCCGACCCGTTCCGCCATGATCTGGAATAGGAGCGGAGCAGCTGAAGACAGGACCAATAGCAGGAGTACACTTCCCTTAGACACCCCTCAGGGGGCGCGGACGTTCGAGCAATGTCACTGATTAGTAGATAGAGTAATAAGGGGCGCCTGGCTTCGGTCGGCGGCAAAGCAGCCGGCAGCACGGGGCATACTGCCAGCTGCCCGGGAGGGGAGTAGCCGACTAGAGAGGCTCGCACAGCTTCCAGCCTAGCCCCTCATCAAGAAGACAAGATGCACAAGTACGGAGAAGCGGCGCGCCCAGGAGGAGCACCAGGCTAATAGCAGGCTATGAGGCAGCGCGGGGATGGCTACACGCCAGTTTTAGGAAGGGAAGGCTATAAGCTAGCATCAGGAGGGAGGGCTATAAGCCAGTATCAAGAGGGGAAGGCTATAATCTAGCATCAGGAGAGGAGAGCAATAGCCAGTATCATGTGGAGAAGGCAGGTTTAGGTGGAAGCATGCCTGGGTCAAGTGCAAGAGATCACGGGAAAACCTCTGACCATAATACAGGATAAGGGAGGGTTTCTGTTTGAGCACGGAGCAGGCAAGGAAGATACACGGCCGAGAGGCCTAACAGCAGTAGGAAGTTCAGAAGGGTCGAGGACTCTGGGGATCTGCACGGGTTAAAACATCCTGAATTCCGTCAGGAACGTTTCGTTCAAGACAACAGGAGGTTTCACTCCAATATTTTCTGTCTCGTCGGATTAGGTGGAGGGTTCAGATTTCAGGTTTCTGGTTTCGGTTCTGAGCAGCCGTCCCACTTGAACCAAGTGGACGCTATGGTTTCAGGTTTCAGGTTTCTGGTTTCGGTTCTGAGCAACTGTCCCACTTAGTCCAAGTGAACGTTGTGGTTTCAGGTTTCTGGTTTCGGTTCTGAGCAGTCGTCCCACTTGAACCAAGTGGACGTTTTGGCTAAAGGTTTCTGGTTTCTGGATTCGGTTCTGAGCAGCCGTCCCACTTGAACCACGTGGAATTGTATGGTTTCAGGTTTCAGGTTTCAGGTTTCGGATCTGAGCAGCCGTCCCACTTAAATTAAGTGGACGCTGTAGTTTCTGGTTTCAGGTTTCGGTTCTGAGCAGATGTCCCACTTTAACCAAGTGGACGCTGTAGTTTTTGGTTTCTGGTTTCCGGCGTCAAGCAGCTATCCTACTTGAACCAAGTGGACGTTGCGCCTTTAGGTTTCGTCTCCAACATCTGTCCCACTTGGTACAAGTGGGCGCTCCAGCTTCAGGTTCCGGATTCAGATCCTCTGGTCCTATGACTGATGTAGTTTGTTTTCTGGTTCAAGAGCCCGGACTAGATCCGTTCGCTCATGTGTTGCTTGTGTACCGTCGTGTACAAAGTGGTAGGATATTACTTCAGGGATCGGAGGGCGAGAAAGTCCCCGGTCGTTTTTTCAGCCGTCCGTTTCTATACTTCGTACCGTATATCACGTTCGCCTGGCGGGAGAGTGAAGATCGGTAGCCGGCACCTTATTGCTGGCGCCTTTCCCAGCACTAGTAGTGCAGACTTTCTTAGTTCAGCTCAGAACACGAGCCAGCTATACGTATCCTTACACGTATATAAGCTGCTAGTAGTCAGCCTTTATCAGGCCGGTGCGCCCCATATCACGGGTCACACCGTTCGTGCACATCCTACTGAGTTATCACGCGACAGCTGTCACACAATATCTCAGTAACCGTTCCAACTCCGTAAATAGGCTTTCCAAGGTTGACTCAGCAGACTCTCGTAGATTCCCACATTCAAATGTGGCCGGGCCTGCTATTTCCGACTGTGCCCTTTTAACCTTTCCCCAGCTCGAGTGAACTAGTCACTGCTAACTTGCACCCCGTGTAATATGCAAGACATAGCTTTCACGTGCCTATAAAGACGCTATTATGCAACGACCTCCAAAAGCCCGCGTTCTACGGACATCGCAAGCCATTGCGCCCACATCGCAGCGCTCTTCACGAGTCCCAGATCGACGGCACCACCGTCTCAAGAACACACCCTTAAGAACCCAAGTAAGCAAGATCAAGCCAGATTACATCGCTATGAAGCACCCAGCTCATAGCTCGTGCAATACGACACCCAGCTCCGCGCCTCGCACTGACACCCAGCGTAGATCCTAGCGGGGCAACCCCTTAGGACGCTCTCTAGCCACCCTAAGCTTCACCATACCCACTAGTGAAGATCGGTAGCCGGCGCCCTAGTGCTGGCACCCTTCCCAGCCTTAGTAGTGCAGACGTTCTTAGCTCAGCTCAGAACACGAGCCAGCTATAAGTATCCTTACACGTATATAAGCTGCTAGTCAGCCTTTATCAGGCCGGTGTACTCCATTTCACGGGTCACACCGTTCATGCACAGCCTACTGAGTTATCGTGCAACAACCGCCCCTACCCCCCCCCAAAAAGCCGTAGGCCGTGACTAAATCCCGGTAGAGATGCCGCCAACCAACTTCTGACATTTGCTTGGGCGGGCCTTGCAGCGATTGCGATTGCGATTGCTTCTTCTAATAGCTATTAGTCATATCATATTATTTGACTGGAAGCGATGGGTAGTGTGAACTCCTCCTATGCCTCGGAACGGTTTCGCCCCCTTGCTCTGGTGGAGATGCTGCCCCAGGTGACAATCGATGTAACCATTGGACGAATTTAAACGTCATGCGAATCGTATATTGAAGGCCTGCCACGCAACATGTCCTTGGGCAACGTCAGGATTGCACGTTGGCTGAGCCAGGTTGACAGGTGAATGTCGTTACACCTGGGGTTGACAGGTGTGACTTACAGGCACAGCGATATCTTCACGCGCTTAACCTCGTAGAAGCGTGAACACAATCGGCGTGCAAAGGAATCGCTGCCAGGCCAAACTCCGAAGCCGAACTAAGAAATTTTGAAAATCCGGTTGGAGGCAACCGTCTAAACTAATCTAACGAGAATAAGGTCACGGCAAGCATTGAATCGCTGATATGTGCAGCGGCCTTTTTATGTGCGATGCCGCTTTTTCACAACTCATGTCACGGTATAATGCAGTATACGTGCCAAAACCGTAGGAGCCGCTACTGCAGCCCCGGGGACTCCGCAGCTTCTCGGCGGAGCCCCCTTTTTTAGGACACGTGCCCAGCTTCCCACTTTAGGGAAGATCTGAGGCAAGATTTCCCGTACCTTAGTAATAAGGGCTTGCCGGGACTTTGTATCCCGGTTTGCCCACTGTCCCTTACTTCGTCCCTTTTAAGCTAAGATCTAGCCTGATCAGCCTGACCCAACGAATCCTGCTAAAGGTGCATGTGCTGTGGAGCGATATGTTTTGCTGACTGGACGGATTCACCTTGGACAGCTTGAATGCACTGAGCAGAGGATTCTGCATAGAGAACCCAAGTCAATTCCTGCTTGCGCTGGGCGTGGCAACCCAGAAGCATACGTAGCTTTAAGATCAGGCTGTGGAGTTATACACCCAGCTGATAGTGCCTGTGCACCTGGCCTGCACTTGTGGTGAAGTGCACTACCCGTGTGTTGACGGAAGTGAACAAGGATCTGGGATCCAAGTTTAAAAGCAGGCTACCCAAGGCTGTGTGCAGGAATTATTGGAGCTGCACAGCTTGAGCGGAAACTGCGTGGCGGATCGGCAGGGAGCAGCAGACGAGCCCAGCGATCCAGAAGGTGGGAAAGAGGCGAGGCAACATTCCGCCAGATCTAGAAGGGGGGAAATTATTATCTGTTGCCTGACCTGTATAGCACAAGCCTCATCAGCCTGCCGAAGGTAGAGGGAACGGAAGCGCGATGTAAGCGAGCGGCCAAGTGCTGTGTGCCAACACAGTCGAACATGCGCAGTTGTGCAGCAATTCTGCAGAATGCAGGATGAAATTGTAGATCATGATCGCCACCTGCACCCAGCGGCCTCTAGGCGCAGTGGTCGCGTGAGGGGATTATATCCGGGAAAACCCTATGACACCCATTG
Organism: Limnomonas spitsbergensis; assembly: GCA_037349105.1. Classification (NCBI taxonomy): domain Eukaryota; kingdom Viridiplantae; phylum Chlorophyta; class Chlorophyceae; order Chlamydomonadales; genus Limnomonas; species Limnomonas spitsbergensis. The sequence goes on along the minus strand of JAYJMM010000084.1, from coordinate 324,617 downwards.
ATGCAGCCCTGGCTGAAGAGGCTATGCAGATCTCTTTAGGATTGTCGGGCGATGGCAGTGCTCCTATGTGGAAGAGCAAGGCCCTTGGGGCCGAAAGCTCCCTTGCCTTGGATGCGGGCTCGGTGCACGTTGCAGTGACACACAGGGGTATCGGACGAGGTGGCACCGCGCGCATCCCCCCAGGGCTGAGCCAGGACGATGGGCAGTGGCCAGTCCCCCGTGATGAATCCTTGGACACGACCTCGGGGCCACCCACTTGGAGGTCTTTGACCGGTGGTGTTGGGGAGGTCGGTGGGCCAGTACGATCTCCGGAAGCCCTGTCTGGCAAGCCAGGCGCGTGGAGCGGTGAAGCTGAGCTGGACCTCCATGCACCTGTCAGGAAGGAGGCCAGGGAGCTCTCGCCTGAACCCCCAGCGGTCAGGATGCAAAGGGAGGAGGTCCAGCCAGCAGCGGTCAAGATGGAGCTGACAAGGTCCAACAAGCCGCAGACCCACGGAGAGTCGGCAGAACCAGCGGTGACACTGCGAGATCATTGACGCAGTGACCCAAAGGCCGTGGCAACGTCGGCCGTTCCGGTGGGTCAGCCGTGGGCTGACCTGGCTGCTGAGGAGGAGCTGCCAGATCCGCGTGGTGGGACGCAGGCGCCAAGGGGAGTACCACCAAGGCCGGAGCTGCAGAAGGGAAAGCAGACGAGACCATTCCGCGTCCCAGGGGGGGAACAGCTGAAGCGTCGGCATACGGCACACCCCTGTCCAAGTTCCCTGCCAACGCCAGCGGGCAAAGGCGGGAGGCCGTGACTGGACACGACAGCAAGGGAATGAGAAGCGGCAACCGGGCTGATACCCTCTACGGGTACTTCAACAACCCCGCGTGGACGCCTATCCCAGGGGAACAATACCCAGCGGAGGGGGAGCACTCGGGGAGCATCGGGCAGCCAAATACGGCGGAGCAACCAGCAGAAGGGCTTCTACCGATCGGATGGACAGGCACCTGCGGTGGGCAGCACGGCTGTGGCAGCAAGTGTGCTCCAAGTGCTTCGCCCACCTCAGCGATCAGGCCCAGGCCGTCGAGGAGTTCCGAAGCCACCACCTGGCGGAATGGGCAACAAAGGCCTTCATGGGCATCCCCCACACGGGGCAAGACAGGGCGACGCTGCTAGCGGCCCTACGCAGGGTGTCCTTGGGAACAGCATGGCCAGAGGCGGCCCATGCTGTTAAGGCCTTCGCAGACGGATGGTGCAACGGTGCAACAGGGGATCAGGAGGAACCCGAATCCGAGCAAAAGGAAGAGCTTCAGGAGTGGGAAGGATTTGAGGCGGCCAGGCTGCAGCCAGACGACCGCAGGGAAGTGCGGAGGTAGCAAGAGCAGACGGAAGCAGCTGCCACAGCTGCAAGCCAAGCCAGGTGGGAACGCCTGGAGGCCAGCAGCGAGCCCAGCCTCCGGAACCAGCGGTTGGATGAAGGGCGCAGGCCCAGGCCAAGCAGCCCCGCAGCCAGCGAGCAGCCAAGGACAACCAGCCTGCAGCTAGCCAGGGCAGCGGAGCAGGGCTCGGCGCCTAGAAGGGCCAGCAGGCAGGAGTCCTACTCTAGGCCGCGCATCATGGACAACAAGGAAAACAGCAACCAAGAGGGCCAGGCGGACCACATTGCTGAATTCCTGCGGGGCCAAGCGGCCCAGGCGGGGGGTAGAGCGGAAAGGAGGAGCCACTGCCCCAGCCAAGGAAGGAGGATATTGCAGGAAATCGAGCCAGCAGGGAACGCCGGGGGAGGAGGCCCGCAAGGGCAGGAAAGCATGGATGATGACCTGTCAGTTTCCGATACAAGGGAGTACACCGGCGGGACGCAGCCAAGCAGGCACAGCAGTCACCAGCCAGGAAGGCAGGCGGAATCAGGAGGATATCGACACCAATAACATGCGACGCAGCCTTCAGGGGGCGGCAGCCGCCCCAGAAGCGTGGCAAGCGAGAGGCCGTCTGGGGGCGGACAGTCCCAGCAAAGTGCAGACCGCAGAGACGGCAGGGGCCAGCGCAGTCAAAGCCCAGCCAGGGGCGGAGGTGGCGGATCTGGCTCGGACCCCAGCAAGTCAGACTCGGATGACACGGATGGACGCAGCCCAGGCTCAAGCGGGAAATCCATTAGACAGAAAAAGGAAAGGTTAGCCCTGGAGCAGGCGGAGCCGCACATACAGCTGCAGAAACAGATGATCTTGCAGCTGGCGGGAGGAACCCGGTTCACCAAGATCCCAACCATCCAGGGCAACGTGCCAGTGCTGGACATGTCTCAGCCAGGGGCGGTTGCAACCAGGCAGTACTACCATGCTTGCAGCTCATGGGGCTCGCACAACCGCCTGGCTTTGTCTGACGAGCCGCCTGCCCTGGCAGTGGTGGCAGGGGAGTTCGCAGGATCTTGCCGGTCCCCCTCCGCTCATCCGCTCATTGGTCGGCATGTGGAACGACAAGCCAGCCTGCGTGGGGCCGCTGGTTGTAGCCATACGGTCGGCGCCCCAGTGAGACAAGACCTCTTGGGAGGTCGAGCGGATCAAGGAGGCATGGCCGCCTCCGGTGGTCGGGCCGCCGAGCGAAGTGTCCCTGCTCACCCTGTGGATCAGGGTGGTGCAGAAGGAGGTGGGCAAGCCAACCTCAGACGAGAGAGCAGCGGTCACCGCCCTCAAGCTGGGAGTCAAAACCACCTTGGACCCGGGAGTCAAGCCGGAGGAGATTGTGGAGGCATTTGCCCACAGAGTCATGTCCACGGCGGAGCTGCTGCAGATCTCCATGGACGCGGTCGACCACTTCGGCAGGCGGCATTCGGTGGCCCACATGTTCTATGAGGGGCTGCCAGGGGCAGTCAGGGTCAGGCTGACCGCGTTTATCATGACTGTGCTGGGCTACCTGAACATGACTGACGAGGGGCAGGTGGCGGTGCTGACGCAGCAGGTGCTATTGTGGGAGAGGTTCGCCCTGGAAATGGGGGACATGGCTGCCCTGGATAACAGGCAAGGGCCAGGAGACCAACAGTAGAGGAGCCAGGGGGGGCAACAGGCGGGCCGCAGAAGACGAGATAGGTCAAGCCAGTGGAAGGCCAGGCCCAGGATGCCCCCGTCCAGAACAGTAACCAGCCTGCCAGACAGGAAGGGAGAGGCAAGGAGGTTACATGGGCTGACCAAGCCACAGCCTTGTCAACCAGCACCCAAGGTGCTGGGGGCGCCCCCAAGTCCTGTTTCCAGAGCGGCAGCCTGGACCACCTGGCAAGGGACTGCAGGGCGCCCAGGGCTATAGACGAGCGCCGCCCGGCTCCCCTGGCTACTGACATTGCTACGGGGCAGGCCAGGCCGCCGCAGCAGCCGCACCCGCAGCCGCCAAGTCCGCAAGGGCAAGCTGCCAGCAGACCCTATGACAGAAACCAAGGCAGCAGGCTATTCCCAAGGCAACTGCAGGGACAGACGGGGCATGGCCAGCATGCTGCCCACATGTCCCACCTCTCTGGCCCATCAGAGCTAGCGGAAGCGGAGGGGTGGCACCAGACGGTTGCCGATGTGCTGAGCGAGTCAGTTGCCTTGCTGACGCAGGTCGGGCTGACGCCCAGGCCTGGGGAACAAGCAAGTAGCTCACAACGCCAGGCCTCGGTCGTTCAGGCCCTCATCTAGCAGTGAAGAGGAGCCCGAACCACTAGTCATTGAACACGTTTCCAGGAAGGGAGCCAAGAGACTTGCGTTACGCCGATTAGCTGATGGAATGTGTGATGTCCGCGCGCAGGTGGTTTACCTAAACGAGAGGATCACAGCCCTGGCGCATACCACCATACCCATGGGAACCACACCAGACCGCGGTGAGCCGGGCTGGGTTGGTCGAGGGCGCACGGTGACCATCAGCCCTAGGCTGCAGTACTTCAAAAACGACAGGCGTGACTGCAACCAATGAGTGGATTGTGCCTTGATGACACGCGCAGGAGCCGATCGGGAGCGGATACCACCCGCGGCTGCGGTCCGCGTCACTCGCCTGCCCACAGCGGAGGCACCTGCGGCGGCACCTAAGGGGGACATCCAGGCCAAGGCCACAGAAGGCCGCGGGGCAGGAGCCAAGGGGAGCCAGCTGACGAGACAAGAGGGGGCCGCCCCTGCCGCCGCGCCAGGGGCCGGGCTAGCTGGCAGGGCCGCTGCCCAGGCCTGCCCAACGCCAGAAGGCCAGGAAGGTGCCAGGGGCACCAAGGGCCGGCCTGCCCGCCTTGACAAAGACCGCAACGCCGCAGGACCCTCAGTAGCGGCAATAAGCGCCGCAAGGCTGGCCGTGAAGCAGGACCCGATAGACCGAAGGCGGGTCAGGAGAACCCTGAGGATATTGTCAGACGGGCCCTGCCCGTACTGCGACATGCAAAGGTCGCATTCCGATGAGGAGTGTGAAGAGCGGCTTAGGGTGCTCCTAGACGCCGGGAAGGCTGAAAGGCAGGGGCTGTCAGCGGAGGAGGCCAGGGTGAGAGCGGCCTGCAGCCTTGCCAGAGCAGGGACGCCCCAAGCGGGGGAAGCTGCCCGCCAGGCCACCCTGCTTCTGCAGAACAGAGCGCCCCGCCCAGCGATGGGGAAACCGACTCTGAGGACGCGCAGCGGGCAGGCCCTAGCGACCCCAAGGACGAGACAACCAATGACCTAAAGGCCGAAATCCTGGAGCGCGATGCAACCATCAAGCGCATGGCTCAGCAGAAAATCTCCTCCCTAGAGGCCTCCATCGCCTTCCTCAAGATGCAGCAGCACCGATCTTCGGCGGACGGGACCTCGCCAAGAGACCTGTGCAGATGGCGGAGTGAGTGCTATGCGCAGATCAATGAGGTCAATGGGCTCAAGCGGATGTACAAGTACAAGGACATGAGCACGGGAGCTGCTCCAGAGCCATGCCCAACAAGCCCCAGTGGAGTCCAGCGGGCAGCCTGCAGTGGAGCAAGGGACAAGGCCAGGGAGGCCAAGCAGCTGCAGCAGCTGGCAGAGAAGAGTGCCGAGGCACCACAGCAGGACAAAGCGCAGGACGAGACAGCCCAGGGAGACAGCAATGAGAAGCATAACGAGGTCCATGCGCTCCTGGCCGAGCTCAACAACCCTGTCCTATGGATTCCCTTGGAGGAGCAAGAGCCGGACCAGGAAGAAGGAAGCGGCAAGCACAAAGGGGATGAACACCCCAGGCCGACCGTTAGCCGCAGCCCCAGGCCACGGGCGCGGGAGTCAAGCCACAGCCCAGAACGCGACCCTAGCGGCCGCACGAAGGCTAGGCCTGCCAGCGCCGATGGGGGGCGCAGACCAAGAGGAAGGAGCCCGGAGCACCGCAGCAACTGCAGGGAGCGGCGGGCCTCCAGCGCCGAGGAGCACCATGAGAACCGCAGGCAGGTGGAGCCCGCAGGCAGAAGGAACGGCGGGGAGCAGCCGCCCCGGGAAGGATCACCCAGTAGAAGGCAACACCCAGCGCCGCGGGGCGCCAGCAGCGGCAGAGACGAGCGACCCAGGGACAGGACGGTCAACAGCCCATACGACAGGGACCGGAGTCGTAGAACAAGGAGCCATAGCCCCGTCGCCCCCGGGAAAGCGTCCCGCCATGGAAGCGGAAGCAAAGGGCGCAGGACCAGAGACGCTGCCCAGAGCTCCCACGGCGAGCGGTGGCCGCAGGGCAGAGCCCGGAGCCCCATCAGGCAGGTCTCGGCCCACAGCCCCGTCAGGGGAAGGAGGTCAGCGGCCGAGGAGCCGAGCGAGAGCAGGCGGATAAGGTGGACGCCACCGGAGGACCCTGCCCGGGGCAGGACCGACAAGACCATCAGCCCCCAGAAGGGCGCTTGCTACAACTGCGGGGAGGTCGGCCACTTCTCCTACGATTGCAGCCAAACGCGGGACCGTCCCTGGTGGCCCAGCATCAGGGGAGAAGACCGGGTACGGGCCCCTAAAGGCTCAGGGCCCAGCCGTGCCAGACAGGAGGAGCAGGCCAGCGGCAGCCAGCAGCAAGACCACCTCCGCGACTTGTTCGAGGCGGCCAGGGCGGAGCCTTTTGACGTGTGGGCGGCCAAGCGAGCCAGCATACTCCCCCCCGAGCGGCTGACAGGCCCGCCTGAGGGACCAAGGTGGGCAGGCAAGGGGAACCAGGGGTGCTTTGGAACAGCACCAAGGAGACACGACCCAGGGTTTGGCGGACCAGACACCTGGGCCGAGCAGGAGTGGGTTGACGCGCACCTAGAGGGGCAGGGGGAGCAGGCGCGGCAGCCTGTGGACCCTCAGGAAGGTTATGAGCCTAATCCATGGGCAGGCCAAGTGTGGGTGACTGTGCAGAACACTGGGGCGCAGGAGGGCGAGGTGCCACAGCAAGTCCACCATTGGAGGATGGCAGTTGAGGCGCTGGCCACCAACTGCTTCCTGACCATGCCCAGGGGCTCCCCTAAAAACACGGCCCACGCCCTAGAGTTCTTGAGCAACTTGAGGCAGCGGGGAGCGCCAGCCCCGCAGGAGGGGTGGCACGCCCTGCTTGCAAAATTCCTGCAGGAGGAATGGGTCGTGGAAGAGGGCTACAACGAAGGGTGGGACCGCAGCGACTCCGAAGGCGGAGGCTACAGCCGCGGCCCTGAGCAGTCAAGGGAGGCCCATATGGACGGAGGGCAGGCAGATAGCCCTCCCCTGGACCCTGACGGCCTCCCCGATGTGTTGTGACTAAGTACCCCCGCAACAAAGGATCCCACCGCCGGGTCAAGGGCCGCGACCTCCAAGGAAGGAAGCGGCAGCAGTCCCCTGTTGCAGGCCCATGAGGCAAGGAGGGGCAACAGCAGACCCCACCCTGCCGCAGCCAGCGACCACAGCCCCCACCCTGCCGCAGCCAGCGGCCATCGTAGCTGCAGGACGGAGTGGGGCCCGATGGAGATGGAGTGGATGGAGGGAGCCATGGCCCACGACCAAGAGGAGAGGAGCGAGCCAGTGGATCCGCCTGACCCAGACGACATGGGGGACAACGGCCACGCCGCATCAGTCAGCAAAGAGGCCCAACGCACCCCAGGGCCGGGGCACGGCGACCCCTGGCCCATAAGGAGATTCGTGCAGTGGTACCTGGCAGGTACCGACGTGCCAGAAGCCGCCACCACCACGGCCATGATCACCCTCCCAGCCCAATACTCGGACGGGCTGTGCAAGTTGCAAAACCACTGGTGCGTACCGCGGGGGGAGGTGATATGAGTCAACAGACAGGCCGCATTGCATGCGGTAGCAAGGCTGGTCTTCCCTTGGGACACGGTTATAGCGGTGCTGCTGACAGCGGCCCTTAAAGGTTACATCAGGCCCAGCACGGTCATGTTGGAGTTCATGGGAGCCACGTGGGTGCACCCCATCTATGCAGGCTGCGTCAGAGAGCTCCTAGGCAGCGTGGCCAGAGAGGGGGTCACTGCTGTGGAAGAGCAGATCCGGACAGACCCAGCCGTCCCGGGCACTGCCCGCGCCAACGGGATGTGGACGCAAGCCCATGACGGGTTTATGAGAATGCCGTGGGCAGAGAGCTGCGTCATGGGCCTTGCGGCCCACCCGTTCCTGGCCAACCAGGCCTTCTGTGTGCCCTCACAGGCAGCCGCCCGGCAGGCGGGTGGCCTGGCGGCACGGCGGGGCCGAGGGTACGATGGGGCTGGGATCCTCCACTCTGGGGCGCCTCGCCACTGCCCCAGCGTTGTCGAGAGGGGGCAGGGCATATCCAGATACGTCATGGGCCAGGCGGTGCCTTGGGGGTACGCGCCGGGAGAGAGCAGAGTGGCTATCCCCGGCAGGCTGGCAGTGGCCTACTACCATGAGGACCTGGAGGAGCAAGGCGACTAGCCGAGCCCAGTGCCACGTGCATGGCTCCACATGCATGCCACCCGCGATGACCAGCCCGTGTGGTTTTTCTTCAAAACAGTCACCCAAGTGCGAAGTGCCAAGTGCCCTTCAGTGTAGGAAGCGGTGGAGCAAGCGCTGTCCACAATCAGGGGAGCAGACCCAACGGTATGGTCCATCATGATGATGGCCTTGAATATGACGCTGCTGCCAGGTCAGATGTCTGCAGCGGAAAAGGACATCGAGAAGGTGGACGAGCTGTCGGCACCCCTGGAGCGCGCCGACTGCCCCACGCAGCCCTGTGGGCCATGCACGCCAGATGTGGGTGACACCATGTGGAGAGGCGAGCGGGGGCTGGCCTTCTCAGCCTTTGCAGAGGGCAGGCTCGAGAGTTGCCTGAGCCAGTGGATACAGGTGGAGAAGGCAGCCTACTACAACGGCAGGCTGTCCATCCTGACACCCCACTGGTCCGCTCCATCAGTCACGGTGCGACTGTGGTGGCAGAGCCACCCTGCGGAGGCGCGCACCCTCCACACCATGTTCATCGGCAGAAATTACGACGCAGCCATGCAGGAGCTGACAATGCTGCTGGATCAGGGCATCGAAGACCGCCAGGAGAGGCCGCGGGGGCGGTGGGGAGCATACCGGGAGCCCGCCAACTCTGGCAGTACCGGCAGCGCTGATGGGGTGACCCCAGACATGCTGCTAGGCATCGAGGAATATGCGTTCTTCACCTCGCTGCAGGGGGAAGACATTGAGGTGGAATGGCCTGATTCAGACGAGGAGGAGGACGCCCTGGAAGGGCTGCCGCACCTGCTGGATGACTCAGATTCCGAGGGAGAACCAGCGGCCGCAGCAAAGCAGCCAGAGCCACCAATAGCGGAGGCAGGGGCGGCTGATGTGCCCCACACGGCCGCGGCTAGCTCTGTGCAGCAGGTCAGCCAGCAGGAGCGCGGCCCAGGGGAGCAGCTGGAGCTCACGGCGACCCCAAGGGCCCGCGCAGCCTCAGAGCCCAGCTGGAACGGGGGGCTCAGTGAGACTCGAGGACAGCTCTCCGGGCTGTGGGGGACCCAGCTCACCCTCCCAGGCGGCTGCATGTGAGCCCGCAAGCACACTTAAGGCCTTCAGCAAGGAGCAATGGGCTGACAAGCTGAGACGACTTGTGGCTCAGCGCGACAAGCAGCGTCTAGCTGAAGAGGCTCCGGGGAAGGGCTGCCAGGAAGAGACCGGAGCCAGGAGCAGCCGCATTAAGGCCAGCCTGCGGTACAGGCTGAGCATGGTCCCGGAGCCCAATCCCGACCCAAGGATGCGGGGGTACAACCAGGCGGCGACGGAGTTGAGGCAGGCGCTCCAAAACAGCTTGCTGGCCCACATGAGTGCGGAGCAAAGCGCAGCTATCGACCAGCTGCTGGCAGCGGGCCCGGCAAGGGGAGCAGGCTCAGGGCCGCCACCTGTCCCGCGACGGACCAGCATGGGGACATCCGGGAGGCCGGGTACCCCCTTGGAGTATGCCACGGGCCAGCTGCCAGTACCGGAAGAAAGGCAGAAAACGGGGCCAGGGCCGGCCCTGTGGAGAAACCACCAAGGCTCAAGGTCGACCATGCGGCACCACCAGCACAGGCTCTGGGAGCGACATGCCATGCGCATGATGCGACCAGAGCCGCGTCGGCGAATGCATTGTCCGGTGTGACACCTGTGGAACTCCATGGCACGACCTGTGCATGAGGACCCCACGGACGGGGGCAGCCAGGGTGTGCAGGTTCTGCACGATACCCGCGCCCGTGCTGCAGAAGTGCATGGGATGTGGAACGGACCTCCGCTCGGCAAGCAGCACAGGCGGTGCTGCCGATACCACGACGCAGCATGCAGCAACTGCATGGACAAGCCAGGCGTTGGGGGTAGCCGGCGAGGGGCGTGGGCCTGCTGCAGCTGCAGCGAGCCGGTACCCCCGGCATGGGGCCACGGCTCTGCCACCGGCGAGCCATGCCTGCGATGCGGCAAGGTGGGACACGACTACCATGCATGCCCTGCACTGGAAGTGCGGGCAGGCCGGTGTGCCATCTGCTACCACCAGGGGCACCTGACCGAGGCATGCCCTGAGCGGGACCAGCCACTGGGCATCATCAGAAGAAGGCAGATGGCGGAAGACTCCAGGATCGGGGTTCGGTGGTGGTGCAATGTGCAGGAGGCACTGCCCAGGGAAAGGGAAGTGGTGCTAAGGGCAGCCCAAGGCAGGGCCACGGCCACCGAAGTACGGCAAGCCATCGAGGCGCGCAGGATGGATGAGGCCTGCTGGGCTAGGAGGAGGGAGCACCGCCCCGTGCCGAACAGGGAATGGTTCAGGAAGACGGGTGGCCAACCCATGCAAACGTGCATGCACGCCGTCCAATGCGCCCAAATCCTCTCGATGGGTGCGGCCATGGTCAAGGCCAACGACGAGGGGGTGTGGCCAGACACCGGCAGGCCATTGGACACCTGGCCAATAGAGTGGAGGCTGCCAGAGAAGACCAGCATGTGGGACTACCTAGCCATCCAACGGACAATGCTCCAGCCCAACCAGCTGGACAGACACCCGCAGAGGGAGGCTGGGGGCAGCGGCAATGAAAGACGCAAGCCCACCAGCCAGGAGGACGCGCAGAGGGCTGAAGCGGACGGCACACGCCAGACTGTGGCAGGGGAGCTCCAAACCCCAGAAAGCAGTGGCGAGGCCGGAGTGGCGAAGGCCAGGGCCGCCGCAGCAAGGAGTGCGCGGAGCCAGGAACCGCTCACGCCGGGAGCGCAAGAGGGCGGCAGAAAGAGAGAGGAACAGCAGCACGGGGTGCCCGTCCCCAACCACCAAGATCAGCCACATGGAGCTGGAGATCTCCTGGAGGGCAGGGCCGGTAGGGCAAGGCCAGCCGCCCACCCCGCCACCGCCAGCTGCAGAAGGGGCGCAGCCCAGCCCCAGACGGCAGCCCACATGCAGGGGCCTCCTGTCGTGCACGGCATTCAGGGGGCTCCTAGCATGCCTGTGCCACTTGGCGCTGGTGTGGCTGCTCCTCTCCTCCTTCCCAGGGGCCCATGCCAGCGGACGAGGTGTGCGAAAAGGAGGCTTCACCGCATGGCAGGGGGCGTTCGTGAGCAGCATGGAGGCAGCGGCAAAGCTGGAGCTAGGATGGCTGCGTCCGCCGGTGGACGTTCCCGCAAGCCGCTCCAGCCTCCAGCACGGCAGTTGGGACCAAGGCAACTCCAGTGCCGGGCCGCCAGCGGCAGAAGGCGAGCCGCTGGCAGGGGGCGTCATCGACATGTTCCAACCCGGGGGGGTGGTGGAAGCTCCCTCGGAGAATGTCAACACTAAGGAAGGATGGCTGCTTGGAAAGCACCCTGACTTTACTGACGAGCAGCAGGAGCTGCTGGAGCAGAGCCTGCGGGATCGCCAAGGAGCATTCGCCTACTCCATGCTGGGACTGCCAGGCTACTGCGGGGCGCAGGGTGAGTTCACACTCGCTCTAGAAGACGAGCACAGCTTGTGCTTTCAGAAGGCCAGGGACTTGCCACCCCCTAAAGCTGCCATCTTCAAGGAAAAGTCAACCCATGATAGAAACTAGCATCATTGTCAGGGTTCCTCAGGGGGGACCCATAAAGTTTGCGGCCAACTCTGTCGTAGCAGCAAAGAAGTGTGCCGACACGGGCCAATGGTCAGACCATCGCATTGCGCATGACATGAGAAGGCTGAACCTCCGCACGGCCAAGCAGGAGTGTGCCATCCCTAGGATGGAGACAATCTTTCAGAACCTGGGCACGGCTAAGGTGTTTAGCAAGGTGGACCTGCGGTCAGGATTCATGCAGATCCCGATCAAGGTCGAGGACCAGCATAAAACAGCCTTTTGGATGGGTCCCGAACTATGGATGTAAACAAAGCTGAACTTTGGGCTGCGCAATGGGCCTCCCTTCTTCCAGCGTATGATGGAAGAGGAGATAGCCAGTGCAGGCCTGAGCTCCTTTTGTGTGGCATTCATTGACGACCTGCTGGTGTTCATCGACACGCCCGCAGAGCACATCAGACATGAAGAGCTCATGCTAGACATGCTCCATAAGGTGGGGCTGCGAGCGCATCCTGACAAGTCACTATTGGGGTGTGCGACGGTTGAGTACCTAGGCCACAACGTGTCGGACCACGGGCTCACGCCGCACGCAGCCAAGATAGCAGCTGTCATGGCTCTGCCTGAGCCCGCATCGGTCAAAAACATCCAGGAGGTTATGGGATTCCTGAACTTCTACCGGTGCTACATCTCGGATTTCTCTAAGAAAGCTGCTTGTCAAGGGGGGGGCCTTTGTGTGGGGCACTGAGCAGTCCCAGGCATTGCAGCAGATCAAAACTGAAATGTGTGAAGGCGGCAGGGTCCTGCGCAGGCCGGACTACAGCAGGACGGGGCCGGATGGTCGAGGACCGCCGCGGCCGTTCCTGCTGTAGACCGACTTCTCAAAGCAAGGCATAGGGGCCGTGTTGGGGCAGTGTGACGACAGCGGCAAGGAGTACATGGTAGCCTGTACGTCCCGTTCACTGAACAAAAGCGAGAAGAACTGCTCGTCGTTCCATGGGGAAATGCTAGCCGCAGTGTACGCCGCCCGCACGTACCGCCACATGTTCTTTGGGTGCAAGGTGCACCTGGTCACGGACCACGAACCCCTCACTTACCTCATGGATAACCAGGCCATGGTGGGGCAACACGCCAGATGGGCACTCATGCTCCAGGAGCTTGACGTTACCATTTTCCACCGGTCAGGGGCCTGCCACCAGAATGCAGATATCCCGTCTAGGTCACCCCTCCCGTCCTCCGACGACCGCACGGGGGCACGGCTAGATGAAGCCGCCCCTGAGCCGAAGGGACCGGGTGGGGTTGCCAGCGGAATGCAGGTGGCCATGCTCACGGGCCTGGGCAGAGTGAACCAGTGGCACGTTAACCAGGTGGTGCGCCTAGCACAAGAGGGCAGACGGGGAGTGCAAAGGTTGCGAGCTGCTGAGACAGCGTGTATTGTGGCCCAATGTGGCCAAGCTATCTCCATCGCAAAGGATGAGGATGACGAGCAGGCACAGCCTGCGAGTGCAGCAGATAGGGCTTTCAGTAGCAGATCCAGGGCCAGGTCCCTGATCAGCGATGTGCTGACAGACCTGCCCCGCTCACCCCCGGCCCACCTCCATGCAGGGGTGTGGATACGGAGTGCTTGCCAGTGGAAGCGGTGCGAGCCCTGGAAAAGGAGGGAGTGGTCCTGTTCGAGCCCTTCGGAGGTATGTGCTCGGGACTTGAGATGGTACTTAGGGCAGGCATCCCGGTCGCAAAGTACCTGTATGCAGACACCAGTGCTACCATGCAGGAGATCGCAGGGGACAGGCGGGTGCAGCTGCACAAGCAGTACCCTCTGTTGCTCCAAGCATCGGCCTTTGAGGGGGCGTTCAGGACGCTGCCCCAGGATGTGTACTCCATTACTACCAAGCACTTCATAGAAGCTGGGGCCCAAGAGGGTCGCCAGTGGTTTATGGTGGCCGGATGGGAGTGCCACGACCTCTCAGCGGCCGGCAAGGGCAGGGGGCTCGAGGGGGAGCGGAGCAAGTCCTTCTTTCCGCTGATCTGGTTGTTAGGCTCTTTGAAATTCTTGCAGAAGGCCAAGCCACCCGCATACCTGATTGAGATTTGAGAATGTCGCTATGCAGTTGAATCAGAGGAGTGAGAAGCCAGCATAGATGCTTTCAGCGAGGTGTGCAGAATCCTGGGCAGGCCGGCCGTGTTTGATGCGGCGCAGGTGGGCTCCTATGCTCACCGCACGCAACTACCGGGGCAACCTGGCTCCAGCATCAGACATTGCGTTTGTTATCCAGGCTTCACATAGGCCGCAAGATGGTGTTGTCCATGACATCCTGGACGAGGTCAGTAGGGCCAAGGTTGTGGCTTGCCCCGATAACGGCGGGTACCGCATCAACGTGTCCGGACAGCCGAGGAGGGCGCTGCCCTGCCTCATGGCCACCCCAGCATCCTACGCCTTCAGGAACGGGCAGATCGGGCTAGTGTTCAGTTCTATGGGGACCTGCAGGAGCCCAACGCCAATGAAAGGGAGAGGGCCATGGGGTACGCAGTCAGGTCCACACTGCCTCGCCCAGACTTTCCTGAGGGGGATAGGAGGGCCGCCTTGGGCAGGTGCGTGGATACTTGGGCCCTAGAGGCTTGGCTCAACGTGGCACTTGAGGTGGCCAAGATCACCCTAGGGGAAATGGCTCGAAGGGCCCGCTTACCCGGCCCGGAAGGCGACCCCGCTATCGGCATGACCCTAAAGTCAACACACTTCCCCTCGCTACCGCAGGCGAGGCATGCTCAGGCGAGGGGGGTGTGGCAGCAACGTACCGGCAGTGCATGGGGGAGTCTGCGGCGGCCGACTGGGCGGATGCCGCCCAGGAACCAGGCAGATGGACTGTCCGATAGGGCCGTCCAGACCCTCAAGACGGGCCTACGCAAGTGCTGCGGGGACGGGAGCAACGACGACACATGGGACAGGATGGTCCCGTGGGTAGCACTGGGCTTCAGATGCTCGCCTCAGCAGGCCACACGCATGGCACCCTACGAAGTGCTGTACGGGCATAAGCCTGTGTTCCCCTCCAAGGTGGAGGCGGACCTGTGGAGCACGGCGCGTGTGGCCACGGTGGAGGAGGCAGCGGACCTGCTCCTCGCCAGGGTGGCCAGGATCAAGGAGGCCCTCCCGGTCGCGGGCGAGCACCTCAAGATTGCACAGCACCGGGACAAGTTGCGCTATGCCAGGATCTGCGGAGGGGGGTTTGTCCCCCAGGTCAGACGGTTCGCCGTTGGGGACTACGTGTACGTCAGGTACGCGTCGGAGCGCCGCAGCCTCGACCCCAAGGCCAGGCCGGAAATCCTGCGGGTGCAGCGGCTGGGAGAAACGGGGGCGCGGGTGTTGGAGGGGGCAGATGGCCTGACGGTGACGGAGAACGCAGTCAATTGCTCCCCATGCTACCTTCCCAACCTGAAAGGAAAGGTGGATTTCGGCACCACCAGGCCCAACGTCAGCCTGTCGTGTGAGGTCTGCCGCCTCCCCGACCGAGGGGAGGTCATGCTCCTGTGTGACGCCTGCAACACCGGCTGGCACATGGATTGCCTAACGCCTGCGCTGCCTGCAGTGCCCGAGGGAGACTGGATGTGCCTCAGGTGCAAGCAAGGACCAAGGCCCGAAGCAACTGGCCAAGGAGCAGACCCAGCCGCAGGGGCGGTGCCCAGCCCAGCCCACCTCGACGGGGCGACAACCAGGGCAACCAGGGCAGCGGCCAGGGCAGCCCCGGAGGCCGGGGCGATGGACAAGCCAGAAGTGGAGGTCATGGCCACCAACCCAGCCACAAATCAAATGGAGCGGGGCATAGCCCGGCCAATGCCCAACGGTACGACATCTCGTACACCATGGGCAGGGGAGAGGCCAATATCACCCCAAGGGCGGTCCAGCGAAGGGCTGAGGCGGCCATGGACGCAGCAAGAGCAGAGGAGGAGTCAGCTGCCGAGGGGCAGACAGCCAGGAAGGGCGAGGAGGGATAGGAATCCCCTAGAACGGCAGCACGCGCTGAGCACTTGACGGAACCCACGCCATACCTAGAAGAACGAGCCGGTGCCAGCCCTAGGGGAACACCCTAGGGGCGGCACGACAGGCACATGTTCACACTCGCTCTAGAAGACGAGCACAGCTCGTGCTTTCAGAAGGCCAGGGACTTGCCACCCCCTAAAGCTGCTATCTTCAAGGAAAAGTGTCAACCCATGATAGAAACTGGCATCATTGTCAGGGTTCCTCAGGGGGGACCCATAAAGTTTGCAGCCAACTCTGTCGTAGCAGCAAAGAAGTGTGCCGAGACGGGCCAGTGGTCAGACCATCGCATTGCGCATGACATGAGAAGGCTGAACCTCCGCACGGCCAAGCAGGAGTGTGTGTCACGGTATAATGCAGTATACGTGCCAAAACCGTAGGGACCACTGACGCGGCCCCGTAGACTCCGCAGCTTCCCTGCGGAGCCCCCTTTTTAGGGTTAGACGCCCAGCTTCCCACTTTCGGGAAGATCGGAGGCCAGGATTTCCCGTACTCTAGTAATAAGGGCCTGCCGGGACATTGTATCCCGGCTTGCCCACTGTCCCTTACTTCGTTCCTTTTAAGTGGACAGGCCTCTCTTTGTAACCAGCACCGGCTAGATCTCGGAGACCTACCCAGTGAAGTGCATCAAAGCCAGTACTACTAAGCCAGTCAAGCCTAGATCAGCGACCCAGCCATCTAGCAAGCACGAGAACACCTAACCCGAAGCCCAGCCTACCTAGGACTACGTCGTCCGCAGTCTACGGCTACGGCTTCGCCCGCTACACGTGGTAAGTGACTCATAACGACCTGCAGGGTTCGCGACCCGTCAGGCCATTAGTCTAGCTCTACAAGCGGCCAGCTCCGCGTCGGTCACCTAGAAGTTCCAGCCACAGCTTAACGCGCAGCGCATTCGCGGCCAGCGTGTAGACGCTGAGTCCGCCCGTAGGCGTCCGCCACTCAGTGGGGAAGAAGTCCGCCACGGACCCTAAGCAACCATCGCGTGTCCACTTAAAAGGACGAAGTGGGTCTAAGCCTGATCAGCTTGATCCAACGAATCCTGCTAACGGTGCATGTGCTGTGAACTTGAATTTCTTTTTGAAGACAGCGGATCTGCCTTGGACAGCTAGAAATCACTTAGCAGAGGATTCTCCATAGAACCCAAGTCAATACCTGCTTGCGCTGGGCGTGGCAACCCAGAAGCAGACGTAGCTTGAAGATCAGGCTGTGGAGTTATAAACCCAGCTGATATTGCCTGTGCACGTGGCCTGCATCCGTGGTAGAGTGCACGACCTGCGTGTTGACAGAAGTGAGCAAGGATCCGGGGTCCGAGTTTAAAAGCGGCAACCCAAGACTGTGTGCAGGAATATCCGAAGCTGCAGATTGCAGCCTGAGCGGGACCTGCGGAGCCTGAGGAGGAAGCTGCGCGACAAATCGGCAGAGGAGTAGCGGACGAGACCGGCAAGGAATAGCGGACGAGATCGGCAAGATAGCGGACGAGACAGCAGCCCAGAAGGTGAAAATACCCGCCAGAACCAGTTTACAAATTTACCCGTGCTTGACCTGTCTAGCAACGCCTAACCAGCCTGCAGAAGGTAGAGGATAACGGAAGCAGGCTTTGAGCTAGTGACCAGTTGCTGTGAGCCCACACAGCCGAGCCGGCACAGCTGCTCAGCACCAAGCAATAGTACAATGCAGGACGCAGTTGTAGATCCTAATCGTCACCTGCACCCAGAAGCTGCAAGACGCAGTGCGCGAGTGAGAGGGATGGAACCAGGAGATGACCCCATGACACCCATCAATGCAGCCGTAGCAGAAGAAGCTAGGCAAATTGCCATTGGATTGTCAGAAGGTGAATATGCAGGCATAGGGGAAAACAAGGTCCAAGGGGCCGACAGTTCCCAAACCTTGGATGCGGGTATGGTGCACGTTCAAGTGACACGCAGGGGTATCGGACGAGGCGGCATCGCGCGCATCCCCCCTGGACCAAGCCAGGAGGAAGAGCAATGGCCGGTTCCCGACGATGAGTCCCTGGACCCGACCTCAGAGCCACCCACTGTGAGGTCTCAGACCGGTGGTGTAGGAGAGGGTGGCGGGCCGGCACGACCTCCGGATGACCTCCTGTGAAGGCAGAAAGGGAAAGAGGCGAGGCTGAGCCCAGACCAGACCAGGAGCCCCAGCATGAACCCGCAGTGGTCAGGGGGATGGTCCAGTCAACAGTGGTCAGGATGGAGCGGACAAGATCCAGCGAACAGCAGTCCCAAGGGGAGTCAGCAGAAACAACAGTGGGGCTGCGGGAGCTGCAGAAACACAGCAACGCACAGGCCACGACAACGCAGGCTACCAGGGTATGGCAGCCGCGGGCTGGTCCACACGCCAAGGTAGAGCCGCCAGATCAGCACGGAGGAATGCAGGCGCCAACGGGAATCCCGCCCAGGCCAGATTTGCACAGGGTAAAACAGGCAAGGCCGCCCCGTATCCCGGCAGAGGAAGCAACAGAAGCATCGACATACGGCACACCCCAGTCCAGGTTCCCGGCTAGTGCAAACAGGCCAAGGCAGGAGGCCGTGGCCGAGGGCAACAGCAGGGAAAAGGAGGGCAGCGGCCAGGCTAACAGCCTTTACGGATATTTCAGCAATCCAGAGTGGACGCCTATCCCAGGGGAGAGGCGCCCGGCAGTGGGAGAACACGCAGGGAGCGTAAGCCAGCCGGGTGCGGCAGAACCACCAGGACTCCAGCCCATCGGATGGGCAGACATCATGCAATGGGCAGCGCGGCTATGGCAGCAGGTGTGTTCCAGGTGTTTCGTCCACCTCAGCGACCAGACCCAGGCTATCGAGGAGTTGCAAAGCCACCACCTGGCGGAATGGGCAACAAAGGCCCTTATGGGCATCCCACACACGGGGCAGGACCGGGCAACGATGCTGGCGGCCTTGCGCAGAGTGTCCAAAGGAGCAGCAGGGCCAGAGGCGGCCCTGGCTGTCAAGGCCTTTGCCGACGGATGGTGCAACGGCACAGCATGGGATCTGGAGGAGCCCGAATCGGAGCAAGGGGAGCTCGAGGAGTGGGAAGGGTTCGAGGCATCCAGACTGCAGCAAGACAACCGCAGGGAGGTGCAATGGCAGCAGCAGACGGAAGGGACCATTCCTGCTGCAAGCCAAGACAGATGGGAGCGCCTGGAAGCCAGCAGTGAGCCCAGCCTCCGAAACCAGCGGCTGGACGTAGGGCGCAGACCAAGACCCAGCAGCCCAGCGGCCAGCGAACAACCCAGGGCAACCGGCTTCCAGCAGGACCCAGCGCCAAGAAGGGCCAGCAGGCAAGAATCTCACGACATGTTGCGCTTCGTGGATCAACACAGCGGCCAAGAAAGCCAGGTGGACCACATTGCTGAGTTCCTGCGAGGACAAGCAGCACAGGCACAAGGCAGGCCGGAGAGGAGCCAAGGCCCCAGCCAAGGAAGGCGGGTCGTTCAGGAAATCAACCCGGCAGGCGCCACAGGGGGAGACTACCAGCAAAGACAGGAAAGCAGGGACGACTGCCTGTCAGCTTCCGAGGCAAGGGAATACACGGGTTGAACGCAGCCCAGCAGGCATGGCAGTTACCAGCCCAGCAGGCAGGCGGAGTCAGAGGGGGGTAGGCGCCAGGACCCAGAAAGGCAGCCTTCGGAGGGCAGCAGGCCATCCGGCGGAGGGCAATCCCACCTGAGCGCAGACTGCAGAGACCAGCGGAATCGGCGCAGGCAAGGCCCGGCCAGGAACGGCGGCGGCGGATCTGGCTCGGACCCCAGCATATCAGACTCGGAGGATACAGAGGGGCACGGCCCAGGCTCCGGCAGGGAATCTGCGAGACATAGAAGGGAAAGGTTAACCCAGGAACAGGCGGAGACAACATACGGCTGCAGCAACAGATGATCCTGCAGTTGGCTGGGGGAACGCGGTTCACCAAGATCCCCAACATTCAGGGCAATGTGCCAGTGCTGGACATGTCCCAACCGGGGGCAGTCGCAGCCAGGCAATACTGCCAGGCCTGCAGCTCTTGGGGCTCGCACAACCGCCTGGCTTTATCGGACGAGCCGCCAGCCCTGGCAGTGGTGGCAGGAGAAATTGCAGGGTCTTGCCAGTCACCCTCAGCCATGGCCCTGTTGGTCCGCTCCTTGGTGGGCATGTGGACAGCCAAGCCGGCCTGCGTGGGACCACTGGTGGTCGCCATACGATCAGCACCCCAAGGAGACAAAGCTTCCAGGGAGGTCGAGCGGATCCAGGAGGCATGGAGAGCCCCGGCGGTTGAGCCGCCCTGCGAGGTATCCTTACTCACCCTGTGGATCAGGGTGGTCCAAAGGGAGGTGGGCAAGCCAACTTCAGATGAGAGGGCAGCAATCACCGGCCTCAAGCTAGGGGTCAAGACCACCTTGGATCCAGGCGTCAAGCCAGAGGAGACCGTGGAAGCGTTTGCCTTTCGAGTCATGTCTACAGCAGAGCTGTTGCAAATCTCCATAGACGCAGTGGACCACTTCGGCAGGAGGCATTCGGTGGCCCACATGTTCTACGAAGGGCTGCCGGGGGCAGTCAGAGTGAAGCTGACAGCATTTATCATGACCGTGCCAGGATACCTGCACATGACAGACGAGGCCCAGGTAGAGGTCCTGACGCAGCAGGTGCTGCTGTGGGAGAGGTTCGCCCTGGAATTGGGGGACCTAGCTGCCATGGACACCAGGCAGGGGCCGGGAGACCATCAGCAGAGGAGCCAGGGGGAGCAGCAGGCGGGACGCGGCAGACGAGATCGGCCCAGCCAGTGGGAAGCCAGGTCCAGAGGGGATGGGCCAGGAGTTGCGCCATACCAGAACAGCAACCAGCCTGCCAGGCAGGAAGGCAGGGCCAAGGGCGTCACGTGGGCCGACCAAGCCACAGCCTTGACAACCAGCACCCGCAGCGCTGGGGGCGCCCCCAAAGCCTGCTTCCAATGCGGCAGCCTGGACCACCTGGCAAGGGACTGCAGGACCCCCAGGGCTAGAGACGAACTAGGGACGGCTGTCACGGTATAATGCAGTATACGTGCCAAAACCGTAGGGACCACTGACGCGGCCCCGTAGACTCCGCAGCTTCCCTGCGGAGCCCCCTTTTTAGGGTTAGACGCCCATCTTCCCACTTTCGGGAAGATCGGAGGCCAGGATTTCCCGTACTCTAGTAATAAGGGCCTGCCGGGACATTGTATCCCGGCTTGCCCACTGTCCCTTACTTCGTTCCTTTTAAGTGGACAGGCCTCTCTTTGTAACCAGCACCGGCTAGATCTCGGAGACCTACCCAGTGAAGTGCATCAAAGCCAATATCACTAAGCCAGCCAAGCCTAGATCAGCGACCCAGCCATCTAGCAAGCACGAGAACACCTAACCCGAAGCCCAGCCTACCTAGGACTACGTCGTCCGCAGTCTACGGCTACGGCTTCGCCCGCTACACGTGGTAAGTGACTCATAACGACCTGCAGGGTTCGCGACCCGTCAGGCCATTAGTCTAGCTCTACAAGCGGCCAGCTCCGCGTCGGTCACCTAGAAGTTCCAGCCACAGCTTAACGCGCAGCGCATTCGCGGCCAGCGTGTAGACGCTGAGTCCGCCCGTAGGCGTCCGCCACTCAGTGGGGAAGAAGTCCGCCACGGACCCTAAGCAACCATCGCGTGTCCACTTAAAAGGACGAAGTGGGTCTAAGCCTGATCAGCTTGATCCAACGAATCCTGCTAACGGTGCATGTGCTGTGAACTTGAACTTCTTTTTGAAGACAGCGGATCTGCCTTGGACAGCTAGAAATCACTTAGCAGAGGATTCTCCATAGAACCCAAGTCAATACCTGCTTGCGCTGGGCGTGGCAACCCAGAAGCAGACGTAGCTTGAAGATCAGGCTGTGGAGTTATAAACCCAGCTGATATTGCCTGTGCACGTGGCCTGCATCCGTGGTAGAGTGCACGACCTGCGTGTTGACAGAAGTGAGCAAGGATCCGGGGTCCGAGTTTAAAAGCGGCAACCCAAGACTGTGTGCAGGAATATCCGAAGCTGCAGATTGCAGCCTGAGCGGGACCTGCGGAGCCTGAGGAGGAAGCTGCGCGACAAATCGGCAGAGGAGTAGCGGACGAGACCGGCAAGGAATAGCGGACGAGATCGGCAAGATAGCGGACGAGACAGCAGCCCAGAAGGTGAAAATACCCGCCAGAACCAGTTTACAAATTTACCCGTGCTTGACCTGTATAGCAACGCCTAACCAGCCTGCAGAAGGTAGAGGATAACGGAAACAGGCTTTGAGCTAGTGACCAGTTGCTGTGAGCCCACACAGCCGAGCCGGCACAGCTGCTCAGCACCAAGCAATAGTACAATGCAGGACGCAGTTGTAGATCCTAATCGTCACCTGCACCCAGAAGCTGCAAGACGCAGTGCGCGAGTGAGAGGGATGGAACCAGGAGATGACCCCATGACACCCATCAATGCAGCCGTAGCAGAAGAAGCTAGGCAAATTGCCATTGGATTGTCAGAAGGTGAATATGCAGGCATAGGGGAAAACAAGGTCCAAGGGGCCGACAGTTCCCAAACCTTGGATGCGGGTATGGTGCACGTTCAAGTGACACGCAGGGGTATCGGACGAGGCGGCATCGCGCGCATCCCCCCTGGACCAAGCCAGGAGGAAGAGCAATGGCCGGTTCCCGACGATGAGTCCCTGGACCCGACCTCAGAGCCACCCACTGTGAGGTCTCAGACCGGTGGTGTAGGAGAGGGTGGCGGGCCGGCACGACCTCCGGATGACCTCCTGTGAAGGCAGAAAGGGAAAGAGGCGAGGCTGAGCCCAGACCAGACCAGGAGCCCCAGCATGAACCCGCAGTGGTCAGGGGGATGGTCCAGTCAACAGTGGTCAGGATGGAGCGGACAAGATCCAGCGAACAGCAGTCCCAAGGGGAGTCAGCAGAAACAACAGTGGGGCTGCGGGAGCTGCAGAAACACAGCAACGCACAGGCCACGACAACGCAGGCTACCAGGGTATGGCAGCCGCGGGCTGGTCCACACGCCAAGGTAGAGCCGCCAGATCAGCACGGAGGAATGCAGGCGCCAACGGGAATCCCGCCCAGGCCAGATCTGCACAGGGTAAAACAGGCAAGGCCGCCCCGTATCCCGGCAGAGGAAGCAACAGAAGCATCGACATACGGCACACCCCAGTCCAGGTTCCCGGCTAGTGCAAACAGGCCAAGGCAGGAGGCCGTGGCCGAGGGCAACAGCAGGGAAAAGGAGGGCAGCGGCCAGGCTAACAGCCTTTACGGATATTTCAGCAATCCAGAGTGGACGCCTATCCCAGGGGAGAGGCGCCCGGCAGTGGGAAAACACGCAGGGAGCGTAAGCCAGCCGGGTGCGGCAGAACCACCAGGACTCCAGCCCATCGGATGGGCAGACATCATGCAATGGGCAGCGCGGCTATGGCAGCAGGTGTGTTCCAGGTGTTTCGTCCACCTCAGCGACCAGACCCAGGCTATCGAGGAGTTGCAAAGCCACCACCTGGCGGAATGGGCAACAAAGGCCCTTATGGGCATCCCACACACGGGGCAGGACCGGGCAACGCTGCTGGCGGCCTTGCGCAGAGTGTCCAAAGGAGCAGCAGGGCCAGAGGCGGCCCTGGCTGTCAAGGCCTTTGCCGACGGATGGTGCAACGGCACAGCATGGGATCTGGAGGAGCCCGAATCGGAGCAAGGGGAGCTCGAGGAGTGGGAAGGGTTCGAGGCATCCAGACTACAGCAAGACAACCGCAGGGAGGTGCAATGGCAGCAGCAGACGGAAGGGACCATTCCTGCTGCAAGCCAAGCCAGATGGGAGCGCCTGGAAGCCAGCAGTGAGCCCAGCCTCCGAAACCAGCGGCTGGACGTAGGGCGCAGACCAAGACCCAGCAGCCCAGCGGCCAGCGAACAACCCAGGACAACCGGCTTCCAGCATGACCCAGCGCCAAGAAGGGCCAGCAGGCAAGAATCTCACGACATGTTGCGCTTCGTGGATCAACACAGCGGCCAAGAAAGCCAGGTGGACCACATTGCTGAGTTCCTGCGAGGACAAGCAGCACAGGCACAAGGCAGGCCGGAGAGGAGCCAAGGCCCCAGCCAAGGAAGGCGGGTCGTTCAGGAAATCAACCCGGCAGGCGCCACAGGGGGAGACTACCAGCAAAGACAGGAAAGCAGGGACGACTGCCTGTCAGCTTCCGAGGCAAGGGAATACACGGGTGGAACGCAGCCCAGCAGGCATGGCAGTTACCAGCCCAGCAGGCAGGCGGAGTCAGAGGGGGGTAGGCGCCAGGACCCAGAAAGGCAGCCTTCGGAGGGCAGCATGCCATCCGGCGGAGGGCAATCCCACCTGAGCGCAGACCGTAGAGACCAGCGGGATCGGCGCAGGCAAGGCCCGGCCAGGAACGGCGGCGGCGGATCTGGCTCGGACCCCAGCATATCAGACTCGGAGGATACAGAGGGGCACGGCCCAGGCTCCGGCAGGGAATCTGCGAGACATAGAAGGGAAAGGTTAACCCAGGAACAGGCGGAGACAAACATACGGCTGCAGCAACAGATGATCCTGCAGTTGGCTGGGGGAACGCGGTTCACCAAGATCCCCAACATTCAGGGCAATGTGCCAGTGCTGGACATATCCCAACCGGGGGCAGTCGCAGCCAGGCAATACTGCCAGGCCTGCAGCTCTTGGGGCTCGCACAACCGCCTGGCTTTATCGGACGAGCCGCCAGCCCTGGCAGTGGTGGCAGGAGAAATTGCAGGGTCTTGCCAGTCACCCTCAGCCATGGCCCTGTTGGTCCGCTCCTTGGTGGGCATGTGGACAGCCAAGCCGGCCTGCGTGGGACCACTGGTGGTCGCCATACGATCAGCACCCCAAGGAGACAAAGCTTCCAGGGAGGTCGAGCGGATCCAGGAGGCATGGAGAGCCCCGGCGGTTGAGCCGCCCTGCGAGGTATCCGTACTCACCCTGTGGATCAGGGTGGTCCAAAGGGAGGTGGGCAAGCCAACTTCAGATGAGAGGGCAGCAATCACCGGCCTCAAGCTAGGGGTCAAGACCACCTTGGATCCAGGCGTCAAGCCAGAGGAGACCGTGGAAGCGTTTGCCTTTCGAGTCGTGTCTACAACAGAGCTGTTGCAAATCTCCATAGACGCAGTGGACCACTTCGGCAGGAGGCATTCGGTGGCCCACATGTTCTACGAAGGGCTGCCGGGGGCAGTCAGAGTGAAGCTGACAGCATTTATCATGACCGTGCCAGGATACATGCACATGACAGACGAGGCCCAGGTAGAGGTCCTGACGCAGCAGGTGCTGCTGTGGGAGAGGTTCGCCCTGGAATTGGGGGACCTAGCTGCCATGGACACCAGGCAGGGGCCGGGAGACCATCAGCAGAGGAGCCAGGGGGAGCAGCAGGCGGGACGCGGCAGACGAGATCGGCCCAGCCAGTGGGAAGCCAGGTCCAGAGGGGATGGGCCAGGAGTTGCGCCATACCAGAACAGCAACCAGCCTGCCAGGCAGGAAGGCAGGGCCAAGGGCGTCACGTGGGCCGACCAAGCCACAGCCTTGACAACCAGCACCCGCAGCGCTGGGGGCGCCCCCAAAGCCTGCTTCCAATGCGGCAGCCTGGACCACCTGGCAAGGGACTGCAGGACCCCCAGGGCTAGAGACGAACTAGGGACGGCTGTCACGGTATAATGCAGTATACGTGCCAAAACCGTAGGGACCACTGACGCGGCCCCGTAGACTCCGCAGCTTCCCTGCGGAGCCCCCTTTTTAGGGTTAGACGCCCAGCTTCACACTTTCGGGAAGATCGGAGGCCAGGATTTCCCGTACTCTAGTAATAAGGGCCTGCCGGGACATTGTATCCCGGCTTGCCCACTGTCCCTTACTTCGTTCCTTTCAAGTGGACAGGCCTCTCTTTGTAACCAGCACCGGCTAGATCTCGGAGACCTACCCAGTGAAGTGCATCAAAGCCAGTACCACTAAGTCAGTCAAGCCTAGATCAGCGACCCAGCCATCTAGCAAGCACGAGAACACCTAACCCGAAGCCCAGCCTACCTAGGACTACGTCGTCCGCAGTCTACGGCTACGGCTTCGCCCGCTACACGTGGTAAGTGACTCATAACGACCTGCAGGGTTCGCGACCCGTCAGGCCATTAGTCTAGCTCTACAAGCGGCCAGCTCCGCGTCGGTCACCTAGAAGTTCCAGCCACAGCTTAACGCGCAGCGCATTCGCGGCCAGCGTGTAGACGCTGAGTCCGCCCGTAGGCGTCCGCCACTCAGTGGGGAAGAAGTCCGCCACGGACCCTAAGCAACCATCGCGTGTCCACTTAAAAGGACGAAGTGGGTCTAAGCCTGATCAGCTTGATCCAACGAATCCTGCTAACGGTGCATGTGCTGTGAACTTGAATTTCTTTTTGAAGACAGCGGATCTGCCTTGGACAGCTAGAAATCACTTAGCAGAGGATTCTCCATAGAACCCAAGTCAATACCTGCTTGCGCTGGGCGTGGCAACCCAGAAGCAGACGTAGCTTGAAGATCAGGCTGTGGAGTTATAAACCCAGCTGATATTGCATGTGCACGTGGCCTGCATCCGTGGTAGAGTGCACGACCTGCGTGTTGACAGAAGTGAGCAAGGATCCGGGATCCGAGTTTAAAAGCGGCAACCTAAGACTGTGTGCAGGAATATCCGAAGCTGCAGATTGCAGCCTGAGCGGGACCTGCGGAGCCTGAGGAGGAAGCTGCGCGACAAATCGGCAGAGGAGTAGCGGACGAGACCGGCAAGGAATAGCGGACGAGATCGGCAAGATAGCGGACGAGACAGCAGCCCAGAAGGTGAAAATACCCGCCAGAACCAGTTTACAAATTTACCCGTGCTTGACCTGTCTAGCAACGCCTAACCAGCCTGCAGAAGGTAGAGGATAACGGAAGCAGGCTTTGAGCTAGTGACCAGTTGCTGTGAGCCCACACAGCCGAGCCGGCACAGCTGCTCAGCACCAAGCAATAGTACAATGCAGGACGCAGTTGTAGATCCTAATCGTCACCTGCACCCAGAAGCTGCAAGACGCAGTGCGCGAGTGAGAGGGATGGAACCAGGAGATGACCCCATGACACCCATCAATGCAGCCGTAGCAGAAGAAGCTAGGCAAATTGCCATTGGATTGTCAGAAGGTGAATATGCAGGCATAGGGGAAAACAAGGTCCAAGGGGCCGACAGTTCCCAAACCTTGGATGCGGGTATGGTGCACGTTCAAGTGACACGCAGGGGTATCGGACGAGGCGGCATCGCGCGCATCCCCCCTGGACCAAGCCAGGAGGAAGAGCAATGGCCGGTTCCCGACGATGAGTCCCTGGACCCGACCTCAGAGCCACCCACTGTGAGGTCTCAGACCGGTGGTGTAGGAGAGGGTGGCGGGCCAGCACGACCTTCGGATGACCTGCCTGTGAAGGCAGAAAGGGAAAGAGGCGAGGCTGAGCCCAGACCAGACCAGGAGCCCCAGCATGAACCCGCAGTGGTCAGGGGGATGGTCCAGTCAACAGTGGTCAGGATGGAGCGGACAAGATCCAGCGAACAGCAGTCCCAAGGGGAGTCAGCAGAAACAACAGTGGGGCTGCGGGAGCTGCAGAAACACAGCAACGCACAGGCCACGACAACGCAGGCTACCAGGGTATGGCAGCCGCGGGCTGGTCCACACGCCAAGGTAGAGCCGCCAGATCAGCACGGAGGAATGCAGGCGCCAACGGGAATCCCGCCCAGGCCAGATCTGCACAGGGTAAAACAGGCAAGGCCGCCCCGTATCCCGGCAGAGGAAGCAACAGAAGCATCGACATACGGCACACCCCAGTCCAGGTTCCCGGCTAGTGCAAACAGGCCAAGGCAGGAGGCCGTGGCCGAGGGCAACAGCAGGGAAAATGAG
Organism: Limnomonas spitsbergensis; assembly: GCA_037349105.1. Lineage (NCBI taxonomy): Eukaryota > Viridiplantae > Chlorophyta > Chlorophyceae > Chlamydomonadales > Limnomonas > Limnomonas spitsbergensis. Next base: position 297,283 of record JAYJMM010000084.1, on the reverse strand, counting down.
GGCAGCGGCCAGGCTAACAGCCTTTACGGATATTTCAGCAATCCAGAGTGGACGCCTATCCCAGGGGAACGGCGCCCGGCAGTGGGAGAACACGCAGGGAGCGTAAGCCAGCCGGGTGCGGCAGAACCACCAGGACTATAGCCCATCGGATGGGCAGACATCCTGCAATGGGCAGCGCGGCTATGGCAGCAGGTGTGTTCCAGGTGTTTCGTCCACCTCAGCGACCAGACCCAGGCTATCGAGGAGTTGCAAAGCCACCACCTGGCGGAATGGGCAACAAAGGCCCTTATGGGCATCCCACACACGGGGCAGGACCGGGCAACGCTGCTGGCGGCCTTGCGCAGAGTGTCCAAAGGAGCAGCAGGGCCAGAGGCGGCCCTGGCTGTCAAGGCCTTTGCCGACGGATGGTGCAACGGCACAGCATGGGATCTGGAGGAGCCCGAATCGGAGCAAGGGGAGCTCGAGGAGTGGGAAGGGTTCGAGGCATCCAGACTGCAGCAAGACAACCGCAGGGAGGTGCAATGGCAGCAGCAGACGGAAGGGACCATTCCTGCTGCAAGCCAAGCCAGATGGGAGCGCCTGGAAGCCAGCAGTGAGCCCAGCCTCCGAAACCAGCGGCTGGACGTAGGGCGCAGACCAAGACCCAGCAGCCCAGCGGCCAGCGAACAACCCAGGGCAACCGGCTTCCAGCAGGACCCAGCGCCAAGAAGGGCCAGCAGGCAAGAATCTCACGACATGTTGCGCTTCGTGGATCAACACAGCGGCCAAGAAAGCCAGGTGGACCACATTGCTGAGTTCCTGCGAGGACAAGCAGCACAGGCACAAGGCAGGCCGGAGAGGAGCCAAGGCCCCAGCCAAGGAAGGCGGGTCGTTCAGGAAATCAACCCGGCAGGCGCCACAGGGGGAGACTACCAGCAAAGACAGGAAAGCAGGGACGACTGCCTGTCAGCTTCCGAGGCAAGGGAATACACGGGTTGAACGCAGCCCAGCAGGCATGGCAGTTACCAGCCCAGCAGGCAGGCGGAGTCAGAGGGGGGTAGGCGCCAGGACCCAGAAAGGCAGCCTTCGGAGGGCAGCAGGCCATCCGGCGGAGGGCAATCCCACCTGAGCGCAGACTGCAGAGACCAGCGGAATCGGCGCAGGCAAGGCCCGGCCAGGAACGGCGGCGGCGGATCTGGCTCGGACCCCAGCATATCAGACTCGGAGGATACAGAGGGGCACGGCCCAGGCTCCGGCAGGGAATCTGCGAGACATAGAAGGGAAAGGTTAACCCAGGAACAGGCGGAGACAACATACGGCTGCAGCAACAGATGATCCTGCAGTTGGCTGGGGGAACGCGGTTCACCAAGATCCCCAACATTCAGGGCAATGTGCCAGTGCTGGACATGTCCCAACCGGGGGCAGTCGCAGCCAGGCAATACTGCCAGGCCTGCAGCTCTTGGGGCTCGCACAACCGCCTGGCTTTATCGGACGAGCCGCCAGCCCTGGCAGTGGTGGCAGGAGAAATTGCAGGGTCTTGCCAGTCACCCTCAGCCATGGCCCTGTTGGTCCGCTCCTTGGTGGGCATGTGGACAGCCAAGCCGGCCTGCGTGGGACCACTGGTGGTCGCCATACGATCAGCACCCCAAGGAGACAAAGCTTCCAGGGAGGTCGAGCGGATCCAGGAGGCATGGAGAGCCCCGGCGGTTGAGCCGCCCTGCGAGGTATCCGTACTCACCCTGTGGATCAGGGTGGTCCAAAGGGAGGTGGGCAAGCCAACTTCAGATGAGAGGGCAGCAATCACCGGCCTCAAGCTAGGGGTCAAGACCACCTTGGATCCAGGCGTCAAGCCAGAGGAGACCGTGGAAGCGTTTGCCTTTCGAGTCGTGTCTACAACAGAGCTGTTGCAAATCTCCATAGACGCAGTGGACCACTTCGGCAGGAGGCATTCGGTGGCCCACATGTTCTACGAAGGGCTGCCGGGGGCAGTCAGAGTGAAGCTGACAGCATTTATCATGACCGTGCCAGGATACCTGCACATGACAGACGAGGCCCAGGTAGAGGTCCTGACGCAGCAGGTGCTGCTGTGGGAGAGGTTCGCCCTGGAATTGGGGGACCTAGCTGCCATGGACACCAGGCAGGGGCCGGGAGACCATCAGCAGAGGAGCCAGGGGGAGCAGCAGGCGGGACGCGGCAGGCGAGATCGGCCCAGCCAGTGGGAAGCCAGGTCCAGAGGGGATGGGCCAGGAGTTGCGCCATACCAAAACAGCAACCAGCCTGCCAGGCAGGAAGGCAGGGCCAAGGGCGTCACGTGGGCCGACCAAGCCACAGCCTTGACAACCAGCACCCGCAGCGCTGGGGGCGCCCCCAAAGCCTGCTTCCAATGCGGCAGCCTGGACCACCTGGCAAGGGACTGCAGGACCCCCAGGGCTAGAGACGAACTAGGGACGGCTGTCACGGTATAATGCAGTATACGTGCCAAAACCGTAGGGACCACTGACGCGGCCCCGTAGACTCCGCAGCTTCCCTGCGGAGCCCCCTATTTAGGGTTAGACGCCCAGCTTCCCACTTTCGGGAAGATCGGAGGCCAGGATTTCCCGTACTCTAGTAATAAGGGCCTGCCGGGACATTGTATCCCGGCTTGCCCACTGTCCCTTACTTCGTTCCTTTTAAGTGGACAGGCCTCTCTTTGTAACCAGCACCGGCTAGATCTCGGAGACCTACCCAGTGAAGTGCATCAAAGCCAGTACCACTAAGTCAGTCAAGCCTAGATCAGCGACCCAGCCATCTAGCAAGCACGAGAACACCTAACCCGAAGCCCAGCCTACCTAGGACTACGTCGTCCGCAGTCTACGGCTACGGCTTCGCCCGCTACACGTGGTAAGTGACTCATAACGACCTGCAGGGTTCGCGACCCGTCAGGCCATTAGTCTAGCTCTACAAGCGGCCAGCTCCGCGTCGGTCACCTAGAAGTTCCAGCCACAGCTTAACGCGCAGCGCATTCGCGGCCAGCGTGTAGACGCTGAGTCCGCCCGTAGGCGTCCGCCACTCAGTGGGGAAGAAGTCCGCCACGGACCCTAAGCAACCATCGCGTGTCCACTTAAAAGGACGAAGTGGGTCTAAGCCTGATCAGCTTGATCCAACGAATCCTGCTAACGGTGCATGTGCTGTGAACTTGAATTTCTTTTTGAAGACAGCGGATCTGCCTTGGACAGCTAGAAATCACTTAGCAGAGGATTCTCCATAGAACCCAAGTCAATACCTGCTTGCGCTGGGCGTGGCAACCCAGAAGCAGACGTAGCTTGAAGATCAGGCTGTGGAGTTATAAACCCAGCTGATATTGCATGTGCACGTGGCCTGCATCCGTGGTAGAGTGCACGACCTGCGTGTTGACAGAATTGAGCAAGGATCCGGGATCCGAGTTTAAAAGCGGCAACCTAAGACTGTGTGCAGGAATATCCGAAGCTGCAGATTGCAGCCTGAGCGGGACCTGCGGAGCCTGAGGAGGAAGCTGCGCGACAAATCGGCAGAGGAGTAGCGGACGAGACCGGCAAGGAATAGCGGACGAGATCGGCAAGATAGCGGACGAGACAGCAGCCCAGAAGGTGAAAATACCCGCCAGAACCAGTTTACAAATTTACCCGTGCTTGACCTGTCTAGCAACGCCTAACCAGCCTGCAGAAGGTAGAGGATAACGGAAGCAGGCTTTGAGCTAGTGACCAGTTGCTGTGAGCCCACACAGCCGAGCCGGCACAGCTGCTCAGCACCAAGCAATAGTACAATGCAGGACGCAGTTGTAGATCCTAATCGTCACCTGCACCCAGAAGCTGCAAGACGCAGTGCGCGAGTGAGAGGGATGGAACCAGGAGATGACCCCATGACACCCATCAATGCAGCCGTAGCAGAAGAAGCTAGGCAAATTGCCATTGGATTGTCAGAAGGTGAATATGCAGGCATAGGGGAAAACAAGGTCCAAGGGGCCGACAGTTCCCAAACCTTGGATGCGGGTATGGTGCACGTTCAAGTGACACGCAGGGGTATCGGACGAGGCGGCATCGCGCGCATCCCCCCTGGACCAAGCCAGGAGGAAGAGCAATGGCCGGTTCCCGACGATGAGTCCCTGGACCCGACCTCAGAGCCACCCACTGTGAGGTCTCAGACCGGTGGTGTAGGAGAGGGTGGCGGGCCAGCACGACCTTCGGATGACCTGCCTGTGAAGGCAGAAAGGGAAAGAGGCGAGGCTGAGCCCAGACCAGACCAGGAGCCCCAGCATGAACCCGCAGTGGTCAGGGGGATGGTCCAGTCAACAGTGGTCAGGATGGAGCGGACAAGATCCAGCGAACAGCAGTCCCAAGGGGAGTCAGCAGAAACAACAGTGGGGCTGCGGGAGCTGCAGAAACACAGCAACGCACATGCCACGACAACGCAGGCTACCAGGGTATGGCAGCCGCGGGCTGGTCCACACGCCAAGGTAGAGCCGCCAGATCAGCACGGAGGAATGCAGGCGCCAACGGGAATCCCGCCCAGGCCAGATCTGCACAGGGTAAAACAGGCAAGGCCGCCCCGTATCCCGGCAGAGGAAGCAACAGAAGCATCGACATACGGCACACCCCAGTCCAGGTTCCCGGCTAGTGCAAACAGGCCAAGGCAGGAGGCCGTGGCCGAGGGCAACAGCAGGGAAAATGAGGGCAGCGGCCAGGCTAACAGCCTTTACGGATATTTCAGCAATCCAGAGTGGACGCCTATCCCAGGGGAACGGCGCCCGGCAGTGGGAGAACACGCAGGGAGCGTAAGCCAGCCGGGTGCGGCAGAACCACCAGGACTATAGCCCATCGGATGGGCAGACATCCTGCAATGGGCAGCGCGGCTATGGCAGCAGGTGTGTTCCAGGTGTTTCGTCCACCTCAGCGACCAGACCCAGGCTATCGAGGAGTTGCAAAGCCACCACCTGGCGGAATGGGCAACAAAGGCCCTTATGGGCATCCCACACACGGGGCAGGACCGGGCAACGCTGCTGGCGGCCTTGCGCAGAGTGTCCAAAGGAGCAGCAGGGCCAGAGGCGGCCCTGGCTGTCAAGGCCTTTGCCGACGGATGGTGCAACGGCACAGCATGGGATCTGGAGGAGCCCGAATCGGAGCAAGGGGAGCTCGAGGAGTGGGAAGGGTTCGAGGCATCCAGACTGCAGCAAGACAACCGCAGGGAGGTGCAATGGCAGCAGCAGACGGAAGGGACCATTCCTGCTGCAAGCCAAGCCAGATGGGAGCGCCTGGAAGCCAGCAGTGAGCCCAGCCTCCGAAACCAGCGGCTGGACGTAGGGCGCAGACCAAGACCCAGCAGCCCAGCGGCCAGCGAACAACCCAGGGCAACCGGCTTCCAGCAGGACCCAGCGCCAAGAAGGGCCAGCAGGCAAGAATCTCACGACATGTTGCGCTTCGTGGATCAACACAGCGGCCAAGAAAGCCAGGTGGACCACATTGCTGAGTTCCTGCGAGGACAAGCAGCACAGGCACAAGGCAGGCCGGAGAGGAGCCAAGGCCCCAGCCAAGGAAGGCGGGTCGTTCAGGAAATCAACCCGGCAGGCGCCACAGGGGGAGACTACCAGCAAAGACAGGAAAGCAGGGACGACTGCCTGTCAGCTTCCGAGGCAAGGGAATACACGGGTTGAACGCAGCCCAGCAGGCATGGCAGTTACCAGCCCAGCAGGCAGGCGGAGTCAGAGGGGGGTAGGCGCCAGGACCCAGAAAGGCAGCCTTCGGAGGGCAGCAGGCCATCCGGCGGAGGGCAATCCCACCTGAGCGCAGACTGCAGAGACCAGCGGAATCGGCGCAGGCAAGGCCCGGCCAGGAACGGCGGCGGCGGATCTGGCTCGGACCCCAGCATATCAGACTCGGAGGATACAGAGGGGCACGGCCCAGGCTCCGGCAGGGAATCTGCGAGACATAGAAGGGAAAGGTTAACCCAGGAACAGGCGGAGACAACATACGGCTGCAGCAACAGATGATCCTGCAGTTGGCTGGGGGAACGCGGTTCACCAAGATCCCCAACATTCAGGGCAATGTGCCAGTGCTGGACATGTCCCAACCGGGGGCAGTCGCAGCCAGGCAATACTGCCAGGCCTGCAGCTCTTGGGGCTCGCACAACCGCCTGGCTTTATCGGACGAGCCGCCAGCCCTGGCAGTGGTGGCAGGAGAAATTGCAGGGTCTTGCCAGTCACCCTCAGCCATGGCCCTGTTGGTCCGCTCCTTGGTGGGCATGTGGACAGCCAAGCCGGCCTGCGTGGGACCACTGGTGGTCGCCATACGATCAGCACCCCAAGGAGACAAAGCTTCCAGGGAGGTCGAGCGGATCCAGGAGGCATGGAGAGCCCCGGCGGTTGAGCCGCCCTGCGAGGTATCCGTACTCACCCTGTGGATCAGGGTGGTCCAAAGGGAGGTGGGCAAGCCAACGTCAGATGAGAGGGCAGCAATCACCGGCGTCAAGCTAGGGGTCAAGACCACCTTGGATCCAGGCGTCAAGCCAGAGGAGACCGTGGAAGCGTTTGCCTTTCGAGTCATGTCTACAGCAGAGCTGTTGCAAATCTCCATAGACGCAGTGGACCACTTCGGCAGGAGGCATTCGGTGGCCCACATGTTCTACGAAGGGCTGCCGGGGGCAGTCAGAGTGAAGCTGACAGCATTTATCATGACCGTGCCAGGATACCTGCACATGACAGACGAGGCCCAGGTAGAGGTCCTGACGCAGCAGGTGCTGCTGTGGGAGAGGTTCGCCCTGGAATTGGGGGACCTAGCTGCCATGGACACCAGGCAGGGGCCGGGAGACCATCAGCAGAGGAGCCAGGGGGAGCAGCAGGCGGGACGCGGCAGACGAGATCGGCCCAGCCAGTGGGAAGCCAGGTCCAGAGGGGATGGGCCAGGAGTTGCGCCATACCAGAACAGCAACCAGCCTGCCAGGCAGGAAGGCAGGGCCAAGGGCGTCACGTGGGCCGACCAAGCCACAGCCTTGACAACCAGCACCCGCAGCGCTGGGGGCGCCCCCAAAGCCTGCTTCCAATGCGGCAGCCTGGACCACCTGGCAAGGGACTGCAGGACCCCCAGGGCTAGAGACGAACTAGGGACGGCTGTCACGGTATAATGCAGTATACGTGCCAAAACCGTAGGGACCACTGACGCGGCCCCGTAGACTCCGCAGCTTCCCTGCGGAGCCCCCTATTTAGGGTTAGACGCCCAGCTTCCCACTTTCGGGAAGATCGGAGGCCAGGATTTCCCGTACTCTAGTAATAAGGGCCTGCCGGGACATTGTATCCCGGCTTGCCCACTGTCCCTTACTTCGTTCCTTTTAAGTGGACAGGCCTCTCTTTGTAACCAGCACCGGCTAGATCTCGGAGACCTACCCAGTGAAGTGCATCAAAGCCAGTACCACTAAGTCAGTCAAGCCTAGATCAGCGACCCAGCCATCTAGCAAGCACGAGAACACCTAACCCGAAGCCCAGCCTACCTAGGACTACGTCGTCCGCAGTCTACGGCTACGGCTTCGCCCGCTACACGTGGTAAGTGACTCATAACGACCTGCAGGGTTCGCGACCCGTCAGGCCATTAGTCTAGCTCTACAAGCGGCCAGCTCCGCGTCGGTCACCTAGAAGTTCCAGCCACAGCTTAACGCGCAGCGCATTCGCGGCCAGCGTGTAGACGCTGAGTCCGCCCGTAGGCGTCCGCCACTCAGTGGGGAAGAAGTCCGCCACGGACCCTAAGCAACCATCGCGTGTCCACTTAAAAGGACGAAGTGGGTCTAAGCCTGATCAGCTTGATCCAACGAATCCTGCTAACGGTGCATGTGCTGTGAACTTGAATTTCTTTTTGAAGACAGCGGATCTGCCTTGGACAGCTAGAAATCACTTAGCAGAGGATTCTCCATAGAACCCAAGTCAATACCTGCTTGCGCTGGGCGTGGCAACCCAGAAGCAGACGTAGCTTGAAGATCAGGCTGTGGAGTTATAAACCCAGCTGATATTGCATGTGCACGTGGCCTGCATCCGTGGTAGAGTGCACGACCTGCGTGTTGACAGAATTGAGCAAGGATCCGGGATCCGAGTTTAAAAGCGGCAACCTAAGACTGTGTGCAGGAATATCCGAAGCTGCAGATTGCAGCCTGAGCGGGACCTGCGGAGCCTGAGGAGGAAGCTGCGCGACAAATCGGCAGAGGAGTAGCGGACGAGACCGGCAAGGAATAGCGGACGAGATCGGCAAGATAGCGGACGAGACAGCAGCCCAGAAGGTGAAAATACCCGCCAGAACCAGTTTACAAATTTACCCGTGCTTGACCTGTCTAGCAACGCCTAACCAGCCTGCAGAAGGTAGAGGATAACGGAAGCAGGCTTTGAGCTAGTGACCAGTTGCTGTGAGCCCACACAGCCGAGCCGGCACAGCTGCTCAGCACCAAGCAATAGTACAATGCAGGACGCAGTTGTAGATCCTAATCGTCACCTGCACCCAGAAGCTGCAAGACGCAGTGCGCGAGTGAGAGGGATGGAACCAGGAGATGACCCCATGACACCCATCAATGCAGCCGTAGCAGAAGAAGCTAGGCAAATTGCCATTGGATTGTCAGAAGGTGAATATGCAGGCATAGGGGAAAACAAGGTCCAAGGGGCCGACAGTTCCCAAACCTTGGATGCGGGTATGGTGCACGTTCAAGTGACACGCAGGGGTATCGGACGAGGCGGCATCGCGCGCATCCCCCCTGGACCAAGCCAGGAGGAAGAGCAATGGCCGGTTCCCGACGATGAGTCCCTGGACCCGACCTCAGAGCCACCCACTGTGAGGTCTCAGACCGGTGGTGTAGGAGAGGGTGGCGGGCCAGCACGACCTTCGGATGACCTGCCTGTGAAGGCAGAAAGGGAAAGAGGCGAGGCTGAGCCCAGACCAGACCAGGAGCCCCAGCATGAACCCGCAGTGGTCAGGGGGATGGTCCAGTCAACAGTGGTCAGGATGGAGCGGACAAGATCCAGCGAACAGCAGTCCCAAGGGGAGTCAGCAGAAACAACAGTGGGGCTGCGGGAGCTGCAGAAACACAGCAACGCACAGGCCACGACAACGCAGGCTACCAGGGTATGGCAGCCGCGGGCTGGTCCACACGCCAAGGTAGAGCCGCCAGATCAGCACGGAGGAATGCAGGCGCCAACGGGAATCCCGCCCAGGCCAGATCTGCACAGGGTAAAACAGGCAAGGCCGCCCCGTATCCCGGCAGAGGAAGCAACAGAAGCATCGACATACGGCACACCACAGTCCAGGTTCCCGGCTAGTGCAAACAGGCCAAGGCAGGAGGCCGTGGCCGAGGGCAACAGCAGGGAAAATGAGGGCAGCGGCCAGGCTAACAGCCTTTACGGATATTTCAGCAATCCAGAGTGGACGCCTATCCCAGGGGAGCGGCGCCCGGCAGTGGGAGAACACGCAGGGAGCGTAAGCCAGCCGGGTGCGGCAGAACCACCAGGACTATAGCCCATCGGATGGGCAGACATCCTGCAATGGGCAGCGCGGCTATGGCAGCAGGTGTGTTCCAGGTGTTTCGTCCACCTCAGCGACCAGACCCAGGCTATCGAGGAGTTGCAAAGCCACCACCTGGCGGAATGGGCAACAAAGGCCCTTATGGGCATCCCACACACGGGGCAGGACCGGGCAACGCTGCTGGCGGCCTTGCGCAGAGTGTCCAAAGGAGCAGCAGGGCCAGAGGCGGCCCTGGCTGTCAAGGCCTTTGCCGACGGATGGTGCAACGGCACAGCATGGGATCTGGAGGAGCCCGAATCGGAGCAAGGGGAGCTCGAGGAGTGGGAAGGGTTCGAGGCATCCAGACTGCAGCAAGACAACCGCAGGGAGGTGCAATGGCAGCAGCAGACGGAAGGGACCATTCCTGCTGCAAGCCAAGACAGATGGGAGCGCCTGGAAGCCAGCAGTGAGCCCAGCCTCCGAAACCAGCGGCTGGACGTAGGGCGCAGACCAAGACCCAGCAGCCCAGCGGCCAGCGAACAACCCAGGGCAACCGGCTTCCAGCAGGACCCAGCGCCAAGAAGGGCCAGCAGGCAAGAATCTCACGACATGTTGCGCTTCGTGGATCAACACAGCGGCCAAGAAAGCCAGGTGGACCACATTGCTGAGTTCCTGCGAGGACAAGCAGCACAGGCACAAGGCAGGCCGGAGAGGAGCCAAGGCCCCAGCCAAGGAAGGCGGGTCGTTCAGGAAATCAACCCGGCAGGCGCCACAGGGGGAGACTACCAGCAAAGACAGGAAAGCAGGGACGACTGCCTGTCAGCTTCCGAGGCAAGGGAATACACGGGTGGAACGCAGCCCAGCAGGCATGGCAGTTACCAGCCCAGCAGGCAGGCGGAGTCAGAGGGGGGTAGGCGCCAGGACCCAGAAAGGCAGCCTTCGGAGGGCAGCAGGCCATCCGGCGGAGGGCAATCCCACCTGAGCGCAGACTGCAGAGACCAGCGGAATCGGCGCAGGCAAGGCCCGGCCAGGAACGGCGGCGGCGGATCTGGCTCGGACCCCAGCATATCAGACTCGGAGGATACAGAGGGGCACGGCCCAGGCTCCGGCAGGGAATCTGCGAGACATAGAAGGGAAAGGTTAACCCAGGAACAGGCGGAGACAACATACGGCTGCAGCAACAGATGATCCTGCAGTTGGCTGGGGGAACGCGGTTCACCAAGATCCCCAACATTCAGGGCAATGTGCCAGTGCTGGACATGTCCCAACCGGGGGCAGTCGCAGCCAGGCAATACTGCCAGGCCTGCAGCTCTTGGGGCTCGCACAACCGCCTGGCTTTATCGGACGAGCCGCCAGCCCTGGCAGTGGTGGCAGGAGAAATTGCAGGGTCTTGCCAGTCACCCTCAGCCATGGCCCTGTTGGTCCGCTCCTTGGTGGGCATGTGGACAGCCAAGCCGGCCTGCGTGGGACCACTGGTGGTCGCCATACGATCAGCACCCCAAGGAGACAAAGCTTCCAGGGAGGTCGAGCGGATCCAGGAGGCATGGAGAGCCCCGGCGGTTGAGCCGCCCTGCGAGGTATCCGTACTCACCCTGTGGATCAGGGTGGTCCAAAGGGAGGTGGGCAAGCCAACGTCAGATGAGAGGGCAGCAATCACCGGCCTCAAGCTAGGGGTCAAGACCACCTTGGATCCAGGCGTCAAGCCAGAGGAGACCGTGGAAGCGTTTGCCTTTCGAGTCATGTCTACAGCAGAGCTGTTGCAAATCTCCATAGACGCAGTGGACCACTTCGGCAGGAGGCATTCGGTGGCCCACATGTTCTACGAAGGGCTGCCGGGGGCAGTCAGAGTGAAGCTGACAGCATTTATCATGACCGTGCCAGGATACATGCACATGACAGACGAGGCCCAGGTAGAGGTCCTGACGCAGCAGGTGCTGCTGTGGGAGAGGTTCGCCCTGGAATTGGGGGACCTAGCTGCCATGGACACCAGGCAGGGGCCGGGAGACCATCAGCAGAGGAGCCAGGGGGAGCAGCAGGCGGGACGCGGCAGACGAGATCGGCCCAGCCAGTGGGAAGCCAGGTCCAGAGGGGATGGGCCAGGAGTTGCGCCATACCAGAACAGCAACCAGCCTGCCAGGCAGGAAGGCAGGGCCAAGGGCGTCACGTGGGCCGACCAAGCCACAGCCTTGACAACCAGCACCCGCAGCGCTGGGGGCGCCCCCAAAGCCTGCTTCCAATGCGGCAGCCTGGACCACCTGGCAAGGGACTGCAGGACCCCCAGGGCTAGAGACGAACTAGGGACGGCTGTCACGGTATAATGCAGTATACGTGCCAAAACCGTAGGGACCACTGACGCGGCCCCGTAGACTCCGCAGCTTCCCTGCGGAGCCCCCTATTTAGGGTTAGACGCCCAGCTTCCCACTTTCGGGAAGATCGGAGGCCAGGATTTCCCGTACTCTAGTAATAAGGGCCTGCCGGGACATTGTATCCCGGCTTGCCCACTGTCCCTTACTTCGTTCCTTTTAAGTGGACAGGCCTCTCTTTGTAACCAGCACCGGCTAGATCTCGGAGACCTACCCAGTGAAGTGCATCAAAGCCAGTACCACTAAGTCAGTCAAGCCTAGATCAGCGACCCAGCCATCTAGCAAGCACGAGAACACCTAACCCGAAGCCCAGCCTACCTAGGACTACGTCGTCCGCAGTCTACGGCTACAGCTTCGCCCGCTACACGCGGTAAGTGACTCATAACGACCTGCAGGGTTCGCGACCCGTCAGGCCATTAGTCTAGCTCTACAAGCGGCCAGCTCCGCGTCGGTCACCTAGAAGTTCCAGCCACAGCTTAACGCCAGCGTGTAGACGCTGAGTCCGCCCGTAGGCGTCCGCCACTCAGTGGGGAAGAAGTCCGCCACGGACCCTAAGCAACCATCGCGTGTCCACTTAAAAGGACGAAGTGGGTATAAGACTGATCAGCTTGATCCAACGAATCCTGCTAACGGTGCATGTGCTGTGAACTTGAATTTCTTTTTGAAGACAGCGGATCTGCCTTGGACAGCTAGAAATCACTTAGCAGAGGATTCTCCATAGAACCCAAGTCAATACCTGCTTGCGCTGGGCGTGGCAACCCAGAAGCAGACGTAGTTTGAAGATCAGGCTGTGGAGTTATAAACCCAGCTGATATTGCATGTGCACGTGGCCTGCATCCGTGGTAGAGTGCACGACCTGCGTGTTGACAGAAGTGAGCAAGGATCCGGGATCCGAGTTTAAAAGCGGCAACCCAAGACTGTGTGCAGGAATATCCGAAGCTGCAGATTGCAGCCTGAGCGGGACCTGCGGAGCCTGAGGAGGAAGCTGCGCGACAAATCGGCAGAGGAGTAGCGGACGAGACCGGCAAGGAATAGCGGACGAGATCGGCAAGATAGCGGACGAGACAGCAGCCCAGAAGGTGAAAATACCCGCCAGAACCAGTTTACAAATTTACCCGTGCTTGACCTGTCTAGCAACGCCTAACCAGCCTGCAGAAGGTAGAGGATAACGGAAGCAGGCTTTGAGCTAGTGACCAGTTGCTGTGAGCCCACACAGCCGAGCCGGCACAGCTGCTCAGCACCAAGCAATAGTACAATGCAGGACGCAGTTGTAGATCCTAATCGTCACCTGCACCCAGAAGCTGCAAGACGCAGTGCGCGAGTGAGAGGGATGGAACCAGGAGATGACCCCATGACACCCATCAATGCAGCCGTAGCAGAAGAAGCTAGGCAAATTGCCATTGGATTGTCAGAAGGTGAATATGCAGGCATAGGGGAAAACAAGGTCCAAGGGGCCGACAGTTCCCAAACCTTGGATGCGGGTATGGTGCACGTTCAAGTGACACGCAGGGGTATCGGACGAGGCGGCATCGCGCGCATCCCCCCTGGACCAAGCCAGGAGGAAGAGCAATGGCCGGTTCCCGACGATGAGTCCCTGGACCCGACCTCAGAGCCACCCACTGTGAGGTCTCAGACCGGTGGTGTAGGAGAGGGTGGCGGGCCAGCACGACCTTCGGATGACCTGCCTGTGAAGGCAGAAAGGGAAAGAGGCGAGGCTGAGCCCAGACCAGACCAGGAGCCCCAGCATGAACCCGCAGTGGTCAGGGGGATGGTCCAGTCAACAGTGGTCAGGATGGAGCGGACAAGATCCAGCGAACAGCAGTCCCAAGGGGAGTCAGCAGAAACAACAGTGGGGCTGCGGGAGCTGCAGAAACACAGCAACGCACAGGCCACGACAACGCAGGCTACCAGGGTATGGCAGCCGCGGGCTGGTCCACACGCCAAGGTAGAGCCGCCAGATCAGCACGGAGGAATGCAGGCGCCAACGGGAATCCCGCCCAGGCCAGATCTGCACAGGGTAAAACAGGCAAGGCCGCCCCGTATCCCGGCAGAGGAAGCAACAGAAGCATCGACATACGGCACACCACAGTCCAGGTTCCCGGCTAGTGCAAACAGGCCAAGGCAGGAGGCCGTGGCCGAGGGCAACAGCAGGGAAAATGAGGGCAGCGGCCAGGCTAACAGCCTTTACGGATATTTCAGCAATCCAGAGTGGACGCCTATCCCAGGGGAGCGGCGCCCGGCAGTGGGAGAACACGCAGGGAGCGTAAGCCAGCCGGGTGCGGCAGAACCACCAGGACTATAGCCCATCGGATGGGCAGACATCCTGCAATGGGCAGCGCGGCTATGGCAGCAGGTGTGTTCCAGGTGTTTCGTCCACCTCAGCGACCAGACCCAGGCTATCGAGGAGTTGCAAAGCCACCACCTGGCGGAATGGGCAACAAAGGCCCTTATGGGCATCCCACACACGGGGCAGGACCGGGCAACGCTGCTGGCGGCCTTGCGCAGAGTGTCCAAAGGAGCAGCAGGGCCAGAGGCGGCCCTGGCTGTCAAGGCCTTTGCCGACGGATGGTGCAACGGCACAGCATGGGATCTGGAGGAGCCCGAATCGGAGCAAGGGGAGCTCGAGGAGTGGGAAGGGTTCGAGGCATCCAGACTGCAGCAAGACAACCGCAGGGAGGTGCAATGGCAGCAGCAGACGGAAGGGACCATTCCTGCTGCAAGCCAAGACAGATGGGAGCGCCTGGAAGCCAGCAGTGAGCCCAGCCTCCGAAACCAGCGGCTGGACGTAGGGCGCAGACCAAGACCCAGCAGCCCAGCGGCCAGCGAACAACCCAGGGCAACCGGCTTCCAGCAGGACCCAGCGCCAAGAAGGGCCAGCAGGCAAGAATCTCACGACATGTTGCGCTTCGTGGATCAACACAGCGGCCAAGAAAGCCAGGTGGACCACATTGCTGAGTTCCTGCGAGGACAAGCAGCACAGGCACAAGGCAGGCCGGAGAGGAGCCAAGGCCCCAGCCAAGGAAGGCGGGTCGTTCAGGAAATCAACCCGGCAGGCGCCACAGGGGGAGACTACCAGCAAAGACAGGAAAGCAGGGACGACTGCCTGTCAGCTTCCGAGGCAAGGGAATACACGGGTGGAACGCAGCCCAGCAGGCATGGCAGTTACCAGCCCAGCAGGCAGGCGGAGTCAGAGGGGGGTAGGCGCCAGGACCCAGAAAGGCAGCCTTCGGAGGGCAGCAGGCCATCCGGCGGAGGGCAATCCCACCTGAGCGCAGACTGCAGAGACCAGCGGAATCGGCGCAGGCAAGGCCCGGCCAGGAACGGCGGCGGCGGATCTGGCTCGGACCCCAGCATATCAGACTCGGAGGATACAGAGGGGCACGGCCCAGGCTCCGGCAGGGAATCTGCGAGACATAGAAGGGAAAGGTTAACCCAGGAACAGGCGGAGACAACATACGGCTGCAGCAACAGATGATCCTGCAGTTGGCTGGGGGAACGCGGTTCACCAAGATCCCCAACATTCAGGGCAATGTGCCAGTGCTGGACATGTCCCAACCGGGGGCAGTCGCAGCCAGGCAATACTGCCAGGCCTGCAGCTCTTGGGGCTCGCACAACCGCCTGGCTTTATCGGACGAGCCGCCAGCCCTGGCAGTGGTGGCAGGAGAAATTGCAGGGTCTTGCCAGTCACCCTCAGCCATGGCCCTGTTGGTCCGCTCCTTGGTGGGCATGTGGACAGCCAAGCCGGCCTGCGTGGGACCACTGGTGGTCGCCATACGATCAGCACCCCAAGGAGACAAAGCTTCCAGGGAGGTCGAGCGGATCCAGGAGGCATGGAGAGCCCCGGCGGTTGAGCCGCCCTGCGAGGTATCCGTACTCACCCTGTGGATCAGGGTGGTCCAAAGGGAGGTGGGCAAGCCAACGTCAGATGAGAGGGCAGCAATCACCGGCCTCAAGCTAGGGGTCAAGACCACCTTGGATCCAGGCGTCAAGCCAGAGGAGACCGTGGAAGCGTTTGCCTTTCGAGTCATGTCTACAGCAGAGCTGTTGCAAATCTCCATAGACGCAGTGGACCACTTCGGCAGGAGGCATTCGGTGGCCCACATGTTCTACGAAGGGCTGCCGGGGGCAGTCAGAGTGAAGCTGACAGCATTTATCATGACCGTGCCAGGATACATGCACATGACAGACGAGGCCCAGGTAGAGGTCCTGACGCAGCAGGTGCTGCTGTGGGAGAGGTTCGCCCTGGAATTGGGGGACCTAGCTGCCATGGACACCAGGCAGGGGCCGGGAGACCATCAGCAGAGGAGCCAGGGGGAGCAGCAGGCGGGACGCGGCAGACGAGATCGGCCCAGCCAGTGGGAAGCCAGGTCCAGAGGGGATGGGCCAGGAGTTGCGCCATACCAGAACAGCAACCAGCCTGCCAGGCAGGAAGGCAGGGCCAAGGGCGTCACGTGGGCCGACCAAGCCACAGCCTTGACAACCAGCACCCGCAGCGCTGGGGGCGCCCCCAAAGCCTGCTTCCAATGCGGCAGCCTGGACCACCTGGCAAGGGACTGCAGGACCCCCAGGGCTAGAGACGAACTAGGGACGGCTGTCACGGTATAATGCAGTATACGTGCCAAAACCGTAGGGACCACTGACGCGGCCCCGTAGACTCCGCAGCTTCCCTGCGGAGCCCCCTATTTAGGGTTAGACGCCCAGCTTCCCACTTTCGGGAAGATCGGAGGCCAGGATTTCCCGTACTCTAGTAATAAGGGCCTGCCGGGACATTGTATCCCGGCTTGCCCACTGTCCCTTACTTCGTTCCTTTTAAGTGGACAGGCCTCTCTTTGTAACCAGCACCGGCTAGATCTCGGAGACCTACCCAGTGAAGTGCATCAAAGCCAGTACCACTAAGTCAGTCAAGCCTAGATCAGCGACCCAGCCATCTAGCAAGCACGAGAACACCTAACCCGAAGCCCAGCCTACCTAGGACTACGTCGTCCGCAGTCTACGGCTACAGCTTCGCCCGCTACACGCGGTAAGTGACTCATAACGACCTGCAGGGTTCGCGACCCGTCAGGCCATTAGTCTAGCTCTACAAGCGGCCAGCTCCGCGTCGGTCACCTAGAAGTTCCAGCCACAGCTTAACGCCAGCGTGTAGACGCTGAGTCCGCCCGTAGGCGTCCGCCACTCAGTGGGGAAGAAGTCCGCCACGGACCCTAAGCAACCATCGCGTGTCCACTTAAAAGGACGAAGTGGGTATAAGACTGATCAGCTTGATCCAACGAATCCTGCTAACGGTGCATGTGCTGTGAACTTGAATTTCTTTTTGAAGACAGCGGATCTGCCTTGGACAGCTAGAAATCACTTAGCAGAGGATTCTCCATAGAACCCAAGTCAATACCTGCTTGCGCTGGGCGTGGCAACCCAGAAGCAGACGTAGTTTGAAGATCAGGCTGTGGAGTTATAAACCCAGCTGATATTGCATGTGCACGTGGCCTGCATCCGTGGTAGAGTGCACGACCTGCGTGTTGACAGAAGTGAGCAAGGATCCGGGATCCGAGTTTAAAAGCGGCAACCCAAGACTGTGTGCAGGAATATCCGAAGCTGCAGATTGCAGCCTGAGCGGGACCTGCGGAGCCTGAGGAGGAAGCTGCGCGACAAATCGGCAGAGGAGTAGCGGACGAGACCGGCAAGGAATAGCGGACGAGATCGGCAAGATAGCGGACGAGACAGCAGCCCAGAAGGTGAAAATACCCGCCAGAACCAGTTTACAAATTTACCCGTGCTTGACCTGTCTAGCAACGCCTAACCAGCCTGCAGAAGGTAGAGGATAACGGAAGCAGGCTTTGAGCTAGTGACCAGTTGCTGTGAGCCCACACAGCCGAGCCGGCACAGCTGCTCAGCACCAAGCAATAGTACAATGCAGGACGCAGTTGTAGATCCTAATCGTCACCTGCACCCAGAAGCTGCAAGACGCAGTGCGCGAGTGAGAGGGATGGAACCAGGAGATGACCCCATGACACCCATCAATGCAGCCGTAGCAGAAGAAGCTAGGCAAATTGCCATTGGATTGTCAGAAGGTGAATATGCAGGCATAGGGGAAAACAAGGTCCAAGGGGCCGACAGTTCCCAAACCTTGGATGCGGGTATGGTGCACGTTCAAGTGACACGCAGGGGTATCGGACGAGGCGGCATCGCGCGCATCCCCCCTGGACCAAGCCAGGAGGAAGAGCAATGGCCGGTTCCCGACGATGAGTCCCTGGACCCGACCTCAGAGCCACCCACTGTGAGGTCTCAGACCGGTGGTGTAGGAGAGGGTGGCGGGCCAGCACGACCTTCGGATGACCTGCCTGTGAAGGCAGAAAGGGAAAGAGGCGAGGCTGAGCCCAGACCAGACCAGGAGCCCCAGCATGAACCCGCAGTGGTCAGGGGGATGGTCCAGTCAACAGTGGTCAGGATGGAGCGGACAAGATCCAGCGAACAGCAGTCCCAAGGGGAGTCAGCAGAAACAACAGTGGGGCTGCGGGAGCTGCAGAAACACAGCAACGCACAGGCCACGACAACGCAGGCTACCAGGGTATGGCAGCCGCGGGCTGGTCCACACGCCAAGGTAGAGCCGCCAGATCAGCACGGAGGAATGCAGGCGCCAACGGGAATCCCGCCCAGGCCAGATCTGCACAGGGTAAAACAGGCAAGGCCGCCCCGTATCCCGGCAGAGGAAGCAACAGAAGCATCGACATACGGCACACCACAGTCCAGGTTCCCGGCTAGTGCAAACAGGCCAAGGCAGGAGGCCGTGGCCGAGGGCAACAGCAGGGAAAAGGAGGGCAGCGGCCAGGCTAACAGCCTTTACGGATATTTCAGCAATCCAGAGTGGACGCCTATCCCAGGGGAGCGGCGCCCGGCAGTGGGAGAACACGCAGGGAGCGTAAGCCAGCCGGGTGCGGCAGAACCACCAGGACTCCAGCCCATCGGATGGGCAGACATCCTGCAATGGGCAGCGCGGCTATGGCAGCAGGTGTGTTCCAGGTGTTTCGTCCACCTCAGCGACCAGACCCAGGCTATCGAGGAGTTGCAAAGCCACCACCTGGCGGAATGGGCAACAAAGGCCCTTATGGGCATCCCACACACGGGGCAGGACCGGGCAACGCTGCTGGCGGCCTTGCGCAGAGTGTCCAAAGGAGCAGCAGGGCCAGAGGCGGCCCTGGCTGTCAAGGCCTTTGCCGATGGATGGTGCAACGGCACAGCAGGGGATCTGGAGGAGCCCGAATCGGAGCAAGGGGAGCTCGAGGAGTGGGAAGGGTTCGAGGCATCCAGACTGCAGCAAGACAACCGCAGGGAGGTGCAATGGCAGCAGCAGACGGAAGGGACTATTCCTGCTGCAAGCCAAGCCAGATGGGAGCGCCTGGAAGCCAGCAGTGAGCCCAGCCTCCGAAACCAGCGGCTGGACGTAGGGCGCAGACCAAGACCCAGCAGCCCAGCGGCCAGCGAACAACCCAGGACAACCGGCTTCCAGCAGGACCCAGCGCCAAGAAGGGCCAGCAGGCAAGAATCTCACGACATGTTGCGCTTCGTGGATCAACACAGCGGCCAAGAAAGCCAGGTGGACCACATTGCTGAGTTCTTGCGAGGACAAGCAGCACAGGCACAAGGCAGGCCGGAGAGGAGCCAAGGCCCCAGCCAAGGAAGGCGGGTCGTTCAGGAAATCAACCCGACAGGCGCCAAAGGGGGAGACTACCAGCAAAGACAGGAAAACAGGGACGACTGCCTGTCAGCTTCCGAGGCAAGGGAATACACGGGTGGAACGCAGCCCAGCAGGCATGGCAGTTACCAGCCCAGCAGGCAGGCGGAGTCAGAGGGGGGTAGGCGCCAGGACCCAGAAAGGCAGCCTTCGGAGGGCAGCAGGCCATCCGGCGGAGGGCAATCCCACCTGAGCGCAGACTGCAGAGACCAGCGGAATCGGCGCAGGCAAGGCCCGGCCAGGAACGGCGGCGGCGGATCTGGCTCGGACCCCAGCATATCAGACTCGGAGGATACAGAGGGGCACGGCCCAGGCTCCGGCAGGGAATCTGCGAGACATAGAAGGGAAAGGTTAACCCAGGAACAGGCGGAGACAACATACGGCTGCAGCAACAGATGATCCTGCAGTTGGCTGGGGGAACGCGGTTCACCAAGATCCCCAACATTCAGGGCAATGTGCCAGTGCTGGACATGTCCCAACCGGGGGCAGTCGCAGCCAGGCAATACTGCCAGGCCTGCAGCTCTTGGGGCTCGCACAACCGCCTGGCTTTATCGGACGAGCCGCCAGCCCTGGCAGTGGTGGCAGGAGAAATTGCAGGGTCTTGCCAGTCACCCTCAGCCATGGCCCTGTTGGTCCGCTCCTTGGTGGGCATGTGGACAGCCAAGCCGGCCTGCGTGGGACCACTGGTGGTCGCCATACGATCAGCACCCCAAGGAGACAAAGCTTCCAGGGAGGTCGAGCGGATCCAGGAGGCATGGAGAGCCCCGGCGGTTGAGCCGCCCTGCGAGGTATCCGTACTCACCCTGTGGATCAGGGTGGTCCAAAGGGAGGTGGGCAAGCCAACGTCAGATGAGAGGGCAGCAATCACCGGCCTCAAGCTAGGGGTCAAGACCACCTTGGATCTAGGCGTCAAGCCAGAGGAGACCGTGGAAGCGTTTGCCTTTCGAGTCATGTCTACAGCAGAGCTGTTGCAAATCTCCATAGACGCAGTGGACCACTTCGGCAGGAGGCATTCGGTGGCCCACATGTTCTACGAAGGGCTGCCGGGGGCAGTCAGAGTGAAGCTGACAGCATTTATCATGACTGTGCCAGGATACCTGCACATGACAGACGAGGCCCAGGTAGAGGTCCTGACGCAGCAGGTGCTGCTGTGGGAGAGGTTCGCCCTGGAATTGGGGGACCTAGCTGCCATGGACACCAGGCAGGGGCCGGGAGACCATCAGCAGAGGAGCTAGGGGGAGCAGCAGGCGGGACGCGGCAGACGAGATCGGCCCAGCCAGTGGGAAGCCAGGTCCAGAGGGGATGGGCCAGGAGTTGCGCCATACCAGAACAGCAACCAGCCTGCCAGGCAGGAAGGCAGGGCCAAGGGCGTCACGTGGGCCGACCAAGTCACAGCCTTGACAACCAGCACCCACAGCGCTGGGGGCGCCTCAGGGTGGGGCCGACGGGCTTACCCTGCCGCTAGAGCTGGCATCACCAGCAGGGGCCTACCAGGCGGCCGCAGCAACTTGGGCAGGCTTGGACGACCCTGCCTGGGTGCCTGAGGAATGGCCGGCAGATTGGGGCGAGATGAACCCAGACTTAACCCCACAATGTGCCATGGTGACAGGTACAGGAGGCAGCCCTGCGACGCAAACCACAGTCGTCGCAAAAGGCGTCGTCCGTCTGCCCGCAGCAGAGGCACATGCGGCAGCACCAGAAGGGGCCAGGCAGGCCAGGGCCAAGGGGATCCGTGGCGCAGGCGCTGAGGCAGCATGCCAGCAAGCAGGGCAAAAGGGAGCCACACTGCTGCAGCGCCAGAGGCAGGCCCAGTGGCCAGTGCCCAGGCTCACGCAGCGCCAGCGGGCCCGGACGGTACCAGGGGTACCGGGAGCCGGTCCGTCAGCGGAGACAAGGGCGGCAAAGCCGTGGACCCTTCCGTAGCAGCACGGGACAAGGCAAGGCTAGCCATGGAGCAGGAGCACACCGCCCGACAGAAGGTCAGGAGTGCCCTGCACAGAAGGGACGGCCCCTGCGCGTATTGCGACATGCGCAGATCGCATACGGACCAGGAATGCGAGCAGCGGCTAAGGGAGCTCCTGGAGAACGAGCCGGGCCGGGGCGAAGACTCGTACAGCAGAGGCAGCTGCCAGCCAGGCTCCCCGGCTACGCACACTCGGGACACCAGCTCCAGCGATGAGGGAATCACCGACTCGGAGACTGAGCTGCAGGCGGACCGGGACGATCCTAGGGCAGCCGTCATCAGCAGCCTGGAGGCCCAGATCCAGGTCCTGAGCAGGGCCATCCGGACCGCAGCCAGGCAGAAAATTGCCAGCAGGGATGCAGACATATATTCCTTCAAGATGGAACAGGCCCGGGCTGTGGCGGACGGAGCTGCAGAGAAGGAGCTGTCCCGGTGGAGGAGCGAGTGCGCCAGATGGATTGACGAGGTCAATGAGCTCAAAAGGAAGTACAAGGAGGAGTACAAGGGCACAGAAGCAGCCCCAGAGCCGGGCCCCCTTAGCCCTTGTGGAGCCCAGCGGGAGGCCAGCAGCGGAGCTAAAGGAAAGGCAAGGGAGGCCAGGCAACAGCAGCCTACAGCAGAGAAGACTGTCGAGCCCCCACAGCAGGACGCGGCGCCAAGCGCAGGAGCCAGGGGAGGAGTACAGGACGGCAAAGAGGGAACGCCCGGGGGTAAGCCCACTGAGGTGCAGGAGGTCCTGCACGAGCTCAGCGACCCTACCCTAGGGGACTACCCGGAGGATCTGTTGCAGTCTCTGCGGGACAATAGAGCTCAGCCCAAGCGGAGCGATCACCCCAAGGCAAGGGCCAACCGCATCCCATCTCCACGGGCAAGGGGGTCAAGCAGCGGCCCAGACCACAACCCCGACAGCGGCAGGGCGCCCAGGAGCGCCAGCGCCGAAGAGCGTCAGCCACGGGGAAGGAGCCCAGAGCGCCATAGCCACAGCAGGGAGCGGCGGGCTCCAAGCGCCGAGCAGCACCAGGGCGGACGCCGGCCGGTGGGGCTGGCAGACAGAAGGGCCGGCGCACAACCGCCTCGGGCGGGATCACCGGACAGAAGGCCACCCCCACCCCCGCAGGGCGACAGCGGCGGCAACCAGCAACCCAGGGGCAGGGAGGCCCGCAGCCCAGACGGCAGGAACCGGAACAGAAGAACTCGAAGCCGCAGTCCCGTCACCCCAGGCAAACCACCCCGCCACGGCAGCAGAGAGCCCGAGGGCAGAAGCGGCGGGCACAGGGCCGGGGAGGCGGCACGCAGCCCCCATGGCGAGCGTTGGCCGCAGGGCAGAGCCAGGAGCCCCATCAGGCAACGCCCGGCCCACAGCCCCATTAGGCGAACAGCCGAAGAGCCAGGGGAGAACAGGAGGATCAGGTGGACGCCGCTGGAGGACTCTGCCCGGGGCAGGACCGGCAGAGCCCCGCCAACTCAGAAAGATGCATGCTACAAGTGCGGGGGCAGCGGCCACTTCGCCTTCGAGTGCAACCAGGCGCAGACCCAGCCTTGGAGACCCAGCAGCGGGGGCGAAGGCCGAGCGCCAGCCCAGGACAACCCGGGGCAGAGTCGCTTCAGGCAGGAGGAGCCCCCCAGCGGCAGCCAGCAGCGCGATCGCCTCCGCGACCTGTTCGAGGCAGCCAGGGAGGAGCCATTCGAAGTGTGGGCAGCCATTCAGGCAGGCGCCCCGCCCGCCAACTTTCTGCCAGGACCGCCGGAGGGACCCAGGTGGGCAGGCAAAGGGACCCATGGGTGCTTCGCCACCATCCACAGGGGGCATGACCCAGGGTTCGGCGAACCAGACACCTGGTTTGAGCAGGAGTGGGATGACGCATACCTAGAAGGGCAGGAAGAGCAGGCAAGGCAACCATTGTCCCCTCATGAAGGACGTGAGCCTGAGCCAGGGTTAGACCCAGAGGGGATGACCACGGAGGCGCGGAATGGAGAAGTGCCCCAGCAAGTCCACCATTGGCGGGTGGCCGTGGAAGCAATCGCCACCAATGGCCTCCTGACCATGCCCGCAGACGCCCCTAAGAGCACAGCCCATGCCCTAGAACTCCTGGACTACCTGAGACGCATGGGAGCACCAGCCCCTCAAGAGGGGTGGCTCGCCTTGCTCGCAAATTTCCTGGCAACACTCAGGGCCAGGGAAGACCAGGACCGCAGCGACTCCGAAGGCGGCTCCCACAGCCGGGGACCCGATACGTCAGGGGAAGCCTCTGGGCAGGAAGGGGAGTCCGACCTGTCCCAAGACATTGACGACCCCCCCCACGTGTTGTGCCCAGGTACCCCAGAGGCAGGAGAACTCACCGCAGGCCCAAGGGCCGCAGCTTCCGCGGAGGGAGGCGGTAGCAGCCCCCTCCCGCAGGCCCAGGGGGCCACAGGGGGCGTCACCAGCCGGCCCCCAGCCGCAGGCGGCGGGCACCGCAGCTGCCGGACAGAGTACGGATCGACAGAGAGGACATGGGTGGAAGGGGAAGCACCCAGCGACAGAGAGCAGTGGGGCGGGTATATCCACCGGGGGCCGCATGACCCAGACCACTGGGGAGACAGCGACCTCAGCGCTGTAGAAGACGCAGAGGACCTCGACGCACCGAGCCCAGGGACTGGCGAGCCCTGGCCTAGGCGATGCTTCGTGCAGTGGTACCTGGCAGGTACCGACATGCCAGAGGCAGCCACCACCGAGGCCATGATCACCCTTCCCGGCGCGTCCTCGGACGGCCTATGCAGGTTGCAAAACCATTGGTGCATACCGCGGGGGGAAGTCATCTGTGTTGACAAACAGGCAGCGCTGCAGGCAGTCGCAAGGTTGGTCTTCCCTATGGACGCTGTCACAGCGGGGCTCCTGACAGCGGCCATTCGAGGTTACATCAGACCCAGCACGGCCATGGAGGAGTTCATGAGTGCCACATGGGTAACCCCTCTCTACGCGAACTGCGTAGGCGAGCTCCTGGGCAGCGTAACCAAGGAGGGGATCACCGTAGCAGAAGAGCAGATCCGGGACAGCTCGGCCATACCGGACACGGCCCGAGCATACGGCATGTGGCAGCATGCCCACGACGGGTTCATGCGGTCGCCATGAGCGGAGAACTGCGTCATGACTCTCGCTCGCCACCCGTGCCTGGCCAACCAGGCCATCTGCGTACCCACGCAAGCAGCAGCCAGGCAGGCATTCGCCCTGGCAGCACTGAGGGACCACAGCGGGTACGACGGGGCCGGGGTCCTCCATCCAGGAGCGCCTCGCCAATGCCCCACGATCGTCATGAGGGGGCAGGACATCGCCAGAGAAGTCATGGGCCAGGCGGTACCCTGGGGGTACGAGCCAGGTGACGCCAGGACAGCTATCCCGGTTAGGCTGGCAGTGGCATACTACCACGAGGACCTGGAGGGGCTGGGCGTGCCGAGCCCAGTACCGCGGGCATGGATCCACATGCACGCCACGCGCGATGACCAGCCCGTGTGGTTCTTCTTCAAGACGGCTACCCAGGTGCAGTGTGTCCGGTGCCCCTCCGTAGAACGGGCAGAGGAGCACGCGGTGTCCACCTATAGAGGGGCAGACCCGGCGGTATGGGCCATCATGATGATGGCCCTTAACAGGACATTGCTGCCAGGACAGATGTCAGCAGCTGTCAAAAACATCGGGATAGTGGACGAGCTGTGGGCACCCCAGGAGAGGGCCGACTGCCCCACGCAAGTGTCAGCGCGTTGCACGCCAGAAGCAGGCGTAACCGCTTAGCGAGGCGAGCAGGCCCTTGCCCTCTCAACCTTTGCCCAGGGCAGGCTGCAGAGCTGCCTACAGCAGTGGTTGCGGGTGGAGAAGGCGGCCTACTACAACGGCGTCCCATCCATCTTGCTGCCCCACTGGTCTGCCCCGGCAGCCACCGTCCGCCTTTGGTGGCAAAGGCACCCCAGGGGAGCAGTCACGCTCCACCCCCTATTCAGCGGCAGCAATCACGATACGGCCTTGCGGGACCTGACAGGCCTGCTGGATCGGGGCATAGCGGACCGCCAGGAGGCGCCGCGGGGGCGTTGGGGAGCATTCAGGGAGTCGGCCAGCCCAGGCAGCGCCCACAGCTCCGACGGAACTACCCTCAACATGCAGCCCGGCAGCAGGGAGCAATCTTTCTTCACCTCCCTGAGGGGGGGCAACTACGAGGTGGATTGGCCTGAGTCAGACGAGGAGAACAGCCTGGCAGGACTGCCGCAGCTACTGCAGGACTCGGATTCCGAGGAGGAACCGGCAGCCACAGCGGGGCACACCGAGCCACCAGAGGGGAGGGTGGCAGTGCCTGTCGAGCGTGCTGCAGCTTCAGCTGGTCCTACGCAGGGGGACAGCCAGCAGAGCCGAGCCCCAGAAGAGCAGCCAGAGCCCGCGGCAACCCTGAGATCCCAGGCAGACACCCCACCCAGCTGGAGAAGGGGGCTCAGCGAGACTGGCAGCGAGGACAGCGATCTAGATCCTGGGGACCCTGGCTCGCCACTCCTGGCAGCCGAGGGGGAGCCCGATAACAGGAGTACAGATGTCAGCAAGGAGCAGTGGGCTGACGAGTTACGACGGTTTGTGGCGCAGCGTGACAGGCAGCGGCTCGAGGGCAGAGCACCATGGCCGGTCCCCCGGGGAGGTACCGAGCCCAGGGGCGACCGCATCGAGGCCAGCCTGCGTTACAGGCTGAGCATGATCCCAGAACCCAGCCCCGACCCCAGGCTGCAGGGGCGCAACCAGGCAGCAGAGGAGCTGCGGCAGGCGTTCCACGGCCGATTGCGGGTTCTCAGCAGTAACAGGTGCGGCACCACTCACGCCCCGCGGCCAGCAGCGAACCCGGCTGGGGAGCCAAGCACGTCGCCACCACGGACACAGGGGCGAGCCAGCAGAGCAGGGGCCTACCCAGGGCACCGCGAGGCACAGCTACCAGAGCTGGAGGGGGACCCAGGCACAGGCGGCGCCGTGTCCCCAGGTCGAACCCCTGGCTCCGGCCCAGAGCGCACGGAGCCGTGCGCAGGGTGCGACCAGGCCCGCACAGGCGAGCGCACGATCTGGTGCAGCGCATGCGGAACAGCATGGCATGACCTATGCATGAGAACACCGCGGACAGGGGCAGCCAGGGTGTGCCAGTTCTGCATGACCCCCGAGGCCAGGCTGCCAAGCTGCTTGGGATGCGGAGAAAGCATTGGCCCAGCAGATCAGCCCAGCAGGCGTTGCTGTCGTTGCCACGCCACAGCATGCAGCGCCCCGCATGGACAAGCCTGGCGTAGGAGGTACCCGACGGGGGGTGTGGGGCTGCTGCGGCTGCAGCGATGCAGTCCCCCCGGCGTGGGGCCACCACTCTGTCCACAGCGAGCCGTGCGAGCGATGCGGGAAAAAGGGGCACGACTACCACGCCTGCCCCGCACCACGCATGCGAGAGGGCAGATGCGCCATCTGCTTCCACCAGGGCACTTAGCCATGGCATGCCCCGAGAGGAACCAGTCGCTGGGTTTCATCAGACAAAGGCAGATGGAGGAGGACTCCAAGCTCGGGGTTCGATGGTGGTGCAGCGCGCATGAAGCCTTGCCCAACGAAAGGGAGGTGGTGTTCAAGGCAGCCCACAGCAGGGCAACCGTCTCCGACGTACGGCAGGCCGTCGAGGAGCGAAGGAAGGACGAGGCCAACCAGGCTAGAAGGGGGGAGCAGCGCCCCGTGCCATTCAGGGAATGGTACAGGGAAACAGCAGACCAGCCCCTACAGCCGTCCATGCATGCAGTCCAGTGCGCCCAGATCCTGTCCATCGGGGCATCTCATCAAGGCCAATGACGAGGGGCGGTGGCCAGAGACAGGCGAGCCATTGGACAACTGGCCGGTGGAGTGGGGGGTTCCGGAAAGAACCAGCCTATGGACCTACCAGGCCATCCAGCGGACGATGCTCCAGCCCCACCAGCTGGGCAGACAGCCGCGCAGCGCGGCCAGGAGCAACAGCAGCGCCAGAGCCCAGGCCGTCAGCCCGGAGGGCGCTCACAGATCCGCTGCAGGCTGCACAGGCCCGGCAGCGGCAGAAGGACATCAGACCCCAACCAGCAGGGGTGAAGCCAGACCAGCGGACTCCTCAAAGGTCAGGGCCGCAGCAGCGCGAAGGGCAAGGAACGCCAGGACCCGCGCGCGCCAACGGCGCAGGAAAGCAGCAGCAAGAGACGCCAGCAGCAGCACAAGGTGCCCGCCGCCACCCACCAGGATCAGCCAGGTGGAGCTGGAAATCTCCTGGCGGGAGGGACCCGAGGACCGGGGCCCGCCAGCAGCGCCATCACCGCCAGCTCATGCAGGACCACAACCCAGCCCCAGACAGCAGCCGGCCTGCAAGGGTCTCCTACCCTGCACTGCATTCAGGGGCCTCCTGGCTTGTCTATGCCACCTGGCATTGGTGTGGCTCCTACTCTCCTGCCTCCCCGGGGCACAGGCCAGCGGACGGGGCGTGCGAGGAGAGGGCTTCACTGCAGGGCAAGGAGCATTCGTCAGCAGCAGGGAGGCAGCTGCCAAGCTGGAGCCTGGTTGGCTGCGGCCCCCAGTGGATATACCCACCCCTCGGCCCCCCCGTCAGCAAGGCACCTGGGACCAGGGCACGTCCAGTGTAGGGCCGCGGACAGTGGCAGGGGAGCCGCTGGCAGGGGGAGTCATTGACATGTTCCAGCCCGGAGGGGTGGTGGATGCACCCTCAGAGTACGTCAAGACTGAGGAGGGTTGGCTGTTCGGGAAGCACCCCGACTTTACGGGAGAGCAGCAGTAGCAGCTGGAGCAGAGCCTACGGGACCGCCAGGGGGCGTTCGCCTACTCCATGCTTGCACTGCCAGGCTACTGCGGTGCACAGGGTGAGTTTACGCTGGCCCTAGAAGACGAGCACAGCTCGTGCTTTCAGAAAGCAAGGGACATGCCACCCCCTAAAGCAGCCATTTTCAAAGAGAAGTGCCAGCCCATGATCGAGGCAGGCATTATTGTCAGGGTCCCCCAGGGAGGGCCCATCAAGTTTGCGGCCAACTCGGCTGTAGCGGCCAAGAAGTGTGCCGAGACAGGCCAGTGGTCAGATCACCGCATTGCGCATGACATGAGGAGAATGAACCTCCGCACTGCCAAGCAGGAGTTTGCCATCCCCAGGATGGAAACTATCTTTCAGAACCTGGGCACAGCTAAAGTGTTTAGCAAGGTGGATCTGAGGTCAGGGTTCATGCAGATCCCCATCAAGGTCGAGGACCAGCCAAAAACGGCTTTCTGGATGGGCCCAGAACTGTGGATGTACACAAAGTTGAACTTTGGGCTGCGCAACGGGCCTCCCTTCTTCCAGCGTATGATGGAGGAAGAGATCGCCAGGGCGGGCCTGAGCTCCTTCTGTGTGGCATTCATTGACGACCTGCTGGTGTATAGTGACACGCCTGCAGAACACATCAGGCATGCAGAGCTCATGCTGGACATGCTCCACGCGGTGGGGCTGAGAGCGCATCCTGACAAGTCCCTGTTTGGGTGTGCCACGGTTGAGTACCTCGGCCACAACGTTTCGGCCCACGGCCTCACACCGCACGCAGCCAAAATAGCGGCTGTCATGGCTCTGCCCGAACCCGCATCGGTCAAGAACATTCAGGAGGTCATGGGATTCTTGAACTTCTACCGGTGCTACATCCCGGATTTCTCTCGAAAAGCCGCATGCATCAACGCCCTGCTTGTCAAGGGGGTCCCGTTTGTGTGGGGTCCCGAGCAGGCCCAGGCATTTCGGCTGATCAAAACTGAGATGTGCGAGGGAGGCAGGGTGCTGCGCAGACCTGACTACAGCGGAACGGGGCCAGATGGCCTGGGGCCACCAAGGCCATTCCTGCTGTACACCGACTTCTCTAAACAGGGTATAGGGGCGGTGCTAGGGCAGTGCGACGACAGCGGCAGGGAGTACATGGTAGCCTGCACTTCCCGTTCCCTGAACAAAAACGAGAAGAACTACTCGTCGTTCCAGGGGGAAATGCTAGCCGCAGTGTACGCTGCTCGCACGTACCGCCATATGCTCTTTGGGTGCAAGGTGCATTTGGTCACGGACCACGAACCCCTCACCTATCTCATGGATAACCAGGCCCTAGTGGGGCAGCACGCCCGTTGGGCACTCATGCTCCAGGAACTTGACATTACCATTGTCCACCGGTCAGGGGCCTGCCACCAGAACGCAGATATCCCGTCTAGGTCACCCCTCCCGTCCTCTGACGACCGCACTGGAGCGCGGCTAGACGTTGTCGCCCCAGAGCCACATGCCCCGGGTAGGGCTGCCAGCGGACCGCAGGTCGCTATGCTCACAGGCCTAGGCAGGGTAAACCAGTGGCACGCAGATCAGGTGGCTCGCCTAGCACAGGAGGGCAGACGAGGCGTGCGCCGCCTGCGAGCCGCTGATACGGCATGTACAATGGCCCTGTGCGGCCAGGCTATCTCCAGCGCAAAGGATAAGGACGATGAGCAGGCACAGCCTGCCAGTACCGCAGAAAGGGCTTTCAATAGCAGGGCCAGGGCCAGGGACCTGATCAACAATGTGCTGACCGACCTACCCCGCTCGACCCCGGCCCACCTCCATGCAGGGGTGGATACGGCATGCCTACCAACAGAGGCGGTGTACGCCCTGGAACAAGAGGGAGTGGTCCTGTTCGAGCCCTTCGGAGGTATGTGCTCTAGGCTTGAGATGGTGCTTAGGGCAGGCATCCCGGTCACACAGTATCTGTACGCCGACACCAGTGCCACCATGCGGGAGATCGCGGGGGGCAGGCTGGTGCAGCTGCACAAGCAATACCCGCTATTGCTCCCAGCGCCAGCTTTCGAGGGGGCGTTCAGGGCACTGCCCCAGGACGTGTACTCCATTACTGCCCAGCACTTCATAGAGGCTGGGGCCCAGCAGGGTCGCCAGTGGTTTATGGTAGCGGGATGGGAGTGCCACGACTTGTCGGCTGCCGGCAAGGGCAAGGGGCTCGAGGGGGATAGGAGCAAGTCTTTCTTCCCGCTTATCAGGCTGCTAGGATCCTTGCAGATTCTGCAGAGGGCCAAGCCACCGGCATACCTGATTGAGAATGTTGCTATGCAGTTAAACCAGAGGAGCGAGAAGGCTAGCGTAGAGGCCTTCGGCGAGGTGTGCAGGATTCTGGGCAGGCCTTCCCTGTTTGATGCGGCGCAAGTGGGCTCCTATGCCCACCGCACGTATAACTACTGGGGCAACCTGGCTCCAGCTGCAGACATTGAGTTTGTTATCCAGGCATCGCATAGGCCGCACGACGGTATTGTGGATGACATTCTGGACGAGGGTAGTAGGGCACAGGTCGTGGCCTGCCCCGATAACGGCGGGTACCGTATCAATGTGTCCGGACAACCAAGGAGGGCGCTGCCCTGCCTCATGGCCACCCCCGCATCCTACGCTTTCCGGAACGGGCAGATCGGCATGGTGTTCAGGCCCATGGGAGGCCTGCAGGAACCAAATGCCAATGAAAGGGAGAGGGGCATGGGGTACGCAGTGGGGTCCACTTTGCCCCGCCCTGACTTTCCTGAGGGAGATAGGAGGGCCGCCTTGGGCAGGTGCATGGATGCTTGGGCTCTCGAGGCTTGGCTCACCATAGCACTTGAGGTGGCCAAGATCATCCCTAGGGAGCTGGCTCGCAGGGCCGGTTTACCAGGCCCAGACCACGACCCTGCTATCGGCATGACCCTGACGTCCACACATTGCGCCCTAGCCACTGCATGCGGAGCATGCTCAGGCGAAGGCGAAGCGGCAGCAACGTATCGGCAATGCTTGGGGGAGTCAGCGGCAGCAGACTGGGCGGATGCCGCCCAGGAACCAGGTGGGCAGCCGGATCCAGAACCAGATTCAGTCCGGTCCACTCCTGACGAGGCAGGGGAGGTCGTGGACCCGCCAGGGTGTGCAGCAGGGCCTGCAGCCCGGGTGGACGTATGGACGGACGAGCCAATCCTGCAATACCTACGATCGAAAGTGCACCCCCCTGGGGCAGAGGCAGGAGAACAAGGCAGGCCAGGGTGCAGCGTAGAGCCGCACCTTTCCAGTGGGAACCAGAGAGGGGGGGCTTGCTGATGAGGCTGATGCCAGACGGGCGGCGGTGTGTAGTTCCCAGGCCCGAGGACAGACAGGCAGTAATCAGGGAAGCTCACGCTAGCACTGGTCACTTCGGCAGCCACCGCACGGCCTTCATGATCATGCAGCAGCACTGGTGGAGAGGACTTAGGGCAGCGGTCAGAAAGGCTGTCCAGGAGTGCGGGGTGTGCGACAGGGCAAGGGCGTCCACGTTCAATCACACGCAGCCAGACCTGCACCCACTCCCTATTGAAGGTTTATTTTTCCGCTGGGGTGTGGATCAGTGCGGGCCTTTCACCACCACGCCTAGGGGCAACCGGTATGTCATGGTGTGTGTAGAGCACTACTCCAAGTGGGTGGAGCTTATCCCCATCCCCAGCAAGGCGTCTGACGTGACGGCCTTGGCATTCTTCCAAAACGTGGTTGCACGGTTTGGGGGGTGCGCAGAAGTGGTCACCGATCAGGGGACAGAGTTCCAGGGAGAGTTCCAGGACATGTTACTAGATTGTTTCATTGACCATCGCACCACCTCTGCCAACCATCCCCAGGCGGATGGGCTATCCGAACGGGCCGTCCAGACCCTCAAGACGGGCATGCGCAAGTGCTGTGGGGACGGGAGCAGCGACGACTCGTGGGACAGGATGGTCCCGTGGGTAGCACTGGGTTTCCGGTACTCGCATGGCACCCTACGAAGTACTGTACGGGCATAAGCCAGTGTTCCCCTCCAAGGTCGGGGCAGACCTATGGAGCACAGCGCGGGTAGCAACAGTGGAGGAGGCAGCAGACCTGCTCCTCGCCAGAGTGGCCAGGATCAAGGAGGCCCTCCCGGTCGCGGGCGAGCACCTCAAGATCGCACAGCATCGGGACAAGTTGCGCTACGCCAGGATCCGCGGAGGAGGATATGTACCCCAGGTCAGGCGGTTCGCCGTTGGGGACTACGTGTACGTCCGGTACGCTTCAGCGGCGCAGCCTCGACCCCAAAGCCAGGCCCGAAATCCTGCGGGTGCAGCGGCTGGGGGAGACGGGGGCGTTGGTGCTGGAAGGAGCCGATGGCCTGACAGTCACAGAGAACGCAGTCAATTGCTCCCCGTGCCATCTCCCCAACCTGAAGGGCAGGGTGGATTTCGGCACCACCAGGCCCAACGTCAGCCTGTCCTGCGAGGTATGCCGCCTACCCGACCGAGGGGAAGTCATGCACTGTGTGACGCATGCAATACCGGCTGGCACATGGACTGCCTCACGCCAGCGCTGTACGCCATACCTGAGGGCGATTGGATGTGCCCCAGATGCAAGCCAGCATCAAGGCCAGGCCAAGAGGCGGGCCCGGCCGCAGAAACGGTACCCAGCAGCCCAGCCCATCTCGAGGAGACAGCGCCCAGGGCAGCCAGAGCAGCCCAGGAGACCGGAGCCATGGACAAGCCAGAGGTGGAGGTCATGGCCACCAACCCAGCCACTAAGCAAATGGAGCGGGGCATCGCCAGGCCCATGCCCAACGGGCTGTATGACATTTCATACACAACGGGCAGAGGAGAAGCCAACGTCACCCCCAGGGCAGTCCAGCGCAGGGCCAAAGC
This sequence comes from Limnomonas spitsbergensis, assembly GCA_037349105.1. Taxonomy (NCBI): domain Eukaryota; kingdom Viridiplantae; phylum Chlorophyta; class Chlorophyceae; order Chlamydomonadales; genus Limnomonas; species Limnomonas spitsbergensis. The sequence continues at coordinate 264,105 of JAYJMM010000084.1, read as the reverse complement.
GGCCATCGACGCAGCAAGAGTAGGAGAAGAGACAGCCGACAAGGGGCAGACAGCGTGAAGGGTTTGAGCAGGATAGAAGCTCCCTTGAACAGCAGTCCACGCTAGGCGCATACCGATCCCGGCGCTTGACCAGGAATACCGAGCCGGTGCAGGCCCGCAGGGATAGCCCAAGGCGTCATAGGCACTAGTAGGCAGCAGGCAGTGGGGCCAGCCCCAAGCAATCAACTTCACCATTATACCGTAGTAAGCAGGAGCAACAAGCCGATGGAATACATAGTAACGGAGGCTGCGGCGTTGATTCAAGTAGTAGAAGTGCACGCCAGTAGTTTTTGGGAGCAGATATCGCAATTGAGCTAGTCACCAGATGAAGGGCCAGGTTAGGCAAGGCACCGCTGCTACTGCGAGCATCTCATGTGGCTTAGGGCCAGGTGTCAACGGCGCAGTGGGGCGAGAGCAACGGCCTTCCCGCAGAGCCTCTGTACCCAACCAGGGGCTGAGTGTTGCAGCACCAGACAATTCAGTGTTTCCGGTTTCTCATGACTCTGTTGGATTCAGTGTTTCTGGTTTCTCATGACTCTGTTGGATTCTGTGTTTCTGGTTTCTGATGACTCCGATGGATTCTGTGTTTCCGGTTTCTGATGACTCCGAAGGATTCTGTGTTTCCGGTTTCTGATGAATCCGATGGATTCTGTGTTTCTGGTTCCTAATGACTCTGTTGGATTCTGTGTTTCTGGTTTCTGATGACTCCGATGGATTCTGTGTTTCTGATTTCTGATGACCCCGATGGATTCTGTGTTTCTGGTATCTGATGACTTTAGGCGAATTCTGTGTTTCTGGTTCTGATGACTTTGAAGGATTCAATGTTTCTGATGGCTTTGGTGGATTATGTGTTTTTGATGGTATCTAAGGGTTGCTAAAGGTTGCGGAAGGGATGAACCTTTCGTACCTGCAACCGAGCATGACACTGGTGACGGTGCAGATTCTGAGGGCCCCGATCAGGCCGGATCAGTTCCCGAAGACCTTTTGTCGAATGTACAGTACCGTGGGTGGGCCTGGGGCTCGCCAAGGATTTCAGGGGGATTTTTGCTGTGGTGAATTCCGTGCAGTGGATTTTCCTGCCGTGCATCTCCAGTGGATTTTCTGCAGACTGGCTGCATTGCAGTCAGGTGTTTAGGAGGCTTCCGTGTTAGGGGACTGACAAGTTCTGAGTGTACATATTTTCCGTTTCCATCGGTCAAAAACATCCAGGAGGTTATGGGATTCCTGAACTTCTACCGGTGCTACATCTCGGATTTCTCTAAGAAAGCTGCTTGTCAAGGGGGTGCCCTTTGTGTGGGGCACTGAGCAGTCCCAGGCATTGCAGCATATCAAAACTGAAATGTGTGAAGGCGGCAGGGTCCTGCGCAGGCCGGACTACAGCAGGACGGGGCCGGATGGTCGAGGACCACCGCGGCCGTTCCTGTTGTACACCGACTTCTCAAAGCAAGGCATATGGGCGGTGTTGGGGCAGTGTGACGACAGCGGCAAGGACGACATGGTAGCCTGTACGTCCCGTTCACTGAACAAAAGCGAGAAGAGCTGCTCGTCGTTCCATGGGGAAATGCTAGCCGCAGCGTACGCCGCCCGCACGTACCGCCACATGCTCTTTGGGTGCAAGGTGCACCTGGTCACGGACCACGAACCCCTCACTTACCTCATGGATAACCAGGCCATGGTGGGGCAACACGCCAGATGGGCACTCATGCTCCAGGAGCTTGACGTTACCATTTTCCACCGGCCAGGGGCCTGCCACCAGAATGCAGATATCCCGTCTAGGTCACCCCTCCCGTCCTCCGACGACCGCACGGGGGCACGGCTAGATGAAGCCGCCCCTGAGCCGAAGGGACCGGGTGGGGTTGCCAGCGGAATGCAGGTGGCCATGCTCACGGGCCTGGGCAGAGTGAACCAGTGGCACGTTAACCAGGTGGTGCGCCTAGCACAAGAGGGCAGACGGGGAGTGCAAAGGTTGCGAGCTGCTGAGACAGCGTGTATTGTGGCCCAATGTGGCCAAGCTATCTCCATCGCAAAGGATGAGGATGACGAGCAGGCACAGCCTGCGAGTGCAGCAGATAGGGCTTTCAGTAGCAGATCCAGGGCCAGGTCCCTGATCAGCGATGTGCTGACAGACCTGCCCCGCTCACCCCCGGCCCACCTCCATGCAGGGGTGTGGATACGGAGTGCTTGCCAGTGGAAGCGGTGCGAGCCCTGGAAAAGGAGGGAGTGGTCCTGTTCGAGCCCTTCGGAGGTATGTGCTCGGGACTTGAGATGGTACTTAGGGCAGGCATCCCGGTCGCAAAGTACCTGTATGCAGACACCAGTGCTACCATGCAGGAGATCGCAGAGGACAGGCGGGTGCAGCTGCACAAGCAGTACCCGCTGCTGCTCCAAGCATCGGCCTTTGAGGGGGCGTTCAGGACGCTGCCCCAGGATGTGTACTCCATTACTACCAAGCACTTCATAGAAGCTGGGGCCCAAGAGGGTCGCCAGTGGTTTATGGTGGCCGGATGGGAGTGCCACGACCTCTCAGCGGCCGGCAAGGGCAGGGGGCTCGAGGGGGACCGGAGCAAGTCCTTCTTTCCGCTGATCTGGTTGGTAGGCTCTTTGAAAATCTTGCAGAAGGCCAAGCCACCCGCATACCTGATTGAGAATGTCGCTATGCAGTTGAATCAGAGGAGTGAGAAGCCAGCATAGATGCTTTCAGCGAGGTGTGCAGAATCCTGGGCAGGCCGGCCGTGTTTGATGCGGCGCAGGTGGGCTCCTATGCTCACCGCACACGCAACTACCGGGGCAACCTGGCTCCAGCATCAGACATTGAGTTTTTTATCCAGGCTTCACATAGGCCGCAAGATGATATTGTCCATGACATACTGGACGAGGTGAGTAGGGCCAAGGTTGTGGCTTGCCCCGATAACAGCGGGTACCGCATCAACGTGTCCGGACAGCCGAGGAGGGCGCTGCCCTGCCTCATGGCCACCCCAGCATCCTACGCCTTCAGGAACGGGCAGATCGGGCAAGTGTTAAGGCCTATGGGGACCTGCAGGAGCCCAACGCCAATGAAAGGGAGAGGGCCATGGGGTACGCAGTCAGGTCCACACTGCCTCGCCCAGACTTTCCTGAGGGGGATAGGAGGGCCGCTTTGGGCAGGTGCATGGATACTTGGGCCCTAGAGGCTTGGCTCAACGTGGCACTTGAGGTGGCCAAGATCACCCCAGGGGAAATGGCTCGAAGGGCCCGCTTACCCGGCCCGGAAGGCGACCCCGCTATCGACATGACCCTAAAGTCAACACACTTCCCCTCGCTACCACAGGCGAGGCATGCTCAGGCGAGGGGGATGTGGCAGCAACGTACCGGCAGTGCATGGGGGAGTCTGCGGCGGCCGACTGGGCGGATGCCGCCCAGGAACCAGGCAGATGGACTGTCCGATAGGGCCGTCCAGACCCTCAAGACGGGCCTACGCAAGTGCTGCGGGGACGGGAGCAACGACGACACATGGGACAGGATGGTCCCGTGGGTAGCACTGGGCTTCAGATGCTCGCCTCAGCAGGCCACACGCATGGCACCCTACGAAGTGCTGTACGGGCATAAGCCTGTGTTCCCCTCCAAGGTGGGGGCGGACCTGTGGAGCACGGCGCGGGTGGCCACGGTGGAGGAGGCAGCGGACATGCTCATCGCCAGGGTGGCCAGGATCAAGGAGGCCCTCCCGGTCGCGGGCGAGCACCTCAAGATTGCACAGCACCGGGACAAGTTGCGCTATGCCAGGATCTGCGGAGGGGGGTTGTCCCCCAGGTCAGACGGTTCGCCGTTGGGGACTACGTGTACGTCAGGTACGCGTCGGAGCGCCGCAGCCTCGACCCCAAGGCCATGCCGGAAATCCTGCGGGTGCAGCGGCTGGGAGAGACGGGGGCGCGGGTGTTGGAGGGGGCAGATGGCCTGACGGTGACGGAGAACGCAGTCAATTGCTCCCCATGCCACCTCCCCAACCTGAAAGGAAAGGTGGATTTCGGCACCACCAGGCCCAACGTCAGCCTGTCGTGTGAGGTCTGCCGCCTCCCCGACCGAGGGGAGGTCATGCTCCTGTGTGACGCCTGCAACACCGGCTGGCACATGGATTGCCTAACGCCTGCGCTGCCTGCAGTGCCCGAGGGAGACTGGATGTGCCTCAGGTGCAAGCAAGGACCAAGGCCCGAAGCAACTGGCCAAGGAGCAGACCCAGCCGCAGGGGCGGTGCCCAGCCCAGCCCACCTCGACGGGGCGGCAACCAGGGCAACCAGGGCAGCGGCCAGGGCAGCCTCGGAGGCCGGGGCGATGGACAAGCCAGAAGTGGAGGTCATGGCCACCAACCCAGCCACAAATCAAATGGAGCGGGGCATAGCCCGGCCCATGCCCAACGGTACGACATCTCGTACACCATGGGCAGGGGAGAGGCCAATATCACCCCAAGGGCGGTCCAGCGAAGGGCTAAGGCGGCCATGGACGCAGCAAGAGCAGAGGAGGAGTCAGCTGCCGAGGGGCAGACAGCCAGGAAGGGCGAGGAGGGATAGGAATCCCCTAGAACGGCAGCACGCGCTGAGCACTTGACGGAACCCACGCCATACCTGGGAGAACGAGCCGGTGCCAGCCCTAGGGGAACACCCTAGGGGCGGCACGACTGGCACCTGTAGGCAGCAGGCAGTGGACCGACGGCCAGCGAGACGTAGCCTAGTACTCAAGTAACAAGCTTTTCCGATGTACCGTAGCAACAGGAGCAGCGAGCCAAAGGAGTACATAGTGACGACGGCTGCAGCGCTGATTCAAGTAGTAAAATTGCATGACAAGTGCCTTTGAAGTAGAGATTGCCGCATGGCCCACCAGCAGAGGGGTAAGACTAGGATAGGGCACCGTTGCTACTGCACGCATCTCCTGTGGCCTAGGGCCAGGTGTCAACGGTGCAGTGGGGCGAGAGCAGCGGATGGTCTGCGGTTGTCTGTGTGCCTGACTGAGGCCTTTGGATTGGAACGCTTCCAGGCGGTATAACAAGTAGATTCTGACGATTTCTGAGGATTCTGTCGATTCTGGCGGCTCTGAGGATCCTGATGGTCTCTGATGGTTTCTGACTTTTTATTGAATTTATCCAAGCATGACACTGGTGACGGTACCGGATTCTGTGTGCCCTGATCAGGCCAGGGAGAGATCGGGAGTAGCCCAAAGGCCTTTGTCAAGTGTGCGGAAACGTGGGAGAACCTAGAGTTAGCCACGGGATTCAGTTATTTTTCTTTGGTGAATTTTCCTTGGTGGATTTCCTGCTGTACATAACTACAGTGGATTTTCTTCAGTAGATTTTCTTCCAACAGTCTGGGTTGTACACAGATTTTTTAGGAGACTTCTGTGTTAGGGAACTTTCAATTTCTGAAGTGTACATATTTTCCGATTCCAATTTCAGTACCACCCCTAGTCCGGCTCCCCACGCATGCCCGGAGGGCTTATCGTGCGGGAGCGGGGGGCGAGTAAACGAGAAAGGTAGGATATCCGCGACTTGTATCAATGCTAAAAATGCCAGGTGGTCTGCCCTCCCACTCGAAATTTGACTACAGGTATGCCTGACTTAGACCACCTGGCTGATGAGTGACTGCTACCTCACGTGACCTTCAACTTCTGATGCCGCAGAGGATATCAGCCAAAGGACATCAAGGGTTTCCTTGAGAATCCTGGTTCATCATCAACTATGCTGTCTCTCAGGCACTGACGGCAGCAGGACTGATTAAGGTATTGCGAGAATGCGAGAGCTTTCGTTCTTTGTTGCATGGGCCTTGGTCATCACGCAAGAACACCATCAACCAAACACGGAATAATAAATGTTCAATATGCAATCTGCACCTATCCCCCCTCTTCGCAGGCAGTTGAGTATTTTTGTCCTTAACAGCCTCTGCAAGAAGACACCTGCATTGGCCGATGGTGGTTGTTGTTTGAAGGTACGTCGATGCTTGCATGGAAGATGCTTGATTGGTTTTCTGGCTTCCAGCCATTTTTGGCTAGAAATCTGATTGCAAATCTATAAATATGCGAGTATTTGCTAACATCAACCCCTCGTGATGCAGGGTCCTAATCAATGCTGGCACATTTAGCTAGCATTACTGGGCATTGCAGCCTAGCAAAGAGGGTGCCAAGCATTTGCTTTAACGACCAGGCATGCTCTCTTGCCGGAGGTTTCCAAGCAACTGGATTTTTGCCCTAGGCAAGTATCTGCTGTCTTAATCACCTGAATTGTGATGACATGTTACCAGTGATTTTTAGGTCATCATCTTCTTATAAATTCCTGACATCTTGTTTCATTTTTCCACTTAGGTTTTGTACACGATGCCAATGAAGAAGAAGACTTATTCTGGAGTTAGCCATGCCGCTAGCCTCTTAGCTGTCTTAATAATCTGTTAGATTGGCGTCCGTTGTGAACATGGCTAGTCCCATTTTTTTCTTGATTTGACTTGACTTGTGCATGCTTAGGATTGATTCACAGGGAGTGATTTTGTAAGAAAGCTTGAACACAGCTTGATCCAAACTGCAAGACCCCTCTAGATTAAATTCGCTTGATTCAAGCAATAGTCCGCCTGAACTCCGGATTGATTCAGGCCGTCTGATTTGTGTAGTAACGCCTGATTATGGTTTGTTTCAAACCGTTTGATCACCGCTTGAATTGTGCTTGATCCAATCCGCTTGAATTGCGCTTGAACACCACTTGATTTCGGCTTGATTCAACGTGCTTGAACAACCCTTGATTTCGGCCTGATTCAGACGCGCTTGAATACCCCCTGATTCCGGCCTGATTCAGACGCTCGTTTCAGTCGCTTGATTCAGACGTTAGGCCGTCTGAACTCCGGAATGAATCAAGCGCCCGTTTCAGACGGGAATTTCACTGATTCAAGCGTATTTCAAGCGGCCTCATGTTACCGACGAACGCCAGGTATGGAATTGCCAGGAATGAAAGGTACAGTCGATTACACTCCGCATCCCGGCATAAAACATGCTACTCTCTTGCTATTGAAAATAGTTTGGGTAGGACTTCGCACTGCACATGATCTAGCGCGGGTCACGTATCTGTCGCCTACGAAAAGTTCGAAGTCGACCCGTTGGCCCTTAGCTACCTTTGGGTTTCAGGCCCATGCCTATCACTGGTCTGTGCGCGGCTAGGGCGCGATCGCTTTTATGTCCCCATACCATACGGATTCGCCCCATATTACACAGTTCGCCACGACTGGTCGGTGCAAGCTGCAGGTGAATCACCGACCGGTGCAGCTTTAGGCACCTACAGTCCAACAAGGAGCCAGCATGGTGCCCGCAGCATGATACCTGCAGCATTGAATTACCGATGCCGCCCACGTCTATACTCAGGTGCGCACTGCAAGGGCATACCGAAGACCGGTCCTGGTATGGTCCCAATCAGCGCATGTGCAATAATACCAGTGCACTTGTTACCGGTAACGTAGCCTCATGCGGTCATGCCCAACCAGGAGATTGCATGATACCCACATGATGATGTCTGTAGCATTGAGCTGACAATGCAGCACATATCCATACTCAACTGCGCAGTGTGTGCCTGTGTGGGCAACGGGCGGTAGGCCGGTCCATGTGTGGTCCCAATCAGCGTAAGTGCAGCACTGTGCGGCTGTTAGCTACATGCTCATCCAAGAGCATGCATGATACCCTCAGGATGATATCAGGAGCATTGAGCTGCCGCTACGGCACAGGTCCATACTCAAATGCGTGCTGCGGGGGCAACCGGCTGTAGACCGGTCCATGTGTGGTCCCAATCAGCACAGGTGCAACACTGGTGCAGTTGTTAGCCTTGTGCCAAACCAGGGGATTGCATGATACCCATATAACGACATCAGTAGCATTGCGCTGCTGCGCTGCTGCGGCGGCATTGCTGCTGCGGCACAGTTCCATACTCAAATGCGCGTTGCGGGGGCAACCGGCTGTAGGCTGGTCCATGTGTGGTCCCAATCAGCACAAGTGCAACACCGGTGCAGCTGTTAGCCTTGCGCCCAGCCAGGGGATTCCATGATACCCACATAGAGACATCAGTACCATTGTGCCGCCGCTGCATCACATGTCCATTCTCAAATGCGCGCTGCGGGGACAACCGGCCGTGCAACCTGGCGCAGCTGTTAGCCTTGTGCCCAGCCAGGGGATTGCATGATACCACCCATATAACCACATCAGTAGCATAGCGCCGCCGCTGCGGCATGTGTCCGTTCCCAAATGCGCGCTGCGGGGCAACTAGCCGTAGCCCGGTCCATGTGTGGTTCCAATCATCAAACTTGCAGCACTGGTGAAGCTGCTAGCCATGTTCCCAACCAGGAGATTGCATGATACTCACATTATGATATCAGTAGTATTGCGCTGCCACTGCGGTACTGGTCCATACTAAAAGGCGCTGCGGGGGCGACCGGCGGAAGGCCAGTACATGTGTGGTCCCAATCAGCACAGGTGTTGCACATGTGCAGCTGTTAGCTACATGCTCAACCAGGAACATGCATGATACCCACAACATGATATCAGTAGCATTGAGCTGACGATGCGGCACATGTCCATTCTCAAATGCGCTGTGGGGACAACCGGATGCAACCCAACCCATGTGTGGTGCCAATCAGTGTAGGTGCACCACTGATGCAGTTGTTAGCCTCGTGCCCAACCAGGTATTGCATGATACCCACATAATAATATTAGTAGCATTGAGCTGCCGCTGCAGCAAGGTCCATACTCAAATGCGTGCAGTGGGGACAACCGGCTGTTGGTGGGTTCAGGTGTGGTCCCCATCGGTGCTTGTGCAGTACCGGTGCAGTTGTTAGCCACATGCTCAAGCACGAGATCGCATTATACCGGCACCACACCATTATTTCAGTAGCATTGAGCTGCTTAAGAGGCACATATTGATACAGAAATGCAGCAGCGGTACTGATTGCGCTAAGCGCCCGCACTTAGGCTTCTTCATTTCATGCACCCGCTATCAGGTGGGTCACTTTCTTTTTAGGCTTGGTGCCTACTGGCCTCGGTAACTCTGCGGTTTGGCTTAGGGTATCTGGCGGTAAGGAGGATATTATTGAATAAATGAAGAAACCCTGGCCGGAAAGCTGCTTGATTGCATTGCGCATCCACTGTGAGTTGGTTCACTTTCTGTTTAGGCTTGGTGCCTACCGGCCTGAGTTGATCTGTGGTATGGCCTAGGTCATCTGGCTGTAAGACAGTTTGTTATTGAATACATTAAAAATCCGGACCGAGAAGCTGCTTGATTGCATAGCGCATCCGCTTCATGTTGATATACTTTCTGTGTAGGCTTCATGCCTACTGGCCTGCGTGGATCTACGGTATGGCCTTGGCTGTAAGGCATGTTGTTGAATAAATTAATAAACGAAAATCGGAAAGCTGCAAAGCCGCTTTAATGCACTGCACATTCTCTGATGAAGTTTAGTTGGGCCCCGGCTCATCCCATTTTCCCCCCTTTCAAATGGTCCAAGAAAAGTCAGATTTCGACGGGATAACAAATATTATGCATATGCATACTGTAAGCAGCTAGGACTATCCTGCAAATCTTGATGGATTCTGATGAAGTTGATTTGGGCTCCGGCTCATCCCATATTGCCCCAAGCGGGCGCACTGAAAGCCCACTTAATGGCCTATAGAGCAAGAAAAGTCAGATTTAAACGGGATGTTTTTTTTATGCATCTGCATACCGGTAAGTAGCTAGGACTATCCTGCACTTCTTGATGAAAGGTATGGGATAATCTCCCCTCCTAACGGCTGAGGTGACCCCCGGAGAATCAATCCAAAAAAAATCTTGTGAAACACACTCAAAATTCCTGACTCACGTAACCGAGGAATAGAGCTAATCAATGATTGCGCAAGCGGATTACAAAACATAAAAGACTAAGAGCCTCGTGGCTAGTGGCCCCCCCTGGCTGCAACACCAGAAACCCAGCAATGGCACAAAGGCAAAAACAGCTCAGATGTCAGTTGGGGTAAAGACGGAGAAAGCAAGCCCAGTCCCTGCATCCGTGGGAATCATCCGAGCACGCATGCTAGCTGACGCAAACACTAGGATATTAACCACAAGTTCTTGTTGTAAAATCCATGGATGGACTGGGTGCCTCCGAAGCTTGCTTTAATGTAGAATGAGGGCAGGATGACCAGGCGTTCTCTCTACGCAGTCGGGATAGCCACTCAAACCTAGGGGGATGGCACTTGAGGAAACCTTCTGGGACAAGGCAGCAGGCCACGTGGCGAGCATGGACAGCGGCGAGGGCGCAAACGACATCAGTATAGGCGGCCGGCGGAAAGGCAATGATAACGCGTAGGCCGTGATGTTGAAGGAGAAACTCGTAGGAGGTGGGTTGCAAAAGTTCAGTCCAACCGCCTGTATGAACAGTGCCCTACCGGTGGGTGCAGCGCTCCACCCGTATGGACTGTGCCTTAATAGTAGGTGCAGCGCAACTGCCCGTATGGACTGTGCCCTACCGGTAGGTGCAGCGTAACTGTTTGTATGGAGTGTGCCCGACAGGTGGGTGCAGCAATGTATTCATATTTCCTGTACCCTACCGGTGGGTGCAGCGCAACCGCCCGCATGGCCTGTGCCCACAGGTGGGTGCAGCGCAACCGCCCGTATGGACTGTGCCCTGCCGGTAAGTGCAGCGCTCCAATCATATTTCCTGTACCCTACCAGTGAGTGCAGCGCAACTGCCCCTATAGACTGTGCCCTACCAGGGGTGCGTTGCATCCGTATGGACTGTGCCCTACCGGTGGCAGCGCAACCGCCCGTATGGAATGTGCCCTACCGGTAGATGCAGTGCAACCACCCCTATGGACTGTGCATCGTCTTTATGGCGGATGAAACGCCGCTTGCGCTCCTCTGAGATAGCCTGCCCAGGGACTTGTGAAGAGGCGCCAACCAAGCTGGCTGTGTTGTCAAGCTGGTGCACAACCGGCCCGTCACTGAGGCTGAGTGCATGTGCATAGGCTGGTGCTCTGCCCACCGCTGTGGCGTGCTGCCCAGGAGAGTCTTCCTGCCACTTGCTCGTCTGAGTTGTGCTGGCAATCTCCGTTGAAGACCACGCGTAGCTCGCCTTGAGCATCACGTGCGAGTTTGCATGAGCATGCTTGCCCCATGGCACTTGTTTTGCATCTGCACATAGCAGCTACAGAGGTACCACAGGGCATCCTCATAGATAGCTTTACCCAGGTAACCAAGACCATTGTGCGGTTGGTTTCACTTGGCCTCTGCTTGATGACTGCACGGCTTGACAGTTGTGGCCACCATGCCGACCCTGCTGCCCCAGTCTCCACCGGCCCAGCTGCTGGCCCTGCGGTGTCTGCCGCCCCTGCAGCACTAGCAGTCCCTGCTGTTCCAGCTAAACTGAGGTGGCTTAACGAGGCTAGTTCTTTTTTGAAGATGAGGGCCTGATGTGAGGAAGTGAGCTGGCCAAAAAGCCATGAGGACAGGAAAAAGGCTCTTCACTGCATCCCTGGTGGTTGACCTGAAGCCCGTTGTTGAGGCAACGACCATAATTCTGGCATCCATGAAGTTCTGATCACCTTGCTCGTCTGCTGTTTCTCCAGGCGGGATCACCGGGCGGGATGCATCTTACCGAGCCCAGGGGTATGACGAAATTCTGGTTGCGCAAAGTTCTGGCAGTGCCAGCAGTAGACATGAGCTGATGCAGATGCAAGGCTAAGATGCCACTAAGCTCCTGCCTGCTTTTCTCGTCCATCCGTCGTTATCCGCTGCGAAATCGGGTGGGCGCTAGCGATTAGCCTCAGGCTGCGGACCCCGATTCGACCATATACATAAGTGCAGAAGGGGAACACAATTTTGCGATATAAAAAGTTGTGAGATGTTGTGGGACTCAGCGACCTGTACCTTTCATTCCTGGCAAGTTCATACCTGGCGTTCTTGACAGGGGGGCTCATACGGTCAGGGAGGGCAGACAGTTTGTCAGTTGTGCAAGTCGTAATTCTTCGTCCACCATTATTAATCAGGGCCCTGTTCCAATAGGTAGACTCTGCAGCATGAAGAAATTATATTCGAACGTGCTAGTAAGCCATACACACACATTCCACTTGCGGCCTTTCCTCTGGAGGAGTTGAGCGTGGCTGTTTTCTCTTCGAGTCGAGCAAAGCTCATATCTCCCCATTCTCCTCATTCGAGATTTGCAATTTTCAATGCGGCAGCTCCGCGATTCCTGTATTACTGCTCAGCTGCTGCTGCTGTTGCTGGGGTTGCATGCTGTCATCACTGATGTCGCCTCGGCGCGGTTGCCCTCACCAAGCCTGAATGCTCTAGCACCCCCCCAGCCGGAGGTGGAATGGGACAGTGCCGGCGGCGCATCTGAGAGCCTACCCAATGGGGCCATCCTCGACAACAACGGTAAGCGTTGCGGCGTCGCAACTTACATCGGCACTCCGTCTGCTGGGCGCGTGTCCCCCAGCAGCTGGCGTCATGCGGTACCTGGAGATAAAGCCCGCTGCTTACCAAGGACCTGCAATGAATTTATCGAAGGGTGCACTTCGGCGCCGGCCTGGCAAAGTTTATGCTGTGCAGGTCGACATTGCGTGTTTGATTCTGCCCTATCGCCCCGAGAGGAAGCATGCCCACTCTATGGTAGTGCATGATGGCATGTGTCCAGTGCATGCTGGCACTTGTCCACTGCACAATGGCGTGTATCCAGTGAATGATGGCCTGTGTCCACCGCATAATGGCGTGTGTCCACTGTATGCTGCTTGACATGCAACATGTGCAGGGTGGCTGGAAGACGATCTCTTGCAGATACAACTTTGCGAGTGTGAGAAGGCGACCGGGCCGCCCTTCGGCCTGGCGTGCATGAAGGAGGGCTGGTTCATCTCAAATTTTGAAAACCAGGGAACCTGGGTGAGAGCTGCGCGAGGGCACCGCATCAGCTTGGGGCATGGGGTCATGCATGCCTCCAGCATGGGCGCATGGTGGCATAAAGTAATGCATGGCTCCAGCATGGGCGCATGGTGGCAGAAGGTCACGCATGGCTCCAGCATGGGCGCATGGGGGCATGAGGTCATGCATGGCTGCGGCATGGGTGCATTGGGGCATAAGATCATCCATGGCTTCAGCATGGGCGCATGGGGGTATGAGGTCATGCATTTCTCCAACATGGCTACATGGGGGCATTAGGCTATGCACGGCTCCAGCATGGGTACATGGGGGCAGTAGGTTATGCATGACTCCACCATGGGCACATGGGGGCATAAGGTCATGCATGGCTCCAGCATGGGTACATGGGGGCATAAGGTTATGCATGGGTACATGGGGGCATACGGTTATGCATGGCTCCAGCATGGGTACATGGGGGCATAAGGTTATGCATGGGTACATGGGGGCATACGGTTATGCATGGCTCCAGCATGGGTACATGGGGGCATTACGCTATGCACGGCTCCAGCATGGGTACACGTTGGCATAAGGTCATGCATGGCTCCAGCATGTACACATGGGGGCATAAGGTCATGCATGGCTCGAACATGGGGGCATGGGGGCATGAGGTCATGCATTGCTCCAGCATGGGCACATGGGGTGCCCAACTCTTGCTATGGCTATTTATTGCACACGCATGGGTGAATCAGTAAATAGTACACAATACGAGCCGTGTCCTGGGTTGAGGTAGCCACCCCTCCTGCTCCCATCTTCCATCCTAATGCCACCGGCTGTGCTCAGCCCATGCAACCCCTGTGCAATCCCACGCATTCCCATGCACTCCTCGGGCATGCGTGGGCGTTGTGCCTCACATATCATGCTCCTGCCTGTCCCATGCAGATGGCGGGAGGCGGCCTTGTCCCGCTGTCCCGCGCCATTTGCTGCCGGCCCTGCCTGCCCAGCGCTATTCCACAAACGCAGGCAGCTGTCACTGCCACCCTTTCGCCCTCAGCTACCCCATCAGCCACCCCATCAGTCACCCCATCAGTCACCGAAGAAATGTCGCATGGCCGATCCATCGACTCTGCAGCAGCGATCAGCCTAGACAGCAGCCGGGCGGGCGCGGACATCATGGCAGGTCCCTTGGTTTTGGCGAGTGCTGTGGCCGCGTATTGGCGCTCTGCCCTCAGCGGAACACTGCCCCACCCCGCCAATGGCCACGTCAGGGGGACGCTCCCCCGCCCCGCCTCTGACGTCCTTTCCGGCAATACCTTGGCGCCTCTGGCTGTCATCTCCATCGGCTGCCATACCTCCTCGGGCCGTGGCTTTCATGCCCTCCAGTGCGAAGATAACGGAGTCAGCTTCGTGACGGGTGCGTGGTGTTGGCTTAGGGTTCAGGATTAGGGGATATGGCTATCCATGGCATGCAGTGGGAGGTGAACGGAGTCACTCTGTGATGGTTCTGTCCGTATGTGTTGTATGACTCAGTTTCATGATTTGGGGATCTGGGTTTTACATGGCATGAAGTGCGAAGATAGCGGAGCCAGCTTTGTGACAGGTGGTTGGTCTGTCGCGTAGGGTACAGGAGTTAGGGTTGTAGGTTTTTGCATGGCATGCAGTGGGCGGTGAATGGAGCCAGTCTATGACGGGTGCATGATGTGGGGCTGGGTTGAGCGTGAAGGTCCAAGGGCTTAGGCTTTTCTATGCCTTGCAGTCCAAGAAGAATAGTCTATCTTTAAGGCACCAAAGTGCTGTGGGGCTAAGGCTCAGGGCTCATTAGGGCGTGGGGCTTAGGGCTTAGGGCGTGGGGAGGGGAAGATGGGGGGCATAGGGGAAGGGGACGAGGGGAGGTGAAGTTGGGGAGATTAGGGCTTGGGGAGGGGGTTGATAAAACGCCATAAGAGTATTAGACGCTGAAATAAATTGTTGAGCGCCAGCACTCCACAGTCTTGTCCCTCCTCCGCTCTCTCATGCTTTGCCCTCTCTCGTTTGCAGAGCGTTTGATGTTGACTCTAAACCGGGACCCTATACCCTAAACCATATGCCCGCCCTTTTTGCCCTCTCATATGGAGGCTTCCCTCCAGCAGAGCGTGTAGTGTTAACCCGATACCCCAAATACTAAACCGTATGCCCCCCCTTTTTGCCGTCTCATGCTCAAGATTTGTCAGGCAGAGCATGGCTTGTCTATCCCAAAACCTTTATCCCAAACATAAACCTTGAACTCTATGCCCCCCTTTTTGCTCTCTCATGGGTCGACTTCTCTCTAGCAGAGTTCACTCGAAACCCTGACCCTATGCCCCCCTTAAGCTCTCTCATGTGCATGCTTGTCTCAAGTCAAAACCCTTAAACCTATGCTACCCCTCCTGTTTGCTCTCCCATGCTCAGGCTTCTCCCAAGCGGAGCGTGTGGTATCCTACTATTTTGATGTCTACTACCCGGTGAGGTCCCAAGGAGCTGAAGGTCGAGGGTTAAGCCCCCCCCTTCTTTTGAAGTCCACTGCTCGGTAAGGTCCTAGGGAGCTGAGGGTCGAGGGTTTAGCCCCCCCTTCTTTCGAAGTCCACTGCTCGGTAAGGTCCTAGGGAGCTGAGGGTCGAGGGTTTAGCCCCCCCTTCTTTCGAAGTCCACTGCTCGGTAAGGTCCTAGGGAGCTGAGGGTCGAGGGTTTAGCCCCCCCCTTTTTTTTGATGTCAGCCATTTGGTACGGTGCAAGGGGGTTGAGGGTTCAGGGTTTCACCCCCCTTATTTCGATGTCCACTGCTCGGTAAGGCGCCAAGCTCGCGCTAGATTATATGCATGCCTATTTTTTACTTCTCTCAATTCTCTGTAAAGATGCTCCGTGCTCCCGAAGGATTTGTGTCGGTCTGTGCACTCAGTGTGGATGTGTCGATGCTCTGAATTTACAGCACACGTATGGGATGGATGGGGTCAGTGGATCTGGGTTTGTCAATCGGGGTCCGTGGATCCAGGTCAGTGGATTCGATTTTTTATCCGGGTTGACGGATCCAGGTCAGTGGATCCAGGTTTTTGATCCGGGTTGATGGATCTAGGTCTGGATCCAGGTCTGTAGATCCGGGTCTGTGGATCCGGGTTGACCAGAGGGGGTTGATGGATCCGTTTTTTGTTAACTCTTGAAGGGTTTGTGGTGAATGTCTTTAGGGGCATCAGCAGCCCTCCAGGTGAACTTGGCCCCAGGCCCTGTTTTATGTAGGATTAGGATTCACCTACACTTCAGCTGCAGCGCAGCCTAAAGGCGGCTGGGCTTGGCACAGAAGGTTGGTTACCAAGTGGTGCAGCTGGAGTGCTGCGCCCTAACAGCCAGAAAGGGTGTGCTGAAGCTTGGAAATATTTGTTCTGAAACCTGAGATCTGTCTCCTAAACCCTGCCGATTCCCCGAAATCTCCCTTGTCTTTCATGTGGGTCAAAGGCGCAGGTGAAGTGCTGCGCCCTGAAACCTAAAACCAGGCACTCTAAAGCCTGAGATATGTGTAGTTGTGTACCGAAGCCTGAGGCCTGTCCCTTAAGCCCTAATGTGTTCCCCATCTTCCCCATGATATTCGCCCTGAAACCTGAGGTCTGTCAGGTCTGTCAGGTTGGTCTATCCCCTAAGCCCCGATCATTCCCCCGTATTTTTCAGGTGGGGCAGGTGGAGTGCTGCACCCCGGTGCTGCTGCTGAGCTCCGGGGAGATGTGGGAGTTGAAACGATGCAACTGCGAGGAGTCAGAAACCAAAGTAAGTTAATCAGAATACGTTATTTGAATACAAAATTAAATAAAAACAGGATGGAGGATGCAAGATAAGGGATCAGGGGGTGGGACCTGGAACGCTGCATCTTCACCGATTCAAAGTTGGATGTGGGAGAAGGGAGGGAGGAAGGGGGAGGAGGATGGGGCAAGTGTGGAAGCTTAACTAGTTTTAACCCCCCTGATTTGATATCTGGTTTAACATTAGTACATTACATACCGCCACCTCTGGTTTACACCCTGCTGTAGTCCGAAGTACCATACCACCTCGGTTGAATCCCATTGGTCCCCCCCCTGTTTTAAATCCTGCTTTACCCCCCGGACTAAATCTTGATTTCAACCCTGGTTCAACCCCATTGACCCCCCCCCTATTTAAAATAATCTGGTTTCAATTAATTGAATTAAACCCTTTTGCCCCCCCCCTTGATTCAAACCCTGGCGAAATGCCACTGATTAAAATTGTCCTTAAATCTCACTGATTTTACCCCCCCCCTCCCCCGATTGAGCCCACTTTTGTCACCAGGGTTGTCACCACCGCCTGATTGAAATCATGTTTTAACCCCACTGATTTTAACCCTGACGAAACGCCACTGATTCTACTCTGGTTTAACCTCCTCATTTTTGCCCTGGTCTCCTTCCCCTTTTGGATGACTGGCCCATATGACATCCACATGCCTCTCAGTCAGCACCCAATGGACTTGCTTCCAGATTCAGCTTCCACTCAACCTCAGTCCATGTTGGGCCAAGAGGCGCTAGATGGGGCCTTCGGCCACAGATAGCATGCACGCATGCAGATGCTTGCTCCCAGGACAAAGGCATAAAACACTTGCTCCCACGCAAGAGCATGGAACACAAGTCACACTGGTCGTTCGACATAGTTACAGAATCCGGAAGCCGCCCCTTGAGCGCCCAGCTGCCAAAATCTGGATGCTGGTCCTTGAGAATTATGTTGACTGACCCAGTGTGGATCGCATGTAATAGCTCCACTCCTACTTGTTCCCGGTACCCTTCAACCCTCATGAATCTCGGATCCTGATCCCTGCATCCCACTTTCTTGTATATCAACCCTAAACCCTTACGATATTCAGATCCTGATCCCAGTATTCCACTCCACCTATTTTTGCAACCCTAACATTGCAAGATTCGGATCCTGATTCCGCCCCCTGGATTCACAGGATTGCGGAGGCTTGCTGACTCACAGGCTCCTGTGGGGATTCTCCGACTTCAGGTGGGAAGAACCTGTGTGAAGGGTGTGGAATTTGAAATCCATCCCGCTCACACCACACGTCCCCAGCCTCCCACACATTTGACCTGACTAGGTTCTGTACAGACTGGCAAGACACCTGATGGGTATGGGGGTTACCTGCAGGCCTGACATGCTTGCTCGGATGTGACTTGATTTCACACTTCCCATACCTACCACACTCTTCCACACCCTTCAGGGAGACTCACTCCGGCGCATACCTTCCGGTGGCCCCTCTTCAGTGTTGCAGCATGTGCCTCGGGGACAAGGTGCACGACCCTTCAGACTGCGCTGACCTATCACGATGCAGGTGTGGAATGGTGTGGTGTGGTGTGGAAGGGTGCACATTTCAGACTGTTGTGGAGGGGGACAGGCGTCACTCCTTTCCGCCCCTCGTCCTTCTCTGTATGACCTCCTCTTCCCCCTCTTGAACCCCGTCTCACCCCCCTCCCTCTTTGCCATGTAACTCTGATCTTGCTGCCCTCCCCTCCCCTCCGCGTAATTCCGTTCCCGTTCCTCCTGTTATGGTTAAGGGTTTAGGTCTGAAGCCTAAATGCGTGACTCCGGTTCCTTTTCCTCCTGTGCCCCCTCCTTTCAGTGACAATGGGATGTGCACCCTGGGCGACTGCAAGTGCTTTGAGGGCTGGGGCGGCCCGGACTGCTCGGTGCACCAGTCGGGAGGTGACGAGAAGGATGCCCTCCCATGGTGATTTAAGGGGGAGGGGGAGTGTAAGGAAGTGTGTTTGTGCGGGAGGGAGGGAGAGGAGGTGTGTTTACAACCGTCGTCAGTAGCTCCTATGCCTTGCCGTACGGTCGGTTCACAGGGTTGGGATGGCAGGGGTCTGGCGTGTTTAGGGTTGAGGCAGACGTTGCGTCAAGCCTGGCCTGTCTTGGAGGGATTCAACTCACACTTGTATTGCACGCTCCTCTTGTGCCGGTCCTGTTTTTTTCTCTATTTGCCTTGGCTACGCTCGGCAAGACAAATGTGGAGTCATGTATGTGGGGGGGTGTCTACAATCCGAATGCTGTGAGGTTCACCCCTGACGCTCAACTCTGAACCCTGAACCTTGACCCCGTCATCGTAATATCCTGAACCTTAACCCAACTACCCTAGCTTCTGAACCCTGCAGCTTGACCTCATCACCCAGTCTCTGAACCTTGACCCATTCACCCTAGCTTCTGAACCCTGAACCTTGACATTGTCACCCCACATCTGAACCATGAACCTGAATTCTGACCTACGCATACTTGACTTAATATACATCGAAACCCCATCACCTCATCTTTCTGAACCCTTTCAACCTCCCGTCTGTTCTTTCACAGGTGGGGTATCCTGCTGATCATCATGGGGTCTATCTTAGTGTGCCTGACGATGTTGGCGGCCCGGCTGGCTCTTCAGGAGGCTGCTTCCATGAGGGCCACCAGCAGGGCTGGAGCAGCAGGTAAAGCGATTTGGCAGAAAGGTGGGGATTATGGGTGGTGTGTGGAGGGAGCAGTGGGTAGAGCAGTGTGGCCAGGGGGGGCAAAAGTTAGAGTGATGTGGGCAGGGGAGGGGTGGGGGGCAACTGGTAGAGCGATGTGGCAGGAAGGGGGGGGGGGGTAGGGGGCGTGGGTGGGTGGAGGGAGGAGGGGACTGAAGCAGCAGGTTGAGTGTTGTGGAAGGAAGGGGAGGGGAGAAGGTGGTGTGCGTGTGTGAGGGAGGGAGAAGGTGTGTGTGTGGAGCATCAGGTTGAGCAATGTGGCAGGAAGGGGGAGGGGGGCAGTAGGTGGTGTGTGTGCGTGGAGGGAGGGGGAGCTGGAGCAGCAGCTTCCCTTGTCTAGTTTCATTAAATTGAGGTGGTTAATGGAAAACGATTCAGGAGATAGCTGTCATGGGAGCGAGCAGTAGAGTGGGAGTCTCAGCAGGAGTTTCGTTTGTGTGTGTTTAGAACGGTGCATACCTGCTGGGCCCTGCTGAGGGCTCGGTTGCATGGGGCTGGTAGGGGATGAGCAAGCTTATTTCCAGCTAACATGCACAGCCAAGCCCATGGTGCATCCATGCCCCCCTCACATGGCAGGGGGCAGGGACAAGGAGCCAGATCGTTTGGCGGGTTGGATCCCTCAACCCTGTGTGTGTGGAGTGCGGAGGGTGGGGACAGATTTTGGGCGATGGCCTAAACCCTCAACCTGTAATCCTAAGCCACAACCCTAAGCCTGGAAACTAAGCCCTGAACCCGGAAGTCTGAACACTCGACTTGCAACTCTTAGCCTTGACCCTTGACCCTCAAACACCAAGCCTTGACCCTTAACCCACAAACACTAAGCCTTTACCCTAACTTTGTAACCCGAAGTCTTGGCTCTGAATCCTAAGCAGGACGTGAGCACTAGGTAGTGTGTGTGGAGGGTGGGGGCCGGAGGAGACGGGCGCATGGGACGCGTCGTGAGGATATTCAAGACACGGTAGTTCACACAGACACGCAAGCGCAAGCCACCCACCCACACACCCTCCCCTCCTCTCTCCTTCCTCCTAAGATCCGCCGCCTCAGCTGCCCTGCTTGCCCCCATGAGATCCCTGAGGGACAACGAGGGCAGTGCACCCACCCACCCACCCACCCACCTTCCCCTCCCCTCCCTCCCAGGTTCCGCTGCCTCTGCTGCGGCACTGTCCGCCCCCATGATGGCCCTCCGTGATGATGAGGGCAGTGCAGGTAGTAGGGATACTGATGACGAGAACGAGGCGGAGCCGACGGACGGCGCCGATGGCTGCAGCCTTGAGGAGGGCTTGCATGAGGGTCAGGAGGAGGAGGAGGGAGAGGGAGAGGCCTTGGCCAGGGTGAGTTTGGAGTCGGGTTTTAGGAAATGGTGGGCATTCAGGCGCAAGGTAGGGAGGAAGAAGATGAGGGCTTGCAGGAGGGTCAGGAGCAGGAGAAAGAGGAGAAGGAGAAGGCTGTTGACAAAGGACATCAACGGACCATGTTGTTGAAATTTTGACGTGGCGGACAACAAGGAGTCCATTACCAGGTTGCCGCTACTGTTGTGTGAGCAGACCCCCAAGCCTCACACAAAAACTGTGGATTCTTTGTATATTGTTTTCATTATTTGAATAGAAAATGTCAAATGCCTCCTCTCTGCTGGATGAGGGCTCTTTTCACTGATGGCTGCACCCTCAACCCCCAATTTTGAACCCTAACATCGCCTTAAAGGTCTTGGTAGGGTGCACTGGGCTTGCGTTACACTGGCTGCCCCTCCCACCCCCCCTCTTTGCCGGAAGCAAGATGGTTTCCTTAGCCTAACTTCCTCCGCGCCATTCTGAATGTGCTGAACTTGCTCTGCCCTGACCTGCCCCCACCATTCTGATTGTGCCTGGCCTCCGACCAGTCCTCAGCCCCCAACATTCTGAAAGAGCTGGACCTGGCCCGCCCTTGCCTGCCCTGGCTTTCCTGCTCTCCCAAGACCCGCAGGATGCAAATATTACCAGGATCCGATATGGATCTGATCTAGATCCATCCTGGAGCTGACTTATGTGAACTGGATCCGTGCATGCGTCTTCCCCCGCAGGCTGCCCCGCCGCCCTCAGGCCTGGCGTCAGTGTCGCAAGACGAGGCCGGCCATGGAGCCGGCGCCGGACGCGGGGACGGAGGAGCGCGATCCCGCCTGGCAGAGATGTTCCGCTGGCCGCTGGGCAGGCGAGCGACCAGCGCGCAGCTGCCCGCTCCTGCTGCGGCGACAACGGCGGCGACCACCGCGGTGACGGCAGGCGGCGGGGGTGGCGGTGGCGGCCCCACTGGGGCCTCTCCTGACTATCTGGTGAGGTGTCTATTCCAGGGGGGATTGATGGATCCGGCTCGAAAGACGATGGTGCTGGCTTTCGTTGTTGGTGTTGGCATTTATAGATGGGGTATGAATCGATTCAGGCGACCGGTTTGACCCCCCCCTTCAAGCGCGGAACTGGACGCCTCGACGCCCCTTAGATCCCCGTCTCTCCTCTTCAACTGTTTCTGCTCGTGTTTAGCTTGCCGATGCTACGATTTAGCTTCAACCTAGCTTAAAACTGTGGGGATCTGGTGCAGAAATCCCTGGTGCTTGGGTAGCGGGCCGTAGGCCGCCCATGGATTGGTCCCGATCAGTCCATTTGCCGCTTGAATTTGATTTTGCAACTTGATCAAAACTAAAAGGAGGGCCGCATGAAGTTGACTTGTTAAACCGGATCAGAACCAAATGATGTAGCCGAGGGGCCTGTCTCCTTTTTCTCTTTTCAGCCTTCAAGAGCTCAGTTTGGGCCTCAGACGGTAAGTGGAAAAATACCTTAGGATTCTTTATGTAGCGCTAAAAACAAATCCGTAGATGTGTTGCCTGAACTTGAATTTTTTAACCACGTGAGCACCGAAAGGAATCCTGCCTTGCGGGGGACACAATTTGAACTCTTGGAGCGGGGTTTTAATGTCCCTCCTCGTAGTTTTTTGTTGTTGCTAGGAGGGCCGCTTGTAGCCTAGTGTTCATTTACTTGATCTGCTACCCAAACCCTGAGCCTCAAACCGTTTCTGCTGACCTCTCAACACCGACCTTGTTCCTGGCTTACGTCATATTCACTTCAGGCAATGCTGGGCATTATGTTCCTTGTAAACAATGTTGCGGCCTGGCCTGTGTCCTTCAATCTGAGGCCCTGAACCTTGAATCCCATGTGCTATCCACTACAAACAACGCGGGCGTCATGCTCCTTATGTATGACGTTGTGGCGTTGCTCATGTCCTTATATCTGACACCCTGAACCCTAAAACTTATAAACCATATTTCTTAACCCCTGACCCTAGGTCCTATCCACTTCAGACAACGCGGGCGTCATGTTCCTCATGGATGATGTTGCGGCCTCGGCAGCATCCTCGGCTCAGCAGGGGCACGCCGTGTTCGCGCTCGCATCGCAAGGAGGGCCGGACAGTGCACCCGGGGCAGGGGCCATAGGTAGGGCTGGCGCTTACCGTATATCCTGATGCTGCATACGCTGTACATACCGTACATACGTAGGTCGTAGATGACCTTATCCCCCAGGGAATTTTAGACCCAGGCTTAAGCCCCTCTAAACCATCAGGAAGGGGTGTTTCTTTAAACCTTACATTGTGGGAACCCTTTGCAATGAAAATATAGCAAAATAAAGGATTCAGCCTGGCCACATTCATTAAATTAGTCCCTTGCAACATGCCATGCGCCCATGCGCCCACGTGCCCATGCGGCCATGCGCATCAAGCTTTGCATTCCATCAATCAGTTCATAGGAATAACGTCATAGCAACGTTAGCAACATTTGAACTTACTTTTGACAATTCATCTCAATAGAATAAGCACCCAGCACGGGAGTCTATGTCGCTGTCCGCTAGCATTCATACACAAGCTCAGGTCACCGAAAGCGCCACCTCCTTATACTCATTCTCTACTATCTTGCCGTTTCATCGGATGAAAGCTAGCTTCTCAGCTGTAGAGATGTCCATGGAGGCACGGTCCTTCGTAAACAGGTTGCCCCATACACTCCAGTTGCGCTGGTGACGTGCATGGACAGCAGGCGTGCGGCGCAGTGTGCCACGAGAGCGAGTCCCAGTACTTGGCTTCCTTGCTGCCGGATTTCATAGCTTGCAGTTTCTTGTAAGCACTTTCGGGGTCGAAGTGCTGGCAACTGATTTTTTGAACTGTAGGGGTGTTAGGGTCGTCCTTGAGCCCCCCCGCAATGTGTGTTTCATCGTCCGACATGTAATAATGCTGTGAGGCTGAACGCTGTCAGAATACTGTCGAACATACGCTATATGGCGAGCATACGAAATACTGTAGGTCGAGTTTAAAAATACGGCTTACATTCCGTACATACGTATTTAGTATTTCTACGGCCACTGCCAGCCCTAGCCATAGGTGAGCACTGGGCAGGCAATGCATGTTAGGCAAATGAGTGAACAGGCTAAGAAACCTTTTGTGGGCAATTGGCAATGGGACAGGCTTTAAACCTTTTGTGATCAATGAAACCGGCTAAGACACATTTTGTGGGCGCCACCCTAAGGGCAGTTGAATGAGAGGAATTTGAGCACATCTGAACACTCGCGTCTAGCGCATTATCTAAACACGTTGCCCTCCCTTCCTCCCTCTCGCTGCACCCCATGGTGCATTTGCAAATCACCCTGCCCCCCATCCCCCTCCCTCCCTCTCTCCCAGGCATCTTATCAATCTCGACATTAGAGTCAAGTGCACTGGCCCAACACCCTGCCCTGCTCTCACCACCATCCTTCCCAGGCACTCTATCTATCTCATCATTTCAGTTAAGATATATCTCAACATTTGAGCCTAAGATATGTCTCAAATTGAGATAACTGGCCCTACACCCTGCCTTGCCCGCCCTGCGCTGCCCCCTGTCCCTCCCAAACGTCCTATGTATCTCAACATTGGAGGTAAGTGCACTGTCCAAACACCCTGCCATGCGTTGCCCTGCCCTGCCCACTGTCCCTCTCAGGTGACCTATCAATGCCCCAGCTGCACCTGGCCTCACCCCTGCACCAGGCGGCCCTCGCCGCCGCCCTCCCGCCGCCTTCCTCGCGCCCTGGCTGCGGGGTAGCGCGTGGCGGTTCGGTCACGGCTTGCAGCCCCGGCCCCCGTGGCGGCAGAAACCGATCTGGCGTCGGCGCCGCCAGCCCTCAAAGTGGAAGCAGCAACGAGGTGTCGAGAGACGGCCGGCTGTCCGTGGACGGGAGCTCTGTGTCCCCGAACCCAAGGCCTGGTGGCAGCGACAGCGGCGCCGGAGCGGGAGCGGGAGGCGGAGCTGGGCCAGGCGGCTCGGCAGCAGGGACCAGCAGTGGGATGAAAGTTGTGCATCAGCGGGGGGGTGACATGGCAACCGATAAAGTGCAGGCGGACGTTGAGGGGGGGGGCCCTGCGGAGAGCGTCGCTGTGGGCGCAGCGGCGGCGGCGGCGGCTATCCCCCCCCGTGGTCAGAGGGGCCCTGCTGGCTCCCCGAGGCACGGCAACGAGACCGTGGATCTAGAACCGGGCAGCACCCGGTCAGGGCGGGGGGGGCTGCATCCAAGCGCGGGCGGCAGTGGCGGCGGTAGTGCGGAGGGCGACCCTACGCATGCGGATGCAGGCG
Organism: Limnomonas spitsbergensis; assembly: GCA_037349105.1. Lineage (NCBI taxonomy): Eukaryota > Viridiplantae > Chlorophyta > Chlorophyceae > Chlamydomonadales > Limnomonas > Limnomonas spitsbergensis. The sequence goes on along the minus strand of JAYJMM010000084.1, from coordinate 239,081 downwards.
AGGTCGAGGGCAGTCGCACCAGCTGTGGGACCTGTGAGGACGACGATGAGGAGGCGCGGCTGCTGCATGGCTTGTTTGGGCCTGCTGGGAAATCCGTGTGTGCGATCTGCATGCAGCGGCCGATCCAGGTGGCGCTGGTGCCGTGCGGGCATGCCAACGTGTGCAGGTACTGCAGCAGGCGCCTGCAGAGGTGTCCGTTCTGCCGGCGCGAGATCGTGCGCAGGCAGAGGATCTACTACAGCGTGGAGTGAGAGCTCCTATACTGTGAAACGAGATCCTCTTAAGGGTTTGGCAGGGATGAATTTCCCAGCCATGATGCAAATTCCAGCAAGCCGACCATGCGGCCGGCAAGGGCCCGATGGGGATGCAACCTGGACCTGCCTGCGGCTGGAGGCTCGGGGTAAAAGAAAAAGAAAGATACGAAAAGAAACCCGGGAAACGTTCGAAGATCCCTGGGGTTATTTATTTTCATACTTTGGCAGATGTTCGTGATCGGTCGTTGTACATCAGGATGCCTCGACATATATCGGGGTATCTTGACTGAAAAGGGTACGTTCGCAGGGTAGTTCCAAGTCACAGTTGCCACACCTAAATGGCAGCGGGCAGGGTACCAGACTACTGGTAGGCATTTTTCTTACCTCCCTCCCGGAGGAGCCAACACTCCTGCCATGCACCAAAGAAAATGAAGACAGATTGAATCCCCAATCCAAGATGCCTGTGGAATGACAGCGTTTCAACTAAAAAATACCAACAAAACAGGAAGGTGGACTTTCAGTACCGGTTAGCAACTGCCAACACCGGTTTCAATAGTTGTATCCCATGGTTTTATGTCTGAGCCCTGCAGGAAGCGGTTATAAGGGGCACGGCAATGGCACGGCTAAGGATATGTCCCCTGTATCATAATACAAAATGTTCGGTGTCAAGTCAGTGGCTCATTCTACTCACAGGCACCTGAACCTCCCTCTCGAGGGAGGAGCTAGGTTGATGCCCTTCACCAATTTAGGAGTCTCCTTGAATCACGATTGTCTGAAATTTCGTTAGCTCAGGGCAGTCCGTGTCTATATTCCCGCTTGTAAAACTGTCGTGTGTGTTGCGCCGGCAGTGACAACATGAGGCGTACAGTTGGCATAGTGGCATAGCTTGATTCACAATCGTGTATGGCCCCCTTGCCGCTGGGTTTAGAAGACATGCAAGACAAGTGCATGCAGCCATGCAACAAAGTCGTGCAAGATATGACGGACTGGTAGGACATACCTTGTGTTGGGATTTCCTCGCAGGATGATGTGCCTGCTGGACAGAATGGCATGCCCAACTACCAGTCATGATCGTCTAAGTCGATGTGTGCGACATTCTACCAATTTGCGTGCCGCGCAGCAGTACCTGTGACTAGTTGTACAGGGCCGATGGCTTTCAACAAAGCCCTAGATACCAGTAGAAATAAATGAAATCTACAAAGTTCTGTGGACTGTTATGGTCAAAATGTAATGTGCATGACTTGAATCACCAATCAATATTTGAGTATGTCAGCCACTGATTTTTTTACAGACTAGGGGCAACGTTCGTAAGTAGTAAACAGGCTTGGATCCAAGGCTTGGATGTATCACAATATAGTGAATCAATATCCAGTCCTCAGAGCCATCAGATAGCCAGCCTACCTATCATCGGAATTCGGCGGGCGATACTTGCAAAGTACAATCACCATTTTCCTAAGACCTACCAAGGGATCGAGTCACGTTGCTTGCGTAAGCCATGCCAGCATTTCCTCCACAAAGTCTTCCTCCATATTAAGCCATATGCCCTTTTCCGTAATGTCTTCCTCCGTCCAAGCCATATGCCCTTTTCCGTAATGTCTTCCTCCGTCCAAGCCATATGCCCTTTTCTAAAATGTCTTCCTCCGTCCAAGCCATATGCCCTTTTCCATAATGTCTTCCTCCATCCAAGCCATATGCCCTTTTCCATAACGTCTTCCTCCGTCAAAGCCGAATGCCCTTTTCCACAATGTCTTCCTCCATCCAAGCTGTCGCACCATAAAGCAGTAACCGTGCCAAAATGGTGTAAGCTGTCAGTACTGCCTTAGAGAGGCTCAAACTACACACAACTAAGGTTCAACACTTGTACACACGTGCCTCTTGTACTACGCTGCGGAGGTACAAGGGCTGTAAAGGGGTAACTTGGTACAGCGTACCGTATAAGTAAGAGGGAAGGTTGGCCTACCTGAGCGCCCCTACTTTACTCGCGATTGTTGCTTCGGGTCCGTGGCGGACTTCTTCCCCACAGAGTGGCAGACGCCTATGGGCGGACTCAGCGACTACACGCTGGCCGCGAACGTGCTGCGCGTTAAGCTGTGGCTGGAACTTCTAGATGAACGACGCATAGCTGGCCGCTTGTAGAGCTAGACTAATGGCCTGACGGGTCGCGAACCCTGCAGGTCGTTATGAGTCACTTACCGCGTGTAGCGGGCGAAGCCGGAGCCGTAGACTGCGGACGACGTAGTCCTAGGTTGGGCTGGGCTTCGGGTTAGGTGTTCTCGTGCTTGCTAGATGGCTGGTTCGCTGATCTAGGCTTGACTGACTTAGTGGTACTGGCTTTGATGCACTTCACTGGGTAGGTCTCCGAGATCTAGCCGGTGCTGGTTACAAATAGAGGCCTGTCCACTTAAAAGGAACGAAGTAAGGGACAGTGGGCAAGCCGGGATACAATGTCCCGACAGGCCCTTATTACTAGAGTACGGGAAATCCTGGCCTCCGATCTTCCCGAAAGTGGGAAGCTGGGCGTCTAACCCTAAAAAGGGGGGCTCCGCAGGGAAGCTGCGGAGTCTACGGGGACGCATCTGCGGTCCCTACGGTTTGGCACGTATACTGCATTATACCGTGACAGCTGTCGCACCATAAAGCAGTAACCGTGCCAAAATGGTGTAAGCTGTCAGTACTGCCTCAGAGAGGCTCAAACTACACACAACTAAGGTTCAACACCTGTACACACGTGCCTCTTGTACTACGCTGCGGAGGTACAAGGGCTGTAAAGGGGTAACTTGGTACAGCGTACCGTATAAGTAAGAGGGAAGGTTGGCCTACCTGAGCGCCCCTAGCTGTGGGTACCGCCCCTACTTTACTCGCGATTGTTGCTTCGGGTCCATGGTGGACTTCTTCCCCACAGAGTGGCAGACGCCTACGGGCGGACTCAGCGACTACACGCTGGCCGCGAACGTGCTGCGCGTTAAGCTGTGGCTGGAACTTCTAGATGAACGACGCGTAGCTGGCCGCTTGTAGAGCTAGACTAATGGCCTGACGGGTCGCGAACCCTGCAGGTCGTTATGAGTCACTTACCGCGTGTAGCGGGCGAAGCCGGAGCCGTAGACTGCGGACGACGTAGTCCTAGGTTGGGCTGGGCTTCGGGTTAGGTGTTCTCGTGCTTGCTAGATGGCTGGTTCGCTGATCTAGGCTTGACTGACTTAGTGGTACTGGCTTTGATGCACTTCACTGGGTAGGTCTCCGAGATCTAGCCGGTGCTGGTTACAAATAGAGGCCTGTCCACTTAAAAGGAACGAAGTAAGGGACAGTGGGCAAGCCGGGATACAATGTCCCGGCAGGCCCTTATTACTAGAGTACGGGAAATCCTGGCTTCCGATCTTCCCGAAAGTGGGAAGCTGGGCGTCTAACCCTAAAAAGGGGGGCTCCGCAGGGAAGCTGCGGAGTCTACGGGGACGCATCTGCGGTCCCTACGGTTTTGGCACGTATACTGCTTTTTACCGTGACAGCTGTCGCACCATAAAGCAGTAACCGTGCCAAAATGGTGTAAGCTGTCAGTACTGCCTTAGAGAGGCTCAAACTACACACAACTATAGTTCAACACCTGTACACACGTGCCTCTTGTACTACGCTGCGGAGGTACAAGGGCTATAAAGGGGTAACTTGGTACAGCGTACCGTATAAGTAAGAGGGAAGGTTGGCCTACCTGAGCGCCCCTAGCTGTGGGTACCGCCCCTACTTTACTCGCGATTGTTGCTTCGGGTCCGTGGCGGACTTCTTCCCCACAGAGTGGCAGACGCCTACGGGCGGACTCAGCGACTACACGCTGGCCGCGAACGTGCTGCGCGTTAAGCTGTGGCTGGAACTTCTAGATGAACGACGCGTAGCTGGCCGCTTGTAGAGCTAGACTAATGGCCTGACGGGTCGCGAACCCTGCAGGTCGTTATGAGTCACTTACCGCGTGTAGCGGGCGAAGCCGGAGCCGTAGACTGCGGACGACGTAGTCCTAGGTTGGGCTGGGCTTCGGGTTAGGTGTTCTCGTGCTTGCTAGATGGCTGGTTCGCTGATCTAGGCTTGACTGACTTAGTGGTACTGGCTTTGATGCACTTCACTGGGTAGGTCTCCGAGATCTAGCCGGTGCTGGTTACAAATAGAGGCCTGTCCACTTAAAATGAACGAAGTAAGGGACAGTGGGCAAGCCGGGATACAATGTCCCGGCAGGCCCTTATTACTAGAGTACGGGAAATCCTGGCTTCCGATCTTCCCGAAAGTGGGAAGCTGGGCGTCTAACCCTAAAAAGGGGGGCTCCGCAGGGAAGCTGCGGAGTCTACGGGGACGCATCTGCGGTCCCTACGGTTTTGGCACGTATACTGCTTTTTACCGTGACAGCTGTCGCACCATAAAGCAGTAACCGTGCCAAAATGGTGTAAGCTGTCAGTACTGCCTTAGAGAGGCTCAAACTACACACAACTAAAGTTCAACACCTGTACACACGTGCCTCTTGTACTACGCTGCGGAGGTACAAGGGCTGTAAAGGGGTAACTTGGTACAGCGTACCGTATAAGTAAGAGGGAAGGTTGGCCTACCTGAGCGCCCCTAGCTGTGGGTACCGCCCCTACTTTACTCGCGATTGTTGCTTCGGGTCCGTGGCGGACTTCTTCCCCACAGAGTGGCAGACGCCTACGGGCGGACTCAGCGACTACACGCTGGCCGCGAACGTGCTGCGCGTTAAGCTGTGGCTGGAACTTCTAGATGAACGACGCGTAGCTGGCCGCTTGTAGAGCTAGACTAATGGCCTGACGGGTCGCGAACCCTGCAGGTCGTTATGAGTCACTTACCGCGTGTAGCGGGCGAAGCCGGAGCCGTAGACTGCGGACGACGTAGTCCTAGGTTGGGCTGGGCTTCGGGTTAGGTGTTCTCGTGCTTGCTAGATGGCTGGTTCGCTGATCTAGGCTTGACTGACTTAGTGGTACTGGCTTTGATGCACTATACTGGGTAGGTCTCCGAGATCTAGCCGGTGCTGGTTACAAATAGAGGCCTGTCCACTTAAAAGGAACGAAGTAAGGGACAGTGGGCAAGCCGGGATACAATGTCCCGGCAGGCCCTTATTACTAGAGTACGGGAAATCCTGGCCTCCGATATTCCCGAAAGTGGGAAGCTGGGCGTCTAACCCTAAAAAGGGGGGCTCCGCAGGGGAAGCTGCGGAGTCTACGGGGACGCATCTGCGGTCCCTACGGTTTGGCACGTATACTGCATTATACCGTGACAGCTGTCGCACCATAAAGCAGTAACCGTGCCAAAATGGTGTAAGCTGTCAGTACTGCCTCAGAGAGGCTCAAACTACACACAACTAAAGTTCAACACCTGTACACACGTGCCTCTTGTACTACGCTGCGGAGGTACAAGGGCTGTAAAGGGGTAACTTGGTACAGCGTACCGTATAAGTAAGAGGGAAGGTTGGCCTACCTGAGCGCCCCTAGCTGTGGGTACCGCCCCTACTTTACTCGCCCCCCGCTCCTCACGAAACGCACACCGGGCGTGCGTGGGGAGCCGGACTAGGGGTGGTACTGAAACTGGAATCGGAAAATATGTACACTCAGAACTTGTCAGTTCCCAAACACGGAAGCCTCCTAAACACCTGACTGCAAGTCAGCCAGTCGGCAGAAAATCCACTGGGGGACATTGACTGCAGGAAATTAACGACAGGAAATGTACCAAAGAAAGGCACCAAAGAACACTTTCACTGGAACTCGTGGCGAACCCTAGGTCCCACCATGGTACTGAAAACTCGGTTCAGGCCTCCGGGCCCCCGATCTCTCTCTGGCCTGATCAAGGCGCACAGAATCCGGTACCGTCACCATTGTCATGCTTGGTCGTAGGTACGGAAGGGTCATGCCTACTGCAACCCTCAGCAACCATCAGATACCGTCAACCCACAGAATCCGTCAAAGTCATTTGAAAGAAGAATCCCCTCGAAACACAGAATTCACCTGATATCATCTAACATCGAAACACGGAATCCATTTAAGTGAGCAGAAACTAGAAACACAGAATCCAACAGAGTCAGCCGAAATAGAAACACAGAATCCAACAGAGTCAGCAGAAATAAGAATCTTCCTCAAAACACAGAATCGTCTGGTGCTGCAACACTCAGCCCCTGGTTGGGTACATAGGCTCTGCGGGAAGGCCGCTGCTCTCGCCCCACTGCGCCGTTGACACCTGGCCCTAAGCCACAGGAGATGCTCGCAGTAGCAGCGGTGCCTTGCTTAACCTAGCCCTATATCCGGTGACTAGCTCAATTGCGATCTCTACTGCCAAAAGCTTTTGTCATGCATCTCTTCTACCGAAATCAGCGCCTCAGCCTCCCTCCCTATGTACTCCATTGGCTCGCTGCTCCTGCTTACTATGGTATGATGGTTAAGTTGTTTGCCTGGGGCTGGCCCCACTGCCTGCTGCCTAGTGCTCTACACACACCATGACATACCGGTTGCCCCTATGCGTGGTGGTGAATGGTCCGCACAGGTCCACACCCCAGCGGAAAAATAAACCTTCGATAGGGAGTGGGTGCAGGTCTGGCTGCGTGTGATTGAACGTGGACGCCCTGGCCCTGTCGCGCACCCCGCATTCCTGGACAGCCTTTCTGACCGCTGCCCTAAGTCCTCTCCACCAGTGCTGCTGCAAGATCATGAAGGCTGTGCGGTGGCTGCCGAAGTGACCAGTGCTAGCGTGAGCTTCCCTGATTACTGCCTGCCTGTCCTCGGGCCTGGGAACTACACACCGCCGCCCGTCTGGCATCAGCCTCATCAGCACGCCCCCCCCTCTCTGGTTCCCACTGGAAAGGTGCGGCTCTACGCTGCACCCTGGCCTGTTCCCCTGCCTCTGCCCCAGGGTGGTGCACTTTCGATTGTAGGTATTGCAGGACTGGCTCGTCTGTCCACACGTCCACCCGAGCTGCAGGCCCTGCTGCGCACCCTGGCGGGTCCACGACCTCCCCTGCTTCGTCATGAGTGGGCCGGACGGAATCTGGTTCTGGGTCAGGCTGCCCACCTGGTTCTTGGGCGGCATCCGCCCAGTCTGCTGCCGCCGACTCCCCCAAGCACTGCCGATACGTTGCTGCCGCTTCACCTTCGCCTGAGCATGCTCCGCCTGCAGTGGCTAGGGCGCAATGTGTGGACGTCAGGGTTATGCCGATATCAGGGTCGTGGTCTGGGCCTGGTAAACCGGCCCTGCGAGCCAGCTTCCTAGGGATGATCTTGGCCACCTCAAGTGCTACGGTGAGCCAAGCCTCGAGAGCCCAAGCATCCATGCACCTGCCCAAGGCGGCCCTCCTATCTCCCTCAGGAAAGTCAGGGCGGGGCAAAGTGGACCCCACTGCGTACCCCATGGCTCTCTCCCTTTCATTGGCATTTGGTTCCTGCAGGTCCCCCATGGGCCTGAACACCATGCCGATCTGCCCGTTCCGGAAAGCGTAGGATGCGGGGGTGGCCATGAGGCAGGGCAGCGCCCTCCTTGGTTGTTCGGACACGTTGATACGGTACCCGCCGTTATCGGGGCAGGCCACGACATGTGCCCTACTACTCTCGTCCAGAATGTCATCCACAATACCGTCGTGCGGCCTATGTGATGCCTGGATAACAAACTCAATGTCTGCGGCTGGTGCTAGGTTGCCCCAGTAGTTGCGCGTGCGGTGGGCATAGGAGCCCACTTGCGCCGCATCAAACAGGGAAGGCATGCCCAGAATCCTGCACACTTCGCCGAAAGCCTCTACGCTAGCCTTCTCGCTCCTCTGGTTTAACTGCATAGCAACATTCTCAATCAGGTATGCCGGTGGCTTGGCCATCTCGGAATCTGCAAGGAGCCTAGCAGCCTGATAAGCGGGAAGAAAGACTTGCTCCGGTCCCCCTCGAGCCCCTTGCCCTTGCCGGCAGCCGACAAGTCGTGGCACTCCCATCCGGCTACCATAAACCACTGGCGACCCCGCTGGGCCCCAGCCTCTATGAAGTGCTGGGCAGTAATGGAGTACACGTCCTGGGGCAGTGCCCTGAACGCTCCCTCGAAAGCTGGCGCTGGGAGCAATAGCGGGTACTGCTTGTGCAGCTGCACCAGCCTGCCCCCCGCGATCTCCCGCATGGTGGCACTGGTGTCGGCATACAGATACTGTGTGACCGGGATGCCTGCCCTAAGCACCATCTCAAGCCCTGAGCACATACCTCCGAAGGGCTCGAACATGACCACTCCCTCCTGTTCCAAGGCGTACACCGCCTCTGTTGGTAAGCATGCCGTATCCACCCTTGCATGGAGGTCGGCCGGGGTCGAGCGGGCAGGTCGGTCAGCACATTGTTGATCAGGGCCCTGGCCCTGGCCCTGCTATTGAAAGCTCTTACTGCAGTACTGGCAGGCTGTGCCTGCTCATCGTCCTCATCCTTTGCGCTGGAGATAGCCTGGCCGCACGGGGCCATGGTGCATGCCGTTTCAGCGGCTCGCAGGCGGTGCACGCCACGTCTGCCCTCCTGTGCTAGGCGAACCACCTGATCTGCGTGCCACTGGTTTACCCTGCCTAGGCCTGTGAGCATAGCGACCTGCGGTCCGCTGGCAACCCTACTTGGGGCATGTGGTTCTAGGGCGACAACGTCTAGCCGCGCTCCTTTGCGGTCGTCGGAGGACGGGAGGGGTGACCTAGACGGGATATCTGCGCTCTGGTGGCAGGCCCCTGACCGGTGGACAATGGTAATGTCAAGCTCCTGGAGCATGAGTGCCCAACGGGCGTGCTGCCCCACTAGGGCCTGGTTATCCATGAGATAGGTGAGGGGTTCATGGTCCGTGACCAAATGCACTTTGCACCCAAAGAGCATATGGCGGTACGTGCGAGCAGCGTACACTGCGGCAAGCATTTCCCCCTGGAACGACGAGTAGTTCTTCTCACTGCCTGCTGCCTACTAGTGCCTGTTATGACGCCTTGGGCTATTCCCTGAGGGTCTGCACCGGCTCGGTTTTCCTGGTCAAGCGCCGGGATCGGTATGCGCCCAGCGTGGACTGCTGTTCAAGGGAGCTTCTATCCTGCTCAAACCCTTCTAGCTGTCTGCCCCTTGTCGGCTGTCTCTTCTTCTACTCTTGCTGCGTCGATGGCCGCTTTGGCCCTGCGTTGGACCGCCCTGGGAGTGACGTTGGCTTCTCCTCTGCCCGTTGTGTATGAAATGTCATACAGCCCGTTGGGCATGGGCCTGGCGATGCCCCGCTCCATTTGCTTAGTGGCGGGGTTGGTGGCCATGACCTCCACCTCCGGCTTGTCCATGGCTCCGGTCTCCTGGGCTGCTCTGGCGGCTGCCCTGGCTGCCCTGGGCGCCGTCTCCTCGAGATGGGCTTGGCTGCTGGGTACCGTTTCTGTGGCCGGGCCCGCCTCTTGGCCTGGCCTTGATGCTGGCTTGCATCTGGGGCACATCCAATCGCCCTCGGGTATGGCATATAGCGCTGGCGTGAGGCAGTCCATGTGCCAGCCGGTATTGCATGCGTCACACAGGAGCATGACTTCCCCTCGGTCGGGTAGGCGGCAGACCTCGCAGGACAGGCTGACGTTGGGCCTGGTGGTGCCGAAATCCACCTTGCCCTTCAGGTTGGGGAGATGGCAAGGGGAGCAATTGACTGCGTTCTCTGTAACTGTCAGGCCGTCGGCTCCCTCCAGCACTAACGCCCTTGTCTCCCCCAGCCGCTGCACCCGCAGGATTTCTGGCCTGGCTTTGGGGTCGAGGCTGCGCCGCTCTGAAGCGTACCGGACGTATACGTAGTCCCCAACGGCGAACCGCCTGACTTGGGGTACATATCCTCCCCCGCGGATCCTGGCGTAGCGCAGCTTGTCCCGGTGCTGTGCGATCTTGAGGTGCTCGCCCGCGACCGGGAGGGCCTCCTTGATCCTGGCCACTCTGGCGAGGAGCAGGTCTGCTGCCTCCTCCGCCGTTGCTACCCGCGCTGTGCTCCATAGGTCTGCCCCGACCTTGGAGAGGAACACTGGCTTCTGCCCATACAGTACTTCGTAGGGTGCCATGCGCGTGGCCTGCTGAGGCGAGCACCGGAAACCCAATGCTACCCACGGGACCATCCTACCTGTCCCACGAGTCGTCGCTGCTCCCATCCCCGCAGCACTTGCGTAGGCCCGTCTTGAGGGTCTGGACGGCCCGTTCGGATAGCCCATCTGCCTGGGGATGGTTGGCAGAGGTGGTGCGATGGTCAATGAAACAATCTAGTAACATGTCCTGGAACTCTCCCTGGAACTCCGTCCCTTGATCGGTGACCACTTCCGCGCATCCCCCAAACCGTGCGACCACGTTTTGGAAGAATGCCAAGGCCGTCACGTCAGACGCCTTGCTGGGGATGGGGATAAGCTCCACCCACTTGGAGTAGTGCTCTACACACACCATGACATACCGGTTGCCCCTAGGCGTGGTGGTGAATGGTCCGCACAGGTCCACACCCCAGCGGAAAAATAAACCTTCGATAGGGAGTGGGTGCAGGTCTGGCTGCGTGTGATTGAACGTGGACGCCCTTGCCCTGTCGCACACCCCGCATTCCTGGACAGCCTTTCTGACCGCTGCCCCAAGTCCTCTCCACCAGTGCTGCTGCAAGATCATGAAGTCGTCGGAGGACGGGAGGGGTGACCTAGACGGGATATCTGCGTTCTGGTGGCAGGCCCCTGACCGGTGGACAATGGTAATGTCAAGCTCCTGGAGCATGAGTGCCCAACGGGCGTGCTGCCCCACTAGGGCCTGGTTATCCATGAGATAGGTGAGGGGTTCATGGTCCGTGACCAAATGCACTTTGCACCCAAAGAGCATATGGCGGTACGTGCGAGCAGCGTACACTGCGGCAAGCATTTCCCCCTGGAACGACGAGTAGTTCTTCTCGCTTTTGTTCAGGAAACGGGAAGTGCAGGCTACCATGTACTCCCTGCCGCTGTCGTCGCACTGCCCTAGCACCGCCCCTATACCCTGTTTAGAGAAGTCGGTGTACAGCAGGAATGGCCTTGGTGGCCCCAGGCCATCTGGCCCCGTTCCGCTGTAGTCAGGTCGGCGCAGCACCCTGCCTCCCTCGCACATTTCAGTTTTGATCAGCTGAAACGCCTGGGCCTGCTCGGGGCCCCACACAAACGGGACCCCCTTGACAAGCAGGGCGTTGATGCATGCGGCCTTTTTAAGAGAAATCCGGGATGTAGCACCGGTTGAAGTTCAGGAATCCCATGACCTCCTGAATGTTCTTGACCGATGCGGGTTCAGGCAGAGCCATGACAGCTGCTATTTTGGCTGCGTGCGGTGTGAGGCCGTGGGCCGAAACGTTGTGGCCGAGGTACTCGACCGTGGCACACCCAAACAGGCTCTTGTCGGGATGCGCTCTCAGCCCCACCGCGTGGAGCATGTCCAGCATGAGTTCCACATGCCTGATGTGCTCTGCAGGCGTGTCACTGTACACCAGCAGGTCGTCAATGAATGCCACACAGAAGGAGCTCAGGCCCGCCCTGGCGATCTCTTCTTCCATCATACGCTGGAAGAAGGGAGGCCCGTTGCGCAACCCAAAGTTCAACTTTGTGTACATCCACAGTTCTGGGCCCATCCAGAAAGCCGTTTTAGGCTAGTCCTCGGCCTTGATGGGGATCTGCATGAACCCTGACCTTAGATCCACCTTGCTTAACACTTTAGCTGTGCCCATGTTCTGAAAGATAGTTTCCATCCTGGGGATGGCAAACTCCTGCTTGGCGGTGCGGAGGTTCATTCTCCTCATGTCATGCGCAATGCGGTGGTCTGACCACTGGCCTGTCTCGGCACACTTCTTGGCCGCTACGACCGAGTTGGCCGCAAACTTGATGGGTCCTCCCTGGGGGACCCTGACAATAATGCCTGCCTCGATCATGGGCTGGCACTTCTCTTTGAAAATGGCTGCTTTAGGGGGTGGCATGTCCCTTGCTTTCTGAAAGCACGAGTTGTGCTCGTCTTCTAGGGCCAGCGTAAACTCACCCTGTGCCCCGCAGTAGCCCGGCAGTTCAAGCATGGAGTAGGCGAACGCCCCCTGGCGGTCCCGTAGGCTCTGCTCCAGCTGCTCCTGCTGTTCTCCAGTAAAGGCGGGGTGCTTCCCGAACAGCCAACCCTCCTTAGTTTTGACGTACTCGGAGGGTGCCTCCACCACCCCTCCGGGCTGGAACATGTCGATGACTCCCCCTGCCAGCGGCTCCCCTGCCACTGCCGGTGGCCCGGCACTGGATGTGCCCCGGTCCCAGGTGCTCTGCTGGCGGGTGGGTCGAGGGGCGGGCATATCCACCGGGGGGCGCAGCCAACCAGGCTCCAGCTTGGCAGCTGCCTCCCTGCTGCTGACGAAAGCTCCTTGTCCTGCAGTGAAGCCCCCTCATCGCACGCCTCGTCCGCTGGCCTGCGCCCCGGGGAGGCAGGAGAGGAGGAGCCACACTAGTGCCAGGTGGCATAGACAAGCCAGAAGGCCCCTGAAGGCTGTGCAGGGTAGGAGACCCCTGCAGGCTGGCTGCTGTCTGGGGCTGGACTGTGGGCCTGCAGGAGCTGGTGGTGATGGCGCTGCTGGCGGGCCCTGGGCCTCCAGCCCCTCCCGCCATGAGATTTCCAGCTCCACCTGGCTGATCCTGGTGGGTGGCGGTGGGCACCTTGTGCTGCTGCTGTCGTCTCTTTCTGCTGCCTTCCTGCGCCGTTGGCGCGCGCGGGTCCTGGCGTTCCTTGCCCTTCGCGCTGCGGCGGCCCTGACCTTTGAGGACTCCGCTGGTCTGGCTTCACCCCTGCTGGCTGGGATCTGATGCCCTTCTGCCGCGGCCGGGCATGTGCAGCTCGCAGCGGATCCGTGAGCGCCTTCCGGGTTGACGGTCTGGGCTCTGGCGCTGCTGCTGCTCCTGGCCTCGCTGCGCGGCTGTCTGCCCAGCTGGCGGGGCTGGAGCATGGTCCGCTGGATGGCTTGGTAGGTCCAAAGGCTGGTTCTTTCCGGAACCCCCCACTCCACCGGCCAGTTGTCCAATGGCTCGCCTGTTTCTGGCCACCGCCCTTCGTCATTGGCCTTGATGAGTTCTGCCTGGATGGACAGGATCTGGGCGCACTGGACGGCGTGCATGGATGGCTGAAGGGGCTGGTCGTCTGTTTCCCTGTACCATTCTCTGAATGGCACGGGGCGCTGCTCTCCCCTTCTAGCCCAGCTGGCCTCGCTGATCCTTCGCGCCTCGATGGCCTGCCGTACTTCGGAGACGGTGGCCCTGCCGTGGGTTGCCCTGAACACCACCTCCCTTTCGCTGGGCAAAGCTTCCTGCGCGCTGCACCACCACCGGACTCCTAGGTAGGAGTCTTCCTCCATCTGCTTCTGTCTGATGAAACCCAGCGACTGGTTCCCCTCGGGGCATGCCATGGCCAAGTGCCCCTGGTGGAAGCAGATGGCGCATCTGCCCTCTCGCAGTCTTGGTGCGGGGCAGGCGTGGTAGTCGTGCCCCTTTTTCCCGCAACGCTCGCACGGCTCGTCGTGGATGGAGGCGTGGCCCCAGGCTGGCGGTACCGCGTCGCTGCAGCCGCAGCAGGCCCACACCCCTCGCCTGCTACCGCCTACGCCAGGCTCGTCCATGCAGTCACTGCAGGCTGTGGCGTGGCATCGGCAGCATCTCATGCTGGGCTGATCTGCTGGGCCAATGCTCTCTCCGCATCCCAAGCAGCTTGGCAGCCTGGCCTCGGGGGTCATACAGAACTGGCATACCCTGGCTGCCCCTGTCCGCGGTGTCCTCATGCATAGGTCATGCCATGCTGTCCCGCATGCGCTGCACCAGACCATGCGCTCGCATGCGCGGGCCTGGTCGCATCATGCGCAAGGCTCAGTGCACCCCGGGCCGGAGCAGGGGGTGACAGTTGGGTCCCTGGCAACCCCGCGGATGCCTTCACGGGGCGGGTCAAGGCTGCCTGTGCCTGGTTCCTCTTCCGGCACTGGCGGCTGAGCCTCGAGGTGCCCTTGGAAGGCCCTTGCTCTGCTGGCGCGCCCCTGGGTCCGCGGTGGCGACGTGCTTGGCTCCCCTGCCGGGTCCGCGACCGGCAGCTGGGCATGAGTAGTGCTGCGTCTTTCACTGTCGAGGGCACGCAATCGGCCTTGGAACGCCTGCCGCAGCTCCTCTGCCGCCTGGTTGCGCCCCTGCATCCTGGGGTCGGGGTCGGGTTCTGGAATCATGCTCAGCCTGTAACGCAGGCTGGCCTCGATGCGGCTGCCCCTGGGTTCGGTACCTCCCTGATGGACCGGCCATGGTGCCCCGCCCTCGAGCCGCTGCCTGTCACGCTGTGCCACAAACTGTCGTAACTCGTCGGCCCACTGCTCCTTGCTGAGACCTGTACTCCTGTTATCGGGCTCCCCCTCGGCTGCTAGGAGTGGCGAGCCAGGGTCCCCAGGATCTGGATGGTTGTCCTCGCTGCTGGTCTCGCTGAGCCCCCTGCTCCAGCTGGGTGGGGGGTCTGCCTGGGATCGCAGGGTTGCCGCGAGCTCTGGCTGCTCTTCTGGGGCCCGGCTCTGCTGGCTGTCCCCCTGCGTAGGACCAGCTGAAGCCGCAGCATGCTCGACAGGCACTGCCACCCTCTCCTCTGGTGGCTCGGTGTGCCCCACTGTGGCTGCTGGTTCCTCCTCGGAATCCGAGTCTTGCAGTAGTTGCGGCAGCCCTGCCAGGCTGTTCTCCTCGTCTGACTCAGGCCAATCCACCTCGTAGTTGCCCCCCCTCAGGGAGGTGAAGAAAGATTGTTCCCTGCTGCCGAGCTGCATGCTGAGGGTAGCTCCGTCGGAGCTGTGGGTGCTGCCCGGGCTGGCCGACTCCCTGAATGCTCCCCAACGCCCCCTCGGCTGCTCCTGGCGGTCCGCTATGCCCCGATCCAGCAGGCCTGTCAGGTACCGCAGGGCCGCATCGTGATTGCTGCCGCTGAATAGGGGATGGAGCGTGACTGCTCCCCCGGGGTGCCTTTGCCACCAAAGGTGGACGGTGGCTGCCGGGGCAGACCAGTGGGGCAGCAGGATGGACGGGATGCCGTTGTAGTAGGCTGCCTGCTCCACCCGCAACCACTGCTGTAGGCAGCTCTGAAGCCTGCCCTGGGCAAAGGCTGAGAGGGCAAGGGCCTGCTCGCCTCGCCATGCGGTTATGCCCGCCTCTGGCGTGCAGCGCGCTGACACGTGCGTGGGGCAGTCGGCCCTCTCCTGGGGTGCCCACAGCTCGTCCACTATCCCGATGTTTTTGACAGCTGCTGACATCTGTCCTGGCAGCAATGTCCTGTTCAGGGCCATCATCATGATGGCACATACCGCCGGGTCTGCCCCTCTATAGGTGGACACCGCGTGCTCCTCTGCCCGTTCTACGGAGGGGCACCGGACACTCTGCACCTGGGTAGCCGTCTTGAAGAAGAACCACACGGGCTGGTCATCGCGTGTGGCGTGCATGTGGATCCATGCCCGCGGTACTGGGCTTGGCACGCCCTGCTCCTCCAGGTCATCGTGGTAGTATGCCACTGCCAGCCGAACCGGGATAGCTATCCTGGCGTCACCTGGCGCGTACCCCCAGGGTACCGCCTGACCCATGACTTTTCTGGCGATGTCCTGCCCCCTCATGACGATCACGGGGCATTGGCGAGGCGTTCCTGGATGGAGGACCCCGGCACCGTCGTACCCGCTGTGGTCCCTCAGTGCCGCCAGGGCGAATGCCTGCCTGGCTGCTGCTTGCGTGGGTACGCACACGGCCTGGTTGGCCAGACACGGGTGTCGCGCGAGGGTCATGACGCAGTTCTCCGCCCACGGCGTCCACATGAACCCGTCGTGGGCATGCTGCCACATGCCGTATGCACGGGCCGCGTCTGGTATCGCCGAGCTGGTCCGGATCTGCTCTTCTGCTGCGGTGATCCCCTCCTTGGTCTCGCTGCCCATGAGCTCCCTGACGCAGTTTGCGTAGAGGGGGGTTATCCACGTTGCTCTCATGAACTCCTCCATGGCCGTGCTAGGTCTGATGTAACCTCTAATGGCCGCTGCCAGGAGCCCCGCTGTGACAGCGTCCATAGGAAAGACCAGCATTGCGACTGCCTGCAGCGCGGCCTGCTTGTTGACACAGATGACCTTCCCCCGCGGTATGCACCAGTGGTTTTGCAACCCGCATAGGCCGTCCGAGCACGTGTCTGGAAGGGTGATCATGGCCTCGGTGGTGGCTGCCTCTGGCATGTCGGTACCTGCCAGGTACCACTGCACGAAGCTTCGCCTAGGCCAGGGTTCGCCAGTCCCTGGGCTCGGTGCTTCGAGGTCCTCTGCGTCTTCTGCATCGTCGAGGTCGCTGTCTCCCCAGCGATTCGGGTCATGCGGCTCCTCTGGGTCGCCCCACTGCTCTCTTTCGCTGGGTGCTTCCCCTTCCACCCATGTCCTCTCTGACGGTCCGTTCTCTGTCCTGCAGCTGCGGTGCCCGCCGCCTGCGGCTGGGGGCCGGCTGGTGACGCCCCCTGTGGCCCCCTGGGCCTGCAGGAGGGGGCTGCTACCACTTCCCTCTGCGGAAGCTACGGCCCTTGGGCCTGCGGCAAGCTCCCCTGCCTCTGGGGTACCTGGGCACAACACGTCGGGAGGGTCGTCAATGCCTTGGGAAAGGTCGCCTAACTCCCCTTCTTGCCCAGAGGCCTCCCCGGACATCTCGGGTCCCCGGCTGTGGGAGCCGCCTTCGGAGTCGCTGCGGCCCTGGTCTTCCCTGGCCCTGAGTCCCTGCAGGAAATTTGCGAGCAAGGCAAGCCACCCCTCTTGAGGGGCTGGCGCTCCCATGCGCCTCAGGTAGTCCAGGAGTTCTAGGGCATGGGCTGTGCTCTTAGGGGCATCTGCGGGCATGGTCAGGAGGCCATTGGTGGCGATGGCCTCCACGGCCACCCTCCAATGGTGGATTTGCTGGGGTACTTCTCCATTCTGCGCCTCCGAGGTCATCCACTCTGGGTCTAACCCTGGCTCAGGTTCGCGCCCCTCTTGGGGGGCCATAGGTTGCCTGGCCTGCTCTTCCTGCCCTTCTAGGTATGCGTCATCCCACTCCTGCTCGAACCAGGTGTCTGGCTCGTCGAACCCTGGGTCGTGCCCCCTGGGGATGGTGGCGAAGCACCCATGGGTCCCTTTGCCCGCCCACCTGAGTCCCTCTGGCGGTCCTGGCAGAAAGTCGGCGGGCGGGGCGCCTGCTTGCCTGGCTGCCCACACGTCGAATGGCTCGTCCATGGCTGCCTCGAACAGGTCGCGGAGGCGGTCGCGCTGCTGGCTGCTGCTGGGGGGCTCCTCCTGCCTGAAGCGACTGTGCCCCGGATTGTCCTGGGCTTGTGCTCGGCCTTCGCCCCCGCTGCTGGGTCTCCAAGGCTGGGCCTGCGCCTGGTTGCACTCGTAGGCGAAGTGGCCGCTGCCCCCGCACTTGTAGCATGCGTCTTTCTGAGTTGGGGGGGCTCTGCCGGTCCTGCCCCGGGCAGAGTCCTCCAACGGCGTCCACCTGATCCTCCTGTTCTCCCCGGGCTCCTCGGCTGTTGATCTCCTAATGGGGCTGTGGGCCGGGCGTTGCCTGATGGGGCTCCTGGCTCTGCCCTGTGGCCAACGCTCGCCATGGGGGCTGCGTGCCGCCTCCCCGGCCCTGTGCCCGCCGCTTCTGCCCTCGGGCTCCCTGCTGCTGTGGCGGGGTGGTTTGCCTGGGGTGACGGGACTGCGGCTTCGAGTTCTTCTGTTCCGGTTCCTGCCGTCTGGGCTGCGGGCCTCCCTGCCCCTGGGTCGCTGGTTGCCGCCGCTGACGCCCTGCGGGGCTGGGGGTGGCCTTCCGTCCGGTGATCCCGCCCGAGGCTGTTGTTGTGCGCCGGTCCTTCTGTCTGCCAGCCCCACCGGCCTGCGTCCGTCCTGGTGCCGCTCGGCGCTTGGAGCCCGCCGCTCCCTGCTGTGGCTACGGCGCTATGGGCTCCTGGGCTTCCCCGTGGCTGACGCTCTTCGGCGCTGGCGCTCCTGGGCGTCCTGCCGCTGTCGGGGTCGTGTTCTGGGCCGCAGCTTGACCCCCTTGTCCGTGGAGATGGGGTGCGGTTGGCCCTTGCCTTGGGGTGATCGCTCCGCTCGGGCTTAGCTCGATCGTCCCGCAGAGTCTGCAACAGATCCTCCGGGTAGTCCCCTAGGGCAGGGTCGTTGAGCTCGTGCAGGACCTCCTGCACCTCAGTGAGCTTACCCCCGGGCGTTCCCTCTTTGCCGTCCTGTACTGCTCCCCTGGCTCCTTCGCTTGGCGCCGCGTCCTGCTGTGGGGGCTCGACGGTCTTCTCTGCTGTAGGCTGCGGCTGTTTGGCCTCCCTGGCCTTTCCTTTAGCTCCGCTGCTGGCCTCCCGCTGGGCTCCACAGGGGCTAAGGGGGCCCGGCTCTGGGGCTGCTTCTGTGCCCTTGTACTCCTCCTTGTACTTCCTTTTGAGCACATTGACCTCGGCGATCCACCTGGCGCACTCGCTCCTCCACCGGGACAGCTCCTTCTCTGCAGCTCCGTCCGCCACAGCCCGGGCCTGCTCCATCTTGAAGAAATAGATGTCTGCTTCCCTGCTGGCAATTTTCTGCCTGGCCGAGGTCCGGATGGCCCTGCTCAGTACCTGGACCTGGGCTTCCATGCTGCTGATGATGGCTGCCCTAGGGTCGTCCCGGTCCGTCTGCGGCTCGGTCTCCGAGTCGGTGCTTTCCTCATTGATGGAGCTGGTGTCCCGAGTGTGTGTAGCCTGGGAGCCTGGCTGGCAGCTGCCCCTGCTGTACGAGTCTTCGCCCCGGCCCGGCTCGTTCTCCAGGAGCTCCCTTAGCCGCTGCTCGCATTCCTGGTCCGTATGCGATCTGCGCATGTCGCAATACGCGCAGGGGCCGTCCCGTTGTCTGCGCAGGGTACTCCTGACCTCCTGTCGGGCGGTGTGCTCCTGCTCCATGGCTAGCCTTGCCTTGTCCCGTGCTGCCACGGAAGGGTCCACGGCTTTGCCGCCCTTGTCTCCGCTGACGGACCGGCTCCCGGTACCCCTGGTACCGTCCGGGCCTGCTGGCGCAGCGTGAGCCTGGGCACCGGCCACTGGGCCTGCCTCTGGCGCTGCAGCAGGGGTGGCTCCCTTTTGCCCTGCTTGCTGGCATGCTGCCTCAGCGCCTGCTCCGCGGTTCCCCTTGGCCCTGGCCTGCCTGGCCCCCTCTGGTGCCGCCGCAGGTGCCTCTGCTGCGGGCAAACGGACGACGCGGTTTGCGACGACGGTGGTTTGCGTCGCAGGGCTGCTTCCTGTACCTGTCACCATGGCACATTGTGGGGTTGAGTCTGGGTTCATCTCGCCCCAATCTTCCGGCCATTCATCAGGCACCCAGGCAGGGTCGTCCAAGCCGGCCCATGCTGCCGCGGCCGCCTGGTGGCCCCCTGCCGGTGATGCCAGCTCTAGCGGCAGGGAAAGCCCGCTCGTTAATGTAGCTCACATGCGCACGGACATCGCACAAGCCGTCAGCTAGTCGCCTTAGGGCAAGCCTTTTTTCTCCCTTCCTGGAAGGGTGTTCAATAACCAACGGCTCCTCCTCCTCCTCACTGCTAGAGGAGGGTCTAAAGGACCGTGTCCTGGCGTTGTGGGCGGCCTGCTTGTACTCTCCAGGCTTGGGCGCCAGCCCGACCTGCGTCAGCAGGGCCACGGACTCGCTGAGCATTTCGGCCACCGTTTGGTGCCACCCATCCGGCTCAGCGAGCGTGGAGGGGCCAGAAAGGTGGGACATATGAGCTGACTGCTGGCCATGCCCCGCCTGCCCCTGTGGCTGCCTCTGAGCCTGCCTGCCTCCTTGGTTTCTGTCATAGGTCCTGTTGGCGGGTGGTCCCTGCGGTCTTGGCGGCTGCGGGTACTGCTGTGGAGGCGGCCGAGCCTGCCCCGTGGCAATGTCAGTGGCCAGGGGATTCGGGCGGCGCTCGTCTCTAGCTCTGGGAGTCCTGCAGTCCCTTGCCAGGTGGTCCAGGCTGTCGCATTGGAAGCAGGCTTTGGGGGCGCCCCCAGCGCTGTGGGTGCTGGTTGTCAAGGCTGTGGCTTGGTCGGCCCACGTGACGCCCTTGGCCCTGCCTTCCTGCCTGGCAGGCTGGTTGCTGTTCTGGTATGGCGCAACTCCTGGCCCATCCCCTCTGGACCTGGCTTCCCACTGGCTGGGCCGATCTCGTCTGCCGCGTCCCGCCTGCTGTTCCCCCTGGCTCCTCTGCTGATGGTCTCCCGGCCCCTGCCTGGTGTCCATGGCAGCTAGGTCCCACAATTCCATAGCGAACCTCTCCCACATCAGCACCTGCTGCGTCAGGACCTCTACCTGGCCCTCGTCTGTCATGTGCAGGTACCCTGGCACGGTCATGATAAATGCTGTCAGCTTCACTCTGACTGCCCCCGGCAGCCCTTCGTAGAACATGTGGGCCACCGAGTGCCTCCTGCCGGAGTGGTCCACTGCGTCTCTGGAGATTTGCAGCAGTTCTGCTGTAGACATGACTCGATGGGCAAACGCCTCCACGGTCTCCTCTGGCTTGACGCCTGGGTCCAAGGTGGTCTTGACACCTAGCTTGTGGCCGGTGATTGCTGCCCTCTCGTCTGAAGTTGGCTTGCCCACCTCCCTTTGGACCACCCTGATCCACAGGGTGAGTAAGGATACCTCGCAGGGCGGCCCAACCACCGGGGCACTCCACGCCTCTTGGATCCGCTCGACCTCCCTGGAGGCTTTGTATCCTTGGGGTGCTGATCGTATGGCGACCACCAGCAGTTCCACGCATGCCGGCTTGGCTGTCCACATGCCCACCAAGGAGCGGACCAACAGAGCCATGGCTGAGGGTGACTGGCAAGACCCTGCAATTTCTCCTGCCACCACTGCTAGGGCTGGCGGCTCGTCCGATAAAGCCAGGCGGTTGTGCGAGCCCCAAGAGCTGCAGGCCTGGCAGTATTGCCTGGCTGCGACTGCCCCCGGTTGAGACATGTCCAGCACTGGCACATTGCCCTGAATGTTGGGGATCTTGGTGAACCGCGTTCCCCCAGCCAACTGCAGGATCATCTGTTGCTGCAGCCGTATGTTTGTCTCCGCCTGTTCCTGGGTTAACCTTTCCCTTCTTTGTCTCGCAGATTCCCTGCCGGAGCCTGGGCCGCGCCCCTCTGTATCCTCCGAGTCTGATATGCTGGGGTCCGAGCCAGATCCTCCGCCGCCGTTCCCGGCTGGGCCTTGCCTGCGCTGGTCCCGTTGGTCTCTGCGGTCTGCGCTCAGTTGGGACTGCCCGCCCCCAGATGGCCTCATGCTTGCCACACTTCTGGGGCGGCTTCTGCCCTCCGAAGGCTGCCTTGCTGGGTCCTGGCGCCTCTCCTCCTCTGACTCCGCCTGCCTGCTGGGCTGGTAACTGCCATGCCTGCTGGGCTGCGTTCCACCCGTGTACTCCCTTGCCTCGGAAGCTGACAGGCAGTCGTCCCTGCTTTCCTGTCTTTGCTGGTAGTCTCCCCCGGTTGCGCCTGTCAGGTTGATTTCCTGAACGACCCGCCTTCCTTGGCTGGGGCCTTGGCTCCTCTCCGGCCTGCCTCGTGCCTGTGCTGCTTGTCCCCGCAGGAACTCGGCAATGTGGTCCACCTGGCTTTCTTGGCCGCTGTGTTGATCCACGAAGCGCAACATGTCGTGGGATTCTTGCCTGCTGGCCCTTCTTGGCACTGGGCCCTGCTGGAAGCCGGTTGTCCTGGGCTGTTCGCTGGCCGTTGGGCTGCTGGGTCTGGGTCTGCGCCCTACGTCCAGCCGCTGGTTTCGGAGGCTGGGCTCACTGCTGGCTTCCAGGCGCTCCCATCTGGCTTGGCTTGCAGTAGGTATGGTCCCTTCTGTCTGCCCCTGCCATTGCACCTCCCTGCGGTCGTCTTGCTGCAGTCTGGATGCCTCGAACCCACTCCTCGAGCTCCCCTTGCTCCGATTCGGGCTCTTCCTGATCCCCTGCTGTGCCGTTGCACCACCCGTCGGCGAAGGCCTTGACGGCTAGGGCCGCCTCTGGCCCTGCTGCTCCTCTGGACACTCTGCGCAGGGCTGCCAGCAGCGTTGCCCGGTCCTGCCCCGTGTGGGGGATGCCCATAAGGGCCTTTGTCGCCCATTCCGCCAGGTGGTGGCTTTGGAACTCCTCGATAGCCTGGGTCGGATCGCTGAGGTGGGAAAAACACCTGGAGCACACCTGCTGCCATAGCCGTGCTGCCCATTGCAGGATGTCTGCCCATCCGATTGGCTGGAGTTCTCTTGGTAGTTCCGCCGCACCCTGCTGACTTACGCTCCCCGCGTGTTCTCCCTCCGCCGGGCGCCGCTCCCCCGGGATAGGCGTCCATTCCGGGTTGCTGAAGTACCCGTAAAGGCTGTTAGCCTGGCCGCTGCCCTCCTTTTCCCTGCTGTTGCCTTCGGCCACGGCCTCTTGCCTTTGCCTGTTTGCGATAGCTGGGAACCTGGACTGGGGTGTGCCGTACGTCGATGCCTCTGTTGCTTCCTCTGCCGGGATACGGGGCGGCTTTGCCTGTTTCATCCTGTGCAGATCCGGCCTGGGCGGGATTCCCATTGGCGCCTGCATTCCTCCGCGCTGATCTGGCGTCTCCACCTTGGCGTGTGGACCAGCCTGTGTCTGCCATACCATGGCAGCCTGCGTTGTCATGGCTTGTGCGTTGCCGCGTTTCTGCAGCTCCCGCGGCCCCACTGTCGTTTCTGCTGACTCCCCTTGGGACCGCTGTTCGCTGGATCTTGTCCGCTCCATCTTGACCTCTGTTGACTGGACCATCCCCCTGACCACTGCGGGTTCCTGCTGGGGCTCCTGGTCTGGTCTGGGCTCAGCTTCGCCTCTTTCCCCTTCTGCCTTCACAGGCAGGTCATCCGGAGGTCGCGCTGGCCCGCCACCCTCTCCTACACCACTGGTCTGAGACCTCACAGTGGGTGGCTCTGAGGTCGGGTCCAGGGACTCATCGCCGGGAACTGGCCATCGCTCCTCCTCCTGGCTCAGCCCAGGTGGAATGCGCGCGATGCCGCCTCGTCCGATACCCCTGCGTGTCACTGCAATGTGCACCATACCCGCATCCAAGGCAAGAGAACCTTCGACCCCTAGGATCTTGTTCTCCCCCTCCACTGCATAGTCATCTCTGGACAATTCAAGGGCACTCTGCATAGCTTCCTCGGCTACAACCGCATTTATGGGTGTCATGGGATCCTCCCCTGGTTCCATCCCCCTCACTCGCCCACTGCGTCTTGCAGTATCTGGGTGCTGATGGCGGTTAGGGTCTACAAATGCTTCCTGCATTGTACTAAGTTGCTGAACAGCTGTGCCAACTCGACTGTGTGGGCCCACAGCGCTTGGCCACTAGCTTAAAGCGTTGCTTCCGTTCTCCTCTACCTTAACGCTCACAACTTCCCTCTTGACTTAGCTTCTGTAGAAGCTCCTTCAGTTAACGCTTAATTTTTAAACTTAATCCCTCTTTCTCAATCTTATGGAACCCTTAACCTCTTTCTTTGCTTGGGACCCCCTTTGGAAATCTTATGGGCCAGTCTTGCAGCGATTAAGCAAGGGTAATCTTATGCAGGGGGTCTCAAGCAAAGAAATAGGGAGGGCAGTTAAGAAAAAAACTTCTGCAGGTTGGTTAGGCGCTGCTAGACAGGTCAAGCACGGGAAAAAAATTAATGGGTCTGGCGGGGTTGTTTACCTTCTGGATTGCTGTCTCGTCCGCTATCTTGCCGATCTCGTCCGCTATTCCTTGCCGGTCTCGTCCGCTACTTCCTCTGCCGATTTGTCGCGCGGCTTCCTCCTCAGGCTCCGCAGGCTCCGCTCAGGCTGCACTCTGCAGCTTCGGATGATCCCTGCACACAGTCTTGGGTTGCCGCTTTTAAACTGGGATCCCGGATCCCTGCTCACTTCTGTCAACACGCGGTTGGTGCACTTTACCACAAATGCAGTCCAGGTGCACAGGTACTATCAGCTGGGTTTATAACTCCGCAACCTGATCTTCAAGTGACGTCTGCTTCTGGGTTGCCACGCCCAGCGCAAGCAGGTATTGACTTGGGTCTATGGAGAATCCTCTGCTAAGTGATTTCTAGCTGTCCAAGGCAGATCTGCTGTCTTCAAAAATAAATTCGAGTTCACAGCACATGCACCTTTAGCAGGATTCGTTGGATCAGGCTGATCAGGCTAGACCCACTTCGTCCTTTTAAGTGGACACGCGATTGTTGCTTCGGGTCCGTGGCGGACTTCTTCCCCACAGAGTGGCGGACGCCTACGGGCGGACTCAGCGACTACACGCTGGCCGCGAACGCGCTGCGCATTAAGCTGTGGCTGGAACTTCTAGATGAACGACGCGTAGCTGGCCGCTTGTAGAGCTAGACTAATGGCCTGACGGGTCGCGAACCCTGCAGGTCGTTATGAGTCACTTACCGCGTGTAGCGGGCGAAGCCGGAGCCGTAGACTGCGGACGACGTAGTCCTAGGTTGGGCTGGGCTTCGGGTTAGGTGTTCTCGTGCTTGCTAGATGGCTGGTTCGCTGATCTAGGCTTGACTGACTTAGTGGCACTGGCTTTGATGCACTTCACTGGGTAGGTCTCCGAGATCTAGCCGGTGCTGGTTACAAATAGAGGCCTGTCCACTTAAAAGGAACGAAGTAAGGGACAGTGGGCAAGCCGGGATACAATATCCCGGCAGGCCCTTATTACTAGAGTACGGGAAATCCTGGCCTCCGATCTTCCCGAAAGTGGGAAGCTGGGCGTCTACCCTAAAAAGGGGGGCTCCGCAGGGAAGCTGCGGAGTCTACGGGGACGCATCTGCGGTCCCTACGGTTTTGGCACGTATACTGCATTATACCGTGACTGTCGCACCATAAAGCAGTAAACGCGCCAATATGGTAAACTCCGTAATCTCCGGTAAAGGCGCCTTAGAGTACTTAGAGAGGTGTCCTTCTACTTATAAACATGGTACATCACCGTACACACAGGCTCCTTGTACTTCAGACAAGAGCTGTTAACTGGCTACTGTAAGGTTCAGCCCTAGCAGGAAGTCTCTCTGCCTAGGGGTAAGTCTGGGTGTCCCTGTCTCGTGGGTACCGCCCCTACTACTTCACTCGCGTTGTGCGCTTCAGGTCCGTGGCGGACTTCTCCCTCACGACAGTGATGGGCGCCTACGGGCAGACTTCGTGACTACTCACTGGCTGCGGGTGCTCAACGAGTTAAGCTGCTAGATTTGTATATGTATGTCAGGCAATAGCAAGGGTTGGCGCAGGCCTTCAGGCTGTCTGGTCGCGAACCAGCTAGGCAATCAGGTGCACTTACCGCGTCACACGCGGTGAGGGTACGGGATCGTAGACTGCGAACTACTTGTTTAGCAGGGATCTCGTTCCTCAACTGAGGTCTTGTTCTCTTGCTATCTCAGCGGAAGCTGGGGTAGTCTTGACTTGTTGTAGGTACTGACTTAAGGTACAACTCGGGTCTCACGCACTGGGTGACGGCCGGAGCTTGTTACAGAAGAGGTCTGTCCTTTTGAAAGGGACGAAGTAACTAGTTTAGGCAATTGCCGGGATACAGGGACCCGACAGGCCCAATTCAAAGTACGGGACAGCTAAACCCCTGGCGTAAGCGGGTTTCTAGGTTCCTATTCAAATAAGGAGGATCCGCAGGGAAGCTGCGAAGCTTCCGAGGTCGCTACCTGCGGCCTAAACGGTTTTGGCACGTATACCGTAATATACCGTGACAGCTGTCGCACCATAAAGCAGTAAACGCGCCAATATGGTAAACTCCGTAATCTCCGGTAAAGGCGCCTTAGAGAGGTGTCCTTCTACTCATAAACATGGTACATCACCGTACACACAGGCTCCTTGTACTTCAGACAAGAGCTGTTAACTGGCTACTGTAAGGGTCAGCCCTAGCAGGAAGTCTCTCTGCCTAGGGGTAAGTCTGGGTGTCCCTGTCTCGTGGGTACCGCCCCTACTACTTCACTCGCCCCCCCGCTCCTCAGCGTTAAGCCTATCGGGCATGCGCTGGGAGCCGGAAAAAGGGGTCGGTACTGTTAGGAAGAAATTTCTGGCAATATGTACACCTCAGAAAATCAACGTAGCAAAGCAAATCTGCCTGGTTCAGGCCTTCTACACGCATCTGCCTGGTTCAGGCCATATACACAAATCTGCCTGGTTCAGGCCATATACACAAATCTGCCTGGTTCAGGCCGTCCAAACGCATCTGCCTGGTTCAGGCTTCCTTCAAGGCAAAATTCACATAATCTCTGCAAGCAATGCGCACATACTGCGCGTCATTCTAAGCATCTCAGTTGCTCATCACCAAACTTGGCTGTTAATCAGAATCATCAGGCCAGGCTAAGTATAACCGCTGCTCTCGCCCCACTGCGCCCTAGACGCCTGGTCTTTTAAGGCCACAGGAAATGCGCGCCGCAGCAGCGGCTTCTGCCCCCTTGGGTACTATCACTACTCCACAAAATCAAGTCTTGTCGTCCATGCGCTAGCATATGTACTACCGCAGCCTTGCTGTTGCGGCTCTTGAGAAACAAATTTTCAGAACCCGCCGCTGCTCTAGGTCTTGTCGCCACCTAGCATAAACCGCCATTGACTCGCTGGCTTCCGGCCCAGCACCTGCCGCGCACTAGGACCAGGTGCGCTGTGCCTGAAAGCGTCTTCTGCTGCTCAGCCTCTGCCCTTTCCTGTCGGTAGCGGTGTGAGTACCGTCACATGCTCAGCAGCCTTGCCGCTCTGGGCTCGGCCTTTCATGAGGTTCCGGTATCGGTGCACCCTTCAAGTGCCGATTCCTCCTCCTCCTTCGCTGCTTCTTTGACCACCTTGGCCCGTCTGGCAACTGCCCTCGGGGTGACATTGGCCTCTCCCCGGCCAGTGGTGTACGAGATGTCGTACAACCCGTTCGCCATTGGCCTTGCGATGCCCCGCTCCATTTGCCGCGTAGCTGGGTTGGTGGCCATAACCTCCACCTCAGGCTTATCCATGATGTCGGCATCCGGGGCCGCCCTGGCTGCTGCTCTGGCAGCTGGGCTTGGCCGCCCCTGGACGGCTGCGCTGCGCTCTGGCTCTGCAGCGGGCCCTGCTATCTCAGCGGGCCCAGCGACCTTGTCGTCCGGCTGGCACCGTGGGCACAACCAATCGCCCTCAGGCACCTCATCAAGTGCTGGTACCAATCAATCCATGTGCCAACCTGTGTTGCAGACATCGCACAACAGCATCACATCTCCGCGATCTGGCAGTTGGCACACCTCACAAGACAAGCTGTTATTGGGCCTTGCCCCACTGAAATCGACCACCCCTCGGAGGTTGGGCAAGTGGCACGGGGAGCAGTTGACAGCGTTCTCTGTCACTGTCAAACCGTCTGCTCCCTCCAACATCAGTGTGCCTGTTTCTCCCAACCTTTTAACTCTCAGGATCTCAGGCCTAGCTTTAGGATCCAGGCTACGGCGCTCCGATGAATATCTGACATACACGTAATCGCCCTCTGCGAAACGTCTGATCTGGGGGACGTATCCTCCTCCCCTGATCCTTGCATAGCGCAGCTTATCGCGGTGCTGTGCGATCTTTAGGTGCTCACCCGCAACTGGCAGCGCCTCTTTGATCCTAGCCACTCTGGCCAGGAGCAGGCCCGCTGCCTCCTCTGTTGTTGCCACCTTGGCGGTGCTCCATAGGTCCGCCCCCACTCTGGAGGGGAACGTGGGTCTCTGCCCAAAAATAACCTCGTATGGCGCCATGCGCGTGGCCTGCTGCGGCGAGCAGCGAAAGCCCAGCGCCACCCATGGTACCATCTTGTCCCAAGAATCGTCGCTGCTGCCCTCCTGGCAGCACTTGCGCAGTCCTGTCTTGAGGGTCTGGACTGCCCTCTCGGACAGCCCGTCTGCCTGGGGGTGATTGGCAGAAGCGGTGCGGTGATCAATAAAGCAATCCAGTAACATGTCCTGGAATTCTCCCTGGAACTCTGTCCCCTGGTCCGTCACCACCTCTGCGCAGCCCCCGAAACGTGCTACCACATTCTGGAAGAAAGCCAAGGCCGTCACATCTGACGCCTTGCATGGGATGGGGATTAACTCCACCCACTTGGAATAATGCTCCACACACACCATCACAAATCGATTGCCCCTGGGCGTGGTGGTGAATGGTCCACACAGATCCACTCCCCACCGGAAAAATAACCCCTCGATGGGCAGCGGATGCAGGTCGGGCTGTATGTGATTGAATGTGGACGCCCTGGCCCGATCACACACACCGCACTCCTGCACCACCTTCCTGACTGCTGCCCTGAGCCCCCTCCACCAGTGCTGCTGCATGACCATGAAAGCTGTGCGGTGGCTGCCAAAATGGCCCGTACCAGCATGGGCCTCCTGGATCACTGCCAGCCTGTCCTCTGGCCTGGGTACTACACATCGTCTTCCGTCAGGCATAAGCCGTATCAACACTCCTCCCCTCTCTGATTCCCACAGAAAAGGAGCGGCTCTGCGCTGTACCCTTGCCTGCTCTCCTAGCTCCGTTCCTGGAGCGTGTATTTTCTCACGTAGGTATCTCAACACTGGCGCATCTGACCACACATCCACCTTGGCTGGGGTCCCTGCCCCGAACCCAGGTGGATCACATTCTCCCCCACCGTCAGCGCTCTCAACACTGCCAGCATCTGCTTTGGCCACAGGTGTATTCCCACCTGGTTCCTGTGCTGCATCGGCCCAATCTGCCGCAGCGGATTCTCCCAGGCACTGCCTGTACGTCGCTGCCACCTCCCCACTGCCAGAGCATGCGTTTCCTGCGGTAGCAAGGGCGTAGTGGCTGGACATTAAAGTGGCACCAAGCGCAGGATCCCTGTCCTGGCCTGGCAACCGTGCTCTGCGCACCATCTCATCTGGTAATATTTTGGCACACTCAAGTGCCACATTGAACCATGCACTCAACGCCCACGAATCCATGCACCTGCCCAAGGCTGCCCTCCTGGCAGCCTCCGGGAAGTCTGGTCGCGGCAACGTGGATCCTACAGCATACCCCATGGCACGTTCTCGTTCATTTGCATTGGGCTCCTGCAGATCCCCCATGGGCATGTACACCATCCCATTCTGCCCATTCCTGAAAGAATATGATGCGGGAGTCGCCATCAAGCAGGGCAGCACCCTCCTGGGCTGTCCTGTCACATTAATGCGATACCCTCCATTGTCTGGACAGGCGACCACCTGGGCCCTGCTGCCCTTGTCCAGAATATCATCCACGACCCCCTCATGGGGCCTGGCCGAAGCACAAATCACAAACTCGATATCCTCAGACGGGGCTATGTTCCCCCAGTAGTTACGGGTACGGTGGGCGTAAGACCCCACCTGTGCCGCATCAAACAGTGCAGGCGTCCCCATGACCCTACACACTTCATTGAACCCGTCTACACTGGCCTTGGTGCTCCTCTGATTCAGCTGCATCGCAACATTCTCAATCAGGTATGCGGGCGGTCTGGACAATTGCAGGACCTGCAAAGTGCCCAACAACTTGACCAGCGGGAAGAAGGACTTGCTTCGTTCCCTCGCCAGCCCGCGCCCCTTGCCTGCCGAAGAGAGGTCCTGACACTCCCATCCAGCCACCATAAACCACTGGCGCCCATCCTGGGCGCCTGCTCCCCGGAGGTTCTCTGCCGTAATGGCGTACACATCCTGGGGTAGCGCTCTGAACACATCCTCAAACGCTTTCACTGGAAGCAGCTGGGGAAATCGCTTGTGCAACTGCACCAAACGACCCCCAGCAATCTCCCTCACTTCTTCGCTGATATCCGCATACAAATATCGAACCACTGGAATTCCTGCTTTGAGCACCATTTCCAGCCCAGAGCACATACCTCCAAAGGGCTCAAAGAGGACCACCCCTTCTTTCTCCATGGTCCGCACAGCCTGTACCGGCAGGCACGCCGTGTCCACCCCTGCGTGTGCGTGAGGCGGTGCAACCCGGGGCAGGTCAGACATCACATCGCTGATCATTGTCCTGGCTCTGTCTCGGCCACTGAACGCCTGCTCTGCCGTACTGACAGGCTGAGCCTGCTCATCGTCCTCAGTGGCGGCAGAGGATATCTCCTGCCCAACCACGCTTGTCGCACAAGCTGCCTCTGCAGCCCGCAACAGTTTTACTCCCCTTCGTCCTTCATGTGCCATACGGACCAACTGGTCGGCATGCCACTGGTTCACCCTGCTCATCCCTGTGAGCATGGCTGCCTGCCTCCCACTCTCCTCCCCCCTGACCGCCGGCTCTGATGCAACCGCATCAAGCCTAGCTCCTGTGCGGTCAGCGGAGGAC
This sequence comes from Limnomonas spitsbergensis, assembly GCA_037349105.1. NCBI lineage: Eukaryota > Viridiplantae > Chlorophyta > Chlorophyceae > Chlamydomonadales > Limnomonas > Limnomonas spitsbergensis. Next base: position 208,565 of record JAYJMM010000084.1, on the reverse strand, counting down.
GGGAGAGGCGACCTGGACGGAATGTCCGCATTCTGGTGGCATGCTCCAGAGCGGTGGACAATGGTTATGTCCAGCTCCTGGAGCATGAGTGCCCACCTAGAGTGCTGGCCCACTAGCGTCTGGTTGTCCATGAGGTAGGTCAGTGGCTCATGGTCAGTGATGAGGTGCACCTTGCACCCGAACAGCATGTGACGGTATGTGCGCGCGGCATATACTGCAGCCAGCATCTCCCCCTGAAACGAGGAGTAGTTCTTCTCACTCTTGTTCAGGGATCTGGACGTGCATGCAACCATATATTCCCGACCGCTGTCATCGCACTGCCCTAGCACTGCTCCAATACCCTGCTTAGAGAAGTCAGTGTACAGCAAGAAGGGCCTTGGCGGTCCTTTGCCATCTGGCCCCGTTCCACTGTAATCCGGTCTGCGCAGGACCCTACCGCCCTCGCACATCTCCGTTTTGATCAGCTGGAACGCCTGCGACTGCTCTGGCCCCCACACAAACGGGACCCCCTTGACCAGCAATGCATTGATGCATGCTGCCTTCTTGGAGAAATCCGGAATGTAGCAGCGGTAGAAGTTCAGGAAGCCCATGACTTCCTGAATGTTCTTCACCGTTGCTGGCTCAGGCAGCGCCATAACCGCTGCAATTTTAGCTGCATGCGGCGTGAGACCCTGGGCCGACACGTTGTGACCCAGGTATTCAACTGTCGCACACCCAAACAATGACTTGTCGGGGTGTGCCCTCAACCCGACATTGTGGAGCATGTCCAGCATGAGCTCCACATGCTTGATGTGCTCCGCTGGTGTATCACTGTACACCAGCAGATCATCAATGAAAGCCACACAAGAGGAAATCAGGCACGCTCTGGCGATCTCCTCTTCCATCATTCTCTGGAAGAAAGGAGGCCCATTGCGCAGCCCAAAATTGAGCTTGGTGTACATCCACAGCTCAGGTCCCATCCAGAATGCCGTCTTAGGCTGGTCCTCAGCTTTGATCGGTATCTGCATGAACCCCGACCTGAGGTCCACCTTACTGAATATCTTGGCCGTACCCAGGTTCTGAACAATTGTTTCCATCCTGGGGATGGCAAACTCCTGCTTAGCCGTACGCAGGTTCAACCTGCGCATATCGTGCGCTATGCGGTGATCAGTCCACTCGCCAGTCTCAGCACTCTTCTTGCCCGCAACCACAGAGTTGGCTGCAAACTTGATGGGACCCCCTTGGGGCACCTTCACAATGATACCTGCCTGTATCATTCGCTGGCACTTCTCTTTAAAGATGGCAGCCTTTGGAGGCGGCATGTCCCGCGACTTCTGAAAGCACGAGCTGACCTCGTCTTCCAAAGCCAATGTAAACTCACCCTCCTGGCTGGAACATGTCGATCATCTCTGCTGCCTGCGGGTCGCCCTCCGCGGTTGGTGCTTCCCCCTCGGTGCTGCTGTTGCGCTGCCATTCCTCCTGCTGGCTGTAGGCGCCCCCTGCCCTGCTGGCACCCCCCAAAGAGATGACAGCCGGCGGGCGCAGCCAGCCTGACGTAAGCTTTGCCGCAGCCTCCTGGCTGGACACAAAAGCACCCTGGCCTGCTGTAAATCCCCCTCCTCGGACGCCCTGCCCAGTGGCCCTTGCCCCCGGGATGCACGCTGACAGCAGGAGCCACACCAGCAACAGCTGGAATGCGCCCGTAAGCACTCCCTTGAATGCTGTACAGTGCAAGAGTCCCCTGCATGCTGGCGGCTGCCGCTCAACTTGCGGCTGTTGCCCTGCTGGCTGCGCCACTAAAGGTTCTGCAGGTGGCCCTGGCCTCAACTGCTCTGTGGCCCATGTGATCTCCAGCTCCACCCGGCTGATCCTGCCTGGCTGGCAAGGGCAATCCTTGCCCGGCCTGCTGCCGCGATCCCTGTCTGCAGCCTTCCCCTGCGCATTCCTTGCGCGGCGCCTAGCCTTTTTTGACTTCTTCCCCTGAAGCTCGGCTGTTTCCGTCCAGGCTGCGTCGGCCCCCACTGGCCGCGCCTCTGACTGATATCCCTTGCAACGCTTGGCCTGCTGCCCCTGTCCGATTCTGCCTGCCCTGTCTGCTGGCAACTGCCGCCTTCCGATGGCTCCCCAGGGCGTGTCCCCTTCTGGGCAGTCCTTGGTCTGGTGGCCAATCTGGGCGCAAATGAGGCACCTGCCTACCCACTCCTCTGGGTCTGGGCAGGCGTGATAGTCGTGCCCATGCCTGCCGCATCGCAGGCCTGGCTCCCCGGTAGCTGACCCACGGCCCCCGGCTGGATGCACCAAGGCACTGCATTTATGGCATGCCCACACTCCTCTGCGGTTGCAGCCAATGCTCTTAGTGCCGGCACACGCCCCGCAGGCTGTACCGCCACACTTGCAGCACTTCCTGCCGGTCCCTTCCTCTAAGCTGACCATGCAGCCCAGGCACCGCTGGGGCATGTCTGCGACATTTCTGCTCGGTGGCTCCCTGCTGACTGCACTGCCGCTGGTTAGGCTGCAAGCTCCACGGGCTGTGCCTCCGTCCTGGCTCTCTGGCCTGGGTGGGTGCCGCACTGGCGTCTGGCTGCTGGCGGGTCCTACCCGGCCCATGCCGCCTGCCACTGCCTGTGCATCCATGTCGCCCTGCTCATCGCCTGAGCTATCGCTGTCTGTTTCTGCACCCCGCATGCACATATGCCGGGGGAGATTGCTTGGTCGCCACAACACCCCCTGCCCTTCTCGGGTGCTAACCCATTCTGCAAGCTGGCGTTTGACCACCCTCAGGTTGAGGCCAATATCATCGGCGTACACCAGAGCCGCCTGCTCTGGTCCCCTGCCGCTGGCCCACTTGGCCGCGCCTCTGAGTTGGCGTAATCTGCGAGCCAACCCAGTTTGCAACTGTCTGATGGCTGCCTGAAACCCCACTTCTAGCAAACCTGCTCCCTCCAGGAGCCCAGTCATCATGCTCAAGTGTTCTGCTATGGTTCCGGTATCATCCTCTTCAGGCTCTACCGCTGTCCCTTCAGCTTTCCTCAGCTGGTATTCCAGGACATGCCTGGCAACCCGCAGTCCCTCCAGATGCCTGTCCGACTGCGCTCTGGCATCGTCCAAGCCTTCCCTTGCTGATGATTCTCCGTCACTCCGCTCCTCAAGGCAAGTCCGCCAAAGCGCGGTGACCTCCGGTGCAACCTCGTCTATGAGTGCAGTCATACTGACGCCCAGTTCCTTCTCCATGTCTTCCAACGCCTGGTTGTATTGCCACATCCTGGGATCTGGACTCTGCCCTGGCAACACTCTGATTTTGAACCACAGGCTGGACTCTGCCACGGCTGCGCTGCTGTTGACCAGCTCCTGGCCTGCCTCATGCAGGCCCATCTCCTCCCTTCTCTGCTGATCAAGCTGCTCTACACAACTCCCCAAGGCAGACTTCCAGCGCTGAGTGCTATACAAGGCGGGGTCCCCCCAAGGTTCCCTTGCCACTGGCTGCACCGGCTCATTCACTTGTCTGTCCCTTGAGCTGTTGCTGTTGGGCCTGCCATCCGCTGTTACCCAGGAAGCTGCCATGGGCAGGACTGCAGCCTGCCGCCGGCTCTTCCTTAATGCCGGCAGGCGCTCCCCTAGCTCAACCTCCCACTCGCGGTTGCGCCTTGTTTCCTCAATGGCGGCTCTCTCCCAACTTCCATTGCACATCCACTGCTGCTGCAGCTGCTCCATTGACTCCTCGAAGCTCTGCTCTGGACTCTCTGGTCCTGGGCATGCTGAGGCTGATTCCCCCGGCATGTCTGCACTCCTGGCCACTGGCCAGCCGATGCTGATCATGCCCACAGGCAGCTGGGGGCTGCTTGCCTCATACTCCCCATCTGACTCTGCGTCAGCCACCAGTGGTGGCAACCCCTCCCAAGGGTCTATGCTCTCCCCACCTGGTAGGCTCGTGTCCCACTGGCTTAGATCCTCCCCCTCGCGGAACCCCTGGTTCCTGTCGTCAGGGTGTCCTGCTACCCGTCTGCGTTCGCTGTTGTCCCTCAGAACACTGGTTCCGCCGCAGCTACCCGAGGGCGTCCGGGGCTCTGCCCGGTCCCTGGTTTCCGCTGCTGGTGCTGCCAATTCCAGCTCCTGGTCAATTGTTTCTAGCCACTCCCACTCTGATGCTGTTGCACCCAGTGTAGTGACGAAAGCCGCCTGAAATGGCGCAAACGGCCCTGGCTGCTCTGAAGACTCATGGGACCCGTCGATACTGTCAGGGTTGGGGTCCCATCTGCGGGCACCCCACCTGCCGATCCTCAATTGACCCAGCGTTGGCTGGTCCCTCAGCTCCATCAGCTCTTCCTCGTAGGTTCCTGATCCTACTCCCCGGAACAAGGGATGCAGCGTGCGCACCCCTGCTGGGTGGGCCTGCTTCCACAGATGCACCGTCACGGCGTTAGCCTGCCAGTGTGGCGTCACGCTGCTGGCTCTGTCCTCCTGCCAGGCCTTCCTCTCCTTGCGCACCCACTGCTGCACGCAGTCCTCCAACCGTTCTAGCGCAAACGGCGAGCGCGCCAGCTCAAACTCCTCCTCCCACATGGATCCGCTGTCGGACGCTGGTCTTGCCCCGTATGGCCATGTGGGGCATCCAAACTCCGCAGGCGCCCACTGCGCTCCCACGCTCCACACCTCCTGCATGGCTGCTGACATTTGCCCAGGCAGCATGGTCCTTTGCAGCACCATCATCATGATGGTCCACACTGCTGGATCTGCACCCCTGGCGTACTCGTGCGCGTGGAACTCTGCTTCCTCTACATTGGCACATCTGACAATGGCTACGTTCCCCTCGCTCCTTGCAAAGAAGAACACCGGCATGTCATTCCTGGAGGCGTGCATGTGGATCCACGCCTCTGACACCGGGATCTCTTCCTCCTGCACCTCCTCATAGTAGTATGACACGGCCCGCTGCACTGGGATGGCTGCCCTGGCGTCCCCCGGCGCCAATCCCCATGGCACAGCCTGGCCTGTTACCACCCTGGGTATGAGGATGGCTGCCTCGATGATGTCCTCAATCCTCCTGGGCTTGCCCCCATGGCAGAGCCCCGCGCCGTCGTAGGTTCCCTCGGCCGCCTCACTGCTCCTTCCATACGTCCCTGCAGCTACTGCCTGCACGGGCACGTAGAAGGCGCATTCCCTCAGGCTGGGGTGTCCCAGCAAGCCGTGGGCACAGTGCTGCGCCCAAGGCGCACTCATGAATCCCAGCTGCGCTCCTTGCCACACACCATCGGTGCGCACGCTGTCGGGCACCTCCCATCGCGCCATGTCCGCAGCGTTCACCGCTGTTACTCCCTCTTGGCACACCAGGCGCACGGCTCTGTCCACGCACTGTAACCAGACGGGATGCCGCCACTCTCGCTGCATCAACTCAGTCATCACTGTGCTGGGCTTGATGTACCCCTTGAGAGCTACGATCAGCAGTACTGCCGTAACTGCATCCCATGGGAACACCAGCCTGGCTACTGCCTGCATGGCTGCCTGCCTATTGACGCACACTACCTCACGGCTAGGCAGCAGCCTGTGGTTTTGGATCCTGCAGATCCCATCCTGGGAATCCTCCGGTACTGTGAGCATCGCCTCAGTAGCCGCTGACCCTGGCAGCTCGTCTCCCAAGCGATACCACTGCACGAAGCCCCTGCCCCCTGGCTGGCCCGGCGGTATAGGCCTGGGCTGGACATGCTCCCTGTCGCTGGCTTGCTCGCGGTGGCCCTCACCGTCCTGGTCATACGCTGTATCCTCGTCCCTTCCGGCGGACCACCTGTCGCTGACACCCCTGCTGGGAGGCCCACTGGCCGCCTCCCCCCACCCTCCAGGGTTGTACCTGGAGGTTGTGCAGCGGTGGTTTCTAACGGGCTCTGCCGTATTGCCTCCCGAGCTCCCCGTTGCGGCTTCCTGAGCCTCTCGGCGGCGACCAGTCCTGCTGACTGACACCTGAGCCCTGGCGGCTGCCCCGTTTGTCGCGCTTCCGATGTGCAGCGGTACCTCCGGGGTGCCTGGGCATGGCAATACAGACTCCTGGTCAGGCATGGGAGTGTCCTCCCGTGAATCTGACCCCCTATCGGAGTTGGCGGAGCCATCCTCACTGGGACTGGCCTCCCCCTCCTCATCATTGTGCTGGTGCATATCAGCCTGTGCTCCCCTGTTGGCTTCATTCATATTATCATAGTGATCTGACTGCTCCTCTATCAGAAACCTCTGCAACATGTTGGGCCAATCCTCACAAGGGGCTGGGCACCCCCTGCGCTGGAGGTCCCTCAGGACCCACCCTGCATGGTGGATGGACCTGGCTGATCCTGCGGGCATAGTGCCGTAATGGTTCATAGCCAACGACTCCATCACCACCTTCCAGTGGTGCTTCTGAAGGGGTACCTGCCCTTCTAGCACCCACTGGGTGTCCCCCGGTACCTCTGCCACCTGGTTGCTCTGAACCTGGGCTGTGCCGGCGGCCTGATCAACCCCCCCATGGATCGATACCAGGCACGTGTGCCTTGCGAGACCCTCCCACCTGGGCGCCTCTTGCATCACTGTGCCCTGTCGGCCTGGTGGTCCCGGCAGCCCGCTCTGGCTTGCAGCAGCCTTCTGCGCCTTCCACTCCTCGAAGGAGGTACGCTGCTCGGCCTCGTAGGCCCTCCTTAACCTGTCCTCTAGACCCTCCAGGCTGTGGCCTGGTCCATCAGCCTTCACACCCCTCTCTGGGCCGGCTGGGACCCTAGGCTTGTCCAAGCGGCCGCTGCTGCCTGCCATCACCGACCTCCAGTCTGGGCATACGCTGGCGTAGTGCCCTGGCTGATGGCACTTGAAACACACTCCCCCATCTCCCAGGTGGGCCGGCTTGGCTATCCTTCCCTGTCCAGCCGGGGCCCTGCCCGGCGGACTTCGGTCAGCTGCCCTCCTCCTGTCTTGTTCTTGGTCGCCCTTTTTGAACGACCTGGCCAGGCTCCCTGAGCCTCGCTCTAGGGAGCGGCCTCGGGGCATGCTGCCCCTCTGCTCTGGTCCTGGGCTCTCCTTCCTCGCGTGGATACGCCTGTCGCTGTCCCCCTCACTCGGGGACCTGCGCCACCTGCCCTTGGCCTGTACATCGGCCGGGCTGCTATCTCCTGTGTTGTGCTCCGTCAGCTGGCTCTTGACCCCTGGCGTGGGAGCCACCGCCTGGTGCTCCCTCACTTGCCCTCTCTGGGCGCTCCTGCTGCGCTCCCTGGTAGCCTTGTCCTTGGCCTCAGCTGCTGCCTCTGTCCCCCTCCGCTCCCTGCGGGCATCGGGACTAGCCATCTGAGCTCTGTTGGCGCCCCCCGGGTTGTTTAGCCCAGGGCCCCTCTGCTTTGCCTCCGCTGGTACCACTGTGCTGGGGGGCTCGACTTCCCCTTCCGGGTCGCTATCCCACGGGGATGCGGGTACAAACGCCTCCTGGATGCTGGCTGCCAGCTCCGGGTCCACTTGCACCCGGTTTTGCGGCCTCCCCGCCTGCAGGTCTCCAATGGCCTGATACAGGCCTGGCAGTTGGTCTGCCCGCAGAATATACTCCTTCTGCACGTCTGTCATGACGCTGTCCACTGACTTGATGTCACCCCACCTTGCCATCTGCAAGCGTAGGTACTGCACAAAAGCCGCGCTCTGTTGGTACAGCTGTACCTCCATGTCTTTCAATGCCTTCTGCGCGAACCGCTGCTGGTAGTGCAGCCTATCCAACTCTTTGGATGCCCTGCTGCGCTGCGCCCCTTGGGGTTCTGCCTCCCTTTCGCTGTCTGCATCCTCCTCCTCATCCTGGCTACCAGACCGGCCCTGGCTGGGGTCTGCCTCCCCACTCTGGGCTGCTGCGCCCCGCTCTGCAACCTCCACCTCCGGGGCGACAACCTTGTCAACCATCCGGGTACCTGGAGCTGGCCTGCCACTGCAGACCTCTTGCTGCATGGATTTTGGCGCCTCTGCTCGCAGCCCTGACTTGCTGAGGTCCAGAACCCTGCTGTCACAGCACTCCGCTGTGTGCCACCCCTTTGCCCCGCACAAGGTGCACGGGTTCTCCTCGCTGGATTTATTGTTCCTCCTCAGGAACTCCTTCCTTACTACCGGCATGGTTGCTGCCAGGTGTGCTCTGCGGATGTTCTCCGCCATCTCTGCCGCGGCCTCCTCCTGCGGCTCTGCACGGCTTTGAGGTTCCTCCGCCTGTCTGCGCTCACGCCTCTCCTGAGGCGGCGCTGTTGCGGGTCCTCTCGGCACCTCCCTGTGCTGCGCCTGGGCGCCCCGCGCCTGCTGCGGCTTGCTGTTTTACAGGGACGCCTCACGATGCTCTCCATAGTTTGTTGAAGCCTTCATGGCTGCACCTGAACGGTGGGCCATGGCATGTTGTAACAGGGGCTCATGCTCGTCCTCAATACTGGCCGCAGGCCATCCTCCCCTTTCGGCGAATCCGCACTGGATCCCTGCCCACGCCACGGCTGCTGCCTGGTATCCCCCCACTGGGGACGCCAGCTCCAGCGGCAGCGTAAGGTCCCTGGACCCGCGCGCCCCCTGGGCACCCTCTCTGGGGCGTAAGGTCAGCCTTCCTGCTGCCTCGAGGACTCCATCATATTTGAGAAACTCAGGGTTCCCCACCAGATGTTCATATGCGTCAGGCGGCGTCTTCACCACACGGACCACTGTGGGCTCCATGATGGCGTTAGGCCCACCGTAACCATAAACCACATAAATAAACAGGATAACATACAGGTCTGCTCCTGCATTGTCCGTGGTACGGATCTTCTCATCCGTACGCACCAGCTCAGCGCCCATGGCCACTAGCTGTTCAGCAATGTTCACTGTGATAACATGGCAGGAGCAAGCAGAGCTCCATCAGCGCTTTCTGAGCCACTAGGACTTTGCCCTTCACCATGAGACCCACACACTGCTCCAGGTTGCTCCTGTCGTTTCGGAAGTACTGCAGCTTTGGCGCTGCTGGCACCACCCTGCTCTCTTGCTTGCCCCTACTGGCCTCACCACGCTGGTCGGTTCCCATGGGTAAGGTAGCGCAAGAGAGCGACGACAACCTCTCGTTCAGCTTGCACACCTGCAGGCGGATATCAATCATATCGTCAGCCAATCTGCTCAACACCAGCCTCTTTTCTCCCTTCCTGGAGGCAGGTTCCCTGAGGCTCTGCTCAGGTTCCTCCTCCCTGAAAGGTTCTGGCAAGAATGACTTAGGGCGGGCATTGTGAACTGCCTGTTTAAATTCCACAGGCTTGGGCATCAGCCCAACCTGCGTCATAAGAGCCACCGACTCGCTGAGCATCTCAGCCATTGTCTGGTGCCAGCCCTCAGGCTCTGCCTGCCCTGTTGGGCTGGTCAGGTGCGACACATGTGCCGCCTGCTGCGCCTGACCACCCTGGCCTGGCCCTGGCCTTGGATACGGCCTGTTGCCCTGGTTCCGATCATACGGCCTGCCAGCCGCCTGTCCCTGCGGCGGCCTGGGCGGTAGAGGATACTGCTGCGGCGGCGGTCTGGCCTGCCCAGTTGTTATGTCTGTAGCTAGCGGCGCTGGCCTGCGCTCATCCCTGCGCTCATCTCTGCGCTCATCCCTGGCCCTGGGTACTCTGCAGTCCCTGGCCAGATGCGCTGTGCTACCACACTGGTAACACGCCTTGGGTACCCCCATAGCGCTCCCTGCGCTGTTGTGTTGCGCTGCGGGTTGGTCTGCCCAGGAAACTCCTCTGGGCTTACCCTCACTCCGCTGTGGCTGTGCCGCAGCTGGGCCTGCGGGGATCACTGCCCCGTCCAGGCGAGCCCGCATCTCCCACTGTCCAGTCCGCTCTCTCCTTCCTTTGTTGTACTGCGCCTCGCCCTGGCCAAGTCCACTGCTGGCCACCTGCCTCAGGCTTGCTCCTCCTAGGTCCCCCATTTCCAGGGCAAACTTCTCCCACAGCACCACCTGCTGAGTCAGCACTGTGATCTGGTTTCATCCGTCATACTCAGGTACCCTGGTACTGTGACGACGAATTCGCTGATCTTTGCTTTTGTAGCTGCTGGCAGCCCGTCATGAAACATGTGCGAGACTGAGTGTCGCCTGCCAAAGTGGTTCACTGCATCCCTCGAGATCTGCAGCAACTGCGCTGTTGACAGTACTCTGTGAGCAAACGCCTCCACAGTCTCCTCTGACTTAACTTCCGGATCAAGGGTGGTCTTCACTCCCAACCTGAGGTTGGAGATAGCTGTCCTCTCCTCTGAGGTTGGCTTCCCCACCTCCGCTTGCACCACCCTGATCCACAGAGTGAGCAGCGATGTCTCTTGGCACTGCTCCCCCACTGGGGCAGTCCACAGATCCCTGATCTTGTCCACCTCTCTGGCAGCCCTTTCTCCTGCGTGGGGCGCTGCCCTGATGGCCGACATCAGCGGCCCCACACACGCAGGCTTGCTGTCCCACAGCTTGACCAGTGACTTCACCAGCATAGCCATAGCTGATGGCGATTGGCACGATCATGTAATCTCCCCTGCTACCACCGCCAGTGCTGGCGGTTCATCTGACAGCGCCAGTCTGTTGTGAGAACCCCAGTAGCCACAAGCTTGGCAATACGTCCTGGCTGCAACCGCGCCCGGGTGCGACATGTCCAGCACCGGCACATTGCCTTGGATAGTGGGAATCTTGGCAAATTTGGCAACGCCTACCAACTGCGAGATCATCTGCTGCTGCAGCTGCAGATTGTTCCTTGCCTGCTCCCACTCGAGCCTTCTCATTTCCTGGTCACCTGACTCCCGCCTGGCCCCTGGCCCGCGCCTGTCTCCTCTATTTGACCCTGAATCCTCTGATCCAGAGTGTGATCCAGATCCATCTCCGCCGCCCCCTGATGGGTTGCGATCCTGCTGGTATCCGCTGTGTCTGTTATCTGGCTCCTCCTAAGCATGGTTCTCTCCAGACGGTCGTCTGCCTGCCCAGCCTGCTGAGTCTCTGCTTCCTGCAGGTGGCGGCCACCCCGCATCACTTCTACTTTGCTGCTCCACAGGTCTGGATCTCCAAGGCTGTGCTCCTCTGTCCGATTCTGCCTGCCCCCTGGGCGGCCCCTGGTTTTGCCAACTTTGCTGCGCTGATCCGTTGTTTCCAGCCTGCCCCCTGGGCGGCTCCTGGCCCTGCCAGTTTTGCTGCGCTGATCCGTTGTTTCCAGCCTGCCCCATGGGCGGCTCCTGGCCCTGCCAGTTTTGCTGCGCTGATCCGCTGTTTCCAGCCTGCCCCCTGGGCGGCTCCTGGCCCTGCCAGTTTTGCTGCGCTGATCCGCTGTTTCCAGCCTGCCCCCTGGGCGGCTCTTGGCCCTGCCAGTTTTGCTGCGCTGATTCGCTGTTTCCAGCCTGCCCCCTGGGCGGCTCCTGGCCCTGCCAGTTTCGCTGATCCGCGCCGTCTGCCTGCCCCCTGGGCGGCTCTCTGTTCTGCCGGTCATGTTGCTCTCTGCTGCCTGCCTGCTCCCTGGGCAGCTCCTGGCTGTATCCACCTGGCTGTTCCGTACTGCCTGCCTGCCCCCTGGGCGGCGCCTGGTACTGCCTGCCTGGCTGTGTTCCACCAGTATAGTCTCTGGCGTAGGAGTCTGATCGCGTCTCCTCCATGGCCTCCTGCCTTCTGGGTCCGCTGCTCCTGGTGCTGCCTGCAGGTTCAACTTCCTGCAGGGTCCCCCTTGCTGGTCCCACTTGTCTGTTCCTCAAGAACTCCTCGATGTGGTCCACTTGCACCTCTTGGCAAATATTCTCCTTGCCCTCCACTATGCGCAGCAGCGCATATGACTCCTGTCTGCTGGCTCTGCGCGTGTCTACGCCTTGCTCTGCCATCCTGGCGAGCGATCGGCTAGTCAGCTCTGCCCTTTCACTGGCAGCTGGGATGCTGGCCCTGGGCGCTTCCCCGCCTCTTGGCCGTCCCCTGAGGCTCGGCTCACTGCTGATCTCAAAAACTTCTGATCTGGGTATCGGCGTTGGCGCGGCCCTTGCCTGCTGCTGCCACCTTTGGACCTCTCTGAGTTCCTCAGGCCGCTGCGCCACTGTTTCAAATCCTTCCCAATCTTGATTCTCCTCGTCCTCAGGCTCAGATCCAGGTTCCTCCTGATCTCCTGTCACGCCGTTACACCATTCGTCTGCGAAGGTCTTAACAGCCAGGGCCGCTTCGTGCTCCGCCCCTCCCTTGGACACCTGTCCAAGGGCGGCTAACAACGTCGCCCTGTCCTGGCCTGTATGGGGAATACCCATCATGGCCTTTGTCGCCCACTCCCTCAGGTGATGGACCTTGAACTCCTCAATTGCTGTGACCTGGTCACTGAAATGAGCAAACGTCATGGAGCAAATCTGCTTCCACAGGTGCGTTGCCCACAGCAAGATTCTTGCCCAGCCAAACGGCTGCGGCTGTTCCTCTATTGCCTCTTCCACCTTCACCACCGTCCTGGCTCTGGATCTCTCTGGATCTCCTGAGCTTTCCTCCTGTGCCCAAGCTGGGTTGTGGAAGAATCCATACAGGCTGTCCTGCTTGCTGGTGCCTGTCCGGAACCTGCTGCCCGCTTCTGCCTTGGATTGCTGCGCTGGTTTACCCACACTGGGTGGAAACCTGGACAGTGGTGTCCCGTAGGCCGTGGAACCTGCTCCTCTTCTAAACAGCACTCTGCGCTGTCGCAGCTGCTGCACAGGCCTCATCCCTGCCTTGGATCGCTGCACCCTTTCCTCCTGGGCTGGATCTGACATCTCCTCCTCGGATATCAGGTCAGCCCAAGGCTTTCCCACCGGCACCGCTGAATTTTTAAATGCTGCAAGCGGCTCTGCACTGTCCTGCCAAGTCTGCCTGGTCACCGCTGGCTGGGCACCTGCCCCCTCGCGCTTGACCACTGCAGGCGCTTGCCTACTTCCCATTTCCTTTCCACCTGGCTGTAATTTGTCATGGCCTGCTAGCCCCTCTGGGTCTGCAGCGCTCTCTGAACTGTGTTCCGGCTGGCAGGGCTCTACCAATACTCGCTGCGCAACCCTCGTCCCCTTGGACGGAATCTGTTGCGGAGCGGCATCTGGTTCGCTGTCACGTCGTATGCCGCTGCTCTGGGACACCTCAGCCACCTGATCCAAGATCAGATCCGGGGTTCTCGCCTGCGTCGGACCCTGCTCAAATTCCAGGCTGCTCCTGGAATCAGCAGGCAGTGGGCCTCCTCGCCCAATGCCTGTCCTTATCACACACACAGCGCCACCGTCCAGCATTCCTGCCGCTCTGGGCAGGAAGTGGTCAGGTCCTGACACCTTGCAGGCCCTTGCGGCCGGATCCACTGGCCCTGCCAGTTTCTCCGCCATCCGCAGGGCTTCCTCTGCAATCAGTGAATCAGCCACCTCTATCAGGTCTGCACCTGGCTCCAGCCCCCGTACTCGCCCGCTGCGGCGCTGGACGTTGGGGTGCTGGTGCCTATCAGGATGCAGGTTAATCTCTGCCATTCCTACAGGCAATTTATACGATCCACACGATCCTGCAATGTGCTGGCAACACCAAAACAGGATCTGCTAACGCTCAGGCTTCTGCCTCTTGCACCTACTGCAGCCTGGTGAGGACTTGCCAGTCAGGTCAAGTTGACAGGTACAGCAAAAACAGGACAGGTCTCTGCCTTCCTGCTTTTTCTTGCTAATAATCAGAATCTGGCGGAATCCTCCGTCGCCTTCAGCACTTCCCACCTCTTTCTGGCTGGGTGGCTTCTAGAAGTCGCACGCCCTGCGTGGATGGGGCTTCTTGCTTGGTACCCGCTCTGCTCTGCGGTCCTGCGGGGATGCTTTAGCCCACCAAGAAAATTTTAACCTTGGATCTTCTATCCACAAGTTAACTTCTGTCAATGATGACAGATTGGATCCACCTGATCACAATCTTCAATCACACAGGTACAAATTGCTGGGTGTATAAATCCACAGCCAATTCTTCAAGCCTCTCCTGGACCCAGCACTGTGTTGCCACACACAGTGATTCACAGGGCTTAACTTGGCAATCTCGCTCTGGAGATTACCTCAGCCAAATTGCAGTTCAAGCGCCAAATTCCAGGCTGTTTGCTGACAAGCAAAATTCAAATTTTCGCAGCACAAACACCTTCTGCAGGAACTGGCAAATCAGGCTGATCAGGCTCAATCTACTTCGTCCCTTTCAAAAGGACACGCGTTGTGCGCTTCAGGTCCGTGGCGGACTTCTCCCTCACGACAGTGATGGGCGCCTACGGGCAGACTTCGTGACTACTCACTGGCTGCGGGTGCTCAACGAGTTAAGCTGCTAGATTTGTATTTGTATGTCAGGCAATAGCAAGGGTTGGCGCAGGCCTTCAGGCTGTCTGGTCGCGAACCAGCTAGGCAATCAGGTGCACTTACCGCGTCACACGCGGTGAGGGTACGGGATCGTAGACTGCGAACTACTTGTTTAGCAGGGATCTCGTTCCTCAACTGAGGTCTTGTTCTCTTGCTATCTCAGCGGAAGCTGGGGTAGTCTTGACTTGTTGTAGGTACTGACTTAAGGTACAACTCGGGTCTCACGCACTGGGTGACGGCCGGAGCTTGTTACAGAAGAGGTCTGTCCTTTTGAAAGGGACGAAGTAACTAGTTTAGGCAATTGCCGGGATACAGGGACCCGGCAGGCCCAATTCAAAGTACGGGACAGCTAAACCCCTGGCGTAAGCGGGTTTCTAGGTTCCTATTCAAATAAGGAGGATCCGCAGGGAAGCTGCGAAGCCTCCGAGGTCGCGAACTGCGGCCTAAACGGTTTTGGCACGTATACCGTAATATACCGTGACATGACAAAGCCACATGCCCTTTTCCATAATGTCTTCCTCCATCCAAGCCATATGCTCTTTTCCATAATGTCTTCCTCCGTCCAAGCCATATGCCCTTTTCCAGAATGTCTTCCTCCATCCAAGCCATATGCCCGTTTCCACAATGTCTTCCTCCATCCAAGCCATATGCCCTTTTCCATAATGTCTTCCTACATCCAAGCCATATGCCCTTTTCCATAATGTCTTCCTACATCCAAGCCATATGCACTATTGAGCATTGACACCCTGGAACTTTGCTTGCCAGATAGCGAGCCATGCCCTGCAAAATTATCGCAGAGCACACGGTTAAAATGTTGCGGTCAAGAAAACAATAGTTTTCATAGAAATTTGCAGGGCATGACAAAGCTAGGTGAGGTTAATAACTAAAGACAAACATGTAGGATTCTACATACGATTCTTAAATTATGTTTGTACTACACATTCTGGTCACCTAAAAGTTTACACCTTTGGGGTTTGCAAAGCGGCATGTAATACCGTAAAACGCTAGACTCCGCGCACCCCCCAAAAACGATTTTTTTTCCCGTCGCGCACCTAAAAAGAATTTAAAAAACGGTTGCGCAGCGACGAAATTTAAATTAAATTTTACGCCTCGCAGCACGAAATTTAATTGAAGATCGCGCATCACTGAGAGTAATTTAAATTTCCGTCCGCGCAACACTTTCAGCCAGTACTGTGAACTCTGTTAAAACTTCGTTTGATGCTAGCAGGGATAGCACACGGTCAGCAATACTCCGCGTACCGTAGTCGTCATCCTACTCTTCCGCCGGTTCCTGGCCTCAGGAAACGTGTGGCTATTGGGGCCCGATGGGCTCAGTGGAACAACTCTAATTGGCTGTCCACCCTGAGGTCTGCGGTTCGGATCCCGTCAATGTTCATTTACCGTGCTCCAGGTGTGAGCGGGGAAAACGTCTGGCACTTCGTTAAATGTGCCCCGCAGAACGTCGTGAGCGGGCTACCCTACCAACTTGGATGCACTGCTGTGGATCGAGTGGTTCTCACGCCTCTTGCTTCGACGGAGGAGGAGTCTTTCTTCTTTCTGATGCCCGAAATGTCAGCAGTCGTCAGCACCCGTCTCTGTCTCCAGGATCGAGCTTCGCAACGGGGACTGGCGTAAGGATCACTCGACGGATGTCAAATCAAACAGTCGCGCGCTAGCGCGCGAATTTTTGTAAAAAGTGCTGTTTTTAATTCATACCGCGCACCCCCAAAATAGTTGTTTGTGCACCTGACTGACGCTCCGCGCAGCGGCAATTTTTGAATGAATATTAGCGCGCAACCATGTCCGCGCACCCCAATAATTATTTAATTACGAGCGGAGTCAAAGACGTTCTACGGTACTGGCTTAACTTGAGGTGCGCGAGAATGAGGCAGGGTGCTGGCACGCAAACGCGCCAGTACGGCAAATTTACGCCATGGATCTTCAATCCTCACGGCAAAGAATGCTCAGAGTTTTGTATAAATTCTAAAAACAATGCTTTGATTGCATGAATGCCTACTGACAGGGCATCTTGCATGTCTCAACTAGGGTTTTTGCCAGTATTTCACAGCGTCTATCAGCGTTGCACGCTTCGGGATTGAATTCTTTTTGGCCCAGCGTGACGAAATGTTATGCTGCTGAAGCGTCTTAAAATTAAAACATTTCCGCTGGTCGTGAGCGAAGGCTGATTGCGATAGCGGTAATTTACATTTGTCTCCCGCCATTTGCATTTGCAGCCCCCAATTACTCAAGAAATGGCTAAATACACTGTAAAAACACGATCGGAAATAGAAAATAACGAGAAGTGAAGCAAGATTCACACCTTGTTTCACAACAAAGCGTACAGAATAATTGAGATGCATAAGAGACACACCAATGTTTCATTGTTTGCATGATGCCTTGGTGAGACCGTAAACGTCCATCGTCCAACGCGCGTTATTTACGTTTTGTGGCCGTTGCCAGAAAATAGAAAACTACCGGAACGGTCACAGAACGGATTTCTGGGGCATGAAAATAAATTTACAGCACAGCATGCACTTACAAAGCAAAAATGCTATTCATTTATACAAAGGCAAACAATTATGCAGATCATGCATGTCCGCACAGATTAAAATGTAACGTACAGATCTCCCCCCACACCTGTGTGCAGCCAACATCCTCCTCTCCCTGCCACACAGCCACCGGTAGCCTGATATCTGTCAGTGCAAAACCCCAAGGTCTAGCAAACCTCAGATTCTCCTGCGACACCGTCTCCTCCTGTGTCCGACTGGCGGTTTCCTGTTGCAAGGCAGAGCAAATCATTGCCATTGAATGGGCTGGCTGGCAAAACATTATGGCAGGAATACTTGAAGGGCGGGGGCACAATATTTTGCCAGTTCGAAGTCCAGCATACGAGAAGCCTGGAATAAGTAGGTGAAAAGGAGCGCCCAGTTCATTGTGAGGGCAATGAAACCTGCAATGATTGATTTATGCTGCCCAAAGTGTGGGAGAGCAAGGAGATCATCATCGCCCACAGTGGTACACGGCACATACCAGCAGTGGCTCCAAGAACATTTCCTCTACCTCTGGCCGGGCCAGTGCCGCCTTGTCTCCCTTGCTTGTCTGGTACGGGGCAAATGTTTGCCGCAGGCTGGCCAGCCGCTTGTGCCTGGAGTCCTTGCCCTCACTCCTGACTAGCTATCCCACGAACCAAGGCCAGGCTGTGCAAGCCCTGCAAGACAGCGTGGTGGCGGGGGCAGACAATCATTGTGAATTCCTTGGCCTAAGCAGCGACTGCGGTTTGGGAAAGGAGGGCCACCAACCAGTCACACCCACCAGTAGCCAAAGCGGGTGATCAGCACCATACCCTCATGTATGCCTGGATATGGCGGAGCAACGGCGCCTAGGAGTGCCACGTTTTATCTGTCGGTGCTTTTAGGTGATCAAATGGTAATTCAATGACGAAAAGAGCTGTAGGACACACAGTCTATGATGCCGTCCCCATAAACAGACATGATCTCTGACACTGCGTGTGCTTCACATTTATGCAGTGGCTACATCAATTTAACAGGTGCTCTTCTGACTGTCATCAATGATCTACGCAAACATAGGACCAGGACCAGATATGTTTCACTCACCAGACCAGCAGGGCGGCATCGGCAGGCTGCTGCAAGGGCGTACGGAGTCCCAGCAGAATAGCCCACCAGGTGCACAGACGTGAGACCCACGGCGTCGCAGAAGGCCTCAAAGACTGAATGTTGGGGGAGGAATCAGCATTGAGGGGATGAACCGTGATGATACAGGGGCAGCCAGCCCAGGATGGCTTATATGCATATCTATGTGATGGACAGATCATGCTGATCTAGCCCTTTGTGCCTACACTCATCCTCAACAGAGACATAAGCTGGGTGCTGGGTGCTCGTATGCAGTGATATTACACGCTGGGTGCGCTGGGTGCTAGTATGCAATGAGAACACACTTTGGTACAGTCAATTGGTCATCAGACGGGTACAACTGACAGCATAAGCACTTGCCTTGAGCAAAGACGAGAAAAGCCAAATCTTGTCCTGGGGATGAAGTACCAGATGCAGAGGGTGGCTTGAGCTGAGGGCAAATCTCTGACGGGCCAAAGCCAGGCCGTTCCAGTCCAATCAACCGGCAACCCTTCAGACAGCCCTCGCGCCGCTTCACGGTTGGGAGCTGGGGTATGAACGTGAATGGGGAGCATCAGATTATTAAGTACACTGGAATGTGTGTTGTTCTCCAAGTGTGCCTGGCTGGGTTATTAGGCTGATGATGCCTGCCAACATTAAAGTGCATGGAAGGCAAGAACCCTAAGAGGTCGGTCAGACTGCGTTACGTTTGAGGTTGCGTTTGACATTCACAATCGAAAATAGCCTATCAGAAGATACGGGCGCAGTTGATTCCATTTAAACATAAGAATATTTTATCCAAACGTCACTCCCCCCCTGCGTTTTGCGTCTGCGTTTGCGTTTGCACTCCAAAACGCAACCTCAAACGCAACGCAGTCTGACCGACCCCTAACATACCGGTATTTCTTCTGGACGAGCAACTGTAGTCTCACCCTGGAATCAGAACGATAACTTTGAGCGTATCTTTAGGCTTGCATTGATCGACATATTGTTGGTATCAGGATAGGACTAGTACTAGGAATAGTAGTCGACCATCCGGCATTGTTGCAGGTTTTCGGCAGAGCCCCCCCCGGGCGGCACCCCCGGGCGGCCGAAGGTCGCGGGGGCGAAGCCCCCAGAGTCACCCCGTATCCGTCAGTCAGTCGTCCGTCAGTCACTCAGTCTGTCTGTCCGTCAGCCCGATGTTTCTGGAACGTCCCGGAAACTTTATGCGCTACCGCGCAAATCAACCGGCTGTATTTATTAAGGTCATTCCTCTCAGACCTCAAAGGCCGAGGTGCAGAAATGAGAAACTCAGCTACCAAGGCTGGATCTCACAGCGGATGACGTAAGGTGTCGTCACGCTGTCCCCTGGTGTCACGCGACAGGCCGACAGCTGTGGCTTCGCTTAGCTATGTGCAATGCGATCATTAAAAACACGCATTTAGCCAGCGATAGAGTTGTGACAAATATTTTGAAATCCTGCAACATGGCGAGGGGGTTTGCATGGGGTCCAGGTGACCCCGTCCGCTGCGCCTGCCCTCTGAAAAGTCACATACCCGACTGCTCTGCCGTATTTGTGCTGCGCAGCAGCACCTCTGATTACACGCACTTAAAAATCTGGAAAGACTCTGCCAAGAAGAAATGGATAAATGCTCGTGTAATCGTCTACCGGTGCTCTTGTCATGTCACCGAATGAAAGAAAGAGCCGTATCACAATTCCGAATCACAATGTCTTCAGATTTGAATCCAGCATACCACGGCAAACCACGGACCAACGCCCATTTTGACATGGGCACGCCCACGTCAAATTGAAATATAGCCTCTTTGTTATTCCGGTAATATGTGTGCATGGGCGGTATCCCTCCCTAAATGTTCTCAAGGGAGGGTGGCCTAGGTGACCTTACACGTCATCGTTGGGGTGGTGTCGGTCGGTGGCCAAGATCTGTGCTTGTGATATGGATCCTGCTTCAAGTTGGGGTCACAATCGCCTGGAGAGAGGTCGGTCGTCATCACATTTACAGACATGCAGTTCTGTTTTTCTCAGTCCCAGAGGAGACCCCTGGAGTGCGTTGGGATTGCGGTATGAGTGGGGTGAAAGCGCGGTGGGAGTGCGTTGGGAGTACGGTGGGATTAAGGTGGGAGTGCGGTGGGAGTGCGTTTGGAATGCGGTGGGAGTGCGGTGGGAATGCGGTGGGAGTGCGGCGGGAGTGCGTTGGGAGTGCGGTATGATTGCGGTGAGATTGCGGTGTGAACATGGTCTTAATTCGTACACATACCATCGACCTCTAACCGCAAACCACAACAGTAATTCATAAATTTAAGAAATAAACAGCCCAACCAAGATATACAAGTTTGTTTCATAATGCGCCAAATTACGCAAGGGGCACCATTCTGGGCTGGCACTTAAACAGTGCCAATTGGCCAGCAAGCTATTCATCATCAGGCCCATGCCCCATGCAAGTGAAGAAGCCATGTGCTGCATGCTGCGAGACTGTTGGTAATTGCAACCACACGTTTGGAGTCTGTGAATACCTCTTTGGTGTCCAAGGTCTAAATCTTTATTAAGCACCAGTATTCAGCCAAAATCCCATCAAAACCCCTGCATACCAGACTTCCCCCCCCACACACGCGCATGCCCAGCCTGTGAGGAACCCACACTGGGGGCCTGCCGTTCTAGTGCTGACCCAAAAGCCGTCGTATTATACGGCTTGACACACAGCAAGAGCTGTACCTGCCTGCAGCAACTTCACAAGTATGCATGGAACGAGGAGCGCAAATTATTGTACCAGTGAAGTGAAGTTTTACAGTCCAACGGGGCATCACATTTGATGCATGGGACTTGTGCCCGTAAACCGGTACATGCACTACATATGCTAGGACAGCGAGCGAAAACCAGTGACCCCCCTGGGCAAGCAACCAACACTCAACCACCGAGCAGTAGCGTGGGAATGAACCCCATAGTGCAGCAGATTAGCCCCAGCCATAAAACATGACGTGGGTGCAAAAGAGTTCGGTTGGACGCCTCCTAGGAAAGACAGGTGAGTATCGTAAGGGACAGCGTTAGATTCTAATTGAGAAGGAAACAATTAAGTTATAGTGAAATTTTACGAGTCTGTGTAAAAACTGTGTGATGTGTAAGCGAAACTTCAGTGTGGTTAAGTGTTTTAAAATGTGTGAAATATGTATGAAATTGTGTGACACATAACATAAGTGAGTTAAATGTTTAGAAAGTGTGACCTGTGTGTATAAATCATTGAGATGAGTATGTGAAACTTCTGTAAGTGAGCCATTTCAATGTTAAATTATTGATTCAGAAACGATGATACAAACACATGGACCAGAGATAGGAATTGTGATAATCAAGGTGATAGTCATCCCAAGTCAAGACTCCCCCTTAACCTGACAAATAAAAGCAAAAACTCATGCGGCCACCTCCACCCCATCGACAAAGAGCCGAGCACGCGTGATAAACACCCTCAACTTCATCTCCTTAGCAAACTGGAACTTGGGCCAGAGCTCATGCCGTGCCGACAACTCCGAAGGGGACAGATCATCCCAGATGGTGACACCCTTGCCTGCCAACTGAATCCTCCCATACACTATGCTCTCGGCCTCGCTGCGATTGCCTACGCGGAACTTGATCTTCCGCATGAACTTGTTGATGGGATCCGGCTTGCCCATCCTAAAGGCGCTGTTGACATAGATAGTGATACCCATGAGCTTGCACACTGTCTCACACACCAGAGCCGCACAGTCCTCCCCCAGACCACCCTCTGGCAGGCCAGATATCACGAAGCTGGAATCCCTGTTGTCATAGAGAGTGTTGAACGGTTGCCAGGATTGTGAGTGGTTTCAGTCATCAACACACGTTTAGTGCACACAATGTCACTGCTTATGTTCTGATGCTCCTGAGATTCCACAGGGAGCATCACAATGTGAAGCGCCTCACGTTACCTCCTGCTGACCCTCCTCTGGAAAATCGTCAAACATGTGAACCCTAAATTGGAGCTGCAGACCTTGGACCCCCCCCCCCCCCCCCCAAGAAGTATTATCCATGGGTGAATGCATGGGCAGGTGAGAGCCCGCTAGAAATGCTGGACAAGGAGACGTGAAACAGTTTCTTTGAGGCGTGCTGATTGCAAGGCATGAGGGGAAGGTCACTGTGCGACTGTCCACACAATGTGTCCACACAATCCGTGCCTTGAGGATCAGTCCATGACCCGGTTCTTAACCCTGGGGTGCTGATATCCTAGAACAGCACTCTACTCTCTCGTGTAGTGGCGCATGACTATCATCTGAAAGCGTACTGCTGATGCAGTCTGATGTGGCATGAGTGGCAGTCAGTGCTGCTGATGTGGAAGTCAGTACTGCTGATGCAGTCTGATGAGGCATGAGTGGCAGTCAGTGCTGCTGATGTGGAAGTCAGTACTGCTGATGCAGTCTGATGTGGAATGAGTGGCAGTCAGTGCTGCTGATGTGGCAGTCAGTACTGCTGATGCAGTCTGATGTGGTATGAGTGGCAGTCAGTGCTGCTGATGTAGCAGTCAGTACTGTTGATGCAGTCTGATGTGGCATGAGTGGCATGAGATGTGGATGAGGTCAGTCAGTGGCACCAATGGTGTCCGTGTCGCCGATAGTCTTGATCTGGACTCTCCATTTACCCCTCATCTCCAGAAGCATTGTAATACTCGGCCGCTGTCCATGAGCATGAAACCCAACTGATCCACCGATTCTGATGCAGCCTCTTTTGGTACATCGCCTAAACCGATGGCTGGCTGCAGATACGGCTCTACAAAGGGATCTGGGTAGCCGCTAGCATCGGCCTGGTAAGCGGCCCAGTCGAGCTGCTCATGCAGCGGCTCACACGGAAGGCGGGAGAACACGGCCTCTTGGGCCAGGGTGGGCATGACAGTCATCCCTGGAGTAGCCCATGCACTGATCCCATAACTAAGAACAGGGTGAGCACTATCATGAGCGCGATCCGGACGGAGCCAATAAAGGCACGGGACACAGGCAAACACACGTTGCAGCGCACTTTCTTACAGTGGCTGAGCCTGATGCGGGACTGCTCTACCCTCTCGTCACGTTTGCAAACGTTCAACACCCGACGCACTGCTAACTCTGAGGCCCTCCTGATCCGGTCTACTCTGCGCTGCAACTTCCTGCACCTGAGCCCTCCTTTGACTACGGTACATTCAGCCGGTTGCGCCAGAGCTGCATGCGCTTCAATCGCAACGCCCGTAATAACATCGGTGTGCTACCCAGCAGGTGCAATCTAGGCTGAGCCACGATCGGGGGGGCGACGCGGGGAACGGGGAACAATCTGAGGTCTTGCTTAGTTAGCTTCCAATCCCCGCGTCGCACACACCTTCATGGGAGCGGGTTCCCATTCTCATCTATGTCCATCATCGCCAGGATGTACGTCCTGCAGACGTCCTCGGCGTCAGGCTGTATCTCTGCATCAACGAGGAACTCCAAGATCATGTCCTTCCAGGTGGTTGATGTCGGGTCCCGCCGGTCCAGCTCCTTACGAGCGGCTTTGAACACCTCGAGGTCCTTCCAGTCCACAGTCTGGTGGACGTTCTCGGCGGTGATGCCATGCGTCGCACCGGCGCCGCCGAGGAAGCTGGTGCTGCTGTTGGCGCTGCTGCAGAAGCTGGCGCAGCTGCAGGAACACCTGACGTTGCCTCCTTTTGCCTCCGCCCTTCCTCCATGTAGAATTATAGGGTCATGGCAAGCCTCCGAGCCACCTCAACAGGGTTGGGGCTAGCCGGCTGACCCGCCTGCTCCCCGTGAGGTGGATCAGATGGCCCATATGCTGTTGGTTGGTGTCGCCGCGGCCTCCGTGGCTGCGGCCATAGCCGCCGCGGCCGCAGCCTCCATGGCCGCGGCCTTGCGATGGCTGCTGCCTGCTGGTGGTCGCCGTTGCCGCGGCCGTTGCCGTCACCGCGGCCGTTGCCATGGCTGCGGCCGTTGCCGCGGCCGGCGAGAGACTCCTCGAACGCGCTGTGAACGTAGCTGGTGAAACCCTTCTCCTCGCGGTAGTAAGCACCGGTGATCCGTCGCTTCAGGCTTCTGACCTTTACGCCGAAGCCGTTGTTGGTGTGGCCTCCCTGGCCGCGGCCCCTACCGCTGTGGCCTCCCTCGGAGCCTCTGCCTCCCTCGCTAGTATCTTGCTGATTTATCTGGGAGTAGCATGCAAGTCCGTGCAAATTCATACCAGAGGTGGAGGGGCAGAGGGGCCGCAATCAGGGTGCATGTACCTAGTCCTGGCTGAAGGGATGTTCAGGCGGGGTCAGGATGTCCTGAGCTCTGGCAACCATGGGTGTGTTGCTGGGGAGGGGCGGGGCATCAGAAGCACTGCAAGCCAATGATGTATCCAGTCACGGTACTGCCGTCGCGCATCCCTAAGGTCCTCTGCTGCCTTCAACCTTTTGTCCCGGTAGTGAACCTAGAACCGGGCCAGCTGCTCCTTGGTTCCGAGCGTGCGGGAGGGGAGTATTGGCTCAGCCGTAAGGCTAGGGTCCCGCTCAAAGGCTGAGCCGGCGGGGTCCCCGTGAGCTACGTGTCTAAGTGTTACGTGGCCGTCAACCACGGCCATGAGCAGGCAGTTGGAGACCCGCAGGAGGTGGGTCAGGGAGGCAATGGCCCGGGCCATGGCGTCTTTGGCCTCGGACGCAGTGTGAAAAAGGTCATTGAAGGTCAGGATGTGGTGCTCAGACCGGTTCTCGGGGCCATTCCAGCCCACACCGTCCCACTCCATGGCACCCTATTCCCTGTCAGAGGCTGCGATAGCGCGGCTTATTTGGCGCTGGGCGCGTGCAGTCATGGTGGGTTCGCCCTAGGTCTCAAACCCCTCCATCTGTACAATGTAGGGTCCATCCATCACTCAGCCAACAGGCATAGAGTAGGGGTAGGTCATCAAAACTAAGTCACAAGGTAGCTAAGATGGGATGATGCATGGCACGGAGCACGTCCTAATGACGTGCCCTGTCCTGATCACGTGCCCTAAGGGCTCTGAGGCAGGCCATTCTGTGCGGTAGTGCTCTGTTTGCAGTACCAGGCCTACAGGCCACCCCATAAGCAATTCAGGGTGGAGGATACTTTGACCCATTCGCCCCCCCCGACCGTCTATGTCACATGGGACCCACCGCAGGTCCAGGGGTCGGTATCCACATACAGTCAGCAGGTAATTAATTGATAACACTGATAAAGGCCATGTGCCCATCTGCACTCGGGTCACTGACTGCCAGCCTGCCTAATGGTTGAGCATGGAGGAAATCCAGCTGGTCCGTCAGTGCATCCCAATCAGGTAACCGCACGTATTTCAGCCCCGTAATTGGACTCGCAAACTCCCTCAAGCAGGTAAGTGCAGGGACATGCCCAATGCCTAGTTCCTTATCATGCAGCCGCGGGATCAGCAGGTTCCGTCCGTGGTGGACGAGCCCATCGTACATACAGGTACCGACGCATATCCGACCAGGCAGCCAGTGATTGTATTTGAGAATACTGCACGAGGGGATATTTTAGGCGTTGCAGATTGCATGAAGGGTGTTCGGCAGTGAAACTAGGGCACCCAGCAATTCTACCGTGCATCTGGCTATCGGCAGAGAAAGGGAAAATCAGCCTCCCATAACTGTCTACAAAGCTCATACTGTTTGTGCGTTATCAATCAGGACCACACGCACTTATGGGCGACCGCGGGTTGTCTACCGCCCGCCGTACTCAGGACAATCCTTACCGTGAAGCAGGTAGGGCTTAGGTTCACAGGGTGGGAACTCGCGGTCACAGGGGGAGACTTGCAGTCACCGGGTCTTCATCTTATGACACTCCGGGTACTCACTTGTTTGAGCAGGTTGTCTGCAAAGGACAGGAGAACAACGATGTGAGCACATGTTATGCACATAAATTGATGAGCATGCAACATCCCCCCCCCCCAACCGGGGAAGGAACTAACCTAGGCTGAATTGCATCAATTGAGACAGATATCATGTGAACACAGTAACCATGAGCATAGGCTACGCCCAGCTGAACCGATTTAATAGAACCGGCGGGCCAAGTAGAGTGATACCAGGCCTGGATCGGGGCAAGTATGGGACGGATAATAAAGCACAGACACTCTGTGTTTATAGTAAATTCACCATCATTTCACCCAGATCAACGATTCTGGAAGACAGGAGCGCGCATACATAATACATCTACGAAAGCAGCTGGTTTGGGATCCGCATGACTACCGGCAAGGTTAGAACGAACGGAGGGTCAATCAACCTCATCTGGAGGGACCATGCTCCGTCCTACGTCGTGCACAACACTGTAGTGTGTACTGTCAGGGTTTCCAATCAACACCGAGAAAGAAGCATTGCTGGGTTCCCTGACAACGAGCATGCAATGTGTGGTGCGCGGCTCGGTCGAACCCGCGCCATAAGAGACCGAGATCGGTCCAGTGACCCCTACGATGCTGCTAGAGCCATTGCTCGTGTTGAGCGCAATATCATAAGGGACGATATGAATGCCGAGGCGTGCCGCCTCAACATCTGTAATCATGAAGCAGTTCGAACCGAAGTCAAGCATTGCCCGCCTTGGCAGAACCTTCTGATTGTGAATCAGGAGCCCCACACACTGACATGGCTTGTTCACATGGTTGCTGAAGTAGAACAGACGACCTGGAAGATGCTTGAAATACTCAGTAATGTCAGGCGCACATGCCAGTAGAGCTGACAGAATAACTGGATCAGGTCCCGGTAAGGAACTCACCGTTAACGGCTCTGGTAGGAGGCGCGGTTTTCCGGATGGGAGGATGAGCACAACATGAATGCGTAGCGGAATTGCAAGATCAGGGTCACAAGGCATGTTAATCTCTTTTTTATTCTTTTTTACTAGGGATCACCTTTATGGGAGACTGTAAAAAAGTGTGCCTAGAAAATAAAAGTGACTAAAAAAAAATGTGGGGATCTTT
This sequence comes from Limnomonas spitsbergensis, assembly GCA_037349105.1. NCBI lineage: Eukaryota > Viridiplantae > Chlorophyta > Chlorophyceae > Chlamydomonadales > Limnomonas > Limnomonas spitsbergensis. The sequence continues at coordinate 181,751 of JAYJMM010000084.1, read as the reverse complement.
GTCACCTTCCCCGGGTTTCTTTTGGTGTCTTTACTGTTCTTGAACCCTTCGCTCTTTTTCAGGGTTGTTTTCTTTCGGGTGCGAACAACCATCGGCGTGTCAGTGCGATAACGCACGGTATGCAACAACTGTTTCTACCACTGGCAGGTATCGAACTGGTATTAGTCACGGACGATTACGCTGGGTGGGTGGCGGGCGAGAGGTGTCATCGCCGCGCGGCCAAAAAGCTTTTCGAATACATATCGCCTACATTCGACGTTGGGTAAAATCGAATCGCATTGCTAATGCGCTGCCCTTGATCGAGGCCGCGCTTGCGGTAGAACACTTCGTGGCAACCCACCCCTGACCTGTGCTTGCGGAGCGTCGTCAGCCGTCGCGACGGCATAGTAGGTTTGGTACCCGTCTTTGTTTTTTTAGGGATCTCCTTTATGGGAGACTGTAAAAAAAGTGTGCCTAGAAAGTAAAGACCCCAAAAGAAACCCGGGGAAGGTGGCAAAGATCCCCACCCTTTTTTTTAGTCACTTTTTTTTCTAGGCACACTTTTTTACAGTCTCCCATAAAGGAGATCCCTAAAAAAACGGTCACCAAACCTAGGCCCCAATTCCACCTGCGCCTCGCCGGGATTAATCCCGGTGGCGGGTTTTCTGGTTGGAAACAGATGGCGGGGGAATATGGCAAATGCAATTCCACTTGAGCTTGCGATGTGTACGGGTACGGGTGAAACCAAATCTCTTTGCATTACAGCCTGTCAAGCACTTCTGCTCTTGCGCTTACCCTTGCGCTGCTCTTTGATCAGCTCTTTGCGCTGTTCTTTGCGCTTTTCTTGGCGCTGCTCTCTGCGCTACTCCTTGCGCTGCTCTTTGCTCTTTGCACTGCATTTTTCTTTGTGTAGTTCTTTCTTCTTTGTGCTGCTCTTGATTTTGCGCTGCTCTTTGCGTTGGAGTGCACTCTATCTGCTCTTTGCGCTCACTGCACTCTGCTCTGTGCGCTGCACTCTATCTGCTCTATCTTTGCACTGCACTCTGCTCTATACGTTGCTCTTTGTGTTGATCTTTGCTCTTTGCGCAGCTCTTTGCCATGCTTTTTGCCTGCCATATCTTTGCCCAGCTCTTCGCCTGCAAGATCTTTGCCGCCGGCAGGCGGTTTGTCAGCCATGGCGAAAGAGACGAATCAAGAAAGAAAGATAGATAGAGCCGAATCAAACGAATTGCGAGACGATTGCGCGAGCAACTGAGTGATAATCAAGTGATAAAATGGAGCCAAGCCTCGTTGTCACGCTTTTCCGTACCCGGCGAGGCATGATTTTTGCATTGAGGCCATAGGGGTCGATGCAAAAATCATGCCTCACCGGGTACGGATAATGGGTGGGCAGGATCCCGAACACGATCCCAAACACTAGTGGAATTGACTTTTGTCCAGCTGGCACTACTTTCGAGTTCCGGACACACGTGGAATTGGGCCCCTACTGTGCCGAGGCGACGGCTCATGCTGGTGTCAGTCGCCTGCAGCCTAGAACCGACGACGCTGATCAAGCGGAGGTCGCGAGTTCGACACCTGTCGGTGGCAGAAAAATTTGTCGCATACCGTGCGTTATCGCACTGACAAGCCGATGGTTTTTCACCCGAAAGAAAACAACCCTGAAAAAGAGCGAAGGGTTCAAGAAAAGTAAAGACACCAAAAGAAACCCGGGGAAGGTGGCAAAGATCCCCACCCTTTTTTTACGCCAGTCACTGTAGCGAGACTATGCCCCCGAAACCACAAATTATGGAGCTCCTCGAAAGCTGCACGGCTTGCTGCCAAAACGGGCGCACGAGAAAGAGAAAAATCGCGCGAGCCTGAAGAAACTTTTAGGGCCCGTTGCGTGGCCTGGGCGAGACGTATGAGCCCCAAGTATGGTTTCCGGCACTGAAACGGGGTGCACGGTTTGCTGCCAAATTAAGATAGCCAGAAAGCGCGCATTTTTGCGATTCTTTTGGTAGAAGGCATACCAGTCCCGTGCCCGGAGCGCGAACCTGGACTTTGGCACTGGAAGGTGACTTGTCGGAGGCCGGGCCCCAGAGCACCACACGTTTGCGTGGCCAGGAAGGCCCCCAGGCAGAAGCTGACGTCAGCTGACGTGTCGAACTGATTGATCCCATGGCCCGCCTGTCAAACGCGATCCTAATATTCCATCACGCGAGCGAGCCGTGCCCAAAAGCCGCAGCTCTCGTCGATCATCACGAAATCTGGCCCCAGGCGAAGTCCGGCTGTTGGCTGGCGTACAAGATGTTTTATTCTTTTTTATTCTTTTTCTTATCACCAGTTGAACCCTGATTTTGTGGCGGAACCACAGGAGAAGTGCCTGCCACTAGGTGCCATCTGGCCGAATCTGCACCTTGGGTATGCGCCACCTCCGTGACATTATCCCTGGGTTTACGCATGTGACGTTTTGACCCGGAAGCTGGACCGCCCCCTGATACCTCAAAGTCGCTAAGTTTATAATCCTCAATATCTGCAGGTGGTGCTCGCGGCGGGTACCCTGCAGGTTTGGCGAACGATTCCGGGAATATAAGATATGAGATATTGGAGTTTGGCAGCCGCTTCGCTGCGTAGTGCCGGCAATTAGCCCATCCTTGCATGTATGGCCCGATAGGATAGTGCTGAAGCGTGTCCAGGATTTAAGTCCTTGGACATCATTCAGCACGAGAGCGGCAGCATGAGGAAGGCCATGCAAGGTAGAGAGGTGCCTTTCGCTACCGCGTTGCATCGTGGCTGCCGCATGACCGCCAAGGTGCACCTCAGGCATCATCTGCCTACACGCATCCGGTTGGCGTCTGTCTATGCAGCGCCTGCGGCCAACTACGGTGATGTGGTGTGGGCCACTGATCACCTTAGGACGTGGCATTGCCTCAAGAGCAAGATGCAGTCCAGCTTCCTCCAACATTTGCACCAGGCTGCATGGCTACCTCCGTCCGCTGCCAGTTGGGGGGTCATGAGGGAGCAGATCCAGCCGTTACAGCGAAGTTGGTGGCAGCATGTACTTCGCTTCTACAACACAGCGGTCGCACCAGCAGCACAGCAAGACAGCCCACTCAAGGCGGCAGCCATGGCGACCGACATGCAGCTTGCTGCTAGGCAGGGCACTGGAGGGCGCTATTGGTGCAGTGATTTGCTAGGTGCCTTGCTGGAGCTGCAGCCGATCCCAAACTGCGTCAGACAGCAACTGGCCTACAGCCGCTGCCTGCCAGAGAGGTGCTAGCACTAGTTGATGCAGCATACGAGCGGGCGCAGCTGGATGCACCTGGCAGAGGGGACCTCAGAGACCCTGCCACTGAACACAGGTCTGCGGCCGCCTATCGCACCTTCTCTCAGTCTACGGGGGGGGCCTATCGCACCTGGTTTCATGCCAAGGGCCTCACCAGCCGAAGGGAGTGTGCTTGCGTGCACACAAACTTAAGGCTGCGGCTCGGCTCGGTCAGCACGGCTGACACTAGAGGACGGCGCAATGGTCAGCAGCGTGACAGACGGTGTTGCCTGCGATGTTGGGCTAGGGGAAACGGCGACCATGTGGAGGACGCGATGCATGCTTGTTTTCAATGCCCCAGCGTGCATGATCAACATAGGGAGCGGGGATGGGCAGGTCCTCCGAACGGTGCCAGAGACTTTAAAAAGTAGAGTTGTACAGGGGCAGGCTTGGGTGGGATGCCCTGATCTTTGTGGAAGACGTGGCAGATGTATCGTTGAGGCCTAGACTTTTTCAGAGGTTGGAACTTCCTTCCTAATTTTTTCCAGCCTTTTGTTTTGGCCCTACCATTTATTCCCCACTTTTCCCTCCTTTCTCTTGTCCTGACCCCTTGTGTTTTTTTCATCTTTCCTCCCAACTCTTTTTAGTTAGGCGCTCACGCGGCCGAGCCTTATCAGCAGGGCCCAGAGGATTCCCAGAGGTGTAACGTCATTGACCTGCACGACGAGACACTAATCGCGACGAGCAACGGCTTACTTGGCAGTTGGCTAACTGGCTAGATGGCCAACTGCCAACTGGGCTCCAGAGCCACGTGCCCCCATCCTGACGTTGGTTAGTTGGCCTCAGGAATGCATCCTGGAAATCCCTGGGTCGACCAAAAGAAATGGCAGCCATACATTTGGCAGCCAAGGTGTGCCTGAGGCATCATTTGCCTACCCGCATCCCCGACATACGCAGCGCCTGCAGCTAACTACGGTGATGTAATGTTGCCAGACACCTCGGACCGCAACTCCATCTCCAGAGCAAGCTGCAGTCCAGCTTTCTACAACAAAATTGCGCCAGGCAGCGGGGCTCCTTGGTTCTACCGTAAGTTGGGGAGTCCTGAGGGAGCTACAGATCCAACCGTTACAATGAGGTTGGTGGCGCCATGTGCTTTGTTTCTACAATGCAGCAGTAGCACTGGCAGCTCAGGAAGACAGATCATTCATGGCATCAGCCATGGCGACTGATGTGCAGCTCGCTCTCAGTCACACCACTGGAGGACGCCATTGGAGCAGTGAACTGCTAGGAGCTAGAGCTAGGAGCAGCCGTCCCCATACTGCGTCAGGCAGCGGCTGACGTATAACTTCTCCCCGCCTCAAAGGTGCTAGCGCTAGTGGACGCTACCTATGAGCGGGCACATATGAAGGTCTATGCCTGGGAGAGTGGGGGACCCTAGGGACCCCGCCACCAAACACAGGTATGCGGCCGCCTTTCAAGCCTGGTTCCAGCCTACAGCCGGCGCACGCCAGGAGCCACACTAGCAAAAGGGCGTGCGCTCGTGTGTGCACTAACTTAAGGCTGTGACTCGGACCGGTCAGCACAGCTGATAATAGAGGACGGCGCAGCGATCAGCATCATCACACACGCAACTGCCAACGGTGCTGGGCTGAGGGACACGGCCAGCATGTGGATGATGCACTGCATGTGTGCTTTCAGTGCCCTGGCGTGAAGGAGAGGCCAAGGGCGAGAGGTTGGGCCAGCCCCCCAGAGGGCACCACGGATTTTCAGCAGTTGTACTAGGGCAGGCATGGGGTGGGAGGCCCTGGTTTCGTGCATCTCGTAGTTTAGCTTTTTAAAGGCTAGTCTCTTCAGTGGCAGGGGATACGGTTTGCTTGCATTGGTTTTCTTGTTGTTTGGTGGGTAAACTTGCTATCCTTTGTTGTCTTTTGTGCCTTACTGCCTTCTCCCTTGACTTTCCTAGCTGAATTTTTGTTTGCAGACGTGGCCGAGGTTCAGCAAGGCCCAGAGGTGTAACGTCATGAACCAGAGCAGGCATGGTTGAGACTTGAGAGGCTTTGGCTTTTGTTCAGGACGTGGAGGACAGTGTTAAGGGCTTGTTTGTTGATGTATTTGCCTCCTTGGGGACTGGCTCTTTCCCTTTGTGTCCCTCTCTTGCTTTCATCGGTCCGCCTTAACGTTTTCTGGGAGGGCAGGGTGTTTTCTGTCCTGTGTGCTCCTCTCTGGTTTTCCTCTTGCCTTCAGTTCCCTTCCTTTTTCCTCCCAACGGCACAAGGAAAAGGAGGTGGGAGGCCCTGCCTTTTGTTGAAGTTGAAGTTTAGCCTTTTTAAGGCTATAGTCTCTTCAGGGGCAAGGGATACGGTCTGCCAGACATTCCCTCCCACCCTCAATCCCCCCTCTTGTTCGGCAGTTGAACTTTCTTTCCTCTTGTGACTTCTCCCTTCAGTTTCCTAGCTGACAGTTTGTTTGCCCATGTGGCCGAGCTTTAGCTGGGCCCTGCTCAAAAAGGCTTGGCCGCGTGGGCGCCTAACTAAGGGTTGCCAGGAGGAAAGAACGAAACAAACACCAGGAGGCAGGAACAAAGGAGGAAACGTGGGAATTAAGTGAACGGACAGACAAAGGCTGGAAAAGAAAGACAAAGGAAGCTGCTTTCAAATTTTGGGCCAGATCCCAAACGTACGGTGACATGCAAGGCATATCGGAAGGCCTGACATGTTTATGACTTGCATGGCGATTCTGAAGCAAGCTTGTCTTCCTATGCCCCCTTCTGCACATGAGCCAACCTCCTTCGTCTTGTGAGGGCCATGGTTGCTCGATACTGTCATTTCTAGGATCTGCGGCAGATTTAGTGCCCCATCCTCGAGTGCCATGCACACCTGCCCCAGTCTACCATAAGGTCTCTGTCCTGGCGGGCTGTTTTACATTGTCACTTTGCTTACAGTCGGGAGACTGCATATGTTTCATCTAGGCGGGCCGTAGCTGCTGGCAGCGATGGGCCAGGTGCCCAGGTCCCAATGCCAAGTACCAACATGGCATATGCCACGAAGCTTGACTTGTATGATGCATGTATGACGAATTGGCAAACCTTTCGCGGCTCTGAAGCATTTTATTTACCTGTAATCCAGTACAATCTCCATGGTGCCCGATGTTTGTGTGTTTAATATTTTCGAAGGTCTTATATGTGTTGCGTTCGATTGATAGGCTATTTTATTGTTGGTATAATTTCCTGAATCTATGCCAAAATATAAAATATGCATTTAACTCGGGGGGGGGGGCAAAAAAAAGCCAGGGACCCCCCCCCTAAAAAGCGGGCACCCAACGAGCCTACCAATCACCCACCCACCCCCACCCCCGCCTCTGGAACCCATTGTAATTCAAATGTCTCATTCAAAATTCAAAATTACAGGGCATGTAAGGGTGTTTTTTGATCAGCTTGTCAAGATGCTTCAACTGGTATAATCAATTCGTTAGGTGATGACATGCCAAAAGTCAACTAATAATTACTCGGCTGGTTTCGGGGTGTGTCCAATGGAGCCAAACCCTCAGTGAGAGGGGGCAGGGGGTCTTGTGGTAATTCAAGCAACATTTTAGGATGTAAATGGACTCATGTTGGCAATGCAAACACATAGGTGCCGCTGCCAGCCTCAACATACCTACAGACAAAAGGTAGGAAGTTTGGGAGAAAAACAAATATTGTTTTTTTTGTGACCACCCACCCCACCCACCCCAACTTTGCCCCCATATCTCCCACCCCCCTGGGCCAAAAAACATTTTAAAAACAGCCATGGAACGCTCTCGTTAAGCTCTAAACAAAGCGGGATGGGGTCGATTTTGGGGTTTTTGCCCCCCCCCTCGATTGTACTTGGTAAAATATTACAACAGCACTGGCCACTGCACCATATGCATTATTGCAGCATGATAACCGAGGCATTCAAAGCCTGGTAAAAAACTAAGCTGGTGTGGAAACAACGGCCTCATGGATAAATTGTAATGTTGTGCTGATCTATGCAAATTTGGCAAACAGACAAATCCCCCCCCCCCAAAAAAACTTGGTTATCTCCATCATATTATGAGCAACACCCCATGCACCAGCCTCTCACTAGACGCGTGGCTTTCATGAAGAAAGGTCGGGTGCTGGAAAACAAAAGCACCCTTGGGACTTCTGGACACAAATGATTGCAAGCAGGAGCCCATCATTAGCCCATCCTCGACCGCATGCCTCAGCTTGGTTTCACCGATGCTGTCCAGCAGCGTTGGGCCAGTTATGCTGTATTTTTAAACATATTTTGTTCACCAACAGTGGCATCAGAGGAATCCAGCGTTGAATTAATGCAATGGCGTTTCACATGTGGGCCCTGCACAAAAGGCTCGGCCGCGCCACGTCCGACTGTCTCGTTAGAAACTGAAAAGAGAGTGCTAGTGAGAAAGAAAAGGAGAAAGAGCCTCCCTCAAAAAGAAGAAAATAAGCAGGGAACAAAAAGTTGATTTCTCCATGCCCTCTAGAATGTAGCCCTCAATTGTGTTAAATGTAGTTTGAGCCAGGCCATCGTTGGGGTCGCCACCTTCGTGCCAAGTTGGACCAAAGTTGGACCAACGTTCAGCCGGTAGGCCCAGCCAGCAGTAGAGCCGGCTGTATCAGGCGCCCTTGGACTTGGGCCGTGATGTTGCTGAAGTGTAGAGGAAGGGTGCTGAAATAAAGAGAGGTGGAACCAAAGCAGCAACTTATCATTGCGCTAGCCCAATGCTCCCACTACAAGGCTTCACTTTCAGGTGTGAGCGACTAAGCGCAACACAGGGATTTTCAACCGCATCGCTAGATAAGTTGCCGAAGTATAAGAAGTTGGCTTGGCGCAGCTAGGAACTCACCCAGCCACCCAAAAAATTACATACGTACTCACCCAATCACCCAGCTACCTTACTCTGCCTTTCTCAGCCTTGACTCTCTGTTGGCATTCGCCTGAATACAAGAGTTTTTACACCAGCTACCCACCCACCCAACTAATTACCTTGACTACCCTCCCTTGATCTTTGCCCCACGCCCAGCCAGCCACTCCCCCTCCCCCCCCACCACCACCTTGCTTAGTCTCCCAAGGCCCTCCTGTTGACATCGGTCTGGAGGTAAGATCCATCTTATAAGCCCCCCACCCATGCATTCACCTGCCTTGTTTTGCCCCCCTTGACCTAGGCCCCACTCTGTACCCCCAGCCAGCCAACCGCCTACCCACCTACCCACCTTGCTCAGCCACCCATGCACCCACCCACCTTGCTTAGCCCACCTTGGCCTCTGCGTTCCTGGTGGCATCGTTCTGGAGGCAAGAGCTGTCGCTGCAGACCTGAAACTGGGCAAGACGGATCTTTGCGCCAGCGTTTAATATGACGCCAATCCTCGGGACCTGGTACCTGGTACCAAGCATGTGAAGGCCCTTCACTGAAGGGATACAAGGTTATGAACGGTATGAAGGATGTGAAGGATCATACTTTATAGGAATGTTAAGTGCAAATAGGTGTTGAGCGAATGCTTGCAGGGAAACAATTTTGTAAGGCCGACCCTGAGGCATGTGCCGACGCTAATTGATACTTTCAGCAACTCGCATCACTCCAATTATCCTAGCACGAATCCTGGAGTCATGCAATGCAGTACAAGGGACCGCCCTAAGTCCTGTTTTTGTGTTACATCTCAGGTTGTCTAGGGTTGGGCGGCTGGCCTCACACCTTAAAAAGTCCAAGCAAAACAATACGGCCCAGAGTTATAGTCACCCGCAGGCAAAAGCTTGGTAGATACAACGTCTACAAAACTTCTGAACTTCATATCGATGTAGGTAATCGATCGAGCCTGCGAGACGTGTGTCCCTGCTGGTTGATACGCAGCCATTGGCATCATTCCTGTACATGGGACCCCGCTCATCCAGTCACCCTGACGCCCACTGTGCAACTTGGTCTCAATACGCCGCCTGCGGGTGGCGTAACTTTCTTTCTCTCATTCTCATTGAGCCTCAAGCCAGACACCTAACACTGGATCCAAATTCGGTTGATGTGTCAGAATGCACAACTGAGAGGTCCTGGAGGGTGAGGGCCTGCCGATCAAACCTTGACGGGCCTCTGGCCAGCGGTCAGCAGGATTTGCTGTGGCCAGCGGCAAGCGGCCAGGATTTGCTATGGCCAGCAGCCAGCAGGTTTGCTGCACTTTGCTTTCCTGGCCGGAGGCCACGGGCTATCTGAAATTCTGAATTGTAGTTGACATCCCCCATATGAGCAGTAGTCACAAACTAGAGGTTCTGTAGGAATGGCCAGCCGCTCATTCATGAGCAGCAGAAAGAAAGAAAGCAATGCCTCAAAGAGACGTGAGGTTGAGGAAACAGTTCGATGTGAGCCAAGGCCACGCCGTAAGCACCATGAGCAATATGGCGGATCATCCAGGAGCCAATACCGTGTTGTCATAGAAAACAAATGTGACAAATTCCTCCCTCCCCTCCCTCCTAACGCAAGGGTGCCTTGGCTAGGCGCCAAGGCAGCTTCAAAAAATTGCCAATATGTGGGTAGCGAGAGCGCCAGTACCATATCCGAACAATAAATCTGTTTTAAAGCCGAGGTTTAAATTAGCTGGTGTCATAAACACGCAAGTCATTCACTCTTTGCTTGTGTCTTGAGCGGCCTTGCACCCTGGGAGCTCCGTGGTATAGCTGTCAACGTACCACTGCCCAGTCTTCATGCCGGGGCAGGCACCCTCCTCGGCACACGGCTTGCAGGGGTAGCACTCAACCTCGTCCCCGTTCGCCGCCGCACTGGCAGCCCGATCGTCCTCGCTGCCGGACCCCGCGGGCACCATCAGCAGGCAGCGGGTGACTTTGTCACCTGAAGTCCCCTCTGGCAAGTCGCTGCCAGCGTAGTAGCCCAGCCGCGCGGGCGCGCATTTAGACACGGGCTCTGTGTCATCGCTGAGCAGCTTCATGATGCTTCGGACCTCCACCGGGCCCTGGCATGCCAGAGAGGGCACCTGCCCCGCCATCTGCCAGTAGTTGGGGTGCCCCTCAATGGTCTGCGGCGGGGCCGCCTCACCCCACCAGACGGTGCCGCACCAGAGACACTGGTTCGGCGACAGCTTTCGCTCGGCCTCGCCGGCCCATTCGCAATGCTGCTTGGCAAAATCCGGCGAGCTGCAGAAGGCCCGCGCACCTGCTGCGTCATCCAGTTGCTCTTGACGGATGCTAGCTAATGCGCCTGACGGGGTGCTCAGGCAGCATGGGGACGAGATAGAATCAGCGATTTCAAGAATAAAATATGAGAGGATTGTAGCCTTCACATATACCGTAGAACAACTTAGGGTCCGCGCACCTCCCCAAAAATGAATTTGGGGGGGGGTCGCGCAGCGGCGAATTTTTAATTCAATTTGACGTCGCCCAACCGGTAACACAACTTTGCGCCACCGCAAATCCCGTAAATTTCTTTCCGCGCACTTTTAGCCAGTACAAGAAAACTCTTCGATGTGGGTTCGAATCCCGCTGGAGTCACCTGAACTACTCAGCAAAGTCGTCATCCTCCTCCGCCGCCGGTTCCTGGCCTCAGGAAAAATATGGTTGTTGGGGCCCCGAAACGTCAGCAGTCGTCAGCACCTGTCTACGCCCCCAAAATCGAGCTTCGCTACGTGGACTGGCGTAAGGATCACACGAAAGATGTCTAATCAAACAGTCGCGCGCTAGTGCGCGTTTTTTTTGATGTTTGCTGTTTTTTATTCATAACGCGCACCCCCAAAATAGTTGTTTTGGCACCTGACTGACGCTCCGCGCAGCAACGATTTTTGAATTAATATTAGCGCGCAGCCATGTCCGTGCACCCCAATAATTAATTAATTACAAGCGGAGTCAAAGTGGTTCTACGGTAATAGACACCTTAGGGACAACAAAAAACAGCTGGAAATCCTTGTTGCTTATTTTTGGTTGGGAAGAGTATAATGGTCAGTTGTATTCAGTGTGCATTTACCGGTAAGCCAGAACCATGCCTCATGGACTCATGGAGTGCTGGTACCATACCACGGTAGTACCGCGCTGCAAAATGTAGGATCTTGGTATAAACAACTGGCTTATGAAGGAGGCAGGCACACCCTGGAGTAACAGACAGTCGAAATCTAAGACAGAAAGTATCCAAACTGCTCAATTTTGGTGCTTCAGCTGCCATTTCGCTAAATCATGGCCTATGTCTGGTTAAGGGGCCTGATGCAGCAAGACCTGCTACCGCAATACCGTATATTGTGGGGCAACCAGCCGTAGGCTGGTCAAATTTTGATATCCATTGGCCCATCCAGGAAAGCGTCCCAGCGGCCTGTTTAAAGCTGTTTGATGCTCGCTATAATAAGCACTGGTTGCCTGCATTATAGGAATGCAATGGAGCAGGAGTACCCTTGTGGCTTTGTGCCAGCTCACTGACCTTCCTGGATCTGGGTCGGCGGCCTCCTGCGCTTTGACCAAGGTCGCTGAAAAAGCTGCTTGCAGCAGGAACAGCAGCACGGCCGCCCCCCTGCCCATCCTGCCACTCGCCACGGACAATCCGACGAGTGACGAGGACACTGCGTGTATCGGTGGCAGAGGATGTACCGTAAATGGCGATGCTCGACAGCAGCACCTCCCGCAGCGGCAGTAGACACAACAACTTGCAGAGGGAAGTGGGCCATGATAGATGGGCTCGTCAGTTTTAATGACTATCGTAGTCACGTGTCTCGTTGTTTTCGAATTTCTTTCTTGCTTAACAAATCGCTGTTTTGGCGATTTTTTGACTCGTTTCCCCTTAACGTGAAAAATTCCAGTCAAAAACATTTTCACAGTCGATTTCGTTGCTCCCTGAAGAAAGATCAACGAAACACGTCCGTGACAACGGTACATCAATATCCTGCAAGGTTTAGCCAAGAGCCGAGCATGGTCAATAAACAAATACTTTGATTCATGTCGGTACTAGTGGTATCGGCATTGCCATGCTCTCGGCATCAGCCTTGCACTAAAATCCCGGGGCCGACATTGAACGACGGCTAAAACGCCGAGACATCAATCAACTTCTCCATCAAGATGTCATCCACAACACAACGCTTATTTCCACAACACTTATTTCCACAACACTTATTTCCAGGAGCTAAGCCTGCAATTCTGCCACGTCAAGCAAGGCCGGGCCAGCAAGCCCGGGCAAGGATCCTTCTTTCTGGCCCCAAGAGCCTTTTGGTGGCCGCCCATCACCCTGCCTAAGGAGGCATACCAGTTTGAAATCAAAATCGTTAACGAAGGGGCTGAGGGGCCACAGCGCACTGTGAGAGCACAGGACAACAGAAGACCGCAGCAGTGAACAACGCTCCTGTCTGTGCCAGCTGTTCCTTTGACCTCGTCCAGCGTCATGACATGCATGATGTCTATAATGTATCACAAATATGCTGCTGTGTCAAGTCTGGAGGGCCCATCTCCTGGACAAGTGAAAGCCTTGAATATCCCTAAAACCTGCGCACTGACTTCATCGAGAACCCTTACATTCATGGACCAAAGACAAAGCAGCGATTTACAGCGCAGCGCTGGCCAGAAATGAGCAGTGCCTACAGTGCTTTGGGGCGGCCATTGCAACGGGTGACGATGAGGAAGCTGCAGTGGCGCTCACGACCGCAGTTTGGAATATGGCTTGCAGGCATGACACGCATTGCCAGGCCGCATGCCCAGCGCGGACAGCATCAGCGCCCCCCATGGTGGGATGAGGAGGTACAGAAAGCGTATGCTGAGCTGCGATGATTGTCGCTGAGCGGTGCCCCGGGACTGGAGCACAAGACAGCCAGGCAGCGGTACAAGTCTACAGCGCCACCGCCGTCGGCATTTCACGCGCCATATGGCCTCGGATAGGCTGCAACGTCATGACCACAGCATCTATCGAGAGAAGCTGCAAGACAGGCGGCCTGCATGCCCAACTACTGCTGTCTCCTCCCAGAGGTGGGAGGCTCACCTGCAGCAGCAATTTACCGCCATCTCGCCCCCATCTGCCACGGCGCCACAGCCCAGCCTGTCCCCTGTCAGCATGCAGCGTGACGACATGGGCGTGTTCGCCAATCAGATACCGGTAGTCCTTGCTTTAAGACTCAAAGCAAGACTTGGCGTGCCCCTTTTATTTATATTATATTGGCGGTGTGTGTACTCAAGAGTCGGATTGAGAGGGGGGAAAGGAAAAGAACAAATAAGGGCATGAAACAGAAAAGGACATTAGCTGGTTGGGAGGGGGCAACCAACCAAATGGGAGTGAGGCATGCATTATCTGACTTGGAGCCCCAAATGGAGGCAGAATTACATTATACCGTATTAGGTAAGTATATAAGTGCATTGTTATTTCAATCCATGCCCCTGTTAGTGCATGGTTTATTTCTTTGTTTGTTTTTACATCTAGTCAGGACTCAATACTGCAAACCACCTTTGGCAGCCGTGGTCAAGGGCCTGATTGCCCATGTGACCAGGACCGGACCTCCAGCTGCAGCCCCAATCGGCATACCCGGCAACACCAAGGACCTCAGGCGAGAATAAAGCTGGAGGTTCAAATGGCACGTTGTAGGCCTCCGGCTAGAGGCCAGGATATAGCTGAAGTGCAGCTGCCGAGTAGCTGAATATTGCCTTGAAAAACAAGGCTGGGTATTCATATAATTGTTGAAGCCAAGTCTGGGTAATTGCACAATATTCCTGACCGTGCCACCTAAGGCCGCTCCCTGTGAGACTTGGGCAGCAATGGGACACCTGCCGGCATCATCGTGAAGGTAAAGCATCATGGCCCACAGTCATCCACAGTCTGCAGGCCCGCGCCCTGCAGCGACCGCCCCGCTTCCCCTCAGATACGCAGACACCACCGACACAGCCACCGCGTCCACAACTGTATCGGGGACCGGCAGGCCCTGCCTGAGCGCCGCCCGCTCCTGCAGCTCAAGATCCGCAACAAGAGGCTCGGCCCCGGGGGTTGCATAGAGCTCTGCGGCCGACTGGATGCAAGCTTCGCACAGCTCAGCGGAGCGAAAAGAGTCACACATGGAGGGGGAGGAGGAGTGATGTGCAATCCCCGAAGCTGCTGTTTCAGGGTCGGTGAGATTACTAGAGGTGACTTGATGATGGCTGGCTGACCGATGGCTTATTGGGCTGCCAGCTCTGAGCCTGAGCGTAAGCCACTTCAGGAAGTGAAGCAGGCGGTGCGGAAGGTAGGCGGCAGCGCCCGTACCGAAGCCTCGCTCACGTAGGACGGCCTGGGTTAACTGCTGAGCTGAGTGACGCCGGTTCTGTGTTAGGCCAGGGCTCCACTCTGCCCCTGATAATGAGTGGGGAGGAGGAAAGGGGTGGATTCCGGGATGACTATAGGGAGGAGAGGGGGTGGATGATGAGGAGGGGAGATGAGGAGGGGGGATGAGGAGGGGGGATGAGGAGGGGGGATGAGGAGGGGGGATGAGGAGGAGGGATGAGGAGGGGGGATGAGGAGGGGAGAGGAGGAGGGGGGATGAGGAGTGGGGATGAGGAGTGAGAATGAGGAGTGGGGATGAGGTGTGGGGATGAGGAGTGGGGATGAGGAGTGGGGATGAGGAAGGAGGATGAGGAGTGGGGATGAGGAGGGGGATGAGGAGGGGGGATGAGGAGGTGGGATGAGGGGGGGGATGAGGAGGGGGGATGAGGAGGTGGGATGAGGAGGGGAGATGAGAAGGGGGGATGAGGAGGGAGGATGAGGAGGGGGGATGAGGAGGGGGGATGAGGAGGGGAGATGAGGAGGGGGGGGGTGAGGAGGGGGGATGAGGAGGTGGGACGAGGAGGTGGGATGAGGAGGTGGGACGAGGAGGTGGGACGAGGAGGGAGGACGAGGAGGGGGATGAGGAGGTGGGATGAGGAGGAGGGATGAGGAGGTGGGATGAGGAGGGGGGATGAGGAGGGGGGGTGAGGAGGTGGGATGAGGAGGTGGGATGAGGAGGGGAGATGAGGAGGGGGATGAGGAGGGGGGATGAGGAGGGGAGATGAGGAGGGGGGATGAGGAGGGGGGATGAGGAGGTGGGATGAGGAGGTGGATGAGGAGGTGGGATGAGGAGGTGGGATGAGGAGGGGGGGTGAGGAGGGGGGATGAGGAGGGGGGATGAGGAGGGGGGATGAGGAGGGGGGATGAGGAGGGGGGATGAGGAGGGGGGATGAGGAGGGGGGATGAGGAGGGGGGATGAGGAGGGGGGATTAGGAGGGGGGGTGATCAAAGGGAGGAGAGGATGTGTCCAGGCCCCCACTCAAGGCAGGATGGCAACAGCGAGGGCCCCTAACCACCCATGCCTCACATAGCTTCCCAACCCAATCCTCACATATACCAACCATCTCGCTGATCTACCCAATCACCTTGCACAACCAGCCAACCACCTTGCACAACCACCTTGCACAACCACCCAAGCACCTAGCTCAACCGTCCAACCACCTTGTACAACAGCGTCCATTGCGCTGGCTTGGTGCAGGTAAGCGACGATGAGCACTGCGGCCGCAGAGAGGTCTGGCATCGAGCCACGTGGCATCAGCTCCGAGACCAGGTTGTCCAGCAGGGAGGGTCCGGCCATCATCACTGTCTCGGTGGCGTTGAAGGTTTTGTCGGGCAAAGTGGCGGCAGGAGACCCAAGGCGACGGACACCCCACTCCTGCTGCCGCTGCTGATGATTCTGCAGCAGATGCTGTTGCTGCTGTTGCTGCTGCTGATGATGAGGCTGCTGCTGTTCCTGCTGCTGCAGCTGATGAGGCTGATGATGCTCATGCTGTTGCTGCTGCCGCCATGTAAACATCGGGATGGCACCTTTGGGGAAGTCTTGCTGCCGCTGCAGCATCAGACAGCGAGACCACTTTGTCCTCTCCCCCGTGGTGCAGGGGATGATCGAGGGCTGGACAGAGCTTTCCCCCTGAAGGGCATAGCACTGGACCGGGGGGCACCTCACTGCAGCTGCGCAGGAGAGTAGGCCCGCCACCGCCAGCACCTGGGAAATATGTTGTTCAGTCCAGAGGAGGATTTCAGTTGATGCTCGTGCCCACTTAGTGGTCCCTGCAAAGTGGTCGCCCGCACACTGGCCTAGGCAGGTGCCTACAAATTGGTTGCCTGCAAAATGGCGCCTGCAAACTGGTAGCCCGCAAACAGGTTCAGGCATGTGGCCGCAGAGTGGTGCCTGCAAACTGGTTGCCCGACCCTGGCTTAGAAAGACACCCATGACCTGGTTCAGGCATATGCCTGCACAGTGGCATCTGCAAACTGGTTGCCTGCAAACTGGTTCAGGCAGGTACCTGCAAACTGGTTCAGGCATACGACAAACTAGAACATACAAAAATGTGCCCCCACCCCCTCAGCTAGCTAGGAGCACTTATCCATGGACAAACGGCGCTTGAAGCAACCCTATAGCATAAGGCACCTGCTCGTGCCTCAATAAGCGGCGGCAAGAAAGGTTCCGGAGCCGCGTGAGGAAGCTGGCGTGAAGCTGCGGGTAGGCGTGCACCAGCGCCACCAGCTGCAGGCGCCACGACAGCAGGCGCACATGGAGGACACACGGTTGTTGGTGCCCTTGTTGTTGCTGTTGTTGTTGTTGCTGTTCTTGTTGGTGCCCTTCTTGTTGGTGCCCTTGTTGTTGGTGCCCTTGTTGTTGTTGCTGTTCTTGGTGCTGTTGTTGTTGTTGTTGTTGTTGTTGTTGTTGTTGCATTCGTTGTTGTTGCTGTTGTTGTCGCCCTAGTCGTTGCTGCTGTTGTTGCTGTTTTTGTTGCTGTTCTTGGAGCTGCCGTTGCTGGTGTTGAAGCTGGGCTGCGCAATCTTCTGCGTGGCAGGCGCAGCGTATCGCCATCTCAACAACCTGCTCCGGGCAGGGAGGGGCGGCCGTTGGCCTGCCACTGCCAGGTGCACCGAGACCGCCTACCCGGCTGCCACTTCCCGACGGGCCGACTGCCGGCAACGCCGCTGTGCCAAAATCGCCTTTGCAGCCGCTGCCCTTCCCAACCTCGTCACTGTTGTTGATGCTGTTGTTACTGTTGTTGCTGTTGTTCAAACACAAGGACACCTCGCTGTTCACCACCTCCAGAATAGCGGCCACCACATGATCAGGTTGGGACCACGACTCAGCCAACCTCATGAACAGCTGGTCAAGCGCAGGCAGGATAGGGGCAGCACCTAATGTACCTGCAAGTGTGCGGGGTAGTAGAGGTGTGGTTGTCGGTGAGGGAGTGAATGCGTGAGATGTAGGGGAGGACAGAGACAGCACATACAGCGAAAATGAAATCATGAACAGCTGGTCAAGTGTCGGTAGGATCGGGACAGCACCCAAGGCACCTGAATGTGGTCGGGGAGTATAATTGTGGTTGTGGAGGTGGCGTGGCTGAGAGCAGGGGTGCGTAAGGTGCAAGGGAGGACAGAGACCGCTTACGGCAGGTGCGCCATACACAGCTGTTCAGGGGCAGGCAGGACGGGGACAGCACCCAAGGCACCTGAATGTGGTCGGGGAGTAGAATTGTGGTTGTGGAGGTGGCGTGACTGAGGGCAGGGGTGCGTAAGGTGCAGGGAAGGACAGAGACCGCTTACGGCAGGTGCACCATGAACAGCTGTTCAAGGACAGGCAGGATGGGGACAGCACCCAAGGCACTTCGCCTGAGTGTGGTCCCGAGTATAATTGTGGTTGTGGGTTTGGCGTGTCTGAGGGCAGGGGTGCGTAATGTGCAGGGGAGGACAGAGACAGCGCTTACGACAGGTGCACCATGGACAGCTGTTCAAGGGCAGGCAGGATGGGGACAGCACCCAAGGCACCTGAATGTGGTCGGGGAGTATAATTGTGGTTGTGGAGGTGGCGTGGCTGACGGCAAGGGGAGGACAGGATCAGCGTCTACAGCAGGCGCGACACTCTTTCCTTCCTTTTCTCTCTTGCCTTCTCTCTTGAGGTACCTAGCAGTTTTTTTCTTTGCCGACCTTGCCAAGCTTTATTTTTAAGCAGGGCCCAGAGGTTAAACATCAATAACAACACGTGCGTCATGAGCAGCTGATCAAGCATAGGCAGGACAGGGATAGCCTCCAAGCATCTGTGTGCGAGTGTGGGGGAGTACAGGTGTGTGTTGGGGAGAGGTCGGTGACAACGCCCATGACATCTGTGTCACGCATTGTATTTCGAACAGCCTCGGCTTGGGGGAGAGGGTAGGGACGGCGCGTCCGGCATCTGTGTCATGCAACGCAATTCGAACAGCATCTGTATTTTGGGAAGGAGAGCATGGACAGCGCTGATGGCATTTGTGTGTGTGGGGGGGAGAGGGCAGGACAGCGACAGCAGAAATTGTGTTTGCGTTATAGCCAGGTGGTCGATTGCTGGTGGGACAGCAATATTGACGCCTGCATCTGTGTCTGCATCGGGGGGAGAGCGTGCGGGATGTGCAGGTGTGTGTGCGTGGGGGGGATGGGGGTCAGTGCATGAGCAGCGAGGCTTCTGACACTTCACTGCTGCTGCTGCTACTGATGGTCATCAAGTACAGGTAGTGGACTGATGGCAAATCCCTCATCTGTTATTTTCTTAGTGTGTGTGTTGGGGGGGGGGGGCAGATGCATATACGGTGGGCAAGTCTGTGGGTGTGGGGTGGACTGTGGACGACGTAACAGGTTGCAGCGAGGCGGTTGACATCCCACTGCTGGTGCTGGTGCTGCTGATGATAATGGTGATTTTAATTAAATTCAGATATGGCAGGGGCAGCGTCCCCCGAGTCTTGCGTCATCGGTGTGCTTGTGTGACGGGGGCAGCGCAGGCGTGCATTGTGAGGGGCAAAGCTATGTGAGGGTGTCAGTGCTTGTGTGTGCAGGAGGAGGGCAGCTGCGGTGAGATAGATCCCGACAATCTTTGCTACAAATAGACAGGTAACAAAAAAAAAACTAAGGGCCATGCACCAGTACAAACAAATGGATCTTGATCCAGGATACTGACGCGAGAAACTGATTCAGGATCTAGATCCAGAAAGCTTATCCGGGATACTGATCTGAGGGGCTGATCCTGATGCCAATCCTGACAGCTGAGTCGTACCTTTAACAGACGCCGCAGCGCCTGCCGTGGACGCTGCTTCAAAAGCTGCCGAGAGGTTGTCCACGGGAACGCCGAGGGACGTGCAGGCCTGGGCAAAGCGACAGGCCTCCACGCTACTGACCAGACCGGTGGCCGAAGAGAGCGCCTGTGAGGGAGGGAGGAAGGAACGGTCAGGGATGAGGGACTGGGGAGGAGGGGGGGGGAGAAAAACGTTGCGGTTTTGTTGTTTTGATGCATGAGTGAGGTCAATGATGTCACACCTCTGGGCCCTGAGGGTTGAGTGTTGAGGGTTGGGGTCTCAGGGTCCTTAAAACCACCTAATGGCAGGCTGTTGGGCCACCACCATCAGGCCGATCGGGACCATACCTGGACCGACCTACAGCCCATGGCCTAAGCATCAGGGCTGGCTACATCAGGCCCACTGAGCCATAGGCTGTTGAGCTGTTCAATAGTAACTGATGCAACTTAACATACACTACCGGTCTTTTCATGGCCTATCGAGGTTGTGATGAGCCAGGTGAGTCATCAATCAAACGTGCCTCAGGGTCGAGGTTGAGGTGCCCCATTCGATTTCTCACTGAGAACCAGCAGACACTGGGGGATTGACTACACACACAGCCACCTCAGCTGCAGCTGCTGCTGGAACTGCTGCTGCAGCTCGAAACCTATAACTTAAATACTGCTGCTACTCGTCCCAATCTGCTGCTGCTGTCCCTGCTCCTGCTGTTGGACCTCCTGCTGTCCCTGCTGTTGATGTTGCACCTGCTGCCGCTGCATTGACTTCGTCCACATTATCAAAGCACCGAAGCCACAAGGCAGACCCAAGGCAGATTCAAGACAGATCAAAGACAGATAGAAGGAAGATTTAAGGCAGATTCAAGACAGATCTAAGGCAGATCCAAGGCAGAGATCCAGGGACACTCCACGGCTGCAATCCCTCTGCGGCCACACAAGTCCCAGCCGGCAGGCCCCCCTCGCAGTAACTCTTAACATTTCATCAGAGATCAGGCAGAGACATTAAACGTTGCTCTGAAACCTAAAAATATCAAGCGCTGGTCTTGACCCTTGACATATGTAGCATTTATCTAAACAGCCGTGTTTGTCAAAATAAGCTTGTGTTCTAAAACAAGCGCTGTAATCCTCTCGATTTTGACAGATCCGGTGCGTTGATCGAGGGGGAGAACGTGCCTGCAGGACACGCACAAGCTTGCAGCAGCTGCATACTACTCGCGTTACTCCTTCCCCGCCCCGTCCCTGCACTTCACCCGCAAGTCCTCCCACCTCTCTCCCACACCTGTACCTCCCCTGCACCTCTACCTCTCTCCACTACTCCTCCCACCCCTAGCTCCCACCTGCACCTTAACCGCCCTCCCTTGCTCTACATCGCTTCTCCTCCCACCCCTCTCCCGCACCTCTTTCTGCTTCTCTACCGCCCTCCACAGCTTTCCACCGCTACTCCCCCACCCCTAGCCCTCACCTGCACCTCTCCCTGCACCTCCACCGCCCGTCACCACTCTACACCCCTATCCCGCACCTGCACATAGCGCCACCTCCGGAAAGCCTGTGCGGGGTCCAGTAGCGCCACGGCCGAGCTGAGCAGCAGCGGCTTTGCGAGCTGCAGGAAAAGACCTCGCTGCGCAAAGCTGCCGACAGCCCGCAGCGCCTCGGCGCCCTTGGCCTCCCAGCTGCGCATCAGACGGTCCAGCAGCGACGCGGCGTCCGTCCGGGGGGGAGCGCTGCCAGCGGCGGGGTTGGGAGGACTGTGAGCATTGATACCTGCAGGTCTCGCGCGGTGGCCCAAATGGCCACACAGCTGCTGCTCCTGTTGCTGCTGCTTGAGATCGAGGCATCGGATCTTGATGAGGGCCTCTAGCTGACCTAGCACTTCCAACAGCATCTCCTCTTCCTTGGCACCGCCTCCTGGACCCCCCGAAGGCCTCTTGGGACCTCCAGGCAGTACCCCCGACGTCCCCAACTGCTGCTGCTGCTGCTGCTGAGCTGTCCCTGGCTGATGCTGGTGTGAATGCTGGAGCGAATGCTGTCCCAGTCTCTTCCGACAGGCTGGCAGCAGCTCCTGAACCAGGGCCAGAGTGGGCACCAGGACTGGGAGCGGACAGGTCGGGACTAGTGGGCACAGGGCGATGCCCAGCTCTGTAAGCCTGCCCAGACCACCTGGAGCCAATGGAGGGGGGAACAGGGATGAATTTGTATCCAACAAGGGGAGGTGGGTACCAGTGGGAACAGAGCCATGCCCGCCGCTGTAATCTGGCCAAGACAACCTGGATCCAATAGAGTTGGGAACAGAGCTTGTTTTTCATTCGTTTAAGGCAAAGGGAGGTGGGGACCAGGGTGGGTACCAGTGGGCAAAAAATAATGCACAGCTCCTAAAGCTTGCCGGGACCGCCAGAGTAGCCACCTGGATGCAACTATTGCAACATGCCTGTGCAGCCTTAAACCCTGAGATCCTCTCCTACTGAACATAAAACAGACCCTCTATGAAAAGTTTAAAACGCACTCAGGTCTGGTCAGGTTACATTTCATCCCACGTGCAGGAGGCACATTCCCCACGCTGCCCCCCGAAGGCCGATCAGATCTCATCAAATATAATCAAATTGAACCATGCCTCACCTACATCAGGCACCTTCCGTATGCTGCCCAACACGGCAACACGCAAGCCTCGCGCAAGGCGGAGTAAATCAAATTAATTCATATCATAGCAAACCATGCCTCACCTGCATCAGCCATCTTCCGTATGCTGCCGAGAACGTGGGCCTCCCACAATGGTGCCTGCGTCTCATCGGCAACACAGACCTGCTGAGCTACGGCCAGAACCACCGCCATTGGTAGATCTACCGGATCTGCGCCCAGCCATGGATCCAGATCCCAGGATCCAGGATCTGGATCCGAAGATCCCAGGCATGCCGCCAGGCGCTGGCTCAGCGTCGCCCACGCTGCGTGCGAAGCCATGCCCCCCAAGGCGGCAGCAGCCACCAGGAGCTGGCTGGCAGGGCTGGCAGCTGTGCACGCCGCCGCTGCTGGCCGGGCGCAGCGCCGGGTCCCTCCCCGAACGCCTCCTCCTCCTCCAGGACCGCCTAAATAGCTCCTCTTGGCAAGCGCCTGCCCCTGCACGTCCACATCATCATCCTCATCCTGGGGCCTGTTGCCTGCGGCTGCCAGGTGGTGTTGTCCCTCCGCAGGGTATGCTGACAGCCGCTGCATTGACCGAAAGCAGAGCCCAACCAGCAGCGCGGGGCCCAGGGCCGACAGCGCATGAGGGGCGAGCACAGATACGGCACGGGCCACGAGTCTGGGCGGGCATGGGGGCTGCGGCGACTGGGGCGGGGCTTCGGGCGGGTAAGAGGGCTGCTGCTGTGGTGACGGCTGGAAAGAGGGCGAGCAAGGGGGCTGCCATGGCGGCGGCTGCGGGGGAGCGGGCGGGTGACGAACGGGGTGCGGGGTTGCTGCCACGGAGAAGAATGCTCTCTGGATGTGATTTAGCATCCATCTGCAAGTATGTAGTTCAATATGTGCAGCGAGAGTGTGAGGGCTATACATTTTGGTCCGGAGAGGAAGTTGAGGTGGTCATGTGTTGAACCAGAAGGAGGACGAAGGCGCTTGAGACACTGCTAGAACCGGTGCGTGGACAAAGGGCGGATCCTAGATCTGTAACTGGCTCAGCTCTGGGTCCAAGCATGATAATTAATTATTGAACGACGGCGCCGTGAGGAAGGGCCGTCATTCAATAATTAATTATCATGCTTGGACCCAGAGCTGAGCCAGTTACAGATCTGGGATTTTAAGGAAAAGTGTTGAGGATCCACCTGCAAGTATATATTTTAATATGTGAACGAGGGAATGGGCCTCCGGCCATAGGCTGGGCACTCAAGGGTCACAGTTTCGCTCCAGTCAACTTCCGGTGTTGTGCTCCTCCTCAATGCAGCCACCCTGCGTGAGCCCTGTGCTGCCGACTCACAATTAACACAATACCGCCCCCACCTTCCCTTCCCTGCCAGACACACAACCCTTTGGCCTCTCGGTGGTGGTCTCCCAGCTGCCCCCTCGGCAAAACAAAGGAACTTAATCCCTCCAGGCCGCCGTGATATTGATTAACGTCTGAACCAAACCAATTGGAACCTGCACTCCTGCCGTACCCTGAACTTTACAAGGCCCTGCCTCCCCCGCCAGCCACACTATCTCCTGGCCTCCCAATGGAGGCCTCCCAGCCGCCCTTGGAGACAACCCTGCTCCCTCCAAGGCCATTATGATACTTATTTTCGTCCAGGTTGGCCCCCAGTCGTGACCACATGGCAGACCCTCGAAGAAGCTCTCCGCAGTGCACGCGCTGAAGTGCCCCGTCTCCCGTCGAGGAAACTTCACCACCATAGTTTATTTTTTCGTGGCACAGCTACGTGTCAGCTACACTCTGGCCTCTGACCAGGGGCCCCACTTGTGGCCAGCCAAACTGCCTTGGGAACCGGTCCTAGGCCAGTCCTGGTATGCTCTCAATCGGGCCTTAGGAGGTCGCGTGGCAGCCTGCCGAAGGTGGACTGGTAGACTGGGGGGGGATTGCTCAGTGCTCACCTGGTGGCTGCCACGCTGTTGATACAGGTGAGCCTAGATCCAACAGCTTCCACAACGGAGTCGTAAAGCAGCAGCGCCTCACCACCGCCGCAGATTGCACCCGCCACGCGCCTGCCGCAGACCGCGTCTGCTTCGCCCCCGCTGGATACCCCGTCCGCTACGCGCCCGCCGCTGCCAGGCCCTCCGAGCCGCGGCTCCGCCTTGCCTTGCACACCAGGGTCTTCCAGCTCATGAAGTCCCGCCACTTCACCCTGCGGGCGGACGTGCTCCCCGCTCACTCCACAGAGACTTTTTCTCATCGCCTGCTGCTGCTGCTCCTTCCAGCACAGCTCTAGGAGCGCAGCCAGCGCCTGCTCACAGCCTGCAGGTACATGATTCGGGTTGGCATGCATGATGCATACGAGTAAGCGTCTCGGGGATCACAAGCATGACGCATGCGATTAAGCATCTTGAGCCTCGCATGCATGAGGTATGTGGGCAAGCGTCTCGGGCTGCACGAAGGAAATCACACTAAGCTTCAGCAAACACCCACAATAATAACAAGTGCTGCTATGCCAGCCATGGCAAACATTGTGGAGCGTCGTCATCACAGCTTTACAACGCTGTGGTGGAGAAAATCTGGCATCGTTTGTACCATTGTACGAAATCTTACTGTTTAAGGTGAGGTGTTAACAGTCGTATGGTCCACGGGGTACCAGCTGTCCACACCGCAGGATAACAGTTTTCCATAGGGAACGTCACCCCAAAATATCCTTGCTGTCGAACCCCATCATGGCAGTCCGCTTAATTGGCACAGCGCCCGCTTTTGGATCCTGGACATTAAAACCTACACCCTAAAATGCTCTCAACAGTCTGCTGTATCGGTGCTGCGCCGGCGATCAACCTTATGTGCCTCGAGGGAGGTCCTCCTGCTCTCTACTCTCCAGCAGCCAGCATCACCTCAGTTGCACCAGTCATCGCACCCTCAACCCTCCCCCCCCCACCACAGTCCACTTTCTGAATCCCCTTAGTGCCTGAGGGGAGGTCCTGCTGCTCTCAAGCTGCAAGAACCAGCTCAGTCATCAGGCAAAACCCTAAACCCTAAGCCCTAAACTAAGAAGTCCGCATTAACGGCGCTTGACTTACCATCGGTCCCCTCAGTACCTCGAGGAAGCTCTTGCTGCTCTTCTGCCATAACCATCAGCTCAGTCACAATAATAGCATAACCCTAAACTCTTAGCCCTTAACCCTAAGCTACAATCCATGTCAACGGCGGTGCACCTGCCATCGGTCTTTCTCAGAGCCAGGAGGGAGGCCCTGCTGATCTTCAGCCGCCAGCACCAGCTCGGTCACCAGGATGACAAAATACTAAACCCTAAGCCTTACAACGCTCACCACAATCCACTTCAATGGCGCTACACCTGCCATCGGTCTTCTCAGAGCCAGGAGGAAGGTCCTACAGCTCTCCAGCCGCCAGCATCAGCCGGTCACCAGGATGACAAAACCCTAAACGCTAAGCCATACAACGCTCACCACAATCCACTTCAATGGCGCTGCACCTGCCATCGGTCTTCTCAGAGCCAGGAGGGAGGACCTGCAGCTCCTCAGCCGCCAGCACCAGCTCGGTCACCAGGATGGAAAAGGCTTGGTCGGGGGGCAAAACCCATTTGGCTGCAATCAACAGGCAGAGGGGCAAAATATGGGGGGAAAGGGGACATGCTGGGCTGTTGAGATTCAAGGGCTCGGTCAGGGGGCAAAGCCCATTCAGCTACAATCAACAGGCAGGGGGCGAAGATAGGGGGGGAAGGGGGGAAATGGAACATGCGGGGCCGATGAGATCCAAGGGCTCGGTCAGGGTGCAAAACCCATTCGGCTACAATCAACAGGCAGGGGGCGAAGATGGGGGCGGGGGGAGGGACTTGCGGGGCTGCTGAAATTCAAAACCTTGGTCGGGAGGCCAAGCCCACTCGGCTGCAGTCAATCAACAGGCAGGGGGGGAAGATTGAGGGGGAGGGGGGGGAAAGGGGACATGCGTGGCCGTTGAGATTCAAGGGCTCGGTCAGGGGACAAAGCCCACTCGGCTACAATCAACAGGCAGGGGGCGAAGATGGGAGGGGGGGGGGGGGCGTGCGGGGCTGCTGAGATTCAAAACCTTGGTCGGGAGGCAAAGCTCACTTGGTTGGGGTCAATCAAAAGGCAGGACATGGAGGGGAGGGGAAAGGGGACATGGGGGGTTGTTGACATTCATTGGCTCAGTCAGGGGCAAAGCCCACTCGGCTGCCATCAAAAGGCATGCAGGAGGGGGGGGAGATATAAGAGGGTACATGCCGTACGCTGCCTCTTAGGTTCAAGGGATCGGTCAGGGGGCAAAGCGCACTTAACTGCCATCGAAAGGCAAGGGTGGGGACAGATCATGGAGGGCACAATTCGTTTTATGGTCGACATTGAAGGAGAGGTCAGCCGTCAGAATCAGACGACAACTGAAGCAGCCCATCAGGTCCAATTTGGGGGGAACCCAGCCTCAAGGCAGCACATGGTCCTCTCATCAGCATGGGTTTTCAAGGTTCAGGGCGTTCAGGATTGAGGGTTTGGGGTCTGTCCTGGGTGGACCACACTGCTGCCCAGCCCTCTGGCCTGCCTGCCTACCACCATAATAGCCCTAGTCTGCACTGAGGCAGCCACTGCATACAAGCGATTAGCTCCGCCTATTAGCCCTTGGTGCAAATACACGAGCGTAGACCTCGAAACCCTGTCACGGCAGCTCTCAGCATGAACACTACAACCTGAACACGTCTCCCATCAGCGCTGGGCTGCGCCATGTGCCCATGTGAGCGCACCCTCTGCCTCTCTCTCCTTGGACCTCCACAACTTAATGCTCCCTCTGGTCAGGGCCTGCAGCGGTGCAGCCCCACCAGGCAGAGGGCACTTGGCAGCACCATGCGCGCATGCGCCCATGCGAGCGCTTAGCAGGACCATGCACCCATGCACACCTTCTGCCTCTCTCTCCTTGGACATCCGCAGCAGGACCATATGTTGCGCCAGATCCCGTGGCCCCCCCAGGCTGCGAGCCAGCTGTGCCACTGTCCATGGGGCAGTCGGCTGCAGGCTGGCCCACAGGCGCAGCAGGCGGTGAAGGGAGCTGCGGTCGGGGCAGGCGCGGACTAGTTCCTGCAGCAGATCCACTGGGGAGAAGAGCCTGCAGCATGCATCCATACATTAAGGCATGCAACCGGTCCTGAGGCATGCAGACAGTTGTCTGAGTGTGTCTTGAACTCTATCAAGGCGGTACTGTGGTACTGGTGAGGTATGTTTGGAAAGCGGCATGGTAAATATAGTTGCTTATTCGGGCGAGTTCTACACATTTGTATCCACCAGGTACTTGGCATCTTTTGGTGTGTGACCACACGGACACACATATTTTATAAATATAAATATATAATGTCTAGGAGATCTAGCACAGATCTGAGAGATCTGAAACTGGTATGTCGACTACGGAGCTAATAATCTGCAGCAGCCTGCCACCCGTGCATGGCAAAGAAGGAATGGATGTGGAGCCAGCATCGTTACAACTGCGAGGTAATTGGATGTGATGCAGTCAGTGGGTGAAGTAGGGTGTGTGTAACTTTTGATTGGCTTGACATAGTGTGAGGCTGGCCACCCAGAGCACTAAAATCTAGGCACAAGCACAAAAGCAGTCCGGTTGCGCTTGTGGGCCTCCTCGCCAGCTGAGAAAAGGCAGCAGGGACAGGGCGAGCAAGCAATCAAAAGTGGTGATAGCAAGCATGGAGCAGGCTGCGTGGATGCAGCATGCATGGAGCCACCTGGGTGGCGATAAACTACTTGGCCTCTATAATGCACTGAGAAGCCATACGGAGCTGGGGAAAACATGCAGATCATCACTGAATGCATGCCAGAGCATTCTGACCCCCTGATTCTGACTGCTTGACAGGTTCAAAGTGATCCTATCTTCCAGCATGCAACCAGGCATCCTTGTAAAGGAGCAGGATGACTATATTGTGCTGGGCGAGCACGGTTTGTCCCACCACGCTTCGACGAGTGTGCGATGCGTTCCGGGGATCTTGCCTGAAGTTGAGGAGCTTCTTAATTGTGGACAAGCCGCTGAGCGGGACTGCCGGTGAGAACAGAACGTCGGCCAAGCGATGAGCGCAGTTGGACGCTAGAGCGACGCCAGCACTGTCATCCATTATGAATCCATTCGAAAATGGCACATCTCGCAATCGCAAAGAAGTGCACAAGATTTTTCGCACCCCAGCTATTGAATTATTGAAAACGCCACATTGCTTAGGCGCCTCCTCTTCCCTGCCCTACCCCTGGCCCGGCTATGGGAACCCGATTATACCCGCCTGGCAGCAGCTGCGCGTTCGCGTGGCGCTCGGGTACGTAGTGCCCAGGTTTCCAATCAGCATTAAATCCCATTTCCTTTTGGATACTGCGATGACCTATCCAATAAGCGTAATTAGTTAGCAGATCGGATGATTGAATTTGCCCCGATCCATCTTCAGTAAGTTTATCTGTGGGTGGGGCATCCATGCCCAATTGTTGAGGGAGCGAACCCGCCACACAATCCACTCACTCCCCCTATCTAGATCATCGGGTTCCATGTTCCTGCCCCCCTCACAATGGAGGGTGGCATGGCCGCACCATGGTTCCGGCTGTGCATGGTAGCTGGAATTGAGCTTGCTCAAGCCCTACGCAGCCAATATCCAGCAGGGCCCAGCAGGTAGGCACCATTCTTAACCTGTGGTGGGAAAATGTACTGTAGATATGCAGCACGTGCTCCACTTCTACAAAGCGGTAGTGGCACCGGCAGCACAGCAATACAGCGCACACATGGCGGCCAACGGTTAACCTGCAGCTTGTGGCCGAGCCTTTTTGAGCAGGGCCCAGAGGTGTATTGTCATTGACCTGCAGCTCGCGGTTCGACAGAAGACTCGAGGGTGCACATGGCACAGTGATTTGATGGGGGTGCCCCACTGGAGCAGTTAGAGCGGGTAGTAACTGGACCAAACTGTGTCAGGTAGGCTCTGACATGAAGCCGCTCCTCGTCCCAGACGTGCAACAACTAGTGGACGCAGCCTACATGCAGGTGCAGCTGGTGGCGACTGGCAGAGAAGATCCCAGGGATCCTCACACTGCCTTTCCCTTCTGGTGGGGGAGTGGTGCGTTCCCTCTCCTTCTCCCATGCTCCCAACATCACTGTTGGGCAGCCGAGCCATGTTCATCAGGGCCCAGGGGTGTAACGTCACTCATCGGTGGAGGGTAGATATACCGGTGTACTGGGAGAGTATGTGTCACGGTATAATGCAGTAAACGTGCCAGATCCGTATTTGCCGCTGACGCGGCTTCGGAGACTCCGCAGCTTCTCTGCGGAGCCTCTTTTCTAGGTTAGGAGCCCAGCTTCCCACTTTCGGGAAGGTCTGAGGCAGGAATTCCCGTACTTAGTAAATAGGGCTTGCCGGGACCATTGAATCCCGGCTTGCACGCTTGACACTTACTTTGTCCCTTTTTGAAGGACAAACCTCTTCATGTAATCTGCACCGGCTAGAATCCCGGGATACTAGCCTACGAGAGCTTGAAAGTTAGTACCTTACACTGCAGTCAAGTCAAGCACCACGGAAAGTGGTGATAGCATAAGCAAGTGACAAGCGAGCCCCATCCAGATCACTGGTCATCCCCAGCCTATGTGATCTACGGCACTCGCCCTGAAGAGCACGCGACCTACGGTGCCAATCCCTGACTACTCGTCCATCTGAGACGACTAATCAGGCAAGCAGTCCCATGCAGATATTCACCTAAATAGACCAGGAGGCGCAAAGCCGACCAGGAGCTCTCGGCGTACCAGCTTCCAGCTGAGTCCGCCCGGCGACACAACCCACGGAACAAAATCACCTCCGTCGCCGTTCCTTCGCAACCCTGAGCGTCCCCGCTCTCAGTGTCCTTCAAAAAAGGACAAAGTGGTTTTGCAGCCCGATCAGCTGCTTGCCATCAAGTTCCTCGCTGAGGGAAGCTAAGCTTGTCTGACCTGGATATATTTTTTTGAATTATTTGCCTTGGACAGCTTGGAAAAGCACCTCTGTCGCTGCATTCTGCTAGGGCTTTTCGTTCCAAATCAGATCTTGCAAACCCCGGCTGTGACGAGCCTTGGATAGAAGCTTGAAGATCAGGCTGTGAAGTTATAAACCCAGCTGATAATTTCCTGTGCACCTGGACTTGCCTTTGTGGTGGAGTGCAAATTCCCAAGTGTTGACAGAAGTGGATCTGCGGATCAGTGATTAAGTGGATTGCTGAGGCCGAGATTTCAGTGGCCCAGAACTGTGTGCAGGCAAGACAGTCTGAGCAGAGGCGTGACGTGCGCCGAGGAGATCCGCAGGCGTTTCGTGAATCGCTGTGAAGGATCGTTGTGCATGTCACTGTCCAGGATCGCTGTGAAGGATCGCTGTCCAGGATCGACTGGTAGCTGGCACAGCCGCACCCGATCGCTGTGAAGGATCGCTGTCCAGGATCGCAGTGCAACGGATCAGGGAGCCGCGCGACACAACACAGGGATCAGCAGAGCATCCCATGACGCGCAGAGGGATCGAACGAGGCGGCACCGTGCGGGACCCCCCCAGGCTGAGCCTGGATGCGGAGCAATGGCCAGTACCTGAGGAAGGAATCTTTGACCCAACCTCGGAGCCACCCACTGAGAGGTCGCAGACCGGTGGTGTTGGAGAGGGTAGTGGGCCAGAGGAACCTCCGGTGGACCTGCCTGTCAGGGCAGGGACACGGGGCAGCGAGGCCAAGATGGATCTCCAGGTGTCGCACACAGAGATCGGCCGAGGTGAGCGAGTGCCCCAATCAACCCCGGATTTTTTGAGGCAGGGCCTGGAATATGCGCAGTGTTTGAAGCTGGGAGGAGGCACCCCTGAGTTGGTTTTGGATCCAGATACGGCAGTGTCGCACACAGAGATCGGCCGAGGTGAGCCAGTGCCCCAATCAACCCCGGATTTTTTAAGGCAGGGCCTGGAATATGTGCAGTGGTTGAAGCTGGGAGGAGGCACCCCTGAGTTGGTCTTGGATCCAGATACGGCAGTGTCGCACACAGAGATCGGCCGAGGTGATGAGCCAGTGCCCCAATCAACCCCGAATTTTTTGAGGCAGGGCCTGGAATACGCGCAGTGGTTGAAACTGGTAGGAGGTGCATCTGAGTCGGCTCCAGATCCAAACACGGCTGTGTCGCAGCTTTGGGGCGCGGATCTAAGCAGTGGGCCAGAATACGCGACGCAGAAGAGGCCGTTGGGAGTGGCAAGTGCTGCGCGACGCATTAAAGAGGAGAGTGGGACGATGCCCCGTGGTGGAAATCAGATGATCAGGAAACTTGCAGATCTGCAGGCGGTAGAGGGAGCAAAAGCCGCCATCACTGAGTGGCCCCCAGTAAAAAGGAAGGAGGACCTGGCCCAGCCGGTAGGGTGGAACAGGCTAGGGCAGTGGGCCACTGGAGTGTGGAAAATTGTGTGTGACGCAGAGCAGGCGGGGTTAAGCAGTCTGGCTGTGCCCCAGCAGCGCGCACCCTTGGAGGCACTGACCAGGCGTGTGGAGCAGCCCGGTAGTCAGGTGTCCCCCAACGGCAGGTCCATATTTGATATCCTCAGCAGTAAAGGTGAGCCCTGGCAGAGAAGATCCCAGGGACCAACAGCAGACCCGAGGGAGTAACCGTCCACCCAGGCGGGATAGCCTGGAAGCTAGCGAGCAGCGGCACCTGATCAACTGTGTAACAGCAGGGAGTGCCCGTCCACCCAGGCGGGATAGTCCTGGAGCTAGCAAGCAGCTGCACCTGATCAACTTTGTTACGGCGGGGAGTGCCTGTCCACCCAAGCCAGTGACCGGTGGCCACGAGCCGCGCCAACTGCAGGTGCAGGCGTCACGGCTGTGCTTGCAAAGGGAGGCAGCTCATGTGACACCTGTGGCGGCCAATGGCTGTGAGCCAGGCCAACTGCAGGTACAGGCGCCACGGCTGTGCTTGCAGAGGGAGGCAGTTCCTGTGACACCTGTGGTGGCCGGTGGCTGCGAGCCGGGCCAACTGCAGGTGCAGGCGCCACGGCTGTGCTTGCAGAGGGAGGCAGTTCCTGTGACACCTGTGGTGGCCGGTGGCTGTGAGCCAGGCCAACTGCGGGTGCATGCGTCACGACTGTGTTTGCCGAGGGAGGCAGCCCATGTGACACCTGTGGTGGCCGGTGGCTGTGAGCCAGGCCAACTGCAGGTGCATGCGTCACGGCTGTGCTTGCAGAGGGAGGCAGTTCCTGTGACACCTGTGGTGGCCGGTGGATGTGAGCCAGGCCAACTGCAGGTGCAGGTGTCACGGCTGTGTTTGCAGTTGGAGGGAGTTCCTTGTTACACCTGTGGTGGCCGGTGGATGTGAGCCAGGCCAACTGCAGGTGCAGGCGTCACGGCTGTGTTTGCCGAGGGAGTCAGTTCCTGTGACACCTGTGGTGGCCGGTGGCTGTGAGCCATGCCAACTGCAGGTGCAGGCGTCACGGCTGTGTTTGCCGAGGGAGGCAGCCCATGTGACACCTGTGGTGGCCGGTGGCTGCGAGACAGGCCAACTGCAGGTGCATGCGTCACGGCTGTGTTTGCCGAGGGAGGCAGCCCATGTGACACCTGTGGTGGCCGGTGGCTGTGAGCCAGGCCAACAGCAAGTGCAGGCGTTATGGCTGTGTGTGCCGAGGGAGGCAGCCCATGTGACACCTGTCGCACCATAAAGCAGTAAACGCGCCAATATGGTAAACTCCGTAATCTCCGGTAAAGGCGCCTTAGAGAGGTGTCCTTCTACTCACAAACAGGCTCCTTGTACTTCAGACAAGAGCTGTTAACTGGCTACTGTAAGGTTCAGCCCTAGCAGGAAGTCTCTCTGCCTAGGGGTAAGTCTGGGTGTCCCTGTCTCGTGGGTACCGCCCCTACTACTTCACTCACGCGTTGTGCGCTTCAGGTCCGTGGCGGACTTCTCCCTCACGACAGTGATGGGCGCCTACGGGCAGACTTCGTGACTACTCACTGGCTGCGGGTGCTCAACGAGTTAAGCTGCTAGATTTGTATTTGAATGTCAGGCAATAGCAAGGGTTGGCGCAGGCCTTCAGGCTGTCTGGTCGCGAACCAGCTAGGCAATCAGGTGCACTTACCGCGTCACACGCGGTGAGGGTACGGGATCGTAGACTGCGAACTACTTGTTCGGCAGGGATCTCGTTCCTCAACTGAGGTCTTGCTCTCTTGCTATCTCAGCGGAAGCTGAGGTAGTCTTGACTTGTTGTAGGTACTGACTTAAGGTACAACTCGGGTCTCACGCACTGGGTGACGGCCGGAGCTTGTTACAGAAGAGGTCTGTCCTTTTGAAAGGGACGAAGTAACTAGTTTAGGCAATCGCCTGGATACAGGGACCCAGCAGGCCCAATTCCTAGTACGGGACAGCTAAACCCCTGGCGTAAGCGGGTTTCTAGGTTCCTATTCAAATAAGGAGGATCCGCAGGGAAGCTGCGAAGCCTCCGAGGTCGCAAACTGCGGCCTAAACGGTTTTGGCACGTATACCGTAATATACCGTGACACACCTGTGTTGGCCGGTGGCTGCGAGCCGGGCCAACTGCAGGTGCAGGCGTCACGGCTGTTTTTGCCGAGGGAGGCAGCCCATGTGACACCTGTGGTGGCCAGTGGCTGCGATCCGGGCCAACTGCAGGTGCAGGCGTCACGGCTGTGTTTGCCGAGGGAGGCAGCCCATGTGACACCTGTGGTGGCCGGTGGCTGCGAGCTGGGCCAACTCCAGGTGCAGGCTTCACGTATGTGTTTGCCGAGGGAGACAGCCTATGTGACACCTGTGGTGGCCGGTGGCTGCGAGCCGAGCCAACTGCAGGTGCATGCGTCACGGCTGTGTTTGCCGAGGGAGGCAGCCCATGTGACACCTGTGGTGGCCGGTGGCTGCGAGCCGGGCCAATTTAGGTGCAGGCGTCACGGCTGTGCTGGCAGAGGGAGGCAGCTCCTGTGAGACCTGTGGTGGCCGGCGGCTGCGAGCCGGACCAACTGCATTCGTGGGAGCAGAAGTTGAACCAGCAGGTGGCTGAGGAACCAGTTGGACCAAGTGAGGTTGAGGACTACGTGCACAGACAGGCGCCGGTGCTGGTTCAGATGCACCAGCCAGAAGAGGATGGGCCTGTCGCACCACCGGTAGCAGCAGCTCCAGGAGGGGGCCAGGTGCCAACACCGGAACCAGGGGTAGCCCAGCAAGCCAACAAACAGCTGGGGGCGCCCACGGGTGTGGCAGGTATGCCTGCAGCTGCCATGGGCCCTAGCCAGCCCCTGGTCGAGGCCTCAGGACTGAAGGGGGACCAATCAGGCAACCTGCCAGAGAGGTTTGCCGTGCATGGTCCAACTGAAGGGGTAAGGCAGGTGATCCCGGGCACAAGGGTAGCAAGCCCAACCAACCAGGGCAGTGCCCATGGGGAACACAAAGGACACTCACCCAAGCCAGTTGCAGCAGAGAATCCTGAGGGTTCAGAGGAGCAGGGAATTTCCGTACCCATGCTGAGGGAAAAGGTTAACTGGTACCGGCAGAAGCTCAAAGGAGTGGCCAGGCAGCTGTGGGTGGCCAGGCAGCCAATATTGGCCTGGAATATGAGGATGACCAGGCAGCTGAGGATGGTGAAGCATCGCTTGGAACATGCCAAACATAACCTCCAGGCGCTGCTGCCAACA
Organism: Limnomonas spitsbergensis; assembly: GCA_037349105.1. Classification (NCBI taxonomy): domain Eukaryota; kingdom Viridiplantae; phylum Chlorophyta; class Chlorophyceae; order Chlamydomonadales; genus Limnomonas; species Limnomonas spitsbergensis. The sequence continues at coordinate 147,204 of JAYJMM010000084.1, read as the reverse complement.
TGCGAGGAGGAGGAAGAGCAGCAGATGCAGCAGACGGCCATGGTTGCATGGCACGTGGCACTACCCGGGGGACACGGGGCTGAGCAGGCCAGCCATGAGGCGAAAGAAGAGGCACAGCCGCCGCATCACCAGGAGTGCATGCCCAGACTGCCCAGGCAGGAGGGCTTCCGCTCAGCAGAGCCGTGTGGGCCAGTGGGTCAAGGCAGCCCTAGCCTGAGTCTCGACCCAGACGGCTGCAGCAGTTCCAGCCAGTCAGTGGCAGGCAAGGCAGCTGACAGTGACCTGGAAGCAGCTAGGAGCAGCAGGTCTCCGTTGCCAGAACCCGAGGACGACAGCAGCAGCAGAAATGTGTGCCTGGTAGCAATCCATGATGTACTGCCTGCAGATGTGGATCTGGCCAGGCTCTGGGAGGACCGTGCAGCAGGAACCCGTCAGCAACCGATGGAGATCCGCAATGGCATGCGTCAGGCCATGCGGCGTAACAAAGGAGGAGTATGCATGTTCTGCGGGTTCGAGTGCGAGCACAGCGACAGGGCATGTGAGCATCTCATGGATGCCAACATCCAGAGGGGAGAAGCAAGGCAGGCAGCGCTGGAGGCGGTTGAGAACCCGGGGCAGGGTCAGCCGCGGGTGCAGGAGCCACACCAGCCCTAGAAGGCTGAGGCAGGCTCCAGCAGTGAGGAGGAAGAAGAGCCCAACCCAATGGGGGGCATGGTGGAAGCTGTTGAACAGGAAAGCATCCGGGAACCCATGTGGTTGGCACCTAGGTATGGACCCCACAAGAGGCAGCATGTGCAGCCGCGCCAAATACCCGTTCAAGCAACACCCGCGTCCACGGGGTATGGCACGATGCGGTCCAAGGTTCCGCCCAGTGTCGGCAGGTTAGTCCAAGGGCCCGAGAAGGGCAGACCCAGGTTGGGAGAGCAGATGTACCAAGGTCAGGGTGAAAGCGTGTACAGGTATTCCGACAACCCAGCTCGGACACCTGTGACCGGTGGGCAGGCTGCAAGTCCCAGTGGATCTGGGGGCGGTGCGAGCAGGATGTCAGTGGACATGGAGGATCAGGCGGAAGCGGAAGGGCCTCAGCCGATCGGATGGGCAGGCATGTGGCAGTGGGCTGCGCGCCAAGCTGCAGCCAGACGACCGCAGGGAGGTCAGAAGGTGAGCCAGGCCAACTGCAGGTGCAGGCGTCACGGCTGTGTTTGCCGAGGGAGTCAGTTCCTGTGACACCTGTGGTGGCCGGTGGCTGTGAGCCATGCCAACTGCAGGTGCAGGCGTCACGGCTGTGTTTGCCGAGGGAGGCAGCCCATGTGACACCTGTGGTGGCCGGTGGCTGCGAGACAGGCCAACTGCAGGTGCATGCGTCACGGCTGTGTTTGCCGAGGGAGGCAGCCCATGTGACACCTGTGGTGGCCGGTGGCTGTGAGCCAGGCCAACAGCAAGTGCAGGCGTTATGGCTGTGTGTGCCGAGGGAGGCAGCCCATGTGACACCTGTCGCACCATAAAGCAGTAAACGCGCCAATATGGTAAACTCCGTAATCTCCGGTAAAGGCGCCTTAGAGAGGTGTCCTTCTACTCACAAACAGGCTCCTTGTACTTCAGACAAGAGCTGTTAACTGGCTACTGTAAGGTTCAGCCCTAGCAGGAAGTCTCTCTGCCTAGGGGTAAGTCTGGGTGTCCCTGTCTCGTGGGTACCGCCCCTACTACTTCACTCACGCGTTGTGCGCTTCAGGTCCGTGGCGGACTTCTCCCTCACGACAGTGATGGGCGCCTACGGGCAGACTTCGTGACTACTCACTGGCTGCGGGTGCTCAACGAGTTAAGCTGCTAGATTTGTATTTGAATGTCAGGCAATAGCAAGGGTTGGCGCAGGCCTTCAGGCTGTCTGGTCGCGAACCAGCTAGGCAATCAGGTGCACTTACCGCGTCACACGCGGTGAGGGTACGGGATCGTAGACTGCGAACTACTTGTTCGGCAGGGATCTCGTTCCTCAACTGAGGTCTTGCTCTCTTGCTATCTCAGCGGAAGCTGAGGTAGTCTTGACTTGTTGTAGGTACTGACTTAAGGTACAACTCGGGTCTCACGCACTGGGTGACGGCCGGAGCTTGTTACAGAAGAGGTCTGTCCTTTTGAAAGGGACGAAGTAACTAGTTTAGGCAATCGCCTGGATACAGGGACCCAGCAGGCCCAATTCCTAGTACGGGACAGCTAAACCCCTGGCGTAAGCGGGTTTCTAGGTTCCTATTCAAATAAGGAGGATCCGCAGGGAAGCTGCGAAGCCTCCGAGGTCGCAAACTGCGGCCTAAACGGTTTTGGCACGTATACCGTAATATACCGTGACACACCTGTGTTGGCCGGTGGCTGCGAGCCGGGCCAACTGCAGGTGCAGGCGTCACGGCTGTTTTTGCCGAGGGAGGCAGCCCATGTGACACCTGTGGTGGCCAGTGGCTGCGATCCGGGCCAACTGCAGGTGCAGGCGTCACGGCTGTGTTTGCCGAGGGAGGCAGCCCATGTGACACCTGTGGTGGCCGGTGGCTGCGAGCTGGGCCAACTCCAGGTGCAGGCTTCACGTATGTGTTTGCCGAGGGAGACAGCCTATGTGACACCTGTGGTGGCCGGTGGCTGCGAGCCGAGCCAACTGCAGGTGCATGCGTCACGGCTGTGTTTGCCGAGGGAGGCAGCCCATGTGACACCTGTGGTGGCCGGTGGCTGCGAGCCGGGCCAATTTAGGTGCAGGCGTCACGGCTGTGCTGGCAGAGGGAGGCAGCTCCTGTGAGACCTGTGGTGGCCGGCGGCTGCGAGCCGGACCAACTGCATTCGTGGGAGCAGAAGTTGAACCAGCAGGTGGCTGAGGAACCAGTTGGACCAAGTGAGGTTGAGGACTACGTGCACAGACAGGCGCCGGTGCTGGTTCAGATGCACCAGCCAGAAGAGGATGGGCCTGTCGCACCACCGGTAGCAGCAGCTCCAGGAGGGGGCCAGGTGCCAACACCGGAACCAGGGGTAGCCCAGCAAGCCAACAAACAGCTGGGGGCGCCCACGGGTGTGGCAGGTATGCCTGCAGCTGCCATGGGCCCTAGCCAGCCCCTGGTCGAGGCCTCAGGACTGAAGGGGGACCAATCAGGCAACCTGCCAGAGAGGTTTGCCGTGCATGGTCCAACTGAAGGGGTAAGGCAGGTGATCCCGGGCACAAGGGTAGCAAGCCCAACCAACCAGGGCAGTGCCCATGGGGAACACAAAGGACACTCACCCAAGCCAGTTGCAGCAGAGAATCCTGAGGGTTCAGAGGAGCAGGGAATTTCCGTACCCATGCTGAGGGAAAAGGTTAACTGGTACCGGCAGAAGCTCAAAGGAGTGGCCAGGCAGCTGTGGGTGGCCAGGCAGCCAATATTGGCCTGGAATATGAGGATGACCAGGCAGCTGAGGATGGTGAAGCATCGCTTGGAACATGCCAAACATAACCTCCAGGCGCTGCTGCCAACATGCGAGGAGGAGGAAGAGCAGCAGATGCAGCAGACGGCCATGGTTGCATGGCACGTGGCACTACCCGGGGGACACGGGGCTGAGCAGGCCAGCCATGAGGCGAAAGAAGAGGCACAGCCGCCGCATCACCAGGAGTGCATGCCCAGACTGCCCAGGCAGGAGGGCTTCCGCTCAGCAGAGCCGTGTGGGCCAGTGGGTCAAGGCAGCCCTAGCCTGAGTCTCGACCCAGACGGCTGCAGCAGTTCCAGCCAGTCAGTGGCAGGCAAGGCAGCTGACAGTGACCTGGAAGCAGCTAGGAGCAGCAGGTCTCCGTTGCCAGAACCCGAGGACGACAGCAGCAGCAGAAATGTGTGCCTGGTAGCAATCCATGATGTACTGCCTGCAGATGTGGATCTGGCCAGGCTCTGGGAGGACCGTGCAGCAGGAACCCGTCAGCAACCGATGGAGATCCGCAATGGCATGCGTCAGGCCATGCGGCGTAACAAAGGAGGAGTATGCATGTTCTGCGGGTTCGAGTGCGAGCACAGCGACAGGGCATGTGAGCATCTCATGGATGCCAACATCCAGAGGGGAGAAGCAAGGCAGGCAGCGCTGGAGGCGGTTGAGAACCCGGGGCAGGGTCAGCCGCGGGTGCAGGAGCCACACCAGCCCTAGAAGGCTGAGGCAGGCTCCAGCAGTGAGGAGGAAGAAGAGCCCAACCCAATGGGGGGCATGGTGGAAGCTGTTGAACAGGAAAGCATCCGGGAACCCATGTGGTTGGCACCTAGGTATGGACCCCACAAGAGGCAGCATGTGCAGCCGCGCCAAATACCCGTTCAAGCAACACCCGCGTCCACGGGGTATGGCACGATGCGGTCCAAGGTTCCGCCCAGTGTCGGCAGGTTAGTCCAAGGGCCCGAGAAGGGCAGACCCAGGTTGGGAGAGCAGATGTACCAAGGTCAGGGTGAAAGCGTGTACAGGTATTCCGACAACCCAGCTCGGACACCTGTGACCGGTGGGCAGGCTGCAAGTCCCAGTGGATCTGGGGGCGGTGCGAGCAGGATGTCAGTGGACATGGAGGATCAGGCGGAAGCGGAAGGGCCTCAGCCGATCGGATGGGCAGGCATGTGGCAGTGGGCTGCGCGCCAAGCTGCAGCCAGACGACCGCAGGGAGGTCAGAAGGTGGCAAGAGCAAACGGAAGGAGCCGTACCAGCTGCAAGCCATGCCAGGTGGGAACGCCTGGAGGCAAGCAGTGAGCCTAGCCTCAGGAACCAGCGGCTGGATGAAGAGCGCAGGCCCAGGCCAAGCAGCCCCGCGGCCAGCAGGCAGCCAAGGACAACCAGCCTGCAGCTAGCCAGGGCAGCAGAGCAAGGCTCGGCGCCTAGAAGGGCCAGCATGCAGGAGTCCCATGCTATGCTGCGCATCGTGGACAGCAAGGAACACAGCAACCAAGAGGGCCAGGTGGACCACATTGCTGAATTCCTGCGGGGCCAAGCGGCCCAGGCGGGGGGCAGGGCGGAAAGGAGGAGCCACTGCCCCAGCCAAGGAAGGAAAATCTTGCAGGAAATCGAGCCAGCAGGGACCGCCGGGAGAGGCGGCCCGCAAGGGCAGGAAAGCAGGGACGATGACCTGTCAGTTTCCGAAGCAAGGGAGTACACCGGCGGGACGCAGCCCAGCAGGCCCAGCAGTCACCAGCCAGGAAGGCAGGCGGAATCAGGAGGAGATAGACACCAAGAACCTGCGACGCAGCCTTCAGGGGGCGGCAGCCGCCCCAGAAGCGTGGCAAGCGAGAGGCCGTCTGGGGGCGGACAGTCCCAGCGAAGTGCAGACCACAGAGACGGCATGGGCCAGCGCAGTCAAAACCCAGCCAGGGGCGGAGGTGGCGGATCTGGCTCGGACCCCAGCAAGTCGGACTCGGATGACACGGAGGGACGCAGCCCACGCTCCTGCGGGGAATCCATGAGACACAAAAGGGAAAGGATAGCCCTGGAGCAGGCAGAGACGCACATACAGCTGCAGAAACAGATGATCCTGCAGCTGGCGGGAGGAACCCGGTTCACCAAGATCCCCACCATCCAGGGCAACGTGCCAGTGCTGGACATGTCCCAGCCGGGGGCGGTTGCAGCCATGCAGTACTGCCAAGCTTGCAGCTCCTAGGGCTCGCACAACCGCCTGGCTGTGTCTGACGAGCCGCCAGCCCTGGCAGTGGTGGCATGGGAGATCTCGGGATCTTGCCAGTCCCCCTCCGCCATGGCTTAACTGGTCCGCTCATTGGTCGGCATGTGGAACGACAAGCCGGCCTGCATGGGGCCGCTGGTAGTCGCCATACAGGCATACAGGCGGCACCTCAGGGAGACAGGGCCTCCCGGGAGGTCGAGCGGATCAAGGAGACGTGGTCACCTCCGGTGGCCGGGCCACCAAGCGAGGTGTCCCTGCTTACCCTGTGGATCAGGGTGTTGCAGAAGGAGGTGGGCAAGCCAACTTCAGACGAGAGGGCAGCGGTCACCGGCCTCAGGCTGGGAGTCAAAACCACCTTGGACCCGGGAGTCAAGCCGGAGGAGACTGTGGAGGCATTTGCCCACAGAGTCCTGTCCACGGCGGAGCTGCTGCAGATCTCCAGGGATGCAGCAGACCACTTTGGCAGAAAGCACTCGGTCTCGCACATGTTCTATGCATGGCTGCCAGTAACCACCAGGGTCAAGCTGTGCGCGTTCATGATGACTGTGCCCAACTACCTGTGCATGACCGATGAGGAGCAGATCACTGTGCTGACGCAGCTGGTGGTGCTGTGGGAGAGGTTCGCCCTGGAAATGGGATACCCAGTGGTCGCAGATCACAGGCCGGCGACAGAAGATGCGGAAGAGACGGAAGAGGAGGACGAGACAGATGAGGAAGAAGAGACGGCAGAGGAGGAAGAGGCGGATGAGACGGGCGAGGGGAGAAAGCCGGCACGTTGGACACCTAGACCAACCCTGCCACCCGGCAGGGGGGCGGGTTGTTACAAGACCAATGGCGGGCGGACTCAATGGCATCGCGTACACCAATGACAGGGGAGAAGCCAATGTCACCTCGCGAGCGGTCCATTGAAGGGCCAAGGTGGCGCTAGGCTTCCAACGAAGAGGGGTTGTCGGCCCTCGAGGGGCAGACAGCCAGGAAGGGCTAAGGGGGAATAGGAAACCCCTAGAACGGCTGAACGTGCTGAGCACTTGACGGACCCCACGCCGTACCTGAAAGAACGAGCCGGTGCCTACCCTAAGGGATCCGTCACCCCCGGGGCAGCACGACTGGCACTAGTAGGCAGCAGGCTTTGGGCCGACGGCCAGCAGGGCATAGCCTAGTACGCAAAAAAAATGTTTCCCAATGTACCGTAGCAGCAGGAGCAGCAAGCCGAGGGAGTACATAATGATGGTGGCTACAGCGCTGATTAAAGTAGTAGACTTGTATGACAGTCGCCTTTGGAGTAGAGATTGCCGCAGGGCCAACCAGCAGAGGGGCTAGACTAGGATAGGACACCGCTGCTACTGCACGCATCTCCTGTGGCTTAGGGCCAGGTGTCAATGGTGCAGTGGGGCGAGAGCAGCGGGTGGTCTGTGTTTATGTCTGTGTTCCTGACTGAAGTCTTTGGATTTGAACCCTTACAAGCGGTAGTACACGTAGATCGAATTCTGATGGTTTTTGAATTTACCCAAGCATGACACTGGTGACGGTACCGGATTCTTTGTGCCCTGATCAGGCCAGGGAGAGATCGGGAGTAGCCCAGAGGCTTTTGTCGAGTGTGTGAAGAACGTGGGAGAACCTAGGGTTAGCCACGGGATTCAGTGGATTTCTTTTTTTCAGACTGTCTGGTTTGCATGCAGATGTTAGGAGACTTATATGTTAGGAAACTTCCCATTTCTGAGTGTACATATTTTCCAATTTCGCTTTTAGTACCACCCCTAGTCCTGCTCCCCACGCATGCCCGAGGGGCTTTTAACGTGGGGGAGCGGGGGGCGAGTAAATTAGGGGCGGTACCCACAAGCCAGGGGCGCCCAGGTAGCCAGGCCAACCAGTGAGGACTTTCCTCTTAGGGCTGTCGGGATACCGGTACTCTGTACCTCTTAACCCCTTACAGCCCTCGTATCTCGGTAGTGTAGTACAAGGTGCCTTTGTATACGGCGTTGTACCGTAGTTGTGAGTAGAGTGAGCCTCTCTAAGGCGACCTGGTCAGCTTTTACCATCATGGCACGGTTACTGCTTTATGGTGCGACAGCTGTCACGGTATAATGCAGTAAACGTGCCAGAACCGTATTGCCGCTGACGCTGCTTCGGAGACTCCGCAGCTTCTCTGCGGAGCCCCTTTTCTAGGTTAGGAGCCCAGCTTCCCACTTTCGGGAAGGTCTGAGGCAGGAATTCCCGTACTTAGTAAATAGGGCTTGCCGGGACCTTTGAATCCCGGCTTGCACGCTTGATACTTACGTTGTCTCTTTGTGAAGGACAAACCTCTTCATGTAATCTGCACCGGCTAGAATCCCGGGATACCAGCCTACGAGAGCTTGAAAGTTAGTACCTTACACTGCAGTCAAGTCAAGCACCACGGAAAGTGGTGATAGCATAAGCAAGTGACAAGCGAGCCCCATCCAGATCACTGGTCATCCCCAGCCTACGTGATCTACGGCGCTCGCCCTGAAGAGCACGCGACCTACGGTGCCAATCCCTGACTACTCGTCCATGTGAGACGACTAATCAGGCAAGCAGTCCCAAGCAGATATTCATTTAAATAGACCAGGAGGCGCAAAGCCGACCAGGAGCTCTCGGCGTACCAGCTTCCAGCTGAGTCCGCCCGGCGACACAACCCACGGAACAAAGTCACATCCGTCACCGTTCCTTCGCAACCCCCGAGCGTCCCTGCTCTCAGTGAGTAAATTAGGGGCGGTACCCACAAGCCAGGGGCGCCCAGGTAGGCCAACCAGTGAGGACTTTCCTCTTAGGGCTGTCGGGATGCCGGTACTCTATACCTATTAACCCCTTACAGCCCTCGTATCTCGGTAGTGTAGTACAATGTGCCTTTGTATACGGTGTTGTACTGTAGTTGTGAGTAGAGTGAGCCTCTCTAAGGCGACCTGGCCAGCTTTTACCATCATGGCACGGTTACTGTTTTATGGTGCGACATATGTCCCCCTTATTTAGGCTGTTGGTGCCACCTGAACATGTGATATATTGTGTAAGCATTAATCCATTCCATCCACATCCCCTGATCCAAATAATGATTGTGTTAGACTGTAAGCCAACACATACAACTTGTTGCTCTAATGAGCTTCAAGAGTCAATGACGTTACACCTCTGAGGAGCTTCAAGAGTAACGACAGCTGATCTATGCCGGTATACACTAACTTAAATTAGCATCTTCTTTTGGTTATATATTTCTATCCTCCCCACACCATTCACTTCAGTTTCCTGTTGTCGTAGTCAGACAGTTTGGCGCTCATGCAGCGGATCCTTTTTAGAGCCCAAAGGTGTCAAGTTACAACATACAAGCTTAGGTAGAGAAATTTACATATTGGTGTTACCGTATATTTGATTTGCCTTCCCTCGGGTATCAATTAATTATTTCTTTTAATGCTGCCCTCGGGGCAAAATCAATTGTTTAATGTTGCCCTCTGGGCAGATTTGTTTTTTTAATCCGTTCCCTCGGCACCAAATTCGCTTAAGAGCAGTGTTAAAAGCCTCACAGCTGCCATGCATTACATTCAGTTCAACAACCAGAATCAACAGAGAAACAATCATCAAAGAACACTCCATGTCTCGACAACACTGATGACCCTCAACATGGTACTGGTACAACATGCAGGCCTCCCATCGATGTCTATGCATATATCGTACCGGCACTACCGAAACAATTGAGTTCAACGCTTGCACTGAACAGAGTAGCAGCCCTTCAAGACACACATAGAGCACCCCTTGTCCTTTAACAGGCCCCCCTAAGACACTGCTCTGAGTCCCTTTGCATCTAGCTCTTTCAACAGCCTTGCAGCCATGCGCGTGCCCTTTCGTAAGCAGTGGGTGCCGGCCCCAGCACAAGCTCCTCAGCCATCATGAAGGCTGGGTCCATGTCAGGCTGGCCTTTCAAGGGGACACGATCCCCACGGGAGCATATCAGATAAGAGATCGAAAGCAGAAGGCCATCACATGAGATCGAAGTAAGAACACATGTCCGAGAGAGATCGAAAGAAGAGGGCTGGCCAGATGAAAGTTCGAAACCAGCAGAAGGCCATCACATGAGATCGAAATAAGAACCCAGGTCTGAAGAGAGATCGAAATAAGAGAGCATACCCTGTGATATCTTAAGTCATCACGCTAGACCTCGCACGTGCAGCCTCTTTACGAACAGGGCTTGAAAGCTCAGGTCTGTTCCGGTTACGTTCGAAAATGCGGTACCCGTTGTACCAGACGTCAAATGAACGAACGGCGACAGGCGGTGGCGACCACTGACCGGCGACAGGGGCCTCGAGGACAGCGATTATAGATCTTATGAATATTAAAATATTCGCGCCCCTCACCCCAAATAATGAATATTTCATGTATCCTTGTTTTGTCATCGCACGGGGACAAATAAAATAAGTGTTGTTCAAACCGATTGGTCAAAATTAGGTTCTTCCGTTCTTCAAGTGGCGGGGACCGAGGGGGGGGGGGCAACAAACAACTCGAAACACCCCCATCATCTTAAATCGTAGAGCTTGACAAGAGCTTTCCTTATCTGGTCTCAAATGCTTTTTGGTCCAACTGTGACTGAGGTACAGAGAGCCAAGCAACGAGGATTTCGTAGATTTCACAAGAGCTTATTTTAAAAATTATATCTCAACCCCGAGAAAACCGCATGATATGAATATCTCACTGCATGGGGCCGGGCCAGGGCTTTCCAACGACCCCATGTGCATGGTCAACGGTCAACGCTAAGTACCCTGTCAACGCATGTCAAACTAGGAGAGGGGGGGAGGGGGGGGGGCCCAAGCCCCTTAACAAAGCGAGTGGTTTCTCTTGAAGCCGAGTTACCATCCTCAAAGTCCTTAGGTGCAACTCCTATGTCAAACGGATGAGTCCCCTTTTGGAGAAGTAGAGGTGATGGGGTCCGTGATTTTTTTCCTGCCCCCCCATCGGCGGGGACGTGAAATAATCTATTCATACAATATAAAACCGCAGCGCCTGATAAATGGAAACAGGCGCTCCATCCCTGTACAACCACTTGTACAATGATATGTCCAAAGCATTCTTACTAGGAAGTATCCTGCTGATGCAAGTTCATGTTCAAGTTTTTGTTAAGTTTTTTTAGTCCAGCGTTCACATTTGATACATTTGTTATATTTGACGCATTTTACAGCCCAGCAGCTACATTTAATGCATGAGAATTGTGCCCGTGAACCGGTACATGCACTTATAAATACCATACGCAAAAACAGCGAGCGAAAACCACTGACCTCCCTAGGCAAGCAATCAACACACATCCACCGAGCAGTAGCGTGGGGATGAACCCCATATCGTAAAACCGGTTTGTCTTATCATTTCATCAATTGCTTTTGTAGGTGCAAGGAGTACGGTAGTACGCGACAGAATAGAAATGAACAGCTGTTTTGGGGTGTGCGCAGAGTAGTGTCTCCGGCACTAAATGTCAAAAACAATCAGCTGCACGCTCACGCGTGTTGCGTGATAACTCCGTAGGCTGTGCAAGAACGGTTTGGCCCGTGAAAGGGGGCATACCGGACTGATAAAGGCTGACTGCAGCTTCTATACGTGTAAAGGGTACGTGATGTAACTAGGCATCCGGGAAGCAGATGCCCTTACGCCTACCATAACCGGCTATGATGGAGCTTAGGCTAAGAAATGACTGCACTACTTAGGCTGGGAAGGGTGCCAGCCTTAAGGTGCTGGCCACCGATCTTAGTGGGATTGGTGAAGCCTAGGGTAGCTGAAGAGCGCCCTAGATGATTGCTTTGCTAGGATTATCGTTGGGTGTTAGCGTGAAACGCGGAGCTGGAAGGCGCATCGCGCGCGTTGTGAGCGTAAGGCTTCATAACGGTGTATGTGAGCTGGGTTTAGCTTACTTTGGGACTTTATGGGTTGTGAGCGTCTTCTGGCCGCGAATCATCTCGGGTCTCGGCTTGCGCGATGTGATGGGCTAGCTTGCCGGACTTGAGGAGTCGCCGTAGGCGAACTAGGAGGCTCATCGCGTTATAGCGCTGATAGAGTCGGGAAAGCTATCACTTGCTTGTTGAACGGTCTATTGATGGCTGCATGAGCAACTAGCTTACTCGTGCTGGAGAAAGGTTAAAGGGCACTGCCGTAAATGAAACGATCGGGTACTTTCTTTGCCCATGACCGCGTAAGGAAACATTAGTAAACTCATGGCGGCCGCGCATTGGCTCCTAAGGAACTTGCGGCCCCGCTTGGTATACAAACTGCCCTTGTACTTCACTTGTGCACAACACCTGAGCTATAGCAGATTCTGCTGTACTTAAAAGTTAACACCGTATTTTGCCCCCTCCTACAGCCGGGGTCTTTATAACGCTTCTCGTATTTCTGCTTTTCCTAAGCCAGAAACCCAGATACCCTGACCTTGCTCTTACTTGGTCCAGGCGTACACATTACTGAATTAAAACAGGGAAACCTCCACCTGCCCCTGGCGTAATGAAACCAAAACCTGAAACCAGAAATCTGAAACTTGAAACCAGAAACCAGAGCCCTTGGTTCGATCAGAAACGGAAACGAAAAGAAACTCCGTTCTTCGCCTGCTCCCTGAAATCTGAGACCGTCCTGCCTTTCCTACGCTCACTCGACCCCCCCCCCCCCCCCCCCCCCCCCCCCCCCCCCCCTCCCTTATCCCATATTATGGTCAGAAGGTTCCCCGGGACTTCTTGCGTAAACCCATGCGTAGTCCACCTTATTCCAACCCCCCCCCTCCTGCTCCGACTATTGTCCTCCCCTCCTGATGTATGCTATGTTCCGTCCCTCCTGATCCAAATGTTGCCCGCCCCTCTTGATCCATGCTATGTTCTGTTTGAACAAATTGAAAACTATGCCCCCCCCTGCGTCCTAGCCTTTTTGGTTCGTAGCGCAACACGGGCATCGTCCAAGCCCTCGTCGGCTTCCTCCTAGGCGGCCTTCTCCCGCTGTCTCAAGCTGCGTAGTGCCGCCGGGTCCCTCATGGGCGCTGTGGCCCCTCCGGCAGGTTGATGTGGCGCCTCGTGCTCCCTCCTGGGCTCTGTGGCCCCTCCTGCGGGATGGCGTGGCGCCTCGGGATCCCTCATGGGCGCTGTTGCCCCTCCTGCAGTTGATGCGGCGCCTCGGGCTCCCTCATGGGCGATGTCGCCCCTTCCGTGGTGGGAGGCTCTGCCATGGGCTCCTCTCCCATTTTTCGCGTCGCTGTTGTGTTCCCCTCCTCTCTGATTCTTGGCAGTTGTGGCCTGGGTGGGCGCCCCCTCCTCTTGCCTGGTTGCTTTTCCGGCTCGGGTCCCAGCCAGCTCCCTTGTGGGGTCGGACTCTTGCGTCTTGGGCGGTCTGCCCTGTGCTTGGTCGCGTCTGGGGTGGCCACCGTTTTCTCCTCCGGGGGCAGGCTGGCGCTCTCCTGGGCTTGCAGCAGCGCGCTAGGTCTGGACGGCGTTCATTCTCTCTTCATAGTCCGCCCAGTCACCTGGGGAAACGAGAGGCATGGGCAGAGGTTGCTTGTGAGCCCCGTATAAGAGGCATCAGGCCCCCATTCTCTTGAAGTCCCCAATTCCGGTGTGCCCTTGTGCCCTATTGCCCTGGATGCGTTGTTTGCGTGTGGCGTCGTACTACGTGATTTTGTCGCATGTCACAATTGGCGCCCAGATGGCGGCGATGCTGGCGACATGTCCGAGTATGATAGCGGTGGGGGTGGGTTACTGGGTTGCACCTCGTTCCGTGTTATCCTCTGTCTGCCGTGCTCATCCTCATGTGGGATTTCCTGTGGCACGTGGCTCCCTGGGCCTCTGTCTACATACTTTTGTCGCTGCAGTTGCCGCTTCCACCCATGTTGGGCCTGCCTTGGCTTGCGGCAGGGGTGTGTTTGTTTGACCCCGGGCTGCGTGTGACGTGTTGTTGTCGCCCTGGCTGGTCCTGGCCCTCCCATGGGTTCCCTTTCGCACGACTTGCGGTTGGATGTTTGCTCCCAGGTATACACCTGGACCATCGTCTGGTTATGTTAGCATCCGCTGTCCTTCCATCTGCGGTTCTGCGCGGCTCGTGCCTTACAAGGCTCTCTGTGTATACCAGGGTCCCTGGATGGGATGGTAGGTCCGTTGGCATGCCACTGCTCATCCCTCTGCGAGCTGTTTGCTGGGGAAGTGTGCTTCCTCCCACCGTTGTCGCGCTTGGCGAGCTTGCCGGGTCCGGACTGCTAGCATGTCGTGCGTGTTCGTCCAGGAATTGCAGTATGAACAGCCAATTCGGTTGGTCCTTGTATGGGCATAGCATTTCTGGGTGTGCTTGGCCTTCCCAGAAATACCTGCACATTCCCTTGGCCAGCTTGCGGTTCGTGCATTACTGCAGTCCCGAGCATGGTGCCCTTCGCGAGCGCATTGCCAACAGCGTCCGCCTGCCGCGTTGTGGCTGTGCTCAGGGGATTCTCCGCTCGAGCAGCCCGCGCATGCCCATACTCGGCTTTCCCCGTTTAAGGAGTAGTATACCATGGGCTCGCCCTTGACGCCTCTGTCACGACGTATGACTGCACCGTGCGTTTGACTGCGCCAACTGCTTTTTCGGTTGGAACTTATGTGTGAACTAGAACAAGTGTGTTTGCCGGCTTAGAGGATCCCGAACTGGGTCCTTTACTTTTTCTTTCTTACTTGATTTCACGGCCTTCAATAGACTCTTAACGTTTCCAGCTATTGTTCTTGAATATCGATCAGCAAGTTAATCGTCAATCAAAGTCTTACTAAGGGGAAACTGGCAGAGCAGCTAGGCCAACAGCGACCCTATAAGCATCAACAAGTCTCTTGATACGAAGCTGGTAGAGCATTTAGGCCAACAGTCAATTATCAGCAGCAATTAGAGTTATTTCTGCCTCTTAACAAGGCATATCTCCAGCCCTATAGCTGGATATTACCACACCACCACCATCACAACTCCAACATACAGCCTTCCCTTTGGCTCCAAATCAACCATCTGATTTATCAGAGATATCTTCACTCATCAGAAGTCGCCAAGCAAGCGACTCGTCACAACAGATCAACGGCCACAATCGCCCAAGATCTTCCCAGGAAACCTATAAGTACCTCAAGAGTCGAGGCTTTACGAGATCCTGTCAACAGTATCGAAGAAGTCCATGTGAAGTAGCAAGAGCTATCACCTGTTATCGAGCTGAGTTCACTGAGTTACAGCAGTGGATCGAGAAGCTCCTACTATAAGCTCTGTAAGAGTTTATTAGTACTTGTTTAATAAAGAAAAAGTCCGACTAGTTTCACCTCTAGTCGACTGTAGCGGAAATCGGTCGTTCTAAAGCCGATAAAAAGGTGAAGATGAGCGGATCAGGGGCTGTAGAATTGCCCAAAGTCGTTCAAGAGATAGCAACGGATAGTGTTGCTCAGAACACAAGGGGTGCTATAGCGGCAAAGGTGTTAGCTGCTAAGGCGCACCCTGAGGCTGATGAGAAAGAGACCCCTTCTCAGCCTGTACCTTTAATTGATATATTCAGGACTAACTGGCAGAAGCTGTATGATAGGGCTGGAACCGATCAGGCATGCATGGACGCTGTCAGGATAAAGCAGGAAGCAGTGGACTTGGCAGAGATTGGGTTGAAAAACCCACCTCTTAACTGTAGCAAGGAGGAGTACGACGAGCTCAATGACAAGAAGGATCTCTTGCTAGATGAAAGGAATGCAACTTTAAGAGCTGCATTGGTAGTGTCACCTAAAAAGGTGACAAGGGCTGTCATTGATGCTGAAACTGCAGAGAAACTTACCATGCAACAGCCCAACCCTGTGTATGAGTATTTGAGAAGGGAGAGTGTTAGGTGTGCGAATACTGGAACTCCGTCGAAGATGACGGCTGCTACTCGGCTAGCAGTACCAGTGTTTGACACTTCTAGCGATGGTGGTTCACAGGCTGGCTCTGTCGATTCGGTAACAGCATCCACGCGCGCCCCCGAGGTCACTGCACCAATGTGAAGTTTTGTGAAGTTTTTACAGTCCAACGGGGCATCACATTTGATGCATGGGACTTGTGCCCGTAAACCGGTACAGGCACTAAATATGCTAGGACAGCGAGCGAAAACCAATGACCCCCCTGGGCAAGCAACCAACACTCAACCACCAAGCAGTAGCGTGGGAATGAACCCCATAGTGCAGCAGATTAGCCCCAGCCATAAAACATGACGTGGGTGCAAAAGAGTTCGGTTGGACGCCTTCTAGGAAAGACAGGTGAGTGTCGTTAGGGACAGCGTTAGATTTTAATTGAGAAGGAAACAAGAAAGTTTTAGTGAAATTTTATGAGTTTGTGTAAAAACTGTGTGATGTGTAAGCGAAACTTCAGTGTGTTTAAGTGTTTTAAAATGTGTGAAATATGTATAAAACTGTGTGACACATAACTTAAGTGAGTTCAATGTTTAAAAAGTGTGACCTGTGTGTATAAATTATTGAGATGAGTGTGTGCAGTCTGCTGCGCCGTTTGCAGTGCACGAGCCCATAAATTATTGAGATGAGTGTGTGCAGTCTGCTGCGCCGTTTGCAGTGCACGAGCCCATGGCTCGGAATGTACCATTGCATGTGCATGTTGCGGATGTCCCAGTATTCGTGCCTGTCGCTGCTGTCGCCTCTGTCCCTCCTCCTCATGCTGCTCATGTGCAGAGTGTGTCTGGAAGAAGAGAAGGTCATGGCGTGGAATTTGGAGCATCATACCCTCCACCTCCGCCTCCGCCGCAAGTCCCTTCGAGGTCGGCTGGACCAGTGCACAACGTGCCTGTCTACCCACAGTCGGGACGTTATGAAGACACGGTGCCTCGTATGCAAGGTTTGGCATCCGTGTCGGAAGAGCCTGGAGGTGATGTGTCTAGGGGGAGCACCGGTGACGACGTTACCGCTGGAGAGCCCCAAGTACAAGGTAACCGCTTCACGGGACATGCTGCATCACAGTCGTTTCACACGGCTGTAGGCACTGAGCATTCCAATTGGAATACTCCTATCACTCAGGGCTTAGTTGGTTCTGGTCTGGATAGCTCCAGGGTTAGAGCAGCTCGGGAGAGGGCGGCTTTTGCTCAGAGACTGCTACTGGAATATGATCGCCGGCAGCAAGGTGAGGAGGCAGCTAGAAACGCTACAATGACCACTGAGCCCCTGCGGGCAGCCACCAGAGGTACGGCAACTGCATCGCCCCAGGAACGCAGTCATCAAGAGCCGTTCCAGGAAGATCAAAGTAGGTTCAGACCTGCTCAGCAGGTACCTCGGGAGCCCACATGGAATGGGTTTCAATCTGCACCTTCAGGTGGAATGCATAACACGTTCCCACAAGAGGCGAGAGATTCCAGTCATGGCCAGAGACAGCACCAGTTTTCTGGTCAAGGTCAAGGTCACAATCAGGGCCATGGGCAAGATCAAAACCAAGGTCAGTCGCATGGGCAAGGCATGAATCAGAACTTGCGGTATGGACTGCAAGATCGAGGTGAGTTCCACGGTGGTGGGTCGGGAACTGGCTATAGCCAAGGACAAGCAGGAGGTAAGCAACCACCTAATGGTGGACCACCTTCTGGGGGGGGTCAGCCTCCCGGTCACAGATGGGTGTCAAGACATGGTGTGTTGTTCGGTTCAGCAGCCCCTCCTAGGAGTGATGCTCCCGCAGGAGAAGATCCTGGTGGACGCCCTGATTCAGAAAGTGCCACGCCGGGTCCAGTAAACTGGCTGACTGATGTCAAATTAGATGGGAAGACGGTGATCGACTCATCAAAGGTTGTTGCATTTTCAGCGACTGAGAGCATTATCTCTCACAGGATATGGGAACGATCACTCATGTTGTTCTGGGGGAATAATGTGCACAGGTTGCACGACGCTGTGTCTGCTCAGGTGAGCATTATTATGAGCACGATTCTGCCAGCAGGGGTCGCTTTTCTCAAAAAACATTTTGCTGAGCTGGAATACCTGTGCCCCAGTGCAATGCCGCCCCTGGTGAGAGCTATCGATGGAAGGGACGGCAGTACCAGGAATGACTTCCTGCAGGATGGCACTCAGACCATCATGGGGAATATGAGAAGGAATAAAATGATCCTGATGGGGGTTGAAGAAGCTGGTGTGAGGGAGTACGAGCCTTATCCATTACAGGATGAGCCTTACAGCTTCATTGAGGCTCTGTTGATGGTAGCCAAGCGCTACCTGAACATTGCAACATCAGCTGAAATGGCCATCTGGACCCAGGGTTGCATCATGGGTAAGCAGAACCAGCTTGACATGACGGTACTCGTCAGTGAGAACCCCATGCAGTTTGGTGTCAGGTGTCTGTCGGTTTACTCAGCGTTCCATGGGTCTAACAAGATCGCTTATAATGGGACTATTGAGAGGACATCTATCATTGATGTGATCATGCGTGGTGTTCCAGTGTACCTCCAGGAGGTGTGTGAGTGGGAGCTTCAGGGTTTGGGCGTTGAAGACGACAACTTCAGCGTCCATGCGAGTGTGATTATTGAGGCCATGCAAAATGCCTATGAGTACCGTGTGAGGACACAGGTCAGGAAGGGTATCAGGTATGAGGATCTGGCTGCAGAGGGGAGTAAAGATGTTGGTAGAAGAAACCATAAATTTTCTGGTCAGCATGCTACACCTCGGAGTCACGCCACTGAGGTGAGATCAGGTGCAGAGGGTTACCCTAGCACGATGCACCCGCAACGCGGCCCGGGCGCAGGATCATCCAGGCCTTTCCAGGCTGGAAGAGGAGGAGGTGGGTACAGCAATGTGCAGCGCCCAACAGGATCGGGTTACCCCTCCAGCAGACCATTGGCAATTAAAAATTGTCAGATCTGCCACGGTGATCACTACCTGGATAAGTGTGACCAGTTGCCTGCGTTCCTTGCTTCGGCTGCCAGAGGTAGGGCAATGGAAGCTGCAGAGAAGGGACCAAAGTCTGCTGCAGCCAAAGCTGCAGCAGACGGTGCCCCTATGCCAACTGCTGCGGTGGCAAGGGCAAAAGCGGATCTAGGTGAATTGCAAAGGGCAGTGCCTTATGTGTCCTTGGGGCCTGATTACATGCCAGAGGCAGAGGAAAAGTTCAATCTGGACAATCACTATGCCGCATGTGCGGTAGAGGAGGAGCAGAGTGGGGTCCGGTTCCAACAGCAGGACCAAGGTGAGGACCAAGAGCATAAGAATGAT
Source organism: Limnomonas spitsbergensis (assembly GCA_037349105.1). Taxonomy (NCBI): domain Eukaryota; kingdom Viridiplantae; phylum Chlorophyta; class Chlorophyceae; order Chlamydomonadales; genus Limnomonas; species Limnomonas spitsbergensis. Next base: position 128,400 of record JAYJMM010000084.1, on the reverse strand, counting down.
GCTGCCTACAGAAGCCCAGGGCTTTATGCGCATGCAACAGAGTACCGTGGTGAGGAAGTTCACAGTGCGCAGCTGGCTCAATACCCGGATGGATGGGATGAGCCAGGTGACCCTGATTAGTGTCCAGGGGTTGAATCACAAGGATGCTTCGGCTCCAATTACAACTGACATGGAGTCCCTGGTCCCCATCACCTGACAGCTATGGCTGCAGTATTAGGAAGTTTTCGAGATGACTTTGCTAAAAAGGGGTCTAAATTTTTTCCAGACGGGTTCCAGGGGAGATCCAGAGTCCCTGCCCCGGTTTCCAAATTAGATACGCTGGTTACGTTTTCAGCAGCTGAGGATGACTCGCGCAGATACCGCACAGTTTCAGCAGATCCATATGTGGACAAGGGGGCAGCTTCTGCATCACGTTTTCAGACTGAAGATATGACCACATTGCTTACGCATGGTCCAGGATCTCGCTGGTCTGAGGTTAGGGTTCCGACGAATCGTCGCAAGTCAGTGATTGAACCTACTATATTATCTTCTGACGCTTCGCTGACAGACACTTCACAACGCTTACTGTTTGATCGAGCTGCTTCATATCGTGTGCCTGAACTCCGCAGAAGGATGCTTCTGAACCTGAGTCTGAATCTTTCCTGGTGAGTAGTCTGCCTGCACCTGACCCAATTCACATGAAGGCTCTTGTTGCTAACGCGGCGGATACTGGTGCTTATTTTCGCTCTCTTACAGGTTCTCTATTTTATTTTGCGAACCCAGCAGACTCGCCAGGTGAGCAAGTAGGATTGATCTTTAATGACGGCCCTAAAGTATTGCCTACCAGGGCCATGTTAGACTTTGGGTCGAATTGCCACTTGATCACTGATAGGGAGGCAATTCGCTTGCATATACCGATCCTGCCTTACCCTATGAAACTCGCCACGAGCGGTGGCGTTGACACGATCAGGGGCATTACGCCGATTGTTACCATTTCATATGGATCGGGGGCGGCGGAGTTGAGAAGTGAACACTGCTTTCTTGTTATTGCCTGGGCACCGTTGCATTCGTTCACTGCACTATTTGGGAACCCTGATAGCATTCATTTTCGAGCTATACACGATGTTGCCAGAGGCACCCTGACATTCAGGCCGAACTGGTCTTCAGATGTCCTTGAGCTGCCAGTTTCAACTGTTAGATCAGTTAACTAGACTATGCACAGCACCTTTCAACTCTGCATGACTTCTTCGTGTAGAGTTGGGGGGGAGTGTGCTGCTGATTGTGATGACTTGACCCAGTATTGAGTCTCCTCACATCACTCAATAAGTATGTTGCCCTCCTGCTCATTGCTGCAGATCTACTCCCTCAAGTGAGTACCAGTCATCCAATTGACTACTCCCTGATTACGGTGTAGTGGACTCTGTTATTCTTTGTATAGTGATTCATTTTATAATGCTGAGCACCATTGGTGTTTTGTCATCCTACACAGATGGAAATTATCCCAGACTTCAGACCAGAGCCAACTCATCGTAGTTGGCTTATTGAGGAGCCTTATCATGGCCCACGTCTTACACGCTTCCCCGAGTGGATAGATACTCTGCACCGGTGGAATAACCGTTACTATAGGCTCCCTGTCTGGCCTCACAAGACAAGTCACTACATGAGACAGTACAATCATATGGAGTTGCTTCCTCCTGAGACTGCGTTGTTTGATGACCTGAGCCCCAGACAGAGAAAGATCAGCCTGACGTATTACGGCGAACGCACTGCTGATTCTGCAACGCTAATAGTGGAGGAGCTCAGGCACTTGACATACCGCATTGATCTTTTACACGCCGTAGCGGGCACTTCATCCCTGTGTTATGCCATTGGCGAGGGTGTACAAACCCTGGCAGATCTAGCAGCATATGGCTTGACATGCAATCCCTTCGTCCACGGCATCGGGGTTGTTCAGTGCAAACACACGTCACCGCTGTTCATGTGGATTGTACTGGATCATTTTCTCATCAGAGGACAACAGCTGATCAGAAATGAAGCGCAAGTGCTGCTGAGCCTCTGGCTTAGATACCGCACACAGTACCGCACACTCTTCACGTGGATTAGAGAGATGTGGGGTCTTGATGACCCCCTCATGACAGCCAGAAGGCATCCCGGCCTGTACTGGATCAGGAGTGTCGTGCGTGTCCTTGCCCCTGTCGCACATCTCTACGAAACAGATGAGGCAATCCCTCTCATCCTTGGAGACGTCGTGTTTGGCCCCGCACCTGCTCATCCCTAGGTAATTGACCTGATAATTTAACAATTGTCTTTCAAAAATTGCCTGCGCAGTTCCCAAGTACTTCAAGTGAGTACTTCTGCGATCAACTAGCGTCCATCATATACGGTGTAGTGACTCGTTTGCCAGCAGAGATTATTTTGTCATGAGAAGTCCTTCTCATGCCAGAATAACTTCTGGTGTAAATCATAATAGTCATAGGTTTAGGCAGGCCAGCAGTACTAGGGTGGTGCGCAAGCAAGCTGGCCAGCATTACTAGGGTGGTGCGCAAGCAAGCAGGCCAGCAGTACTAGGGTGCTGCGCAAGCAAGCTGGCCAGCAGTACTAGGGTGGTGCGCAAGAAAGCTGGCCAGCAGTACTAGGGTGGTGCGCAAGCAAGCTGGCCAGCAATACTAGGGTGGTGCGCACGCAATCAAGCTGGCCAGCAATACCAGAGTGGTGCGCAAGCAAGCTGACCAGCAATACCAGTGTGGTGCGCAAGCAAGCTGGCCAGAAGAACTGGGGTTGTGCGCAAGCAAGCAGGCTAGCAGTACTAGGGTGGTGCGCAAGCAAGCAGGCCAGCAATACTAGGGTGGTGCGCAAGCAAGTTGGCCAGCAATACTAGGGTGGTGCGCAAGCAAGCTGGCCAGCAGTACTAGGGTGGTGCGCACGCAAGCAAGCTGGCCAGCATTACCAGGGTGGTGCGCAAGCAAGCTGTTCAGCAATACCAGTGTGGTGCGCAAGCAAGCGGGCCAACAGTACTAGGGTGGTGCGCAAGCAAGCAGGCGAGGAGTACTAGGATGGTGCGCAAGCAAGCAGGCCAGCAGTACTAGGGTGGTGCGCAAGCAAGCAGGCCAGCAGTACTAGGGTGGTGCGCAAGCAAGCGGGCCAGCATTACTAGGGTGGTGCGCAAGCAAGCAGGCCAGCAGTACTAGGGTGCTGCGCAAGCAAGCTGGCCAGCAGTACTAGGGTGGTGCGCAAGAAAGCTGGCCAGCAGTACTAGGGTGGTGCGCAAGCAAGCTGGCCAGCAATACTAGGGTGGTGCGCACGCAAGCAAGCTGGCCAGCAATACCAGAGTGGTGCGCAAGCAAGCTGACCAGCAATACCAGTGTGGTGCGCAAGCAAGCTGGCCAGAAGAACTGGGGTTGTGCGCAAGCAAGCAGGCTAGCAGTACTAGGGTGGTGCGCAAGCAAGCAGGCCAGCAATACTAGGGTGGTGCGCAAGCAAGTTGGCCAGCAATACTAGGGTGGTGCGCAAGCAAGCTGGCCAGCAGTACTAGGGTGGTGCGCACGCAAGCAAGCTGGCCAGCATTACCAGGGTGGTGCGCAAGCAAGCTGTTCAGCAATACCAGTGTGGTGCGCAAGCAAGCGGGCCAACAGTACTAGGGTGGTGCGCAAGCAAGCAGGCCAGGAGTACTAGGATGGTGCGCAAGCAAGCAGGCCAGCAGTACTAGGGTGGTGCGCAAGCAAGAAGGCCAGCAGTACTAGGGTGGTGCGCAAGCAAGCGGGCCAGCAGTACTAGGGTGGTGCGCAAGCAAGCTGGCCAGCAGTACTAGGGTGGTGCGCAAGCAAGCTGGCCAGCAGTACTAGGGTGGTGCGCAAGCAAGCAAGCCAGCAGTACTAGGGTGGTGCACAAGCAAGTTGGCCAGCAGTACTAGGGTGGTGCGCAAGCAAGCAGGCCAGGAGTACTAGGGTGGTGCGCAAGCAAGCAGGCCAGCAGTACAAGGGTTGTGCGCAAGCAAGCTGGCCAGCAATACCAGGGTGGTGCGCAAGCAAGCTGGCCAGCAATACCAGGGTGGTGCGCAAGCAAGCTGGCCAGCAATACCAGTGTGGTGCGCAAGCAAGCGGGCCAACAGTACTAGGGTGGTGCGCAAGCAAGCTGGCCAGCTAGTAGGGATTGGGGTTACCTCTAGTTTTCTAAAAATATAGTAGGTAAGCACATGATCAACAACGAGGTGCATGAGCCCATTGATGCAGCGGTGAAGGTATGTGTGCATTACCGAACCTGTCCATGTTTTATCCACTTTCTCTGTCTCCTCCGGATTGCCACCCCCCTTCTCCAGCACAGAGGAAATGTAGCAGTTAGGGACGTGCTTCCGCTGGCTGCTGGCCTTCGTCTCCGTACTCCTGCTTGTGTTTGAGGCCGAGACATCATCGAAGACGTTAACCAGGTCCTGATCCATCCCCTTGGTGAGATGTAAGAGATGGGACCCCAGATCACTCGAGGATTCGAAGGTGCCAGCCAATCCTGACTTGTACAGTCCTCTGAGCTAGGAAATAGCTGAACTATCAGGAAGCCGCCCATGCCAGCCTGAGTGTGTGCCAGCCTGAGTGTGTGCCGCCCATGCTAGCCTGAGTGTGTCTTAAAAAAAGGTTTGACCAGCTGGCCTCTTACGAAATATGAAAGAAAGAAATGCACATGCCCGTCACACATGCTAGTGATTCTTCACACAAGGTCGGAATCGTCCCGCGCCATATCACAACGTGGACTATCCACGTTGTGATAATGTGTGAACATCACAAGGCGGTGTTAGGTTTGTGTGGGGCATCTCTCCTATCCCCCCTCTCAAATAGAGAGGGGTATAGGATAGATAGAGGCTGCTAAGAATAAAAATAACCGAAGCGTTGCTCGAGGGGCTGTTGGTACGTAATACTAATTTCGGACGGTGTGGACGTGTGCTCGTTAATGTGCCTGGATCCACCACACAGCTATTCGTCCAGACGCACTAGGGCATCAGCTCCCTATCTATTATTTCTGTCTTCTCTCCTATTCTCCCCTTTCCTTTACCCGCCCTAGAGTCGCTCAATAATTTGAAATCTGACTGAAGGATGTCCGAGGGCCGGGGTGCGCGCCTGAGGATTAGGACCTCCAAGGCCGCGCCTTCTGCACGCATCATAAAGGAATCGACACGTGCACAAAAGAAGGCTCGGAGGGCTGACGCGCAAGCAGATGCAATTGCTGGTTTCCTTTCAGCTGGTAAACCTGCAGCTGGAGGGTCAGCTGCGGCCGCTCTGCCGACACCAGCGAGCCTTCAGATTCTGAAGGATCTGACAGCGACGGTGAGATCAGACGTGAGAGAATGCATTTCTGGCGGCCTACCCATACTTTCTGGTTCGGTTCGCTAATTTCCGTATATTGCTATACAGAGAATGTGGTGGAAGAGGCGGAGGCTGTGGGAAAGAAGCGAAAGAGGGCTCTGTCCTTAGTTAGGCGTCTCTCCTCCGGCGGGGAAGACGACGAGCGAGGCAACGGGGCAGTACGCAGTCAAACAAAAGAGTAGTATGTCATGAAGCTCACCTAATACCTTAAGGCATGTTTACGAGCTTATATCCATCTCCCTGCTTTGTAGTGGAGCCAGTTTACGAAATCGCACCACCGCGAAGGTTTCACAAAGGCCCTGACAAAGACGGCCAGCAAGATTGAAGTCAGTGGACAACTTCAGGGCATGGGCCGATGGGTTGCTGGTGGACAACATGTATAGGTGTGTACGTTTGAATGATATTGGTTCACTCCACCTACTGCAAACGAATCACAGGTTCTCCTCATATCATACATTGGCAATTTTGGATTGTTATTGCATAGTTATTTGCTGATTTTACCAACCCCTCACTCATATAGGTCTCTCCCCAACGGTGGCCCCTTCGACCATTATTGCTTTCTGGCATCGCCCGGGCACTGGAGCCGTCATCCGCATCGAGCATAAGCGCTCAGACCCGACATGCTCTCGCCAAAGTGATTGCGTCGCTGGAGCAGCTTGCCTTCTTCAGCTTCAAGGTATGGTTATTTATTTTGTTTAAGCTATTCATGAATGGCCATGTTACTTGCATAACAGCTTAAACACCAGCGTATTATTCTGAATCTGAAAGATCCTCAAAAACCGTCTCATCCCAAAACATTCCTTATCTTTTGTTCCTGTCTACTCCTTTTAGGTCAAGAAGAGGCTACAGAACAAGCCAGGCGGCCAGGGAGTGAGCCATGCTAAGGACATCATCGAGGAGATGGCGATAGTCCAGGCCGAGGGAGATGCATATGGATGGGAGAAGATGATAATTCAGGTGTATGGCAAGAAGTGCTAGCTCCATTGTGAGGCAGCGGTGACAACCACTGAATTGTAAGCATCCAGAGGTGTGACACAAGTGCTAACTTCAAATGAGTGTGGCCCAGGATATTTGCTGATGAGCTAGGTTTTTTTTGTTGGCGGTCTAGGGTGAAGCGCTGGTGGCTTATGAATTTACTCCCGGTGGCTTAGGGTTTATTGACTTTTGTAATGACCTTTAATTCGCTCTTGATTCAGGCTCAAATCAAACGGTGGAAATTTCGGCTTGATTCAAACGTTAACCCGCTTGATTCATGGTTTGATTCCGGCTTGATAAGAACGCTTGATTCCGCTTGATTCCTGTTTGATAAGAACCCTTGATTCCCGTTTGATTTCAACTTGATTCCATGCGCTTGATTCTTGCTTGATTCCCGCTTGATATCCGCTTGAATCAAGCTCAAATCAAGCGCTAGCTGCAGTGGCTTGATTTCAAAAAATCCCGCTTGATTCATAGTTTGATTCAGGGGTATGTTTCAAGCAGGATTTTTTTCGTTTCAAGCGTGGATCAAGGGGCCCCATGTTACCGACGCATGTTCCTCAAACCAGCATTCTTACTGCTGTGCAAGAAGGTGTTTCCCTGATGGAGCTTGTTGGTGGTATGTGCGGAGGTTTAGAATGCATGCTAAGAAATGGCATCCGCATCAACCACTATTACTATGCTGACATTAATAATGGTGCAAGGGCTTGTGCTAAGTACAGAATTAAGTTACTCATGGAGGAATATCCCAATCTGCTAAGCCATGACGCTATTGCTAACACATTCAACCGTCTGTCGCAGGATGTTTACGATATAAATGAAAGACATCTAATTGACATTGGATGCCTTGATGGTACCCAATGGATGCTAACAGCAGGATTTATGTGCACTGACATGTCTTCTGTAGGGAAACGCACGGGACTGCAAGGAGAGAAGAGTTCTACTTTCTTCCCTCTTATTAAAGTTATTGGATCTCTCCAGCACATGCAACATGGCAGACGTCCAACCATGTATTTCATTGAAAATGTTGCAGTACAATTTGCTATTGCGCAGTCATAGGCTATGAGAGAAGGATTCCAAGAGCTTACAGAGAGGCTGGGACATCCAGTTTGCTTCGACGTTGTAGCTGTTGGCAGCTATGCCCACCGTCTGCGTAATTATTGGCAGAATATATGTTCTCCCACATCTCTGCAGATGGTGATGATGTCCGTCGTTCGTGATGATACATTGCGCCTAACCGACATACTGGATCATGGTAGAGAACCCCGCACATGTTTCAAAGTTAACAGGTACCCATATCATCCAGCCAACATCTTGAACGAACCCCTCCGGGTTTTTTCTACCATGGTTGCAAGACTTGAATCTTACGCATTCCGTCCCAACCCTGAATATGAACATGGACTTGTTTTGGAAACGGATCAGATGGGAGTTGTCACTAGACACTCACTCACCATACATGAGCGTGAACGTGATATGGGTTATGCGGCTGACTGTACTGCTGGCAAATATCTGATTTTCGCTGTGCGTCACAGGATAGTTGGAGGCGCTTTTGATGCTAATGCTGTCAGTCATCTGATTGCTGTTGGCCTGGCAGTTCGCTTTGCTGTTGTTCCACCTTCGCAGGAAATTTTGTTCTGCCTTCAATAATTTTCTGCCGCATTCCTTTGCCACTTCAGGACTGGAGCTGGGGGGGGTGGTGATCAGACATCTCAGCAGCTTAATCATTTGTTTGCCGCTGGAGATTCCCTGATCTTACATGCAGCTCAGTCCTTAGCGGCTGAGTTCATAGAGCAGCCCATGACCCGTGAGGAAGAGTCTAACTCATTCGCCGATATCTGGTTGGATAATAATGCTATGCAATATTTGAGGCGTACCACTGACACAATGTTGCCCATGCTGACCCATGTAGAACGCAAGCGTCTTCAACGCCGAGCGGCGCTTTATCTCTGGTCTGCTGAAAAGAGTATTCTATATCGACGAATGCTAGGCGGTACAACCAAGGTGGTACCACCCCCTGGTGACCGGTTGGCACTCGTGCACAAAATGCATGTAGAAAATGGTCATTATGGCAGGCGCCGCATAACGGGGCTTGTCATGATGACCCACTGGTGGGTTGGATTATATAATGACTGCAAGAGAGTGGTCCAGTGCTGTGAGGCCTGTGATTACACTAAAGTATCGTTCAATGCTATGCAGCCTGTTATGCATCCCTTACCCATCAGAGGACTTATGTACCGATGGCACCTGGATCTTTCTGGTCCTTACACGGCTTCTAACCGTGGTCACACCTATGTGATGGTAGCCGTAGAAAGTTACTCTAAATGGGTTGAGGTATTTCCCATGACTGCTAAATCATCTAAAGAAGTAGCTTACCATTTCCTGCACGGCATACTGGCACGATTTGGGGCATGCGCTGAAGTAGTCACAGACGGTGGTGGGGATTTTCAAGGTGAAATGAACTCACTGCTTGTCCGTGCCATGATTGATCATAGAGTCACCAGCTCCTTCCACCCCGAAGCCAATGGGCAAGCGGAGAGGCTGGTGAAGACAGTAAAAACTGCATTATCAAGGCATTTGCATGTTTCAAGAGAGCCTCGAGAATGGGACATGTATGTGCCCTGGATAGCACTCGGGTACCGAGTCACAAAGCATGCCAGCACCTTGATGAGTCCCTACCAACTGCTGTTTTCCTGTGAACCAGTCATCCCTCCCGCTATCATGGAAAGGTTGAATGGGGATCAGCCAGTGGATTACCTGGGTGTGGATGCTGCTGCTGAACTTGTACTGTTCCGTTCTGAATTGCTAGCCAAGAACTGCGTGATGGTCGGCCAGAATCTTCTGGTGGCTCAACAGCGAGATACCCTGCGTTATGCAAGGCTCCGTAGTGGTGGTTACCTTCCATCAATAGCTAAGTATACTGAGGGGCAGTTTGTGTATGTGCGGGATGAGAACCGACTGCACTCCACTGCAAGACCTTACGTGCTTCGGGTGTTTGATGTACGGCCAAGTGGAGTCATTGTCCTGGTTGGTCGCAATGGGGTGACCGTGGCTGAAAACGCTATTAACTGCGCACCATGTCATCTGCCCATAGAGGGACTCTTACCCCCATCCAAGAGATGGCAAAAGCCAGCACCAGACTTCCCTTGCCAGAGATGTCTGCTGCCTGATAATGCTAAGAAAATGATTCTGTGTGGTAGTTGTGGTCGAGGCACGCACACGTACTGTTTGGTACCACGGCTTACTTCTGTCCCTGCTGGTTACTGGATTTGTGAGCAATGCAGGACTGCTGGGGCTGACGCTACTGGTGCTGCACGACGCGATGTCGCGGCGGAGCTGGAGGAACCAGCGGCCGCCGTGACAGGTTACCAGCTGCGGCCTGCTAAGCAAAAGAAGGCAGGGTGGGTGATGGGAGCCGCCAGTGGCGGTGGCCTTGTTGAGGGTGGAGAAAAAGGACACGCTGAAAACAAGGAAGAGGACGCAGATTGTCTTGCCGGGACTGCCTCAGGCGGTGCCGGAAGCAATGCGGTTGAGCTTGCCGGGACCGTCGCAGTTGTCAGCAAGGAGGGAATCACTGAGGAGGTGCAACCTGATGAGCGCCCTACCCGTGCCTCCGTGAGAATCCGCGTCCCCAACAAAAGGTTCGAAAGCCATGTCACTCATCCTTGGGTGCCCCCAGATTTCATCAACTGGGGTGTTCGTGGAGATGCGGTGGATGCTCTGCAGGCCCTGATGCCTGGGGTGTGGCGAGAGCGTGATGAGGCTGCGGTTTACTTGGGCAACAGGATGCCGGGAGGATGGGTGTACCAGCTCAACCCTCCTTCACCTCTCACCATTGAAGGCAGCGACTGCAACACCCTATTGGACTGCCTTGACCTGTACCTGTCCCCCAGCATTCTTTTGTTGTTCAAGGATAATGGGCAAGCCACCGGGCTTTTGTAGAACAGCCAGCTTTACCCTTACCCTCGATCCCTCCACGTTCTCACCAATTCGGGCATCGGTGTCAACGTTCCTGCAGACTACTGTGCTGATCCGCTGCAACCCTCCACCTACGAGTTTCTGCTGCGACAGCATGGGCTGCATGTCCTTATCACAAATCCTCCCACTGAATACGCTGACATCTCCTGCGCTCTTGCGGTCAAGTACGCGCGTCACGTGGCCTGCGGTTTAGTCTCCCAAGATTTCCTGACGTGTCATCCAGCAAGGTTTGAGTGGCTGTCCCAGCTACGGAGAGAAAAGCGGCTGGTCATTTTGCAGTCTGTCAGCTTCACAACAGGTTCTGGAGCCAACCGGTCCATTCACGGCTGTTGCAGCAATAAAGTGTGGATCCTCGTGTTTGCAACAGCGGCTATCCGGGCCCGGATGATTCCACCGATGCACACGTTCCTCCGTTGAAGACACTACTGTTCTGCTCCCTAGTGCCAGAATGGTAGTTGTGCTTCTGTCGTTTACTTTGACAATTGACGATGTATCTGAGCTGAATTTTCACTGGATCTGGGGGGGAAATTAGGATAGACCTTTGTTTTTACTGGTGTTGGAATTTGTGAGCCGGGATTGGAATTGGATGATTGACAAGTTGTGTCTCAGGATAAGAAACTATTATGTATTTACTCAAAGCTGTATATGTTAGGATGATATTTGATTCAAACAAAACAAAACAAATTTAGTGCAGTTTTCAATATCTGTGGGGGGGGGGGGGAAGTTGTTGTGCATATTACGCACTTTTAGGGTTTAGGAGGTGTCTACCGCGAGGTGGCATTCTCATATGTCTGGCGCGAGCCTATAGGCATCTTCGATCAGGTGTTAGTTAGGTGATCGGGAAGTTTGAGATGGTGTGGATTGGGAAACCAATTGCACTAGAGCAGGGCTGATGTAGTCTTCTGGACGTGGGGTCGATTGGGCCCTGGGGAAAGGTGAACAGTACCGATGGTGACGAGAACTGGGCTCTTCAGCTTGAAGAGGGTCCCTTAAAGCGACTGTGGCGAGTTACGGTAATGCGTAAAAGTCACAGCTAACGTACGCATTATATCGGAGGTTATTTTTCCTACCGGTACTTGTGCCTCATGGACTCTGGGCAGGGCCCAGGGGTGGGAAGTCTGATAACAAGACGCAGTTCTTAAAACGCTGTCGTCCTTGTTCATTACCGCCTCCAGTGTTTTCCGATCTGGGGGGGGGAATGTCTTGTGTTCTTTTTGCTTGGTGCGCCTATTCCTTAGGGTGCACTGCAGGGGTGGCACCCCTGTGCCGCGACAGCTGTCACGACGTATGACTGCACCGTGCGTTTGACTGCGCCAACTGCTTTTTCGGTTGGAACTTATGTGTGAACTAGAGCAAGTGTGTTTGCCGTCTTAGAGGATCCCGAACTGGGTCTTTTACTTTTTCTTTCTTACTTGATTTCACGGCCTTCAATAGACTCTTAACGTTTCCAGCTATTGTTCTTGAATATCGATCTGCAAGTTAATCGTCAATCAAAGTCTTACTAAGGGGAAACTGGCAGAGCAGCTAGGCCAACAGCGACCCTATAAGCATCAACAAGTCTCCTGATACGAAGATGGCAGAGCATTTAGGCCAACAGTCAATTATCAGCAGCAATTAGAGTTATTTCTGCCTCTTAACAAGGCATATCTCCAGCCCTATAGCTGGATATTACCACACCACCACCATCACAACTCCAACCTACAGCCTTCCCTTTGGCTCCAAGTCGACCATCTGATTTATCAGAGATATCTGCACTCATCAGAAGTCGCCAAGCAAGCGACTCGTCACAGCAGATCAACGGCCACAATCGCCCAAGATCGTCCCAGGAAACCTATAAGTACCTCAAGAGTCGAGGCTTTACGAGATCCTGTCAACAGTATCGAAGAAGTCCAGGTGAAGTACCGTAGCAAGAGCTATCACCTGTTATCGAGCTGAGTTCACTGAGTTACAGCAGTGGATCGAGAAGCTCCTACTATAAGCTATGTAAGAGTTTATTAGTACTTGTTTAATGTCTTGTGTTCTTTTTGCTTGGTGCACCTATTCCTTAGGGTGCACCCCTGTGCCGCGACACCTCATGCATGGTACGTTGTACTGGCCGGGACACCCTTCGCATGTGACGAGCTCTTTCCCTTCTGAGCCTTCCCTGCTGCAGATTCCGCACCTTGCCTCTGGGCTTCCTTACGTGGTCTCCACCAGGTATGGGCGACTGCTGGAGCTGGGTGGTTCGTCCGGGCCTAACTGCGGCGACCGGGGCGGCTGCCAGAGCTCCTTGGTCTTGTCCTTTTCTTTATCCGCGTCTGTCCTTGCTACAGGGGAGCGCTCCTGATCTCATGTACCTGCCCAAAGGCAGTTTCCACTTGTTGAGGCCGACTGTGTGACTTGGTCGGGATTGCTCCACGTGGTAAGTGACTAAGTGTCGCGCTGTGTGTGCGCGAGGTTCCACGGCCCTTGCTCCCCTAGGCACAGTGCCTCCTCCTTTACTGGCGCCTTCCTGAGCTGATAGGCGTGCGTTTTTTTCTTGGGTTTCATCCTCAAATGCCCGTGGGAGCTGTAACCTTGCTCCCATCTCATCTGGGCCGCCCATATGCTGTGGCTGCTGCTCCTTTTTTTACAGGCTTTGTTGAGGGCTAGTCTCTAGTAGAACTCAGGTGTCGGACTTGGTCTTCTTTGCCAAGATTATTTAAAATTAACTCAATTTTTATACAAAGGTAAAAAAACGCGTGGATTAAAACCAATTACCAATGAACGAAGTTTATTAAATCAAGAAAAAGAATATCTTTTAACAAATCTTGAAAAAGACGAATTTAAAAATTTAGAAAAAATAAAATTAAACAAAATGTTACGACCGCTTCAACAAGATTTATGGATAAAACCCCATAGGGGGGGGGGGTGGGGTACCCCCCCTCAGCCGATGAGATTTCCAAAAAAACCTTGAGAGTATCCAAAGGCATAGATAAGATTTCGCTACGCTTTCCTTAGTAGCAGAGATTATAGGCTATTTCCCAAATAAATAAGATGCTTAACGAACTGTTGAAGTATCACCAAGTTTTTTGTATTTACCAAATTCTACTTGATCATTAACGTCATCGTCAATACCTGCAAAAACGTCGGTTCCCGGCCTCTCCTTTTGTTCCTTTCCCCCCCTATTCTCTTTAGCTTCTTCTTTTCTCCCGTCTGGACAGTTGGGCGCCCACGCGGCCGAGCTTTGAGCGGGCCCAGAGGTGTAACGTCATTGCCCCCTGACTCATAGCGTGTAAGGTAGAAGTTTCGCACATGTTCAAAGTGATTTCTGGGTGTGGGGTTTTAGCATATTGGGTTAATTTTTCACATTTCCAAGTGGTTTATTTCACTGTGTGGGGTTTCAGCGCTTGGGGGGTTTCAAGGGTGGCGTTTCTGCGTGTGGGTTTAAAGTTGTTCATGTTTACCAGGGGTACATGTGAAATATTCACGTTTTTCAAGTGGTTCACGCCCACATCATTTTTACAGCAGCCTTGTATCGGATAGGTAGCACTGCTTGAATGTTGAGACGGGGCGTTTTGACAGTCAGAGATCTCTGCATACTGTCAGTTAATGACTTTTCACCTCAGACTGCCTGACTTATAGCGATTAGGTTTCGGTTGGGGGTTTTGGTATAGAGACCATGAGCCTTTCGATAGGCAGATACGCCCCTTCTTTGAGATATAACGCTATCATCAGAAACAGTATGAAGGCCGTGCACGTTTGGGCAGTCGTGCGTGTTCTCGCCACAAGCTTTGCAGCCAACTACCAGCCAACCAGAACCTCCAACCCAAACATAATCCATAACGCTATAATGTCTTCTGACGTGGCCGAGCTTTATGTAAGCAGGGCCCAGATGTGCAACTTCATTTACCTCAGACTGTCAGTAGGGCTTGGTGCAACACCTAGGCTTGCCTTAAGGTGCTATAGGAGACAGCCCCTCCGAAATTCAATTTCAATTTCGAATCAGCAATCTGCAGATGGCATCTCGACGGCTGCGCTCTACAGCAAGAAACAAAACAGCAGAACAAGGTAGCTAAGGATAAGTCATTCACCAGTAGGGGTTCAGCAACTCGGGATTCGAGCTACAGCAACTATTTCATAGTCAGCACTTGGCAAGTCACTCAATTTCCAGCTATCCTCACTCGACTGATTGTCACAATCCCCTTCTGTTGAGGCACAACGTCATCATGGTGACACAGCCCCCTACGACTTTCTCATCATGCAGCGCGGGGCCCCAGCCACGACATATAGCACACATTTCCTAGGACCACCGCTATGCCTCAAATAAAAATGCACCAGCCCTCTTTGTGGTGCACACCATAGCACTGGACTGTCGCATAGCCACCACCAGGGGCCAGATGGGACCAAACCATGAGAGGACGGCCTTCGCAGCATACACTGAACAAAGGGCCTTCGGACATAGGACGGAGCGCAGCTGAGAAACACTAACAGCATGGAGCCATCATTGGGACAGCCCAGAGTATCGCCAGCTTGGAGGTCACACCATGGCCACACTTTTGCAAAAACACTTTTCATTTCAACAACATAATATCGCCCGAGAGGCCAAACCAGCCGTCCATGGTCACCCCCACCGCGTTGACCAGTGACACCATAGAGACCACGGACGTGTGCACCAGCTGCTTGATCAGCTGGTTCAGGGGGTACAAGCCTATCACAGAGGGAGCGTGTGCAGGGGAGATCAAAAGGTGAGTGCATCAGCTGCTTGATCAGCTGGTTCAGGGGGTACAAGCCTGTCACATAGGGATCGTGTGCAAGGGAGATCAAAACGGTGTGTGCATCAGCTGCTTCAGCAGCTGGTTCAGGGGGTACACGCCTGTCACAGAGGTAGCGTGTGCGGGGGAGATCTAAAGGTGTGTGCATCAGTTGCTTGATCAGCTGGTTCAGGGGGTACAAGCCTGTCACAGAGGGAGCGTGTGCAGGGGAGATCAAAAGGTGTGTGCATCAGCTGCTTGATCAGCTGGTTCAGGGGGTACAAGCATGTCACAGAGGGATCGTGTGCATGGGAGATCTAAAGGTGTGTGCATCAGCTGCTTGATCAGCTGGTTCAGGGGGTACAAGCCTGTCACAGAGGGATCGTGTGCAGGGGAGATCTAAAGGTTTGTGCATCAGCTGCTTCATCAGCTGGTGCAGGGGGTACAAGCCTGTCACAGAGGTAGCGTGTGCAGGGGAGATCTAAAGGTGTGTGCATCAGCTGCTTGATCAGCTGGTTCGGGGGGTACAAGCATGTCACAGAGGGAGCGTGTGCAGGGGATGGAGATCTAAAGGTGTGTGCATCAGCTGCTTCATCAGCTGGTTCAGGGGGTACAAGCCTGCCACAGAGGGAGCGTGTGCAGGGGAGATCTAAAGGTGTATGCATCAGCTGCTTCATCAGCTGGTTCACATGGGGTACAAGCCTGTCACAGAGGGATCGTGTGCAGGGGAGATCAAAAAAGTGTGTGCATCAGCTGCTTCATCAGCTGGTTCACAGGGGGTACATTTAATGGTCGTCCAACCAGTACCCCAGAATTACCAGCGCTGACGCGACCTGGCTTACGTTATCGGTGCTTCCGCACCGCTACAGAAGCTGCAGGGACGTCTGGCAAGCCCAGACCAGAACCCTCACGGGTTCAACCCTGCACCTCCCATATAAGCGAGCTCTGCTAGGCATCGGGAAGTCTCAGACGAGATCAATCCATCAGGCTCAATACCTGACTGTCCCACTATCAAATCTCTAGTCTACAGCAAGTCACCCCTCGTGAGCACCTAGTCCCCCCTCAGTCAACCTCTCCGTCTACTCGTCTACCCTCAACACCGTCCCGGACCTCCCTCCACGTTCTAGTACCAGTGAGTCCCTGTCTAGATATAAGAGTCCTGCCCCCTAGGGCACCTAGGACCTCTTCAGTACAAGCCTGTCACAGAGGGGGCGTGTGCAGGGGAGATCTAAAGGTGTGTGCATCAGCTGCTTGATCAGCTGGTTCAGGGGGTGCAAGCCTGTCACAGAGGGAGCGTGTGCAGGGGAGATCAAAAAGGTGTGTGCATCAGCTGCTTCATCAGCTGGTTCAGGGGGTACAAGCCTGTCACAGAGGGAGCGTGTGCAGGGGATGGAGATCTAAAGGTGAGCATCAGCTGTTTCATCAGCTGGTTCAGGGGGTACAAGCATGTCACAGAGGGAGCGTGTGCAGGGGAGATCTAAAGGTGTGTGCATCAGCTGCTTCATCAGCTGGTTCAGGGGGTACAAGCCTGTCACAGAGGGAGCGTGTGCAGGGGAGATCTAAAGGTGTGTGCATCAGCTGCTTGATCAGCTGGTTCAGGGGGTACAAGCATGTCACAGAGGGATCGTGTGCATGGGAGATCTAAATGTGTGTGCATCAGCTGCTTCATCAGCTGGTTCAGGGGGTACAAGCCTGTCACAGAGGGATCGTGTGCATGGGAGATCTAAAGGTGTGTGCATCAGCTGCTTGATCAGCTGGTACAGGGGGTACAAGCCTGTCACAGAGGTAGCGTGTGCAGGGGAGATCTAAAGGTGTGTGCATCAGCTGCTTGATCAGCTGGTTCGGGGGGTACAAGCCTGTCACAGAGGTAGCGTGTGCAGGGGATGGAGATCTAAAGGTGTGTGCATCAGCTGCTTCATCAGCTGGTTCAGGGGGTACAAGCCTGCCACAGAGGGAGCGTGTGCAGGGGAGATCTAAAGGTGTATGCATCAGCTGCTTCATCAGCTGGTTCACAGGGGGTACAAGCCTGTCACAGAGGGAGCGTATGCAGGGGAGATCAAAAAAGTGTGTGCATCAGCTGCTTCATCAGCTGGTTCACAGGGGGTACATTTAATGGTCGTCCGACCAGTACCCCAGAATTACCAGCGCTGACGCGACCTGGCTTACGTTATTGGTGCTTTCGCACCGCTACGGAAGCTGCAGGGACGTCTGGCAAGCCCAGACCAGAACCCTCACGGGTTCAACCCTGCACCTCCCATATAAGCGAGCTCTGCTAGGCATCGGGAAGTCTCAGACGAGATCAATCCATCAGGCTCAATACCTGACTGTCCCACTATCAAATCTCTAGTCTACAGCAAGTCACCCCTCGTGAGCACCTAGTCCCCCCTCAGTCAACCTCTCCGTCTACTCGTCTACCCTCAACACCGTCCCGGACCTCCCTCCACGTTCTAGTACCAGTGAGTCCCTGTCTAGATATAAGAGTCCTGCCCCCTAGGGCACCTAGGACCTCTTCAGTACAAGCCTGTTACAGAGGGAGCGTGTGCAGGGGAGATCTAAAGGTGTGTGCATCAGCTGCTTGATCAGCTGGTTCAGGGGGTACAAGCCTGTCACACAGGAAGCGTGTGCAGGGGAGATCAAAAAGGTGTGTGCATCAGCTGCTTCATCAGCTGGTTCAGGGGGTACAAGCCTGTCACAGAGGGAGCGTGTGCAGGGGATGGAGATCTAAAGGTGTGTGCATCAGCTGCTTCATCAGCTGGTTCAGGGGGTACAAGCCTGTCACAGAGGGAGCGTGTGCAGGGGAGATCTAAAGGTGTGTGCATCAGCTGCTTCATCAGCTGGTTCAGGGGGTACACGCCTGTCACAGAGGGAGCGTGTGCAGGGGAGATCTAAAGGTGTGTGCATCAGCTGCTTGATCAGCTGGTTCAGGGGGTACAAGCCTGTCACAGAGGGAGCGTGTGCAGGGGAGATCTAAAGGTGTGTGCATCAGCTGCTTCATCAGCTGGTGTAGGGGGTACAAGACTGTCACAGAGGTAGCGTGTGCAGGGGAGATCTAAAGGTGTGTGCATCAGCTGCTTGATCAGCTGGTTCAGGGGGTACAAGCCTGTCACAGAGGGAGCGTGTGCAGGGGAGATCAAAAAAGTGTGTGCATCAGCTGCTTCATCAGCTGGTTCACAGGGGGTACATTTAATGGTCGTCCGACCAGTACCCCAGAATTACCAGCGCTGACGCGACCTGGCTTACGTTATTGGTGCTTTCGCACCGCTACGGAAGCTGCAGGGACGTCTGGCAAGTCCAGACCAGAACCCTCACGGGTTCAACCCTGCACCTCCCATATAAGCGAGCTCTGCTAGGCATCGGGAAGTCTCAGACGAGATCAATCCATCAGGCTCAATACCTGACTGTCCCACTATCAAATCTCTAGTCTACAGCAAGTCACCCCTCGTGAGCACCTAGTCCCCCCTCAGTCAACCTCTCCGTCTACTCGTCTACCCTCAACACCGTCCCGGACCTCCCTCCACGTTCTAGTACCAGTGAGTCCCTGTCTAGATATAAGAGTCCTGCCCCCTAGGGCACCTAGGACCTCTTCAGTACAAGCCTGTTACAGAGGGAGCGTGTGCAGGGGAGATCTAAAGGTGTGTGCATCAGCTGCTTGATCAGCTGGTTCAGGGGGTACAAGCCTGTCACACAGGAAGCGTGTGCAGGGGAGATCAAAAAGGTGTGTGCATCAGCTGCTTCATCAGCTGGTTCAGGGGGTACAAGCCTGTCACAGAGGGAGCGTGTGCAGGGGATGGAGATCTAAAGGTGTGTGCATCAGCTGCTTCATCAGCTGGTTCAGGGGGTACAAGCCTGTCACAGAGGGAGCGTGTGCAGGGGAGATCTAAAGGTGTGTGCATCAGCTGCTTCATCAGCTGGTTCAGGGGGTACACGCCTGTCACAGAGGGAGCGTGTGCAGGGGAGATCTAAAGGTGTGTGCATCAGCTGCTTGATCAGCTGGTTCAGGGGGTACAAGCCTGTCACAGAGGGAGCGTGTGCAGGGGAGATCTAAAGGTGTGTGCATCAGCTGCTTCATCAGCTGGTGCAGGGGGTACAAGACTGTCACAGAGGTAGCGTGTGCAGGGGAGATCTAAAGGTGTGTGCATCAGCTGCTTGATCAGCTGGTTCAGGGGGTACAAGCCTGTCACAGAGGGAGCGTGTGCAGGGGAGATCTAAAGGTGTGTGCATCAGCTGCTTCATCAGCTGGTTCAGGGGGTGCAAGCCTGTCACAGAGGGAGCGTGTGCAGGGGAGATATAAAGGTGTGTGCATCAGTTGCTTCATCAGCTGGTTCAGGGGGTACAAGCCTGTCACAGAGGGAGCGTGTGCAGGGGAGATCTAAAGGTGTGTGCATCAGCTGCTTGATCAGCTGGTTCAGGGGGTACAAGCCTGTCACAGAGGGATCGTGTGCAGGGGAGATCTAAAGGTGTGTGCATCAGCTGCTTCATCAGCTGGTGCAGGGGGTACAAGACTGTCACAGAGGTAGCGTGTGCAGGGGAGATCTAAAGGTGTGTGCATCAGCTGCTTGATCAGCTGGTTCAGGGGGTACAAGCCTGTCACAGAGGGAGCGTGTGCATGGGAGATCAAAAAGGTGTGTGCATCAGCTGCTTCATCAGTTGGTTCAGGGGGTACAAGCCTGTCACAGAGGGAGCGTGTGCAGGGGAGATCAAAAAGGTGTGTGCATCAGCTGCTTGATCAGCTGGTTCAGGGGGTACAAGCCTATCACAGAGGAAGCGTGTGCAGGGGAGATCAAAACGTGAGTGCATCAGCTGCTTGATCAGCTGGTTCAGAGGGTACAAGCCTGTCACAGAGGGATCGTGTGCATGGGAGATCAAAAAGGTGTGTGCATCAGCTGCTTCAGCAGCTGGTTCAGGGGGTACAAGCCTGTCACAGAGGTAGCAAGTGCATGGGAGATCTAAAGGTGTATGCATCAGCTGTTTCATCAGCTGGTTCAGGGGGTACAAGCCTGCCACAGAGGGATCGTGTGCAGGGGAGATCTAAAGGTGTGTGCATCAGCTGCTTCATCAGCTGGTTCAGGGGGTACAAGCCTGTCACAGGGGTAGCGTGTACAAGGGAGATCTAAAGGTGTGTGCATCAGCTGCTTGATCAGCTGGTTCGGGGGGTACAAGCCTGTCACAGAGGGAGCGTGTGCAGGGGAGATCTAAAGGTGTGTGCATCAGCTGCTTCATCAGCTGGTTCAGGGGGTACAAGCCTGTCACATAGGGAGCGTGTGCAGGGGAGATCTAAAGGTGTGTGGATCAGCTGCTTGATCAGCTGGTTCAGGGGGTACAAGCCTGTCACAGAGGGAGCGTATGCAGGGGAGATTAAAAATGTGTGTGCATCAGCTGCTTCATCAGCTGGTTCACAAGGGGTACATTTAATGGTCGTCCAACCAGTACCCCAGAATTACCAGCGCTGACGCGACCTGGCTTACGTTATCGGTGCTTCCGCACCGCTACGGAAGCTGCAGGGACGTCTGGCAAGCCCAGACCAGAACCCTCACGGGTTCAACCCTGCACCTCCCATATAAGCGAGCTCTGCTAGGCATCGGGAAGTCTCAGACGAGATCAATCCATCAGGCTCAATACCTGACTGTCCCACTATCAAATCTCTAGTCTACAGCAAGTCTCCCCTCGTGAGCACCTAGTCCCCCCGTAGTCAACCTCTCCGTCTACTCGTCTACCCTCAACACCGTCCCGGACCTCCCTCCACGTTCTAGTACCAGTGAGTCCCTGTCTAGATATAAGAGTCCTGCCCCCTAGGGCACCTAGGACCTCTTCATCGGAATTCAAACCGTCGGAGTCGAACAACTCAAGTTACGACACTTACTGGAATCAGTCAACGCAACAAGTGCGTGCCTGGGACTCGGGACAAGGGCTGGAAATCCGTCGGCTCCGCCGAGCTTGTCAGACCAGTAGTAAATACTGTCGAGTTGCTCTGGGGTTGGCCCTGATCCGGACACTGGGCTGGGGTCGGTACTGGAATTCGAATAGTTTTAACCCTGACAGGTCTAAGGGACGCGACTGCCCAGCACGCGTGTCTCAAAACTCTTTCGAGCCGACGGCAGGGTTCTGTCAATGAAACTGCGACAGGATCGAACCGATAAGGCTCTGGAACCATTGAAATGATTCCCAATTATTTACTTGATGTACCTTATTAACTCAATCATTCCTACTCAGGATGCTTGCCTTTGCCGAAGGCAGCATGGTGGAATACAAGCCGTCTTGTAACATCATGCTTGGTCCTGCTTGTCATTGCGGGCGGCAACGTCATGACCATCCCTTCAATGGGGTTGCTGGCGCCAATTGTGAGACGAGATTGCGGAAAATATTTACTCCCTGATTGTACCTGACTGGTGAATCCTGATTTGCGTCCTATCATGTTTTCTGTTAAGCGACACGTTCAATGCTGACACTGATTCCAAAAGGATCAAGTTTCTATGAAAAGCTTAACATTGCTCCTCTTGGTGTTATGCTGCCTTATTGACCTGATACTGGCCTGCTGCTATCAATGAAAATATGAAATCACCAGATGTTACATTTCCCTCCCTCCCTCATTCGGAAATAAATGTAGGTTCTGCAACAAGCGGTAAATCGCGGCAAGGGGGGCCACGTGATTCATGTAGGATCTTACCTGGCAGGCGGCGCCATGTACCTGAGCCCCATGGTCATTGATTGGAGGACGCGGGCAACGGACAAGCCTGCAATGCCGCCTCCATGGCTGCCCCCGCTCCCACCACTGGAGCGGCCCTCTCCGCTGGTCCCATCCCCACCTCTATGGCCATCCCCGCCTCAGGGACTGGCCGCACCACACAAATCGCAGCGTCAGCGACTGCTTACAACTCTACCCCCTGCACCGCCTGTGCTGCCGCATCCACATTCACGCCCATCCGTGCCTCTGAGATTGCCGTCACAACCCTTGTCTGAACCGCTGTTGAGGCCGCATCCATGGCTGCCCCCCGCCACCCCTTTGGGGCCGCAGCCACAGCTGTTGCCATCACCGCCATTGGGACTGCCTCCGGGGCAGCCGCAAGACCCACCACCTAAGAGATACCTTTTGGAAATGTGGGGACATTTTGCTTTCCAATTTGGGAAGTATGTGGCAGACGTCTCAGGTGAGGTTGGGCAGCTGCAGTTCAGCACCATGCCAGATATTGGCCGTCACGAAATGACAGAAAATGCTCACATGTGTCCTCGTTTTATCACATCACCATACGAGGGTCAAGACATTGAAACCCTGACATTCAAAGTTCTGTGTTAAGACAGGCCCTAGTCCAAACCATCTACGGTACCTACCCTTATTCCCAACAAATAGTGTATTCATCTGAGATTCTTCTGGTATTTATGCCCCACACAGGCTCTGTGGAAGATGATGCCCAACTACCTGACATGGTCATCTAGACACTATCCCCTTGTCATGACGGCAACATCTGCTACATCGTCATAGACTTCTTTGTGCTGCGCATACTCGTTCCTGGATGGAGATGGCTCGAATGAATCAGCGGGTCCTGGATGTTCGATCTCATGATGCCTGGCTTCACCAAGGTTGCCAGGCAGCACACTCTTATTCGGTCACAGGCCACCCTGCTAGTGTTCAGTCTCATTTCACTGGTAAGCTTGGTCATCATGAGGGGGGATAGCTGAGTGTGTTTTCCTGGCATCAATAATTTATTTTGTTTGTTTTGTCATGATATACTAAGCTGTTGGCCATCTCCTCACAGATATTTGCCACGGCATCTTCGAGCGACAACATTATCTTCTCACATGCTCGTGATGCCTTCAGGTGGGAACTAGGATTACATTGACCATGCGCAATTTTTGAGTGAGGTGTGTGCCCTGAAACAGTTCCCTGAAAACGGAATCTGGTCGCTGGCACTTATATCCAGCCAATCCGAAAAGTTACAGGGCCGCATGCACGTAGTCCCTGCTACAAGCCTACAAGTTGCAAACATTGCTAAAACAAGAAGCACGCCTCTGAAGCGCGCCCAAAACGAGGAAATATGATGGTATATGTGAGGGCAATTTGTCATGTGCCACACATTTCAGCGCAAATCCTGACGGCATCAAAGAGATGGCATGCACAAATATCAATTCCACGACGTTTCCATCATTCCATTGCAGATCAGGCGGCACATGTAAGACTCGTCACGATAGGCCATTGCACGGGGAAAACTTGTTTATACTTCGTGCAGTTTGCTGTGCAACTGCAGTTCTGCAACGCCCATATTCTGTGCATACACCTTTTCTTTTGACTTACTTACCGTAGACTGGCTTGGATGTTTTTGACGTAAATATAGACCCCCTTTGGTCTCGGAGCTAAATGCGTATGCGTCATACGTCACGTCAAGGGGCGGGGTTCGGCAGGACGCACAGTTTGACCACACCGGCCTACGTTTCTGCCCAGCAAGTCGTGCCTGCATGCAACTCAATGTGCGTCGGTGCATGGCTGCTAGTGCTTCATGCCGCATGAATTATGCATAAATGAAGGCTGCTTTCACCACTACCGCGTTCACCAGTATGCCTACTAACTGCTTACCCTCCGCCCCCCACCCTGTCTTATGTGGCTCTTGCCCACAAGGCCAATCTATGTTACTGCCTTATCAGCATTGCATGCCTGACAATAAATGTGTGCCTGTGCATGTCTGTCCGCTCTGAGCTGAGAAAAGTGCCGGAAAAGTGCACTCGTCTGAAATACAGCAGGCACCTGTATTCAGCTGGGCAGCAGGGGCAAAACGGTTGTCACTGCCACATGTCACAACATCGGAGTTACGGCGCTGACATGTAACAGGGACAGAAATGCTTCATTCACTGAGCCAGCTTTTTGCCTTTTGAATCGACATCTCAGGCACTAGTGTCCTCGCCTCCGGCAGCAGGGGTGCATGTAGAATAGAACAGTTGACCACAGTCCTTCAATCAGTACAGTCCAAAGTGCCGACCTACGAGACTGTTCTCATGTGTGAATGTGAATTTAATATGATCTTTTGAGTGCGTGTGCGTACCTATTTCATTTTACACAACAGTCGTGATGTGTGTCTACATCTAAGACACACCTTTTCCCGCATGACACTCGATGCCCATGCCATTTACTTTCTATGACCTTGAGTTGGCTGCTTCTCACAAAATGTAACTCCCAATGCAGGATTTGCTACGTTGTCTATCAACTTGTCAAGGCACTGAGCGACATCATGGGCAAGGAGATCAAGCGTATCGCCAGCGATGAAGCTGATACACTTCGTGCCAAGGCTGCTGCGGACATCGCTGCCGCTAACGTAGAACAATGTGAGGGCTTGCGTAACGACAACATAGCATATGCCGCGGCGAAGGAGGCGGAGCTTGTGGCTAGACTGAGGGGCCCAGGAGGAAACCTTATCAAGGAGGCTGGAGGATGCCATCGATGAACAGCGTGCAGAGTGTGAGATGAGACATAATCTGGAAGAACAGCTTATTGATGTAAAGGACCGGGTGGTATTCCAGAACACAGCGCTGATGCACCGTGCATGCCAGGTGGTGGAGTTGAAGGCAGAGCTTGAGGAGAGCAAGGACCACGCAACTCGCCTGACTGCAAAACTTGTGGAGAGCATGGCCATCGTGAGAGACTTGCAAGCAGTGCTTGCGGACATCCAGGATGCCAATGCGGTCTGATGCAGGTGGGTAACGAGCTTGCTCGCACAATGTGGGCTTGCATGTGGGATGGGTTTGAGAGGGTTCAGGGTTTCGGGTTGGATGCAACAAACTAATGTTGCTTGATGTCGGGCCCTACCTACATCTATGAAGTGGCCTAAGCAACGGGGCTTTCTTCACTGGGACCCCCGGCCATGGAGCATACTAGTGTAGCTGAACTGCAACTGAATTACGATAAATTAATAATGTTGTCATCCCCAGGGTCATCCCTATTCTTCAGTAATCGCCATCTTGATTGTACAAACGCCTTCAACATCAAGAGATTGGATAAAGTTTCAAGTATGTAACTCAACTTAAGTTACTGCCCCCCTCCCTTTCGAGGAGCAGATAACTAGTGTTCGTTATGGTGGCATTTCTGACCTCGTATGGGGCAAGGTCACGGTGTGCTGACTAGGCAGTGGAGGGGGGGACTACTGCCGATGCGGTATCCGGCTGTGGCGGTACTCCATAAGATTCGTGGGGAGCCCGAGTTCAGCCCTAGTGGTGTCCACGATGTAGTTAGCCAGTCCCTACTCCATGTGCTGGCATTGAGCCAATGATGAATAGACTGTACAAGTGTACATGCACATAGACCGCGAGCTTGAATAGATTGTGCGATTGCTTGAATACCTGTACACTATACGATGGAATGCATGTTTTGCACGCTTGAATAGACGGTGCGCTTGAATAGACATAACGCTTGAACGGTACGCTTGACTATATGCTTGACTATACTGGGCGCTTGACTATACGGTACGCTTGAGGAGAGGGTATGCTTGATGGATTTTTTTCCTGTGGGTGTAAATGTGATGCCTGAACCTCGGCCTGAACTGTGTTATTATATACAATATTAGTGGCAAGTCAGGTCGGGGGTTGGGTTTCATTTTAAGAAAATATATAATACATATTGTATGACTGGGGGATTTATGGACGCCATGTTTTTATGATTGAGGCTATCTGGATGCTATATCTTGATGACTGTGGGATTAATTGATGCCATGATTTTGATTGACTGGATATACCGTGTAGGCAATGCCTGTTCAAGACAAACTGACTGTCAATATTGTCAGTGATATTCAAATCTAGCCATGGATCCAATTGGCCCTGTCATTGACATGACACCTCAGGCCATGCTAAAAAAGGTAGGCTTGGCAGCATGAGCGCCCGACTGTCTGGTCGGGAGTAAAAGAAACGAATGGCTAGGAAAGAAACTGACGGAAAATGAGTAGGAAAATACCACCCCCAAAAGGAAAGGAAGTCTGAAGAATACTCAGAGCCCGTCCAGATCCTAGCCATTGGCAAACAGGAAAGGAACAAACATGCCGGACACTCAATTAGTCTGGAAAACAAGGAGATGAAGTAAAGGGACACACAGAAGGCTGGAAACAAGTCGTGCTGGTCAGGGAATACAGCCCCAAACCCTCAGCCCTTAACCGCCATGCCTAAACCCTCAGGCCCTTAACTGCCATGCCTGCCATGCCTCAACCCTCAGCTCTTCAGGCCTAAACCGCCATTCCCGCCATGCCTAACCCCCAGCCCCTAACCGCCATGCCTAAACCCCCAGCCCTTCACCGCCATTCCCGCCATGCCTACCCCCCAGCCGTTAACCACCATTCCCGCCATGCCTTAACCCCCAGCCCTTAACCGCCATTCCTGTCATGCCTAACCCCCCAGCCCTTAACCGCCATGCCTTGACCCCCAGCCCTTCACCGCCATTCCCGCCATGCCTTGACCCCCAGCCCTTCACCGCCATTCCCGCCATGCCTAACCCCCCAGCCCTTAACCGCCATGCCTTGACCCCCAGCCCTTCACCGCCATTCCCGCCATGCCTACCCCCCGAGCCCTTAACCGCCATGCCTTAACCCCAGCCCTTCACCGCCATTCCCGCCATGCCTACCCTCCCAGCCCTTCACCGCCATGCCTTAACCCCCAGCCCTTCACCGCCATGCCTGCCATGCCTACCCCTAGCCCTTAACCGCCATGCCTTAACCCCCAGCCCTTACCCGCCATGCCCGCCGCGTCAGGTGTCACGCCACTTTCGTTCAAGGCACCTCAGATAAAATTCACACATCACAGCCTGCGGGTAAGGGTAAGGTGATGCAGCAAAGTACCTGCTTCTTGAACCAACGAATGTCCGCCGGTCCAAATTGTGTCCCTATTGGCCCAATGGTGGCCGCAACGGCCTACCTACAGCGCTCTGGTACTCACTGAGTTCGATCCATACAGACCCCTCCATATAAAACTGCAGTCCTGAAGCCTCCAATCACCACCCTCCATCCCCTAGCCACCACCCTCCACCCTCCACCCCCACCCACCACCCTCCACCACTTTCCTGCAAGGGTCCGGCCGTAGGATCAGACACATTGGTGACGCCGCCAGTCCTAGAATTGACAAACGAGAAGGCAGTGATCAGGGGCTGGTCCACGCGCCCCGCCGCATGAAGCAAGACCGGAACACGCTTGGCCGCCGCCGCTGCCGCGGGTTGCGGTGCAGGGGGCGCGGGACTCGCCGGCTCCGCTGCCGCCGCCGCTGCTCCAGCAGTGGCGGCTGCGCCGGCGAGCGTTGCTGCGGCCATTGTTGCTGCAGCGGCAGCAGCAGGCGCGGCTGCCGCCGCCGCCGCCACAGCTGCGACTGCATACCCGGCCGCAGCCGTTGCCGCCGCTGCTCCATTATCGGAGGATTCTGTTTCAGGTCCTGATGTGGGCGCTGCTGCTGCTGCTGCTGCTGCAGCGGGGGCGTCCTCCTTTTTGTCCCGCCTCTCAACCTCATCGGAGGCTGCTTTGAGGGCTTGGCTGTACAGCTCCCGGGCATCATCCTCAGAGGCGCCCTGAGAGCAGGGTTCAGGGTTTGGGGTTCAGGGTTCAGGGTTTGGAGTTTAGGGTCACACATCATGATGCAGTGTGTAATATCTTGAGGGTGGACTAGAGATTGCGGCGGTCAACAGGTCGGAACGAAGCTGTGGTCAGTGATGCGGCGGGGTGAGGTTTAGGGTTAAGGGTTGAGGGTTTGGGGTGAAGATTCAGTGTTTAGGGTTTAGGGGTCGAGGATTGCTGGGGCAGGTAGAAGTAGCAGCCAGCAGGTGGTGCAGCAAGTGGATGTTTGCAGGAAGAGCGGAATCGTAAACGTCAGGAGCAAGCTTTGGGGCGTTGTTGCATCTTCAAAAAGAGGCCGCACCAGCAGCAATGCAGGGGGGGGGTCAGCTGAAGGCAGGGAGCGGGGAGCAGCAGGGGCTCCCCGCACGCGTAGATGTGGCATGCCCTGGCAGGACATCAGGCTGCACCTGTCCCCTGCACACCAATTTTTTAAAGGATCGAAACCTAAACTTAGACACAAGCATAATCCGTAAGCAAACCCTAAACCCCAACTCCCCACCTTATGAACCTCAGCATGAGCGACTTGTACCTCTTTGGCACCATACGTTGTGTAGTGCCAATTTGAATGGATCTCAACCTTGAGGGTCGCTACCCCAACCAAATCCGTAACCCAACTCAAACCCGGACTCTCCCCCTAACGGCCCCTCACCAGAGTTACCCGTACCTCTTTGGCACCATAGGTCGTGTAGTGCCAGTCCAGGGCCTCCACCAGATCCGCGAACAATTCCACCGTCTCATGGGGATTGCCCGCAGGCACAAAGCCTGCAGGAATGCGGGTTAGTAGTGTAAGGCTTATGGTTTTACAGGATAAGATTTAGGGTCCATAGTTCAAGGTTGCGGTTTAAGAGTCAACAGTTTTTAGGGTTGCGGGTTCAGAGTTCAGGGCCCACCAGGTCTGCAAGTGGTGGGACAGCCTCAAGGGCGTTCCCAGCAGACGCATCACCATCCCCAACCTCAAAAAAAAAACTGCTTCATCGAGAATCGGCCTTAAGGAGTCACAGGTGGGACAGCCTCAAGGGCATTCCCAGCAGGCGCAGCGCTTACACTGACATGGGCGTTGCATGAGCCCAGGCACGAGGCGTGACTTCCCATACTTAACACTCCCAGGTCCGAGTTAAGTCTCCCAATGCCTACCGTCTTAACCTCCAAGCTTTATTTTGACTGCCTCGTCGCAACTAACACGCAAAGGTCACGCCCGCCACGCCCGCCATTCTTTCCAAACTGTGTTGCATAGCAAGCCACCAGTGTTCGTTTCAGTGAGTGCCGGATCACCTTTGCTGGGCCGCCCCGCGGCCACCCCTGGGCCGATTTCCACCAAACCTAGACCGGCCTCCGGCCGGTAACCCGACTCTGCACCCATCATAACTCAAGCGTTGCATTAAACCAGACCGGTGCTTGCGCTGTGCTCGCCAAAATAACTGATGCTGATAGAAAGGCTCCTATTGTCCGTTGGGTTTTAAGCTAACTAGGCAGCGTGAGTACCGCAGATTCGCTAAGCCTTCCCTCATAATTAACATTGTTTGGCATGGAGGGTTCCATGGTTTTCTAATTATCGATCATCGAAATTTAAGTCGGATATTGAGAGTTTTTGTTGACAGTCTTCCCCGAGGGCAGCATTAACAGTAATCGCTTTTAAATGCCCAGGAGGAGGGCAAACAAATATACGGAAGCATTGCTTTCCGACAATTATTTTAAAACTCTTAGTGGGCTCCTGTCACATAATTGGCCAGAGTGCTCAAAGAAGACAAAGAGGTGTTATAGCAGCCGGGTTTTTATTTGTCGATCCTTTGCCGAGCCCTGACCAACCAAAGCGCACAAAGAGGGTGGAAACACAATTATCTCCCTGGTTATTTCGCCTGGTTCCCTGGCCACGTTCTTGTGTTCGATCCTGGATGGACCTGTCTGGGTGCCAGCCTTAGTGCACAAAGCAGTCTATGACGTACAGTCCGTGAACTCTCTGAATGCAACCTAAAAACCACAAGGATCGACACAAGGATAGACACAAGGATCCTAGACCCTTATCCCTAAACCCTAGAAGCCATAAGGATAGACACAAGGATTTTTGAACTCTCTGAACTTTTCTTGTTTTGCATTTCCGCTTATACATTTGAGCCCCGCTGACCCCTGCTGTTGCTCACCATAAGAAAGAAATAAAGAAAACGCCTGAACGTGGCTTGAGGAATACGAGACATGAAATGAAATAAAACACGAAGAAGACGACATCACTCTGAACCCCTGCTCTGAACGGTACCCGGACATCCATTCTCTTGATTTGTTAGTGGACGCTTGAGCCCTGCCCCCCCCAGTTGCTTCTCACCATAGTGCACGAAGAAGTCGTCACTCATCATCACTCTGAACGGTACCCGGAAATCCGTGGACACTTGAGCCCTACCCCCCTCCCAGTAGCTTCTCACCATAGTGCACAAAAAAGTCGTCGTTGCTCCGTTCCCCGTAGCTGAGCAGCAGCTGGCAGCCTGCAGGGACGTCCTGTGTGGCCGTCACGGCCATCTCCCAGCTACCCTCAGCGCCTTGCACCACACCCCATCTGGTGGGAGATAAATTGAGGAAACAAAAATGCTGTTTCAAAGTCAACTTTGCTAATTCGGGTATTTTGAAAAGGACGCAGTGTGTAGCCCTGTGGCGGTCACCGCCAACTCCCAGCTGCCCTCAGGGCCTTGTACCACATCCCATCTGGTGGGAGGGAAAACGAGAAAAATAAATGCTTTTGTCAACTTTCTGTCAGAAATTAAAAAAATGACGTCTTGCGTGGCCCTGTGGCCGTCACCGCCATCTCCCAGCTACCTTGAGCTCCTTGCACCACATCCCATCTTGTGGGAGATGCAAATGAGGAAACAAACATTCGCTTGATAAGTCAACTTAAGACTCGAGTTAAAAAAGTACGCAGTGTGTTGCCCTGTGGCGGTCACGGCCATCTCTCAGCTACTTTCAGCGCCTTGCCCCACATCCCATTTGACAGAGGAAAATAATGAGGAATTAAATAATGGACTGAACAAGTAAGCAGAAGTCTGATCTGATCTGTGGCCGCCAAGACACTGCCAAGACACGAGTCAGAGTCAGCCTGATTTATAAAGGGCGTCCTGCGTAGCCGTCACGGCCATCTCCCTGCCAGGAAGCAGAGGCATAATTCTCACAAACCGCGCTTTGGGAGTCAAACATAGTCAAACATACAAAGTCTGCTTCGACAGCGGCCAGGTAGAGCATGGTGGGAGCAGCTGTCCAGTTTCAGCAACTCTTTGCTGTGTTTGCAAGCTTGCCCATAGGGCTCCTGTTGCCACTGGTAAACCATAACACATTTATAAAAGCTACAGTTTCGATGCGGGCTGCGAAAGCGGTACCAAGTCGTAGCAACTCAGAATACTAGATATTGCCTTCAGTCAACCCGTGAGATTGTTTGTGATAAGATAAGCAATCATTTGGACAGTTGCGGGGAAAAGTGTAAACAAATCATAAGGCTCTGTACCGTCGTGTAAGACGGAATTCGTTGTTTTTGCTGTTGTTCAAGACTATTACCGTGATACGCGTTTGACACCGCGCACCCCTCGTTTGGTTAGTTGTATCAGATTCGTTGCGCAGGCAAAAGTCCTCTCCTCCGCGCACGCACAGCTGGAGTGTTTTTAAATAGTGAATTGCTTTATCGCTAAATATCGCACTGCGCGGACCTTATTATTATACCTTCCCGGTATGGCTGTATGATATTTTCAGGCCGGCTGTGCAATATAGATAATAGCTACTAAACAAATTTGCACAGACCCCCCCCCTCCCTGCCTCCCCCACTTGCCCCCCCCTCCCCCCCCCCCTCCCTGCGTCCCCCACTTGCCCCCCCCTCCTCCCCCCTCCCTGTCTCCCCCACTTGCCCCCCCCTCCCCCCCCCTCCCTGTCTCCCCCACTTGCCCCCCCCTCCCCCCCCCTCCCTGTCTCCCCCACTTGCCCCCCCCTCCTCCCCCCTCCCTGTCTCCCCCACTTGCCCCCCCCTCCCCCCCCCCTCCCTGTCTCCCCCACTTGCCCCCCCCTCCTCCCCCCTCCCTGTCTCCCCCACTTGCCCCCCCCTCCCCCCCCCCTCCCTGTCTCCCCCGCTTGCCCCCCCCTCCCCCCCCCCTCCCTGTCTCCCCCACTTGCCCCCCCCTCCTCCCCCCTCCCTGTCTCCCCCACTTGCCCCCCCCCTCCCCCCCCCCTCCCTGTCTCCCCCACTTGCCCCCCCCTCCCCCCCCCTCCCTGTCTCCCCCACTTGCCCCCCCCCCTCCCCCCCCAAACTGCAGCATGCTTCACCTAACAATAAGCTAAAGCCTGGACTCAGGCCCAAAGCCCGAAACCCTACAGCCTGCGGGCTGTGCAGCAGGTCCTGTTGCACAGGGGAGCACGAGGTGCAGGAGTAGAGCCGAGCATTGGTCCTCTGCCAGGCGGCGGCCGCACTTTTGAACCTCGGCCCTGCCAGGCCATAGACCAGGCCTGGGCAGCCCGAAGGTGGACGGGTGTGGAATAAGCACAGTGTTCGCCACGCCCAGCACATGAACAACAGGCGTCGGTCACTTGTGATCAGACACACACCAGATTTGTCTTGGAGTCACAGATAGTAAAACCTGAACCCTAAATCCGAGCCACTTCCGAACAAACGCACGTGAGATTCGCCTTGGGGGACACAGGTATTGAACCGCGGTCACAGAGAGGCAGCCAAGGTCAAAGCCTGGTCGCTGGGCAGTTCTGCTTAAAACGTGCAAAAACTTGTCACGCAGGGAAACTAAGGTCGGAGAATAAGCACGGCATGAGTACTGGAGACTCGTCTGCGCTGTAACCACGAGTCGAGGGAAAGAGGGAAATCAGTGTTGGCGCCTTGGCCAGACTTTGTTCGTCTTTTAAGCTCACAAGCACCCACCCACCCACCCAGAGTTGATGTTGCTTTCCTCAGCTACAAGACAGTTGGCCCCACGCCGATTAAGAGTCATGGGGACGGACTGTCCCATGGCCCCAAGGGGACGGACTGTCCCATGGCCCCAAGGGGACGGACTGTCCTATGGCCCCAAGGGGACGGACTGTGCCATGGCCCCAAGGGGACAGACTGTGCCATGGCCCCAAAGGGACGGACTGTCCCATGGCCCCAATGGGACGGACTGTGCCATGGCCCCAAGGGGACGGACTGTCCCATGGCCCCAGGGGACGGACTGTCCCATGGCCCCAAAGGGACGGACTGTCCCATGGCCCCAAAGGGACGGACTGCCGGATTGGGACAGACTGATCCATGCCGATTCAATACCCATTGGGGCCCAACCTTTACCATCGTACACACACAGGCCCAACCAGCATGGCTGCACACGCATGGGGCTTCCAGTTGGAGGCCAGGCCGTAGCTGAACTATAGCCAGCCACAACAAAATAAACAGTACCCTCGGCCCTCACCCACTGTATTTGTGGAGAAGGGTCTGATCACATCTATGCTTGATATCCTTTATCTCCACCAACCCCAGCCACTCACCGCTTGTACGTGTGTACAGCAGCCTGCCTATCAACCAACCACCAACCACCAGCCTGCCCACCAGCCAACCACCAATCACCAGCCTTCCCACCAGCCACCAGCCTGTCCACCAGCCAACCACCAGCCTGCCCACCAGCCAACCACCTGCCACCAGCCAGCCAGCCACCTGGCACCCAACGGCAACCAGCCTGCCCACCAGCCCACCACCAACCACCAGCCTGCCCATCAGCCAACCACCAACCACCAGCCTGCCGACCAGCAAACCACCGACCACCAACCAGCCAACCACCAACCACCAGCCTGCCCAACAGCCACCAACCAGCCAGCCAC
The DNA here is from genome assembly GCA_037349105.1 of Limnomonas spitsbergensis. Lineage (NCBI taxonomy): Eukaryota > Viridiplantae > Chlorophyta > Chlorophyceae > Chlamydomonadales > Limnomonas > Limnomonas spitsbergensis. Next base: position 95,028 of record JAYJMM010000084.1, on the reverse strand, counting down.
CTGGCACCCAACGGCAACCAGCCAACCACCAACCACCAGCCTGCCCAACAGCCACCAGCCAGCCAGCCACCTGGCACCCAACGGCAACCAGCCAACCACCAACCACCAGCCTGCCCACCAGCCTGCCCACCAGCCAGCCAGCCACCTGGCACCCACCGGCAACCGGGTTTACTGCAACTTCTTCACCGGGTTTACTGCATGCTCATGAGCAGTTATATTCATGGAGGAGGGCCTGGCCAGGGGTGTACTGGATGCCCTTCATCTCCTCCCAGCTGAAGGTCTCCAGGGGAGCAGGCACCAGCTCAGGTAGCACCTGCACGGGTTAAGGTTTGTGGTCAGGGTTTAGGGTTAAGGGTTTAGGATTTAGGGACTCCAGGGGCATAGGGTTTGTGGTTTAGGATTTAGGATTCATAATGATATTCGCTCGGGGGTAGGCACCAGGTCAGGTAACACCTGGAGGGGTTTAGGGTATGTGGTTGAGGATTTAGGGTTTAAGGTCGAAAGTCTTGCGCTCTTTATGGTTAAGGACTAAGGGTTAAGGGTCAAGGGTCAAGGATTCTCCAGGGGGACAGGCTGAATCCGTCATCCTCCTCATGCCACGAGGCTGCAGGGCATCAGGTCCCTGAGGTCCCACAGAGGCAGCCTGGCGGTGGCTGCAAACCACCTGATGGCGGCAGCTGCTTGCAGCGAGATCGCAGCTGCCTGAAGCGAGATGGCGGCTGTCTGAAGCGAGATGGCAGCTGCCTGAAGCGAGATGGCGGCTGCCTGAGCGAGATCGCAGCCTGATTGCAGCCTGATAGCCGCTGCCTAATGGCGGCAGCGTGCAGCAGGATGGCAGCCTGATCGCGGCAGTCTGCAGCCTGATGGCAGCCAGATGGCAGCTGTATGCAGCCTGGTGGCGGGCTTGATGGCGGCTGTATGTAGCCTGGTGGCGGCGGCCTGCAGCGAGATGGCAGCCTGTTTGCAGCCTGATGACGGCGGCATGCAGCCTGTTGGCGGTAGCCTGCAGGGCGGCTGCCTGCAGCCTAGAGGCGGGTCCACACCACTGTACGAGATTCCCCATTCCCCGAGACTCATCCTCACCTGTAGGTGCGGCCAGCGAGGGGACTGAGGCCCCACAGCTACTTCACGCAGCAGCTTGGCAGTGAGGCGGACACTCCACGGGGCACCCTGGGATGGAGGAGGAAGGGGGGTGTGAGGGGAGGGAGGAGGGAGGAGGGAGGGGTATGTGGCAGTGAGGGGACACTCCACAGGGCACCCTGGGGGGAGAGGGGGGAGTCAGGCCTAATGGGAGGGAGGAGGGGCTCCCTGGGTGGGGGGAGGAGGATGTGACAGTGAGGCGGGTAATCTACTGGGCACCCTGGGGGAGGAGAGTAGGGAGAGGGGAGGGAAGTGTTCCCGGTGGGGGGGGGGGAGGGAGGGAGAGGGACGGAAGGGGATGAGGAGCCGGGGGGAGAGGGGGGCTCTGTGTCAGGTGATGAATGAGGGCCATGCCAGGTTCAACCTGTCAGGGTGGTGTGCAGTGTGCGAGGAGATTGCCGTAACTCATCATGTTGACAATGTCAGGAGCCGCCGCCTCAGCAGCAGCAGCAGCGACAAATATCAAGAGTAACCACAACAGCCACGACAGCAAGCTCCCGACCTGTGTGCATTACTCTTTGTCACCTGGAGCTCCCCGTTGAATCCTTTGGACATCAGGGTTCAGGGTTCCCAACCCAAACCCCTCAGCCGCAGCCAGTTCAGGATGCCCAGGTTTATAAACGAAGAGTTGAGGTAACAACCTTCAACCTCAGCCACATCCAGTTGAGCAAATCAGGGTTTATAACTAAAACCATAACTATAACAGACAAGCCAGAAAGGGCATGCCAGACAGGCCAAACAGGGCATCCCAGGCAAGCCAGAAAAGGCATGCCAGGCAGGCCAAACAGGGCATGCCAGACAGGCTGTGTAGGCTGTGTCGTTGCCTTCGGGACAGGAAATAAAACAGTATGTTATTTTGCTTAGCCAGTCCCCCCCTCACGTTGGTCAGTTTGCTTTATTTCCTCATCCTTGTTCCTTGAATTAAAGATCCTGTACATCCTGTACTTCACGCAAATCATGTAAACCGCTATTAAGATGTACTTTGCGTACATCATGCACACTTGCACATCATGCACTATACATATTTTGCATGCATCATGTACATTTGCTCATCCTGTACAACATGTACAACGTGTACTACGCATACATATAGTATACCTGTACATCCCAACATCCCATACACCCTATTATTTGCACACATCATGTATACCTAAACATACTTAATGGTGCGTACATCCTGTACATCTGCACACCATGTACAAATTGTACTTCATACACATATCGCATACCTGTACATCCTGAACACCTGTCCAGCATGTACTCAATGTACTTCACACATATTGTACACCATAACACCATATGCTATTCCAACCACATTTTGTTTGTAAAAGACACTTACACCTTGTACATCATAACATATGGCTCCCAAATGGGTCCCCCACACCACCTGCTGACCTGCCAGGGGACCTTGGGAGGCTCTAAGCCCCCGAGCCTTCCCCCGGCAAGCCGTAGAGTTGAGTAAATTCGGCCCACCCCCCTGGCCATGCCCACCCCCGGCAGGCCCAGGCCCCCCCGGCAGGCCCAGGCCCCCCCGGCAGGCCCACCCCCGGCAGGCCCTAGGTGACGTATCTTCTGATGCACATGGGTCCATCTCTCACATTAAAACAATCAGCATTGACGCTATTACTATGTAAGGGCTTCGCTAACCCTTATAACCTCACCTCTTACATTGATTCAATAAGCATTTTTGCACTTAAGTTGCAAGGGCCTGGCTAACCCTTCATCCTAAACCCCCACCTATAATCTGTTGGGCTCATTGCCTCACCTCGTACATGATGTTGTTGGACTCCTCGTCATCCGGAAAGTCGGTCAGTGCGAGCTTGAGGGGCACACGTAGCAAGATCTCGCCCGTGGTGATATCCTGAGGAAGGGGGGGGGCGAGGGTAAGGTATAAATCCTCCAACTCTGGACTCAATGGTGATGTCCCGAGGTGATCTCCTGATGAGGGGGGGGGGGGACATAAAGGGTTAGGCCCTGATCTTTCAACCTGAGGCTCAGTGGTCATATCCTAAGCTGCGGAGGTTAGAGGTTCAGGGATGATCCCTGTAGCATAGGGTTCAGCCCTTATTCCCTCAACCCAGAGGTGATGTCTTGATTAAGAACCTGGAAGAGCTGTTAGGCTTAGCCACAGAGGTCGGGCTTACATTCCAGGGTCAAGGGTTCAGGGTTAAGGGTTATCGGTTTAGCCATACAAGTCGACCATAACCCATAGGTGATGTCCCAGAGAGACAGCAGGCAGATATCCAGGGCATAAGAAAGGAAGAAAGCTACGCCGAGTGGGGGGCGTGAGAGTTAAGGAAACAGCGCAACCTGGGCCGAAGCCACATCCGCGCCGCTACCCTCATGCCCTCCCACTCTGCTACTGTTCTGCCCACCGCCCGCCACCCACCTGAGTGCTGACCATGACGCACCTGGAGAGTCAACCCTACATCAGGGTTACCCAGTATAACCGTTTGGATCCAAATCCCTTACCGTTTACCGTATGGCATCGCACCGTTTAACAATACCGTTCCGTGTGAAAACACCGTGTCGGACATATTCTCACCTGTCCGGCTATTTTGTCCGTACCGTATCCGTATCCGTACCGCTGCACCATACCGTATTTCCGTATCGGGTAATTCAGTCCTACATTAAATAGCGCTGCTGGAGTCCCCGCCCATCGGAGTGCCGACCATGCCCCTTTCCCCAGATATGTCAACACTACACTGCAGTCCTCACACCCACCACCCACCCACTTAAACCCACCTTCCACCCACCTCCCACCCACGTCCATTGCCCACCGCACACACCCCACCCACCAGCCACCCACTGACACCCACCACCCACCCACTGTCCACCCACTGACACACACCGCCCGCCAACAACATGCCCATGTAAACTACCCATCACACGCCCATATCCTCTGCCCCCCACCCACCCACCCCCCACCTGAGTGCTGACCATGCCTCTCTCCCCGCTCTCGCCTTCGTACAACGCAACCTTGCTGTCCTCACGCCCCAGACCCTCAACACCTGCATTCAGGTTCATGAATCCCTAACATGGCAGTGTTGGGGTGCTCATGCCGGCCTTAATCAGCCATGGCCGGGTGCTCATGCCGGCCTTAATCAGCCATGGCCGGGTGCTCATGCCGGCCTTAATCAGCCATGACCGGGTGCCAGGGCTGGGTTCTAGTGCTTGGTGGCTGGGTGCGCGTGCCGTCAAGTGTCGTTGAAGAATGAATGATCCATGCTTGTTCATTAATTGGTCTGCTGAACGAGCACAGATGGCTGCTGGGAGCACTGAGAAGATATAATTAATTAACATTACCGACAGTACCGAGTTTTAACCAGATTTACTTTTACATTTGAATTCCCAAACGACACATCGAGCCATGTGACATCAACCGAGACGCTGTTACGATAGCGGACCTGCCGTGGCCAGAATTGAGACGTTGTGACATAGAAGCTAAGGTGCTACAAAAACAATCTGAGGTACTTCGAGAAAACCCAAAAACAAATGCTGGGGGCTGGTTTCACCGATCTTGCCGCTGATTGGGACCCACCCATAACAAGAGCTGGCCGGTCCACACCGAGATACATACAACAGCCTTGGAAGAGCCTGGCGAGCGCATGATCTAGAATAAGCCCGATGCTCACTGCTAAGAAACCAGCAGCTGCAGTAAGAGGCTGAGGGCCTGGGTCGAGTGCTGCTGAACGACCGTGGCCCGCCCGCCTTCAGCTCGAAAACTTCATTTGTTTTTTAATGATAAACCTTCAGCCTTTAAATGTTGAGTTCAATTGGATCGACACTACAGGGAGGGCTGAAGACCACCTGCCACGCTCACCGTTAGAGACTAGCCATTATAGGAGACACTGAGGGCCTGGGTGGTGACATGCCCACACCAGTGTGAGGCCAGCCACTCTGCACTTCAACCCCACTTGCAGGACCGGAGATATAAGTAAGTGACCCGCCACGCCCACCGTTAGCAACTAGCCATTATAGGAAGACACTGAGGGCCTGGGTGGTATCATGCCCACCCTGTGTGAGGCCAGCCACTCTGCACTTCAACCCCACATGCAGGACCGGAGATATAAGTAAGTGACCCGCCACGCTCACCGTTAGAGACTAGCCATTATAGGAAGACACTGAGGGCCTGGGTGGTGACATGCCCACACCAGTGTGACGCCAGCCACCCTGCACTTCAAACCCACATGCAGGACCGGAGATAAGATATACCGTAAGTGACCTGCCATGCTCACCGTTAGAAACCAGCCAGCCTAGGAAGATGCTGAGGGCCTGGGTGGAGTCCTGTGCTATTGCGTGCTCCACCTGCTCAGCCTGGGTGGATTCCTGCTCCGTCAGGGCCGCCCCTGCCAGCACCCCCTGCCGGCCTGCACACAATGCAGATGAAGGGGGTGCTTGATTTCAAAACTGGGGGGAACAGACACATTTTCACATCTTCCGGGCAACAAAATAAGACGTCGCCGGCTCGAAAAAATAACCAGAGGGAAAAAAAGTATCCGGCAAACCCGGGCAAATCGTAGACCCCATTGTAGGGCCCTGGTTCACCACCTGCTCACCACCTGGGTGTAATCGTGTGCGTGGTCTTTGGCGGAATACGTGACCACTGGTGGACACCTTGCGTTCCAAGCAGGGTTGAGGTTCGGGGTCTAAAGTCCAGGGGACAGGGTGTAGGGTCTAGGGTTCAGCACTCGCGAGCACCGGTTGAAGTCCATGCACAAAGCAGCCATCATTATAAGGAGACACCATACACCGGTACAAGACTCCAACCCAGGGAAATTGACCAACACCCATCTAACCGGGGTATGCAATTTAGGGATTTGCTGTTTGACCTGAGCAAGCAAAAGGTGGCTCAGGGCAGACAGAGGGATCTGTATCAATCGTGGGACGGACACAGGGATTTCCAAGTGTACCCTATTGTGTTCATACCAGTGCCACACATGCAGTATTTTTCACCAAGGGATGAGCGCCTGTAGGCTGATGAATTGCAACACTCAGGAGGTCGTAGCCATCTACTTGATTGCCAGGGGGGCAAGGGGTGCGAGCACTGTATATATGAGGGAGCATCAGCTCTGCAGTTTCGACACATCGCGGCCAACAGCAAGGTGCTAGCTGCCTTGGCCTCTAGTCGGCCTAAGGGAAGTCAAGGCTCGGTACCCCCATCACCCGTTGGTAGCTGCTACCCAGCGAACCCCCAAAGGGTGCATGGCATGCACAAAGACATAAATCCCAGGGGCATGCATGGGAGATCCATTCTGGCGGCCCCAGCACTAGGGCTGTCTGTCTCAGGCCCCCCGGCCGAAGGCCATGACGCAGGAGTGCAGCTGGAGTGCAGTGTGATGAGCAGTGTAGATGATATGGGCCGGCAGGTTCAGGCGCATGCACAGAGCGTCCATTGTGAGGTGGACCGAGGGATGCATGCCCCCTCCAAGGTACATGCATGGGAGATATTTTCCAGTACGGAATGAGGAGTGGATGCATGGGGTATGTCAGGATGATAGAGCTGGTCATTCGAGGCTGCCATTCGAAGGCATTTTAAAAGCTTGTTTCTGAATGCATGGGTGGCTTGATGACGATGCTTTCCATTCGAGCTCCCCCAGTCGATGGAAGTTCGAAAGGTTCATGCTCCGTCTTGTTGCTTTGTAGGCAAGCGATTATGCTGACGTTGCTTGCTCGCACCTGGGATGGGTTTGGGGCCAGATGCCCTCCAGGCGGCAGCGGATGCACAGCCTGGAAGCGTCTGACTGGAGCGCCCTAGAATTGGCGCTGCTCTTGAGCCATTGCTGGATTTAGCGTGCGCCAAGCAGATGATCGCAGGCCGGGCACGAGTTGTTGTCACCCCAACACACTTCCTCATTTGGCATTGCATCTTACTATTTATTTGGGTGTTATAATTGCAGTAATTTTATACAGCTACCACTACTTCAACGTGCTGCGATCCGTTCACAGCGTCAAAAATAACTGGTTGGGAAAGAAAGAAAGAAAACGCCTGAGCGTGGCTTGAGGAATACGGGATTTTAAACACCGTACACCGGGAGACAAGAAACCTGGTGGTTAAGGAGGGTCATCAAGGGGGATCGGACAATAATGGGCAGGGGAGTTTTCCAGATGACGACGCTGACGAAGGATGTTGATATGGCAGCGTATGGTATGCTTGGTGAGACGGCTGAGGACGGAGGAGATGTCGCGTTTTGAGACACCGAACATTCTGAGGATTTCATCGGCAGGACGAAAGAGGAAGCCGGCGGTGCCCAGAAGGATGATATGTGTATGAGAAGGAGGCGGGGAAGGATGAGGGGGGGGCACGTTCGGCGAAGGATCATGTGGAAGGGCAGGATGGAGAACGGGCGCCACGGAAACTGTCCAGCCATTATGTTGGAGGAGAAGGATAAGTTGTAAATGTTGTTCTGATTTACGGGCATGGCACTGTTCGAAAGAAAATTCGGAGGTGTAACCGACTTCAACTGCGTGTACAGTGCAGGTCCTCTGGAGGCGAGACATAGTTTGTGAACTAGAGAGTTGACCAGCGCGGTAAAGACGAAGGAATTCGGAATGTGGGAGACCTTGTATTATAAGCAAATCCGGTCGCAGTTTGTCACAGTAATCGAAGGTGTCAGGGAAAGTGGGGGGTCGTCGGGGCACCAGCCAACGTGGAAGACGGGTGTCATAGACCCCGCAGGGAAGGTTAGCTCGGGAAGTGGCATCCATGATAGTAAAGGAGGAGCCTAGGGAGCCATTAGCAATGGCAGTTTGGATGATGCAGACAGCTCGGTTGTGTCGAGCAATGTATGAAGCGGACATGGAGGAATGAGCACAACCGCCTAAAAGATGGCCAGGGGTGTCATTGGGATGGGAGCATATGGGACAGTGGGAGGTGGTGCGAGTGCCCACAGCTGTTTTGTACGGGCGGTTCATATGCATGGCTGTAGATGCAGTCCACAAGGTATTGGTGCGCGATTTGAGGATGTTGCGAATACCACTAAAGGGCAGACCCATGTGCCATAAGACGGGAAGGTAGGAGGCGAGGGCAGAGGCAACTAGGACTTGCATGCGGACATAGCGCAAAGGCAGTGGGGGAGAAGTAGGGCCATCTGTAAGGAGGGGGCAGTTACGGGACATGTGTTCCTTCAAAGAATGAGTTAGGTCTGATGCAAACCACGGTTCGTCCGTGTCATGGGGGGGACGGAGGGAGGCATGGCCATGCAGGTAGGTGTGCGAAGTGTTGGACATCTGAGGAGCATGTGAAGTCGCACTGGTCGGGGGTTTGGAGGGCGAGCGCAGCACCCTTATCCGCGAGTTCATTGCCAATGATGCCGATGTGAGATTTGACCTTGTAGAGGTGAAAATGGTGGCCGAGGCGTAGCCTGGTAAGGATAAGAGTACGAATGTCGAGGAGAAGGGGGGCGTGTTTACATTCAAGCAAAGTGTGCGGGGAGCGAAGGGCCTTTTGCGTATCATAGAGAGAAACCAAGGAATCTGAGAAAATGGTAAGATCACCGGTGTGGTGTATGGCGGCATGGGTGAGGGCAGCATGGATGCCAGCAAGCTCAGCCCGTGTAATAGTGTTGGTTTCAGCCCGGCCATCGGGGTGGACTGTGTAGGTCGTGGTGTCTTGAGTACAATAGAAGGCCGCACCCGTGGCTGTGCCTTTGCCAGGTGTAGATAGGGCCGAGCCATCGGTGTAGTAAGCTGGTATATCGTGCCAACGGAGGGGGTAGGAGGGTGCGTACGGTGGAAGGGTTGCCGGGCTTGGCGTGGTTGAGGGTGGAGGTGCAAGGATTGTGGTGGGCAGATGAAAGAGATTTGCCTGGCCAAAACCGGGAGGGAGTAAGGAGCGCGAAGGGTGGGAGGAGCCCGGGGCCAAGGTGGGGGCAACATATGGGAAAGTACGGGTTGTATCTCCAAGAGTGTTTGAGATGAGGAGGAGGAGAAGTTCAAATTTCGGCATGCCTGCGTTAGTAATATCGGCCGTTGTGAGATGGTCGGGGGGAAGAAAAGGTAAATGGGTGTGGTGGAGGTTGGTGTAAGAGATATGGCGGTTGCCAGAGTTGAGGAGGGTCATGAATTTGGCTTGTTTCCAATTGGGAACAACGATGAAGGTCGATGTAGGTATGTGGGGTTGTTTTTGGAGGGATGCCAACGACCATCGAATAGCCTTGAGCAGTGCAAGACCAGAAAAAGGAGGCTCAACCAAGGAGGTGCCTGTCCAAGGGGTGGAGTAAGGTTGATAAAATGCCCCGAATAAGCAGTCTTTCTCGCGAAGTGAGGAATATTGAAGGGCTGAAAACGGGACAGAAAGGGGTGAAGAAAAACGATGGACCGTGAGGGGCATGATAGCAGAGATATCAGTGTGGAGGCTTGCAGGAGTGACCCAATGGACATTGATGGCAGGGGGGGGGGAGTAGTGGTGAATGTTTGCCGGTGCGTGAGGTAATGTTGGGGCGCTTGGGAGAGGTAATGGAGATGCGGTATCGGATGAGTAAGGAGGCAAGATCGTGTGCGAAGGACCCGTCAGTGAGGCGTGCGAAGTCAATGGGGTGTGTGGTGCGGATGCGGTCATAGCACGCGCGTAGCCAGAGGAGGCGGCGGACAGGAATGTGACCAACATAAGTGCCATTGGGTCGGTAGACGAATGCCTGATCGAGATGAGTATGGGCCATAGAGGTGGAGAGGGTCGGCGTAGGGAAGGGTGTGTGTGTGGTAGGATAACGGAGTCCAATTTGGATAGTGAAGGAGAGGGGTGGGAGGATGTCGTAATCGGGGTGAACTGGTGAGGTATGGATGACGAGGTGGGAATCGAGGAGTGATCGGTCAAGTAGATAGTTGGGGTCTTCACCCGGAGGCGGGGGGAAAGGGGTGACCGGGGGAAAGGGATCCCTAGACCATGTGCCTTGCTGTTGGAGATTGGTGAGATGTGTGTCGAGGGGATGGACCGGTTCAAGCGCAGTGTCAAGCATGTGGAGGACATTGAGCGTGGTTGGAGGATGCAGCGTGAGGATGTGGGAGGTTGGTGGAGGTGGAAGGGGAGGGAGAGTTGTGGTATGGCGTGGGGAAAGTGTTGGTATGGGTAAGGAGTGGGGGGGGGGAGGCAAGGATTGGAACGTTTGTGCCAGGAGTGAGCGTGTGAAAGCAGGCATGATGAGTGGCCGTAGGATGGGCGGGAGGGAGGTAGACATACGAGTCATAGTGCATGCTAGACCAAGCAGTGTTGGAAGGGGACGAGGAAGTGTGGCATGGGATGGACTGGGAGCGGCTCGGGTACGGCGGGAGGGGACAGGCGGTGGAAAGATTGGGGGGGTTATACGCGTAGGAGGTGTTGTATGGGTGGGTGTGGTAGGGTCCGTGTAAAGTAAAGAGGATGCAATTTGCTGAAGGGAATGATGTGTTCCCTGCGGAATATGGGCAAAGTCATGAGCGATAGTAACCCGACGGGTATCTTCAGGAAGGGGTGAGGTGTGGGTGTGTTGTTTGGCAAGTGGCAGAGCAATGCCGTGGAGAAGGAGGGTCAACTGATTGAGGGCCCGTTGTGCTTTGGCAAGATCCTCTGTCCGGGCTTTGTTTAAGAAAGCGTCACGAAGAGTGTTTGCTGGGATAAGGTAAGGGTGGCCTCTTATGGTGGTGACAAGAGAAGCAAGGGAGACTATGCCGACATGCCAAAGGGGGGAAAGGAAAGTATAGTCACTGATAGAGACCGGCAGGGTATTGCCGCCATGATGTGTTGGATGTAGGATGAGGATGAGTTGTTGAAGGAGATCGTTGCCGAGGAGTGGGATGATGCCGGAAGTGTTTTGGTGAAGGGTGATGTCGGCTTTGTGTAAGAGGGAAAGTTGGCGCATGGGGAGGGGGTGAATATAGAAACTACGAGGGGTGCGTTGCAAGGGGATGGGGAGTGAGCCATGGAAGTGAATTTGAGAGTGCAATACGCCTCGAGTTAAAGGTCCGAGGTCACCGTTGTCATTGAGAGCTCGGGTGAGGGAGAGGGCTGAGATCTGGATGTAATCGACAAGTAAGGAAGTGAGTCCAACCCCTCCACGATCGAGGGGTGTGTGGATGAGGGTTGTGGGGAAAGAGGGACCAAGGTTCATGACGAGCCGAGCAATTTGGGCTAGTTGTTGATCAAGGGTAGCAATGTCGGCCAACGAGAAGGGGGCGATTGGGAAGCAATATGTGATCTTGGGTTTAAGGACATGTTCAAGGATGTTTAGAGCTTGTTGGGGCGGTAGATTGGCATTGATGAGTTGTCGGCCTTTATTATAAATAGAGGAGCTGAGATGTTGGAGATGGTGGCGGAAATCGAGCGTCATGGTGATGTAGACACCAAGGTATTTGTATGGTTTGTCAGGTGGATAGTATGGCACGGGCTGGCCATTGACATGAAAATGGTCTTGTAATTGTTGCCGCATACGGGTGTTATGGCGGTCAAATGTATCTACAAGGCGGGTGAAACGATCTTTATGTAGGGCACCAGTGACCGCGCATTTAGAGGGGTTCAGGGTGAGGCCTGACCAAGAGCAGTAGGCGTCAACTTTACTGAGTTGTACTTGTAGGCGGTTGCGGCTGTGTGAGAGAAGGGCCACGTCGTCAGCAAAAGCTGGGCAGGTGAGGGTAAATTTGCAGGGGTGAGATAGGCCTTGACGTTGTGCACAAGAGGGTGTATAGCCGTGGCCTCCAACCTGTAGCCATCGGAGGAGGGGTTCGAGATAGATGAGAAAGATTAGGGGGGAAAGGGTATCGCCTTGGATGGTGCCCCTACCGACATGAACATCACGGGTGGCAAGACAAGGGTGTTTTTGGAGAACGATGCGAGAGGTGGCATTGGTATAAATGTCTTGAATGACTGATATGGCATCAGGTGGGAACCCGAGGTCGTCCATGATGCGTAGAAGTTGGGCATGGTTGATGGTGTTGAAGGCACTAGAGAAGTCAATGTACAAGGCATATATATTGCGGTTATGAGCACGAGCGTCCTCAAGGGCATGGACATATCGTTGGAGGTGCCGCATGGTGTGGTGTCCTGCACGAAAGCCCTCTTGAGATTGGCTAAGGATACCAAAATCTTCGGAATAATCGGTGAGAACGGCAGTGACGAACCGTGTCCAAAGTTTGTAGATAGTGTTGTGCATGCCAATTGGACGTTTGTTTGTTAACCGACTCACATCCCCCCGTTTGTGGAGGAGGGTAGTAGTGGAAGATTTCCATGAGGTGGGGGTGGTGCCTAAGATCCACATGAGGATAAACAGATTGTGCAAGGATGAATGGAAAGAGTGTGGCATGATACGGAGAAGTTCATTTGGGATGCCGTCAGGGCCAAAAGCTTTTTTATTTTTCAGGGATTTGATGGCCTGATTAAATGTGCTGGGCCGAAGGACGTAAGGAATAAGGGTGGTCGAAGTGGTGCGAGCGGATTTGGCTTGTGTATCGAGGTGGAAATTGTCAAGGTTTGGTATGGATTCATGCGGGTAGGGTTGTGAGGGAAGAACGTGGGGGTCAGCCGACCATTCCTTGCTGAAATGTGCATGTGTCACATTGGTCAAGCCCGTAGGGTCCGTGACAAGAAGAGAGGTGGTGGGGTCCCATAAAGAGGTAATATGGGAGGAGGAGGCAGAATGGGCTGAAGAGGTATCAATGGGAAGGAGGGGGTCGGTGTCGGGTTCGTCCTGGAAAATACGTTGGTGTGCCTTGCAAGCGTTAGTGTAAAGTAGCTTGATAAGTTTTTTGCGATTTTTTGTGGTAACAGAATGTTTGCGAAAAGTCTTTCGAATGTCAACTCGGATGAGCCGAAGTTTTTGATCGCAGAGTGAGAGCCATTGGATCCATGGTGGAGAAAGGGTTGGTGGATCAACTGGAAAGGGAGGAAGGAGGAGTAGTAGTGCGGAAGTAGGAGGGCATGGGGTGTTAGGATCATGGGAGACAGAGTATGGTGGAGATAGGTGGTGAGAGGCGAGAGCGGAGAGAAGGGTGTCCAAGATCGGAGAAAAGGGTAAAGGGGGAGTGACGTTAGGGGGGGGGGCGGAAGTGAGTTGTTTAATGAAGTTGCGGGCAAAGTGGATGATAGCCCGTTCCTGGGTTTTTACTGTGATGTGTTGTTGTGCCACGCGAGGGAGGAAGCATGGTTTACCAGAAGGGTGGGGGACGATAGTGTCCCGATGGGTTGAGGTGGGGCAGTGTAGTTTCATGATGGTGAGGGCAGATGTACATAGAAATAGAACCGTTTTCTGTTTGGATATGGTTTCGGTTCGCATTGCAAGTCACGGATCTCGGATCGCCTCTCCAGTCGCAACGTGGTGGAAGACTCCCTCAACAGTTTTTCTCAGATTCGAATTGCGTGAGACTGATCTCTTATCCCCCCTTTGACCACTCAGTCATGGAGGCTACCATGATCCCGAGATCACGGGTTTGAATCTTCACGCGTATGGCCTCAGCCTAAGAACCTGCAATTCTTAAAGCTTTACTAATAAGAATCGACGCGCAACGGCCTGCCGGGGGTGGGCGTGGCCGGAGCCAGGGGGGGCGAATTTCGACAAAAACAGCCAAGCAGAATCTTTAAGATTTCAATCCCAGGACATTTCCCTAGCTATCTATGGCGGTCTGGCCCCACCACTTGAAGTGGTGGCTGTAGGTTGTTAGTCATGCATGCGTATGCCGCTGCCCAGCAGCAGAGATATCCTCCAAATGCTGCTCATCTGATAGTAAGCCAAATTCCCAGGCATATGAGGTTCATACCCACTGGACAGTCTCGCTACAGAATTGGAGTCCTAGCAAAGTCCCTCGTATCTAGCATGCCATCATGTCATCCCTCATGGTGATCTCCAACTGAAGGATGTCACATTCACTTTCAAAACAACAGCACATTCTCTGGTCCTCAAGGCACCGCGAAGCCGGACACCTTCTCCTCACACCGGTGACAGGCCTTGAAGCATGCCATCCGTCTGCCATGCTGTCATGCCATCCCTCCTGTAGAATTCTCATGGCGTCGTGAATTCATACATCTTCTCCCCGCAATCTAGGTTGACAGTGGCGCCCTGGCTCTCCGCATACTGGTTCCAGCAGGGTATGACAGCCATGGCCTCATTCAGAGACCTGGAGGAGGGAGGAGGGTAACAGTGCGGTTGTTTGAGGGTAACGGTGCAGATTTGGATTCGGCCCGAGCTGCGCTGTTCCCTTAACCCGCACGCCCCTAGGGGGGTGTCGTTTTGTTTATTTTTTTCTGAAGGAGGGTGGGACATCAATCGCAAGAAGTTGCATTAACGGTCCAGCTAGCAGTGGCACCCTGGATCTCCTCAACATGTTTCCAGCAGGACGAGGCAGCATATTCTCATTCTGAGACCAGAGACCAAAGTACACATATGCACACCTGACGAGCTCCCAGACACCAAGACCATCCATATCTGCTGCACACACATCCTCCTGCAACATTTTCTGCAACACACACATCCTGCTGCAGCACCGCCCCGCCCAACCCACCTGACCAGCTCCCTCCCCAGATCAAAGTGCACCGTCGCAGCTGGGAACTTCATGCCGCGAGAGATAGGCCCTGGGTCGTGCTGCCGCTTGTCAAAGTGGAAGCTGCCCACTTTGTCCAGCAATACCTTGCCTACATGGAAACATCAATAGGAAAGGATCAGAGCCACGATGCAACATGAAAACTTGGTGGAAGTCAATGCAGTGGAAGTCAGCCATCTTCTCCATCGACAAAGTCCCGGCAGGGCGCAAGGAGATGCAGTTGGCATGGAGACATACGCATGCACTTTGCATGAACGTCCACACCTTGCCCGTATGGGGACACAGAGAACAGGGGAGGGAACAGAGCCGCCATGCAACAGGATCAGAAAGTGGAAGCCATTAAAGTAGGAGTCGGCCACCTTGTCCATCTACACATCCCAGCCAGGCACATGGGGGCACGGGTCATATGGAGATTCAGGCATGCGCGTTGCATGGCCATGAACACCTGACAATACAGCGACTGCCCGACGAGCCCATGCAGAGCCAAGCAGACCAAGACTGAGCAATTTGAAGCCATGCAGCGCCGCGTTGACTCATGGGGAACAGGGAAGCCTTCCTCCATGGAAAATCCATGCGGACGATCCGCATCTCAATCACTCCTATCTACGCCCCATCTCTTTACCCCGTCACAAAGAGCCCACACACAAATTCCAATCAGATACAATAGGGCCTTGCGAGAATAATAAGTTCTTGCCCTTAGCCCTTAGCCCCTTCCCCTCAGACCCTGGCCTGCTGTCCCTTGCCCCTTGATCCCGTGGCCACTTACCCCCTGTCCCGTTGCTGTCCCCCCACCCCCTACCCCAACCACACCCTTCCCTCACCACTACCCCGCTGCCCTACCCCTGCCCTGCTGCACCTTGCCCCCAGCCCAGCCCCTCCCTCACCCGTACCCCTACCCCGCTGCCCTGCTGATCCCTGGTCGTTTGAGGGCCGGCCCGCTGACCCCTCACCCGTCGTCTCATCGAAGTCCAGCCCGTAGGTGTAGTGCAGGATGTAAAAGGGCCTGCCAGGCACCAGCTCATATTCTGCATCAAAGGGCGGCTGCGCCACTAGGTGCGGAATCAGGTCCACTTTATGCAGACCTGCTGCGTACATCGCCATAGCAAACGCGTACATCTCCTGAATCCAGCCCCATTTCTGCATGGGAGGTCATACGGGGGAGTTTGAATCGAAGGATGCATGATGTCTTGCATGGGTGATTGCATGGGAGGGGTGCAAAGGAAGGTTGCATGGGAGTTTGCATGGGAGGTCAAACGGGGGGAGGCTGCATAGAAGGTTGCATGATATTTCGCATGGGAGTTTGCATGGGAGGTCAAACGGAGGGAGGTTGCATATAAGGCTGCATGATGTTTTGCATGGGCGCTTGCATGAGAGGGATGCAAGGGGAGGCTGCATGGGAGGGCTGAAGCATGGGACGTGGCATAGGAGTTTGCAAGGCATGTTGTATCGGATGTTTCATGAGCGTTTGCATGGCATGTTGTATCGGATGTTTCATGAGCGTTTGCATGGCATGTTGTATCGGAAGTTTCATGGGATTTTGCATGCGAGGGGGTGCAAAGGGAGGGTGCATGGCAGGGAGGGTGCATGAAAAGTTGAGCCACAATGGCATGGATGCATGACCCATATCATGTCTTCCAGGGTAAAACTAAGCGATAGGTCGAAGCGGTTCACCAAAGCGTTACTCTTAAGCGGTACGCCGGTACAAGGCAGCACCCACCTTCTTCGCCTCCGGGTCCTTATACACCGTGATGCTCAGGTTGAGCCACAGAGGCATCACTTTCTTCATGTCCTCGAGGGTGAGAAAGGTGGGGCTGTTGCCAATTGGGAAGACCTGCTCCATCTCAACGTCCGTTTTTATGTCAATCAGCCTGGGGACACAGAGGCAATTCAGCTGCTTCAGTTTCTCCAGCAGTTTGACTATTGCCCATCGGGAAGACCCTCTGTCGACCTCCACATCCGAAGGAATGCCAATGAGCCTGAATGCAGGCTAATGAGTGATTCAGCAGTTTCGGGTAGACCGCGGCCAATCGGGCAGATATTTTTCAGCTTCCAGATACTAAGCAGCACACTGTCCGCCTGGGTTGCTTGGAGTGCCTGAATGAGGGTAAGCTTTCTGCCAGCTTCATTTAAGCTGGATCTTTGCCCGCTTTCCTTTCGGTGCACTGCAGCCCACGTACCGGAAAGTAACATGTCAGCTACATCGCAGTCAGCAGCAGAGGGCTGACAAGTTGTCATGCAGTATGCCGTGTTTGCTTGGACCAGCCACCAGCCAGTCCCGGTTTGTCATTTTCGGCCCGGTCGAGGATACCCGGCAGGCCCCCAGAGGGGGTGCGCCGCACACAAATCAAAACAGTGGACATGACCTGCAGTTGTGGCCTGGTCTTAGGGCTGAAGTCTGCACGAGGGGCAGGCCCTTTGCAGCAGCCTTATCATGACATCGGATCAGAAAGTCCTCGTTGACAAAGAAAGAAAGCAGGGGCGTGAGGGTTTAGAAAACAGCCTCCACCCAGCTTCCACCCATAGCTTCCACCCAGCTTCTACCCAGCTTCCACCCATAGCATCCACACAGCTTCTACCCACAGCCTCCACCCCAAGCTCCCACCCAGCTTCCACCCAGCCTTCGTATCCCCCCGCACCCTCCCGACAGCCTGCCATACAGCCTATCCCCCCAACGTATCCATGCGTTTCCTCCTTTTCATATCAGAACGGTTGTCCATTCGCACATTCAGGATATTGCCAGGGCCCATGCTTTGACCCCCATGCACGCCTGTCCCCGCACCTCCGTATGATTGCCTGTGTGTCGCTGTCCACAGGATTCATGTAGCCAAAGTTGTATGAAGCCGGCGTGTCACCCCGCATCAAGTTGGGGATCGGCCGCAATAGGATGTGGTCAGGTTCCGCCATCATCACGTAACGCTCCGGGATGTTGGCAACCTTGACCCATTCCACAAACTGCGCAGGTGGGGCCAAGCTACCATTCAGCCACCATTTAGCAAAGATCATATAGCGCTCCGGGATGTTGGCAACCTTGACCCACTCCACAAACTGCGCAGGTGGGGTCAAGCTACCATTCAGCCACCATTCAGCTAAGATCATGTAGCGCTCTGGGATATTGGCGAACCTGATCCACTCCAAAAACTGCGCAGGCGAGGTAGTGCCTACGACAGTCGGCCAGTGCACTCCAGGCTGCATTCAGTTGGGAATAGGCTGCAGCAGCAGGAGTTGGCCAGGCTTGGCCATCTTTACTCAGTGCTGTCCTGAATGTTGGAAATCTTGACCCACTCCACAAACTGCTAGTGATCTTCTGCCACAACTCAGCTACAGCTCAGCTACGCCACATAGCGTCCCGGGATGTTGACACAGTTGAAAACTCCGGGAGGTTCGGACAGCAACGGTTTTTCATGCCCAGCTAAATCCAGCTTTGCTCTCAGTGTTCCTCCGTGTGCTGTTCGGCTACAAGCCAATAAGTCAGCTGCAATTCAGCTACGCCACACCAGGATGACAGCGTTCTGCCAGGTTCAGTTCAGCTACAATTCAGCTACGCCACACGAGGACAACGGCGTTCTGCCAGGTTAAGTTCAGCTACACTTCAGCAACGCCACACGAGGACAACAGCGTTCTGCCAGGTTAAGTTCAGCTACAATTCAGCTACGCCACAGGCTTGCAGCCTACGGCGAGGGGGGACGTGTGCAAGAAGGTGCCTTGCTGGGGCTGCCGGCCGCAGAGAACGGTCAAGGTCTGGTGGAGGCTACCGAGCAGCCAAAGGGAGTGCGCTGTGTAGTTTTGTAAAGCTTTGAAACAACCGCCTGAAACAACGGCCTGAATCAACCGCCTGAAACAACTCACCGCATAAGGCCGGTTCAAAACAACATAATCGCCGTGTTCCAACAGCGACGGAGGCATGGGGTTCACGACCACTGTGGGAATCTCCTCCATGATGTTATCAGGCTGACCAGAGTGCCTGAGGGGCGATGGTTTCGGGTCAAGGGTCAAGGGTTTCGGGTCAAGGGTTAAGGGATCAAGGGTCTATGGTTCAGGTATCTGTCATTCTGTTATCAGTGCCCTGAAGTATCGTACCTGATGGTAGAGGGCCATCTCATAGGACCTAGAACCTCTGGGAAACTCAGCTCTGAATTCCTGAATCCTGTACATAAAGCTTTTTCTCGCAGCAATCTGGCAAAGCCCCCCACCTCACACATACTACTATTAACCAGCCCTGAAATATGATGCTATACCCCCAGGTTGAGCACTATAATATCAGCAGTCAAGCCCCCCCTCACACTAAACCCTGAAACACTCACCTGGACCCCTAACCCCAGGACGCGAACCCTATACTCACAGCAGCCAGGTCATCCCCATTACACCCCCATCTCATCCGTATTACACTCTAATCCCATCCCCACCACATTCCTTTATCATCCCTATCACACCATCTCATTCATGTCACACCCTTGTTATAAACACTATCTCTTGGCGGGGATGTACTGGGTCGTCTCTGGACCCCGCTGACCTGAACCCTGGACCTAAACCCATACTCACAAAAGCCTGGTGAAGCCCCCCATCTCACAGAACCCCTGTCTCTGGCAGAGGGCCTTGAACTTGAGCCAGTGGTAGTAGTGGATACGTGTCTGCCATTGGTTGTACGTTCCCTGCAGGGGCAGGTGGGGCAGAGGGCCTTGAACTTGAGCCAGTGGTAGTAGTGGATACGTGTCTGCCATTGGTTGTACGTTCCCTACAGGGGCAGGTGGGGCAGAGGGCCTTGAACCTGAGCCAGTGGTAGTAGTGGATACGTGTCTGCCATTGGTTGTACGTTCCCTGCAAGGGCAGGTGGGGCAGAGGGCCTTGAACTTGAGCCAGTGGGGACGTACGACTTGTCGTGATGGGTCAATGGTTGTACGCTTCCTGCTGGGGCAGGTGGGGCAGAGGGCCTTGAACCTGAGCCAGTGGGGACGTACGACTTGTCGTGATGGGTCAATGGTTGTACGCTTCCTGCAGAGAGGGCAGGTGCGCATGGAGATACGAGGTGGGAGAGTGACATACGGCCAATCGGGGTGGGTCCCTGTTTGCAGGTGCCCTAAAGAGACGGAGGGCAGGTGCGCATGGAGATACGAGGTGGGAGAGTGGGAACAAACGGTCGATCGGGGTGGGTCACTGGTTGCAGGTGCCCTGAATAGTCAGAGAGCATTTGCGCATGGAGATCAAATGCTGGATTGGGGACATGCTGTATGTCATGGTAGGAGACATTGCCGACATTGGAGATGATGCTGGCCACTGGGTCGGTGTTCATTTTTGGGGCCGTAAATGGCCTGAGGCTTGCTTTGAGGCCATAATAATTACCGGTAATGATATAAATATAATTAGCCTGACTGCAGGTGCACTGAGAGGAGGTCAGAGGGGATTTGTCGAGTTTTACGTATGCAGGTGTTGATTTACCGAGGTTGAACAAATCTCTGCAGCCCAGAACCAGGCCGCATCTGCCCTGGCGTGATTGCGTTGCAGGTTGTGGGGCTCAGGACTGTTTGCCCCCTTTATCAAAAGGCAAAAGCTAAGCTGCAAATGTCCAGACATGATTGTGCAAAACGTATTTTTAGGAGTTTCAAGATTCCCGGCTGTTCATCGGAATATTCTGGTGTGGTACATCTGTGGTACATCTGTCATACCTGCCCTGAGGTGATGGTGTGGTACATCTGTGGTACATCTGTCGCACCTGCCCTGAGGTGATGGTATGGTAAATCTGTGGTACATCTGTCGCACCTGCCCTGAGGTGATGGTGTGGTACATCTGTGGTACATCTGTCGCACCTGCCCTGAGGTGATGGTGTGGTACATCTGTGGTACATCTGTCGCACCTGCCCTGAGGTGATGGTGTGGTACATCTGTGGTACATCTGTCGCACCTGCCCTGAGGTGATGGTGTGGTACATCTGTGGTACATCTGTCGCACCTGCCCTGAGGTGATGGTGTGGTACATCTGTGGTACATCTGTCGCACCTGCCCTGAGGTGATGGTGTAGAACATCTGTGGTACATCTGTCGCACCTGCCCTGAGGTGATGGTGTGGTACATCTGTGGAACATCTGTCGCACCTGCCCTGAGGTGATGGTGTGGTGCATCTGTGGTACATCTGTCGCACCTGCCCTGAGGTGATGGTGTGGTACATCTGTGGTACATTTGTCGCACCTGCCCTGAGGTGATGGTGTGGTACATCTGTGGTACATCTGTCGCACCTGAGGTGATGGTGTGGTACATCTGTGGTACATCTGTCGCACCTGCCCTGAGGTGATGGTGTGGTACATCTGTGGAACATCTGTCGCACCTGCCCTGAGGTGATGGTGTGGTGCATCTGTGGTACATCTGTCGCACCTGCCCTGAGGTGATGGTGTGGTACATCTGTGGTACATCTGTCGCACCTGCCCTGAGGTGATGGTGTGGTACATCTGTGGTACATCTGTCGCACCTGCCCTGAGGTGATGGTGTGGTACATCTGTGGTACATCTGTCGCACCTGCCCTGAGGTGATGGTGTGGTACATCTGTGGTACATTTGTCGCACCTGCCCTGAGGTGATGGTGTGGTACATCTGTGGTACATCTGTCGCACCTGCCCTGAGGTGATGGTGTGGTGCATCTGTGGTACATCTGTCGCACCTGCCCTGAGGTGATGGTGTGGTACATCTGTGGTACATTTGTCGCACCTGCCCTGAGGTGATGGTGTGGTACACCTGTGGTACATTTGTCGCACCTGCCCTGAGGTGATGGTGTGGTACATCTGTGGTACATTTGTCGCACCTGCCCTGAGGTGATGGTGTGGTACATCTGTGGTACATCGGTCGCACCTGCCCTGAGGTGATGGTGTGGTACATCTGTGGTACATTTGTCGCACCTGCCCTGAGGTGATGGTGTGGTACATCTGTGGTACATCTGTCGCACCTGCCCTGAGGTGATGGTGTGGTACATCTGTGGTACATCTGTCGCACCTGCCCTGAGGTGATGGTGTGGTGCATCTGTGGTACATCTGTCGCACCTGCCCTGAGGTGATGGTGAGGTACATCTGTGGTACATTTGTCGCACCTGCCCTGAGGTGATGGTGTGGTACATCTGTGGTACATCTGTCGCACCTGCCCTGAGGTGATGGTGTGGTACGTTTGTGGTACATCTGTCGCACCTGAGGTGATGGTGTGGTGCATCTGTGGTACATATGTGGTACATCTGTCGCACCTGCCCTGAGGTGATGGTGTGGTACATCTGTGGTACATTTGTCGCACCTGCCCTGAGGTGATGGTGTGGTACATCTGTGGTACATTTGTCGCACCTGCCCTGAGGTGATGGTGTGGTACATCTGTGGTACATCTGTCGCACCTGCCCTGAGGTGATGGTGTGGTACATCTGTGGTACATCGGCCGCACCTGCCCTGAGGTGATGGTGTGGTACATCTGTGGTACATCTGTCGCACCTGCCCTGAGGTGATGGTGTGGTACATCTGTGGTACATTTGTCGCACCTGCCCTGAGGTGATGGTGTGGTACATCTGTGGTACATTTGTCGCACCTGCCCTGAGGTGATGGTGTGGTACATCTGTGGTACATTTGTCGCACCTGCCCTGAGGTGATGGTGTGGTACATCTGTGGCTCCTTGACATTGGCCTTGATCCCCTTCAACATGGAGTCCTTAATGACCATCGGGTCGAAAGGCGGCTCTGCACCTCCCAGGTCGCCTTCACGCCAGTCATACAACGTCTTCTTTCGCTTCCCCTGCGGGAGGTATTGCGGGAGGGGGTGGAGCAGGCCATCATTCAGTCAAGGCAGGGGAGGAAGATGGAGCAGGGGTCCAAGGGGTGGCCATCAGCTTCATCAAGCTTCTCCAATCCTTTCCCTCTCACACCTGAAAGTTGTTGCACCGTTGTTTTACTTCTTTTTGGACCCGCACTCCATGTCAAAAGGCAGTTTTTTGCAAGAAGGGAGGGAGGGTAAATTTTGTGCCCCAGGCCGTTTTAGGTTTCTTTGAGATGTGGTGGGGGGGGGTACATTATGTGATGGGGGGGGGGGGGCATTATATGATGGGGGGGGGATATACATTTTACCCCAGTCCGGCTTTCAGGCACTTGTGCCATGCATCGCTTGTGACGATCCGCTGGACTTCAAAAAAATCACGCAACGTCCTATCTTTCTGAATTTAGGGTATAGGGCTCCGGTTTGGACATGAACATTGTTATTTCAGCACTTCGGCTACAATTTAGCTAGGTTTTGGCTACAATTTAGTTATTTTTTTGCTACAATTCAGCTACATTTCGCCCTCAGGTCTGAGGGGCGTACCACAGCAAGCCATGCTGCCCGAACCGCCATTTCCAGGCCTGGCTTCCAATTGGCCCAGTGGTGGCCGCTAGGTGGCACCCCAAACGAGGTTAAGCACACAATAAAAGAAGTGAATACCAACCTCGAGGAAATATGGGTACAATGCTTCGGTGAGGTCGAGGCCCTTAAAAGTCCCACTGGTCCAACCGACAGGATCGCCGTTCTTTGTTACACCAATCGCTCTTGGCCGCGAGATGGTTGGGTAGGCCAGCCTCTTGATCCTGGGGGCAGGACAGGTGGGTGCAGTGTTGGTAAGCTGGCCATGCACCCCCATGCACATCCATGCACCCCCATGCACACAAGCCTACTCCTGAGGCATGCAGGTGGGAGAAGTGTGTGATGAAGTGGGGTAGGACAGGTGGGAGGGATGTATGGATGAGTGGATCAGGTGAGGCTGGAGAGAGGTGCACATTTCTAAGCAGGCTATGCACTTCAGGCGGCCATGGCTATGACTGCTTGCAGCTAGGCAGCAGCGCTCTCCCATGCGCACTCCCATCAGTGTTTATTTGTTTTCGTGACTCAGCTACATTCCAGCTTCACTCCGGCCACTGGCCAGAGGCCCCGTTTGTGGCCAGCTATGATCGTTTGGCCACCAGCTGTACGCCGGTCAAGGTGTGGACCCAATCGGAGCTTTGCGGCCGTGGGGCGGCCTGCCACAGGTGGACTCGGTAGCTGAAAAAACAAAGACTGGCTCCCATGCACTGCCATGCCATCGCTCAAATCAGAGCCAAGCCATGGCAGCCCATGAGCCTGCCTTGCCCATTGCTGCCTTCCTGTCTCCTCCTTTAGGCTTCCGCAGGAGGATTGCCCACTCACTTGCCACGGAGCTGATAAAGTGTTTCGGGTGGTCACTGCTATTCCAGTGCTTAAGCTACAATTCAGCTACGTCACGGCATCTGGCCCAAGGCACCTCCTGAAGCCATACTGCCTGAGCCTGGGTTATTTACTGTGACTCGGGACATGTCGTGCTAGGTATCACAGGCGGCAGTACATAACCCTTCAAACTGCAACATGTCCAGGACTTGTCACTCCACCCTGAAACCTGAAGATCAGAGTGGTAACACCTGTCAGCTGAAACATCAGAGCATGGGAAAGTCCACGACTGTCTAAGCACCCTCCTCTGGCTGCTGGGGCAAGCAAATGTATGTGCTTGCATGCATGCCAGAAACATTTTGAACAGAGGGTGCTTTGCATGGAGGCTGTTTTACAAACTATAACAGAGCATGGTCCCCTTCGTGCGCCTTTACCATACTTTCGGGGCATGCATGCACAGCAGACATTTGGAACCTCTCTCACACCAGCATTGACCGAGCCGGGGATCAGAGACTTGTTCCAACATAGCCTGCTCAACCTCTTCACACGTCTGAGCGCCCTAACCTGCCTTTCCATTCCTTTTGAGCATGCCAGGCAGGTACACCTTCGCCCATCAGCATTACCCGGACTATTTTTCCGAACTGGGAACCAGAAGCTGTTTCCATGCAGCAGTTTGACCATCAGAGCATAGATCCTTTCAGATGTCTACGCGTGTCCTTCCCCGACAGTGGGGGCATGCATGCATGCATGCATGGTAGGCACCTTGACCCACGCTCACCAGCATTCTCCGAACTGGTCACCGCATTGCTCCTTTGAGCCGCACCAAACCCAGACATTGCACTCCCGGGCTTGGCCTAGGGTGCCGGCGCACAGGTCGCAGCACGCCCCAGCGTTGTCGACCCTGGCGGCCCTCCCGTTGTTGATGGCGTCTCCCCACATATCGGTGTTCTGATAGATGATGCATTGCCCTAAGGTCTCCGTGGGGGGCGCGGTGTTGGCCAGCGCGTACGTGTCCTCACTCCCTGCCTTTTCGACCCGGGTGTTTGGTACCGCATCGAAATCGGTCGCAAATTGATGCACGGAGTCTGTTTCATCCGCATTCCTTGCGCTGAGCTTGTGCAACTCGGTCAACGAGTAGATTGTCGCCACCACCGTGAACGCGACAGCCAGCGTCACCAGAGGCAGGGGCTTTGCCATCAGAACGGTTTAAGGATGCCGTGGCCTAGCCTATAACACAGAGCCGGTCCGACTTCAAATAATGCATGACAGATGACAATGAGCAGCGCCACGAACTTTCGGAACTGTTGAGGATCCTGTCGTGAGCAGCAGAGAGGTTCTGGTGAGCAGAGGGGTTCCTGATTGTGAGGTTATAGGTCACGGGCTGGAAGCACCTGGTCACACTTCTCGTCATGACTGACAGACACGCTGTCACCACCCGCACCCGACCCCGTACCCGACCCCGCCCAGCTGCGTTGTCACTGTCCCGCTAAGGCCATGCTCGCATTCCGGCCTCCTTCTCAGCACGACGCCTCCAGGTCTTACGATCCTATTTTTCAACCGGCTGATGCAACCTGGTGCAGGGCATCCGCTTTCGATTTGAACTTGCAGTCTGCAACAAGCTGATTATCACCGATGTGGGTTGTTGTCGTCACAGTCTAAAGGCAAATACATACAGCCTCGTCAAAGGAGACGAGGTGAACAAAACGGAGGTACACATATATATTTGGAGTTCGACCATGGATAGGTGAGCGACTCGAAGCGGAGCAGCATCGTTCAAACCAGAGGACTCAGGATCTTTGAATATAGCATAGGTTCTGTAGATCAGAAAATGTGCATCGACAGGATGCACATCTGACTGCCAACACCACTGCTGCCTCTCGCAGAAGCAAGGGGCGAGGAAGGTCCTCATCCAGAGGCAGAGGGGGAGGCAGTGGCAGCAGCAGCAGCAGCAGCAGCAGAGACATTATGCTGGCTGCGGTGAGCTTTCAGACGACTGAGTCCCATGGCGGGCCTTGCATGCAGGGTGCCATGACGTGGCGGAGTGCGTGCATGGCGTGATGGGCCCGCATGGCGCAATGGGCTTCCATGCCAAGATGTAGTACCGGTACATGAGTTGAAAAACTTTAACTTGACCTCCTGGTCATGCTGAGTTTGTATGTTTAATCCACTGCTTAGGGAATGGCACCTCTTAGAAAATGTGTGTGGAAATCGCAAAGCTTGAAGAGAAAAACCTTTAGCCAAGGGTCCTCTCTGGAATGCACCTCTTGTCTTGTTTCGAGTGTGCACTTAACCACCCTAGAGGGGCTGCCGCCATGGGCTGCTTGGGACCAAAACATGATTGGCATATGGGGAGGAGCCCAATCAACATGACATGATACACAAGGGCCCCTCATCTTCAAGCTGGGACGTAGCTGAAAGGAAGAAAGACAACTTCGTCACGCAGGGGCGTGAGGGTTACGGAAAACGATACATAGCTGAAATACAGGTGCTGTCCCGTCAGAGTACCCTAAGTCACCATTGAACCTCTGGCCAAATAGCTATTGGCCTGGCCTGCTGCATATCAGGCTTCACGTACTGCCTTTAACCCTATGACGTTCATGGACCCTACATCCTTCAGCGTCAACAGATCTACAGCGAGCTGCGGATGGGAGAGGTGTGGAACACTCTTCGGTTCTGAAACCCAAATTGACCTCTTGGTGGCAGAAAACAAGGCTGAGCACATTAGGGGGGCTGACACCCCGTTGGACCCGCTAGGGGGAGCACACGACCAGCCTGCCACAGGTGGCCCTTGAAACATGGATTACTGTGCCAGGTCCCCCCGACAGCACTTCGGCATACAGCTAATTCCTGAAGAATACAGCTGAGGATTCCTCAGGAATACAGCTGAGGATTATGTCACATTATCTCATACGCCTACCTCGTATTTATTGGAATCCATGCAGTGCTTACGGCCATGTGGGCTCATGCATGCGGACGCATCTATCCTTTCCCCTGCCCTCACCTGCCACATCCCTGCCCTCACCTGCCTTATCCCCTCACCAGCTCTCACCTGCCACATCCCTGCCCTCACCTGCCTTATTATTCCCACACCTGCAACTTCCCCTATCCCTTCACCTACCCTCACCTGCCATATGCCCACTCTGCATGCTATCGCACTTGCCTGCCCTCATATACCGCAGTTCACCCTTCAAGACCCACTTAGCATGCAGGTTCTCCCACCTTCCAATCTACCCTGTCCGCACATCCCCTACCATTCATGCCCCTGCCATCATGTGCTGCAGGTCGTCCTTCAAGACCACTTAGCGTGCAGCCTCTTCCACCTTTTAATCTACCTTGTCTGCACATCCCCTATCATTCATGCTACTGCCATCACCTGCTGCAGGTCGCCCTTCAAGACCACTTAGCATGCAGCTTCTCCCATCTTCCAATCTACCCTGTCCGCACATCCCCTATCATTCATGCCCCTGCCATCACCTGCCGCAGGTCACCCTTCAAGACCACTTAGTGAGCAGCTTCTCCCACCTTCCAATCTACCCTGTCCGCACATCCCCTATCATTCTTGCTCCTGCCATCACCTGCTGTAGGTCGCCCTTCAAGACCACTTGGCGCGCACCATGCGCATGCCGGGGGGACCCAAGAAGCTGCCAAGTATGGAACCGGTACGTTAAGCTTTATTTATGAATGAATTGTTGGTACCAGGGTTTAAAACAGGATTAAAACCTGGTTTGAAATGTGCGGTTAACATCTTTATATACTGTACATGAATTCTTCCTGGATGGTGGATTAAGGTTGCCTGGGATGTGATAAAGATGCCACGGAGCATTTAAACAGAGGGCCGAGATAGGCAGCCTGGCTCGGAGGCATTTGGCCGATTAGGCCGAGACTTGGAGCTTCTTCAGCCTTCTCTGCCTTCAACTGTGCTATTTTTACACGGAATGTCGATCCTCAATCCCGAACCCTGGAATTTGAATCCTGCACCGCATAGGGCTCTGACCTGACCCTGGCTCAGCAGCTGGGCCTCGTGCCCCGCCCGCCCCCGCTTCTTACTGAAGCTGAGTGGGACGAGGTGCACCTCAAGGCGCGGCTGAGGCATGACTCGACGCTGGAGTGTCCCATCTGCAGAGAGGACTTCAGGGACGATCCTCAGGCAAGAGCTACCGCTGCAACCCTAAACCCTTAACCCTAAACTAGGCTGAGGCAGGACTCGACGCTGGAGTGTCCCATCTGCCGAGAGGACTACAGGGGTGATCCTCAGGCAAGAAAGAAAACTACGTCCCGCAGGGGCGTGAGGGGTAAGGAGACAGCGCTGCATGGGCCTAGGCCGCGTCCGCGCTGTTACCATTAACACAGGCAAGAGTTACTGAAAGAAAGAAAGCTACGCCCCGTGGGGGGCGTGAGAGTTAAGGAAACAGTGCAGCCTGAGCCGAACCCACATCCACGGCTCTACGCCGATACCGTAAGAGCTACTGCTGCAATCTGTATATCAAACCTGTATAGGCACACCCTGCTGGTGCTGCTACCTCCCGATCCATCCGGGGCGAGCTTCAAACTGCTTCCTGAAGCAGGGAAAGCACAGGCCTTTTATAAGTTTTGGCTCCAGCCGAAGGTCGTGTTTTTTCGTATCGGCTACCGCCGAATCTGCCTTTTTTTTCTTCGGTGCGTTTTGGTCGGTTCTTTGACCAGCCGAAGGTCCGGTTTTGTTCCTGGAGTGCTTGTTTCAGTTTCAGTGCTCGCCAGAATACATTTTGGGACACGCAGGGCGGCCTTGATTGGCCAGTTGGACTATCTGCGGGAAGGACTTGCAGAGATGACCTACAGGAAAGGGCTGCAGCTGTCATCTGCTACTGCTGCTCTTATCTGCCACTGCTGTTGTAATATGCTGCTGCTGCTGCTGCTATTTTCAATCCGTTTTGTTATCCGCTTTTGCTATCTTCTGCTCCTGTAATCTTTTGCTTCTCTTATCTTCTGCATCTCTAATCTGCTCATCCTTTAATCTGCTGCTTCAGTAATTGTCTGCCCATGTAGCCTTCTGATTCTCTAATCTTCTGCTCTTGTAATTTTCTGCTCCTGCAAATCCTCTGCTCCTCTACTTTGCTGATCCTGTTATCTGCTACTCTTGTAATCTTCTGCTCCTGTAATCTTTTTCTGTTGTTGCTGCTTCTGTAGTCTGCTGTTCCTGCTATCATCTGTTACTGCTGCTATAATATGCTCCTGCTGTTGTAACCTGTTGCTGCTGCTGCTGCTACTGCAGGTCCTGCTGAGCTGCACCCACGTCTTTCACCGGGCCTGCCTGTCCAGCTACGAGCGCTTTGCACACTGCCGGGCCTGTCCATTGTGTCGCTCCCAGCAGTATCAGAGGCGGGTCATCAAGGATGGGGCGGAGGCCTTCCGTATTGCATGCGCGGTGAAGATACAGGTGTGACTCATCCTATGGGGATGCTACTTTTCCATACCTCCCCTGCAAATCCTCATCTACTTTTCCATACCTCCCATGCAAATCCTCATCTACTTTTCCATACCTCCCATGCAAATCCTCAGCTATTTCCCCACCACCCCTGCAAATCCTCAGCTACTTTCCCCACCAACCCTGCAAATCCTCAGCTACTTTCCCCACCACCCCTGCAAATCCTCAGCTACTTTCCCCACCACCCCTGCAAATCCTCAGCTACTTTCCCCACCACCCCTGCAAATCCTCAGCTGCTTTCCCCACCACCCCTGCAAATCCTCAGCTGCTTTCCCCACCACCCCTGCAAATCCTCAGCTACTTTCCCCACCACCCCTGCAGATCCTCAGCTACTTTCCCCACCACCCCTGAAAATCCTCAGCTGCTTTCCCCACCACCCCTGCAAATCCTCAGCTGCTTTCCCCACCACCACTGCAAATCCTCAGCTACTTTCCCCACCACCCCTGCAAATCCTCAGCTACTTTCCCCACCACCCCTGCAAATCCTCAGCTATTTCCCCACCACCCCTGCAAATCCTCAGCTGCTTTCCCCACCACCCCTGCAAATCCTCAGCTGCTTTCCCCACCACCCCTGCAAATCCTCAGCTACTTTCCCCACCACCCCTGCAGATCCTCAGCTACTTTCCCCACCACCCCTGCAAATCCTCAGCTGCTTTCCCCACCACCCCTGCAAATCCTCAGCTGCTTTCCCCACCACCACTGCAAATCCTCAGCTGCTTTCCCCACCACCCCTGCAAATCCTCAGCTACTTTCCCCACCACCCCTGCAAATCCTCAACTATTTTCCCCACCACCCCTGCAAATCCTCAGCTACTTTCCCCACCACCCCTGCAAATCCTCAGCTGCTTTCCCCAACAACCCTGCAAATCCTCAGCTACTTCCCCACCACCCCTGCAAATCCTCAGCTATTTCCCCACCACCCCTGCAAATCCTCAGCTATTTTCCCCACCACCCCTGCAAATCCTCAGCTATTTTCCCCACAACCCCTGCAAATCCTCAGCTAATTTCCCCACCACCCCTGCAAATCCTCAGCTATTTCCCCACCACCCCTACAAATCCTCAGCTATTTCCCCACCACCCCTGCAAATCCTCAGCTACTTTCCCCACCACCCCTGCAAATCCTCAGCTACTTTCCCCACCACCCCTGCAAATCCTCAGCTATTTTCTCCACCACCCCTGCAAATCCTCAGCTACTTTCCCCACCACCCCTGCAAATCCTCAGCTGCTTTCCCCACCACCACTGCAAATCCTCAGCTACTTTCCCCACCACCCCTGCAAATCCTCAACTATTTTCCCCACCACCCCTGCAAATCCTCAGCTACTTTCCCCACCACCCCTGCAAATCCTCAGCTGCTTTCCCCAACAACCCTGCAAATCCTCAGCTGCTTTCCCCACCACCCCTGCAAATCCTCAGCTATTTCCCCACCACCCCTGCAAATCCTCAGCTATTTCCCCACCACCCCTGCAAATCCTCAGCTATTTCCCCACCACCCCTGCAAATCCTCAGCTATTTTCCCCACAACCCCTGCAAATCCTCAGCTAATTTCCCCACCACCCCTGCAAATCCTCAGCTACTTTCCCCACCACCCCTACAAATCCTCAGCTATTTCCCCACCACCCCTGCAAATCCTCAGCTACTTTCCCCACCACCCCTGCAAATCCTCAGCTACTTTCCCCTCCACCCCTGCAAATCCTCAGCTACTTTCCCCACCACCCCTGCAAATCCTCAGCTGCTTTCCCCACCACCCCTGCAAATCCTCAGCTGCTTTCCCCACCACCCCTGCAAATCCTCAGCTGCTTTCCCCACCACCCCTGCAGATCATCAGCTACTTTCCCCACCACCCCTGCAAATCCTCAGCTGCTTTCCCCAACAACCCTGCAAATCCTCAGCTGCTTTCCCCACCACCCCTGCAAATCCTCAGCTGCTTTCCCCACCACCCCTGCAAATCCTCAGCTACTTTCCCCACCACCCCTACAAATCCTCAGCTACTTTCCCCACCACCCCTGCAAATCCTCAGCTGCTTTCCCCACCACCCCTGCAAATCCTCAGCTACTTTCCCCACCACCCCTGCAAATCCTCAGCTATTTCCCCACCACCCCTGCAAATGCTCAGCTGCTTTCCCCACCACCCCTGCAAATGCTCAGCTACTTTCCCCACCACCCCTGCAAATCCTCAGCTGCTTTCCCCACCACCCCTGCAAATCCTCAGCTACTTTCCCCACCACCCCTGCAGATCCTCAGCTACTTTCCCCACCACCCCAGCAAATCCTCAGCTACTTTCCCCACCAACCCTGCAAATCCTCAGCTACTTTCCCCACCACCCCTGCAAATCCTCAGCTGCTTTCCCCACCACCCCTGCAGATCCTCAGCTACTTTCCCCACCACCCCTGCAAATCCTCAGCTATTTCCCCACCACCCCTGCAAATCCTCAGCTGCTTTCCCCACCACCCCTGCAAATCCTCAGCTATTTTCCCCACCACCCCTGCAAATCCTCAGCTACTTTCCCCACCACCCCTGCAAATCCTCAGCTACTTTCCCCACCACCCCTGCAGATCCTCAGCTACTTTCCCCACCACCCCTGCAAATCCTCAGCTACTTCCCCACCACCCACGCAAATCCTCAGCTATTTCCCCACGACCCCTGCAAATCCTCAGCTATTTTCCCTACCCCTGCAAATCCTCAGCTACTTTCCCCACCACCCATGCAAATCCTCAGCTACTTTCCCCACTACCCCTGCAAATCCTCAGCTATTTTCCCCACCACCCCTGCAAATCCTCAGCTATTTCCCCACCACCCCTGCAAATCCTCAGCTATTTCCCCACCACCCCTGCAAATCCTCAGCTATTTCCCCACCACCCCTGCAAATCCTCAGCTACTTTCCCCACCACCCCTGCAAATCCTCAGCTGCTTTCCCCACCACCCCTGCAAATCCTCAGCTGCTTTCCCCACCACCCCTGCAAATCCGCAGCTGCTTTCCCCACCACCCCTGAAAATCCTCAGCTATTTTCCCCACCACCCCTGCAAATCCTCAGCTACTTTCCCCACCACCCCTGCAATCCTCAGCTGCTTTCCCCACCACCCCTGCATATCCTCAGCTACTTTCCCCACCACCCCTGTAAATCCTCAGCTGCTTTCCCCACCACCCCTGCAAATCCTCAGCTATTTCCCCACCACCCCTGCAAATCCTCAGCTGCTTTCCCCACCACCCCTGCAAATCCTCAGCTATTTCCCCACCACCCCTGCAAATCCTCAGCTATTTTCCCCACCACCCCTGCAAATCCTCAGCTGCTTTCCCCACCACCCCTGCAAATCCTCAGCTGCTTTCCCCACCACCCCTGCCAATCCTCAGCTACTTTCCCCACCACCCCTGCATATCCTCAGCTACTTTCCCCACCACCCCTGTAAATCCTCAGCTGCTTTCCCCACCACCCCTGCAAATCCTCAGCTATTTCCCCACCACCCCTGCAAATCCTCAGCTATTTTCCCCACCACCCCTGCAAATCCTCAGCTGCTTTCCCCACCACCCCTGCAAATCCTCAGCTATTTCCCCACCACCCCTGCAAATCCTCAGCTACTTTCCCCACCACCCCTGCAAATCCTCAGCTACTTTCCCCACCACCCCTGCAAATCCTCAGCTACTTTCCCCACCACCCCTGCAAATCCTCAGCTATTTCCCCACCACCCCTGCAAATCCTCAGGTACTTTCCCCACCACCCCTGCAAATCCTCAGCTATTTTCCCCACCACCCCTGCAAATCCTCAGCTATTTTCCTCACCACCCCTGCAAATCCTCAGCTACTTTCCCCACCACCCCTGCAAATCCTCAGCTATTTCCCCACCACCCCTGCAAATCCTCAGCTGCTTTCCCCACCACCCCTGCAAATCCTCAGCTATTTTCCCCTCCACCCCTGCAAATCCTCAGCTGCTTTCCCCACCACCCCTGCAAATCCTCAGCTATTTCCCCACCACCCCTGCAAATCCTCAGCTGCTTTCCCCACCACCCCTGCACATCCTCAGCTGCTTTCCCCACCACCCCTGCAAATCATCAGCTGCTTTCCCCTCCACCCCTGCAAATCCTCAGCTGCTTTCCCCACCACCCCTGCAGATCCTCAGCTACTTTCCCCACCACCCCTGCAAATCCACAGCTACTTTCCACACCACCCCTGCAAATCCTCAGCTATTTCCCCACCACCCCTGCAAATCCTCAGCTGCTTTCCCCACCACCCCTGCAAATCCTCAGCTATTTTCCCCACCACCCCTGCAAATCCGCAGCTACTTTCCCCACCACCCCTGCAAATCCTCAGCTAATTTCCCCACCACCCCTGCAGATCCTCAGCTACTTTCCCCACCACCCCTGCAAATCCTCAGCTATTTCCCCACCACCCATGCAAATCCTCAGCTGCTTTCCCCACGACCCCTGCAAATCCTCAGCTATTTTCCCTACCCCTGCAAATGCTCAGCTACTTTCCCCACCACCCATGCAAATCATCAGCTATTTTCCCCACCACCCCTGCAAATCCTCAGCTGCTTTCCCCACCACCCCTGCAAATCCTCAGCTACTTTCCCCACCACCCCTGCAAATCCTCAACTATTTTCCCCACCACCCCTGCAAATCCTCAGCTACTTTCCCCACCACCCCTGCAAATCCTCAGCTGCTTTCCCCAACAACCCTGCAAATCCTCAGCTATTTCCCCACCACCCCTGCAAATCCTCAGCTATTTCCCCACCACCCCTGCAAATCCTCAGCTATTTTCCTCACAACCCCTGCAAATCCTCAGCTACTTTCCCCACCACCCCTGCAAATCCTCAGCTACTTTCCCCACCACCCCTACAAATCCTCAGCTATTTCCCCACCACCCCTGCAAATCCTCAGCTACTTTCCCCACCACCCCTGCAAATCCTCAGCTACTTTCCCCACCACCCCTGCAAATCCTCAGCTATTTTCTCCACCACCCCTGCAAATCCTCAGCTATTTCCCCACCACCTCTGCAAATCCTCAGCTATTTTCCCCACCACCCCTGCAAATCCTCAGCTATTTCCCCACCACCCCTGCAAATCCTCAGCTATTTCCCCACCACCCCTGCAAATCCTCAGCTGCTTTCCCCACCACCCCTGCAAATCCTCAGCTACTTTCCCCACCACCCCTGCAAATCCTCAGCTATTTTCCCCACCACCCCTGCAAATCCTCAGCTATTTTCCCCACCACCCCTGCAAATGCTCAGCTACTTTCCCCACCACCCCTGCAAATCCTCAGCTATTTCCCCACCACCCCTGCAAATCCTCAGCTACTTTCCCCACCACCCCTGCAAATCCTCAGCTATTTTCCCCACCACCCCTGCAAATCCTCAGCTATTTCCCCACCACCCCTGCAAATCCTCAGCTGCTTTCCCCACCACCCCTGCAAATCCTCAGCTGCTTTCCCCACCACCCCTGCAGATCCTCAGCTACTTTCCCCACCACCCCTGCAAATCATCAGCTATTTCCCCACCACCCATGCAAATCCTCAGCTGCTTTCCCCACGACCCCTGCAAATCCTCAGCTATTTTCCCTACCCCTGCAAATGCTCAGCTACTTTCCCCACCACCCATGCAAATCCTCAGCTATTTTCCCCACCACCCCTGCAAATCCTCAGCTGCTTTCCCCACCATCCATGCAAATCCTCAGCTACTTTCCCCACCACCCCTGCAAATCCTCAACTATTTTCCCCACCACCCCTGCAAATCCTCAGCTACTTTCCCCACCACACCTGCAAATCCTCAGCTGCTTTCCCCAACAACCCTGCAAATCCTCAGCTATTTCCCCACCACCCCTGCAAATCCTCAGCTATTTCCCCACCACCCCTGCAAATCCTCAGCTATTTTCCCCACAACCCCTGCAAATCCTCAGCTACTTTCCCCACCACCCCTGCAAATCCTCAGCTACTTTCCC
The DNA here is from genome assembly GCA_037349105.1 of Limnomonas spitsbergensis. Taxonomy (NCBI): domain Eukaryota; kingdom Viridiplantae; phylum Chlorophyta; class Chlorophyceae; order Chlamydomonadales; genus Limnomonas; species Limnomonas spitsbergensis. Next base: position 59,839 of record JAYJMM010000084.1, on the reverse strand, counting down.
CACTACCCCTACAAATCCTCAGCTATTTCCCCACCACCCCTGAAAATCCTCAGCTACTTTCCCCACCACCCCTGCAAATCCTCAGCTACTTTCCCCACCACCCCTGCAAATCCTCAGCTATTTTCTCCACCACCCCTGCAAATCCTCAGCTATTTCCCCACCACCCCTGCAAATCCTCAGCTATTTTCCCCACCACCCCTGCAAATCCTCAGCTATTTCCCCACCACCCCTGCAAATCCTCAGCTGCTTTCCCCACCACCCCTGCAAATCCTCAGCTAATTCCCCACCACCCCTGCAAATGCTCAGCTACTTTCCCCACCACCCCTGCAAATCCTCAGCTACTTTCCCCACCACCCCTGCAAATCCTCAGCTACTTTCTCCACCACCCCTGCAAATCCTCAGCTGCCTTCCCCACCACCCTGCAAATCCTCAGCTGCTTTCCCCACCACCCCATGCAAATGCTCAGCTACTTTCCCCACCACCCCTGCAAATCCTCAGCTACTTTCCCCACCACCCCGGCAAATCCTCAGCTACTTTCCCCACCACCCCTGCAAATCCTCAGCTACTTTCCCCACCACCCCTGCAAATCCTCAGCTGCTTTCCCCACCACCCCTGCAAATGCTCAGCTACTTTCCCCACCACCCCTGCAAATACTCAGCTACTTTCCCCACCACCCCTGCAAATCCTCAGCTACTTTCCCCACCACCCCTGCAAATCCTCAGCTGCTTTCCCCACCACCCCTGCAAATCCTCAGCTATTTTCCCCACCACCCCTGCAAATCCTCAGCTGCTTTCCCCACCACCCCTGCAAATCCTCAGCTGCTTTCCCCACCACCCCTGCAAATCCTCAGCTACTTTCCCCACCACCCCTGCAAATCCTCAGCTGCTTTCCCCACCACCCCTGCAAATCCTCAGCTACTTTCCCCACCACCCCTGCAAATACTCAGCTACTTTCCCCACCACCCCTGCAAATCCTCAGCTACTTTCCCCACCACCCCTGCAAATCCTCAGCTGCTTTCCCCACCACCCCTGCAAATCCTCAGCTATTTTCCCCACCACCCCTGCAAATCCTCAGCTGCTTTCCCCACCACCCCTGCAAATCCTCAGCTGCTTTCCCCACCACCCCTGCAAATCCTCAGCTACTTTCCCCACCACCCCTGCAAATCCTCAGCTACTTTCCCCACCACCCCTGCAAATCCTCAGCTATTTTCCCCACCACCCCTGCAAATCCTCAGCTGCTTTCCCCACCACCCCTGCAAATCCTCAGCTACTTTCCCCACCACCCCTGCAAATCCTCAGCTGCTTTCCCCACCACCCCTGCAAATCCTCAGGTACTTTCCCCACCACCCCTGCAAATCCTCAGCTGCTTTCCCCACCACCCCTGCAAATCCTCAGCTACTTTCCCCACCACCCCTGCAAATCCTCAGCTATTTCCCCACCACCCCTGCAAATCCTCAGGTACTTTCCCCACCACCCCTGCAAATCCTCAGCTATTTTCCCCACCACCCCTGCAAATCCTCAGCTATTTTCCTCACCACCCCTGCAAATCCTCAGCTACTTTCCACACCACCCCTGCAAATCCTCAGCTATTTCCCCACCACCCCTGCAAATCCTCAGCTGCTTTCCCCACCACCCCTGCAAATCCTCAGCTATTTTCCCCACCACCCCTGCAAATCCTCAGCTATTTCCCCACCACCCCTGCAAATCCTCAGCTTATTTCCCCACCACCCCTGCAGATCCTCAGCTACTTTCCCCACCACCCCTGCAAATCCTCAGCTATTTCCCCACCACCCCTGCAAATCCTCAGGTACTTTCCCCACCACCCCTGCAAATCCTCAGCTATTTTCCCCACCACCCCTGCAAATCCTCAGCTATTTTCCTCACCACCCCTGCAAATCCTCAGCTACTTTCCACACCACCCCTGCAAATCCTCAGCTATTTCCCCACCACCCCTGCAAATCCTCAGCTGCTTTCCCCACCACCCCTGCAAATCCTCAGCTATTTTCCCCACCACCCCTGCAAATCCTCAGCTATTTCCCCACCACCCCTGCAAATCCTCAGCTTATTTCCCCACCACCCCTGCAGATCCTCAGCTACTTTCCCCACCACCCCTGCAAATCCTCAGCTATTTCCCCACCACCCATGCAAATCCTCAGCTGCTTTCCCCACGACCCCTGCAAATCCTCAGCTATTTTCCCTACCCCTGCAAATGCTCAGCTACTTTCCCCACCACCCCTGCAAATCCTCAGCTGCTTTCCCCACCACCCCTGCAAATCCTCAGCTGCTTTCCCCACCACCCCTGCAAATCCTCAGCTGCTTTCCCCACCACCCCTGCAAATCCTCAGCTACTTTCCCCACCACCCCTGCAGATCCTCAGCTACTTTCCCCACCACCCCTGCAAATCCTCAGCTGCTTTCCCCACCACCCCTGCAAATCCTCAGCTACTTTCCCCACCACCCCTGCAGATCCTCAGCTACTTTCCCCACCACCCCTGAAAATCCTCAGCTGCTTTCCCCACCACCCCTGCAAATCCTCAGCTATTTCCCCACCACCCCTGCAAATCCTCAGCTGCTTTCCCCACCACCCCTGCAAATCCTCAGCTGCTTTCCCCACCACCCCTGCAAATCCTCAGCTACTTTCCCCACCACCCCTGCAAATCCTCAGCTACTTTCCCCACCACCCCTGCAAATCCTCAGCTGCTTTCCCCAACAACCCTGCAAATCCTCAGCTACTTCCCCACCACCCCTGCAAATCCTCAGCTATTTCCCCACCACCCCTGCAAATCCTCAGCTATTTTCCCCACCACCCCTGCAAATCCTCAGCTATTTTCCCCACAACCCCTGCAAATCCTCAGCTAATTTCCCCACCACCCCTGCAAATCCTCAGCTATTTCCCCACCACCCCTACAAATCCTCAGCTATTTCCCCACCACCCCTGCAAATCCTCAGCTACTTTCCCCACCACCCCTGCAAATCCTCAGCTACTTTCCCCACCACCCCTGCAAATCCTCAGCTATTTTCTCCACCACCCCTGCAAATCCTCAGCTACTTTCCCCACCACCCCTGCAAATCCTCAGCTGCTTTCCCCACCACCACTGCAAATCCTCAGCTACTTTCCCCACCACCCCTGCAAATCCTCAACTATTTTCCCCACCACCCCTGCAAATCCTCAGCTACTTTCCCCACCACCCCTGCAAATCCTCAGCTGCTTTCCCCACCACCCCTGCAAATCCTCAGCTATTTCCCCACCACCCCTGCAAATCCTCAGCTATTTCCCCACCACCCCTGCAAATCCTCAGCTATTTTCCCCACAACCCCTGCAAATCCTCAGCTAATTTCCCCACCACCCCTGCAAATCCTCAGCTACTTTCCCCACCACCCCTACAAATCCTCAGCTATTTCCCCACCACCCCTGCAAATCCTCAGCTACTTTCCCCACCACCCCTGCAAATCCTCAGCTACTTTCCCCTCCACCCCTGCAAATCCTCAGCTACTTTCCCCACCACCCCTGCAAATCCTCAGCTGCTTTCCCCACCACCCCTGCAAATCCTCAGCTGCTTTCCCCACCACCCCTGCAAATCCTCAGCTGCTTTCCCCACCACCCCTGCAGATCATCAGCTACTTTCCCCACCACCCCTGCAAATCCTCAGCTGCTTTCCCCAACAACCCTGCAAATCCTCAGCTGCTTTCCCCACCACCCCTGCAAATCCTCAGCTGCTTTCCCCACCACCCCTGCAAATCCTCAGCTACTTTCCCCACCACCCCTACAAATCCTCAGCTACTTTCCCCACCACCCCTGCAAATCCTCAGCTGCTTTCCCCACCACCCCTGCAAATCCTCAGCTATTTCCCCACCACCCCTGCAAATCCTCAGCTATTTCCCCACCACCCCTGCAAATGCTCAGCTGCTTTCCCCACCACCCCTGCAAATGCTCAGCTACTTTCCCCACCACCCCTGCAAATCCTCAGCTGCTTTCCCCACCACCCCTGCAAATCCTCAGCTACTTTCCCCACCACCCCTGCAGATCCTCAGCTACTTTCCCCACCACCCCAGCAAATCCTCAGCTACTTTCCCCACCAACCCTGCAAATCCTCAGCTACTTTCCCCACCACCCCTGCAAATCCTCAGCTGCTTTCCCCACCACCCCTGCAGATCCTCAGCTACTTTCCCCACCACCCCTGCAAATCCTCAGCTATTTCCCCACCACCCCTGCAAATCCTCAGCTGCTTTCCCCACCACCCCTGCAAATCCTCAGCTATTTTCCCCACCACCCCTGCAAATCCTCAGCTACTTTCCCCACCACCCCTGCAAATCCTCAGCTACTTTCCCCACCACCCCTGCAGATCCTCAGCTACTTTCCCCACCACCCCTGCAAATCCTCAGCTACTTCCCCACCACCCACGCAAATCCTCAGCTATTTCCCCACGACCCCTGCAAATCCTCAGCTATTTTCCCTACCCCTGCAAATCCTCAGCTACTTTCCCCACCACCCATGCAAATCCTCAGCTACTTTCCCCACTACCCCTGCAAATCCTCAGCTATTTTCCCCACCACCCCTGCAAATCCTCAGCTATTTCCCCACCACCCCTGCAAATCCTCAGCTATTTCCCCACCACCCCTGCAAATCCTCAGCTATTTCCCCACCACCCCTGCAAATCCTCAGCTACTTTCCCCACCACCCCTGCAAATCCTCAGCTGCTTTCCCCACCACCCCTGCAAATCCTCAGCTGCTTTCCCCACCACCCCTGCAAATCCGCAGCTGCTTTCCCCACCACCCCTGAAAATCCTCAGCTATTTTCCCCACCACCCCTGCAAATCCTCAGCTACTTTCCCCACCACCCCTGCAAATCCTCAGCTATTTCCCCACCACCCCTGCAAATCCTCAGCTACTTTCCCCACCACCCCTGTAAATCCTCAGCTGCTTTCCCCACCACCCCTGCAAATCCTCAGCTATTTCCCCACCACCCCTGCAAATCCTCAGCTATTTTCCCCACCACCCCTGCAAATCCTCAGCTGCTTTCCCCACCACCCCTGCAAATCCTCAGCTGCTTTCCCCACCACCCCTGCCAATCCTCAGCTACTTTCCCCACCACCCCTGCATATCCTCAGCTACTTTCCCCACCACCCCTGTAAATCCTCAGCTGCTTTCCCCACCACCCCTGCAAATCCTCAGCTATTTCCCCACCACCCCTGCAAATCCTCAGCTATTTTCCCCACCACCCCTGCAAATCCTCAGCTGCTTTCCCCACCACCCCTGCAAATCCTCAGCTACTTTCCCCACCACCCCTGCAAATCCTCAGCTATTTCCCCACCACCCCTGCAAATCCTCAGCTATTTCCCCACCACCCCTGCAAATCCTCAGCTACTTTCCCCACCACCCCTGCAAATCCTCAGCTACTTTCCCCACCACCCCTGCAAATCCTCAGCTACTTTCCCCACCACCCCTGCAAATCCTCAGCTATTTCCCCACCACCCCTGCAAATCCTCAGGTACTTTCCCCACCACCCCTGCAAATCCTCAGCTATTTTCCCCACCACCCCTGCAAATCCTCAGCTATTTTCCTCACCACCCCTGCAAATCCTCAGCTACTTTCCCCACCACCCCTGCAAATCCTCAGCTATTTCCCCACCACCCCTGCAAATCCTCAGCTGCTTTCCCCACCACCCCTGCAAATCCTCAGCTATTTTCCCCTCCACCCCTGCAAATCCTCAGCTGCTTTCCCCACCACCCCTGCAAATCCTCAGCTATTTCCCCACCACCCCTGCAAATCCTCAGCTGCTTTCCCCACCACCCCTGCAAATCCTCAGCTGCTTTCCCCACCACCCCTGCAGATCCTCAGCTACTTTCCCCACCACCCCTGCAGATCCTCAGCTACTTTCCCCACCACCCCTGCAAATCCACAGCTACTTTCCACACCACCCCTGCAAATCCTCAGCTATTTCCCCACCACCCCTGCAAATCCTCAGCTGCTTTCCCCACCACCCCTGCAAATCCTCAGCTATTTTCCCCACCACCCCTGCAAATCCGCAGCTACTTTCCCCACCACCCCTGCAAATCCTCAGCTAATTTCCCCACCACCCCTGCAGATCCTCAGCTACTTTCCCCACCACCCCTGCAAATCCTCAGCTATTTCCCCACCACCCATGCAAATCCTCAGCTGCTTTCCCCACGACCCCTGCAAATCCTCAGCTATTTTCCCTACCCCTGCAAATGCTCAGCTACTTTCCCCACCACCCATGCAAATCATCAGCTATTTTCCCCACCACCCCTGCAAATCCTCAGCTGCTTTCCCCACCACCCCTGCAAATCCTCAGCTACTTTCCCCACCACCCCTGCAAATCCTCAACTATTTTCCCCACCACCCCTGCAAATCCTCAGCTACTTTCCCCACCACCCCTGCAAATCCTCAGCTGCTTTCCCCAACAACCCTGCAAATCCTCAGCTATTTCCCCACCACCCCTGCAAATCCTCAGCTATTTCCCCACCACCCCTGCAAATCCTCAGCTATTTTCCTCACAACCCCTGCAAATCCTCAGCTACTTTCCCCACCACCCCTGCAAATCCTCAGCTACTTTCCCCACCACCCCTACAAATCCTCAGCTATTTCCCCACCACCCCTGCAAATCCTCAGCTACTTTCCCCACCACCCCTGCAAATCCTCAGCTACTTTCCCCACCACCCCTGCAAATCCTCAGCTATTTTCTCCACCACCCCTGCAAATCCTCAGCTATTTCCCCACCACCTCTGCAAATCCTCAGCTATTTTCCCCACCACCCCTGCAAATCCTCAGCTATTTCCCCACCACCCCTGCAAATCCTCAGCTATTTCCCCACCACCCCTGCAAATCCTCAGCTGCTTTCCCCACCACCCCTGCAAATCCTCAGCTACTTTCCCCACCACCCCTGCAAATCCTCAGCTATTTTCCCCACCACCCCTGCAAATCCTCAGCTATTTTCCCCACCACCCCTGCAAATGCTCAGCTACTTTCCCCACCACCCCTGCAAATCCTCAGCTATTTCCCCACCACCCCTGCAAATCCTCAGCTACTTTCCCCACCACCCCTGCAAATCCTCAGCTATTTTCCCCACCACCCCTGCAAATCCTCAGCTATTTCCCCACCACCCCTGCAAATCCTCAGCTGCTTTCCCCACCACCCCTGCAAATCCTCAGCTGCTTTCCCCACCACCCCTGCAGATCCTCAGCTACTTTCCCCACCACCCCTGCAAATCATCAGCTATTTCCCCACCACCCATGCAAATCCTCAGCTGCTTTCCCCACGACCCCTGCAAATCCTCAGCTATTTTCCCTACCCCTGCAAATGCTCAGCTACTTTCCCCACCACCCATGCAAATCCTCAGCTATTTTCCCCACCACCCCTGCAAATCCTCAGCTGCTTTCCCCACCATCCATGCAAATCCTCAGCTACTTTCCCCACCACCCCTGCAAATCCTCAACTATTTTCCCCACCACCCCTGCAAATCCTCAGCTACTTTCCCCACCACACCTGCAAATCCTCAGCTGCTTTCCCCAACAACCCTGCAAATCCTCAGCTATTTCCCCACCACCCCTGCAAATCCTCAGCTATTTCCCCACCACCCCTGCAAATCCTCAGCTATTTTCCCCACAACCCCTGCAAATCCTCAGCTACTTTCCCCACCACCCCTGCAAATCCTCAGCTACTTTCCCCACTACCCCTACAAATCCTCAGCTATTTCCCCACCACCCCTGAAAATCCTCAGCTACTTTCCCCACCACCCCTGCAAATCCTCAGCTACTTTCCCCACCACCCCTGCAAATCCTCAGCTATTTTCTCCACCACCCCTGCAAATCCTCAGCTATTTCCCCACCACCCCTGCAAATCCTCAGCTATTTTCCCCACCACCCCTGCAAATCCTCAGCTATTTCCCCACCACCCCTGCAAATCCTCAGCTGCTTTCCCCACCACCCCTGCAAATCCTCAGCTAATTCCCCACCACCCCTGCAAATGCTCAGCTACTTTCCCCACCACCCCTGCAAATCCTCAGCTACTTTCCCCACCACCCCTGCAAATCCTCAGCTACTTTCTCCACCACCCCTGCAAATCCTCAGCTGCCTTCCCCACCACCCTGCAAATCCTCAGCTGCTTTCCCCACCACCCCATGCAAATGCTCAGCTACTTTCCCCACCACCCCTGCAAATCCTCAGCTACTTTCCCCACCACCCCGGCAAATCCTCAGCTACTTTCCCCACCACCCCTGCAAATCCTCAGCTACTTTCCCCACCACCCCTGCAAATCCTCAGCTGCTTTCCCCACCACCCCTGCAAATGCTCAGCTACTTTCCCCACCACCCCTGCAAATACTCAGCTACTTTCCCCACCACCCCTGCAAATCCTCAGCTACTTTCCCCACCACCCCTGCAAATCCTCAGCTGCTTTCCCCACCACCCCTGCAAATCCTCAGCTATTTTCCCCACCACCCCTGCAAATCCTCAGCTGCTTTCCCCACCACCCCTGCAAATCCTCAGCTGCTTTCCCCACCACCCCTGCAAATCCTCAGCTACTTTCCCCACCACCCCTGCAAATCCTCAGCTGCTTTCCCCACCACCCCTGCAAATCCTCAGCTACTTTCCCCACCACCCCTGCAAATCCTCAGCTACTTTCCCCACCACCCCTGCAAATCCTCAGCTACTTTCCCCACCACCCCTGCAAATCCTCAGCTGCTTTCCCCACCACCCCTGCAAATCCTCAGCTATTTTCCCCACCACCCCTGCAAATCCTCAGCTGCTTTCCCCACCACCCCTGCAAATCCTCAGCTACTTTCCCCACCACCCCTGCAAATCCTCAGCTGCTTTCCCCACCACCCCTGCAAATCCTCAGGTACTTTCCCCACCACCCCTGCAAATCCTCAGCTGCTTTCCCCACCACCCCTGCAAATCCTCAGCTACTTTCCCCACCACCCCTGCAAATCCTCAGCTATTTCCCCACCACCCCTGCAAATCCTCAGGTACTTTCCCCACCACCCCTGCAAATCCTCAGCTATTTTCCCCACCACCCCTGCAAATCCTCAGCTATTTTCCTCACCACCCCTGCAAATCCTCAGCTACTTTCCACACCACCCCTGCAAATCCTCAGCTATTTCCCCACCACCCCTGCAAATCCTCAGCTGCTTTCCCCACCACCCCTGCAAATCCTCAGCTATTTTCCCCACCACCCCTGCAAATCCGCAGCTACTTTCCCCACCACCCCTGCAAATCCTCAGCTTATTTCCCCACCACCCCTGCAGATCCTCAGCTACTTTCCCCACCACCCCTGCAAATCCTCAGCTATTTCCCCACCACCCATGCAAATCCTCAGCTGCTTTCCCCACGACCCCTGCAAATCCTCAGCTATTTTCCCTACCCCTGCAAATGCTCAGCTACTTTCCCCACCACCCATGCAAATCATCAGCTATTTTCCCCACCACCCCTGCAAATCCTCAGCTGCTTTCCCCACCACCCCTGCAAATCCTCAGCTACTTTCCCCACCACCCCTGCAAATCCTCAACTATTTTCCCCACCACCCCTGCAAATCCTCAGCTACTTTCCCCACCACCCCTGCAAATCCTCAGCTGCTTTCCCCAACAACCCTGCAAATCCTCAGCTATTTCCCCACCACCCCTGCAAATCCTCAGCTATTTCCCCACCACCCCTGCAAATCCTCAGCTATTTTCCCCACAACCCCTGCAAATCCTCAGCTACTTTCCCCACCACCCCTGCAAATCCTCAGCTACTTTCCCCACCACCCCTACAAATCCTCAGCTATTTCCCCACCACCCCTGCAAATCCTCAGCTACTTTCCCCACCACCCCTGCAAATCCTCAGCTACTTTCCCCACCACCCCTGCAAATCCTCAGCTATTTTCCCCACCACCCCTGCAAATCCTCAGCTGCTTTCCCCACCACCCCTGCAAATCCTCAGCTACTTTCCCCACCACCCCTGCAAATCCTCAGCTATTTTCCCCACCACCCCTGCAAATCCTCAGCTATTTTCCCCACCACCCCTGCAAATGCTCAGCTACTTTCCCCACCACCCCTGCAAATCCTCAGCTATTTCCCCACCACCCCTGCAAATCCTCAGCTACTTTCCCCACCACCCCTGCAAATCCTCAGCTATTTTCCCCACCACCCCTGCAAATCCTCAGCTATTTCCCCACCACCCCTGCAAATCCTCAGCTGCTTTCCCCACCACCCCTGCAAATCCTCAGCTGCTTTCCCCACCACCCCTGCAGATCCTCAGCTACTTTCCCCACCACCCCTGCAAATCATCAGCTATTTCCCCACCACCCATGCAAATCCTCAGCTGCTTTCCCCACGACCCCTGCAAATCCTCAGCTAGTTTCCCTACCCCTGCAAATGCTCAGCTACTTTCCCCACCACCCATGCAAATCCTCAGCTATTTTCCCCACCACCCCTGCAAATCCTCAGCTGCTTTCCCCACCATCCATGCAAATCCTCAGCTACTTTCCCCACCACCCCTGCAAATCCTCAACTATTTTCCCCACCACCCCTGCAAATCCTCAGCTACTTTCCCCACCACACCTGCAAATCCTCAGCTGCTTTCCCCAACAACCCTGCAAATCCTCAGCTATTTCCCCACCACCCCTGCAAATCCTCAGCTATTTCCCCACCACCCCTGCAAATCCTCAGCTATTTTCCCCACAACCCCTGCAAATCCTCAGCTACTTTCCCCACCACCCCTGCAAATCCTCAGCTACTTTCCCCACTACCCCTACAAATCCTCAGCTATTTCCCCACCACCCCTGAAAATCCTCAGCTACTTTCCCCACCACCCCTGCAAATCCTCAGCTACTTTCCCCACCACCCCTGCAAATCCTCAGCTATTTTCTCCACCACCCCTGCAAATCCTCAGCTATTTCCCCACCACCCCTGCAAATCCTCAGCTATTTTCCCCACCACCCCTGCAAATCCTCAGCTAATTCCCCACCACCCCTGCAAATGCTCAGCTACTTTCCCCACCACCCCTGCAAATCCTCAGCTATTTCCCCACCACCCCTGCAAATCCTCAGCTATTTTCCCCACCACCCCTGCAAATCCTCAGCTATTTCCCCACCACCCCTGCAAATCCTCAGCTGCTTTCCCCACCACCCCTGCAAATCCTCAGCTAATTCCCCACCACCCCTGCAAATGCTCAGCTACTTTCCCCACCACCCCTGCAAATCCTCAGCTACTTTCCCCACCACCCCTGCAAATCCTCAGCTACTTTCTCCACCACCCCTGCAAATCCTCAGCTGCCTTCCCCACCACCCTGCAAATCCTCAGCTGCTTTCCCCACCACCCCATGCAAATGCTCAGCTACTTTCCCCACCACCCCTGCAAATCCTCAGCTACTTTCCCCACCACCCCGGCAAATCCTCAGCTACTTTCCCCACCACCCCTGCAAATCCTCAGCTACTTTCCCCACCACCCCTGCAAATCCTCAGCTGCTTTCCCCACCACCCCTGCAAATGCTCAGCTACTTTCCCCACCACCCCTGCAAATACTCAGCTACTTTCCCCACCACCCCTGCAAATCCTCAGCTACTTTCCCCACCACCCCTGCAAATCCTCAGCTGCTTTCCCCACCAACCCTGCAAATCCTCAGCTATTTTCCCCACCACCCCTGCAAATCCTCAGCTGCTTTCCCCACCACCCCTGCAAATCCTCAGCTGCTTTCCCCACCACCCCTGCAAATCCTCAGCTACTTTCCCCACCACCCCTGCAAATCCTCAGCTGCTTTCCCCACCACCCCTGCAAATCCTCAGCTGCTTTCCCCACCACCCCTGCAAATCCTCAGCTATTTCCCCACCACCCCTGCAAATCCTCAGCTGCTTTCTCCACCACCCCTGCAAATGCTCAGCTACTTTCCCCACCACCCCTGCAAATCCTCAGCTACTTTCCCCACCACCCCTGCAAATCCTCAGCTGCTTTCCCCACCACCCCTGCAAATCCTCAGCTGCTTTCCCCACCACCCCTGCAAATGCTCAGCTACTTTCCCCACCACCCCTGCAAATCCTCAGCTGCTTTCCCCACCACCCCTGCAAATCCTCAGCTGCTTTCCCCACCACCCCTGCAAATCCTCAGCTACTTTCCCCTCCACCCCTGCAAATCCTCAGCTATTTCCCCACCACCCCTGCAGATCCTCAGCTGCTTTCCCCACCACCCCATGCAAATGCTCAGCTACTTTCCCCACCACCCCTGCAAATCCTCAGCTACTTTCCCCACCACCCCTGCAAATCCTCAGCTGCTTTCCCCACCACCCCTGCAGATCCTCAGCTGCTTTCCCCACCACCCCATGCAATTCCTCAGCTACTTTCTCCACCACCCCTGCAAATCCTCAGCTGCTTTCCCCACCACCCCTGCAGATCCTCAGCTGCTTTCCCCACCACCCCATGCAAATCCTCAGCTACTTTCTCCACCACCCCTGCAAATCCTCAGCTGCTTTCCCCACCACCCCTGCAAATCCTCAGCTACTTTCCCCACCACCCCTGCAAATCCTCAGCTGCTTTCCCCACCGCCCCTGCAAATCCTCAGCTGCTTTCCCCACCACCCCTGCAAATGCTCAGCTACTTTCCCCACCACCCCTGCAAATCCTCAGCTACTTTCCCCACCACCCCTGCAAATCCTCAGCTATTTTCTCCACCACCCCTGCAAATCCTCAGCTATTTCCCCACCACCCCTGCAAATCCTCAGCTATTTTTCCCACCACCCCTGCAAATCCTCAGCTATTTCCCCACCACCCCTGCAAATCCTCAGCTATTTCCCCACCACCCCTGCAAATGCTCAGCTACTTTCCCCACCACCCCTGCAAATCCTCAGCCATTTCCCCACCACCCCTGCAAATCCTCAGCTACTTTCCCCACCACCCCAGCAAATCCTCAGCTATTTCCCCACCACCCCTGCAAATCCTCAACTACTTTCCCCACCACCCCTGCAAATCCTCAGCTGCTTTCCCCACCACCCCTGCAGATCCTCAGCTACTTCCCCACCACCCCTGCAAATCCTCAGCTATTTCCCCACCACCCCTGCAAATGCTCAGCTATTTCCCCACCACCCCTGCAAATGCTCAGCTACTTTCCCCACCACCCCTGCAAATCCTCAGCTGCTTTCCCCACCACCCCTGCAAATGCTCAGCTACTTTCCCCACCACCCCTGCAAATCCTCAGCTACTTTCCCCACCACCCCTGCAAATCCTCAGCTATTTTCTCCACCACCCCTGCAAATCCTCAGCTATTTCCCCACCACCCCTGCAAATCCTCAGCTATTTTTCCCACCACCCCTGCAAATCCTCAGCTATTTCCCCACCACCCCTGCAAATCCTCAGCTATTTCCCCACCACCCCTGCAAATGCTCAGCTACTTTCCCCACCACCCCTGCAAATCCTCAGCCATTTCCCCACCACCCCTGCAAATCCTCAGCTACTTTCCCCACCACCCCAGCAAATCCTCAGCTATTTCCCCACCACCCCTGCAAATCCTCAACTACTTTCCCCACCACCCCTGCAAATCCTCAGCTGCTTTCCCCACCACCCCTGCAGATCCTCAGCTACTTCCCCACCACCCCTGCAAATCCTCAGCTATTTCCCCACCACCCCTGCAAATGCTCAGCTATTTCCCCACCACCCCTGCAAATGCTCAGCTACTTTCCCCACCACCCCTGCAAATCCTCAGCTACTTTCCCCACCACCCCTGCAAATCCTCAGCTATTTCCCCACCACCCCTGCAAATCCTCAGCTATTTTCCCCACCACCCCTGCAAATCCTCAGCTGCTTTCCCCACCACCCCTGCAGATCCTCAGCTACTTTCCCCACCACCCCTGCAAATCCTCAGCTATTTCCCCACCACCCCTGCAAATCCTCAGCTATTTCCCCACCACCCCTGCAAATCCTCAGCTGCTTTCCCCACCACCCCTGCAGATCCTCAGCTACTTTCCCCACCACCCCTACAAATCCTCAGCTATTTCCCCACCACCCCTGCAAATTCTCAGCTACTTTCCCCACCACCCCTGCAAATCCTCAGCTACTTTCCCCACCACCCCTGCAAATCCTCAGCTATTTTCTCCACCACCCCTGCAAATCCTCAGCTATTTCCCCACCACCCCTGCAAATCCTCAGCTATTTTCCCCACCACCCCTGCAAATCCTCAGCTATTTCCCCACCACCCCTGCAAATCCTCAGCTATTTCCCCACCACCCCTGCAAATGTTCAGCTACTTTCCCCACCACCCCTGCAAATCATCAGCTACTTTCCCCACCACCCCTGCAAATCCTCAGCTATTTTCCCCACCACCCCTGCAAATCCTCAGCTATTTTCCCCACCACCCCTGCAAATGCTCAGCTACTTTCCCCACCACCCCTGCAAATCCTCAGCTATTTCCCCACCACCCCTGCAAATCCTCAGCTACTTTCCCCACCACCCCTGCAAATCCTCAGCTATTTTCCCCACCACCCCTGCAAATCCTCAGCTATTTCCCCACCACCCCTGCAAATCCTCAGCTGCTTTCCCCACCACCCCTGCAAATCCTCAGCTGCTTTCCCCACCACCCCTGCAGATCCTCAGCTACTTTCCCCACCACCCCTGCAAATCATCAGCTATTTCCCCACCACCCATGCAAATCCTCAGCTGCTTTCCCCACGACCCCTGCAAATCCTCAGCTATTTTCCCTACCCCTGCAAATGCTCAGCTACTTTCCCCACCACCCATGCAAATCCTCAGCTATTTTTCCCACCACCCCTGCAAATCCTCAGCTGCTTTCCCCACCACCCCTGCAAATCCTCAGCTACTTTCCCCACCACCCCTGCAAATCCTCAGCTATTTTCCCCACCACCCCTGCAAATCCTCAGCTACTTTCCCCACCACCCCTGCAAATCCTCAGCTGCTTTCCCCAACAACCCTGCAAATCCTCAGCTATTTCCCCACCACCCCTGCAAATCCTCAGCTATTTCCCCACCACCCCTGCAAATCCTCAGCTATTTTCCCCACAACCCCTGCAAATCCTCAGCTACTTTCCCCACCACCCCTGCAAATCCTCAGCTACTTTCCCCACCACCCCTACAAATCCTCAGCTATTTCCCCACCACCCCTGCAAATCCTCAGCTACTTTCCCCACCACCCCTGCAAATCCTCAGCTATTTCCCCACCACCCCTGCAAATCATCAGCTATTTTCCCCACCACCCCTGCAAATCCTCAGCTATTTCCCCACCACCCCTGCAAATCCTCAGCTGCTTTCCCCACCACCCCTGCAAATCCTCAGCTAATTCCCCACCACCCCTGCAAATGCTCAGCTACTTTCCCCACCACCCCTGCAAATCCTCAGCTACTTTCCCCACCACACCTGCAAATCATCAGCTACTTTTCCCACCACCCCTGCAAATCCTCAGCTGCTTTCCCCACCACCCCTGCAAATCCTCAGCCATTTCCCCACCACCCCTGCAGATCCTCAGCTGCTTTCCCCACCACCCCATGCAAATCCTCAGCTACTTTCTCCACCACCCCTGCAAATCCTCAGCTGCTTTCCCCACCACCCCTGCAAATCCTCAGCTACTTTCCCTACCACCCCTGCAAATCCTCAGCTGCTTTCCCCACCGCCCCTGCAAATCCTCAGCTGCTTTCCCCACCACCCCTGCAAATGCTCAGCTACTTTCCCCACCACCCCTGCAAATCCTCAGCTACTTTCCCCACCACCCCTGCAAATCCTCAGCTATTTTCTCCACCACCCCTGCAAATCCTCAGCTATTTCCCCACCACCCCTGCAAATCCTCAGCTATTTTTCCCACCACCCCTGCAAATCCTCAGCTATTTCCCCACCACCCCTGCAAATCCTCAGCTATTTCCCCACCACCCCTGCAAATGCTCAGCTACTTTCCCCACCACCCCTGCAAATCCTCAGCCATTTCCCCACCACCCCTGCAAATCCTCAGCTACTTTCCCCACCACCCCAGCAAATCCTCAGCTATTTCCCCACCACCCCTGCAAATCCTCAGCTACTTTCCCCACCACCCCTGCAAATCCTCAGCTGCTTTCCCCACCACCCCTGCAGATCCTCAGCTACTTCCCCACCACCCCTGCAAATCCTCAGCTATTTCCCCACCACCCCTGCAAATGCTCAGCTGCTTTCCCCACCACCCCTGCAAATGCTCAGCTACTTTCCCCACCACCCCTGCAAATCCTCAGCTACTTTCCCCACCACCCCTGCAAATCCTCAGCTACTTTCCCCACCACCCCTGCAAATCCTCAGCTGCTTTCCCCACCACCCCTGCAGATCCTCAGCTACTTTCCCCACCACCCCAGCAAATCCTCAGCTATTTCCTCACCACCCCTGCAAATCCTCAGCTACTTTCCCCACCACCCCTGCAAATCCTCAGCTGCTTTCCCCACCACCCCTGCAGATCCTCAGCTACTTTCCCCACCACCCCTGCAAATCCTCAGCTATTTCCCCACCACCCCTGCAAATCCTCAGCTATTTTCCCCACCACCCCTGCAAATCCTCAGCTGCTTTCCCCACCACCCCTGCAGATCCTCAGCTACTTTCCCCACCACCCCTGCAAATCCTCAGCTATTTCCCCACCACCCCTGCAAATCCTCAGCTATTTCCCCACCACCCCTGCAAATCCTCAGCTGCTTTCCCCACCACCCCTGCAGATCCTCAGCTACTTTCCCCACCACCCCTACAAATCCTCAGCTATTTCCCCACCACCCCTGCAAATTCTCAGCTACTTTCCCCACCACCCCTGCAAATCCTCAGCTACTTTCCCCACCACCCCTGCAAATCCTCAGCTATTTCCCCACCACCCCTGCAAATGTTCAGCTACTTTCCCCACCACCCCTGCAAATCATCAGCTACTTTCCCCACCACCCCTGCAAATCCTCAGCTATTTTCCCCACCACCCCTGCAAATCCTCAGCTATTTTCCCCACCACCCCTGCAAATGCTCAGCTACTTTCCCCACCACCCCTGCAAATCCTCAGCTATTTCCCCACCACCCCTGCAAATCCTCAGCTACTTTCCCCACCACCCCTGCAAATCCTCAGCTATTTTCCCCACCACCCCTGCAAATCCTCAGCTATTTCCCCACCACCCCTGCAAATCCTCAGCTGCTTTCCCCACCACCCCTGCAAATCCTCAGCTGCTTTCCCCACCACCCCTGCAGATCCTCAGCTACTTTCCCCACCACCCCTGCAAATCATCAGCTATTTCCCCACCACCCATGCAAATCCTCAGCTGCTTTCCCCACGACCCCTGCAAATCCTCAGCTATTTTCCCTACCCCTGCAAATGCTCAGCTACTTTCCCCACCACCCATGCAAATCCTCAGCTATTTTTCCCACCACCCCTGCAAATCCTCAGCTGCTTTCCCCACCACCCCTGCAAATCCTCAGCTACTTTCCCCACCACCCCTGCAAATCCTCAACTATTTTCCCCACCACCCCTGCAAATCCTCAGCTACTTTCCCCACCACCCCTGCAAATCCTCAGATGCTTTCCCCAACAACCCTGCAAATCCTCAGCTATTTCCCCACCACCCCTGCAAATCCTCAGCTATTTCCCCACCACCCCTGCAAATCCTCAGCTATTTTCCCCACAACCCCTGCAAATCCTCAGCTACTTTCCCCACCACCCCTGCAAATCCTCAGCTACTTTCCCCACCACCCCTACAAATCCTCAGCTATTTCCCCACCACCCCTGCAAATTCTCAGCTACTTTCCCCACCACCCCTGCAAATCCTCAGCTATTTCCCCACCACCCCTGCAAATCCTCAGCTATTTCCCCACCACCCCTGCAAATCCTCAGCTGCTTTCCCCACCACCCCTGCAAATCCTCAGCTAATTCCCCACCACCCCTGCAAATGCTCAGCTACTTTCCCCACCACCCCTGCAAATCCTCAGCTACTTTCCCCACCACCCCTGCAAATCATCAGCTACTTTCCCCACCACCCCTGCAAATCCTCAGCTGCTTTCCCCACCACCCCTGCAAATCCTCAGCTATTTTCCCCACCACCCCTGCAAATCCTCAGCTGCTTTCCCCACCACCCCTGCAAATCCTCAGCTACTTTCCCCACCACCCCTGCAAATCCTCAGCTACTTTCCCCACCACCCCTGCAAATCCTCAGCTGCTTTCCCCACCACCCCTGCAAATCCTCAGCTACTTTCCCCACCACCCCTGCAAATCCTCAGCTGCTTTCCCCACCACCCCTGCAAATCCTCAGCTGCTTTCCCCACCACCCCTGCAAATCCTCAGCTACTTTCCCCAACAACCCTGCAAATCCTCAGCTGCTTTCCCCTCCACCCCTGCAAATCCTCAGCTGCTTTCCCCACCACCCCATGCAAATGCTCAGCTACTTTCCCCACCACCCCTGCAAATCCTCAGCTACTTTCCCCACCACCCCTGCAAATCCTCAGCTACTTTCCCCACCACCCCTGCAAATCCTCAGCTACTTTCCCCACCACCCCTGCAAATCCTCAGCTGCTTTCCCCACCACCCCTGCAAATGTTCAGCTACTTTCCCCACCACCCCTGCAAATCCTCAGCTACTTTCCCCACCACCCCTGCAAATCCTCAGCTACTTTCCCCACCACCCCTGCAAATCCTCAGCTGCTTTCCCCACCACCCCTGCAAATCCTCAGCTATTTTCCCCACCACCCCTGCAAATCCTCAGCTGCTTTCCCCACCACCCCTGCAAATCCTCAGCTGCTTTCCCCACCACCCCTGCAAATCCTCAGCTACTTTCCCCACCACCCCTGCAAATCCTCAGCTGCTTTCCCCACCACCCCTGCAAATGCTCAGCTACTTTCCCCACCACCCCTGCAAATCCTCAGCTACTTTCCCCACCACCCCTGCAAATCCTCAGCTACTTTCCCCACCACCCCTGCAAATCCTCAGCTGCTTTCCCCACCACCCCTGCAAATCCTCAGCTGCTTTCCCCACCACCCCTGCAGATCCTCAGCTACTTTCCCCACCACCCCTGCAAATCCTCAGCTGCTTTCCCCACCACCCCTGCAGATCCTCAGCTGCTTTCCCCACCACCCCATGCAAATCCTCAGCTACTTTCTCCACCACCCCTGCAAATCCTCAGCTATTTTCCCCACCACCCCTGCAAATCCTCAGCTGCTTTCCCCACCACCCCTGCAGATCCTCAGCTGCTTTCCCCACCACCCCTGCAAATCCTCAGCTATTTCCCCACCACCCCTGCAAATCCTCAGCTGCTTTCTCCACCACCCCTGCAAATGCTCAGCTACTTTCCCCACCACCCCTGCAAATCCTCAGCTACTTTCCCCACCACCCCTGCAAATCCTCAGCTGCTTTCCCCACCACCCCTGCAAATCCTCAGCTGCTTTCCCCACCACCCCTGCAAATCCTCAGCTATTTTCCCCACCACCCCTGCAAATCCTCAGCTGCTTTCCCCACCACCCCTGCAGATCCTCAGCTGCTTTCCCCACCACCCCATGCAAATCCTCAGCTACTTTCTCCACCACCCCTGCAAATCCTCAGCTGCTTTCCCCACCACCCCTGCAGATCCTCAGCTGCTTTCCCCACCACCCCATGCAAATCCTCAGCTACTTTCTCCACCACCCCTGCAAATCCTCAGCTGCTTTCCCCACCACCCCTGCAAATCCTCAGCTACTTTCCCCACCACCCCTGCAAATCCTCAGCTACTTTCCCCACCACCCCTGCAAATCCTCAGCTGCTTTCCCCACCACCCCTGCAGATCCTCAGCTGCTTTCCCCACCACCCCATGCAAATCCTCAGCTACTTTCTCCACCACCCCTGCAACTCCTCAGCTGCTTTCCCCACCACCCCTGCAGATCCTCAGCTGCTTTCCCCACCACCCCATGCAAATCCTCAGCTACTTTCTCCACCACCCCTGCAAATCCTCAGCTGCTTTCCCCACCACCCCTGCAAATCCTCAGCTACTTTCCCCACCACCCCTGCAAATCCTCAGCTGCTTTCCCCACCGCCCCTGCAAATCCTCAGCTGCTTTCCCCACCACCCCTGCAAATGCTCAGCTACTTTCCCCACCACCCCTGCAAATCCTCAGCTACTTTCCCCACCACCCCTGCAAATCCTCAGCTATTTTCTCCACCACCCCTGCAAATCCTCAGCTATTTCCCCACCACCCCTGCAAATCCTCAGCTATTTTTCCCACCACCCCTGCAAATCCTCAGCTACTTTCCCCACCACCCCTGCAAATCCTCAGCTATTTCCCCACCACCCCTGCAAATGCTCAGCTACTTTCCCCACCACCCCTGCAAATCCTCAGCCATTTCCCCACCACCCCTGCAAATCCTCAGCTACTTTCCCCACCACCCCAGCAAATCCTCAGCTGCTTTCCCCACCACCCCTGCAAATCCTCAGCTACTTTCCCCACCACCCCTGCAAATCCTCAGCTACTTTCCCCACCACCCCTGCAAATCCTCAGCTGCTTTCCCCACCACCCCTGCAGATCCTCAGCTACTTCCCCACCACCCCTGCAAATCCTCAGCTATTTCCCCACCGCCCCTGCAAATGCTCAGTTATTTCCCCACCACCCCTGCAAATGCTCAGCTACTTTCCCCACCACCCCTGCAAATCCTCAGCTACTTTCCCCACCACCCCTGCAAATCCTCAGCTACTTTCCCCACCACCCCTGCAAATCCTCAGCTGCTTTCCCCACCACCCCTGCAGATCCTCAGCTACTTTCCCCACCACCCCAGCAAATCCTCAGCTATTTCCTCACCACCCCTGCAAATCCTCAGCTACTTTCCCCACCACCCCTGCAAATCCTCAGCTGCTTTCCCCACCACCCCTGCAGATCCTCAGCTACTTTCCCCACCACCCCTGCAAATCCTCAGCTATTTCCCCACCACCCCTGCAAATCCTCAGCTATTTTCCCCACCACCCCTGCAAATCCTCAGCTGCTTTCCCCACCACCCCTGCAGATCCTCAGCTACTTTCCCCACCACCCCTGCAAATCCTCAGCTATTTCCCCACCACCCCTGCAAATCCTCAGCTATTTCCCCACCACCCCTGCAAATCCTCAGTAGCTTTCCCCACCACCCCTGCAGATCCTCAGCTACTTTCCCCACCACCCCTACAAATCCTCAGCTATTTCCCCACCACCCCTGCAAATCCTCAGCTACTTTCCCCACCACCCCTGCAAATCCTCAGCTACTTTCCCCACCACCCCTGCAAATTCTCAGCTATTTTCTCCACCACCCCTGCAAATCCTCAGCTATTTCCCCACCACCCCTGCAAATCCTCAGCTATTTTCCCCACCACCCCTGCAAATCCTCAGCTATTTCCCCACCACCCCTGCAAATCCTCAGCTATTTCCCCACCACCCCTGCAAATGTTCAGCTACTTTCCCCACCACCCCTGAAAATCATCAGCTACTTTCCCCACCACCCCTGCAAATCCTCAGCTATTTTCCCCACCACCCCTGCAAATCCTCAGCTATTTTCCCCACCACCCCTGCAAATGCTCAGCTACTTTCCCCACCACCCCTGCAAATCCTCAGCTATTTCCCCACCACCCCTGCAAATCCTCAGCTACTTTCCCCACCACCCCTGCAAATCCTCAGCTATTTTCCCCACCACCCCTGCAAATCCTCAGCTATTTCCCCACCACCCCTGCAAATCCTCAGCTGCTTTCCCCACCACCCCTGCAAATCCTCAGCTGCTTTCCCCACCACCCCTGCAGATCCTCAGCTACTTTCCCCACCACCCCTGCAAATCATCAGCTATTTCCCCACCACCCATGCAAATCCTCAGCTGCTTTCCCCACGACCCCTGCAAATCCTCAGCTATTTTCCCTACCCCTGCAAATGCTCAGCTACTTTCCCCACCACCCATGCAAATCCTCAGCTATTTTTCCCACCACCCCTGCAAATCCTCAGCTGCTTTCCCCACCACCCCTGCAAATCCTCAGCTACTTTCCCCACCACCCCTGCAAATCCTCAGCTATTTTCCCCCCCACCCCTGCAAATCCTCAGCTACTTTCCCCACCACCCCTGCAAATCCTCAGCTGCTTTCCCCACCACCCCTGCAAATCCTCAGCTGCTTTCCCCACCACCCCTGCAAATCCTCAGCTACTTTCCCCACCACCCCTACAAATCCTCAGCTATTTCCCCACCACCCCTGCAAATCCTCAGCTACTTTCCCCACCACCCCTGCAAATCCTCAGCTATTTCCCCACCACCCCTGCAAATCATCAGCTATTTTCCCCACCACCCCTGCAAATCCTCAGCTATTTCCCCACCACCCCTGCAAATCCTCAGCTGCTTTCCCCACCACCCCTGCAAATCCTCAGCTAATTCCCCACCACCCCTGCAAATGCTCAGCTACTTTCCCCACCACCCCTGCAAATCCTCAGCTACTTTCCCCACCACCCCTGCAAATCATCAGCTACTTTCCCCACCACCCCTGCAAATCCTCAGCTGCTTTCCCCACCACCCCATGCAAATCCTCAGCTACTTTCTCCACCACCCCTGCAAATCCTCAGCTGCTTTCCCCACCACCCCTGCAAATCCTCAGCTACTTTCCCCACCACCCCTGCAAATCCTCAGCTGCTTTCCCCACCGCCCCTGCAAATCCTCAGCTGCTTTCCCCACCACCCCTGCAAATGCTCAGCTACTTTCCCCACCACCCCTGCAAATCCTCAGCTACTTTCCCCACCACCCCTGCAAATCCTCAGCTATTTTCTCCACCACCCCTGCAAATCCTCAGCTATTTCCCCACCACCCCTGCAAATCCTCAGCTATTTTTCCCACCACCCCTGCAAATCCTCAGCTATTTCCCCACCACCCCTGCAAATCCTCAGCTATTTCCCCACCACCCCTGCAAATGCTCAGCTACTTTCCCCACCACCCCTGCAAATCCTCAGCCATTTCCCCACCACCCCTGCAAATCCTCAGCTACTTTCCCCACCACCCCAGCAAATCCTCAGCTATTTCCCCACCACCCCTGCAAATCCTCAGCTACTTTCCCCACCACCCCTGCAAATCCTCAGCTGCTTTCCCCACCACCCCTGCAGATCCTCAGCTACTTCCCCACCACCCCTGCAAATCCTCAGCTATTTCCCCACCACCCCTGCAAATGCTCAGCTGCTTTCCCCACCACCCCTGCAAATGCTCAGCTACTTTCCCCACCACCCCTGCAAATCCTCAGCTACTTTCCCCACCACCCCTGCAAATCCTCAGCTACTTTCCCCACCACCCCTGCAAATCCTCAGCTGCTTTCCCCACCACCCCTGCAGATCCTCAGCTACTTTCCCCACCACCCCAGCAAATCCTCAGCTATGTCCTCACCACCCCTGCAAATCCTCAGCTACTTTCCCCACCACCCCTGCAAATCCTCAGCTGCTTTCCCCACCACCCCTGCAGATCCTCAGCTACTTTCCCCACCACCCCTGCAAATCCTCAGCTATTTCCCCACCACCCCTGCAAATCCTCAGCTATTTTCCCCACCACCCCTGCAAATCCTCAGCTGCTTTCCCCACCACCCCTGCAGATCCTCAGCTACTTTCCCCACCACCCCTGCAAATCCTCAGCTATTTCCCCACCACCCCTGCAAATCCTCAGCTATTTCCCCACCACCCCTGCAAATCCTCAGCTGCTTTCCCCACCACCCCTGCAGATCCTCAGCTACTTTCCCCACCACCCCTACAAATCCTCAGCTATTTCCCCACCACCCCTGCAAATTCTCAGCTACTTTCCCCACCACCCCTGCAAATCCTCAGCTACTTTCCCCACCACCCCTGCAAATCCTCAGCTATTTCCCCACCACCCCTGCAAATGTTCAGCTACTTTCCCCACCACCCCTGCAAATCATCAGCTACTTTCCCCACCACCCCTGCAAATCCTCAGCTATTTTCCCCACCACCCCTGCAAATCCTCAGCTATTTTCCCCACCACCCCTGCAAATGCTCAGCTACTTTCCCCACCACCCCTGCAAATCCTCAGCTATTTCCCCACCACCCCTGCAAATCCTCAGCTACTTTCCCCACCACCCCTGCAAATCCTCAGCTATTTTCCCCACCACCCCTGCAAATCCTCAGCTATTTCCCCACCACCCCTGCAAATCCTCAGCTGCTTTCCCCACCACCCCTGCAAATCCTCAGCTGCTTTCCCCACCACCCCTGCAGATCCTCAGCTACTTTCCCCACCACCCCTGCAAATCATCAGCTATTTCCCCACCACCCATGCAAATCCTCAGCTGCTTTCCCCACGACCCCTGCAAATCCTCAGCTATTTTCCCTACCCCTGCAAATGCTCAGCTACTTTCCCCACCACCCATGCAAATCCTCAGCTATTTTTCCCACCACCCCTGCAAATCCTCAGCTGCTTTCCCCACCACCCCTGCAAATCCTCAGCTACTTTCCCCACCACCCCTGCAAATCCTCAACTATTTTCCCCACCACCCCTGCAGATCCTCAGCTACTTTCCCCACCACCCCTGCAAATCCTCAGCTGCTTTCCCCAACAACCCTGCAAATCCTCAGCTATTTCCCCACCACCCCTGCAAATCCTCAGCTATTTCCCCACCACCCCTGCAAATGCTCAGCTACTTTCCCCACCACCCCTGCAAATCCTCAGCCATTTCCCCACCACCCCTGCAAATCCTCAGCTACTTTCCCCACCACCCCTGCAAATCCTCAGCTACTTTCCCCACCACCCCTGCAAATCCTCAGCTATTTCCCCACCACCCCTGCAAATCATCAGCTATTTCCCCACCACCCCTGCAAATCCTCAGCTGCTTTCCCCACCACCCCTGCAAATCCTCAGCTAATTCCCCACCACCCCTGCAAATGCTCAGCTACTTTCCCCACCACCCCTGCAAATCCTCAGCTACTTTCCCCACCACCCCTGCAAATCATCAGCTACTTTCCCCACCACCCCTGCAAATCCTCA
Source organism: Limnomonas spitsbergensis (assembly GCA_037349105.1). Taxonomy (NCBI): domain Eukaryota; kingdom Viridiplantae; phylum Chlorophyta; class Chlorophyceae; order Chlamydomonadales; genus Limnomonas; species Limnomonas spitsbergensis. The sequence goes on along the minus strand of JAYJMM010000084.1, from coordinate 34,951 downwards.
GCTGCTTTCCCCACCACCCCTGCAAATCCTCAGCTATTTTCCCCACCACCCCTGCAAATCCTCAGCTGCTTTCCCCACCACCCCTGCAAATCCTCAGCTACTTTCCCCACCACCCCTGCAAATCCTCAGCTACTTTCCCCACCACCCCTGCAAATCCTCAGCTGCTTTCCCCACCACCCCTGCAAATCCTCAGCTATTTTCCCCACCACCCCTGCAAATCCTCAGCTGCTTTCCCCACCACCCCTGCAAATCCTCAGCTGCTTTCCCCACCACCCCTGCAAATGTTCAGCTACTTTCCCCACCACCCCTGCAAATCCTCAGCTGCTTTCCCCACCACCCCTGCAAATCCTCAGCTATTTTCCCCACCACCCCTGCAAATCCTCAGCTGCTTTCCCCTCCACCCCTGCAAATCCTCAGCTGCTTTCCCCACCACCCCATGCAAATGCTCAGCTACTTTCCCCACCACCCCTGCAAATCCTCAGCTACTTTCCCCACCACCCCTGCAAATCCTCAGCTACTTTCCCCACCACCCCTGCAAATCCTCAGCTACTTTCCCCACCACCCCTGCAAATCCTCAGCTGCTTTCCCCACCACCCCTGCAAATGTTCAGCTACTTTCCCCACCACCCCTGCAAATCCTCAGCTACTTTCCCCACCACCCCTGCAAATCCTCAGCTACTTTCCCCACCACCCCTGCAAATCCTCAGCTGCTTTCCCCACCACCCCTGCAAATCCTCAGCTATTTTCCCCACCACCCCTGCAAATCCTCAGCTGCTTTCCCCACCACCCCTGCAAATCCTCAGCTGCTTTCCCCACCACCCCTGCAAATCCTCAGCTACTTTCCCCACCACCCCTGCAAATCCTCAGCTGCTTTCCCCACCACCCCTGCAAATGCTCAGCTACTTTCCCCACCACCCCTGCAAATCCTCAGCTACTTTCCCCAACACCCCTGCAAATCCTCAGCTATTTTCCCCACCACCCCTGCAAATCCTCAGCTGCTTTCCCCACCACCCCTGCAAATCCTCAGCTGCTTTCCCCTCCACCCCTGCAAATCCTCAGCTGCTTTCCCCACCACCCCTGCAGATCCTCAGCTGCTTTCCCCACCACCCCTGCAAATCCTCAGCTACTTTCCCCACCACCCCTGCAAATCCTCAGCTATTTCCCCACCACCCCTGCAAATCCTCAGCTGCTTTCCCCACCACCCCTGCAAATCCTCAGCTATTTCCCCACCACCCCTGCAAATCCTCAGCTGCTTTCCCCACCACCCCTGCAAATCCTCAGCTGCTTTCCCCACCACCCCTGCAAATCCTCAGCTGCTTTCCCCACCACCCCTGCAAATCCTCAGCTGCTTTCCCCTCCACCCCTGCAAATCCTCAGCTGCTTTCCCCACCACCCCTGCAGATCCTCAGCTGCTTTCCCCACCACCCCTGCAAATCCTCAGCTACTTTCCCCACCACCCCTGCAAATCCTCAGCTATTTCCCCACCACCCCTGCAAATCCTCAGCTGCTTTCCCCACCACCCCTGCAAATCCTCAGCTATTTCCCCACCACCCCTGCAAATCCTCAGCTGCTTTCCCCACCACCCCTGCAGATCCTCAGCTGCTTTCCCCACCACCCCTGCAAATCCTCAGCTATTTCCCCACCACCCCTGCAAATCCTCAGCTGCTTTCTCCACCACCCCTGCAAATGCTCAGCTACTTTCCCCACCACCCCTGCAAATCCTCAGCTATTTCCCCACCACCCCTGCAAATCCTCAGCTATTTTCCCCACCACCCCTGCAAATCCTCAGCTGCTTTCCCCACCACCCCTGCAAATCCTCAGCTGCTTTCCCCACCACCCCTGCAAATCCTCAGCTGCTTTCTCCACCACCCCTGCAAATGCTCAGCTACTTTCCCCACCACCCCTGCAAATCCTCAGCTACTTTCCCCACCACCCCTGCAAATCCTCAGCTGCTTTCCCCACCACCCCTGCAAATCCTCAGCTGCTTTCCCCACCACCCCTGCAAATCCTCAGCTATTTTCCCCACCACCCCTGCAAATCCTCAGCTACTTTCCCCACCACCCCATGCAAATCCTCAGCTGCTTTCCCCACCACCCCTGCAGATCCTCAGCTGCTTTCCCCACCACCCCATGCAAATGCTCAGCTACTTTCCCCACCACCCCTGCAAATCCTCAGCTACTTTCCCCACCACCCCTGCAAATCCTCAGCTGCTTTCCCCACCACCCCTGCAGATCCTCAGCTGCTTTCCCCACCACCCCATGCAAATCCTCAGCTACTTTCTCCACCACCCCTGCAAATCCTCAGCTGCTTTCCCCACCACCCCTGCAGATCCTCAGCTGCTTTCCCCACCACCCCATGCAAATCCTCAGCTACTTTCTCCACCACCCCTGCAAATCCTCAGCTGCTTTCCCCACCACCCCTGCAAATCCTCAGCTACTTTCCCCACCACCCCTGCAAATCCTCAGCTGCTTTCCCCACCGCCCCTGCAAATCCTCAGCTGCTTTCCCCACCACCCCTGCAAATGCTCAGCTACTTTCCCCACCACCCCTGCAAATCCTCAGCTACTTTCCCCACCACCCCTGCAAATCCTCAGCTATTTTCTCCACCACCCCTGCAAATCCTCAGCTATTTCCCCACCACCCCTGCAAATCCTCAGCTATTTTTCCCACCACCCCTGCAAATCCTCAGCTATTTCCCCACCACCCCTGCAAATCCTCAGCTATTTCCCCACCACCCCTGCAAATGCTCAGCTACTTTCCCCACCACCCCTGCAAATCCTCAGCCATTTCCCCACCACCCCTGCAAATCCTCAGCTACTTTCCCCACCACCCCTGCAAATGCTCAGCTACTTTCCCCACCACCCCTGCAAATCCTCAGCTACTTTCCCCACCACCCCTGCAAATCCTCAGCTACTTTCCCCACCACCCCTGCAAATCCTCAGCTGCTTTCCCCACCACCCCTGCAGATCCTCAGCTACTTTCCCCACCACCCCAGCAAATCCTCAGCTATTTCCTCACCACCCCTGCAAATCCTCAGCTACTTTCCCCACCACCCCTGCAAATCCTCAGCTGCTTTCCCCACCACCCCTGCAGATCCTCAGCTACTTTCCCCACCACCCCTGCAAATCCTCAGCTATTTCCCCACCACCCCTGCAAATCCTCAGCTATTTTCCCCACCACCCCTGAAAATCCTCAGCTGCTTTCCCCACCACCCCTGCAGATCCTCAGCTACTTTCCCCACCACCCCTGCAAATCCTCAGCTATTTCCCCACCACCCCTGCAAATCCTCAGCTATTTCCCCACCACCCCTGCAAATCCTCAGCTGCTTTCCCCACCACCCCTGCAGATCCTCAGCTACTTTCCCCACCACCCCTACAAATCCTCAGCTATTTCCCCACCACCCCTGCAAATTCTCAGCTACTTTCCCCACCACCCCTGCAAATCCTCAGCTACTTTCCCCACCACCCCTGCAAATCCTCAGCTATTTTCTCCACCACCCCTGCAAATCCTCAGCTATTTCCCCACCACCCCTGCAAATCCTCAGCTATTTTCCCCACCACCCCTGCAAATCCTCAGCTATTTCCCCACCACCCCTGCAAATCCTCAGCTATTTCCCCACCACCCCTGCAAATGTTCAGCTACTTTCCCCACCACCCCTGCAAATCATCAGCTACTTTCCCCACCACCCCTGCAAATCCTCAGCTATTTTCCCCACCACCCCTGCAAATCCTCAGCTATTTTCCCCACCACCCCTGCAAATCCTCAGCTACTTTCCCCACCACCCCTGCAAATCCTCAGCTATTTCCCCACCACCCCTGCAAATCCTCAGCTACTTTCCCCACCACCCCTGCAAATCCTCAGCTATTTTCCCCACCACCCCTGCAAATCCTCAGCTATTTCCCCACCACCCCTGCAAATCCTCAGCTGCTTTCCCCACCACCCCTGCAAATCCTCAGCTACTTTCCCCACCACCCCTACAAATCATCAGCTACTTTCCCCACCACCCCTGCAAATCCTCAGCTGCTTTCCCCACCACCCCTGCAGATCATCAGCTACTTTCCCCACCACCCCTGCAAATCATCAGCTATTTCCCCACCACCCATGCAAATCCTCAGCTGCTTTCCCCACGACCCCTGCAAATCCTCAGCTATTTTCCCTACCCCTGCAAATGCTCAGCTACTTTCCCCACCACCCCTGCAAATCCTCAGCTGCTTTCCCCACCACCCCTGCAGATCCTCAGCTACTTTCCCCACCACCCCAGCAAATCCTCAGCTATTTCCTCACCACCCCTGCAAATCCTCAGCTACTTTCCCCACCACCCCTGCAAATCCTCAGCTGCTTTCCCCACCACCCCTGCAGATCCTCAGCTACTTTCCCCACCACCCCTGCAAATCCTCAGCTATTTCCCCACCACCCCTGCAAATCCTCAGCTATTTTCCCCACCACCCCTGAAAATCCTCAGCTGCTTTCCCCACCACCCCTGCAGATCCTCAGCTACTTTCCCCACCACCCCTGCAAATCCTCAGCTATTTCCCCACCACCCCTGCAAATCCTCAGCTATTTCCCCACCACCCCTGCAAATCCTCAGCTGCTTTCCCCACCACCCCTGCAGATCCTCAGCTACTTTCCCCACCACCCCTACAAATCCTCAGCTATTTCCCCACCACCCCTGCAAATTCTCAGCTACTTTCCCCACCACCCCTGCAAATCCTCAGCTACTTTCCCCACCACCCCTGCAAATCCTCAGCTATTTTCTCCACCACCCCTGCAAATCCTCAGCTATTTCCCCACCACCCCTGCAAATCCTCAGCTATTTTCCCCACCACCCCTGCAAATCCTCAGCTATTTCCCCACCACCCCTGCAAATCCTCAGCTATTTCCCCACCACCCCTGCAAATGTTCAGCTACTTTCCCCACCACCCCTGCAAATCATCAGCTACTTTCCCCACCACCCCTGCAAATCCTCAGCTATTTTCCCCACCACCCCTGCAAATCCTCAGCTATTTTCCCCACCACCCCTGCAAATGCTCAGCTACTTTCCCCACCACCCCTGCAAATCCTCAGCTATTTCCCCACCACCCCTGCAAATCCTCAGCTACTTTCCCCACCACCCCTGCAAATCCTCAGCTATTTTCCCCACCACCCCTGCAAATCCTCAGCTATTTCCCCACCACCCCTGCAAATCCTCAGCTGCTTTCCCCACCACCCCTGCAAATCCTCAGCTACTTTCCCCACCACCCCTACAAATCATCAGCTACTTTCCCCACCACCCCTGCAAATCCTCAGCTGCTTTCCCCACCACCCCTGCAGATCATCAGCTACTTTCCCCACCACCCCTGCAAATCATCAGCTATTTCCCCACCACCCATGCAAATCCTCAGCTGCTTTCCCCACGACCCCTGCAAATCCTCAGCTATTTTCCCTACCCCTGCAAATGCTCAGCTACTTTCCCCACCACCCATGCAAATCCTCAGCTATTTTTCCCACCACCCCTGCAAATCCTCAGCTGCTTTCCCCACCACCCCTGCAAATCCTCAGCTACTTTCCCCACCACCCCTGCAAATCCTCAACTATTTTCCCCACCACCCCTGCAAATCCTCAGCTACTTTCCCCACCACCCCTGCAAATCCTCAGCTGCTTTCCCCAACAACCCTGCAAATCCTCAGCTATTTCCCCACCACCCCTGCAAATCCTCAGCTATTTCCCCACCACCCCTGCAAATCCTCAGCTATTTTCCCCACAACCCCTGCAAATCCTCAGCTACTTTCCCCACCACCCCTGCAAATCCTCAGCTACTTTCCCCACCACCCCTACAAATCCTCAGCTATTTCCCCACCACCCCTGCAAATCCTCAGCTACTTTCCCCACCACCCCTGCAAATCCTCAGCTATTTCCCCACCACCCCTGCAAATCATCAGCTATTTTCCCCACCACCCCTGCAAATCCTCAGCTATTTCCCCACCACCCCTGCAAATCCTCAGCTGCTTTCCCCACCACCCCTGCAAATCCTCAGCTAATTCCCCACCACCCCTGCAAATGCTCAGTTACTTTCCCCACCACCCCTGCAAATCCTCAGCTACTTTCCCCACCACCCCTGCAAATCATCAGCTACTTTCCCCACCACCCCTGCAAATCCTCAGCTGCTTTCCCCACCACCCCTGCAAATCCTCAGCCATTTCCCCACCACCCCTGCAGATCCTCAGCTGCTTTCCCCACCACCCCATGCAAATCCTCAGCTACTTTCCCCACCACCCCTGCAAATCCTCAGCTACTTTCCCCACCACCCCTGCAAATCATCAGCTACTTTCCCCACCACCCCTGCAAATCCTCAGCTGCTTTCCCCACCACCCCTGCAAATCCTCAGCCATTTCCCCACCACCCCTGCAAATCCTCAGCCATTTCCCCACCACCCCTGCAGATCCTCAGCTGCTTTCCCCACCACCCCATGCAAATCCTCAGCTACTTTCTCCACCACCCCTGCAAATCCTCAGCTGCTTTCCCCACCACCCCTGCAAATCCTCAGCTACTTTCCCCACCACCCCTGCAAATCCTCAGCTGCTTTCCCCACCACCCCTGCAAATCCTCAGCTGCTTTCCCCACCACCCCTGCAAATGCTCAGCTACTTTCCCCACCACCCCTGCAAATCCTCAGCTACTTTCCCCACCACCCCTGCAAATCCTCAGCTATTTTCTCCACCACCCCTGCAAATCCTCAGCTATTTCCCCACCACCCCTGCAAATCCTCAGCTATTTTCTCCACCACCCCTGCAAATCCTCAGCTATTTCCCCACCACCCCTGCAAATCCTCAGCTATTTTCCCCACCACCCCTGCAAATCCTCAGCTATTTCCCCACCACCCCTGCAAATCCTCAGCTATTTCCCCACCACCCCTGCAAATGTTCAGCTACTTTCCCCACCACCCCTGCAAATCATCAGCTACTTTCCCCACCACCCCTGCAAATCCTCAGCTATTTTCCCCACCACCCCTGCAAATCCTCAGCTATTTTCCCCACCACCCCTGCAAATGCTCAGCTACTTTCCCCACCACCCCTGCAAATCCTCAGCTATTTCCCCACCACCCCTGCAAATCCTCAGCTACTTTCCCCACCACCCCTGCAAATCCTCAGCTATTTTCCCCACCACCCCTGCAAATCCTCAGCTATTTCCCCACCACCCCTGCAAATCCTCAGCTGCTTTCCCCACCACCCCTGCAAATCCTCAGCTGCTTTCCCCACCACCCCTGCAGATCATCAGCTACTTTCCCCACCACCCCTGCAAATCATCAGCTATTTCCCCACCACCCATGCAAATCCTCAGCTGCTTTCCCCACGACCCCTGCAAATCCTCAGCTATTTTCCCTACCCCTGCAAATGCTCAGCTACTTTCCCCACCACCCATGCAAATCCTCAGCTATTTTTCCCACCACCCCTGCAAATCCTCAGCTGCTTTCCCCACCACCCCTGCAAATCCTCAGCTACTTTCCCCACCACCCCTGCAAATCCTCAACTATTTTCCCCACCACCCCTGCAAATCCTCAGCTACTTTCCCCACCACCCCTGCAAATCCTCAGCTGCTTTCCCCAACAACCCTGCAAATCCTCAGCTGCTTTCCCCACCACCCCTGCAAATCCTCAGCTATTTCCCCACCACCCCTGCAAATCCTCAGCTATTTCCCCACCACCCCTGCAAATCCTCAGCTATTTTCCCCACCACCCCTGCAAATCCTCAGCTATTTCCCCACCACCCCTGCAAATCCTCAGCTACTTTCCCCACCACCCCTACAAATCCTCAGCTATTTCCCCACCACCCCTGCAAATCCTCAGCTATTTCCCCACCACCCCTGCAAATCCTCAGCTATTTCCCCACCACCCCTGCAAATCATCAGCTATTTTCCCCACCACCCCTGCAAATCCTCAGCTATTTCCCCACCACCCCTGCAAATCCTCAGCTGCTTTCCCCACCACCCCTGCAAATCCTCAGCTAATTCCCCACCACCCCTGCAAATGCTCAGTTACTTTCCCCACCACCCCTGCAAATCCTCAGCTACTTTCCCCACCACCCCTGCAAATCATCAGCTACTTTCCCCACCACCCCTGCAAATCCTCAGCTGCTTTCCCCACCACCCCTGCAAATCCTCAGCCATTTCCCCACCACCCCTGCAGATCCTCAGCTGCTTTCCCCACCACCCCATGCAAATCCTCAGCTACTTTCTCCACCACCCCTGCAAATCCTCAGCTGCTTTCCCCACCACCCCTGCAAATCCTCAGCTACTTTCCCCACCACCCCTGCAAATCCTCAGCTGCTTTCCCCACCGCCCCTGCAAATCCTCAGCTGCTTTCCCCACCACCCCTGCAAATGCTCAGCTACTTTCCCCACCACCCCTGCAAATCCTCAGCTACTTTCCCCACCACCCCTGCAAATCCTCAGCTATTTTCTCCACCACCCCTGCAAATCCTCAGCTATTTCCCCACCACCCCTGCAAATCCTCAGCTATTTTTCCCACCACCCCTGCAAATCCTCAGCTATTTCCCCACCACCCCTGCAAATCCTCAGCTATTTCCCCACCACCCCTGCAAATGCTCAGCTACTTTCCCCACCACCCCTGCAAATCCTCAGCCATTTCCCCACCACCCCTGCAAATCCTCAGCTACTTTCCCCACCACCCCAGCAAATCCTCAGCTATTTCCCCACCACCCCTGCAAATCCTCAGCTACTTTCCCCACCACCCCTGCAAATCCTCAGCTGCTTTCCCCACCACCCCTGCAGATCCTCAGCTACTTCCCCACCACCCCTGCAAATCCTCAGCTATTTCCCCACCACCCCTGCAAATGCTCAGCTGCTTTCCCCACCACCCCTGCAAATGCTCAGCTACTTTCCCCACCACCCCTGCAAATCCTCAGCTGCTTTCCCCACCACCCCTGCAAATCCTCAGCTACTTTCCCCACCACCCCTGCAAATCCTCAGCTGCTTTCCCCACCACCCCTGCAGATCCTCAGCTACTTTCCCCACCACCCCAGCAAATCCTCAGCTATTTCCTCACCACCCCTGCAAATCCTCAGCTACTTTCCCCACCACCCCTGCAAATCCTCAGCTGCTTTCCCCACCACCCCTGCAGATCCTCAGCTACTTTCCCCACCACCCCTGCAAATCCTCAGCTATTTCCCCACCACCCCTGCAAATCCTCAGCTATTTTCCCCACCACCCCTGCAAATCCTCAGCTGCTTTCCCCACCACCCCTGCAGATCCTCAGCTACTTTCCCCACCACCCCTGCAAATCCTCAGCTATTTCCCCACCACCCCTGCAAATCCTCAGCTATTTCCCCACCACCCCTGCAAATCCTCAGCTGCTTTCCCCACCACCCCTGCAGATCCTCAGCTACTTTCCCCACCACCCCTACAAATCCTCAGCTATTTCCCCACCACCCCTGCAAATTCTCAGCTACTTTCCCCACCACCCCTGCAAATCCTCAGCTACTTTCCCCACCACCCCAGCAAATCCTCAGCTATTTCCCCACCACCCCTGCAAATCCTCAGCTACTTTCCCCACCACCCCTGCAAATCCTCAGCTGCTTTCCCCACCACCCCTGCAGATCCTCAGCTACTTCCCCACCACCCCTGCAAATCCTCAGCTATTTCCCCACCACCCCTGCAAATGCTCAGCTGCTTTCCCCACCACCCCTGCAAATGCTCAGCTACTTTCCCCACCACCCCTGCAAATCCTCAGCTACTTTCCCCACCACCCCTGCAAATCCTCAGCTACTTTCCCCACCACCCCTGCAAATCCTCAGCTGCTTTCCCCACCACCCCTGCAGATCCTCAGCTACTTTCCCCACCACCCCAGCAAATCCTCAGCTATTTCCTCACCACCCCTGCAAATCCTCAGCTACTTTCCCCACCACCCCTGCAAATCCTCAGCTGCTTTCCCCACCACCCCTGCAGATCCTCAGCTACTTTCCCCACCACCCCTGCAAATCCTCAGCTATTTCCCCACCACCCCTGCAAATCCTCAGCTATTTTCCCCACCACCCCTGAAAATCCTCAGCTGCTTTCCCCACCACCCCTGCAGATCCTCAGCTACTTTCCCCACCACCCCTGCAAATCCTCAGCTATTTCCCCACCACCCCTGCAAATCCTCAGCTATTTCCCCACCACCCCTGCAAATCCTCAGCTGCTTTCCCCACCACCCCTGCAGATCCTCAGCTACTTTCCCCACCACCCCTACAAATCCTCAGCTATTTCCCCACCACCCCTGCAAATTCTCAGCTACTTTCCCCACCACCCCTGCAAATCCTCAGCTACTTTCCCCACCACCCCTGCAAATCCTCAGCTATTTTCTCCACCACCCCTGCAAATCCTCAGCTATTTCCCCACCACCCCTGCAAATCCTCAGCTATTTTCCCCACCACCCCTGCAAATCCTCAGCTATTTCCCCACCACCCCTGCAAATCCTCAGCTATTTCCCCACCACCCCTGCAAATGTTCAGCTACTTTCCCCACCACCCCTGCAAATCATCAGCTACTTTCCCCACCACCCCTGCATATCCTCAGCTATTTTCCCCACCACCCCTGCAAATCCTCAGCTATTTTCCCCACCACCCCTGCAAATGCTCAGCTACTTTCCCCACCACCCCTGCAAATCCTCAGCTATTTCCCCACCACCCCTGCAAATCCTCAGCTACTTTCCCCACCACCCCTGCAAATCCTCAGCTATTTTCCCCACCACCCCTGCAAATCCTCAGCTATTTCCCCACCACCCCTGCAAATCCTCAGCTGCTTTCCCCACCACCCCTGCAAATCCTCAGCTGCTTTCCCCACCACCCCTGCAGATCCTCAGCTACTTTCCCCACCACCCCTGCAAATCATCAGCTATTTCCCCACCACCCATGCAAATCCTCAGCTGCTTTCCCCACGACCCCTGCAAATCCTCAGCTATTTTCCCTACCCCTGCAAATGCTCAGCTACTTTCCCCACCACCCATGCAAATCCTCAGCTATTTTTCCCACCACCCCTGCAAATCCTCAGCTACTTTCCCCACCACCCCTGCAAATCCTCAACTATTTTCCCCACCACCCCTGCAAATCCTCAGCTACTTTCCCCACCACCCCTGCAAATCCTCAGCTGCTTTCCCCAACAACCCTGCAAATCCTCAGCTATTTCCCCACCACCCCTGCAAATCCTCAGCTATTTCCCCACCACCCCTGCAAATCCTCAGCTATTTTCCCCACAACCCCTGCAAATCCTCAGCTACTTTCCCCACCACCCCTGCAAATCCTCAGCTACTTTCCCCACCACCCCTACAAATCCTCAGCTATTTCCCCACCACCCCTGCAAATCCTCAGCTACTTTCCCCACCACCCCTGCAAATCCTCAGCTATTTCCCCACCACCCCTGCAAATCATCAGCTATTTTCCCCACCACCCCTGCAAATCCTCAGCTATTTCCCCACCACCCCTGCAAATCCTCAGCTGCTTTCCCCACCACCCCTGCAAATCCTCAGCTAATTCCCCACCACCCCTGCAAATGCTCAGCTACTTTCCCCACCACCCCTGCAAATCCTCAGCTACTTTCCCCACCACCCCTGCAAATCATCAGCTACTTTCCCCACCACCCCTGCAAATCCTCAGCTGCTTTCCCCACCACCCCTGCAAATCCTCAGCCATTTCCCCACCACCCCTGCAGATCCTCAGCTGCTTTCCCCACCACCCCATGCAAATCCTCAGCTACTTTCTCCACCACCCCTGCAAATCCTCAGCTGCTTTCCCCACCACCCCTGCAAATCCTCAGCTACTTTCCCCACCACCCCTGCAAATCCTCAGCTGCTTTCCCCACCGCCCCTGCAAATCCTCAGCTGCTTTCCCCACCACCCCTGCAAATGCTCAGCTACTTTCCCCACCACCCCTGCAAATCCTCAGCTACTTTCCCCACCACCCCTGCAAATCCTCAGCTATTTTCTCCACCACCCCTGCAAATCCTCAGCTATTTCCCCACCACCCCTGCAAATCCTCAGCTATTTTTCCCACCACCCCTGCAAATCCTCAGCTATTTCCCCACCACCCCTGCAAATGCTCAGCTACTTTCCCCACCACCCCTGCAAATCCTCAGCCATTTCCCCACCACCCCTGCAAATCCTCAGCTACTTTCCCCACCACCCCAGCAAATCCTCAGCTATTTCCCCACCACCCCTGCAAATCCTCAGCTACTTTCCCCACCACCCCTGCAAATCCTCAGCTGCTTTCCCCACCACCCCTGCAGATCCTCAGCTACTTCCCCACCACCCCTGCAAATCCTCATCTATTTCCCCACCACCCCTGCAAATGCTCAGCTGCTTTCCCCACCACCCCTGCAAATCCTCAGCTACTTTCCCCACCACCCCTGCAAATCCTCAGCTACTTTCCCCACCACCCCTGCAAATCCTCAGCTACTTTCCCCACCACCCCTGCAAATCCTCAGCTGCTTTCCCCACCACCCCTGCAGATCCTCAGCTACTTTCCCCACCACCCCAGCAAATCCTCAGCTATTTCCTCACCACCCCTGCAAATCCTCAGCTACTTTCCCCACCACCCCTGCAAATCCTCAGCTGCTTTCCCCACCACCCCTGCAGATCCTCAGCTACTTTCCCCACCACCCCTGCAAATCCTCAGCTATTTCCCCACCACCCCTGCAAATCCTCAGCTATTTTCCCCACCACCCCTGCAAATCCTCAGCTGCTTTCCCCACCACCCCTGCAGATCCTCAGCTACTTTCCCCACCACCCCTGCAAATCCTCAGCTATTTCCCCACCACCCCTGCAAATCCTCAGCTATTTCCCCACCACCCCTGCAAATCCTCAGCTGCTTTCCCCACCACCCCTGCAGATCCTCAGCTACTTTCCCCACCACCCCTACAAATCCTCAGCTATTTCCCCACCACCCCTGCAAATTCTCAGCTACTTTCCCCACCACCCCTGCAAATCCTCAGCTACTTTCCCCACCACCCCTGCAAATCCTCAGCTATTTCCCCACCACCCCTGCAAATGTTCAGCTACTTTCCCCACCACCCCTGCAAATCATCAGCTACTTTCCCCACCACCCCTGCAAATCCTCAGCTATTTTCCCCACCACCCCTGCAAATCCTCAGCTATTTTCCCCACCACCCCTGCAAATGCTCAGCTACTTTCCCCACCACCCCTGCAAATCCTCAGCTATTTCCCCACCACCCCTGCAAATCCTCAGCTACTTTCCCCACCACCCCTGCAAATCCTCAGCTATTTTCCCCACCACCCCTGCAAATCCTCAGCTATTTCCCCACCACCCCTGCAAATCCTCAGCTGCTTTCCCCACCACCCCTGCAAATCCTCAGCTGCTTTCCCCACCACCCCTGCAGATCCTCAGCTACTTTCCCCACCACCCCTGCAAATCATCAGCTATTTCCCCACCACCCATGCAAATCCTCAGCTGCTTTCCCCACCACCCCTGCAAATCCTCAGCTATTTCCCCACCACCCCTGCAAATGCTCAGCTACTTTCCCCACCACCCATGCAAATCCTCAGCCATTTCCCCACCACCCCTGCAAATCCTCAGCTACTTTCCCCACCACCCCAGCAAATCCTCAGCTATTTCCCCACCACCCCTGCAAATCCTCAGCTACTTTCCCCACCACCCCTGCAAATCCTCAGCTGCTTTCCCCACCACCCCTGCAGATCCTCAGCTACTTCCCCACCACCCCTGCAAATCCTCATCTATTTCCCCACCACCCCTGCAAATGCTCAGCTGCTTTCCCCACCACCCCTGCAAATCCTCAGCTACTTTCCCCACCACCCCTGCAAATCCTCAGCTACTTTCCCCACCACCCCTGCAAATCCTCAGCTACTTTCCCCACCACCCCTGCAAATCCTCAGCTGCTTTCCCCACCACCCCTGCAGATCCTCAGCTACTTTCCCCACCACCCCAGCAAATCCTCAGCTATTTCCTCACCACCCCTGCAAATCCTCAGCTACTTTCCCCACCACCCCTGCAAATCCTCAGCTGCTTTCCCCACCACCCCTGCAGATCCTCAGCTACTTTCCCCACCACCCCTGCAAATCCTCAGCTATTTCCCCACCACCCCTGCAAATCCTCAGCTATTTTCCCCACCACCCCTGCAAATCCTCAGCTGCTTTCCCCACCACCCCTGCAGATCCTCAGCTACTTTCCCCACCACCCCTGCAAATCCTCAGCTATTTCCCCACCACCCCTGCAAATCCTCAGCTATTTCCCCACCACCCCTGCAAATCCTCAGCTGCTTTCCCCACCACCCCTGCAGATCCTCAGCTACTTTCCCCACCACCCCTACAAATCCTCAGCTATTTCCCCACCACCCCTGCAAATTCTCAGCTACTTTCCCCACCACCCCTGCAAATCCTCAGCTACTTTCCCCACCACCCCTGCAAATCCTCAGCTATTTCCCCACCACCCCTGCAAATGTTCAGCTACTTTCCCCACCACCCCTGCAAATCATCAGCTACTTTCCCCACCACCCCTGCAAATCCTCAGCTATTTTCCCCACCACCCCTGCAAATCCTCAGCTATTTTCCCCACCACCCCTGCAAATGCTCAGCTACTTTCCCCACCACCCCTGCAAATCCTCAGCTATTTCCCCACCACCCCTGCAAATCCTCAGCTACTTTCCCCACCACCCCTGCAAATCCTCAGCTATTTTCCCCACCACCCCTGCAAATCCTCAGCTATTTCCCCACCACCCCTGCAAATCCTCAGCTGCTTTCCCCACCACCCCTGCAAATCCTCAGCTGCTTTCCCCACCACCCCTGCAGATCCTCAGCTACTTTCCCCACCACCCCTGCAAATCATCAGCTATTTCCCCACCACCCATGCAAATCCTCAGCTGCTTTCCCCACCACCCATGCAAATCCTCAGCTATTTTCCCTACCCCTGCAAATGCTCAGCTACTTTCCCCACCACCCATGCAAATCCTCAGCTATTTTTCCCACCACCCCTGCAAATCCTCAGCTGCTTTCCCCACCACCCCTGCAAATCCTCAGCTACTTTCCCCACCACCCCTGCAAATCCTCAACTATTTTCCCCACCACCCCTGCAAATCCTCAGCTTCTTTCCCCACCACCCCTGCAAATCCTCAGCTGCTTTCCCCAACAACCCTGCAAATCCTCAGCTATTTCCCCACCACCCCTGCAAATCCTCAGCTATTTCCCCACCACCCCTGCAAATCCTCAGCTATTTTCCCCACAACCCCTGCAAATCCTCAGTTACTTTCCCCACCACCCCTGCAAATCCTCAGCTACTTTCCCCACCACCCCTACAAATCCTCAGCTATTTCCCCACCACCCCTGCAAATCCTCAGCTACTTTCCCCACCACCCCTGCAAATCCTCAGCTATTTCCCCACCACCCCTGCAAATCATCAGCTATTTTCCCCACCACCCCTGCAAATCCTCAGCTATTTCCCCACCACCCCTGCAAATCCTCAGCTGCTTTCCCCACCACCCCTGCAAATCCTCAGCTAATTCCCCACCACCCCTGCAAATGCTCAGCTACTTTCCCCACCACCCCTGCAAATCCTCAGCTACTTTCCCCACCACCCCTGCAAATCATCAGCTACTTTCCCCACCACCCCTGCAAATCCTCAGCTGCTTTCCCCACCACCCCTGCAAATCCTCAGCTATTTTCCCCACCACCCCTGCAAATCCTCAGCTGCTTTCCCCACCACCCCTGCAAATCCTCAGCTACTTTCCCCACCACCCCTGCAAATCCTCAGCTACTTTCCCCACCACCCCTGCAAATCCTCAGCTGCTTTCCCCACCACCCCTGCAAATCCTCAGCTATTTTCCCCACCACCCCTGCAAATCCTCAGCTGCTTTCCCCACCACCCCTGCAAATCCTCAGCTACTTTCCCCAACAACCCTGCAAATCCTCAGCTGCTTTCCCCTCCACCCCTGCAAATCCTCAGCTGCTTTCCCCACCACCCCATGCAAATGCTCAGCTACTTTCCCCACCACCCCTGCAAATCCTCAGCTACTTTCCCCACCACCCCTGCAAATCCTCAGCCACTTTCCCCACCACCCCTGCAAATCCTCAGCTACTTTCCCCACCACCCCTGCAAATCCTCAGCTGCTTTCCCCACCACCCCTGCAAATGTTCAGCTACTTTCCCCACCACCCCTGCAAATCCTCAGCTACTTTCCCCACCACCCCTGCAAATCCTCAGCTACTTTCCCCACCACCCCTGCAAATCCTCAGCTGCTTTCCCCACCACCCCTGCAAATCCTCAGCTATTTTCCCCACCACCCCTGCAAATCCTCAGCTGCTTTCCCCACCACCCCTGCAAATCCTCAGCTGCTTTCCCCACCACCCCTGCAAATCCTCAGCTACTTTCCCCACCACCCCTGCAAATCCTCAGCTGCTTTCCCCACCACCCCTGCAAATGCTCAGCTACTTTACCCACCACCCCTGCAAATCCTCAGCTACTTTCCCCACCACCCCTGCAAATCCTCAGCTACTTTCCCCACCACCCCTGCAAATCCTCAGCTGCTTTCCCCACCACCCCTGCAAATCCTCAGCTATTTTCCCCACCACCCCTGCAAATCCTCAGCTGCTTTCCCCACCACCCCTGCAAATCCTCAGCTGCTTTCCCCACCACCCCTGCAAATCCTCAGCTACTTTCCCCACCACCCCTGCAAATCCTCAGCTGCTTTCCCCACCACCCCTGCAAATGCTCAGCTACTTTCCCCACCACCCCTGCAAATCCTCAGCTACTTTCCCCACCACCCCTGCAAATCCTCAGCTGCTTTCCCCACCACCCCTGCAAATCCTCAGCTACTTTCCCCACCACCCCTGCAAATCCTCAGCTGCTTTCCCCACCACCCCTGCAAATCCTCAGCTACTTTCCCCACCACCCCTGCAAATCCTCAGCTGCTTTCCCCACCACCCCTGCAAATGCTCAGCTACTTTCCCCACCACCCCTGCAAATCCTCAGCTACTTTCCCCACCACCCCTGCAAATCCTCAGCTACTTTCCCCACCACCCCTGCAAATCCTCAGCTGCTTTCTCCACCACCCCTGCAAATCCTCAGCTACTTTCCCCACCACCCCTGCAAATCCTCAGCTGCTTTCCCCACCACCCCTGCAAATCCTCAGCTGCTTTCCCCACCACCCCTGCAAATCCTCAGCTACTTTCCCCTCCACCCCTGCAAATCCTCAGCTGCTTTCCCCACCACCCCTGCAGATCCTCAGCTGCTTTCCCCACCACCCCATGCAAATGCTCAGCTACTTTCCCCACCACCCCTGCAAATCCTCAGCTACTTTCCCCACCACCCCTGCAAATCCTCAGCTGCTTTCCCCACCACCCCTGCAGATCCTCAGCTGCTTTCCCCACCACCCCATGCAAATCCTCAGCTACTTTCTCCACCACCCCTGCAAATCCTCAGCTGCTTTCCCCACCACCCCTGCAGATCCTCAGTTGCTTTCCCCACCACCCCATGCAAATCCTCAGCTACTTTCTCCACCACCCCTGCAAATCCTCAGCTGCTTTCCCCACCACCCCTGCAAATCCTCAGCTACTTTCCCCACCACCCCTGCAAATCCTCAGCTGCTTTCCCCACCGCCCCTGCAAATCCTCAGCTGCTTTCCCCACCACCCCTGCAAATGCTCAGCTACTTTCCCCACCACCCCTGCAAATCCTCAGCTACTTTCCCCACCACCCCTGCAAATCCTCAGCTATTTTCTCCACCACCCCTGCAAATCCTCAGCTATTTCCCCACCACCCCTGCAAATCCTCAGCTATTTTTCCCACCACCCCTGCAAATCCTCAGCTATTTCCCCACCACCCCTGCAAATCCTCAGCTATTTCCCCACCACCCCTGCAAATGCTCAGCTACTTTCCCCACCACCCCTGCAAATCCTCAGCTACTTTCCCCACCACCCCTGCAAATCCTCAGCTACTTTCCCCACCACCCCTGCAAATCCTCAGCTGCTTTCTCCACCACCCCTGCAAATGCTCAGCTACTTTCCCCACCACCCCTGCAAATCCTCAGCTACTTTCTCCACCACCCCTGCAAATGCTCAGCTACTTTCCCCACCACCCCTGCAAATCCTCAGCTGCTTTCCCCACCACCCCTGCAAATCCTCAGCTACTTTCCCCTCCACCCCTGCAAATCCTCAGCTACTTTCCCCACCACCCCTGCAAATCCTCAGCTACTTTCCCCACCACCCCTGCAAATGCTCAGCTACTTTCCCCAACACCCCTGCAAATCCTCAGCTACTTTCCCCACCACCCCTGCAAATCCTCAGCTACTTTCCCCACCACCCCTGCAAATCCTCAGCTGCTTTCTCCACCACCCCTGCAAATGCTCAGCTACTTTCCCCACCACCCCTGCAAATCCTCAGCTGCTTTCTCCACCACCCCTGCAAATGCTCAGCTACTTTCCCCACCACCCCTGCAAATCCTCAGCTACTTTCCCCACCACCCCTGCAAATCCTCAGCTGCTTTCCCCACCACCCCTGCAAATCCTCAGCTGCTTTCCCCACCACCCCTGCAAATCCTCAGCTATTTTCCCCACCACCCCTGCAAATCCTCAGCTGCTTTCCCCACCACCCCTGCAAATCCTCAGCTACTTTCCCCACCACCCCTGCAAATCCTCAGCTAATTCCCCACCACCCCTGCAAATCCTCAGCTGCTTTCCCCACCACCCCTGCAAATCCTCAGCTACTTTCCCCTCCACCCCTGCAAATCCTCAGCTGCTTTCCCCACCACCCCTGCAGATCCTCAGCTGCTTTCCCCACCACCCCATGCAAATGCTCAGCTACTTTCCCCACCACCCCTGCAAATCCTCAGCTACTTTCCCCACCACCCCTGCAAATCCTCAGCTGCTTTCCCCACCACCCCTGCAGATCCTCAGCTGCTTTCCCCACCACCCCATGCAAATCCTCAGCTACTTTCTCCACCACCCCTGCAAATCCTCAGCTGCTTTCCCCACCACCCCTGCAGATCCTCAGCTGCTTTCCCCACCACCCCAT
The DNA here is from genome assembly GCA_037349105.1 of Limnomonas spitsbergensis. Taxonomy (NCBI): domain Eukaryota; kingdom Viridiplantae; phylum Chlorophyta; class Chlorophyceae; order Chlamydomonadales; genus Limnomonas; species Limnomonas spitsbergensis. The sequence continues at coordinate 15,954 of JAYJMM010000084.1, read as the reverse complement.
GCAAATCCTCAGCTACTTTCTCCACCACCCCTGCAAATCCTCAGCTGCTTTCCCCACCACCCCTGCAAATCCTCAGCTACTTTCCCCACCACCCCTGCAAATCCTCAGCTGCTTTCCCCACCGCCCCTGCAAATCCTCAGCTGCTTTCCCCACCACCCCTGCAAATGCTCAGCTACTTTCCCCACCACCCCTGCAAATCCTCAGCTACTTTCCCCACCACCCCTGCAAATCCTCAGCTATTTTCTCCACCACCCCTGCAAATCCTCAGCTATTTCCCCACCACCCCATGCAAATCCTCAGCTACTTTCTCCACCACCCCTGCAAATCCTCAGCTGCTTTCCCCACCACCCCTGCAGATCCTCAGCTGCTTTCCCCACCACCCCATGCAAATCCTCAGCTACTTTCTCCACCACCCCTGCAAATCCTCAGCTGCTTTCCCCACCACCCCTGCAAATCCTCAGCTACTTTCCCCACCACCCCTGCAAATCCTCAGCTGCTTTCCCCACCGCCCCTGCAAATCCTCAGCTGCTTTCCCCACCACCCCTGCAAATGCTCAGCTACTTTCCCCACCACCCCTGCAAATCCTCAGCTACTTTCCCCACCACCCCTGCAAATCCTCAGCTATTTTCTCCACCACCCCTGCAAATCCTCAGCTATTTCCCCACCACCCCTGCAAATCCTCAGCTATTTTTCCCACCACCCCTGCAAATCCTCAGCTATTTCCCCACCACCCCTGCAAATCCTCAGCTATTTCCCCACCACCCCTGCAAATGCTCAGCTACTTTCCCCACCACCCCTGCAAATCCTCAGCTACTTTCCCCACCACCCCTGCAAATCCTCAGCTACTTTCCCCACCACCCCTGCAAATCCTCAGCTGCTTTCTCCACCACCCCTGCAAATGCTCAGCTACTTTCCCCACCACCCCTGCAAATCCTCAGCTACTTTCCCCACCACCCCTGCAAATCCTCAGCTGCTTTCCCCACCACCCCTGCAAATCCTCAGCTGCTTTCCCCACCACCCCTGCAAATCCTCAGCTATTTTCCCCACCACCCCTGCAAATCCTCAGCTGCTTTCCCCACCACCCCTGCAAATCCTCAGCTGCTTTCCCCACCACCCCTGCAAATCCTCAGCTACTTTCCCCTCCACCCCTGCAAATCCTCAGCTGCTTTCCCCACCACCCCTGCAGATCCTCAGCTGCTTTCCCCACCACCCCATGCAAATGCTCAGCTACTTTCCCCACCACCCCTGCAAATCCTCAGCTACTTTCCCCACCACCCCTGCAAATCCTCAGCTGCTTTCCCCACCACCCCTGCAGATCCTCAGCTGCTTTCCCCACCACCCCATGCAAATCCTCAGCTACTTTCTCCACCACCCCTGCAAATCCTCAGCTGCTTTCCCCACCACCCCTGCAGATCCTCAGCTGCTTTCCCCACCACCCCTGCAAATCCTCAGCTACTTTCTCCACCACCCCTGCAAATCCTCAGCTGCTTTCCCCACCACCCCTGCAAATCCTCAGCTACTTTCCCCACCACCCCTGCAAATCCTCAGCTGCTTTCCCCACCGCCCCTGCAAATCCTCAGCTGCTTTCCCCACCACCCCTGCAAATGCTCAGCTACTTTCCCCACCACCCCTGCAAATCCTCAGCTACTTTCCCCACCACCCCTGCAAATCCTCAGCTATTTTCTCCACCACCCCTGCAAATCCTCAGCTATTTCCCCACCACCCCTGCAAATCCTCAGCTATTTTTCCCACCACCCCTGCAAATCCTCAGCTATTTCCCCACCACCCCTGCAAATCCTCAGCTATTTCCCCACCACCCCTGCAAATGCTCAGCTACTTTCCCCACCACCCCTGCAAATCCTCAGCCATTTCCCCACCACCCCTGCAAATCCTCAGCTACTTTCCCCACCACCCCAGCAAATCCTCAGCTATTTCCCCACCACCCCTGCAAATCCTCAGCTACTTTCCCCACCACCCCTGCAAATCCTCAGCTGCTTTCCCCACCACCCCTGCAGATCCTCAGCTACTTCCCCACCACCCCTGCAAATCCTCAGCTATTTCCCCACCACCCCTGCAAATGCTCAGCTGCTTTCCCCACCACCCCTGCAAATGCTCAGCTACTTTCCCCACCACCCCTGCAAATCCTCAGCTACTTTCCCCACCACCCCTGCAAATCCTCAGCTACTTTCCCCACCACCCCTGCAAATCCTCAGCTGCTTTCCCCACCACCCCTGCAGATCCTCAGCTACTTTCCCCACCACCCCAGCAAATCCTCAGCTATTTCCTCACCACCCCTGCAAATCCTCAGCTACTTTCCCCACCACCCCTGCAAATCCTCAGCTGCTTTCCCCACCACCCCTGCAGATCCTCAGCTACTTTCCCCACCACCCCTGCAAATCCTCAGCTATTTCCCCACCACCCCTGCAAATCCTCAGCTATTTTCCCCACCACCCCTGCAAATCCTCAGCTGCTTTCCCCACCACCCCTGCAAATCCTCAGCTGCTTTCCCCACCACCCCTGCAGATCCTCAGCTACTTTCCCCACCACCCCTACAAATCCTCAGCTATTTCCCCACCACCCCTGCAAATTCTCAGCTGCTTTCCCCACCACCCCTGCAAATCCTCAGCTACTTTCCCCACCACCCCTGCAAATCCTCAGCTATTTTCTCCACCACCCCTGCAAATCCTCAGCTATTTCCCCACCACCCCTGCAAATCCTCAGCTATTTTCCCCACCACCCCTGCAAATCCTCAGCTATTTCCCCACCACCCCTGCAAATCCTCAGCTATTTCCCCACCACCCCTGCAAATGTTCAGCTACTTTCCCCACCACCCCTGCAAATCCTCAGCTATTTCCCCACCACCCCTGCAAATCCTCAGCTATTTTCCCCACCACCCCTGCAAATCCTCAGCTATTTTCCCCACCACCCCTGCAAATGCTCAGCTACTTTCCCCACCACCCCTGCAAATCCTCAGCTGCTTTCCCCACCACCCCTGCAGATCCTCAGCTACTTTCCCCACCACCCCTGCAAATCCTCAGCTATTTTCCCCACCACCCCTGCAAATCCTCAGCTATTTCCCCACCACCCCTGCAAATCCTCAGCTGCTTTCCCCACCACCCCTGCAAATCCTCAGCTGCTTTCCCCACCACCCCTGCAGATCCTCAGCTACTTTCCCCACCACCCCTGCAAATCATCAGCTATTTCCCCACCACCCATGCAAATCCTCAGCTGCTTTCCCCACGACCCCTGCAAATCCTCAGCTATTTTCCCTACCCCTGCAAATGCTCAGCTACTTTCCCCACCACACATGCAAATCCTCAGCTATTTTTCCCACCACCCCTGCAAATCCTCAGCTGCTTTCCCCACCACCCCTGCAAATGCTCAGCTACTTTCCCCACCACCCCTGCAAATCCTCAACTATTTTCCCCACCACCCCGGCAAATCCTCAGCTACTTTCCCCACCACCCCTGCAAATCCTCAGCTGCTTTCCCCAACAACCCTGCAAATCCTCAGCTATTTCCCCACCACCCCTGCAAATCCTCAGCTACTTTCCCCACCACCCCTGCAAATCCTCAGCTATTTTCCCCACCACCCCTGCAAATCCTCAGCTACTTTCCCCACCACCCCTGCAAATCCTCAGCTACTTTCCCCACCACCCCTACAAATCCTCAGCTATTTCCCCACCACCCCTGCAAATCCTCAGCTACTTTCCCCACCACCCCTGCAAATCCTCAGCTACTCTCCCAACCACCCCTGCAAATCCTCAGCTATTTTCTCCACCACCCCTGCAAATCCTCAGCTATTTCCCCACCACCCCTGCAAATCATCAGCTATTTTCCCCACCACCCCTGCAAATCCTCAGCTATTTCCCCACCACCCCTGCAAATCCTCAGCTGCTTTCCCCACCACCCCTGCAAATCCTCAGCTAATTCCCCACCACCCCTGCAAATGCTCAGCTACTTTCCCCACCACCCCTGCAAATCCTCAGCTACTTTCCCCACCACCCCTGCAAATCATCAGCTACTTTCCCCACCACCCCTGCAAATCCTCAGCTGCTTTCCCCACCACCCCTGCAAATCCTCAGCTATTTTCCCCACCACCCCTGCAAATCCTCAGCTGCTTTCCCCACCACCCCTGCAAATCCTCAGCTACTTTCCCCACCACCCCTGCAAATCCTCAGCTACTTTCCCCACCACCCCTGCAAATCCTCAGCTGCTTTCCCCACCACCCCTGCAAATCCTCAGCTATTTTCCCCACCACCCCTGCAAATCCTCAGCTGCTTTCCCCACCACCCCTGCAAATCCTCAGCTACTTTCCCCAACAACCCTGCAAATCCTCAGCTGCTTTCCCCTCCACCCCTGCAAATCCTCAGCTGCTTTCCCCACCACCCCATGCAAATGCTCAGCTACTTTCCCCACCACCCCTGCAAATCCTCAGCTACTTTCCCCACCACCCCTGCAAATCCTCAGCTACTTTCCCCACCACCCCTGCAAATCCTCAGCTACTTTCCCCACCACCCCTGCAAATCCTCAGCTGCTTTCCCCACCACCCCTGCAAATGCTCAGCTACTTTCCCCACCACCCCTGCAAATCCTCAGCTACTTTCCCCACCACCCCTGTAAATCCTCAGCTACTTTCCCCACCACCCCTGCAAATCCTCAGCTGCTTTCCCCACCACCCCTGCAAATCCTCAGCTATTTTCCCCACCACCCCTGCAAATCCTCAGCTGCTTTCCCCACCACCCCTGCAAATCCTCAGCTGCTTTCCCCACCACCCCTGCAAATCCTCAGCTGCTTTCCCCTCCACCCCTGCAAATCCTCAGCTGCTTTCCCCACCACCCCTGCAGATCCTCAGCTGCTTTCCCCACCACCCCTGCAAATCCTCAGCTATTTCCCCACCACCCCTGCAAATCCTCAGCTGCTTTCTCCACCACCCCTGCAAATGCTCAGCTACTTTCCCCACCACCCCTGCAAATCCTCAGCTACTTTCCCCACCACCCCTGCAAATCCTCAGCTACTTTCCCCACCACCCCTGCAAATCCTCAGCTGCTTTCCCCACCACCCCTGCAAATCCTCAGCTATTTTCCCCACCACCCCTGCAAATCCTCAGCTGCTTTCCCCACCACCCCTGCAAATCCTCAGCTGCTTTCCCCACCACCCCTGCAAATCCTCAGCTGCTTTCCCCTCCACCCCTGCAAATCCTCAGCTGCTTTCCCCACCAACCCCGCAGATCCTCAGCTGCTTTCCCCTCCACCCCTGCAAATCCTCAGCTGCTTTCCCCACCACCCCATGCAAATGCTCAGCTACTTTCCCCACCACCCCTGCAAATCCTCAGCCATTTCCCCACCACCCCTGCAAATCCTCAGCTACTTTCCCCACCACCCCAGCAAATCCTCAGCTATTTCCCCACAACCCCTGCAAATCCTCAGCTACTTTCCCCACCACCCCTGATAGCCTGATAGGACAGGACACCTTCCTCTTGCCAGCCTGATAGGACAAGACACCTTCCTCTTGCCAGCCTGATAGGACAAGACACCTTCCTCTTGCCAGCATGATAGGACAAGACACTTTCCTCTTGCCAGCCTGATAGGACAAGACACCTTCCTCTTGCCAGCCTGATAGGACAAGACACCTTCCTCTTGCCAGCCTGATAGGACAAGACACCTTCCTCTTGCCAGCCTGATAGGACAAGACACCTTCCTCTTGCCAGCCTGATAGGACAAGACACCTTCCTCTTGCCAGCCTGATAGGACAAGACACCTTCCTCTTGCCAGCCTGATAGGACAAGACACTTTCCTCTTGCCAGCCTGATAGGACAAGACACCTTCCTCTTGCCAGCCTGATAGGACAAGACACCTTCCTCTTGCCAGCCTGATAGGACAGGACACTTTCCTCTTGCAAGCCTGATAGGACAAGACACCTTCCTCTTGCCAGCCTGATAGGACAAGACACCTTCCTCTTGCCAGCCTGATAGGACAAGACACCTTCCTCTTGCCAGCCTGATAGGACAAGACACCTTCCTCTTGCCAACATGATAGGACAAGACACCTTCCTCTTGCCAGCCTGATAGGACAAGACACCTTCCTCTTGCCAGCCTGATAGGACAAGACACCTTCCTCTTGCCAGCCTGATAGGACAAGACACCTTCCTCTTGCCAGCATGATAGGACAAGACACCTTCCTCTTGCCAGCCTGATAGGACAAGACACCTTCCTCTTGCCAGCCTGATAGGACAAGACATCTCCCTCTTGCCAGCCTGATAGGACAGGACACCTTCCTCTTGCCAGCCAGATAGGACAAGACACCTTCCTCTTGCCAGCCTGATAGGACAAGACACCTTCCTCTTGCCAGCCTGATAGGACAGGACACCTTCCTCTTACCAGCCTGATAGGACAAGACACCTTCCTCTTGCCAGCCTGATAGGACAAGACACCTTCCTCTTGCCAGCCTGATAGGACAAGACACCTTCCTCTTGCCAGCCTGATAGGACAAGACACCTTCCTCTTGCCAGCCTGATAGGACAAGACACTTTCATCTTGCCAGCCTGATAGGACAAGACACTTTCATCTTGCCAGCCTGATAGGACAGGACACCTTCCTCTTGCCAGCCTGATAGGACAAGACACTTTCCTCTTGCCAGCCTGATAGGACAAGACACTTTCCTCTTGCCAGCCTGATAGGACAAGACACCTTCCTCTTGCCAGCCTGATAGGACAGGACACTTTCCTCTTGCCAGCCTGATAGGACAAGACACTTTCCTCTTGCCAGCCTGATAGGACAAGACACCTTCCTCTTGCCAGCCTGATAGGACAGGACACTTTCCTCTTGCCAGCCTGATAGGACAAGACACCTTCCTCTTGCCAGCCTGATAGGACAAGACACTTTCCTCTTGCCAGCCTGATAGGACAAGACACCTTCCTCTTGCCAGCCTGATAGGACAGGACACCTTCCTCTTGCCAGCCTGATAGGACAAGACACCTTCCTCTTGCCAGCATGATAGGACAAGACACCTTCCTCTTGCCAGCCTGATAGGACAAGACACCTTCCTCTTGCCAGCCTGATAGGACAAGACACTTTCCTCTCGCCAGCCTGATAGGACAAGACACCTTCCTCTTGCCAGCCTGATAGTACAAGACACTTTCCTCTTGCCAGCCTGATAGGACAAGACACCTTCCTCTTGCCAGCCTGATAGGACAAGACACTTTCCTCTTGCCAGCCTGATAGGACAAGACACTTTCCTCTTGCCAGCCTGATAGGACAAGACACCTTCCTCTTGCCAGCCTGATAGGACAAGACACCTTCCTCTTGCCAGCCTGATAGGACAAGACACTTTCCTCTTGCCAGCCTGATAGGACAAGACACTTTCCTCTTGCCAGCCTGATAGGACAGGACACTTTCCTCTTGCCAGCCTGATAGGACAAGACACCTTCCTCTTGCCAGCCTGATAGGACAGGACACTTTCCTCTTGCCAGCCTGATAGGACAAGACACCTTCCTCTTGCCAGCCTGATAGTACAAGACACTTTCCTCTTGCCAGCCTGATAGGACAAGACACCTTCCTCTTGCCAACATGATAGGGCAAGACACTTTCCTCTCGCCAGCCTGATAGGACAAGACACCTTCCTCTTGCCAGCCTGATAGTACAAGACACTTTCCTCTTGCCAGCCTGATAGGACAAGACACCTTCCTCTTGCCAGCCTGATAGGACAAGACACTTTCCTCTTGCCAGCCTGATAGGACAAGACACTTTCCTCTTGCCAGCCTGATAGTACAAGACACTTTCCTCTTGCCAGCCTGATAGGACAGGACACCTTCCTCTTGCCAGCCTGATAGGACAGGACACCTTCCTCTTGCCAGCCTGATAGGACAGGACACCTTCCTCTTGCCAGCCTGCTAGGACAAGACACTTTCCTCTTGCCAGCCTGATAGGACAAGACACTTTCCTCTTGCCAGCCTGATAGGACAAGACACCTTCCTCTTGCCAGCCTGATAGGACAAGACACCTTCCTCTTGCCAGCCTGATAGGACAAGACACTTTCCTCTTGCCAGCCTGATAGGACAAGACACTTTTCTCTTGCCAGCCTGATAGGACAAGACACTTTCCTCTTGCCAGCCTGATAGGACAAGACACCTTCCTCTTGCCAGCCTGATAGGACAAGACACTTTCCTCTTGCCAGCCTGATATGACAAGACACCTTCCTCTTGCCAGCCTGATAGGACAAGACACTTTCCTCTTGCCAGCCTGATAGGACAAGACACTTTCCTCTCGCCAGCCTGATAGGACAAGACACCTTCCTCTTGCCAGCCTGATAGTACAAGACACTTTCCTCTTGCCAGCCTGATAGGACAAGACACCTTCCTCTTGCCAGCCTGATAGGACAAGACACCTTCCTCTTGCCAGCCTGATAGGACAAGACACCTTCCTCTTGCCAGCCTGATAGGACAAGACACCTTCCTCTTGCCAGCCTGATAGGACAAGACACTTTCCTCTTGCCAGCCTGATAGGACAAGACACTTTCCTCTTGCCAGCCTGATAGGACGAGACACCTTCCTCTTGCCAGCCTGATAGGACAGGACACCTTCCTCTTGCCAGCCTGATAGGACAAGACACTTTCCTCTTGCCAGCCTGATAGGACAAGACACTTTCCTCTTGCCAGCCTGATAGTACAAGACACTTTCCTCTTGCCAGCCTGATAGGACAGGACACCTTCCTCTTGCCAGCCTGATAGGACAGGACACCTTCCTCTTGCCAGCCTGATAGGACAGGACACCTTCCTCTTGCCAGCCTGCTAGGACAAGACACTTTCCTCTTGCCAGCCTGATAGGACAAGACACTTTCCTCTTGCCAGCCTGATAGGACAAGACACCTTCCTCTTGTCAGCCTGATAGGACAAGACACCTTCCTCTTGCCAGCCTGATAGGACAAGACACTTTCCTCTTGCCAGCCTGATAGGACAAGACACCTTCCTCTTGCCAGCCTGATAGGACAAGACACCTTCCTCTTGCGTCTGATAGGACAAGACACTTTCCTTGCCAGCCTGATAGGACAGGACACCTTCCTCTTGCCAGCCTGATAGGACAAGACACCTTCCTCTTGCCAGCCTGATAGGACAAGACACCTTCCACTGCCAGCCTGATAGGACAAGACACTTTCCTCTTGCCAGCCTGATAGGACAGGACACCTTCCTCTTGCCAGCCTGATAGGACAAGACACCTTCCTCTTGCCAGCCTGATAGGACAAGACACTTTCCTCTTGCCAGCCTGATAGGACAGGACACTTTCCTCTTGCCAGCCTGATAGGACAAGACACCTTCTTCTTGCAAGCCTGATAGGACAGGACACCTTCCTCTTGCCAGCCTGATAGGACAAGACACCTTCCTCTTGCCAGCCTGATAGGACAAGACACTTTCCTCTTGCCAGCCTGATAGGACAAGACACCTTCCTCTTGCCAGCCTGATAGGACAAGACACTTTCCTCTTGCCAGCCTGATAGGACAGGACACCTTCCTCTTGTCAGCCTGATAGGACAAGACACCTTCCTCTTGCCAGCCTGATAGGACAAGACACCTTCCTCTTGCCAGCCTGATAGAACAAGACACTTTACTCTTGCCAGCCTGATAGGACAAGACACTTTCCTCTTGCCAGCCTGATAGGACAGGACACTTTCCTCTTGCCAGCCTGATAGGACAAGACACCTTCCTCTTGCAAGCCTGATAGGACAGGACACCTTCCTCTTACCAGCCTGATAGGACAAGACACCTTCCTCTTGCCAGCCTGATAGGACAAGACACTTTCCTCTTGCCAGCCTGATAGGACAAGACACCTTCCTCTTGCCAGCCTGATAGGACAAGACACCTTCCTCTTGCCTGCATGATAGGACAGGATACTTTCCTCTTGCCAGCCTGATAGGACAAGACACTTTCCTCTTGTCAGCCTGATAGGACAGGACACCTTCCTCTTGCAAGCCTGATAGGACAAGACACCTTCCTCTTGCCAGCCTGATAGGACAAGACACTTTCCTCTTGCCAGCCTGATAGGACAAGACACCTTCCTCTTGCCAGCCTGATAGGACAAGACACTTTCCTCTTGCCAGCCTGATAGGACAAGACACCTTCCTCTTGCCAGCCTGATAGGACAAGACACTTTCCTCTTGCCAGCCTGATAGGACAAGACACCTTCCTCTTGCCAGCCTGATAGGACAAGACACCTTCCTCTTGCCAGCCTGATAGGACAAGACACCTTCCTCTTGCCAGCCTGATAGGACAAGACACCTTCCTCTTGCCAGCATGATAGGACAAGACACTTTCCTCTTGCCAGCCTGATAGGACAAGACACTTTCCTCTTGCCAGCCTGATAGGACAAGACACTTTCCTCTCGCCAGCCTGATAGGACAAGACACCTTCCTCTTGCCAGCCTGATAGGACAGGACACCTTCCTCTTGCCAGCCTGATAGGACAAGACACCTTCCTCTTGCCTGCATGATAGGACAGGATACTTTCCTCTTGCCAGCCTGATAGGACAAGACACTTTCCTCTTGTCAGCCTGATAGGACAGGACACCTTCCTCTTGCAAGCCTGATAGGACAAGACACCTTCCTCTTGCCAGCCTGATAGGACAAGACACTTTCCTCTTGCCAGCCTGATAGGACAAGACACCTTCCTCTTGCCAGCCTGATAGGACAAGACACTTTCCTCTTGCCAGCCTGATAGGACAAGACACCTTCCTCTTGCCAGCCTGATAGGACAAGACACTTTCCTCTTGCCAGCCTGATAGGACAAGACACCTTCCTCTTGCCAGCCTGATAGGACAAGACACCTTCCTCTTGCCAGCCTGATAGGACAAGACACCTTCCTCTTGCCAGCCTGATAGGACAAGACACCTTCCTCTTGCCAGCATGATAGGACAAGACACTTTCCTCTTGCCAGCCTGATAGGACAAGACACTTTCCTCTTGCCAGCCTGATAGGACAAGACACTTTCCTCTCGCCAGCCTGATAGGACAAGACACCTTCCTCTTGCCAGCCTGATAGGACAGGACACCTTCCTCTTGCCAGCCTGATAGGACAAGACACCTTCCTCTTGCCAGCCTGATAGGACAAGACACCTTCCTCTTGCCAGCATGATAGGACAAGACACTTTCCTCTTGCCAGCCTGATAGGACAAGACACTTTCCTCTTGCAAGCCTGATAGGACAAGACACTTTCCTCTCGCCAGCCTGATAGGACAAGACACCTTCCTCTTGCCAGCCTGATAGGACAGGACACCTTCCTCTTGCCAGCCTGATAGGACAAGACACTTTCCTCTCGCCAGCCTGATAGGACAAGACACCTTCCTCTTGCCAGCCTGATAGGACAGGACACCTTCCTCTTGCAAGCCTGATAGGACAGGACACCTTCCTCTTGCCAGCCTGATAGGACAAGACACTTTCCTCTTGCCAGCCTGATAGGACAAGACACTTTCCTCTTGCCAGCCTGATAGGACAAGACACCTTCCTCTTGCCAGCCTGATAGGACAAGACACCTTCCTCTTGCCAGCATGATAGGACAAGACACCTTCCTCTTGCCAGCCTGATAGGACAAGACACCTTCCTCTTGCCAGCCTGATAGGACAAGACACCTTCCTCTTGCCAACATGATAGGGCAAGACACTTTCCTCTTGCCAGCCTGATAGGACAAGACACCTTCCTCTTGCCAGCCTGCTAGGACAAGACACCTTCCTCTTGCCAGCCTGATAGGACAAGACACTTTCCTCTTGCCAGCCTGATAGGACAAGACACCTTCCTCTTGCCAACATGATAGGGCAAGACACTTTCCTCTTGCCAGCCTGATAGGACAAGACACCTTCCTCTTGCCAGCCTGCTAGGACAAGACACCTTCCTCTTGCCAGCCTGATAGGACAAGACACTTTCCTCTTGCCAGCCTGATAGGACAAGACACCTTCATCTCGCCAGCCTGATAGGACAAGACACCTTCCTCTTGCCAGCCTGATAGGACAAGACACTTTACTCTTGCCAGCCTGATAGGACAAGACACCTTCCTCTTGCCAGCCTGATAGGACAAGACACCTTCCTCTTGCCAGCCTGATAGGACACGACACCTTCCTCTTGCCAGCCTGATAGGACAAGACACCTTCCTCTTGCCAGCCTGATAGGACAAGACACCTTCCTCTTGCCAGCCTGATAGGACAAGACACTTTCCTCTTGCCAGCCTGATAGGACAAGACACCTTCCTCTTGCCAGCCTGATAGGACAAGACACCTTCCTCTTGCCAGCCTGATAGGACAAGACATCTCCCTCTTGCCAGCCTGATAGGACAAGACACCTTCCTCTTGCGTCTGATAGGACAAGACACTTTCCTTGCCAGCCTGATAGGACAGGACACCTTCCTCTTGCCAGCCTGATAGGACAAGACACCTTCCTCTTGCCAGCCTGATAGGACAAGACACCTTCCACTGCCAGCCTGATAGGACAAGACACTTTCCTCTTGCCAGCCTGATAGGACAGGACACCTTCCTCTTGCCAGCCTGATAGGACAAGACACCTTCCTCTTGCCAGCCTGATAGGACAAGACACCTTCCTCTTGCCAGCCTGATAGGACAAGACACCTTCCTCTTGCCAGCATGATAGGACAAGACACCTTCCTCTTGCCAGCCTGATAGGACAAGACACTTTCCTTGCCAGCCTGATAGGACAAGACACTTTACTCTTGCCAGCCTGATAGGACAAGACACTTTACTCTTGCCAGCCTGATAGGACAAGACACCTTCCTCTTGCCAGCCTGATAGGACAAGACACCTTCCTCTTGCCAGCCTGATAGGACAGGACACCTTCCTCTTGCCAGCCTGATAGGACAAGACACCTTCCTCTTGCCAGCCTGATAGGACAAGACACTTTCCTCTTGCCAGCCTGATAGGACAAGACACTTTCCTCTTGCCAGCCTGATAGGACAAGACACTTTCCTCTTGCCAGCCTGATAGGACAAGACACTTTCCTCTCGCCAGCCTGATAGGACAAGACACCTTCCTCTTGCCAGCCTGATAGGACAGGACACCTTCCTCTTGCCAGCCTGATAGGACAAGACACCTTCCTCTTGCCAGCCTGATAGGACAAGACACCTTCCTCTTGCCAGCCTGATAGGACAAGACACTTTCCTCTTGCCAGCCTGATAGGACAAGACACCTTCCTCTTGCCAGCCTGATAGGACAAGACACTTTCCTCTTGCCAGCCTGATAGGACAAGACACTTTCCTCTTGCCAGCCTGACAGGACAAGACACTTTCCTCTCGCCAGCCTGATAGGACAAGACACTTTCCTCTCGCCAGCCTGATAGGACAAGACACTTTCCTCTCGCCAGCCTGATAGGACAAGACACCTTCCTCTTGCCAGCCTGATAGGACAAGACACCTTCCTCTTGCCAGCCTGATAGGACAAGACACCTTCCTCTTGCCAACATGATAGGACAAGACACCTTCCTCTTGCCAGCCTGATAGGACAAGACACCTTCCTCTTGCCAGCCTGATAGGACAAGACACCTTCCTCTTGCCAGCCTGATAGGACAGGACACCTTCCTCTTGCCAGCCTGATAGGACAAGACACCTTCCTCTTGCCAGCCTGATAGGACAAGACACCTTCCTCTTGCCAACCTGATAGGACAAGACACTTTCCTCTTGCCAGCCTGATAGGACAAGACACTTTCCTCTCGCCAGCCTGATAGGACAAGACACTTTCCTCTCGCCAGCCTGATAGGACAAGACACCTTCCTCTTGCCAGCCTGATAGGACAAGACACCTTCCTCTTGCCAACATGATAGGACAAGACACCTTCCTCTTGCCAGCCTGATAGGACAAGACACCTTCCTCTTGCCAGCCTGATAGGACAAGACACCTTCCTCTTGCCAGCCTGATAGGACAGGACACCTTCCTCTTGCCAGCCTGATAGGACAAGACACTTTCCTCTCGCCAGCCTGATAGGACAAGACACCTTCCTCTTGCCAGCCTGATAGGACAGGACACCTTCCTCTTGCAAGCCTGATAGGACAGGACACCTTCCTCTTGCCAGCCTGATAGGACAAGACACTTTCCTCTTGCCAGCCTGATAGGACAAGACACTTTCCTCTTGCCAGCCTGATAGGACAAGACACCTTCCTCTTGCCAGCCTGATAGGACAAGACACTTTCCTCTTGCAAGCCTGATAGGACAAGACACCTTCTTCTTGCAAGCCTGATAGGACAGGACACCTTCCTCTTGCCAGCCTGATAGGACAGGACACCTTCCTCTTGCCAGCCTGCTAGGACAAGACACTTTCCTCTTGCCAGCCTGATAGGACAAGACACTTTCCTCTTGCCAGCCTGATAGGACAAGACACTTTCCTCTCGCCAGCCTGATAGGACAAGACACCTTCCTCTTGCCAGCCTGATAGGACAGGACACCTTCCTCTTGCCAGCCTGATAGGACAAGACACCTTCCTCTTGCCAGCCTGATAGGACAAGACACCTTCCTCTTGCCAGCCTGATAGGACAGGACACCTTCCTCTTGCCAGCCTGATAGGACAAGACACCTTCCTCTTGCCAGCCTGATAGGACAGGACACCTTCCTCTTGCCAGCCTGATAGGACAAGACACTTTCCTCTTGCCAGCCTGATAGGACAAGACACTTTCCTCTTGCCAGCCTGACAGGACAAGACACTTTCCTCTCGCCAGCCTGATAGGACAAGACACTTTCCTCTCGCCAGCCTGATAGGACAAGACACTTTCCTCTCGCCAGCCTGATAGGACAAGACACCTTCCTCTTGCCAGCCTGATAGGACAAGACACCTTCCTCTTGCCAGCCTGATAGGACAAGACACCTTCCTCTTGCCAACATGATAGGACAAGACACCTTCCTCTTGCCAGCCTGATAGGACAAGACACCTTCCTCTTGCCAGCCTGATAGGACAAGACACCTTCCTCTTGCCAGCCTGATAGGACAGGACACCTTCCTCTTGCCAGCCTGATAGGACAAGACACCTTCCTCTTGCCAGCCTGATAGGACAAGACACCTTCCTCTTGCCAACCTGATAGGACAAGACACTTTCCTCTTGCCAGCCTGATAGGACAAGACACTTTCCTCTCGCCAGCCTGATAGGACAAGACACTTTCCTCTCGCCAGCCTGATAGGACAAGACACCTTCCTCTTGCCAGCCTGATAGGACAAGACACCTTCCTCTTGCCAACATGATAGGACAAGACACCTTCCTCTTGCCAGCCTGATAGGACAAGACACCTTCCTCTTGCCAGCCTGATAGGACAAGACACCTTCCTCTTGCCAGCCTGATAGGACAGGACACCTTCCTCTTGCCAGCCTGATAGGACAAGACACTTTCCTCTCGCCAGCCTGATAGGACAAGACACCTTCCTCTTGCCAGCCTGATAGGACAGGACACCTTCCTCTTGCAAGCCTGATAGGACAGGACACCTTCCTCTTGCCAGCCTGATAGGACAAGACACTTTCCTCTTGCCAGCCTGATAGGACAAGACACTTTCCTCTTGCCAGCCTGATAGGACAAGACACCTTCCTCTTGCCAGCCTGATAGGACAGGACACTTTCCTCTTGCCAGCCTGATAGGACAAGACACCTTCCTCTTGCCAGCCTGATAGGACAGGACACCTTCCTCTTGCCAGCCTGATAGGACAAGACACCTTCCTCTTGCCAGCCTGATAGGACAGGACACCTTCCTCTTGCCAGCATGATAGGACAAGACACTTTCCTCTTGCCAGCCTGATAGGACAGGACACCTTCCTCTTGCCAGCCTGATAGGACAAGACACCTTCCTCTTGCCAGCCTGATAGGACAGGACACTTTCCTCTTGCCAGCCTGATAGGACAAGACACCTTCCTCTTGCCAGCCTGATAGGACAAGACACTTTCCTCTTGCCAGCCTGATAGGACAAGACACCTTCGTCTTGCCAGCCTGATAGGACAAGACAC